>HG995179.1:12945000-14242500 GCA_905333005.2 Lycaena phlaeas | reverse complement strand
GCGGTACAAGTATTAGGAATGCATGAATTGACGAATATAATACGCTCTCTGAATGAAAATGTGTGTCGGTGAGTCACGTGTGAGGTCGGTGAGACAAGGACGGTGAGACAAGAACGTCAGTGAGACAAGGTCACCGGTGAGACGGCACGCATCGATCTATACCGATTGTCATTGTAATGATTAAACTCGTGTGAAATTAAATGAATGTTGTACCGATTTTGATTAAGTATATTAAATATGAATTATAATTTATACGTATTTATCATTATCAATGATAATAATTATTGTCAGCTCTATAGATAGGTCTCACCAAAGATTTAAATCTTTGGGTCTCAGTGAACGCTTTTACAGCCTACACAGTCATTTTAAAAATTTAGCAAAAATTACACGATAACCAATTTCTCGATTGGTTATTATACGAGTCATCCCTCTTCCGAAAGATAATGAATACCTATTAAATACCTACTTACCTAAAACGCAGTCCCAATATGAAATACTTAAAAAACACATTCAGAAATCAGAATTATAATTATTTAAGGAAGTAGGCAGCTAGAAGCTATTACCACAAATAATAACTTCATCTAAATATCGGAATAAATAATTTACTCGGTGTGAGATCTAAATATCCATTTTCAAATATTCAAAAAAATTACAAGTTCTGACAACTTTAATTATATACTGTTATGAATATACCGTATCCTGTTATCAAATCCTTATCATTAGCGAGGATGATCGTTTGAGAGTGTGATCCGACCTCGACCCGACACTCCCAGACAAGTCGATACGTGTCCAAACATGTTTTTGTGTCCTTTTTGTGCCTTTATGCTTTTTTGTGCCTTTTTACATCCCGTGGGCTTTGTTCGATCTTAGCAGGTAAGATTGAAGAAAGTGGTCCATTGAATAGACTCATTGGAGGGTGAAATTTCTAAAAGCTAAACTAAAATACTCGTAAATTGCTTTTTTATAAAGTAACTACTCACTTTATTGTTTATAATAGGATAGTTTTTTTTTAATTGTAATAAATACGACATCGCAAAATAGTCAATAGTAGGTACTAGGTAAGTACTAAGGACGAAGTTAAATGAACTGTTTTTTCTTCTTTTTTTAAAGATCTATTTCGAAATCTTTTTTTTTACCGGTTTAATTATTGCAATGTAAAGTTTTCGAAACGTCGGAGATGTACAATTAATATTCATTTAAAAACCGCGAATTCGTACAAAGTCGATTTTTCACAGAGCAGCTCAGTAAAGTAGGGTTCTATGTGGTTCTATGGTACCTAATTCTATTAGTAAGTATAGTTAGCTAGAAGATAAGTAAGTATCTAGGATATACGCCCTAAATATACAAAACTGTAAAAAGCACTTCAAATATATAATATTAATATTGGTAAAAGGCCACGATACCCGATAGGCTTGGTCCGGGATATCCCTGGCATCCCCAATGACAATGATATTTTATTAAAACAGATATGTTATAAACGCGCCATAGTGAAGACTCGAAAGGGACCCAATTGGACTCCAGTACCTTCAGTCTGTCGTCACGCATCGCACGAGTCATACGCATTGCGCTGTTACAAAATTTAAAAAAATAATGCCCTCTTGTGTCTTTAGGAAATGTACCAATTATTACAGCAAAGTTAATAAAACACAAGGCATGTCATACCACAAGTAAGTACGCAAAATACTTCGATTTTTTACATATTTTAATTATTTTCCAATTATTTTGATAATTAGAGGCTAGGAAAAAGAAAGAAATGGCAAATAAATTTTTTGTCGTGAGAGCGACAAGGACGCGTGCGTTTCGGACAAAGAATAAAAGTACAGATGCGAATATTAGGCAGTAAAGTCAACGTTACTCCAGAGTCCTGTTTTACAACATTTTTTTGAACATATCCCTATACTTACATGCTCATCATCTGGTATCGAAAATATTAATTCATCATCGGGACTTCGTGCTTTAGATTTAGATGAAAATTAAAATATTTTAGATACCCCTACACCAAGTGACAAAAATTGTGAAAACAATATTAATATTCTATCTGAAATTTTGAATAGTGAAAATTGTTCAGAGTCAGTCAAACAAATAACAGGTTACATTTCTGGTTGGATTGCACGAATATTAACAAAGTGATTAAGTCTGAAATTTGTGTTGATGATCTTTGTACTAAAATTATGGTTTCACAAATTGGTCACAATCAGAGACATGGGAGGCTTATGTTATGCATCAGAAAGCTTGTTTTCAGTATGCTTAAAATCTGAAATGCTTATAAAATTTCATTTAAATGAAAACGGTACCCATTATTTTCATAATAAAGATGTAGAGAGTCTAAAATGTCAGATTTTAAAATCTTTCATACATTCTAATATATCTCAAAGACTCACTTTTAGAACATTCCAAACAACAGGCGCCTTTTTTTATTAAGACTATAATTGATAAATACACAACAGTTCGCCTTCATTATGCTCATAAAAATAATCACGAATTAAAAAAACTCTCTAAGAGACCGAAAAGAAATAAATTAAATCTTTTCGAAGGTTCCTATTAAATCGTATTTTATTTCTCAACTAGGTAGTTGAGAAATAAAATACGATATATGAGGTTATTAGGTATAACCTCATAATCTTTAATAAAGTTCATTATTTTTATAGGTACAAACCGCGTCTTCGAATTTTGTACACGCGCGTGTCCCATCTGTTTTGTTAAATTTGTTAGTCTATGATGTCAAAATGTAATTGGTCGCCAGAACAATGTTTGTTTACTTTGAGTACGTAATTGATAACATTAACAGTCTCTTTTTTTCTTGTTATATTTATTATGCTATCCCTTTTCTGCCATTTTAACTTGTAGTGAAATGTACAAGAATAAAAAGTATGCGTGTGTGCTAACGCTTTGCACGGAACACATTTTCCGTGTGTTTTATTTAGCGTATAACATATCTGTTTTTAATATAATATCATTGCCCAATGACTCTACTTTTTTCATATTTTAAAATACCGGCGCTAAGTGGAGTTTATAGTTCAACTATTTTATCATGCGTATGTCATATTGATAAAAGTATTTGTAGGGCCAACCTCCTCGCCTGAGAAGACCCAGAAGTGCCCAGCATTGGTATATAATAATATTATATGGATTTATACTTTACTTAATATTTGTTTATAATTAGGAATGTGTTATTTTAATTAATTTGAGACGGACCTACGGGCCCGGGTTAGATCCTGACCCCCCTGTGGGTGCCTTGAAATGGTATTTCTGAATTTCTAAGTGCACCCTGAACACGAGACCATCGCTCGCTCACCGGTGAAGGAAAACATCGTGAGGAAACCTGCATGTCTGATAAGATGAAAGAAAAGTCTTTGAAGGATTATGAAGTTCACCAACCTGCATTGGACCAGAGCGCGGCGCCTCGGTGAACTATGACCCATTACCCACCTCTCCTGATTTTGAGGAGCCTGTACGCAGCAGTGGGACATATATGGGTTGCTATGCGAATTAACTGAATCATTATAAACTTAAGGCCCGCTAATTATCATTTAAATTGATTAATACATAAAGATGAGTCGTTGCTTAGTGTAATTAAATTATATATTGAGTATGCATCACACGTAGTCACTACTCACTACTCGCTATAGAGTATAGAGTATAGAGTATCTGACCACCTGCACACTGTGCCGAGCTTGCATATGCAAACAGAAGCAAATTCATGAGTCGCTCACAAAAAGTGTATTGTACTACTAACCCCACACTTTCTGTTCCCGTAGAAGTACGGGTACAAATTGTAGCCAATATTATTCTGATATGTTCATCTTAAAGTATATTATTGTAAAGATTCATAAAAATCCATTCAGTAGTTTTTGCATGAAAGAGTAACAAACATTCATCCATATATTCTTGCGAAATTCCGCGTTTATATTAGTAGCGACTGTTGAGAGATAAAATGCTTTCATTAGATACCATGTAGTGACAAGTTGCCAGTTGGCGTTTATTAAGACGAAAATGCAATTAGGAGATTCACCAGGCAAGGCTATAGCATATTATATAGCTTACCAATAATTTATCACATTCTAAGGGCCTGTTTCACAATCTCCAGATAAGTTCCGAATAGGTTATCGGCAACATATTTGACAGATACTTGACAGATACTCCATACTCTATCTGTCAAATATGTTGCCAATAGCCTATTCGGAACTTATCTGGAGATTGTGAAACAGGCCCTAAGTATAGAATAGAATAGAGTATTTTTTTATTAAGGGACTAGCTGTGAATACCCGCTTCGCTGGGTCATTGTTAATTGTATAGTTATTTGTTAATGTTAATAATCCACTTACTTTACATTTTTCATATCAAAAACACATTTAATAATAATATAATCATACATTTGAATACTTTCTAGATAATTCCAGAAATCTCTAGATCATTAATTTTCTAGAAAATTCTCGTTCGATCACAACATTGGTAAGATCATTCCAGAGATTTCTATATCATAAAAGTAGTAACAAAAACAAAGCTGACAATTTAGACATGATTGCACAATAATGCAATCTTGGATCAATAATATCTAGATAGAGTGTCGCGCGGAAAATACGTCCAAAAAAATAGCGTCCAACTGTTAGCCTCTAAATGCTTTTTCCGTGTTTAGTATCCCTCGTAACGTACGTAATTGTTACGCATTATTGTTTTTATTTATAACTAGCTGTTGCCTGCAGCTTCGCCTGCGTTAACTAAGATTTACATCGGGATCTTAGTACGCGAAATAACATTTTTTACACCTTGTGTCCGAAAAACCAAAATATCTTACGGAACCCTATTTTTTATCAGAATAAAATTTAGCTTATGTTACTCGTGGATAATGTAGCTTTCGAATGGTGAAAGAATTTTTTAAATCGGCCCAGTACTTTTTGAGCCTATTCATTACAAACATACAAACATACAAAAATAGGTACAAATCTTTCCTCTTTATAATATTAGTGTAGATGAAGGTTTGTGTTAAAGCGTAACGAGATTAAAAAGAATGATTATGGGAGAACTGTAGTAGCTGGTATCACTATTCACGAACACATGTTTGAAAATGTTGGCCTTCTTTTAGTTTTGATTGTAGGGCGACACTCCATCTAGAAATATTAATGACCTAAGAGTGGAATAGAATTCCTCTAAAGGTAACCACTCAGTTGTGTGCTTGTGGTATCTGGAGAAGCCACCATTTTGATTTTGTGGTGGTAAGTATACGCGTGCTGATGATTATGAATTAACTGTAATAAATCCAACATAGAAACAATACAATTAAATCAACTCAAGGGCTTCTCTGTGTTGCTCGTACAGCCTTGTTCTAGAAAATTATGGACACTGATTTATTCGAATCATCATCATCAGCATCTACCCAGTCACCAGTCTACTATTAATATTCGGTAGTAGTATCTACTACTACTACCTAGTAGACAGAGGTCATTCAAGGTGAAGGTTGATCTCCCGCCACTTGTAAGCTTACATGCTTCGACCTTCTTGGCCTACACAATAACATATAATAACAGCTTACAGCATGACAGATGATTTATCCCCGTACTCCCACGGGAATGGGAAGTGTACGGGCGAACTCGCGAGGCGATGTTAGTTTATTATAAGCTGAGAATGGCCATCAGAGTAGTCTTTATCAGACTCGTTTATGGAACTAAATGAATTAAGTAATATACTCGTATAAGTTCTTGGGGCATCAAATGACCCAAGGATATAAAGAAAGAAAAAAAGAAAGATTTATCAATCTTAAACAAAAAGAAAACATTTTCATTTGCATTACCTAAATGTAAATAAAAAAAACGATAACTGAAAAAAAAACAAAACATGCTGTAACCATAAAGTATGTGTCCACGCGTGGGTCGATAAGGTCCAGTTCAAAATTGTGTCAGGCAAAGGTTACCTGACGCTGATTTTCAATTGAACCAAGAGGTCACGAATGCCAACCATATTCCTACAATTTTGCTTTGGTTTAATAATCCTACTTCCTACTACAATATTATAAATGCGAAAGTTTGTAAGTATGCATGTTTGTTACTCTTTCACGTAAAAACTATTCAATGGATTTTCATGAAACTTTAAAGCTTATTACATCAGAATAACACATAGGCTATAATTTATCCCTGTACCCACGAGAATGGAAAATACGCGGGTAAAACCTCGTTGCGCTGCTAGTGTGGAATAACTATGAACGAATGCTAAAATTTCCTTTAAGACACTTTGTCTTTTTAGCATTCGTTCGTTCGTAAGACACTAGGCATTAGTAAAAAACGGTCACTTCTGAAGGGGTGGCAAGTGAGCAGTCTCCTCGCCTGATTTCCAGGAACTGCACACGGAGAGGTAGAAGTATATTTAAGAGACCCCGCGCCGCAGGACCATACTAGCGAAGTTATGTAACTTCGTGTCATCGATGTGTTATAATCATAGATGCACTTAAGACATTTTTGAGGTCATTATAATGATACTACTTTTACGGATTATTCGCGTAAATATAAGAAAACTATTTTTGAGATGTTATTTTATAATATTATGAATGAATGAATGAATAATATACTCTATTGTGCACACATTACTAAAGCATAAATGAATGACAGAATAACAAAACAAAAATAAGCATGCGAACACAAACGCGACTTTATCGCTAACAATTAGATTTTTGGGATAGTTTTTATATGTTTTTATATGTAGGATTATTATTATATGTCGGGATGTAGCCAAAAACTGATGGAAGATTGAATAAGTTCTTAAAGTGGAGGTTGCGTGTAAGATTGGATTGGTTGATATCTGGATAGACGGGATGACTCCGTGTAGCTGGTTCGTCCAGATTAGATATTGGAGTATTGGACGCTATGAAAGGAACTTCATAGGCCATATCTAGTGGGAGGATACGAGCAGGTGTTGTTGATTATAATAAAAATAAACAAAACTAGTGGTAAATGTAAAGTTTAAAGGAATATTAAAGGTTATAAAATGTGTAATGTAATTTATATAAAATATGTTTAAATTTACATGCTCTAACATTTAGTAACCACGATTAAATAAAGTTTGACTAATCCAACAAATTTAATAAAATAATCCAATTTGTTTGAAATATACTAAGGTTTTTGGTAATATAAATGGGCATACTTGTGCCTGAAATATGTTTTAGTTGGCTTGAGCCTGATTACACACATCTGACCTTATTTACACAAATTATTTTAATCATAATCATCAGCTCTTATTGGTCCATTCTAGGCATAAGCCTGATTTAATATCATCAAATATAAACCGTAATATGAGCCATAAAACTGTGATTTGATCAGTGATATCACAGTGACATATCACATAATAGCAATTCACCCAACCAGTGATCAGTGTACATCTTAGTATCAACCCTTATATTATGTCCCACTGCTGGGCACGGATCTCCTCGAAATCAGGCGAGGAGGGTTAATGGGCTATAGTTACTACGGGTTGGTGAACTTTACATACCTTTAAACGATGTTTCCTTACGATGTTTTCCTTTACCGGTGAGCGAACGATGGTCTCATGTGTGCACTTAGAAAAAAAAAACCCATTTCAAGGCACACACGGACGGGTCAGGATCGAACTCGGAACCTCGCGCATAAGAGGCCGAGTCCATCCACCACGCACGTCCGACATACCCAGAAACCCTGCGTCAAAACTAGCACTCTTTGCCGACGACACTGCACTATATGTGACCCATACGTCAGCAAGGACAGCATCTCGCTCCCTTCAGAAAGCCGTCACCGAGCTAGGTAAATGGTTTGCTAAATGGAGAATAGAGATTAACCCAGACAAAAGTCGATCAATTCAGTTTACAAAGAGAAGGGGCACGCTCAATCAGAGTCGTCGGCAAATGATGCCGATCAAACTAAACGGCACCATAATCCCCAGAGTAGGGCAGGTGAAGTACCTGGGGGTCACGTTAGACAGGTCGATGTCATTCAGGCCGCACATAAATAACATAATAAAAAAGGCCAAATTCGTTTTGAGTCGATTATACTTCTTGATAAACAAGAAAAGTAAGATGCCCCTCAGGCATAAACTTACCTTATACAAAGCGTGTATAAGACCGATTATATCGTACTCCTGTGTTGCGTTCGCGCACGTGCCACAGAGTCGACTCAAACCTTTGCAGATATTGCAAAACAAATTCTTACGCATAGCAACCGGTTGCCCATGGTACATAAGAAACATCGACCTACATAGGGACCTCAAGTTAGATTCGATTAGGGGCCACACACACAAAGAGATGTCAGTACGTCACTTTGAAAAGGCACTCCATCACCCAAACCCGCTCATAGTGAGCGCGGCAGACTATGTCCCTGATAGCTCAGTCTCAAAGAGTTTTAGGTTACCTAAACATGTTACAACCGATCCGGCTGACGAAATATCTCAGCTATTAATGCGCGACGTAAAAGCGCGACGCGAAATTCAAGCTAGAATACACACACATAACAATACAACATCCGGGGTTAGGTACTCAGTCACACCGCTTGGGCCTCGGGGTCGTGAGCGACGTCGACCCCTACACATGGTAAATACATCGATCCGGATTGATCGGGTAAGATTAGGTTCGAATCCGATACGAGTCTACACTAATCAAAACCGCGAAAACACCGATAGCACTTTGCTATCGGTCGATTGCACGGGTACCGCGCACGACCCACCTCCCCCATCAGAGGGGGAGGAGAGGGCCGGCCCTCCGACTAGTAGTTTAACTTCATCCGCTAATGACTCGTCGACCGTATTGGATTTGACTAGCCAAACACCTACTCTCCAGAGTAGCGCGCGCGATATACCGCGCCCCCTGCGGGGCACGGAGGGGGGCGCCCCCCTTTCGAATTTTACTAGGTGAGCCATCTGCTCACTTACCTACCGATTGAGCTTAAAGGCCATCTGGCCTAAAAGTCTAGACCTTTGGAAAAAAAAAAAAAAAAAAAAAAAAAAAAAAACCATCCACCACTGGACCATTGTTGCTGAATATCATCGGTCGGCCAATTAGAGCGCAGAATCACAAACCACAATATTACTATTCTATTATAATATCCTCGATGTTAACACATCACCGACATTGTCTAGGAATGTCTTACAAGAATAAAATACACGGGTAAAGTCATCTCAACTAGTCAGTGTATGTTTAGTGTTTACAATTTTACCGTTATTCAATATCTATAATTTATAACACATCGCGCGGCACTAAGCTTCCCGGTCACGCGCCAACTTTTATCGCTAGGATCCCATCTCCGCGGAGATCTATTTAAAAAACTCCCGAGGTACAATATGTGGCACGTACGGAGACAACTACATAGTAAATATCGTATGGAAACATATTATCAGCTAACATATTTGGATCTTGGTCCTCCTTGAGGCTCTATGGCCCTCTCCCTGACGGATGGTAGGAAAGGGTTTCTTTAACCTTTTTATCACGACTCACGGACCACGTACAAGATCCCTCACAGACCTGTCTGCTGACCTTTTCGCTCTAGAATTTGGTGTTCTGTAGAAGCGGGCGGGATGTGTACATTTTTAATGTGTATGGGTAGTGTAAAGATTTTTTTTTTACTTTTGTATTCATCCCTCAATAAGTCTTTTGTATTAATAATAACAAAATTTTTCTAGCTCGCCTTGGTCCTCCAAAACCTCAAGACCATCCAACCTTACAGACTTGGGGTTCTATGGACCACAGCTTAATAAAACCTAACCTATGGCTTGTAGAGTGACTAGTGCTTTACGTTACGGAGGGAGAGCTATGGAACCGATTGAGAGATTGAAACTGTAGAAACACGAGTCTAATAAATAAGGCAATATCTATAAATAAAGGAAAGTAATGTCGCAAATGTGTTTTTGAAATAATCAAAATCACTACATATTATAAAACAAAGTCGCTTTTTCTGTCCCTATATCCATTTGTACGCTTAAATCTTTAAAACTATGCAACGGATTTTGATGCGGTTTTTTTTAATAGATAGGACAATTCAATAGAAAGGTTTATGTATATAATTTATTAAGTTTTTATATACATTGGCTAAGATATAACAATAATTGTTGAAGGTGTCGGGAAAAAATAGGCCGCTTGGGAGTTTTCAACGAAAACGCTGCCTAAACCCTTTGAGATATAACAAAGTAATGTATGGTGGAATTGTGTATCTTAAATAGGTCTACAAAAAGTCCGCGATGGCATATGTCTATCTCTTAGGGATATCATACTATATCCATTTAATACTTAAAAAAATGGTCAATCATAACGTGATAATTTGAAAGTTATTTACACAAATACGGTATGAATCCTTATCATTTTATAAATCAGTTAATTGGCATGTGCATTTTATGAAGATTATTTTTGCCCTTTACATCATGCAAATTAAATGAATACTTTAGGAGATATGGCAAAATTAAAATAATGCAGAAGAAAATAAATCGTGTTGCTGTGATACGAACGGGCGCGGGCGGCCGTTGTCTGGACGTGTCTAAGGGCGTACTCTGGTAGACGTAATAATATGATCAACGTATGGTGGAATATATAATAATAGTATTATATATCCTAAATATGCCTACAGAAAATCTGCGAAGGGATATATGTCTTTATGTTCAAGATGACATATATTCATTTTAATACAAAAACTTAGTAATTATTAAAATAGAAAATGATCATCATCAGACATGATAAATCCGTAAACCTAAGTTCACGCGGGCGAAGCTGCGGGTAACAGCTAGTGTTATAATAAATGTCGCCTAAATATAGTATATTATAATAGTATATAATATATTATAAATAGTTTTAATAGCGCAAATGACCAAGTTATGCTTGCAACCAACCTTATCTCAGCATCGTTACCACCATCAATAAAAGCTGCCGCGTTCGTCCTTGACCGTATGGCGGCGGTATTGTTGTATTTAAAGTAAAATGGCATCATTATCTCACAGTCTTGTAATGTCCAGCTTGATTTATATTGATTAAAAACCTCTATTATTTTACTTAAAAATAATTCCTTAAAAGGCCATGACTTTGAAAGCCTCATAGTTTTCCTCAACCTTATATAATTGACTGATAGATAGAGAGACGGGCCTTTATGGTCAGTGTTCAACCTCGCCAAGATAACTGCTTATTCCCTATCCCTAAACGTAATATATTAAGTACCTATCGATACCAGCAATCGCACTGTCTGTTTATCGAAACATAGCAAAGCAGTTTGATGAAATAAGAATCAGTATATCCATACTTACCAGCGCTTGTGGTCGAACTGTCGATAAACACTACAATAGTGATGTTGACTAATTTTTTTTATTGATTTTATTTGATAGATATACCATAGGTAAACACGAAAAAAAAAGACTTTTGTTAAGAAATATGTCCAATTTTAACAAAAAATTATATCAAGAGAAATAGTTTTTAAAATTGCCGCTAAAACGCTCTAAGCTGTCATGTTACCGTGATTACGTCACACACCGATAAACAGAGTTCGCGTTATGTTATGAATAATGACTGTTTGTACTTAGTTCACTGGTCAGTGACGTCATCGCCTTAGAGATATGACCCCTCAAAGATTCTTCTTTCTCATTTTATTTTTCCTTCATTGCTAAGGATCGTGAAAACGACGGTTCAAATTTCCCCCCAATTTGGCGGAACACTTCTCCCTCTTGCACAATTTCCTTCTCTGTCCCAAAATGAACGTTCTCTCCAGATCATGGTTTTCATCTTAGAGGTCATTGACAAGAATTCGATAGAGTTTCGACTCGCTTTGGCTATACAACCTTCTATACTCACCTGATCTGCGGTTGATCGAATATCTAGTATTACAAGGTAAATAAGGTAAATAATACGACAACGCTGTGAGCAATAGTTCAAGGTAACAATATTGGTTACACATAATATCAGGTATGTATAGATATAGTTAGTACTAGATTATTATCTAATATATAAAATTTCCCTGTCACAATGTTAGTTACCGTACTCCTCCGAAACGGCTTGACCGATCTTTATGAAATTTTATATGTATATTCAGTAGGTCTGAGAATCGGCCAACATCTATTTTTCATCCCCCTAAATGTTAGGGGTAGTCCACCCCTAATTTTTTTATTATTATTTTTTAGACAAAATTTTTAATTTCTATTTTTTTATGATACAACATACAGAAATACATACAACCCTAAATTTTGACCCCTCTACGATCAACCCCTATTTTTTAATAGCGATTTTACCAGAACGAAGTCTGTCGGGACAGCTAGTAAAACTATATAAATAAATAGAACATCTAAAATAAAATTAAACAGTACAAAAATCTAGGTTTAGATCTACTATAGAGCTTTATACTATTCACTTGTTGTCAAAATTGTTATAAAAATGAGCATAAAAACTGGCATTTCTATCTAACAACATTCTGCTGTAACATTGAATCGGTAAAAACACGATAAAAAATCGAAATAAAACGAAATTGCGTTAATAATCGTTTCAAGTTGTATGTATCGTTTATGCATCATGAAGTAATTTGCCCGGCTACTGATTTCTTATGGCGTAATATCGATATTAAATCGATATTTCTCACGTGCTACAATCGACCTTAATTTGTGTAAAGCGTTTTATGCGAGTGGGGTGCGAACGCATTAAGGGGGGCGACTTTATCGTTGTGACGTCATTGTCGCAGTCACGGACCACTGTTATATGTCAAAGGTGACCTTCGTTTGACTGGATCCATGCTTAACTAATGTGTGTATTAACCACGTTCTATGAAACAAGAGTGTGAGACGCCAACGATTATACATACTACGATTTTTTTTAATTTTAATAAATCTACTAATAATTAATACATAGTGACGACCTCTGTGGCTCAATGGTTAGCGCGTTGGCACTTAAGTTAGGGGTAGCGGGTACAAATACCGAAAGGGAAACTTAATAATTTTCTGTGTCCCTATGTCATGGATTTGTATTGAATTTGTGTATAGTATAATAATAATCTTAAATATATGTATATATTAAAAAGTATTAAATATATTTCCGTTGTACATACCTGTAACACAAGTCTCTTCGAGAACTCAGCACGGGACCAGATTGACGTGGTGTAAAAGCGTCCATAGTAATTATTATTATAGGGATCATGATTTGTTATAATATAATCACAACGTATGTCGTTATGTCGTATCAGGGGGTGAAGGTGTTGGCGGGGAGGAGGAATGAGTGGAGAATACTCCACCGACAAGAGCAAAGCTCTTAAATAGTGAGAGAGAGATAATCACAACACAAATACGGTATATTTTCTTCTTGTTGTGTCCGTCAAAAAGAAATTATACATAATATTATGACAGAATCGTTATAAGCGACCATTTTTCTCGACGACTTTGTCGCTCGCTTCTTACGTGGCCTGTCCTAGGCTACAGTATAATGTACTTTAGCCTCGTCTGCACGTTTTTTGTCGTTTCGCATTTTCTTTATTTGATCATCATTATCATCACCCTGTGCCCTTCTACTTGTATATTTATTTATTATTTTGTTAACAACTTCACACAATAATCGCAATGGTAATATTTTAAACTACAGTACTGATATCTATTAGTGGTTTCTTCCAGAACAATCTTAAAATTGTGCAATACTCCGTCATTCAAAAGATAGATTAATGAAAATAAATATAGATATAAATTAAAATGTATAATACATTAATGCAAATACACAAAAAATACATATTTATGTAAAGTAATAAAAACTATTTGAAATTACGATCTACGAATTACATACTAAAAAATTACTACTTACCCATGGACCAGAGAAGTCCGAAATAAAGAAAGAAATTTGATTTGATTTGAAAATATCTTTCAAGCTTCCATACTGTGGACCATGGGACATTTTGTTTATATATAATATTATTATCTATTAAGTATTATACTTAGGTAGTATTAATAGTAAGGTCATCTGTGCTTTTACGTATCTATACGGTCACGCCGTTGGCGATTCACTTCAGTTTTCCAGCTTACATTTTCTTATACTATAAGTTTTAGTTTTTTTATTATTACCTGTTTCTTCATTAAAAGGAAGGCAGACTATAACTGTAACGGTAATTAAAATATAGTAAATGTTACCTACATCATCAAGTGGGCCCAAACTGATCCTGTTCCAACAGTTATAATATGTCTGTTAATTGATATTAAGATAAAAGATAGTTGATCTTTATGCACTGTATCTCTGTCTACAATGCCCTTCCGAAAAACAGGTCTGTGCGGTCGACCCCTTTGTTTGAGCCATATGTGGTATCATCGTCATCATCATCAGCCTCTATCCGTCCACTGCTGAACAAAGGCCTCCCTCAATGAATGTGGTATACTAGCGGTTAACTAGTAATACTATAACATTTTTTCTATAACATAAAATATAGGAATTATTTTAAACCATTCGTCTGACTTTTTGCAGTAGAGTTGTTATATTGATACAATATTCTTGCAACAAATGAAAAAATAATATCTTTGAAATTCTTATTATTCTTCTTATTGGATGGTAGTGGATCTTTTGATGTTGATTGACTGTTGATTGACTGTTGATTGAATGCTGATTGACTGCTGATTATATTGATGTTTATGATGATGATGATGACTATACATAGGTAATTCATTCCAAAAGGAACGTTTATCGCGTCGTAAAATTCTTAGGGCCAACATCTATACAATAGTTCATGATAATAGCAAGTCAACGACACTTGTGAGCATATCAATGCCAACTTATCACATCACCAGCTCTCCACTATCACACTCCTATCGCCAACCAATAAGGTTGAATTTCCAGTGACTTTCACTTTCAGGGATGTACTGATAACCTAGCATGAATAACCATTGAATGATCAAGTTACAGCACGAACTCTATACCTTATTGTTGACTTGGAAGATCATCCTTCTCCCTCCGACTTGTTGGTTGTGAGGGAGATGGGTCTTGTGTCTCATGTCGGTCAGGTGTGGCGATATCTTAATTGTGAATTTCTAATTGCATATGTTGTGTGGTCCTGAATGTATGAATGTATTTGGTTCATCGCCATTATATACTTACGTCAATATGAATGGAAGCCATCAATGACGTACCTTTAAAATCATATTCGTAGGGGTCGTAATAAAAAAAAAATTGGGATACTAGAAGAAGAAAGTACCTATGTAGCCGCGGGCAACAGCTGGTGATATCATAAACGCGAAAATTTTAAGAATGTATGGATGTATGTGTGTTACTGTTTCACGCAAGAAACTACTGAATGGATTTTGATGAAACTACAATAATATATCTTATCTACACCTCAGAAAGAACGCGGGTGAAACTGCGGGTTGCTGTACTCGTATAAATGTACAAAATGCATATTATAAACCCTCTGCTGCCTTTTGTCTTCATCGTTCTGCCTCGTAAGGCGATATGATTTCGTCAATATCGAACCTGCACCACAGACGTCAGCTTCGCGATTCATCAAAAGCTGGCTCCGAACCAGGTCAGGCCATTGCGCCATATTTATTTAGGTTAATGAATTATTTGATTAATTGCTTCGTCATCGAACTCGTTGTACTTAACGGAGTGTGAAAAAGGTAGTTATGTTACTGAGGGTTAATGCGACGACCATCTCTGAGCGGCAAGCAGTGACAGAACCTAGTTGATTGCAATTTTAGGGCCTGTTTCACAATCTCCAGATAAGTACCGAAAAGGCTATCGGCAACATGCATATACTCCATACTCTTTACTACTACTCAAATATGTTGCCGATAGCCTATTCGGCACTTATATGGAGATTGTGAAACAGGCCCTTAGTATGTACTATGTATTATCTTACTAAAGATTAGTAAATTGATCACAGATCCCTTGTGCTCTCAACAAAGATTGACCCATAGCAGATAACTGCTTTTGATTGTATATACATAGATTTGTCTGGCAGTCGTCAAAACATATGTGCTTGACAAACTTACGTCCACATACACCGCATCAAGATTTATCAAGTGTAGTCGAAGATCCATCGCGTATTATATCCATAAATACTTTGAATATAAATTGTTTAACAGAAGGGAAACTCAGTTAAAATGTTGTGGATGTACCACTATGTTTAATTCTTGTTTGTTCTTGTTATTTTGTTTAAATGTTGTAGAGGAACTTTTTTTCTGTTTAATTCTACTGATAATAACTGTACTAAGTGTGACATGTTTTTTCGCCTTGGGCTAGTCCGGATGAGCGTCTTATTCAGAATCGCCAGCCATACAGTATCGCGTGGCACATTTGTCGGTTTGTATCACCGATATGTTGTTTTCCTTGTTTGTTAGTCTAATGTTTTCTTGATGCTTATCGATATTTTTAGAACATTATTAGTATAAATTACACACGGTAGGAGAATAAAGTACCCTTTAGTTAAGTCCCTTTTACTATTTAATAAGTACCTTATATAAACTTGTACATATTATTATTGTATTTATTGCATGTAGCAAGCATAAATATACAAAGTACAGAATAATGTTAAGTGTATATAACTCTGGATCATAGACTACAAAGTACGACCCCTTAAAAGTTTTAATTTGCTCACGTACGGGACATAAGCGCTCCGAGTGGCATTAGGAGGGATGAGCTTCACCCTCCGCCCCCTTCCGCCCCTCATTCTCCGCAACCCTCCCGCGCCCTCCCTCACCCCGCACCCCCGTGCAATTGTTTTGTGAATACCCAACGATATCATAAACATTCACGCAATATTTGTCCGAATGGGAGAAGAGTGTTTTGTCTTAAGAAAGCCTGTATCGACGACATATGATTATTTATTAAGCACAAGACGTTAAACAGAGTGAGGGTCTCATAGTGAAGGCTGAGAACACAGGTATGTACCAAATTTAAATATAGGTACATACTTTTAAAATGTGGTACATAAGTGCGCTTTCCATAGTTCACTCTTTTAGGTAATTTTAATATTAACTAGCAGCGCCCCGCGGTTTTACACGTGAAGGTCCCGTTCCCGTGAGAATACGGAGATAAATTATAGTCTACGTGTTATTCTGATGTATAAGCTATATTAATGTAAAGTTTCATTAAAATCTGTTTAGCAGTTTTAACATGAATGAGTAACTAACATCCATACAAGTTACAAACTTTCACGTTTATAATATTGTAGGAAGTAGGATTACGAACCTATGGAATATTATGTGGGTGACGTTGGCCCATTACTACGTCGTGTGATGCTGCTTACCCAATTAACATAGAAAATAATGATAGCCATGTCTAATAGGGATGTTGACTTATTTTTTAATTGATTTTATTTGATAGATATACTATAGACAAACACGAAAAAAAGACTTTTGTAAAGAAATATGTCCAATTTTAACAAAAAATGAAATAAAGAAAAACAGTTTTTAAAATTGCCGTTAAAACGCTCCAAGCGTCATTACGTCACACACCGCATCCAGAGCTCGCGCTATGTTAGGTGAGTTATGACAGTTTGTACTTAACTCAATGTTCAGTGACGTCATCGCCTTATACGCGTTTGCAGTCACGTGATAATGCATGATAAATAACGCATTTTAAATTAATTTTCTAAATTTTAAGACAAATAAGTAGACTTTCAAAATGTTATTTTAGGTTTTCAAATACTGTATTTAATATGTAAAACATAACTTTACGTGAATTTGTAACATGTGTCAACATCCCTATTATATATGTGTATGGTACACGATCCCGTGACCATTTGTCTTTATTCTTACAACTCTCTTCTATTATCTCTAATTATAAACATACAAACTAAAGACAAACTATATTATGTCATACTGACTCATAGACACACTTTCACTGAATTTATTTCAAAACATCGTAAGCCAAAAAGTCGTGCAATTGTTATACAAAACGGTACCATCTGAGTCCCAGAAACAAGCTGTTGGTAAGTCCTCGAGCATTGTCAGAGCCAGTACAATGGCTACACCATAATCTATTTGCACAACGCCTCTCTCAGCTTCACAAAAGAGTGTTTACTTAAAACCCCTTTACACATTGTCACTCGACCATTTTACGAAGACCCCCACCGATGGGTAAGGTGCTCTCCCCGAAGTGTTATTTCTTAGCACGCTTGAGGAGGAGGAGTTCTATCAATATGGTCACATCGAACGGTTTGAATCTGTGAATGTTGGAATTTTAAGTGGTATTTTGTAAATGTCATTCGCAATGATGGTCTTGGTTGATGTAGGGTTTGCTGGTCTTTGAGTGATGGATAGCTGATGATATGATAATATTTGCTTGTTTGTGTTGTAATTGTCCTTCGGTGTCAAGGCTATTCGGATAAGGCAAGAATATATGAAAGATTTTATTATGTTATTTTTTTCGTCTACATACGAAGTATATTGTTTAATTTTAGTATAATTTTGGGTCTTAACATATTATTGAGGATAGACAATCCCTTGTCTACCTATTAGATCGTACTCTCGCCATATGCCCTTAAAGACAGGACAGGCACTTACTTGCAGAACAATAAGGCTTTCTTGGGGAAGAAGTTTAAGACTAAGTATTCACCAACTACCACCCATCCGTAAAAAACCTTATAGACGAAATAATAATCAGATGTATATACCAAAACCATTATTTTTTCTACAATATATAAAAAAAGGAATAGAAAAAATACAATAATATTAAACCATTTCTAATAGATTACTTTTTTCTCACACAAAGCTTTAACATTTTATTAACGTGCAATAAAGCGACGATAAATCGAATACGGTATCCGGCTCGACGGACCAAAAGAAACGGTTGCAATTACAGAGACATTAGCTGTGAATCCGACAACAGTTAACAACCCTTACTTTCAACCCTCAAATACCTTGTCTTTGAAATTTATTATTACTACACAATATTGCATTGGGGGTTGCATTTGGACCCAGCTGCGCGGTCCAGCTCAGGGACGAGATGAGACAGAAGGATCTCGACCTTAACGCCGTGATTTAGGGGGTCTTTTTTGTTAACGTGCGGGGATTATGCGATCCCACAGGCACATATGGGATGCAACCCTCGGCAGGACAAAAAAATTACTTAATGGCATGTTTTCTGAATGAGCAACGTTGAAACATTTTTTTTTCAAGATTTATCATGGGAATTGGGGGTTAGTTATGATTTTTTTTATCAATATAAGATGAGATGTGACAGCATTTAAATTAGAGTCAAAGAAATTGATGTACAGTCAGCACCCTGTACTGGCATGAAAAAAAATGTTAATAGAAATACTTTTTTTTATTTTGTCAGTTTATTAAATACTTACACATTTTCACAGTCTGATTGATTATGATTGTTAAATATATAATCCCACTATTTACCTGCATATTTTAAGCAAAATTGTTGAGTGTAGCTTGTATCTTTAATATCGTAAAACGATCAACATTAAAAAAGTCGACGTTATATTAATGAAAGTATTTTATAAAAAATGTTCTGTCCTATAAAATGAATCGTTTTCGGCGTTCACTGAGCCGTGGCAATATTATTGAATTGCTGATAAATACCGCATTGTGGGATATTACAAATATAAATTTAAGCTATAAAGGAATCTATATTTTATTAACGTACCTACTAAAGTAAAAAAAAGGTGTCGTTTGAAAAATAGTTTTGTGTCCGATAAATATTCTATTTATAAGGGTGAACAATTACTCATTCCACCTATGTTATTGAGGATATTTAAATGGCTTATTCTGTAAACACTATATTTAGCCCTCTACACAAAGAGGGTTTGTTTTAAGTTTGACCGCTATCTGCCTATATAACAGAAAGCTGTTGCATTGGATTTTTTAACGCGTGAACCGATTTGGATGTGTTTTTTTTATTTAAAATAGGTTCAGCCGTTTTCAGAGCTAATTTGATGACAATCGGTCCAAGATTGCCACTTTGTTACAGCGGCCATCCTTGAATACATATGTATTTTTTTTTCTTTATCAATAATAACTGATTCAAATGAAAGGGCTAAACTAGTATAATATTACACATATAGACAAATTTCAAATCAAAGATAGAATAGAATAGAAGCTAGAATAAAAAATTGCACATTATATACTGTCGGGTTTTTTTAAACATTCGTTTAATTTTATTGCAATGTTTTTAAACGTATAGGTTTTTCGCATTTACTATATTCATGTATAAATAGTGTATAAAAACGCAACACAAATACGTTTTTATCCAATAATTTTTGAAACCGTACTTAGTTCGACAGCCCTAACTCAGCAAGCTTAAGAGTATTGTAGTTGGAATTTCTCCTCAACTAGATAGGTAAAACCAAGTTACTGAACGATGCAACTGATACACTAGTAAGTTCCCCCGGCAAAAGTATGCGGGGCTCAAGTTAGAATTTCGATAGGAAGCAACTACTTGAAGACTTGGGCGATTTAAACAGCTGTTGCTGGTAGCCAGTGTAAGCTGACCCCTGTTAATTGAGATGAATATATCCTTTAAGTTTATTGAAGAGTGGGTTTATAATGGTAGTAGTTGTGATAGACTAACGTATTTAATATTTATCATCAGGAGCACACTATAGTACTTGTTGTAGTAAAACTTTTCAGTTGTGATTTGATAATTTTATGAAACCGACACCAAAAACAGACAAACTTAACCATGAATAAGATTAACACTGCGAAAGGATAATACTTAATAGCTTTTACTACTGCCGTTGCACACGGCACATACTTTTAAAAATAAAGCTAAATGAAGTACATATATTAAGTCCGGCCGTAATCAGAAAAGAGAACAATATTGAAAATTTAAATGAGTCCAGGATGCTGTTCGAATCAATATGGGTCAAATCGTGACAACCAGTAAGTAGTATAAATAGAAATGCTTCCTAAAATTATCGATAGGTACTAAAATGTTTTTAAAACATGCGTTTTTATCAATTTTTTTAATTAATTCATATTATCGCCCAGGAAGTTATTTTGATAAAATGCGTAGATTCACAGTTTATATTTATATTGTATCATAATATTATGCTTAATTGAGTGGAAAATATTTTGATAACATTACCGATAATATAGAATTATGAACACTGTTGTACATTAAAGGTGTCTTGTTGAACGTTAAACGGACTCTACTGCTGGTTCCACAAGTTCCGGCGAAACAAATTCAGTGAAATTAATCTTTTAAATATTTTACAATATACATAAGACATATACAAAGAAACTCCGATACGAACGCCTTACTGCCAAGGTGTGTTATCTTCAATAAAAAAATATTTTTTATAAAAAAAAAAAACGCTTTTAAACAGTAAACTAAAAAACAAAATAAATTAACTTCGCACGCAAAGTAATACGCATTTTCATTCGTTAAATAAAAATGTTTAAATAATGAATTATTTTTTAATTCAGCTAAATAAATTCCCTGATAGAAAGCTAACAACATTATCAGTGAATATTATAGGCTCTGCTATGTCCCCGTGTTCCTGTGGGAATGCAAACGGGGAACAAATAGAGTGAAATAAAACTTAGATTTGTATAAAATTACAATAAATACACACTTTGTGAGATTTTTTTTGATTATTTTTTACTAACGATCACCTTTCCTATTATTAATTTTTTTTTCATTCGTATGCATGTCCATTTATGATTCAAAACAGCTTACCGATATAAATGATTTTTTTTTGTATGCCATATAATTCGACAATATTAATAGTCACATTTAGTAGATGGTGACTATATTATATTAATAATTATTTTGGAATTTTCATCGTGTGCAGTAAATCAAAAGAAGCAGGTATAGCTGCTGTTTATGACGACTATAAATCTGTTGAATGCGATGTACAAGTGGACACTCATTGCCGAAACTAAGATAATACTTGAGATAAAAGGGTGTTAACAAAGGTCCCTTCGTCACTGTAGCAGTGGGTAACCATTGTTCTGTTCAAAGGCTTTTATTTGTTAAGTGTTAACTGCCACACTTTTCATAGATGAGCTGTCAATCTTATGCCACGTCAAGGATAAAATTGTGGAAGCAGTAGTGCTATTTTGTTTTTTACTCCTCGAAATAACGTTTTTTTTTCAATTGAAACATTTATTACTTCGATCTGGCAGTAAATACCGTGACAGCAAACTGTCGTGATGTACTACGCCGCTGCTCCACTCTTTTTGTGTGTATACGCGCGAATTCTTTATAGTTTTTTTTTATTAATTATAACATTTGCTTTGATCTATCACAGATGTCAGACATCTTGTGTCTGCCTTTTTTACGAATATTACTTGACAATTTAATTTTGTAAGCGAGGCTATAATATTATACCGTCTTCTCAGAGATGGTCTAAACATGCAAGTGAGAAGCTTCTAAAATTGTCTCCCTATCTCGTAACGGTAGTATACGATTGTAGAAGTTAAAAAAAATACCAGCGTGCGCATTTTAATTTTGTGTTTTTATAAAGGGTACCAAAGATCACCCTAGTTAGTAAGACGGGTCAAGTTACGCTGGTCGCTGGGGTGCGCCAATCCCCGACCCACGTGTGTAGACCCCACGCGTGGTAACAAGCTTTAATGACTCAACTTTTTTATATACAATGTTATACATGTCACTAAATGTATATTTTAGTACCAGTAAACTAGAGCGCTGTATGTGATTAATGTCAACTTTACAGTAAAGTTGTCTAATTCAGATGTACCCGTTGGTCATTATTGTTAGTCTACATTATACGTGGTATTTTAATGTCGATATAAATTATAAAACGTTAATGTACTATTAAAGTCTGTTTAAACTTGTTTTCTACTAAAAAAGGTAGCGTAAAGTAAAGATGTCTTGAAACTGTTTTTACTTATTGTGTAATAAGTTATAGGTTTATTTTAGGCAATATTTTTTAGCAAGTCTGTCACCTCTGTATGGTATGTAATCAAAGTCACCCACGAACCCGAGATGTTCAGTCGGAAGTCGGTACCAGCACGTTGCATGAAGTCCAGCCATGATTTAGCTCATCCTTATAATATTTAAACACAAGACTGTAGGGTTGCCACTTGCCAGGTCGCTAAACCTAATAGCCGCACAGACAAGCTAGTTTGGCCGGACATTTAGGTAGAAAGACCGTACACCCACGTTGAGTATTTTGTCTTGTATGAATATCTACGATAATTTTTGTATGTAAAAACAAGCTTTTTTATTAGTATCGTGAATCTTGTTAGATTCTGGTGAAATAATAATTAAAACCGAATACAAAATTAGTCTTAGGATAAAATTGATTTGGCATCGCTCATTTGGGAAATGTGAGAAGCCAAAAAAAGCCGGACAAGCCGGACACGGTTTATTTTGGCCGGACACGCAATCAAAAAGCCTATGTCCGGGTTTATCTGGACGCCTGGCAACCCTACAAGACGGTATGTTTAGGTGTCAGTAATTAGTAATTACAATGCTAGTCCTTTTCACAACAGCAAAGCTGTTTCAAAGAAGACATATGTGCTCCCGTTAATTGTCTTACTCCAAAAACCATCCAATTATTTGGCGCCACGTCATAATGATGTGACAATGTTAAATTCTATCATGTCACCGCTGTCACGCCGCTTGTGTGTTCGTGTCACGTCACCGGCGTGCGAATGTCGTATGGTATGTGACGACACGTCACGAGAATAATAATGGAGGCCCGTTAAATAAATCACTAAATTATGATTGGAAGGTAGCAGGTACGAATCGTTATGGCGGTGGCGAGATGATATGATTATTGATGGAATAAATACTTTTGTCTTTTCTTTGTCTTTGGTTTGGGTGAGTCTATCTATTTGTGTTACTAAATATATAATCTTAACTTAAGAGCGACGAAGGTCCAGTGGTGGGTGGACTCGGCCTCTTATGCGAGAGGTTCCGGGTTCGATCCTGACCCGTCCGTGTGTGCCATGAAATGAGTTTTTCTAAAATTTCTATGTGCATCCCAAACACGAGACCGGTGAAGGAAAACATCCTGACTAAACCTGCATGCCTGATGAGATTGAAAGTCTTTGAAGGTATGAAATTCACCAACCCGCACTGGGCCAGCGCATCGGTGAACTATGGCCCATTACCCTCCTCGCCCGATTCCGAGGAGGAGACCCTTGCCCAACAGTAGGACATATAAGGTTTGTTACTTTTTTAACTTAATAGGCGGGCAGCAACAGGCCGAAAAAATCAACTGCGACTCCCTTTTAGCCCAAAGCATATGATATTTTAGGAGCCGTCACGCCACACAAAGTGTATTGACAAGTTGAAGAACAAAGTTGAATTTAACTACATATCGATAATACTACATTTAACATTATAATATACTAGGGCCTGTATCACAATCTCCAGTTAAGTGCCCAATAGGCTATCGGCAACATATCTGACAGATACTCCATACTCTATCTGTCAAATATGTTGCCGATAGCCTATTGGGAACTTAACTGGAGATTGTGAAACAGGCCCTAAACTAACTATAGAATTGGAAGTGTATAACTAACAAATACGATAAGTTATAACGAATCAATTGTCAAGCAAGAACCGTCGAGCTTCAGAACAACAAGTCGGGTTCCGTATTAATTGTCAGAGGTTTAATTAACGTAAATGCCATTAGTCAGATCTCAATAGCGGGGCGTATTATTTCAGCGGAGCCCGGAGTCTGAATAACAGGGCGCGCTCACACCGATACGGGTACCAGGTGGTGGAAAAGACATAAGGATAGAGTTGCCTCTAGCTTGTCAAATTTTTCTTTAGGCTTTAAAGGTAAGCATAATCATGATTGGTCGACCCATCCCCGGGTGAATGCGCAAAGCGTTTCCACTGCGAAAAAAAAGGTCAAACATAAACACAGATGAAGTCACCCAGAACTTCACCAGGACTAGTTCACCAGTAGGGCTATTCTGTAAGGTTGTTTTCGAATCTCGAAAGCGGAATCCGCGGTGATATGACGAATTTGACGTATATGTATTCTTTAAAACTCGACTCTCTACCCATATGAATAAAGATCATTTTCAAAGTGGCGTAATGTGAGCTCTATCACTCAGGTGAAGCTCGATATTGGAATAGTTTCTTACAGAATAGCCCTACAGGACTAATTCACCGGGACTAGTTCAAGGAATTCATTATTAACTTGCCGTCCGTCCCGGCTTCGCACGCGCAAACAATTAATAGCCTACGCTACTCGCTGATAATAATTATTTCTATAGGTGAAAATATTTTTCAAATCTCGTAGTTTCGTAGAATACACAATGCATACAAATATAATATTGAGACTTCTGTTCTTGAACTGACCACCAGCCACTTGAATGAACGTCTTTGGGGACATGCTAGGGCATCATGAGGATTGCCATCTAGTCGAAGGTCAACCAGCTCCAATCCGGAGCTAGTTTTCTCAATAAATAATCCTTAAACATACTTTTCATTAATCATGATAACTCATTCTGATTCATAGCAGGATTAGCCATTGTATGAATATGATAATGTAATATAATAAAGGTAACCTACCTACCAAAAGTACAAGCTTAGTCACGGTTCTAAATCAATACACATCACAGACTACTTAGTACACACTTATGCCATTTTTTGAAAATAGCAAAGCTTTTTTTGTCGTTTCTATCGGAACCGGTTAAGACCCGAGGCCATGCTGCCATGTCTGTCGTAAAAAATATTTAGTCTGTTTTATGGATAGGCGACAGGAAACTACGCAGCATGGCTTCACCCCTCCAGTACCCATCAATCAAATCACTATAGAAAAACGCTACAACAGTTCCTCTATTCAAAATTCACAGTACATTCCAGAACAGTCCTCCACAATATTCGACAAGTAATCACAATATATGCGGTTCAGGTATTTAAAATAAACACCATAGAAAATCGCTCGAAATATTCAAAATACAAATTAACAAGTAATTAATGGGAAACCAAAAAAAGAAAAAAACATCCGCGCACCCCGATGCTTCCCGCCATTTCTCACATTTTTTTTCATAACAACTAAGCGTTTTTCGTGACGACCAAGATCTCATAAATGATAGATGCCCGCTACTTACAAAGTTGACAGCGCATTTAAGGAGGAACGAAATGACCTCTATATGGCAAAAGTAATAAGGCTAGTAAAATGTATATGGCACAAAAGCTAAGAATTACTTCTGTGATCAAACATTCACGTGCCGAAATATATCGTAGTTCGATAGAATTTTATGTAGGATTGAGATAACAAGTCGGACCCGCCCTGATGGTTAAGGCTTAGTGGTAATATCCTCGCTCCCCCTAGTCTTAGAATCAGTTTTTATTCACGGCACCGCTTGCGTTGACGAGTGAATTTACTTATATTATAAAGAGGAAAACTTTGTTTGTTTGTTTGTTTGGTTGTAATGAATAGGCTCAAAAAGTACTGGACCGATTTCAAAAATTCTTTCACCATTCGAAAGCTACATTATCCACGAGTAACATAAGCTAAATTTTATTCTGATAAAAAATAGGGTTCCGTAAGATATTTTGGTTATATACCGTTTGTTTATTGAGTTTAGTAAATTACAAAACATTGGTAATAAATAAAATAAATGGTTCCTGGGATATCTATTACCAGGACAGAAATTATGCTTGCTTTTAATATGTGCGAAATATCAAGCATGCATCACACGATTAAGATAAAAAAAATATAAATTTTCATATTAATATTCTTCGATAGCAATGCTTTCGAATCGAATCTAATCGATCGATTATCTTTTTATCCTTATCCAATAATTCAGAAGACATATTTTAGATAACCTAGTCCCGTTTTAGATTTGTAAAATATGGCTTATCATCATCAAAGCCTATCCATCAACTAAAATATATGTATGTAAGAATACATATCCATAACTCTTATTTTACGTTTAGATTGTTCAAACAGGCTTATCGGTGCTTCGTGTTGCGTGTTCGTCTATTTGCTGTGAAGCGGAAGACACGCTGGCGGGAAATTAGCTGGACGCCATTATACCTGCTTTAGAAACCGGGATATCTTAATAGGATAAAACGAAGCTTGGGATGAAAGAAAAGGACGTGTTCTACATGCCGGCGTGGCATACAAGGCGTGTAAAGTTCATCAACCTGAATTGGACTATGGCATCGGTAAATGGCCAAACGACCTCCTCGCCTGATTTCGAGGAGACCCTGAGTGGGTTGGTGATGATGATCATTGGGATAAGACGCTATTAGGATGGCTGGTTAGATTGAATGCTATTCATTATTCCAGCAGCATATGCATAGGTATCCTAGCTTCGTAGTTTTCTTATTTAGGTTTTATTGTTAGACTTTTGGATTTAAAACTGAATACTTGAGTTTAGCTGATGTATTATGCTACACGAAGTCACAAGTTCAAATCCCACCGTTAATTGTTTTCTTTATTCAGTAAAACACGGCTTGTGGATCAGAGAAGGATGGTGTATGTTCAAGCAGGAAGCGCACAGCGCAATATGAACCCTTACATTAATAATTATTTTGGGCAAACGAAATGTATTTATTACTTTCCTTTACATTATTTTATTTATTTCAATATAATGCTGGCAATTTTGTTTGAATGCACTAATCTCCGCAACTAATACTAGTGAAATTGAAAAATTCTGTTTGCATTTGATGACCTGATATTTTAAAACTAGTTTCGATATATAAAATCTGAACCCGGTGTGAGCGTCGGCCCCGTCTATTCGTCTTATTGTCTGCAGGAGGGCATAGTTAAATGCATGTTTGGTTTCTTGTTCGATCGCCGACGGTATGTTTGTTGAAGGTGCTCTACATCAAATAATTCACTTACCTTGTGTATTCATGGCCTACATATTCCATTCAGCTCTAGAACTTTCTGCAATCTGGAAAGGTTTGTTTTTGTAAGGTAATGTGGTAAAGTGGAGCGTATTTCACGTGAAACTAAACCCGTGTTATATTGGTAGAGTTGAAATGTGGCAAAGAGAATAATAGAGAGAATTTGATGGACTGTTTCAATTACGAGATATGATTATATGATTAAACTTTTCAAAACAGGATATGTTACACTGATGTTACATAATAATATGATCATTTTTAAAGGAAGAAGGACGTTAGCAGAAGGAGAAAAACATGACTTAAAAATATTCGGGAATAAACGGGAATTTTGAATTTCGAACACTGCATCACTTTTCCAATTGGTGGAAAATCGCGACTGATATACCATTGACAGCCGTTATAGGCGGGTAGCACTGAAAAAACAAAATAGCATTCTACATTCCTGACCATAGAAATGAGTCAATATTTTTTGATGTCTCTTGATTTATTTCTGTGTGTCAAATGCCTTGTTTACGAGCTCCGCTAAATACAAATGAAAAAACCTAACACACATCCTGTTTCAATAATAGCCATGTTAATTTGAAGCCTCTTATCAGCCGTATCCACAAATATCCTCATATCGTGGAATAATAAAGTATTTCAGTGAATCAGTAACGCGATATGGGAATGCTATCAGCGGCGCATTCCTAACTCCATTGTGTTCGGTTACTGTTTGTAGGTTTCTGAGAAAACGTGACGCAGACTTTTTGTTTAACCTATCATGAAGCTGATGTAAACATGCTCATTCAGATTTGTCAAGGTGTAATTAAAAAAAAACAAATCTACTTAGAAGAAAAAATCTTGCCTGTCGCCAAAATTCGGCAATCAATTTTATATATTAAACTAGCGGGCCCGACAGACGTCCTTAAGATACAAACCAATCCAGCCGTTTAGTTGCAGTATACTTAAATAACCTAGGTACCGACTACAGCCCACACCACGGCCTTGTCGTGGCGGCGGGGCTCAGTAGCCCAGGGTGATCCCAACCAAGCCGAGCCGAGCCGGGCAGGGCAAAAGAACAGGAGGACGGGAACCTCGCCTCATTGTACTGTACCGACGTTGGGAGGGGTTGTTCTGTGGTGCGGGGCAACCCCTCTGTGGAGGTAGCGTCGGTCCCCTAAGGAACTGACTAGCCATTGAGGTGTCCTGTTGCTTGTAGATCCGGGTCACCTTACCAAAGGCGGCATTGGTGGCACTCGTCGGGTTTTAGTGGGCAGAGCTGCGTCCACTTACCAGCTTTCGGGCGCAGCGAGTCCTACATACCCGTCTGGGGAGACCCACCCCCTCGCGGGATGCCTAAGCGCATTACCCGGCGTTAAAGAAAAAGAAAAAAAAAGGTACCGACTACAGCACCATCTGCCGGGCTGATTTGTGTATCTAGAAATCCAGGACACCACCCAAACGCATACAAAAAAGTCGGTTTACTAACGATAGTTGAACGTGACAACGACATAAGAAAATACTGATGGGCCGATTGTGCCTCTTTGCCGCTTGTTCCACGCTCTCGCTTGCACTTCAAGCCTTAAATGGAACGCCTCAGAGCTAGGTAACGGCGCATGAGTTTTGTTTTTTCGTGCGTGCAGCCAGCTCCCTCGAATTATAAGACGTTGTCATGTCAAAAAAGAATTCAAATCTGTCCAGTCGCTTAGAAAGAGTTCAATATAGCATCGAAGGCTCTTTTACCGTCGACCTGCGAGCATATGACCTGAATGGAGCGATAATGTTGTGTGTGCGTCTGCGCAGATTTTTGTATCTTACAGATTTTTTTATGTGTATTAAGTGTAACATTCTTGTTATAATATCTTTATGTATTCATTCATCTATTTATTGTTTCGTAGGAGGTCGGTTGGAGGGATTAGGGAGGGGGTAGTGATTAAGTTTAAATAAAGGAGATTACACGCCCTACGCGGCGGCCGGCGCCTCAGATCCGATGGGCCCTTTCTCACGGCTGAAGGGTGCCTCTATTGAACTATAATAAAAACAGGTTTGGTGTTGACGTGTTAATACTAGACTCGCACGAACTATAATAAAAGGCCCCACTGTAATTAACTGACTCTTTTATTTGATATTTTACTTACAGTATAGCATAATGAAGTAATCAAAAGTAATACGAACTCGTCTGGCTTAAAAGTTGGCACTGAAAAGTAAATAAATGTCACTGAAACTGATATTGTACAATACGGTTGTTGATAATTTTCGTGAATTAATTTTATAATATTCCTTAGGTCTTAATTTACTTTTAGGTCTTTATTTTTTCAAAAAACCAGCGTTCAATGTTATTTTTACACTTTTTAAAACTTTTTGACTGTCATGGCGTCACGTGTGACGTCAGGAGGTGCACAACAAACATTTTAGGGTTGAGTTATTTTTCTAAATTTATAGTTTTGCGAAAAATTATCAAGTATATTTGGCTCTAAATATTACAAATACTGTATATCATCGCAATGTTGAACCACCACTGTTCTGACAAGTGATAAACTTTGCATTACAGACCATAGCGTCATGAGCTATGACTCGCGTTAATAATCACGTGATCAATGGATCTATTTTCGTAAATTGATTTCTCAAAAACATTTTTTAATCTTGTTGATATTGATCAGATTACTTGATATTTTGCAATTTTTTTTCTATTCAATTACCATAGTAAATAAAAATCATCAATTATTTTTGTTTCTGTCAACTACGTATTAACGATAGCAAAGTACCATAAGCCTTGTAATGAACGTTTATTCTCATGTTCTTCTTCTTAGCGTGTGGATGGCTGCTTAAATTTTGTCCGCCCAGAATTTAGTTATCAATATTGCGTTGTCAGCTGCGTCCATTAGGTCCTGGACGTGTTGTGGAACCGAATATGCACTCTGCTTTCGAGGTACCTGTGAATTCTTATGGTACCTTGATATGGGTTTCTTCTAAATTTCTAAGTGCACCCCAAGCACGAGACCATCGCTCGCTCATCAGTGAAGGAAAACATCGTGAGGAAATCTGCATGCCTGATGAGATTGAAAGTCATTGAAAGTATGTGAAGTTCACCAACCCGCATTGGGTCAACGCATTTGATTGATTTCGAGGAGGAGACCCGAGCCCTGCAGTGGGACACAAAGGGACTTGTTACTTTACTTTATTTTTTTTACACCTAAAATAATTTTCTTTATTATATAATAGCGTTAACCACATTGAGTATAAGAGGCCGTCAAGCGAATTTTGTTGTTTGATGTTGAACATTTTTTAATGTTATTTCTATTTGTAATGTGACATCAATGCGATTCCACATGAATGAGTTGAACGTGTGCTGTTATTTTATTTGGTTTCATTAAAACGCTCGCTACAGAACCCATTTGAAACATGTTTTGGTTATAATAATTCAAAAATAAATATTTTTTATATTAAAGATTGCAAACCTTTAATATTTTTGTTTTAATAATATTTATGTTGATGCGTGGAACATTCTCTACTTTATGTGGGACTGACACTCGGACTGTATACTATATTATTATATACCCAACGCAACGCACTTCCTAATCCTCTTGTGTAGCGGTTGTCTATAGATGTCGATATCACTTACCATCAGGTAAACCGACTGTCCGTTTGCCCCCTCTTTTTTAAAAAAATACCTAAACTAAAACTTATTTTTGAGGGCCCTGGATCTGCAGGCAGCAGGTCACCTCAGCGACTGGTCCCAGCACTAATAAGTCGAAGACTAAAGGCTTTTGTATGTACACAGGCTATTTGTTAGTCTTTATTAACCTAGGTAATTCCAGTCCCCCCACGGTTCAGGTCTTGTCGTGGCAGTGGGGTTCAGTAGCCCAGGGTGACCACAACATCTTGGGCGAAATAAATTAAGCTGAGGGGGCTCTTTGTACCACTCCTATAAGAAGAGGGGGCAAAAGAGCAGGAGGCAAGGGGCGAGGAGTCTCGACGTTGGGAGGGGTTGTTCTGTGGTGTGCGGTAACCCCTCTGTGGAGGCGGCGTCGGATTGATTGGCCTTTGAGGTGCCCTGTTGCTTGTAGATCCGAGGTACATCACTAAAGGCGGCAGTAGTGGCACTCGCCGGGTTTTAGTGGGTAAAGCTGCGTCCACTTACCAGCTTTCGGGCGCAGCGAGTCCCACATACCCGCCTGGTGAGACCTACTCCCCGCGTGATGCCCAAGCGCATTTTCCGGCGTAAAAGAAAAAAAAATGTACAGTAACGACAAGCTATCGTCTATCCTATTTTCATTAACTATTTTGCCCCTATGAGGGCTTGAGTTATTTTGAGCTTAATTCATCTATTAATGTTTAATATTACTATCCCTTTCTAATTAATTCAAAACCATGAAAAGAAAACAATATAATTTGAAATTCTATAAGAAAATTTCATTTTGGGGGATCATTTTGAAACTAAATCATTGTTGATCTGAAGACATCGTTTTTTCCAGACGTATGTGGGCGACAGTTATTTGACGCGGTAAACTGTTTGTGAGGCATATCGCAATTTCCTTTTTAACTCGCGCCCAGTGATGTGGTGTGGATGTTAATGTGTCGATGGAATTTGTGATGTGTGTGTTTATGTGTTTTTATGTTCGGTTTGGTGTGACTGTTGTGAATTTTTTTAGGTGTTCTAATGAAAAAATTGTATATTTGAACTAATTATTCGATTAAATACCTTCAAGTGTATTACTTATAATATCAGTGTGTAATTAGGTACAAAACTAAGATTATACTGGAAAATACTGATTGTTATTTATTAATTAAATGTTTTCACGGAATAATAGTTTTTCCTTTAGTAAGAAAATTTTATTAACAATATGAATGCAGTTTGTAACATTCTATTCTTATAGTAGTTTTAATTGAATATACAAAACTAAAAGTAAAGGACCAACTCTTATACATTCCATGGCTGAGCATGGATCTCCTCGAAATCAGGCGAGGTGACATAGATTACTAGTGCGCTAGCCCAATGCCACACACCTCTAAAGACTTTTCTTTGACTATCAGATTTCCTAAATAAATGTGTACTTGCAAATTGTAAAGAAGTCGCATATTTCCACAGATTCAGAAGTAGGTAATAGGTATGATAGCATAGAATCAAATTGGAAAAAAGAACTTTAAAAACGGAAATAATTGGTACCCACTACTATCTACTATATAAAATTTGTGTATAGTAATTTTAACTGTTATCGATATTTTAATATTAGAAATAAACGCCCATCACTATACGAGTGTGTCTAACGTGGGACGGATATGAAAGTAAGTTATATTCACCTATTGTACTGGTTTTGCATCTGGCGTTGCTCGGGAAGTGCCATTGTCAGTCGACGGTAATGGATTTATTTATTGGTCGTAAACATTGGATGTGGGCGATGATTTACTTTAACAGAGAAAGGGTAAATTTGAATAGAGATAGATCCTTGGACGATCTTGATCTTAGGTTGGGATAAAATTGATTTGTTTTAAAGATAGATTGGCAGTATTAAGTTCTAAGTTGAACAGCAAAAGGATCATAAATTAGAAAAGACATAGGGTAGTTGTCCGCATAATTCACACTAGCTAATATCATCTTACAGTTGCTGAATTTATTGCTTCCAATCGTCGATGAAAGGTTCTTAGCTTTAGAAGCTTCGCGCTCACTTAGCTACATCTTTTGAAAGACCTGTAAGTCCACCTAGGTCCACCTAGCAAATAGGCTTACAAGTATATAAACATATAATTAAGGAAGAATATGAGCGACGATGGTCCAGTGGTGGATGGACTCGGCCTTTTATGCGAGAGGTCCGGGTTCGATCCTGACCCCCCCGTGTGTGCCTTGAAATGGGTTTTTCTAATTTCTAAGTGCACCACAAAACACGTGACCATCGCTCGCTCACCGGTGAAGGAAAACATCGTAAGGAAACCTGCATGCCTGATGAGACTGAAAGTCTTTGAAGGTATGTGAAGTTCACCAATTCGCACTGGGCCAGCGTGGTGAACTATTGGCCCATTACCCTCCTCGCCTGATTTCGAGGAAGAGACCCGTGCCCAGCAGTGGGACATAAGGGTTGACACTTTACTTTTTTTATGATAGACAAACACACAAAGAAACGTTTTGCTATAGTATGTATGTACTTATTTAATGTAATATGACCACAAAGTTTAACGAGAAATACTTAGCAATATTTACTATGTTTATAAAATAGCACAAAAAATTACAACTCTATAATGGGTATTATTTGGATGTAAATGTACCTACCGATGAAAACCACACGAACAACGTTGATGATGATGAAATGAAAGAAGAAACCGATTTCATTAAGGTCATAAATCTGTTATCTATTTGTCTACGGCGCCATTTAACCTGCCCAGGGTACCTTTGTGTTACAACTGTTATTAATCTTAGGCTGTAAGTAAAAGATTCTTTTGACGGTCATTTTTTATCTGTAACGGTGATCCGTGTCCGAGGGAGAGGAAGGCAGTGCGTCCTTGTCGCACGTCACGAGGTTTCGCGCCATTGAAATGTACACGCGGTTGATATTTTTAAAACGTAAATTATTGTTTTGTAAAGTGTAAGCGCAAGGCGTAAAGATGGATTGGAAGGTTGGCTGTACATTCAGATGTCGCGCGTTTGAATCCCGGTGAGGGCAGCGTGTGATGAAAATACTTACATAAATAAAAATAATTTCATATTTATTTTAGTTTTTTTTAAAGTTAATATTTGGCAAATAAATAATATAATGTAATAATAAAATGTAGTTTTCTTGTGTTACTTGATAGTATTATTAATTATTATTATATTTATATTTTTCATCAAAACTATATAATGACATAATATATTAGAAACAAAAAAGCTTCTTTTATTTCCTAATAAAACAAAAGTCTCTGTAATGTCGGCTGGGCCTATACAAGCCCTTATAATTGTACAAGGTCCGTAATGAGGCTGTCATGTCTAAATCCCCTGGGATTTGTAAATTATTTCCGGGATCCTACCCTGCGGCCATCGCTGATGACAGAGCTGCGCTAATATCATCTCACTCACACGCATACCAACATCCGTACAAAATTTGCTTTGTCGCGCTCGCACTAAACTAATCGCGCGAACTTCATTATGTCCCACTCGCACGTGTACCGACGCGCGAACTTCACTCTTCGCGCGCATACTTTCAACTCACGCGCATCTCAGCGTTGTTCGTTCGAAATTAGAATTTGTCAAATTTGCTTAAAGTCTATATTGGAATGGCGTAACCGTTTTGAGACTTAACGTTATTTATGTTGTTCGTGACTCCGCTCTGTATAGTATTGTTGAAAGGAGATAGGTGATATGCTAGAAGTAGTATTATAGGATTTTGTATTCTAGTTCTGTAACCATAAGGTTTATTACATATTTCCTACGTATGGGCAGAGCCTGGAGCTATTGCAGTACATAGGATGTATTGAGCAATGTTCTTGGAGATATACCTTATCTGCATCTATCATAATAATTCGCCTGTCTCCTCTCTAGCATTCTAATGTTATTTTGAAATACTCCAGATAATTTAGGCTACGTTATGCTATTCACGTCTTATCGTAGTGTTAATCTACTCTATGTTAAATGCGTGCGTCCATTCTTGTAATATGTTGAGTTGATTTTAGATTAGCACTATCTTTGATTAACATAGACGGGAAGAAAAGGATGTGCGGTAAGAGTAGCAGAATGGCTGCTTGTTTATTCAACAAGTTGTGTGTGATATAAGATAAAGTAATGATTTCAAGAAGATTTTATATCTCTAGCCGTATAACCTTGTCTTGACACACGAACAATGTCAGCCCAGGGAAAAAAAAGCGTAGTCACTGGTACCAAGATCCATAACTCTTATCTCAGGGTTTCGTTTACAGCTTAGACGATTATTTTTTTTTCTTTAACGCCGGGAAATGCACTGACGCATCCCTCAGGGGAGCGGGTCTCTCCAGGCGGGTATGTGGGACTCGCTGCGCCCGAAAGATGGTAAGTGGACGCAACTCTACCCACTAAAACCCGGCGAGTGCCACCACTGTCGCCTTTGGTAAGGTGCCCCGGATCTACAAGCAACAGGGCACCTCGACGGCTAATCAGTCCCTCAGGGGACCGACACCACCTCCACAGAGCGGTTGCCAAACCACTCCCAACGTCTGGACAGTACGATGAGGTGAGGTTCCCATCCTCACCCCTTGCCCCTTGCTCTGTTGTCCCCTCTTCTAATAAGAGGGGTACAAAGAGCCCCCTCGCGTCGGATCAATTCGCTTCGCCCAAGGTGTTGGGGTCACCCTGGGCTACTGAGCCCCACCGCTACGACAAGGCTTGAACCATGGTGGGGAGCTTAGACGATTGGGCATAATATCATCTGGTCATGGCGTAAAAAGGTCAGTTTTGTGTTTTATTGGGAGGACGCATGTGGACGGATGCTGCATCTTGTTTGTTTCTCCCGAAGATAAGTGTGATAGGGAGACACATGAATGAGGTGCCCAAGCTATTTGGTAAACTCTTTTCTTCATAGGCAACGGTGTCACTTGCCATTAGGAAGCTTGTTTGTCAGTTTGTCTATCCTTAAAAAGTTCAAAACATTTCTCGAACAAGCTAACATTTAAATGTTACTTAGATAAAATAGATCAAGTTATCAATACCAATATGATTATAAACCAAAATACATCTAGATTATAGATCCAGACTTAGATATATTCTATGTACTGTATACAGACCGTGAGAAGCCGGCTCCTAATTTAGCGTGCGGTGTTTCAAAGGGAAACCACATCAAAGACGTGAATTCTGAAAGGTATTGAATGCTGAATTGTGTGTTATGATTTAGTTGGGATTGTATTTGTATGTGTAATGTTCTTTTATTAGGAAAGGGCTGGAGAATGACAAGGAATATCTTAATATTATCACAAGTTAAGCTATTTAAAATGGCGTGTTTACTATGATCGATATTATATCACTTATAAACAAAGCCTTTGTAGACGTTGCCGTGGAATCGCTAATAAACACTTAGTTAATTTAAGAAGAGGTAGTATAGGTGGGCTACCCCACCATGGTTCAGGCCTTGTCGTGGCGGTGGGACTCAGTAGCGCAGGGTAGCATCATTTGACGACCTCTGTGGCTCAGTGGTTAGCGCGTTGGCGCACAAGCCGGAGGTAGCGGAGTCCAATCTCGCCAGGGAACACTAAAAAAATCTGTGTTCCTGGGTTATGGATGTGTATTAAATATGTGTATTATATAATTAAAATCTTTAATATAAGTATTAATATAAAAAGTATTAAATATATGTATTTCCGTTGTCTGGTACCCGTAACACAAGTCCAAGTACTCGAAGGAGTACTTACCATTGGACCAGATTGACGTGGTGTAAAATGCGTCCATAGATATTATTATTTATGTGTTTTTGGCTTTTCTGTACCTTAATTGTATACAATGTAGGTTCAATTTAATTTAATTAAAAACATTTAACAAAAGCTCTTGCGGTGAGTATCTTTACGTGTTAATTTAACTGGAAAGTTGTGCGAGTTATTTTTTACCGTGAACCTAACTGGTGTAATAAAAACGCGTGCTCAATTCAGTTAGTTCCACCATCACCGTACAGCGTACACCGCTCGACCCTCAAGGGCGGTCCACTTTGGATACACGCAAATATGGCTACCCACGGTGACAGTTATGAATCATATTTTAATATGTATAAAAAAGGTGTGTGTGCGATTCACACACGATAGAAGTGAAACACATGTTAAATGCTCAAATACAAGCAAGTATTAAACAGTGTACAATATACATACACACCGGACATTTGCTCTCTCACTCTTTTATATTTGTGTAAAAAGTTTTATTTTTTTATATTTTATTTTTCTTCTATTTATTTTTTAAAAATTCTATTTAAATAAATGTATATTTTCGTGCAACGCCTTATAACAACGGTAAGACGTAAGGTTATGCAGCTAGACGCATTCACATCTACATACCTACCTAGGAAATCCTAGCCAGTTATATTATAATATAATGCTAGAAAAATAACGAAGATGTTTTAATATATAAAAACACATTTTGCTTTCAAAGTATTATTTTTAATGAAAAATAGTATAAAAGTCGAATAAAGTCGAATAAGTAATTTTTTAAAGTAAAACCATTTTGTTATACATTTTTAAATGGATTTATAATTCCATATCATACATTTTTCATTGCATGTAATTAATAAAAAATTCTAAAATGTCTGTTATAAAATTAGTTCATGTATGAACATGATATAATTATAGAAATGTTTTTAAAAGGCGACATCGTCCGCCTGATAATGGCTAGCTTTGGTGAAAACGCGCTGGGAATGCTTTGATCAAATACTTTATTATGAAGTTGAACATTTATATTTCAACCATAAATTCTAGATAAGTATCACTATTTTAGGGGCTGAGCGGCGTTCTTGTATGTTGTGAATATAGAAACCGTGTTCGATTCACCCTTTCAACTGGATGTACTGGATTCTAATTCATAATATAAAACAATATATTTATGTGATATTAAAATTTAAAATTTATATAATAGTGTTGTGTGGCAACAAACATAAAATATACTACATTATAACTACTAACTACTACTAACATAATACAAAAGTAATTTGTAAATTTGATGCAGAGAAAATATTTTTAAACATAACATTTGCATTTAAACTTTTTTAAGGACTTAAATACGTTATAGTCTTATGAATACGAAATAATGTTTAAACAAAATTTTAGGTTGCAAGATAACAAAACACGCACTGTGGGTAGCAGGTCTTAGGTTAACGTGATACTATAGTACGGTCAGCCATCTGCTGTCGGAAATTGTATTACAAATTGAATTATGGACGGTTTTTTGATATATTTTAATTGTTATGTTAGTTATTATATTAGATACATTTTGTCTACTCATTCTCCTATTGAAAGATTACCATTAAAGGTCATAGAACTTTAATCTTATGCCTTAAATTAAACCTTATAGAAATCTCAATCAGAGTGAAATAACTTTTACGGATTTTATCAAGGCTTATTAAGTTTTTTACATGCTCGTTTCGGATACTTTACAACGACGGTAGTCAAGGGAGGACTCTTCTTAATTACAATTCTTACATAGACCACCCACGATCACTTGTATGTTTTTTTTTCCTGTAAGGTTACAGAATCTTTAAAATTACCACGAAATATAAGTATATTTTTTTAAAATTTTATATGTTTAGTATTAATGAGGTACTTATTCTCATATATCCCACATCTGGGCACGGATCTTCTCCTTACAATTAGGAAATGAGGGTGTTAGGTCATAAATCTACGATGTGCTGGCCCAATGCGGTTAGGTGGACTTCGGAGACCTTCAGAGACTTTATGTCTCTTCAGGCATGCAGGTTTCCTCACGATGTTTTCCTTCACCCGTGAGCAAGCGATGGTCTCTTTTTCAGGTGCACTTAGTAATTTTATTTAATATAAAGCACTCTTGATTCTGCTTTACTTTCAATTCTTGCCACTGTAAGGGACTGTGTTCATCGAGGGAGGCCTATGATTGTCAGTGGACGGATAACGGCTGATGATGATGATGGTGATGATGATGGAAATAGACCCATTTCTTATATTGAAATCGTTTCCACCGTTTTCGTATTAATATACTTACAGTTTAATAGATACATTTACTTTTATACAAGAATCTCGTTGTGGTGAAAGTGAAACTTAAATCCTAAGCCAAAGATTTATTGTTAATCCTTGGCAAGCCGCATTATACCTGGATGCCTTAGACATGGCAGAGAAAGAGTGAATTAGCTGTGCAGGATGTAATGTATATGCTGACAATTTGAAAGGTGTCTTGAAGGGATATATTTTAGGGATGTTCAGGGATGCATCAGGATGAAATAGGGCGACGTGGGTGAGTTATGGCGGAGGCTGGAGCGTGACTAACAGATGACTTGGGCGGCGGGACAGACGGGATAACCGGGACAGCGGGACTAGCGGGACAAGTAATTACGGGATTATTTACGCATTCTTCTATTGAAATGCTCTTGCCCCGTACGAATGTGAATGAATTTAATATTTTGTAAGTGGGCGTTATTTAGATGGTAAGGAATTGTAACTTCGACTGTGTGATGGAATTAGTTCAGTTGGAGGGGCATCGTTTTGGCAATTGAAAGTTTGAAAAATGTTGCTAATGATGATGATGATGAAAGGAAATGAACTGGTTGTGTGTCTGAATACAAATACTTAAAAGCAACGTAAAAGCATAAAAAGCTAATACGTCTTACTATATGAGATGTTAAAATTTTATTAGATGGACAACTGGCCTTATCTCCTTATGACGAAGATCACGCGTTCAGGAATGTTAACAAAAAAAAAACGTAGAAAAATATATTAAATTTTTGAAAACCCCCGAAAAAATATCTTATTACAGTGCTCAATCGTGGTGGCGGCCATATTGGATTTGAAATTATCATAGTGTATATTATTATTCTCGCACAGTTCTTTCCACGCCCACCCATACTGTGGAAGTTGTTAAACAATATGTAATCCGCCATTTTGTGGCGTCGGCCATTTTAGACGGTTTTTCATTAAACATAGGGAAGAAAACTCGCGAATAATTCACCTTTTAAATCAAATAATATAAAATTGACACACACACACACACACACACACACACGCACGCACGCACGCACGCACGCACGTACGTGAAGAATATCAAACCCTTGAAAACATGTAAAAAGATATTATAGAATCTAATTGTATTGATACATAATCTGATCGGGACTAAAATAGAGATGGGGTTCCACAAGGGTCAATTTTAGGTCCGTTTCTTTTTTTAGTTTATATAAACGATTTAACATATCTGGTTAAAGACAATCAAGAGATAGTGTTATTTGCTGATGACACTTCACTGATTTTTAAAATGAATCGAAAATTAGATATACATTATGACGAAGTAAACTACACTCTCTCAAGGATGTTACATTGGTTCAGCGTTAATAATCTACTTTTGAATAGTAAAAAAACGAAATGTATAAAATTTTACTTGACAAATATTAAGCAAATGCAAACCAATGTACTCTTAGACAATGAGAACTTGGAATTGGTAGACTCTACAGTATTTCTAGGCATAACTTTAGATCGTAAGTTACAGTGGGGACCCCATATAGCTAAACTAGCGAACAGACTTAGTTCAGCTGCATATGCAGTGAGAAAAATTAGACAGCTAACGGATGAAGATACGGCACGAATAGTTTATTTTAGCTATTTTCATAGCATTATGTCTTATGGGATACTATTATGGGGAAATGCTGCCGATGTAGACAGTGTTTCTGTGCTACAGAAGCGGGCTATCCGTGCAATTTACAAATTGCCCCCCTATTCATCATTAAGAGAAAAATTTAAAGAGATATGAATTCTGACAGTTGCTTCTCAATACATTTTAAATAATTTACTGTACGTCCGGAAGAATATAAATGATTTCAATAAGAAATGTGACATTCATAGTAGGGATATACGTAATAAACACAGGCTAGATGCCCCAGTGATTAGACTTACAAAAGTAAGCAACTCTTTTAAAGGAAACTGTATACGCTTTTACAATAGGATCCCAGAAAACGTTAAAAATCTATCAATCAATAAATTTAAAAAAGTTATTAAAGAGCGTTTGTGTGGTAAAGGATATTACAAAGTAAAATACTTCATTGAAGATACCACACCTTGGGAATAGGGCGTTCCTCCCAGGCATGCAGATAAAAAAGTGTATTAAGTGTATAAGACTAATTAATAATTATTATTTAGATGACACGAACTCTTGGAATTGTATTGCTCTTTTATCAATTGTCTATCTAGAATGTGGGTAAACTTTGAGCCTGCAGTATTTTTAACTAAACTTGTGTAAAGGTGAAACGTATGACATGTCATGCTCGCTTATGCCATTGCAGTGGTGGCGTTGTGGGATGGGTCTTCCACTTCCCTCTAATATGTGGAAGGGGTTGATGCTGGCTCACGCGTCCTGGCCTGTGTGGAGGTGCTGCTGTGGTGGCTGGTCGTGTTATGCGATTTCTACCTAGCTGATTTTCTTTTTTTTTTTTATTAACATCCTCTGGTTTGTTTTGGATGCTGCGGGGTCTAAAATTACCTACTCATTAATCTTAGGCTAGTGTGCAATATTTTTAAATATTTTATATTTTAAAAAGAGCAACCCAGCAGAGTTTCTCACTATACTAATAAAGTATTATGTATTTCATTTTTTGTAAGAAAATATGAAAAGATTAGTTCCACTGAGTTTGTTTCGCCGGTTCTTCTCAGTGGGCTTGCTTTGGAACCGGTGGTAGACTCAATTGACTTTCAAAAAGATACTTTGATTGTACTATTTTGAATAAAAAAAATTGACTTTGACTTTGACTTAGTGTACAAAATAAATGAGGTATTTTAGTATTATGACGAAATGAATATAATCCTAACGTTCATAGGTACCAATAATATATTATAGTGGGTGGATCACTTGGAGACCTTCCAAACAACATAATAGATTACAACTAGTGATTGTTGTTGAAACTATTTCATTCATGAGATAACTGTGACTATAAATAAGCACTATGAGATCAGTTTTAACATTTAATACAGAAAGTTTTGTAATAGATATAAATTTCGTAAATTGCTCGCTGATCTAATAAGTTAGTTATATAAAAGGTGTGTTTTTTTGAATCCATGTCATCATTAGTTCTTCTTATTTATTCTAATACTAGCAGCGCCCCGCGGTTTTGCCCGCGTACTTTGATTCTCGTGGATGTACGGTGATAAATAATGTCTTGTGTATTATTCTGATAAAAAGATGTAGTGCCATGCTGCTTTGCAGCCGAATTTGGCCGGTAAGACCGGGGTGGTACCACTCGCTCACATTATACCGGCGTAAAGTGACAGTTATGCTGTCGCGTTTCGTGCGGTTTGTGAGTTTCCGGGGGCCCATTGGGGGATAGGGAAAAGGAGGGCAACACATCTACATAACCTTTGGTTGTGTGGAAACCTTTGGCTTTTTCCTGAATTCTGTATCCTTAATTGGAAGATAGCTCATTACTATACGAATGCATGATGAAGAATCTCGCCACCAATACTTGAAGTGATAACCATGACCACTCCATGAAGAGTAACGTGCAAAGAGGAAGATGGTGGCGTTGTTTGTTATAATCCTATTCATGCTTTCCTGCCTTTGTCTGTCTCCTCTATTTAAAACACAGGAAAGCGAGCGTAGGTGATGAGCTGGGTCGCAACTCCTCGTTATTATTTCAGGATAGGATAAGATGTTTTCCTTAATCGTGATAAACCGTAAATCACGGTTTTCGGTTTATTAATTAAGTAAACCTGATTATATTTGCTCAGTTTAACACGGTTCGTTAAGATGATTAACTGGTATAAGCTTTTCCTCGAAAGAAAGATCTAGGACACACAAAGAAGCCCTAGAGCGGTTTTTTCTATATCAATCGTGGAAACAATGTAAGCTCTCTGACAGTGCACCGTCATCATCATCATCAGCCTTTATCCGTCCACTGCTGAGCATAGGCATCTTTCAATGAACGCAATAGGGGTCGACAGCGCATTAGCATACCTAAGAGAACCTGAAATTGAGGACTACCTTTTTTTTAACTACTTACTAGAAGATCCGTGCTCAGCAAAGCAACGACGCAGTTAGCTTCTGGGATTAAATATTATACAATACAAAACAACTTATATCTTATACCTTTAAATGAGCAATTCTTGTATATATATATATATATATATATATATATATATATATATATATATATATATATATATATATAATCTGAATCTCGAAAACGGCTCCAACGATTTTCATGAAATTTTGTATACAAGTGTTAAAAACGGCGATAAATCGATCTAGCTAGGATACATTTTTAGAAAACTTTTTTTAGCCGTGTTTTGAGGCATAGATAAAATATGATTAGAATACGAACGTAAATTTCGCTGTCAAATAATATGTCATGGTAGCTTAGTGATGAAATTAGGCAGTTAAGTCCTAACGAGCCTGGTTCGAATCTCCAGTCCGAATTTTTTTTTTCCATTTTTAAGATAATTTTTTTTGGAAGAAAAATTTTATCGTATTTTATCACTTAGGGTACCGAGCAAATGCTCGGTGAACCAGGTACTTACTATTTGATCGTTATCATCAGTCTCTAACCGTCCACTGCTGAACGTAGGCCTCCCTCAATGAACGCCAAGACGACCGATCCCTTGGGCCTTCACATCCAATACTGGCCACTGCGCAGATCGTCTTCCCATCTGGTTAATAGCCGACCACTTCGACAAGCTTACTCTGTACCTATGTTGTTAAAAATGCTGTTCGCGGTTCCGTGTCGTCTCCCGGGGTCATTCAACTGCTCATTACCATACTTATGGGGTCTGGACCCTTTTTTGAATTTGGAAAGTTTCGGGTGTCGCATATATTATCCCTCTACGTGTATCACTTTTGATTTAAAACCACTATGAATATTTACTATTGAGGTTTTTGGGTTTATACAATTTTTATTGTATTTTATTTTTTATTGTATTTGATATAAACTAACTATGATGTGTGTAATATCAGCTGTCTGGTGATGATGATATCATAATTTTAAACCTTTCCCATATTATAATAAACGCCGAGACGGCCGATCGCTCTGACACTCGTACAACCAACGGTACTGCTCTGTAGAATGGATGTAGGTAATGTACCTTCTTAAGTATTATTAAATATGTTTATCTTTATTGCATCAATTTGTCAATCGATTTATATCCTAATAATATTATAAATGCGAAAGTTTGTGAAGATGTTTGTTACTCTTTCACGCAAAAACTACTGAATGGATTTCGATAAAACTTTACAAGAATATAGCTTATACATCAGAATAACACATAGACTATAATTTATCTCCGTACTCCCACGGGAACGGGAAGTACGCGGGTGAAACCGCGGGGCGCTGCTAGTTATAATATATTTTTTTTACTTTCATTTAAAATCCTGTATCCCATCCAGGCGTCAGTCTTCTTGGCGTTCATTCAGGGAGCCCCATGTACAGAAGTGGACGGATAAAGTTGATTATCATGATGACTCAAAATGCTTGGCTTTCATTTACGTATTAATAAATATTTCTTCATTGATGTGAAACGCCTATTCGCGTCATATCCGTAAAAGCTTGGAACGACGGGACGCGAAACGGCATGACGCCATCCTGTCGTGATCTGATGTTTCTCATTTGCAGATCACTTTGTGGCGTCTTTTTTACGAGTGTTTTTATTAAACCTCGACAAAAATTGTCGGGTAAAATATTTGAGCGTATAAATCAGCGAATTCAGAATGCCTAAAACCAATGACAATAATAATATAATAATAATATCTATGGACGCTTTTTACACCACGTCAATCTGGTCCCGTGCTAAGTTCTCGAAGAGACTTGTGTTACGGGTACCAGACAACGGAAATACATATTATATTTAATAATTTTTATATTAATACTTATATTTAAGATTTTTATTATATAATACACATATTTAATACACATCCATAACCCAGGAACACTGAAACTTTTTTGTGTTCCCTGGCGAGATTCGAACCCGCTACCTCCGGCTTGTGCGCCAACGCGCTAACCACTGAGCTACAGAGGTCGTCACAATGTACCTACCGAATATGTAACGTTTTATGAATTTCGTCATTAATCGTTCAGTCAGTGAGAAATTAGAAATATTCAAATAATTTAACCAGAGGCACTTAAGCACATTACACATTCGTCAGAGCGCGTGTCACGCCAGACAGTGTAAACAAACAAGGAAATTCCTTGAAGCATATATTTAGAATGCTTCGTCACATTTTAATGGTTTAGTTGTATTGGTTTTAATGATAGTCTTTAGTATTCACGGCCAAGTCAAAGATCATGGCATGACGTCATCATCAGTTTTTGATGGAATTTTTGATTTTGAAATATTAATGAAACGAAGATAGTGCATGATGTAATTATTCTTGTAAATGAAATATAAGGTTTACGCCACCAAGTTTCGTCCAGGAACTATTATATTGGAACGTCAGAGCTTTTGAAAATGTCTTTACAAAAAGTAAAGTACCTCATCATAATTTAAATGGTACATTTTAAAGCGTTGAACACTGAGCATTAATAAGAGGCAGTGTTATGCTGCTTTGCGGTCAAATTGCGCCGGTACGACCGGGGTTGTGTCAGTCGCTCACATAATACTTGCGTAAAGTGACAGCTATGCTGTCCCATTTCGTGTGGTTTGTGAGTTTCCGGTAGCCCATTTGGGGGGATAGGAGCGACTACTCCGTTGTTGCCTTATGATAATATTATAAATATCGGAATGAGAAATGTAACGTTATCAATCTGTATTAACGTTATCATCCTTGAGAGAAATGCGCGTTAAGTTGTCTTGAAGATCAAGGGTATAAAGCAAAGTACGTTACTTAGCATATCTGTGAGTCATAAATATAGTATACATGTTGATAATCATGATAAAATATTAAATACAAACGTCTAATTAGATCAGTACACAACCAAAAATAAATGTACTCCCTCCGTAAAGCATCAATTATAACCTTAAATAAGTCCCGTTTTGACGTGTACTGTAATTTATTGGCGAAACGCCATTCTGAACAGTTACAGGAGTTCGGTAAAGATTGTGGAACAGGAGGGGTAAATAAGGAAGATGGATCGGACGCTGGGACAGATGACAAATCGGTCGGACGGTGTAGTGGGCGCGTTTAAATTGACTTGATATATCACGGTTCGGTTGGAGAGTGTATACGATACTTAATACTTATGTTCCATAGGCTGGCCACTTGAGCCGTCTTGTTTCTGAAATATGTACGCAGTATGACTACGAATGTTACAGGGTTAAAATCTGAATATGTAAGGTTCAAAATACCTTTTTTTAATATCCTTATTATCATTAATCTGACACATCATCGTCATCATCATCAGCCTTTATCTGTCCGCTGCTGAACATTCTCCCTCAATGAAAGCCAAGACGGTCCGGTCCCTTTCCACACGTACCAATCTATCAACAATCATTCCACCTGGTTAATGGCCGGCCAACGCTTCGTCTATCTAAACACGGCCTCCACTCTTTAATCTCATTGACTCATCGGCCATCTGCTCCTCTGAGTGTGTGACCAGCCCACTTCAACGAGTTTGATATAAATTGAGAGAATATTATATTGTTAATATAAATAACATATAAATTAATAGTTAATAAAAACATGCTTTTTCGAATTGGAAAATGGAATAATCTTATCGTATTAGTGTATAGTTAATTAGTTGAAATCTAGTCGTTTAAAGTGGATCAAAATCGCGTCCAAAGGAGTCGGTTACAAACATACATTACAATTTACAGGTGAAGCTAATAAAAGCGTGTAAAAAAGAGACTTAGGTCTTAGGGCCTGTTTCACAATCTCCAGATAAGTTCCGAATAGGCTATCCACAACATATTTGACAGATACGCCATACTCTATCCGTCAAATACGTTGTGAATAGCCTATTTGGAACTTATCTGGAGATTGTGAAACAGGCCCTTAAATTTATTTATTCAAGTAATGGTTTCGATGCCAGTAATTACACTTCCTATCTTACTCTTCTCTCGGGAACACAGCGGGTCCGTTTAGCGGGACAAACAAGTATCTTGGTACCCATGCAGCCGGGAGCGCGGCACAGCGCAACTCTCCCCACCAGTAAAGTGTGGTGGTTCGTTTATGAACATTCATTATTCCTATTTATTGTACGCTATAGTAATGTCATTGATAGACGTGTCGCGCTCTCTACGCATCACGGTGGAACAACGCGCATCCTAGACAAGAATCCAACCTTTTGATAACCAATTGTTACGTGTACCCCACACGTCGGGTGATAGAGACAACTAAAGAACAAGAACCTGTTATTAAGACTAACCCGCCTATCCGTCTCACATAATAGATGTGTTGTATTTTTTTTGCCAAATTTTAGGCAGATTGCTTATTAAAAAAAAGATAATTTATATGTATTTTTATTCATCGCTTCAAGTTTTTTTCGCATAAATCTCACTGCTAGGCACGGATCTTCTCCTCGATTATCAGAGGGTAATGCGCTACAGTTCACCGATGCGCTGGCCCAATGTGGGTTGGTGAACGTCACGCACCTTCAAAGACTTTCAATTTATACGTTACGTACGTTTACGTTTACTCGCGATGTTATTAGGGTGCCCTTAGAAATTTTGAAAAAACCATCTAAATGCACCTCAAGGGGACATAATATATTGTAATAAAACTACTTTTTAACCGATTTCATAGCTGATGACGATACTGAAATCCGTTTAAGGTAGTTTTCTTTTATTAACTTAATAAATACAGTATTTAACGGAATACGGATACGGAATTTAACTTCAAGTACATATAGCAAGTACATGCAGTTTCTCAAGTTGATAATGAAGGGACACAGTCTATGTGCTTGAAGGCCAGGGAAAAAGTAATTTAGACACGAAATATCATGACAGAGGAACGTGGTTGGTAAATAATGCCGATGGACGCATAGGGTTGCCAGGGGAGAGCTGGCCGACTGACTATAATAACGGCTAGGTGGCTACGGACTAGGTTAGGTATATGGCGAGATGTAATCATCATCATCAGCCTGCGGTAGTGCACTGCTGGACATAAGCCTCTCCCAAGCCACTTTTCTCTGTCTTAAGCTTTGAATATCCAGTTGCTGCCAGCCACCTTGCGCAGATCGTCGCTACATCTAGTTGGGGGGCGTCCAACACTACGTTTGCCCGTGCGCGGTCTCCGCTGCAGAACTCGATTGCTTCATCGTTCGTCCTGCGACAGATGTGACCAGACTAGATGTACCACACTGAGTACAATAGTACAATACAGTATAATACATGGTTATTATTTAATCATATTTAGTACACAAACAGGTTACAATCATTGCATGAATTTACACAAAATTAAGCTTAAAGGCTAAACTAGACGGCAACCCAAAAGAGTATACCTAACTTGATTTGTTTCAGGTTGTAATGCAATAAACTGATGAAAATAAACCTACTTACATAAATATTAAGCAGGCGTATCTATCGCAATTTAATATGTAAATTATACAAACTTACAAACATTAAAACTTCTGGGGGATGAGTAAATTAGCTGTTATGTTATTTCTTATATTAATTTACGTATCAGACACGGGATTATAAGGATACATATCAAACTAGCTGTTGCCCGCAGCTTCGCGTGCTTTAACATTTACAACGGTATCTTAGTGGGATAGTACATTAAAGCCTTCCTCGGTTAAAGGGCTATCTAACGCTGAAATAATTTTCCAAATCCGACTAATAGTTCCTGCGAATAACACATTCAAACAAACAAACACGTGATAGCGTCCATAGATATTATTATTATTAATCAATTTGAATGCTCCCCGAGGACAACATCAGAAAAAAGCTTTCGCTTAACAAAATATTTCTACATAACGTACGTAATTCTGTAATTTAATGTAGTTATGTTGGCAGCCCTGTCCCGTGGGGGGTTTTACTGCCGTTTTATGAGACAGTAAACCGGGAGACGAGGTATAAATTAATGTCGGTCTGGTCTAGCGCCAGATGGATTTCTACATCTCATGCGAGATAGACGTTGGTGGTCTTATATGGTTTATAGGATAACTTTGATGGATGTCTAACATAGGATGTGGGTTCGAGTAAAAAAGGTAAAAGAGTAATTTTTATGGTGAATCTCGATTACTGAACCATGATATGTAGCTGTTGCCTACAGCCCTTTTCTGTTGTGTTAACTAGTTCTCTCAAATACACTACATTTTTTATAGAAATATGTTTGTAATATTTGCGATCAATTTATCATGTTACAACGCGCTGGTCCTCGCGGTGCGATTGTCAGCCGATTGTGAGAAGGGTTGGGATAAGTTTGTACTCGGAGTACAAGCTGACGACGAGGCCTGCTCGCATCGACTGGACTTTGTATGACCGATCATTATAGTAAATAACATTAATAATTAATGAATACTATCGCGGTTTATTTTTTATATGAGGACATTTTCTCCTGTAACAGTGTTTGTAAAGTATCAGAAGCGTCAGTAATAAAAAAAACTTTAATAAACCACTTTAGAATGTGTCTAAAAAGAACGGGGCGAACTCTGTATTTACGAAATCACTACTGTGAGTTGTGAGACGTACTAACTATTAATATTTTGTACAAGCCGCTGTACTACGAGAAAGGATATTAAGCATAACAGATTATAATACCGACACTCTCCCGCGGTTTCACCCTTCCCAATCCCGTGGGAGTACGGGGATAATTAATACAGGAGAGCACATAGGTTATAAAAAATTATAACCTATGTGCTCTCCTGTTATTGTGTAAGCTATAATATTGTAAATTCATACATTCTGTCAAACTTTAGCTTTTATAATAATATTAGTAGGATTATAATTTGTCACAACACTGAGCACTAGTATTTTAAATCGATTCTCTATTTTATTCATTATTTTTTAATAATCGATTCGATCGATCGATTTAATTCGCCCTCACATTACCATATCTACCTAAATGGCACTAACTGTGCCTTCGCCTTTGTTGCCTTCAGCCGCTTGAAGGTTTACAGTGTTCATCCTTCATACTTCATCACAAAGACCTGACGATACCATCTATTAAAATGGTTAGTCTAGACTTCAGATTGGTCACAGTGGTGCATTTTCGAGAGTTTCTAGTTTACAAAACCTTCGTCAAATATATCGTAGTTAGTATCTCGGCCGTTCAATGTGTACGGACCCCGGTTCATCCCCAGGGATATAGACAGGAGCGACACGTGGCACATCCAATTCCTCGGATCCCGGGCCTGTCCGATATCATATTACCTTGTTAATCGCCGAATAAAACTTGTGCGATTGTTCCACGGTGTTCCCGCTATAATCGATATACTTTGTTTGTTGGCGATTATTTGACGGGATTCTTGACGTTTGGTAGTATCAGTCTTTTCACTGAGACATCTGAGTTCTATAGGAATATAAAATGCCTTGTTAGTTTAAACGAGCGACTATGGTCCAGTGGTGGGTGGACTCGGCCTCTTATGCGAGGGGTTCCGGGTTCGATCTTGACCCCTCCGCGTGTGTCTTAAAATGGGTTTCTCTACATTTTTAAATGCACACTAAACACGAGACCAAAACGCATTGGGCCAGCGCCTTGGTGAACTTATGGCCCATTACCCTCTGATTTCGAGGAGAAGACTCGTGCCCAGCAGTGGCACATATAAGGGTTGATACTTTATTTTTAGGTTAAATATGGTATGAGAGTTATCATTGGATAAAATATTCAAAAATTATTATTATATTCCGATAATATTACACAACTGTTGCAATCACTTCGTCACACATCTAATTTCGCCATCTTACTAATATTATAAATGTAAAAATAGGAATTGTTGTTACGCTTACACGCGAAAACTACTCAACCGATCATTATGATACTGTATGTATTGTTTTTGACATTTTTTTTTAATTATAATTGCTTTTGTTTCAGGTAAGTACACAATCTATAGACGTTTGATTTTCTCAATATATGTAAGTAAAATTTATTTGGTTTTTTCTCTTTTTAACATAGTACCTTACGGATTTTAAATACCTTACGTTCTCGTTTTTATTGTAAACATGCGTAATTTTTGACATAACAACGTCTATTAACTCGATATTACGGGCAGCATGCACAACAAAGATGACGTCATGTCGCGTTCCGCAAGCAAGAGCGCGGCACGAACGAGAGAGAGGCATGATCGGCTCGAGCGATCGGCTCAGTTCGGTTCGTGCTGCATGACCGTCCGACTTTACAGACAAACAATTTTTTTAAATGAGTTCTATCGATTTCCCTAAATAGCCAATGGAAAATGTGCCATTTTGTTTAGTTCAAACTTTAACTGAGAAAAAGTGAGACGCAATCACAGCATGCATATGCTAACTCGTGCATTCCTCGGAGATTTTCGCGAGCGTGGGAATTGCTGAATGTCTCGGTTACTCGGGCGAATGTCCGTCGACCGTGGCCGGAGTGATAAGCGGGAAGCGGGCATTCTCAAAAGGGTGAGGAAGTATTGATGCGATTGCTGGCAAACCTGAGATAACCACTTCTTATGAATAATATCTTATTATCTCATACATTACTTTATCATTAGTTTTTCAATACCTATACATATTATGCTCCCGATGTGTGGTAACCTTTTACCATCCTCTTGTCATAATTGTAGAACTTTTAGTCTTCGAAGGTTTTCATTATTGAAGTGTAAACTTCTTTAGACGCGTTAAGCACTTTTTGTTAGGGGAAGTCTTATAGATTCGCGTCACCGACATGCTATGTCATTTTGACGTCATTACCTATGAAATTATTTTTTTATTTGCGTTAAAATTTGAAATTTCTCTGTCATAAATCTAAGTTATAAGGTTTCACTTATTTCGGCAGTCCCTAATCCCTATGGCTGCTGTTTTTTAAAGATTCCTTTCCGCTCGACCCTTGCACCGGCGCCTATATTATTGTATGTCGTGTAGTATTAAGGAGCCCCAGTGTTGAACTGCTGACATTAAAATACAGCCACCGCACAAAGGACGCTGTTACAACACTCGGATCACTCACGCCACGCCACGCCACACCACGCCATGAAACGGGAATAAATGGCGTTTTGTGGCAATTATTGTGTTCTCATTTAAATGGCTTTAAATTACCATTATATTGGACAAAAGAGTTGTGAGATAATGATGGTATTCTTTCGGGGGTTTTAATGATTGTTTCTTTTTAAATGCGTAAATTTTGCATAAGCCTTTACAATGTAGTTTCTGTTAGTTAATTAAAATACGAGACTCAAAGATGCTGCAATTTTTGTAATTGAGATTTAATTAAATAATTGGCCCTTATTTTTATTTTTTTTATTTTACTATAAGAATACGAAATATTTTGAACGCATTTTACATTTTTGATGTTGGACTATCATTTTGATTATGAATCCTATCCGTCAACTCTTCATTATGAAAATATCTGTGTTCAGTCTATAGAATATATATATTATACACTACATCATCATCAGCCTTTATCCGTCCACTGCTGAAAATAGGCCACCCTCAATGAACGCCACCTACACTTCATCTACCTACCCGGTAATCTAGCATTATTTATCACCATTATCAACCCTTTCGCGTCCACTGCTGGACAGGACACTTGCAATGAACGCCGAGACGGCCGATTATATTTAACTCGCATCAACTAGGACCGTTGCAGGCCGGTCCATATTTGATGTGAATGGCAGGGAATCGGTCGTCTTGGCGTTCATTAAGGGAGGTCTTTGTTCAGCAGTGGTCGAATAAAGTCTGATAGTGATGATGATGATAATGAATAATGATGAATTAGGACCAGCCACTCGAAGATAACCGTCCATTTAGTAAGTCGAAAAATTGCTCAATGTTTTTCGGAATGTTAAGCATAACCCTCTTTTCTGTAAATATGGTAAAGTTAACTGTAACGGTATGGTCTCGTGACACGCTCCCTCCGGTCACCGGTCGCCGGTCGCCGGTCGCCGGTCGCCGCTCACATTCCGGTTCCGAACCGGTCCCACTAGCACCGCCCGCGGCTTCGCCTGTGCGCTACCATGTTCGGTTTGGTATAGATGATTTCTAATGATCTACACTGGTTTTATACACACCTTCGACGACCTCTGTGGCTCAATGGTAAGCGCGTTAGCATTCAAGCCAGGAGGTAGCAGAATCGAATACCGCCATGGATCAAAAAGGTTTATATTTCTGTTGTACTTTATTAATACTCACATAGTTTTGAGGTAAATTTATTATTCACTTACACTTACTGTTATTAAATGTATTATTAGGTTAGGGTATTTATCTATCTATAAATTGGCATATTCATCCTGAAAATAAAAGTTTGTTATTATTATTTATGTTCCGGTCCCCGTAACATAAATTCTTCGAGAACTTACCACGGGACCACGGGGAAAAAAGCAGCCCTAGATAGATGTATAGATAGATAACACCTAATCAAATCGTACACTTGAAATAAGCCAAAAGAAATAGTCCATAAAAAGTAAAAAAAGTAAAAAAAAACTGCTAATGCTTGTAAGTATCGAATTCAGGTTGATACCTAATCTTTCAAACGACTCAGATTAAAAAATTACCAGCGTAATACTGTGTTATCACTGCCAGTCAAGAAAAGACAAGCCCGATTATATTTAGGAAAAATTCAAATGAATCTATTTCGGATGCGAATGCGCCATACAGCATCGAACCGGCCCTTTTCGTTTTAGAGTCTGAGCTAATCACCACAACATACGAGTCTAAGTACATCGAGTTGTCTCTAGGATTGATCTAGATGAATGGAGTAAAACAATCGATGTACTCGACACTGGAGGAGAAAGATGCAGCGATGTGGGTCAGCTCGGGGCTCCGTTTTGGAATCCGAAACCCGCTGTTTCCGATGGCAATGACCTCTGGACTTGTGAATTACTCAAATGCGATTGAAAATCGTCTCCGAGCTGTTGATGATAAAGCCTACGTCGCTCGTTTGATTAAAGTTTAATTGCATTCATTACTAGTGGACTCGACAGACGTACTGTCCTTACTGTCGCCTCACAATACTGTCTCAACTCTCAACCAAAATGTCATTGTAGTGTCATTATTTTGCATGTTTTAAATCTATAGTCCTCGCCACTTTAGAAGTCCGATAGACGCGGCGCTGCGGTCTCATAACTCAATGTTGCCAATTTATAGTGTAATGATTTTCCACCAAGTCTAGTACAATAAAAAATTTAAATAATTATAGGGCCTATGGTCAGTAGTGGATTGTTAAAGACTGATGATGATAATAATGACAAAAATAATTATAGCAGCAAAATATCTCCCTGCCAAGTTTTAGTAAAATAAAACATTTTTTGTAAATATTTCGTTCGTATTTTTTACGTATAACCGATTAGTAAAATTCATCTAAAACAAGCTTCTTCGGATGTGTTCGGCTTTTGCCAGGAGTGACGATTTTCTCAGAAGTAATTGCTGCCATTGTTACTTTTTTTGTTATTCGACCTTTTTTACAGAAACACCTGAAAATATAATTCCTCTGAGCAAGGATTTAATTCTTTTGCCTTGTATTTATTATATACCTACATTTATCTTATGATATTTTATATATTCATATAAAATATCATAAGATAAATGTAGGTATAGAGTTAATGATAATATTTTAACCATAAATTAGGCAAAAATAAGTGACTCTGGCATCTCTAAAATTTACCTGTCATGGCAGTGACATTTATAAACATATTATTCAACGGGATTAATTGTTGTTTATTTTTACTTTCTAATTCACAAAATTATTTCAGTTTAATGATCATTATACGGCCTTCACTTTTTTTTTTGGCTGCCGATAGCAGAGTGCTATCGGTGATTACACGGTCTATATTGGTGTCGACTCGTAGCTGATCTGAGCCTATGCTGTCGCGGTTGATCCGGATCAACTGGTCAACGGAGTGTAGGGTTCGACGTCGCATACGACCCCGGGGCCCATGCGGTGTGAATGTGTGCCTAACACCGGCTGTGTTATGTCTGAGTGTGTGTTGTAGCTTACGTCGCGCTTCAGCGTCGCGCTTTAACAGTTCTGTGATTTTATCAACAGGATCGGTTATGACATTCTTAGGTAACCTAGACTTATTAGGTGCTAAGCTATCGGGGGTGATTCACTTTTTACACCTCACTTTATATTATATGCTCCATATTTCACGTAAAACAATTTAAAATATCACAACTTCTTACTTCAGACAGACTTCAAGATGTCAATATTGTCAAATTTAGTTCGGGCATTAGTCGCAGGACTTCAAAAGTGGCGATGACTCTATATATTCCTCGCAATTTCTCCACCTTTCACTACCGTTTAAACCTTCCCTGGCTTCCACGAATATATCAAGGCTAAAATTAGCCCAATCGGTTCAGCCGTTCTGGAGTTTTAGCGAGACTAACCAACAGCTATTTAATTTTATATATTGATGACATTAGACGGGATTCGAACTAGCGGTCGCTGAGCAAAGTAGCCAGTAGCCTGACGATTCGTCCAGCCGGTCGTCAAGCATTATTGTATGCTAGTATTTCCGTCAGCTTCGCTCGTATCATGGGATACGTTGCGATGTCTCAGTTGTACAGAGGTCGGTTATATTCGTTTGTATTTTGGTTTTCACATCACAACTGGCTATATAACATGGAAAATGTTTTTAAAAAAATTCTTCCAAAAATAAATATTTTTGTACTCAGTAATCATTATAAATTTCTTATAAATAAAATGGCTTCTTTTGTGGTTTTTTTGTTATGAAACAATTAGTACGGTAGAGATTATCAATATGATTATTCCTCTCTCCCACCCTCTTTAGGTGTTGTTGATCACTCCTCCCCTCCCCTTATAAAAGTCCCTAAAAAAAAATACAGCCATAAATCTCTATAACAAATTGATCCCAAACACTAAGACACAAATTAAGATCATAAACTAATATACAATTAACCGAAGGTATTATAATCCGTCTAATTCTTTCATCTTCCCGCTTCACAGACCTTATTTTTTGTCCCTAATATAACAATGGTCCCTTTGTAGTGCCTACTCGAAGGTTTGAGGGATGTGTTTTGAATTTATCGATGTCTAAAGTTTTATATTTTACGTTTAATTTTTAACATCGATACATTTTTGAAAATAGACATTTTTAATTGGATGGAATGGTTAACAAAATAAAATAGTTTTTTTTAATCTGCAGATTATATTACAAAGTTGATGATGTGTACTAAAATATTAGAATATGTAATTGCAAGAGTTGATATTCATATCGACACTTTTGTTCATTTATACAAAAGTGTCGATATGAAAGTTTCTGTGCAATATTTTACAAGTTGTGTCTGTGTTATATTCAACAGAATATTCAAATACAGGGCCCTAAAGTAACTGTTTCTTTCGTAATTTTGATTTAAGCAATTCGCGCTCACCATCCGCAACGCATTAATATATTAGGCAAAGGCGAGAATTATCAAACACAGTAACGAGTGTTACACATTAAAAGTCAAGTGTTACAAGGGAATATTTGAATAACAAAACCATCATTTTCTTACGTAGTGCTTACTTTTGCAAACGCCCTTTCCATACCTAGTACTTATGTAGGAATATGGGCTGCCAGCTTACCCTCTCTATTTGCTTTAGTACTTTACATAATAATGAATCAAGAATTTATATCAACCTGTATGTAATACATGTATTATATCACCCTGTATATACGCAAATGCTATCTTATTTCTGTTTAGTGTATGCTATCAATTAACTTTAAGAATACATGCAAGAATTGAAATTTCTATATAGGTATATTCTCTTGCCCTTCTTGTAGTGTTTCATAGGAAATTGCCTACAGATATCTGGTAAAAATAATAAATCTTCTATTCAAAAAAAGTTGGGAAATTCTTTTCATAAAATAGGCATACGAGTCACATTATGTTAAGTGGTCCGAGTCGCCCATGATAAACAAGTTAAGCTAAAACTAGTACAGGCTGCCTATTCTAGTGTTGCCTACCCTAAGACATTGTCTCTGTGTCAGTTATTACACTGCTCGTATCCTGCTCTTCTTATTGAAAGCTGTTTCACAATGATGATGATAAAAAAAGATTCATTCGCACCATATTAGTGCATATAGGGACTATATGCTTAGGGGATGGTCTTGTATAATAGGGTGCACTTAGAAATTTTAGAAAATTACCCACTTTTGAGCACAAAAAATTTGAGCGACGATGGTCCAGTGGTGGGTGGACTCGGCATCTTATGCTAGAGGTTCCGGGTTCCATTTTTATTAAATTTGTTTTGGGTTTTTCTAAATTTCTAAGTGCACCCCAAACACGAGACCATCGTTCGCTCACCGGTGAAGGAAAACATCGTGAGGAAACCTGCATGCCTGATGATATTGAAAATCTTTGAAGGTATGTAAAGTTCACAAATCCGCATTGAGCCGGTGCTTCGGTGAACTATGGCCCATTACGCTCCTCGCCTGATTTCGAGGAGGAGACCCGTGCCCAGCAGTGGGACGTATAAGGGTTGATACTTTACTTTTTTTTTAAACATATCAAGACACCACAGGGGGGTCAGGATCGAACCCGGACCCACTCTATCAACCATGGACCATCATCATTCGTGTTGATAGTGATGGTGAATCACAAGTTAGTATTGCGTCGCTGATAGACGAGCGAAACTCTTGTAATTTGAGCTCCGCTCACGAAACTATGCCGATGATATTGTTCAACACATTCCACTAATTATGCCCGTGTACAACTACTACATAATAATTAAGTTACGGTATAACTTGCGCGTAAAATCAAGTGAACATAGTTTGTTTACGAGCGTTCTACGGCGCTCATTATGAAAATTTTCCTACAAGTTATATGCGAGATAAAATTTGGCAGTGTGTTTACGAGGATGGTGGAAAATTATGGCTTTCTTATAGAATATGAAACTTAAAATAGGAATATATAATAATATAAAATAATAAAATAAACATATAATAATTTAATAAGAAATACGTATAACCAAAAGTGAGAAAACACCTTCATAGATGGAATGATGACTTTAAGTACAAATTCGAAAGAGAACATTTTAAGCGTTCATACATGGATGATGATAGTGATGATGAAAGTTGAACGTCACACTATTCACAAGAACGTGTCATTTTGATCATGTAAGTGTGATTCATACAATTGTAAATCACATGAAAAACAACAAAAATGATACCTGCTCATATATGTTCAAAGAAAATTAACTTACTCATAGATTTTATGAGTCATTTGTATTAAATATTAGATGTTTTGCCGTAGTTTTACTCCTTCCAAATTAAATAACAAAAATTCACCTAAATTTTAATAATTTATTAATTGGATATTTTAAAACCATATCGATAGTTCTGTAGATTATCACACTCAAACAAACAGTCTCTTCAAACATAGTATTATAGATTTTAAATATGGCGTGGAACATTTACGTCTTTGTTATTTGCAATTAAAATATAATGTGCGCGAGTGTGTGGAGCTAGCTTTATGTTACTTGTAATTTCTCTGTGGAATTTACTTGAAGATATGTGTATTTGTGTTTATTAGCTTATATGCAAACGAATGTTAGTTATTACTTTTGTTACTGCTTTTTTATATATTCATTATCGGGCTGATGAATATGTTTACCGTAAGATATTGAATTTGGAGAATATATTATTTATGATTAGTACACGCTGCACGTATTCATTCATTCATATCCAAGGAAGATGGACAGCTAATAATGTTTTATTTACTAAGGGCCTATTTCACAACCTCCAGATAAGTGCTGGATAGGCTACCAGAACATATTTGACATATAAAGAAGCTTTAATTCTCAACATCCTAAGTTATGACAACTTGCATCATGGTTTCATGTTCTCTCAACTTAAGTATAAAAACTTTCTGGGTATTAAGGCCTCATTTGACCCTAAATATTGAAAAAAAAAATTTTAAAATAAATTATAGATATGTATACCAAATCACGATGAAGTGTTGGTCGGCCATTAACCAGATCACAGATGGAAAGACGATCTCCGTGTAGTGGCAGGTCGGCGTTGGATGCGAGTAGCAAGGGATCTGTCGTCTTGGCGTTCATTGAGGGTGGCCTATGTTCAGCAGTGGACGGATAAAGTCTGGTAATAATGATGATGACATCAAATGAAAAAAATATATTAGCCCCAACTGGCTGTTCCAGAGATAAGCGTGGTAAACTCTACATGAACACTAACTACATTATAGATTTGCCCCAACAATTCACCCTTGGTAATGTCTAGAATTCTGGCGGTCGAGAATAATTCGCGCTAATTCAATTATACTGACAATTAATTAAATCCAATTACCGGCTATGTTAGATATGTAGGATCAAAGGTATCGTCTTAACAATGATAACGATTATCATCAGACCTAACGGTTGGCAGTTGGTTCGATTCCCGCCAAGCAGGCCTGTAGCTAGAGTCTAACTTAGGGTAGGGCAGCATTTGTTACAGGTAGGGCGGAAGATAGTCGTATTCGTTTCATTATAACTTATCTTAGTTTTTGCAATTTTTAAGGTAGGGCATAGTGATTTCAAGGTAGGGCATTGCCCCCCCCCCCCCTAGCTACGGCCCTGCCAAGATAACGGTTTGTGTATGTGAATGTATACACTCGTATTTCAATATGGATTAAATTTGCATCCCGTCATAGTCATATCGATTCTTTGGTGGGTGACCTCACCAAATTATACAGGTTGATTTTTTGAACAACGGACATAATCAGAGACGTGATAGAAATTGGTTTCACCAATCAATGAAAATATTATATTCACTAATCTATGTTTGTTTTGTGTCAAATAAAGCTTATTCTTTCTTCTTTCTTTCTAATAAAAACCACATAAATAACAAAATATAGACAAATGTTAGTAATGATTTGTTGGACTTAAAATATGGTCACCCTATTGTATTATAACGTGCACTTTGCGTGCTAAAGGAGACGGTCCAAAATTGTATGGGACCTTGGTGTACTTTTGTACACATAATGATATGAAGGAAAATAAATATTCAAACAGTTTTAATTTATTCATATCCATAAATTCTTTTCAATTTCAGCGTAAGCATAATTTAATATTTCTAAGATATGCAACACTACATGATATTATTATGATTACGATAAACTAATTTATTTTATTTTTGATGAAATCTATGTATTTTTATTTATTTGTAGTATACTGTACAAGACTAGACCAGAAATGGACCGTCCTTTAGTCAGGCGTTAGTGGTGCGAACGGGCCCTTAGGTATGGCTCGCGCTGCAACGTCATATTTTACCAATACCATAATACTGTGTCTACTTTTATTCAATTGTGAAGCATAATAAAAAAAAATAAGACCCCACTTGTGATATTATATTTTTGGAATGAATCGTTAGCTCTATAAGCTACTTGAATATGTCTATTCTTCAAAAAATCACACTGTATAAGGTTAATATAATATGTTATAGAGATTCGGTCATCATCAGTACTTAATTCTCCCTGTAGATGACAGTTCAAGAGTTGTAATAATGCTAAAATCCAAAATGATTTATCAAAAAAAAACACACACACCGTGTGCGATTCACACACGATAGAAGTGAAACACGCGTTAAATGCTCAAATACAAGCAAGTATTAAACAGTGTGCAATATACATACACACCGACATTTGCTCTCTCGCTCTTTTGTATTTGTGTCTCTTACCTGTCGTTTTTTCCGTTGCATTCGGTTTGAAATCACAACGATTCTAAAGAAGTTTCACTTCAAAAATAAGTACTTAAAAAAACATCGATATCGATAACCGATGCGCCCATCACTATATCTATATTTTTCCTCGGCTATTTGTTCAATCGCAATATCTGAGGCGTCCCTTTGACGTGGCCCGTAGTGTTACTCTGTGACACACCGACGGACACAGGACACATATTTTTACTTTATATACACATTATTCGCAGATCGAGGATTTGTGTTGTGTACTTTCTAGCTTACCCAGCAAACGCTGTTCCGTGATATATTTTGGATAAGGCCGAATCGCCTAGCTGTATAAAATGCATATCGGTACTTAAAACGTATTTAATATCATACAAGTAAAATACATTAAAAGCCGTTTTGGAAAAGTGCGACTATAAAAACCTTGACTTGAGATTTCTTTACATGGATAAAAGTTAATAAAATAAGTTTCATCTATTTTATCGCCGTTTATTAAAATTTGCATGCCTGACATTTTGGATACTTTACTGCAACCATTGTCACGGAAGAAAACACATTTGATCATAGAATAATAAACTATAGCAACGCGCGCTCTTTTTTAAACACCTTAATTGGGGACAGCACCACCGCAGCTTCACCTGCGTTAACTATGATTTATAACGTCGACTTAGCGGGATGTAGGTATAGCCTTATAGCCTTTCTCGATAAATAGGCTATCTAACACTAAAATAATCATTCAAATCCGACTAATAGTTCCTGAGATTAGCACGTTCAAACAAAGCCCAAAGTAAATTAAGGCATCCTATGCCTTTTCTCAAGCTCTGGCCTAAATGTGTACTAAATTTCATAAAAATCCGTGCAGTGGTTTAGGCGTGAAAGCGTAACAGACAGACAGAGCTACTTTCGCATTTATAATATTAGTAGGGATTAGTTTTAAATCAGAACATTTTTAAATAAGAACATTGCTTCTCAGTGTTGCTCGGCTGTGAATTTTTTTCACCAACTTTTTTGTTCTCACCGATTAATTTTAAAATAGGATAAAAACTGGCTAAGCAAAAAAAGAATACCTGAGATCAATGCGAAAAAACCTTATCGGCAAATCTATGGAACTGTGAGTTAGCATTTTCAACAGGGTATAAACTTTACCACCGGCGTTGCTCGGGTCTCGTGTAAACTTTCTGTCCGCGATCTCCCTGTTCACTGTCGTGACTAACTTTTCTCCCTACTGTATTGAATATTTATGTGCTATAGCGAGTCCTTGATGCATTCGGATAAAGGAAATGGTAGACTAGCAGATTCTACCTTCATTGCTTTGGGTAAGATGTCAAGAGGTAGTTTGATGAGGTTGGCGGGATGAATATAGCTTAGTCTATTTTTTTTTGGGATACCCAAATCATTCCGGATGGACCGATGTGCCGTCAGTCCTGCTTATACCACCGTCAAGTATGGGAACCTCGCCTCATTGTACTGTACCGACGTTGGGAGGGGTTGTTCTGTGGTGTGGGGCAACCCCTCTGTGGAGGTAGCGTCGGTCCCCTGAAGGACTGACTAGACGTTGAGGTGCCTTGATGCTAGCAGATCCGGGGTACCTTACCAACGGCGGCATTGGTGGCACTCGCCGGGTTTTAGTGGGTAGAGCTGCGTCCACTTACCGGCTTTCGGGCGCAGCGAGTCCCACATACCCTCCTGGGGAGACCCACTCCCCCGCGGGATGTCTAAGTGCATTTCCCGGCGTTTTTTTTATAGCATAGGAGGGAAAACGAACAGTCGAAGCCTTTGTTCGACTATCGACGCCCATAAGCATCCACACAACCAGAGGTTATGTGGATTTGTTGCCCTCCTTTTCCCTATCCCTCCAATGGGCCACCGGAAACTCACAAACCGTACGAAACGCGAAAGCATAACTGCCACTTTACGCCGGTATTATGTGAGCGAGAGGTACCGCTTCAGTCGTACCGGCCCAATTTGGCTGCATAGCATGGCACTACCTCTTTCAGCGTTAAAAAAAAAATACGCTTCAAGCAAGCACTAGAGGAAGGTGAACTCGAACACGTTTTTGGGCGATGCGGAGCAATCACCTTCCGCCTATCTGAATAATATAAAAAAGAAATTAATAATGTACGTAACATCGTATAGTGTTTCTCTCGAAGCCCTATAATTCCTAAAGTAAATTAGGGCTAATGGAAGGATCAGTATAGCCTCAATACTTTAGATCAGCGCTTAGCCCGATTTTGAATAAAGTTTTTCCAGCCCTATTCATGCTTACCTCCATTCAAAGTAGTCTAATTTGATTAATTAGTTTTCTTAGAAAATATACTCACAGTAGTTGAGGATAAATTAAAAAATAAGGTTTAATAATCGCAAAATTCATTGATAGAGGCCTATGTTCAGCAATGGCCGGATAAATGCTGATGATAGTGATGATGTTGAAGATGAATCACAAAAATGTCTTTTGATTTTTACTTTTTATATGTACCTATTCTAGTTTTTTTTGGGAAGAAAAGAAGGTAGATAATTAAATTGTATGGAAGAGGTAGTGATTCAGGGAGAATAGGGAAAAGGAGGGCAATGCATCAGCATTCCCTCCAGTCTAGTCTAGTCGGTTGTCACCACAGGAACAGTCTTCCAGAGAAGACGTGGTAATGTGTTACAAACAGAGAATAGATCAATTTGTTATTTAGTAATGATAATAAAAGAACATTATACATTTCGACGACATACGACGACCTCTGTGGCTCAATGGTTAGTGCGTCGGTGCTCAAGCCCGGAGGTAGCCGGTCCGAATTTCGCCAGGGAACAAAAAAGTGTCTGTGCTCCTGGGTATATACGTATTAATATAAAATGTATTAAATATAATATGTATATTCGTTGTCTGGTATATAATATGTATACCCGCAATACAAGTCTCTTGGAGAACTTACCACGGGACCAGACTAACGTGGTGTAAAGGCGTCCATAGATGTTATTGTATTATTTCTTGTTTATTTCTGCAATGAAACAGCCGCTGTTTCAGCGTGGAGTGCAAGACACTGACTACTGGCGTCGAGACTTTACAATAATACTTTACAAAAATATGCTAAGATAGCCCACGCATGAAAAGTCCAGGTCAAATAGGTTTATATGCGTGGGCAACCGTAGTCAGTGCTTACCGTCTAGACTCTAGTGGCCGGTTAGATTGTCCTAAGATTTAAGATAAGAAAAGTTTGTAGCACGTTAGCCACATATAAAAAACCAATAAACACCACGTGTCAATAAAAGCTTCGCATGCGGTTTATTACCAATAATAATAATCTATTTCATTACCTTATTATCAATAAATCGATAGAGCCGTCATTAATCATATATTTCATTAACCTAATTAAAAATAGTTTACGAGCGACCTACATACAGCCAAGTATACACTGGCTATAAGTTTATTAGTTAATTGTTATGGAAGCTCGTTAAGTACCTACTTTCGGATGCTTTCTCGAAAATTGGCGAGGAGATTCATTTTAAATCTTTTACAAACTCTTTGTCGATAACGTTATATGTATTATTTTTGTGTCACTCTTTCGATAATATCTATAAGAAACTAGAAGCACTCCGCGGTTTCACTCGCGCTCTTCCCATTTCCGTGGGAGTACGGTGATAAATTGTAGCCCATGTGTTATTCTGATGTATAAGCTATATTATTGTAAAGTTTCATAAAAATCCATTCGCTACTTTTAACGTGAAAGAGTAACAAACATCCATACTTACAAACATTCGCGTTTATAATATTAGTAGGATATAAATAAGCTAGAATTAGCCCTTCATGTAATAGGTCTGCGCCTCTCCATGGATTGTCCTTGAAAGATTGGAAGTCCATGACTGGGTCACGATGCTGTCACGGAGAACCACACAAGAGGTATCACATCCGTAAATCACTAGTATTAAGACTGACCGTATCACTGTATCGGCGCAGCGCAAGTTGTCATCGACTGATGATAGTAAAGTAGCGATCGCCAGGGGCTTCGGTCTTCACCGCATAATATGACATATTCGATACCATGAACTCCATGGCTTTTTCCAAGGGGTGTTCGTAGGAGACGGGTGTAGGAGGCGCTACTTTATGCGCCCACTGTAGCGCCTCTATGCTCGTGTTGGTTTCGGGCGGGGAACTTACCCAGTATGGCAAGACATCGCGGGGACTAAATAGCGGAGTCGTGTTAGGGTAGTCCCTCTTACGACGAGTAGTCTGCCCTTTGCCGAAGCCAGCCTGCCGCTGAGACCGGGACCCTCAAAAGGCAGCTGAAGGCTCGCAGGTGGTTGCATTTCCCAAGTACGAGTCCCCATATAGGTCCAGGAGCCTTACCCGAGATAAACCTGGATAATTCGAAAGCATTCACCTGCATCAAAAAAGGTTATTAATATTGACGGAGATTGAAACCGAAATAGTTTAACTTCATCCGCTAATGACCTAATATAAATGGCCAAACACCTACTCTCCAGAGTAGCGCGCGATATACCGCGCCCCCTGCGGGGCACGCAGGGGGGCGCCCCCCTTTCAAATTTTAGTAGGTGAGCCATCTGTTCACCTACGTACTGATTGAGCTTAAAGGCCATCAGGGCTAAAAGTCTAAACCTTTCAAAAAAAAAAACCATCGACAACATATTGATGAACCTAGAGGCTAGAACATCTCGTAACTATATGACGATGTAATAACATTGTAAATTTTGAAATAAAATTACAAGTTACTGAATACAATATTAATGTACCTATACAGCTACTTGTTTGATTGAACACAATTAACACTATGTATTCATATGTTTTTCCATATATACAAATCATTTAAATGTCTCCGTAGAAATATTATTCGAAAATATTCTAGGGCATATAAAATGTATTCTAACATAATATTTGAAAATAATTATACAGGAGAGGATACAACGCGAACGCCGCGTCGTCCTGGGTACAATAATGTTACCTTCCGCACGACGGATATTAACGCTCCGAGTCATTTGTTCGCGGAAACTGGGATTGTCGGCTCGTCCCATACGTGTGGGATTGGGATAGGCCTTTGGAATATTGTGGGCCTTGTAATAAGACGTTTGATTGTGGGCCTTTGGAATATTGAGGGCCTTTAAGACATTTGATTGTAGGCCTTTGAAACGTTGTGGGGTCTTATTGGTAACGTTGGGTTAGGTTTGGAGGTTGTAGATCTCAGGAGGAGGTTGCAAGTATAACTACTATCGGTAGTAATATTTGGGAACCGCCATTAAAAGTAAAATTCAGTCAGATAAGATCACTAAGATAAAACATTACAAACCTTATCTGATTTATGTATTACATTTGATCTGATTATATATTTATATTTGACTAGCTGTTGCCCCCAGCTTCGCCTGCGTTAACTAAGATTTACAACTGGAGCTTAGTACGCAAAATAAGTAACTTTTCTGGTTGATTTTTTACACCTTGTGTCCGAAAAACACAAATATCTTACGGAATCCTTTTTTTCCAGAATAAATTTTAGCCTATGTTACTCGTGGATAATGTAGCTTTCGAATGGTGAAAGAATTTTTGAAATCGGTCCAGTACTTTTTGAGCCTATTCATTACAACCAAACAAACAAACAAAGTTTTCCTCTTTATAATATTAGTGTAGATGTAGATGTATATATATAACTCATTATATATTTATATTAGATTGATGCTCATAAGCAATGCTTTGATAGATGCATGCTATGCCGAGAAATCGATATAAATTAATTTCAATGGTGAAAATATACATGGCACTATAAAATATTCAAGGAGAGGTAATGCCATGCATTGCAGCTGAACAGAGCCAGCATCGGAGTGGTACCTGTCGCTCACATAATTCCGGCATAAAGTGACAGCTATGCTGTCGCGTTTCGTGCAATTTATGAGTTTCCTGTGGCAATTTGGTAAATGGAGGGCAAAGCTTGCGTCTTCCTTTAGTCTCTGACCGCTCATTTGTCACCTCATAGCATAAAAAATATCTTGAGTTGTTTCTATGTTCTTAAGTTTTACATGTAGATGCACCGTTATATAAATTTATAAATTTTAGTGGTAATTATCTTATTGAGTCGGTAATAAAAATATTCGCGGGCATAAATAAGGAAAAAATAAATCTATATTGACCATTAAGAATATTGATTCATTTTCTACCACCAGAGGTATATATGAAGAAGAAAGAAGACAAACACACACAATTTTCTGTCGTCTGTTTGTAATAATAATTTCTCAAAAATATTTTTACTCATAAAATAATCCATTAAAACAAAAACAATTAAGGATTTTATTTGAAATTTAACACATTTGTGTTAAAAAAATGGGAAGTATTAAAATATTGATTTTATCGTTGCTATAATTAAGTCGATAGCTCACCGAATCATAATTAATATTTTGGCGTGAACGAACTTGTGAAATATCTAATTTGTATATTTTTATATTTATTTTTTAGCATCCCAAATAAAGCCGAGCTCACACTATACCTGTAATATATTTAACTAGCTATTGTGTGTTTGATTGCAAAAACCAAACATGTATTAAATCTTGTATTATGCGCCCCTAGTCTCCGAACGAACTTATTAAACTTTTCTTAAAAATATAGGTTACGTGGCCAGGGTGTTCTTATTTTAATTATGTAACGTGGGAGATCGTTGGATTTGCTTCTTTGCTTGCTTGCTTTCTTGCTTTGATTCCAGCTTATTTAATAAATAAGCAGGAATCAAAGCAAATTACTTCTGCTACTTTCAACTTACTCTAATGAGTAAGTTGAAAAGTAGCAGTAGTAGTTGTAAGAAGCATATATTATGTAACTATGAACGATAAAATGATGATGAAGTTCTTCCTTTAACAACAATTATTGGAATTTCACATTTTTTTAACAGGTGGATAATAAGCATTGTAGCTATGACAAGCATTAAAAGAAAAACAAATTATTGTCTTTAAAGTCGGCTTACGGACGATATGTTTATTTAATAATGAGTCGATCGTCTCTTTTTTTGTTCCGCGCTGACGCTTGCACGCTTTGCTCAGTCGGAACGTGAGCATGAATCATACTTTTTCGTGCCTGCAACAAGCGCTCCTCAATTTTTAAGATGTTATCACGTCAAAAAGGTCGTAATATTGAAGCGGGATCGAATGACGATATCAATATTGATTATAATTCTAACACACACACAAACTGCTCAATCATATTATATCAAATTATGGCAGTAAATGTAATAAATAATCGCTGTGAATTGGCTTGGAATTAAAGTGTGTGCCTACCCTAAGTCAATGGGTAATTCTTCATATCCGACTCGCTACCGGTTCTGAATGGGCTGAGGCCAATAATTAGTGTAGTCCAATGCGGTCAGTGACCCCGAGCAGCCGATTTATCGATCACTTCCGTAACAACATTGACGGTTTGGTTGTTACCAGATGATGATCATTTAAGGTTAATTATTTTTTAAGGTCCAGCAAGGTACGGAAGACACCTGATGATGTTATTGCATACACACGTATGTTCCAATAGTCTTGCAAAAGTTTGATGTACGAAATATTGTGCTCTGTACGATCCAGAGTAATCTCGACGGTGTGTTTACGCGAATACGTCGCAACCTGGCGTGGGATATGGAGTGCGTGCGTACGCCGCGCGAATTACAATCAGCGTGCGACAGAGGGAGGGATGGGGGGGTGAGATACTCTACGATCCTTCATACATTTTAAGAGCGAATAAATAGGTTTAGCATGATTATTATATCATGTAAAAACTAATGGATTTTGATTAAAAAATATCAATTAAGTTGGCATAAGTTAGACCACTATATTCGTCAGTCAATACGAGAAGTAGTACGAGAAGAAGCTATTCCAGCTGTAACTGCTATTTTTAATAATTATATAAGGAAACTTTTAGTTTAGTCAAATAAGTAAATATATTTTAAAAAATCAGTTGAGTCAGACCATTATATTGATTTGTTGAATCAATATAATGGTCTGACATTGGCGAAGTTAAGACAAATAAGTAAAGATGTTTCAAATACATTTTTAGTTGGGTCAGTCCATTATATCGATGTTGGCGAAAAAGCTGACTGCTTCTTGCAGCTCTTTATTCTTAACCTAGGAGTGTCTTCTTTACTTGAATATCTTCTCCCTTCAAGTATTAAATTCACTCGGACTTAATCATTTATTAACTTGGACATATTGAACTTACTGTGTTCAGGTGTCTTGTTATTTAAAATTTAACTATCATACAGCATTGTAAGATCAAAAGTTGTAGACCAAAGAACATTGTAACACCAAAGAACAGTGTAACTAAAGGGAATTGTAACGCAAAAATTGGACAACCAAAGGAAGCTCACAAGGCGGCGAAGAATAATGAATTGTGAAGTAAATCTCGGTACCGACGCTCGACGCCCGAGAGTCAAACGTATTCGATATTTCACACACGAGAGCATACTTATTTAGAGGATCAGAGGTGCCGGGCTTGATTTATTCAAGGCACTGCTAGGGATGATCTTTGACGATTAGGGATGGGACGCGGTGACATCGATACTAAGCTTTATTGTAGAGGTAGACCTAATTTTGCTTATTGTTTACTCACTTGGTTCTGGACTTTCCTCATCAGCATCATCGACCTTTATCCGTTCACTGAGATATGAGAAACGGGGACCGGCCACCGCACAGTGATTTTCGTCACCTGGCTTAGGATTATAATGTAACATATAATGATGATGATTAGCAGTAGACTAGATTGTCCATACATACGCCTCTGTAACGGGTTGCATGTCCCACCTGCACCTTTCGTCAGATCATTGTAGTTCTGTCATATAGATAATAGAACTACAATGACCTTGTAATAAATTAATTGTAATTTATAAATACTAACACTAGTTAATAAGAAACTTAATCATTGTACTAACACATTATTGACCTCGTGTCTGAAAAAAATAATTGGAATTTGAATAATGTATTTTATCTTGGTGTTCATTGCAATAATATTGATCAATAAACTTGTGAAAGTTATCAATGATGACAATAAAAGCGACTTTGCAAAATAAACGAGCATGGACGGATCCAAAATATTTAAAGCTGACTCACGGTTAGCTGGTTGACATTCTGTAGAAACTAAAGATAAAGAAATAAATAATTCAGTAATGTTTTTTTCACAAAGTGTTAAAGATACGTTCAGAAACGTATCAAAGTGGATTAGTTTCATTTAGTAATTAAACTAGAACTTATGCTTAAGCCTATCTTCTTTTGACATTTGATTCGATGGATTAGAGTCGCATAGACTAACTAGCTCTTTCATTGAATAACTTATTGCTAAGCTTAGCTTAGCAATAAGAAATTTAATAAGAATCAAGTGCATCTTACCCTCAGATTATTCTGAATAAGAAGAATTGTGTGGCTAAAAATTATTTATTATTACCATAACTAGTACTATAAGGGCCTGTTTCACAATCTCCAGTTAAGTTCCCAATAGGCTATCGGCAACATATTTGACAGATAGAGTATGGGGTATCTGTCAAATATGTTGCCGATAGCCTATTCGGAACTTAACTGGAAATTGTGAAACAGGCCCTAATAATTATTATTATCAGTTTATCGTATATCGATTGTGATAAACCGTACCATAAGCAAGTCAGCGTTTGTCCATAGTATTAACTTTTGCTTGACGCAAATGCGCCCTAAATCGACACTATCGATAGGGATTTTACGAACATCGATAAATATTATGTCGCCGAATGGACGTAACTATTTCCTGCCCTTAAACCTATGAAAGTAATGGTGGACATTCTGGTTATGATCACCGCGTTAGGGAGGGGATGGGGGGGTAAAGGTAATGTGGTGGAAATTGTGTTTATGATACCGTCTCATACCTTGATGATAATGTCTTTATGTAAACAAGCGAAGATTCAAAATATATGGATATTATATGGAGATGACTTGTTGGATATTTTCATATTAAATGCGGTCTCGGAGCTATTGCTAAATGTGGCATAAGAAGGTTTTCATTTTATTGTCATATTGTCCTCGTATTTAGCCGGTAGTAATCAAATGTAAATGCGTAAACCCTTTTATTATCATCATCATCATCATCATCATCATCATCATCATCATCGTCATCACTATCATCATCATCATTATAACCATGGACCTCTCTCAATGAACGTCAAGACGACCGATCTGCCACTCGCATCCAACACGGACCAGACATTGCAGGGAGATCGTCTTCCCACCCGGCTATTCAAATTCAAATTCAAATTCAAATTATTTATTTCAGACACGAGGTCCATAATGTGTTAGTACAATGAACAGGTTTCTTATTTACTAGTGTTAGTACTTATTTATCAAATACAATGAATTAATTACAAGGTCATTGCAGTTCTATGATCTATATCACAGAACTACAATGATCTGACGAAAGGTGCAGGTGGGGTATGCAACCCGTCACAGTGGCGTATGTATGGACAATCCAGTCTACTGCTAATCATTATCATTATATTGTTGGCGCTGTCCCGCACGCGCCTCACCAGGGATGAGCATCTCTTCCGTAATGTTGCATCAAAGCCATCGACGTGAGCATCTGCAAACATCCCTGATGCGCTGCAATAACGAGGCAACCCCAACAATACACGGAATGCATTATTATATTGCACCCTCAGAGCTCCAAAGGTCTTTTGTGTGTAGTTAAGCCAGAGACTACACGTATATAGCGAGGTGCAGAATGCCCTGAAGAGTGTTAATTTGACCTCAACTGAAGAGTGCGCGAATCTACGAGCAATCATGTTAGCCCTAACAGACAATGCCCAATTTATATTGGTCCATCAGCCATCCGTTCTCCTGAGCGTTTGACTAGCAAACCTTAGCTTAGCTAATAAAAGATGGATTTTTTAAAATTCAGAGTTGATTTCTGTTTTGGACACAAATTAGCATACTCAGCGCGATATTAAAATTTCTCGAAACATATTTTTTTATTAAATTTCTCATAAACTCAACATTCAATTTAATATCAAAATACTTTAGACGTTTCGAATTTAGTTTGAAACAATTTTTGATTGCTCTAAGCTTTCGAGTATGGCTGGAATTTATTTTTATATTAAAATGTAAATAATGAAGAGATAACGAGAGATGGCCTCTGGGCGTAGAGTCCTTTTATAACAGACAAGATATAAAAATAAAACCGGCCAAGTGCGAGTCGGACTCGCGCACGAAGGGTTCCGTACCAGAAAAAACGGTTAAAAAAATACTTTTGCTGTATGGAAGTCCCCTTTACATTTATTTTTATTTAATTTTTAGTGTTTGTTATAATTGTGGCAATAGATATACATCTGTGAAAATTTAACCTCCTTGCTATTACGGTTCATGAGATACAGCAAAAAACGCCAACAACCACTCTGTTGTATGGGAGTCCCTCTTAATTATTATTATTATTTTGTTTTTAGTATTTTTGTTATAGTGGCAACAGAAATACGCAATCTGTGAAAATTTCAACTGTCTAGCTATTACGGTTCTTGAGATACAGCCTGGTGACAGACGGACGGACGTTTTTACCCGTTGGCTACGGAACCCTAAAACATTAATTATTATCTTTAATTATGGTCTATTAAAATTTCTACCGTGACAAAATTTGTATTGGTTTTATATATTGATACAGCATATAAAAATACATACAATCCTTAACTTTCACCCTTCTACGATCAACCCCTATTTTTTTATTGCGATTTTAATTTTGGCAAAACGTCTGTCAGCTTAGCTAGTATTGATATAAATACACAAACTAAATATAAAACCAATACATAAATAGATACATACAAAGATAGATACAGTACAGCTGATGCTTCAGAGAACTAAGACTACATTGAAGGTTTCTCTTTCTTTTAGTTGCCTAATAACCTATGCATGTAAATAAATAAATAATAATTTATTATATTAAATTAGCGGCGATGGTGAACTTCACATAACTTCAAAGACTTTCAATCTCATCAGGCATGCAGGTTTCCTCACGATGTTTTCCTTCACCGGTGAGCAAGCGATGATCTCGTATTTGGGTGCTCTTAGAAATTAGCAAAACCATTTCAAGACGTGGGGGTCAGGATCGAACCCGGAACCTCTCGCATAAGAGGCCGAGTCATCCACCACTGGACCATCGTCGCTACAGCGCTTACTTATAACAAAACAGCAATTCAAAGATTCACCATTTTGTGCATCGAAATATACTCGTATATGAAAAAGGTAAAATATCAACCCATATTCTCATCTTCCTCTTTCTTCCTCGAAATCAGGTGAGGACAGTGATTGAGCAAACACACACTTTCAAAGACTTTCAATCTCGTCAGGCATGCAGATTTCCTCACTGTGTTTTCCTTCAAAGGCGAGCGGTCTTGTGTATTATGGCACCAACTGAGGATGTCAGTATCGAATCTGGATCCACTCGCTCAAATCCCGAGTCCATACCTAATGGACCATCGTCACTCTAAATATATTACGTATTTATTATATTAATATACATTGGTTCATTTTCTTTATAAGTATTAGATTTTTTAATTCTTCTTCCTTCCGCACCTCAAAAAAAAAGTAAAGTAAAGTATCAACCCTTATATGTCCCACTGCTGGGCACGGGTCTCCTTCCTCGATATCAAGCGAGGAGGGTAATGGGCCAATAGTCCACCGCGCTGGCCCAGTGCGGATTGGTGAACTTCACATACCTTCAAAGACTTTCAATCTCATCAGGTATGCAGGTTTCCTCACGATGTTTTCCTTCACCGGTGAGCGAACGATGGTCTCGTGTGCACTTAGAAATTTAGAAAAACCCATTTCAAGGCACACACGGACGGGTCAGGATCGAACCCGGAACCCCTCGCGTAAGAGGCCGAGTCCGTCCACCACTGGACCATCGTCGCTCGTCTCTCTCCCACACTTATCTATGAACATGCCATTGATATCTGCGGTGGGATTCCGCGCGGATAGCGCGCGTTATCGGCATAGCGCTTCTCGGTCTAATTGCTCGCATAATTAGAGAATGGATCGTAATAGATAATACTATTGGTGTGGGCAATCGTGCGGGGAGGGATAGCCTACCGCCTGCTTTGGCCACCATCTTGCTTAATCTCGAAACAGCTTTTCGTATGACGGTAAAAATACTGGTACCACCGAGTCTTAAAAGAAGAGTGTGGTCGAAATAAAAGTTTATAAAAATTAGAAATAATCCTAATTTATTTATGATTACGCTACCAGTTAGCATATAAGAAGCTTGGAGTATATGACAAACGAATGCAAATTACTATTTAAAAATATAATTTTGAGTGTTATTTACGTCAGAAAAATCTAAGTTACCCCTAGAGAAATTTTACTTTAAAATATCTTTTATTGCATTACAGTACTGACGCTTAATTTGGACCAGCTAGTTTCGGGTGAGGTCGTTTTTAAACGTTGATTTATCCAACTATCAAAACAGCAATTATTTTTTATAATGAAACAACTTTTACGGTGCCCGACGTTTCGGATACTTTACGTACCATGTGACCATGGCTGCAGCTGTAAAGTATACATAACGTTGGGCATATAAAAAACTAAATAAACCGCGATAAAATCCGTAAAAGTTGTTTCATTATAATGAGTGAAATTCGCGTAAACATAAGGAAAGTATTAGCAATTATTTTATATTGCGGATAGTCGGAGATAGATGAATAAAGGAAGATAATAATTATAAAATGAAGTTACAAATATAACAGCCAATTTATTTAGCCCTTCAACCGTCAAGCATAAAGCAACAATAGACGATGACCCATTAAGACAATAGGACACTCGGAGACCCTTTCATAACCCTAATCCCGAGTCCGAAAGGGTCAGATTGGCATAACAATTGGTACAAGTGACCCTATTTGAGGAATTAACAGCATACAAAGTCTCATTGTAACGGCTGTGAAGGTTAGATTTTAATGCCTATAAATGTCTTCCAAAAGGTCCATTATAAAATAAAGGGTTCGATTTTCATATGATTCTCAGTGTGTTCAGAAATTAGCTGATGGAATAGTTTAATCAAAAACTTTTGAGGTGGTCCAGTGGTGGACGGACTCGGCCTCTTACGCGAGGGGTTCCGGGCTCGATCCTGACCCGTCCGTGTGTGCCTATAAATGGGTTTTTTTAAATTTGTAAGTGCCCCTAAACACGAGACCATCGCTCGCTCACCGGTGAAGGAAAACATCGTGAGGAAACCTGCATACCCGATGAGATTGAAAATCTTAGAAAGTATGTGAAGTTCACCAACCCGCACTGGGCCAGCGCGGTGAACTATTACCCATTACCCTCCTCGCTTGATTTCGAGGAGGAGACCCGTGCCCAGCAGTGGGACATGAAGGGTTGATACTTTACTTTACTTTTATACTGACAACTTACTTATAGATATTCAGCTTAATGTCATACCTAATGTAATTTCTTTTCTTTTAACTTGTTATTAGGTTGTTATCCTATATTGGCTCGAAATAACTATAAAATATTTACCAATAAAGAAAGAAATAAATAAATTGTGTTATTTTATAAAAGACCAGCAGCGTCCCGCGGTTTCACCCGCGTACTTCCCATTCCCGTGGGAGTACGGGGATAAATTAAAGCTTATGTGTTATTCTGATGTATAAGCTATATTATTGTAAAGTTTCATTAAAATCCTTTCAGTACTTTTTACGTGAAAGAGTAACAAACATCCATACTAACAAATTTTCGCATTTATTATACACATGATATTAGTAGGATACCAACACATCAATGCAGTCGGTACAGACGTCTAAATTCCAATGAATCGTCTATATTTTTAAGGTAAAAGTCTAAGTCTTTAATATTCAAAATACTCAGGTTCCGAGCCCAGGTCCTCAGCCCGTCTCGAGTACTCCAGAGGACAGGTAATGCCTGTTTTTCAGCTTTTGTGTTCGACTCCATTGACAACTACAAGAGATCTCTTTTACTGCCTCAGATCGATAAGATTTGCAATTATTTTACAATGCCTTAAATCGTCGTGTCATCTTTCTTACAAAGAGGTTTTTACTTCGCCAATACGATATAACTTTCACGAAACACACAATATTGTTGAGTGTTAGGGCAAACGCAACAGGAGATACGTATTTAATTAACGTAAAAATCTTTGCGAATCTCGCGTCTTAGTTTAGGGTCAAATACATATCTAATTAGAAGTCGTTTAAAAATAACTAGGTAAGCTCAATAATAATAATAAGAATATCTATGGACGCCACGTCAATCTGGTCCCATAATAAGTTCTCAAAGAACTTATGTTACGGGTACAAGACAATGGAAATATATTTAACACTTACATACATTTAAGATTTTTATTATATACTACCTGTTACCCGCAGCTTCGCCTGCGTTAACTAAGATTCACTACGGGATCTTAGTACGCAAAATAAGTAAATTTTCTGGTTGATTTTTTACACCTTGTTTCCGAAAAACCCAAATATCTTACGGAACCCTATTTTTTTTTCAGAATAAAATTTAGCCTATGTTACTCGTAGATAATGTAGCTTTCGAGTGGTGAAACAATTTTTGAAATCGGTCCAGTACTTTATGAGCCTTTTTTTTACAACCAAACAAACAAACAAAGTTTTCCTTTTTATAATATTAGTGTAGATTTAATACACATCCATGACCCAAGAACACAGAAAACTTTTTGCTCCCCCTCGGGATTAGAACCCGCTACTACCGGCTTGAGCGATACGCGCTTACCATTGAGCCACAGAGGTCGTCTCGATATTTCAACACAGTGAGAAATGTAAACAACGCATTCCATGTTATTACAAAACATACAACTAAGAATGATTGTTATGGGAAAACAGAATACCAAGTCTGCAATTTTATTTCACATCTTTTCTCCTCGGTGCATCAGTTGACACGTGAGGTCGTGACCCTCCCGTATCCACTAATGAGATTAACAGGACCACATCCCCCCAGCACAATGAGACGCGTTCAGGATATTAGTAAATGAAGTTGACTCAGCTGAGAGGCCGTTTGATTGAAGAAAGAATTCTTTAGATCTACATTATTGTTTTTTTTTTAATTGTTGGATACTAATAATCGTCCCGGTAGGCTTGTCGATTGTTTTGAAAAAAAAATCGATTTCCGATTCGATTCGAATCGAACTTACAAGAATCGATTCTAGTTTGAATCGAGCATTAAAAAATCGATTTTCGATTAATCGCGCCAATTTCAAACATGTTTTATTGCCTAAAACAAACGCTAAAGAAAACCACTCCGAATTAATGAAATCATTCATTATTATTACGTTATTTACACTATGATGCGTTCAAATTACGACTAAGTACTTAAATTTTGCGTCCAACAACCGCAAAAAATTAAAAACCTAAATACCACAGCCAGTTGAGGAATATTAAGTTCTTTGAATTGATCGCGCCGATTCGGGAGGTTTATTGATTCGATGAATCATTGAATCGATGTGGTGTTCAAGATCGATCTGAAAAATCGATTATATTACCTAAAAGAATCGATTTTTCGATTAATCGATTTAAAATCGACATGCCTACGTCCCGGACGATTTTGCCACGGTGACTGCGTTCAAGTTTCAACACCAGTTTTGATCTGTGTGCTTGCGCGTGACTTATATTATAGTCAATTTTTTTTTGTGGCGAAATTATGAGCGTCATTGACGCATTGCCTATCCTGTGAGGTAAGTATGACTGATTTCGAGAAGAAGACCCGTCCCCAGCAGTGGGATATAATATAAGAGCTGATACTTTACTTCTTAGACATAAATCTTTCGTATTATTCAGCAAACTCGCGTGATCGCTTTGCACAGAAACTTACAATCTTCAACAATATTTCAAGGATCGATACATATTTCACAGCATTCAGCGAAACACTGCAGTACGCTACGTTCGGAAACGAAAGCAATCGCCGAAATAGGTCAGCGCTGCATCAGGCCAGCAATTAATCAATTGTTAAAAACAGGATGCTGAGGCCACCAGGCCTTTGTGTACAACCCATGTACTGCTACATGTCTGACGTAATACAGTGGTTAAATACGATTCGCGGGTTCGAATCCAGAATGAATATTTAATATAAAAGTATAAGAAAGTAAAGTATCAACCCTTATATGTCCCACTGCTGGACTCGGGTCTCCTCCTCGAAATCAGACGAGGAGGGTAATGGGCCATAGTTCACCAAAGCGCTGGCCCAATGCGGGTACGGGACACTTTAAGCGGTATTTGATGCATCTCCAGAGTGTGAGATGTCCGGCTGGGCTAGTGGCCCGGCTATGCAGTGGTCTCGGTTCGAATCCCGATGATTTAGATAATTTGTATGACGGATATAGATCTATATGTGCATCGGTTCTTGGACGTGTATACGACATGTATGTTATTGTAAAAGTCCTTACCACGGGACTAGGTTAACATGGTCTGATTGTTGGAAAAAAATAAATTTATTCTTATTTATTTCTAGAAGTAGTTTGTCTTATATTGTGTGCTTTGTTAAGTGTAATGTAACGAGCGTATTTTTTAAGTATCCGATGGGTTGAACGAAAAACATCTTAATAACCTCTAGTCATTACACGCTGCAGGGCTGGGCCCAGTCCCAGGTCCTACCCTCATCTAGTACTATAAACACGCTTGTCAATCATGTATCGTAAATGCCAAACCCTCTTTATCCCATAATTAATCATGGTTATTAGGTTAAGCAGTCACTCAGCCAGTCGAAGTACCCATTTTAGCATAATTGATTGCAACTCATACTGATAACCTTTGTATGTGATGACCCTTAACGCGTTAAGCTAGGGTTGGCTATCGCTCGGCGAGGACGTAAAACGCTTCCCACGTACACTAGGATATGGTATTATCTCTGTTCTATATTTCAGAGACCGACGCACCGTCCTTATTGTGTAACATAATATTATACTCGTAATGAAGTTTGCCATGTATGTATTTCTTTTGCTGTAATGAATTTTTCGTAACTGTCAACCCTACTCGCTAGGGTTGCTGCAATGATATGGCCGAATCGTTGTTTATTTGAGCGACTATTCTTGCAGATAGTCTCCAGTAAAGAACCCTATAATTTTTCTAGATAATTAGGCCATCAAGTGCAAGAGAATTTATTGACTGGCCTGTTGGTTCTGTGGTTAGTGACTCTGACTGCTAAACCAGAAGGTCGTGGGTTCGATTCCCACCCAGGAAAAATTTTGTGTGATGAACATGATCATTTGTTCTGTGTCTGGGCGTAATTTATCTATAATATGTATTGAGAAATATATCCACATTTACACTAATATTATAAAGAGGAAAACTTTGTTTGTTTGTTTGGTTGTAATGAATGGGCTCGAAAAGTACTGGACCGATTTCAAAAATTCTTTCACCATTTGAAAGCTACATTATCCTCGAGTAACATAGGCTAAATTTTATTCTGGGAAAAAATATTTGGGTTTTTTGGACCCAAGGTGTAAAAAATCAACCAGAAAAGTTATCTACACTAATATTATAAAGAGGAAAACTTTGTTTGTTTGTTTGGTTGTAATGAATAGGCTCGAAAAGTACTGGACCGATTTCAAAAATTCTTTCACCCTTTGAAAGCTACATTATCCACGAGTAACATAGGCTAAATTTTATTCTGGGAAAAAATATTTGGGTTTTTTGGACCCAAGGTGTAAAAAATCAACCAGAAAAGTTTTGCGAACTAACTCCTTTTGTAAATCTTAGTTAACGCAGGCGAAGCTGCGGGCAACAGCTAGTTAGTAATATATCAGTTGTCTGGTTACCATAAGAACAGGCTTTGGCTAGCTTGGGGTCAGAAGGCCGTGTGTGAGTTGTCCCAACATATTACGTTACGTTACGGTTACTGAGATTAGCGCGTTGATACCCTAGAGCTGTATTAGTCAGGTTATATTTAGTACAATTTTAACTACAGCTAAACCGATAAAGGTTCGTCCATCGTTACATAACCACTAGGTCAGCTCAATCGATAGAGGTCCCAATAAAATCCGTATATTTGTGGACACAGGGTCTGTTTGTCTTCTTTGTATTCATGGGGACGTCTCCGGAACTGTAATGAACGGACAGATTGACTGGGGACTGGCGGGACATGGAGTGAGTCTAGATTTTTAAGTACCTTTTGATTGTGAACGATATTGACGAGATAGATGTCTAAGACCTGAAATGAAATTTTCAAAGTCACGTTTTGCTAACTTTTACTAAATTTCTTTTCCCATCTGTCCTTTCGGCCGTCCTCGGTTTTATTTACCCACGGGTTTGTAGACACGAGGAAATTTAATAAGGGAAACTTTTTTTGTTGAATGTTAAGTTTGTGAGTTCCAATCTCGATGACTCACATTCTGATAATAATTCATCTCTTAAGATTCAAATCTTCATCTCGCTTGTAATTGTCATAGCCTGTAACAATATTTATATTCTCGGAATCAATTAGATACATTTAAGTCATAATACCGACGCTAATATAAGTTGCCCTCCTTAACCCCAAATAGGCTACAGGAAACTCATAAGCCGCATGAAATGCAACAGCATAGCTGTTCCTTTACTCCAATCCCATGTGAGTGAGAGGTTAGGTTAGCTACTACTACCACTCAAATAAGCTGCAAAGCAGAACGGCGCTACCTTTTACATTTTAAGTTTATCTTAAACCCGCATAGACATGAATGAGCTGTCTGCGTTATTTTCTGGTCAACTTGGATATTACGTTAAGTTGAACGCATTTACGTGTGTCTGTCTGTGTGTCTGTCCAACTAACATAGTAAAACGACTAAATCCGGTTGGGTATTTCCTGTATACATAATGCCATGTACATTATGGGAACATATTGACATTTTGTATTTATAAACCCATTTATACTGAACATTAATAAAACAAAATTGTCCCACAAAACACATTAGCCGCTAAGTACACCCCTGCCCGTAGGAGTAGATCGAAGTGTCATTACAATACCCAATAAATAATTCAGCAACCTGGGGTGTGCTCCCTACCGGTTCATGGTGGTTGGTTCAGCGAATCTCGTGCTCCTTAATTTTAGTGTATCACGGAAAGTGGAGGGGAGGACGGTTCTGGGACATTTCACTGGTGCTTACTGGACTTAAGGGCGTTTTGACGGCCGTGGAATTCACTAAGAATATTATGACTGTCTGAATGTTAACATTAAGACGGGCCGTTCGATTTTTCTATTGAACTTTTTCTTACCTACAAGAGGCATTTTTTTTTGTTATTTTCCTTTAAAACGGAGTTATTTGAGGTATTTCAGAGCATTTGAATTTTTGGCAGTGTAACTTTCAGTATTGTATGTTGTAATCAAAGTAGGGTAACCATGTAAATGAAATTGTAGTATGTTATTTTTGATCATACATTTTAATGAACTGGGATTTTTTTTGTAAATATTTCCTCCAAAATAAGTAGCCTATTCCAAATAATGTAGACATTATTAAATATGAAAAAAAATATATCTGAATAATCTAACATAGAATTCCTGTTCAAGAGTTAGCCCAAACAAACGTACTGTGTGTGTGATGTGTTACTTAAAATTGTATGCTATTTTTATTCTATCAAATATCAAATCACGTTGATTTCAATCTTTTCAAACAAGGGACAGACAGACAAACTTAATAAAGTAAAAAAAAAACATATAAAGTGAAATATCATAGAAACATGCAATAACATTAATTCCTCTTCAAGAGTTAGCCCAAACAAACGTACTGTGTGTGTGATGTGTTACTTAAAATTGTATGCTTTCTTTATTCTAACAAATATCAAATCACGTTGATTTCAATCTTTTCAAACGAAGGACAGACGGACAAACTTAATAAAGTAAAAAAAACATATAAAGTTAAATATCATAGAAACATGCAATAACATTTTATACACCACTTTGATATACAATTTTATAATTAAGTTTTCAAGGAGGTTCTTTCAAAGGCCCTCGCCTTTCATCCGAAGAGCTCGTAGGATTTTCTTTTAAATCACCCCCCTGCCACGAGGGGGTATTTTTTATTCTTAGAGCCTGATATCACGTTTTTTTTTAACTAAGCTTCAGCTCAGCTTCAGTGCGTAATTAGTGATGACTTACCAACAATGGTACTATATATATATATAAATTATACTTCAAAATAAACCCACAAACATTTATTTTCATTGTGGCCTATGATGTTATCAGGCCTAATGCTCGATACAATTTGTGTTACAGAAACCAACAGATTTAAACACAGTTACACAGATAATAGATTAGTTAAGATTTTTTTAACACATAATACGCACACCTTATACAAATACCCAATCATTAATAATTTTTCCACCGATTCGAATACTTAATGAAGGCTAACACTCGCTCGAAAGCATTCGCTGTCTTGTAATATGCTCGGTCCGCCTAATAGCATGAATGACATGCTGAGGGGCGCCAAAACCATATACACTGTCGCCCTGCCTACGACTGTCGGTGAGAGTGTAAAGCTGCAGTAAGTCTGCCTACTGACGTGTTCTTGTCTACTTCTTTTGCCTTTTTGGTCTTTTTTGTCTTAAGATTCGTCTATTAATTATGAATTTCTCATCTACAGATATCTTACACGATTTACTATTACTGTGATCCTGTTTTTTGTTATGTGTTATTTATTATCATTATATTTAGTGATGTAATATTAGTAGGTGAGATGATAGAATCAAGCTAATTGTAAACTACTTATGCTTTGTAAAACTAATCATCATCATCAGCAAATTTTATCCGTCCACTGGCTTTAATGAACGCCAAAACCATCGATCCTTTGCGACTCACAACAACAGCATGTCTAAAATAGCAACATTGCATGAAACATTTCTAATATGTTTCATTTACTGAATTGTAGGAGAAACACTTTTTAGGACCGGCCACTGCACGGAGATCGTCTTCCCACCTGGTTACTGGCCGACCAACACTTCGTCTACCTAACCACGGCCTCCACTTTTGAACCTTACTGACCCATCGGCTATCCATTCTTAAGATATGACTAGCCCGCTGCCACATCAATCTACCACTGCCAATCATGCCTCTCTCTCGTTCGTACCGCGCTCTCGCTGGCGGAACGCTACATGACGTTATCTTTTTCGTGCATGCTGCCCGTAATATCGAGTTATTAGACGTTGTCGCGTCAAAAAGAAAATAAAAACTAATGCAAAGTGTAATTCCAATACATACGATTCAGTTCAGTGAAAATCATAGTAATTAGTACATATTTTTAAGTAAGCAATCCAATTATAAGACCTCAACGTGGAGATATTTTGAACCGAGTTTTTCTTAGTTAATTTTCTTAGTAACACAAGAACATATAATAGATATAAAGGAGGAAGGTCAGGTCAAGGGTGGGCTCGTGCTGCGGGCTGCGGGGGGTCATCGCCGCCCCCAGTCGTGTGATTTTATTGACCATTTCTATGGGGTTGATTCAATCAATGTTGATGGGCTATATTGTTTAGGATTTGGATGTTCTTAATGTCTGAAATGTTAAATAGTAGAGAGTAATAGTTTTCGGCGACGTGACGAAACTGCCGTCTCGGCGTTTATTGAAAGAGGCCTATGTACAGCAGTCAATGGAAAAATACTGATAACAATTCATTTGAACTAGATGTGTCACTTAATGGTTAATGGGTAACTTTCTTAACTCGTTTGTGTTCAAATACTCAATATGACAAAATAAACTCGTTTGTCAAAGCAAAACCTTAGGCTGTAAGGTACTTCTTCATAATAATATTAGAATTGTATTTGGCAAAATGGGAAAATTTATAAAAACACTAATTTTTAAATGACATAGTAAGTAGACAAAGTACTTGGGTCCGTTATGTTCAGAAGTAATCAAGATGAAGAATATGATGATGGTGATGATGGTGGTGGTGATGGTGATGATGATGATGATGATGATGACGATGACGATGAAACAAAACACTTTTTGACAAAATCCTCAGCGCGAGTCAGACAGCACTGTTACAGTTACACAAAAACACATGTTATTAGCACAGGGCAAGCAATATAAAGTTGAGGACAAATTGACTCTACAAAACTCACTGACGAACTCGATTCTCTCGGTCCGAAACTATACTCAGTATCCCATACACATGCAGTAATTGACTGATTATTAGAGTACTACTCAGAATCTACTATTAGAGAGATACTGCAGAGTCTAGACGATCTACTTAATTATAGGACAAATTGAAAAATTATAGGGTGTTGTTTACAAAACAATTTAACCGCGTAGGTTGAGTAATGCAAAGCGATACTTTTAATTAAGTATCTCAAAGGAGTTTCCTTAAGTAATTAAAGGATGAATTTCGCTCCTGGATTTTGAGAAAGCTGGGATAGGATTACATTAAATGGTTTCCTCTTTAATTAAATTCTGCGGTGGATGCGTTTCTTGAGATTTAAAACTTGTGTACAGCTGGCCAACGGTGAATTGATCATCATCAACTTTTATCAACCCAATGCTCCACAAAGGTCTCAAACTATGATTGATTGATGATTTATAGATGAAAAATGACTGTGATGACTTAGACGTAAAGTTTCACATTAAACATACTCTAGGATTTGTGGCGGACCACGGTTCTAAATCGCGCTATCGGAGTTTCATGCGACAGGTAATATTATATCAAGTGGGCTTCGGCCTGACCGGGAATACCATTTCTCTCGATTAGAAATCTCCCTTTTGATCTTTTAGATATATCCAGGTTTTCAAATGCTATTTGACAGGCAAACAGACAGTCGAGCCACATGTGGACAAGATAGCATGAGGGCCAATGGGTTCACTGGAGTAGACCTACTTCACTCTACACTTTCACTTGGTTAGAGTCAAGGATACGTGTCTTACTTTTTTGCTGTCGCAGGGGAAATTCTTAGCGCACTCGCTTGGGGATGGGTCGTCTTCGAGGATATGTGGTACTCCCGGCACTATCCTGACTACACCCGATAAGCTCGATGATTAGAGCTAACCAAGGTTCCTCCTGTTATGGAGGAACTCCAACAAATACTTGCCTAACCTAATACGTAAAATGTCGATTTTCGGTGCTGTTTCTAAATAGCACCACCTGTCTAAAACACAGCAAAGTTATTTTTTATTTTAATAACTATTACCTAAATTACGTTTTCCATTTCCACATCAATTTTCTTCCCTTATATAAGTATTTGTGATGCGGGCGAGGACTCTGCTATATTCTATTTGTAAGCACAATTTAGCACGTGCGCACGGTGTACTTATGTGTACGTGGACGTACGTGTACGTATTTCTTCGTACGTGTATGTACGTGGCGTGTACGTATGGTGTGTGCATTTTTGATGTCCGTCGGTGCGACTATGCAGATTGGCTCGCGTAAACTGCAAACCGTTTTCTGTTCTCTTCACGTATGCAATTTGAATGTGTTTGAAATTCTTTGTCCTTTTTGGGATTGTATATAAAATATGCTGATATTACCAAATACCAACTTACGAATGTTTAGTTATTCGATGCAGTGGGGTTTACAATTATAATAGGATATGTAATATATGATATGTAGGATATGTGGCAATAAAGCATGTTAGGTAGACGAAGTGTTGGTCGGCCATTAACCAGATGGGTAGACGATCTCCGTGCAGTGGCAGGTCCGCGTTGGATGTGAGTAGCAAGGCATCAGTCGTCTTGGCGTTCATTGAGGGAGGCCTATGTTCAGCAGTAGACGGATAAAGGCTGATGATGATGTAATATATAATATCCTATCCTACAGGCCTCATATAAAAAAGGAACACAAGGCCTCCCACAATGAACGACTTTGCCACTCGCGTCTAGCACGGAACTACTAGTGCACTGAGAACAGGCTACTGGCCGACTAACACTTCAATTATCTTAACGCGAGGCGTATGCCTCATGATCATCAACATCGTCAGCCTTTATCCTTCCACTGCTGAACATAGGTCTCATTAGGTCTATATTCTAAGAAGTTACCATTCGTCAACCTTCGCGATAAAATTGATAATTCCCATAATAAAACAGTTAATAAGCTGACCCAATTCCCCCAAGGCGCAAACGGAAATCTTCCTCGAGATGTTAATAATTTTTTTTGTCCACCGATACGACAGGGGGGGGGGGGATTATTTATTTAGGGGGATCGCGAGAGCTTAAGGAGATAGACTCTAATTTGAATCTTAATACTTTCCCATTATTTATTTTAAGCGGCACAAAATGTATGAGATTTTTTCGCTGTAGGTATGTAAATGCTGTGATTTTTGCTGTCTTTTGAATTTTAAACGACGCGCTCCGGTTTGACGGAATTGGATTCATTTGCATGGAATGGCTCTTTGGTTTGAGTGATTGCAATGAGGTTTTATTGACTTTTATCAGCGTTATTGACATAATCATCATCATCATCATCATCGTCGTTATCATTATGCTATATATAAAAAAAATGCATTAGGTTGTTTTATTTTGAATAATTTTAGCACATTAATTACAGTACAATAAGAATACTATATTATCGTTGATAAAATCCTTAAATACTAAACTATTCTAATAATTTCCGGCCGCATTCGGCCATGGCTCCTATTTGTAACTCCAAGCCGGGAGAGAAGAAGACTGTACGAAGGCTAATGTAGCCTATCTTCGCTGCTATGAATGCATCAGAAACTCTTCTATAGTTACTCCTCGATAGTTTTTTTTCTTTAATTGTAAATGAATTAATTGTGTAACTGTCTAGTTAATGTAAGCTATTTTGTTGTTGTCTCGTGTCTGTGAACCAATAAAGTGTTTACTTTCTTTCTTTCTCTATCTTTACTCATCGCAACAATGTTTAAAGCGTACTCGGAATCAAGTAACGGAAGCGATCACATGCGCAGTATATATTAATGTGCCTAAGAGTACGCGCGAGACACAGGTGGACAATTCTCGTCCTTGCCCTTCCGGCCTCGATCGGAGAAAGATTTGCACAGATCGCGCAGTATCGCGGCCAGAGAGCACAAAGGCTTAGTACTTCCTTACACTCTTAATCCCCACTTACCAGTTGTTGAGTGAGTTAGTTGGGGTGATGCTCAATGGAACCACATAGAAACTCACACGCTCACATTAAAGGTATACGAAGATTGATAAGAGCCAATTACGAGTCTGATGCTTCTAGTGTTCGAGTTGATCACATCTTCGATTATTATATGTTATAATAAAGCTTATTAAAGAGAAACCTTATATATGGAACAAATAATTTAGTTCTGATGGTCACATAACCGTTGGACCACTCGTAAGCCGCTCCTTATGAAATACTATAGAGATACAAATCCAGTAATATCATAATGCTAGAGACTGCTATGAAGAGCGCTATTTGTCATAATATATACTTATTATAACCAAACAACTTAAGAAACCGAATTAAAATCTGTAATTTTGGTTGTCATAAGATTCAAAATCTGCTGTTTCATTGTAATAAGTGAAATTTGCGTATTTATACAAAGCGTGAACTTCTATTAAACGACAAGAACTGAAATTATTGTTTATTATTGCTAAGCATTACAATGAATAAAAACTGTAAAATTTTTATTGGTATCTTTTATATTATGTAACTATATATGTAAGGTACTATTTATTAATTTATTAAATAAACGAGCAATATTTGGTTGCCGAGTCTAAGAAGTAATTATCCAGTAATTTGTAGCTTTGCTGAAAAATTTTGTCTTCTAACTATATATAGCTTCGCTAATTTTGAACGGAATATTTCACGGATGTAGTTTACTAGTAATCCGGTTAGAGGCCAACTAAACCTACGATTTACAGCATTTAAATTAAAGTGAATTAAGATTAATGTGGACTAAAACCACTGTTCCTAAGACTCTAGGAGTGATGACATAATCAAGTGCCTTGCAATCATCATTATCATCATCAAGGTACCGTTCCCGTCTACAACTATAGATATCTTAATTTCTTTGATGCGACGCCAGTAGGGCTATTCTTTAAGGTCGTTTTCGAATTTCGAAAGCGAAATCCGGAAAGCGGAAATTTGACGAATTTTTATTCTTTAAAACTCAACTCTCTATCTATATCAATAAAGTTTGCTTTCTAGTGAGCGTGAGCTCTATCACTCAAGTGAAGCTCGATATCGAAATGATTTTTACAGAATAGCCCTATTGATAGCCCGCCACTTACCTCTAGGTCCAGTCAGTACACGAATGTCGACACGAGGTCTTTACTATACCCTCGCCTCAAATGTCGCCTCTAGAATTCTACATGGTATCACAAGAGGTAGGTAGCGAAGAGGCCTTTCACTAGCGGCATGTTGAGGCCTTCAGCAGAGGGCTGATAAAGGCCGTTACGTTTAATAATGAAGGCCCATTACAGTAATGGGCCCTTGCATCACGCGCAGACACGTGACCATACAGTGCCGCAATTGAAGTGAAATAATTGAAAATTCCTCCGAAACATAAATTGAGCGGAATACCGTGGTCCCTAAGTATTTTTATATTAATACGGAGTGCTCCCAGCGGCTTTGCCCACGCGTATATATAGACTTTGAATTATAGTTTAATGTCCGATATATTTGGTAATCGATTTTGGTTTTTATTTATACTCAACTAGCTCCGTGGTTATGCTTTACTGGTCAAGCCGGTAGTCAGTTTGAATCCTGCCAGGGAACAAAAGGTTTGGTGTGTCCTATGTTAGGAATGTGTATTAAAAATGTGTGTATATATTTGTACGGATATTTTGAATCTTCATTAATATCTATGGACGCTTTTTTACACCACGTCAATCTGGTCCCATGCTAAGTTCTCGAAGAGACTTTTGTTACGGGTACCAAACAACGGAAACACATATATTTAATACTTTTTATATTAATACATATATTTAAGATTTTTATTATATAATACACATATTAATTACACATATATGACCCAGGAACACAGAAAACTTTTTGTTCCCTGGCGAGATTCGAACCCGCTACCTCCGGGCTTGAGCGCCAACGCGTTTACCGCGTCCGGCGTCACAGAGGTCAAAGTATCGTTGTCTAGTACCCGTAACATGGGTTCTTTGAGACATTACCACGAAACGAGATTGGCGTGGTATAAAATCATCCATAGATAATAATTATCTTTATTATTATTATACTTGTGAGTATACGTTTGTATGTCGATCTTATTTCAATAATTAGTTACAACAATACAATATATACAGTATTGTCCTATCCGGTGCGTCATTATTATTTCTGAAAACAGGATTGCTGCATCTTAGAAAAACATTACAGGTCGAGTAATTACTACTAGAGACTATCCATCTTACTTTACTGACGATAGTTAAACATGACAACGTCATAAGAAAATACTGATGGGTTGATTGTGCCTCTTTGTCGCTCGCTCCGCGCTCTCGCTTGCACTTCAAGCTTTAAATGGAACGCCTCAGAGTGAGGTGACGCCGAATGAGTCATGTTGTTTCATGCGTGCAGCCGGTTCCATTAAATTATAAGACGTTGTCACGTTGAAAATAAAAAGAAACCAAATGTTATGAGCTCGATAAAAAAATCGCTTTATTCGCATCGCTTCACCACTGGAACATTCATCTCAAAATAAGCACTGGCCGTATCCAATATTTTGTGTGTACGAGGACCCTCAGACGTGGATGCTGGGCGTCACGTTCCTCAAACACGAGCGGTGGGCTAATATGGACTATTTGCTGACCCCCAATAATCGATTTTGGGGCGAAGTTGATGCATCTGAATCTCTATTTTTCAAATTCGAAGATATAATACGAAGATAAGATGATTTTGAGGTATACTGTTTTTTTAAATGATGTTCACTTCTATTTAAATCAGCATTCAAATAAAAGTGAACTGAAAAGAATAGTTACGTGACGTAACGACGACCTGGTGAAGAAGAAGATGTCAAGTCATTCACAATCATCATCATTATCTTTATCAACCTTTTTGTACCACCGCGCCGCTAGGCCTTTTTCACTTAACACTGGCTCTTGTAATCGGGGTGCGTGTTTTAAGATTTTAATTTTAATGAAAATTATTTAATTAGATTATTAAAAGAGGCAGAAAGTATTATCAATATTCCGGGATCACTGTATAATAAGTATGTAGAGTGTGTATAATATAATGTAAACATTACATTGCTCGTGCGATCGTCGGTACAAGGTTCAGACGTCCCTCTCTCTCCTCCTCCCAACCGCGCTCGCCTCAAGTAGTCAGTCGGTCAGGTACGCGCGCAGGAGAACTGTCCCTGCGCCGCCCTTAATCTTTGTGTCAAGCCAGTAAATCTTAGATATAGTGTTATATCCCCCTGCATACGTTTGATCGTTCAGGGTAACAATAAACGTATAACCCTTTATGTGGTATTAATTTAATCACCCGCGCGGCAAGCCATCATCCATCCATTCGCACACATTAAACGTAGAATTTATTTTTAAAGAATTGGCTAAATTCAAACCAATAACTGCGAAATTTCTTATGACTACCAAAACATTAGCTTACCAAAAATATCCGCTTATCATATTAATCTCGCTGTTTATTAGTTTTGGTATCTTGCATAGTCACAACTTAATAAATAAAACACTATTTTTTAATAAAAAACATATTATGAGTGAGTCATAATACTTCATTGTAAATGTTTATTATAATCATTAGGCTTATCCCCAGGTTCAATTTACGGCCTACGGTAAGACCTCTCACCCGGACAATGCGCCCTCCTCGCCTTACCCCCTCCCCCTCCAGACCGTGCCCGCCTCCAATATGGAGTTAAGATTGAAAATTTCATTTTGGAAAATGTTTCTTCGACGCATGCTTAATCTCTGATCCTTTTTTAAGTATATTCTGAATATGTTTAGATAAAGTAATGTGATATTAAGAGGTTGGTGGGATAGGGATGCTGTACCTTTTTTTTTCTTTAACGCCGAGAAATGCGCCTAGGCATCCAGCGAGGGAGTAGGTCTCCCCAGACGGGGACTCGCTGCGCCCGAAAGTAGACGCAACTCTACCAACTAAAATCCGGCGAGTGCCATCAACGCCGGTGCATTTTGGTGAGGTGCGCCTGATCTACAAGCAACAGGGCACCTCGACGACTAGTCAGTCCCTCAGGGGACCGACGCCACCTCCACAGAGGGGTTGCCCCGCACTACACTAACCCCTCCCAACGTCGGGACAGTACAATGAGGTGAGGTTTCCGTCCTCGCCCCTTGCTCTTTTGACCCCTCTTCTTATTAGTGGGGTACAAAGAGCCCCCTTGGCTCAAGTCGCTTCGCCCAAGGTGCTGGGTTCACCCTAGGCTACTGAGCCTCACCGCCATGACAAGGCTCGAACCATGGTGGGGTAACTAAGCTACCATATTCATATGTTTCATCCCTTTCAGTCGTGGAAACCGGGGACGAGCCAGCGGCGTGCGGCAACCGGCGGACCCTGGTCATTGCCAACCACCAGAGCACCGGCGACGTGCCGATGCTGATGACCGCGTGGAACCCCCGCCCCGGGGTGCTCTCCAACCTCATGTGGGTCATGGACAGGGTGTTCAAGTTCACCAATTTCGGGATAGTGAGCGTGCTGCACAAGGACTTCTTCATACAAGCGGTGAGTTTTGTCTTCCTTGTATCGCGCAATTTCGCGCGCTTCAACTTAGATTTACAGCCGTATAATGTTAGTTTCAAAGCCTTTATTACTCTGGAATAACGCAGTATTATAGTGGCGATATTTTTTTAAATCGGATGAGTTTTGAGAGTCCCAAAATCGTTCTTGATGTCGAGGAATATGGTAACTAACACTGTGACACGTCAATTTTATATATTAGATAATTTAAAACAATATGAAATAGACAAACTAACGTTAAAATAAAAATCTCTTGTAAAATCTCATAATAGGGTATTCCGATCGCAGCATGCGTGGCGCCGGTGCGTCCAGTATGAATAATTCAATCGCTCTCATCTCAGTAATGGATTGGATGCTATCAGCTAACGAATCGTTCATGTTATTTAAATACTGACCAATAATGATGCGGTTGGGACACCCGTCTAGGCTATGAGAAGTGATGAAATGTTTTAAACGATTAAAGTGATTAAATCCGTGTTTAGGTCTACGAAATGTTGGTCGTTCTATTAACTAGGTGGACAGACGGTATGGACATCACGGAAACGTTCGAGCACGAGAAAATAAAACGCCCAAAGCTCACATCGACGACCAGTCTTAGGTAGCGGACGGATGCCCCATTAGAGCCACTAAAAAAATACACGACTGCTCCATCCATCTTCTCCAACACGTATCACCAGTGGATAGGGATTCACGTCCGATAGGGAGATGGGTCTTGCCTTCCAAACTTCACAGTCAACCCCCCATCTTCATCCAATGGTGAAGCCAACCGGCTCGCCCCACGTCCGATGAAGCATTAATACCACTACGGCCAGTATCATAGCTCCATCTGAAAAAAAAAATGATATAATATCACTATTATTCTATATCTTTATTCAGTTCCACCTTCTATACAATAAACCATATTTAAGGGCCTGTTTCACCACTTCCTGATAAGTGCCGAATAGGCTAGTAACAACATATTTGACAGATAGAGTATGGAGTATCTGTCAAATATGTTGTGGATAGCCGGCACTTATCAGGAAGCGGTGAAGCAGGCCCTTAGTCCCTTAGACGAATCCTATTCTATCTTCCATCCACCATGTGTTATCCTCGTCTCCGGCTACTCGGCGACGATTCGCCCACAAATGACCCGGCGACGATGATTCACAGACTTGATGCGTGGAGTAAGACGCTTACAACTTACGACACGAGAGACTTTTACTTTTAGCAAGTATATTATTATACAGTTTTCTAACCCTCTGGTGGGAGGCCTGCACTATCATTCTGCTCATTTTCATAAAAATAAATTAAAAATTTTAATCAGAGCAACAATGGTCCAGACTCCAGTGGGTATAGTTCGGTCTCTTAAAATATGTGGTACGTTGAAATGAGTTTTTATAAATTTTTAAATGCATCTAAACATCAGACCATCGGTCGCTCACCAATGAAAGAAAACATCGCGATGAAACCTGCATGCCTGATGACATTAAAAGTATGGAGGAGGTAGAGGTGTGTGAAGTTTATAAACCCGCATTGCACTTGCGCATAAGTTATTTAAAGGCCTGCTCCTCGCCTGAATTCAAGGAGGAGACCCGTGCCCAGCAACTTTTTTGATCCGTAAGTGGCATATATTATGTGGGCTGATACTGTCAGCTTATAGATTCTTAATTAATTTCAGAATTAAGTTATAGCAAATCTTGAAAGTACTAAAGGTGAATATGAATAGAAGTATATAATTCAAATTATGATATGCCTAGGGTCAGATTAAAGGATTTTGCTAACAGTTCGCATTTTTAGTATTGGCAGCTTATTTTACTACAGTAATTCGTTAAATTTTGCTATTGATGACATAATCGAAATAACGATAAATCATTTTAATAAAAAAATAAATAGATTGTTTTAAAATAAAAAAAAAGGTTGCTATGTTTTGACTGCTCGGTTGGCAATTTTTACTGACACTGATACCTTATCCAGTCCATGCGTCTAAGTTGGAAGGGTATTTACATCTGGTTGCTTTTAGTTAAAAACACCATCCGTATACGAGCCGATATATCGTTAGTTGTAAGCGACTGTTCATTGTCACGACACTCTCTCCGTCATTAGTGTGCATGATAAAACGGTGATTATACTTGTCGCGTGTTGTAACGATCCTCACACATACACAGGCCTAATGTTTAGTAGATTAACTAGACAATAAGTGAGGCAAGGGGTGATGATTGTTACTAAATATCAATAATGATTTCCAGCGAATGCTAATGTTAAATGTGGTTAATGTGGTGGTAACGGGCCTGTCCTGTGACATAAGATATAATATTCTCATGTCACAATGTTAGTACTATCATCATCATCATCATCTTCAGCCTTTATGCACGTCAAGAAGACCGCTCCCTACTAATAAAACGTTACATAAACGTATTTTTTTATGATGCGGAATTAAAATTTACACAGAATCCTAAACTTTTACTCGTCTACATTCAAGCCCTGTTTTTAACAGCGATATAAGTACTTTTGACAGAAGTCTGTCGGCGCAGCTAGTAAGATATAAAATCTTGGTATCTATGATCTGAAACATGAATAAAAAACACAAAAAAGGAAAGGTGGAAAGACATACAAAAGACATACAGACAAGAGCGAAGTAAAGCACTTTACAGGACCTGTTACTGAATCCTAAACTTTATCAGCCTAAGTAATTCTTATTACATTCAAATTCATTATTAAAACAGTGGACAAAAAACTCTTGTTTGCCTACGTACCTAACAACACTTAAGGCCCTAAACCGGGGTTTAAACTCTCGTTAATAATTAAGTCACTAAATGCAAATCTTGAGCTGCCAGGTTTCGGGGAGTCTGCGGGATGGGACGTCTGAGTTTTGGAGGCTTAATGCGTTTTTGAGGGCCTTGTTACTCGATTGTGTAGTTAAATTAGGTACAAGTTTTATGCTTTCACGACATGCTTGGAATAAAACTAAACTGAACTAAACTCTGTTTTAGGATTAGTTAAAGCCGTCAGTTTTTCTTGTAGGATATATTTGATCTAATAATTGTGACATGTAAAGTTAAGTTTATATCTGTAATTCTGAAATAAATAAGCTTTCAACTGCAGCTAATAAATCAAAGAAACGGTTTTATTTTATTTTTATTTATTCTGACAATACCCAAATAAACTTTAGTTAAAATGTAAAATATGTCTTCTTTAATAAAGTTAAAATTTTGTTTTTTATTATAACGAAAGGGTAAAGCGAATTATTCCACGCATACAACTTTCTAAAATTTATTTAGTGAAAAAAAAACTTCCGTTTTCCGGGGATATTGTTATGGCTTACACAATATTTAATTTCTTTAACAAAGGCAAAAATAAACACATATTAGTCACAACATGTTTATTATAATTATTGTAAATAATGATAACGAATCATTACATTATCATTATTTATGTAATGTTTATTAAACATTGTATCTATCGGGTTGTGACCCGCATGTGCTGCCATCTCTTGGTAAAGTATGAAAGTGAAGTATCGACCCTTGTATGTCCCACTGCTGGGCACGGGTCTCCTTAAAATCAGGCGAGGAGGATATTGGGCCATAGTTCACCGATGCGCTGGCCCAATGCGGGTTGGTGAACTTCACATATTCAAAGACTTTCAATCTCGATAGGTATGCAGGTTTCCTCATGATTTTTTTCTTCACCGGTGAGCAAACGATGGTCTCGTGTTTGTGGTGCACTTAGAAATTTAGAAAAACCCATTTTAAGGAACACACGGGGGGTCAGGATAGAACCCGGAAGCTCTCGCATAAGAGGCCGAGTCCATCCACCACAGGAACATCGTCGCTTGAGAATGTCAATCAGAATCGAACGGAATTAGCCTTCCTTTATATTACAACACAGAAACGGATTTACCTGTTTTTAGCATCAAAATTAATCTGTCTAGTCTTAAGACAAAAATCATCTTCATTTAAAAAAAAGTGCCAGATATGATTTTTTTAAAAGCAAATTATGTCAATCTTTAACAATCTCGATGCTGGTCCTGGATGAATGGGATAAGCCGTCTTGGCGTTCATTACGAGGGACCCATAGACCCAATGCCCAATGGACAATAAAATTTCATATTATGTTGATGGCTTTTTTTGGCAATCGCCATTTCAATTAATAAATCTAAAGTCTCTAGAGCCGTGGATAGTAACCAGCCCGACATAAAGACTATCTCGACTATTTCCGTGCAGCATTTTTCAACTAGCGCCGGATGCGCTGATAAGAATTTGTTGATAGACGGCCTTTACAATCATCGGATGTGACTCATATTATGACGCTGAGGATATTTCATCGCTATTGATATACAATTAGAGTTCATTTTTCAATGTGTGATGTACTTTAATCACTTATGGCTTAAGTCATGAGCTGTAATACTTGTTCGAGTTATTTTTTTCGTTTTCTTGACTGTGTGAGAAGTTACTTGCTCTATAGATAGGCTTCGAATCTCGCATTTTGAATTATGTGAGTCTTAAATTTCAACTCTTACTATATTATGTTTACGCAAATTTCACTAACTATAATGACACAATTTTTACGGATTTTATCGAGGTTTATTAAGTTTTTTATATGCCGCGACGTTTCAGATACTTTACAGCAACCATGATCACGGGAAGACTCTTATTTTTCGAACATGTTTGCGTTCACTCACCACGTTAAACTAAGTTTTAAATCGAATGTTAATTATACATAAAGTGAGCTATACAATGTAATCTGTAATAGCTTTTGGAATTTTGCTTCATTTGAATCAAGCATTATTGAAAAGATGTGCAGTTTGTATATGTTATGTGGCACCGTCTGTTAAATAAGCTCAGATATGCTTGAGATTATTTACCTTATCACAGTTTACCCTTAAACAAAATATATCTTTAAATAAGTCATTTCTTTTTGTTTAATGTTTCTTAAACTATTGTTTAAACTTTTATTACGTTCTTCTTTGGTCCGTATCCCTAAATACTTCCGCTGTATCTTATAACTTGTAAACTCATTAAAACCTGGTATATCCAGCTCGAAACAGGTTTTCGATCCATTTATAAGCGCATCTAATAAAGTCTACGAAACCAGACAAGAAATGCACTTCGATGACAAGATAATTATGTGAAGCTATTATAACCGTTGCGATAATGTGATAAGAGCTATAATTATATAACCTAATAAACAAGTGGACTATACCGTTACATTATTAACTGTTCCACAAAGATAGGTGTATCGATGATAGGAAATTTCGGAGACAAATGAGACAGCTAAGGCTAATCAAGAATACCCCCCTCTTTATTAAATAAGTTCATCATAATATACGTTTTTGTACGTGATATTATAATCTACTAGCAGCGCCCCGCGGTTTCACCCGCGTACTTCCCATTCCCGTGGGTATACGGTGATAAATTATAGCCTATGTGTGATTCTGATGTATAAGCTATGTCATTGTTAAGTTTCATTTAAATTCATTCAGTAGTTTTTATGTTAAAGAGTAACAAACATCCATACTAACAAACTTTCGCGCTTATAATATTTGTAGGACAAGTCCAAACGAGCCGCAAGTAGGGTTACCAGGTCGCCAAATCTAATAGTCGGACAGACCAGCCACCTGGGCCGGAGATTTGGATAGAAAGACCGGACACCCAACATTATTGAGGATTTTGTCTCAGTATTTATGGGTACGACAAATAAATTGTATGTCAAATCAAGCTTTTATTAAATTCTAGTAAAGTAATATATAAAATTGAATTATTTTCCAAGACAGTCTTAGATGCCTGACAACCCTAGCCGCAAGCAACAGCCATTTACAAAATATAATATATAATTTCGTATTTCACAAATCTATTTACAATACACGAAATTAAAAAGGGAAAGAATTTGAAATTTTCCAGAAATATCGCGGATTCCATTTCGCCTCGCAGATGAATTCCATTTTTTGGGGACGCGGTAATTGAGTTCTTCCAAAATTCCATCGAAGGCGGCTTTCGAATTAAAATTAACATCTCGCCGATCGGATTCGGTCAAATATAGAATAGTATTTTTAACTTGGGCAGTAACCTTTAATGCCTATTTTTGTCTTAATTCAAACCTGTGGGTCTTAGGATTCAGTTTCTCAAAATTTCGGCCTATTCAGTAAGAGGTTCGATCCTGACGCCTGTAGTGCCTTGTATGGTGGATTTTTCTAAATGTAAAAGTGCACCTTAGACTCGAGACCATCGCTTGCTCACCTTGAAGCAAAACATCGTGAATAGACATGCACGCCTGATGAGATTGGAAGTCTCTGGAGATGTGTGAAGTTCACCAGCCTCCTTGCGCCAGCGCATCAATGAATTATGGCCCAATACCCTCCTCGAGGATTCCGAGGAAGCCTGTGCCCAGCAGTGGAATATGACATATGGGTCGATACTTTACTTTTTGATATGCCACGCATTACAAGTTTTGATATTATATTAAACAAAAAGAAACACGTTTTCGGATTATTTCTTATCTTTTAATCTTTACTAAGTAAGTATTATATTTGTTTGCCATGGTGTTTTGCAGCCAAATTGAACTAGCACGACCGGGAAGGAACCTCTCGCTCACATGAAATCGACGTAAAGTGACAGCTATGCTGTCGCGTTTCATGCGGTTTGTGAGTTTCCGGTGGCCCATTGGGGGATAGGGAAAAGGAGGGCAACACATCTGCGTAACCTCTGGTTATGTGGATGTTAATGGGCGTCGATAGTCGTAAGGCTTCTGTTCGTTTGCCCTTCTATGCTATAAAAAATAAGCTCCACTGTTACATGACATTTTACTCTTGCCACGTTAGTTGAGTCTAGAATCTAAGCTGAAAGCCTAACAAGGTCAGCCCAGCTCACAATGGATGACATATATTAAAGTTTCACCAACATTTTTAATTTCTGGACGGATTCCAGAATATGAGGACGATACAAAGTTTTGAATTCGAGATGTTTTGACTGGTTCAATGAATGTTTTATGTGTTCTAGTGAATGTGATTTTAAACTATAAATAGGCTTTTGACATAATATTCTGGGATTTTATTGTAATCAGCCTTTATCCGTCTACTGCAATTTTTTTTCTAAGGTAAGACTTTTAGGCTTGATGGCCATTAAGCTCGTAAGATATATGTAAAAATGTTCTACATTGTATAGAGCTTCAAATAATTATTACAAAAATATAGGAGTAGGAGTAGGAGTTCAATATTAACAAACATACAAACAAAAATAAAAAAAATATCTTTGTAAAAGTAGTACAGACTATATCATGCATATTTCCACAGTATTATGTCTTACGGCATTCTACTGTGGGGGAATGCGGCGGATATTAATACGATTTTCTTGTTGCAGAAGCGAGCTATTCGAGCCATATATTGTTTGGGCCCCCGTGTATCATTGAGAGATAAATTTAAAGAAATTGCCATCTCAATACATATTTGCTAATGTGATGTATGTCCGTAAAAATATTTATGAATTTGTAAAAAAATGCGACAATCACAATATAAATACTAGGAACAAAAAAAAAATGAAAAAAATGTTTAAAAAAAATGTAAATTAAATGTTCCATTCTTTAGACTGAATAAAGTTAGTACTTCGTTTATGGGACAATGTATACGTTTTTACAATAGGATCCCAGAAAACGTTCAAAATCTTTCCATTAATAAATTTAAGAAAACTGTTAAGGAACGTTTGTGTGGTAAAGCCTATTACGAAATAAAAGATTTTATTGAAGATACCACACCTTGGGATTAAGACACTCACTCTTAGGATATTATGATGTTACATGTTGTATTTATAAAATATTATGTACTCATTTTATTGACAAAAGAGCAACCTCTAAGTTTTTTTCTCGTATTTCTTAGGGGATCCTGCATCTCAAACGAGTTTTTTTTTATTTTTTTTTAATTACTATTACTACTTATTGACTACTTATGTTTTGACTTATTTCAAGTGTACAAGTTGTACCTACGTAATAAAGATATTTTTGATTTGATTTTGATTATATATTATACACTAGAATAAATAGATATACTAGAGTACATAATAATAAAGGGAATTATAGAGTATACTAAGACTTAGATTTGTGTCGGAATAAAAAGATAAGAAGAACGATAAGAAAATAAAAAGAAAAGAGAAGAAGAACGAACTTCAAAATTGTGGCCTTATGCTATTATCGCCAGCAGCGGCGTTTCAAGGTGTATTAACGAAAAATCATTTGCTAGTTAGGATTTAACTGGTAACACGACGGCTAATGATGTGCAGATGCAAAATGGGGTTGAGGTAGCAATAAAGTATGACGCGCTATTTTAATTTTATTTTATACTTTCTCATATGTAAAGCAAATAGCCTGGAATCGGTTTCTTGGTCTGTGTGTCTGTTTGAGCGTTTGTCTGGCACTTTTACGTTACAAATAAAAAAACGTGAACCCATAACATAACACCTATGCATTGCATATGACGGTGGTAAGGCAGAGACCCGCCACAGGTACAAACTCGACGCCATGAAACCGTGGAAGTCACACTCCACGGCTGGCGGGGGGCAACCTCCCACATGTCACAGGGTGAAGCCAACCGGCTCACCCCACTACCGACGAAGCATTAGGGCCATTAGGGCCATTAGCATAGCTCCATCCGAAAAAAAGCATTTCGTATTCTGAGACATAAGATGCCAATCACACTGCCTCTCCTGCTGCTCTTACCGATACGCAGCAAAGCTGTCGGCGGATATAATAAGCAAGATGGTAGCTCCCATGCGTATGCGCGGCAAGTTTATCCCTTCTACCAGTGATATAAATATATAAAGGCTGCATGCAGATTAAAAAGTTAAAATAGACTGCAAAAGTCGATGCTGTAAAACTTTATGCAAACTAAAGTCATAATAGACAAAACAAAAACTTTTGTAGTCCACGCATTATTAAAGCCTAGCAATTCCACGTAGTTCTCGAAGGTTTTAGATTAAAATTTGTCATTTTAAATTTGTAATAGGGTATTATAATCTTAGCATGAAAATGTAAATTTTTGAAGAAAGTAACGTTTTCTATACTAATTTTATAAAGAAGAAAGATTTCTCCCCTCTCCTCGGCTCGATTCGCTTCGCCCAAGGTGTTGGGGTCACCCTTGGCTACTGATCCCCACCGCCACGACAAGGCCTGAACCACTGTGGGGAAGTATATATTATCTTAAGGGCCTGTTTCACAATCTCCCGTTAAGTTCCCTATAGGCTATAGGGAACATATTTGACAGATGTTTGACAGATAGAGTATGGAGTATCTGTCAAACATCTGTCAAATATGTTGCCTATAGCCTATAGGGAACTTAACGGGAGATTGTGAAACAGGCCCTAAGTGTTAGGACTGATATTCATTTACCTAACCGGATAACATGAAAACAACCGTTTATTACCGTATCATCATAATCATCATCAGCCTTTATCCGACCACTGCTGAACATAGGCCTCCCTCAATGAACGCTAAGATGACCGATCCATTGCCACTCGTATCCAACGGCAAGGGCGTCGCCAAGGGGGGACAGGGAGGGGCAACTGCCCCCCCCTAGAGATTCTAAAAAAGTTGCCAAATATAATGCAACCAAAGTCCTAAGTCTTTGAGTTGATTTGCTTGAAGTTCAAGCCTTGAACAATCATTACCGTACGTCGAAACTCGAATGAATTCACCAATTCCACTCCTAATATTCCGTACGCTCAACTACGCTCTGCCTCTATCGTTGAAGCGGGAGAGGGGGAGTGGGGAAGCATAATGTAACCGCGCTACTACTTCTATCTACTTTTCTCATTCATAGAGAATGAGAAAAGTATGAATTGTAGTAGGTAAAGTCATCTTGCCCCCCCCCGTGAGCCATCGGCTGGCGACGCCCTTGTCCAACGGGGACCTGCCACTCCACGGAGATCGTCTTCCCACCTGGTTAATGGCCGACCAACACTTCATCTACCTAAATGACAGTATAATTTGCTATTTTCCATTATTGTTTTGCACATGGTTTGTTCCATTAAAAATGACCCATAAGCACGTTTAACCCTGTCTATAAAAAAACCGTACCGTTTCAATATATCCCTGAATCATTTATACATTAGGTATAAGACCATATTTTGAACGCTATGCACATATTAATAAGATTCAGTGGCACATGCATTATTAAGTCCAACGGTTTGAATAAAATATATCGGTAAAACGCGTTTCTGTGAACGGACTAAGCGCTCTGCATTCATGAGGAGGTGCTATTCTCATATTGATCGATAATTTTCGAATGAAATATAAAAACAAAATTGAAAGTCACACAGTTACAAGTCGATTTTATCTTGAGCTCACAGAGAACTGGTGAAACAAACTCGGAAGTATTTTATAAAAAAGCGGAAAATTTGCGGATTTTATCATAACTTAGCAATGCATTTATCATTTGGGAAACCCTCGTGGAAGCCATTATACAAGAAGAAAAAGAAGTAGGTTTATTTAGAAAAAGTTGGTCTGTTTGGGCAAAGCCTACCATTTTGCAAAGGGTGAGCATCGTATGTTGTCGATGATACACTTTTTCCTGATATTTTCAACGGGTTTAGGGTGCACTTAGAAATTTAGAAAACCCCATTTCAATGCACACACGGGGAGTCAGGATCGAACCCGGAACCTCTCGCATAAGAGGCCGAGTCCATCCACCACTGGACCATCGTCGCGTCAGTTAGTGCGCTAAGTTAATACAGGTAGTATAATAAGAAGGTCAACAAGCCACTCGGTTTCACATTTAATGATATTTATTGATGCTCCAATCATTAATTACGTCATTAATTATTAATATTCATTCTGTAGGCGTATGATGCTCACGAAGTGGAACGAAATGCTCGAGAACTGACCTTGTTATGGAGATTACGCTTTAATATAAAACACTGGCGATGCCACAGCTCCACAGCGCCACCGATCGTGTCTACTCAAACGCAACTCAAATTTGGAAGATCCTTACATTTTGATGACATATGGATTTAAGGCGTGCTTAGTAATTTGAGGAGCCCCCAAATATTTAAGTGGCGCTTGAGAATTCGGGCGTAAAACTATCATATTTCTCTTATCGCAAATAATATACATTGTGCATTTCAGTAAAAACGGTTATGAAAAGAATTTGAAAGGAAAAACATGGATGGATGGAACATTGGATTTGTAATATCTATATCCGGCAGTGGATGGTACAGGGTTGATGATGATGAAAGACTAAATCAATCGACGACTTCCGTGCAGTTCGCGGTCTTGTTTAGAAGTGATTTGATTTCTTCGCGTTAATTTAAAGTAATATTAATATTTCTTTCAATAAAACTCGTTATAATTTCTTTCATTTCCAAAATTGTAATAACGTTCTCGTCAAAAGAAATTTAATAAGCACAAACATTCAAAAACTTGTAAAACAAAAACACGCTGAACTGAAAAACCCTTGAATAATTAGCCAGGCTCGCTTCAACTCCAAAAGTGTTCTTAAAGATGGTAAAAATTTAATTTGTAGAAATATCTCGAAATGCTTATTACACGAACTAAGTATTTGTTGATACGTATCAAGCAATGAGCATAAATTTAAATAAGTACCTACGAATATAACACATAGTCATCATCATAATGCACTTGAAGAGATTCAAACCCCGACCCCACCACCACCACCATCATCATCATCATCATCATCATCATCATCATCATCATCATCATCAACAACAACATCATCATCATCATCATCATCATCATCATCATCATCATCATCATCAACAACAACATCATCATCATCATCATCATCATCATCATCATCATCATCGAACTTTTCCCGCTAACGACACCCAACATATCGTGTGAGTGCACGATAGTCCCCCGTTGTACACGCCTGGTGAAGCCAGAGTGATCCAACGTGGGTATAATTGGGTTCCTCCGCTGACCCACGACCCTGAGGACGGGTCTCGATTTAAATATTTCATGTCACTTGTACACCACGTTCATGCGGTCGTCTGTAGGTTCAATAGATTGGGTTTTATGTTCAGTACCTGGTTGACCGAGCATTTGCTCGGTACCCTTAGTGATAAAATACGTTTAAAAAAAATAGTGACTCGCTGTTTTTCGACTGTCAAAAACTCATTTTTAACACAATAAAAGTTAAATATTTTTGAGTATAACGACACTATCCCTATCAATTAGTTAATAGAAATCGGATTTAGGCTTTAATTAATCGATTTAAAAATAAAAATACAATAAATTATACACAGAGCAACGGTTAAACAGCTGTTCACGAGTGTTGCCACACTCAAAAAAAAAATATATATATATATATATATATATATATATATATATATATATATATATATATATATATTTTAAAATATAATATTATAAACATATTTTATCGATGCCTCAAAACACGGATAAAAAAAAGTTTTCTAAAAATGTATCCTAGCTAGATCGATTTATCGCCGTTTTTAACCCATGTATACAAAATTTCATGAAAATCGTTGGAGCCGTTTCCGAGATCCCGATTCTATATATATTATATATATATATATATCAAAACCACGATAGAATTCGTGAAAAATTGTTTCATAATATTTTGTTTGTTTTATATTGACTGATAAATTTTAATTTTACCGTTTTTATTCTTACAGGTAAGTTCCTCGACATTTTTCAAGAAGATACGGTAAGAGAACTATGTACTATTTCAGATAGTATTCATTCTACATCAAAGAGCGTTTACATGGTCAAATCGATAAGAAAATTGACAATGTTATCTACGTATGAGTGCTGAGATCTCAGAGATTGTTATCAAAAATAGCAAAGGTTAAGTTCATTCCCGGACGTAGGTACATACGAGTACAATGCCCTATTCAGTCATCAATCCTAGATTATAGGACAAATAGATAAACATAGTCTCGTGGCCTCGCTTGCCGAGGCTGGTCGGTGGATGGGTGACCATCTTTACATGTCGAGACTTCTCCGTGCCTCGGAAAGCACGTTAAGTCGGCTAAAGTACCGGCTGTCATTCGTGGATCTTGGACATTCGTTACGGGTTGTCACAGGCCCGAGAGTCTGTACCCAGTTACTATGTTGTGGAGGTCAGATAAGCAGTCATTTTTTTTTAAATACTGGTATTCAGCTGAATCCGCTTAAACTGGAAGCTGACCCCAAAATATCGTTGGGAAAAGGCTTGGATACTGATGATGATGATGCTCATCTCGAGCATAATCTATAAACAGGTTTATAGATTACTAGTATCGCCCCGCGGTTTCCTGCGTACTTCCCATTCCCGTGGGATTACGGTGATAAATGATAACCTATGTGCTATTCTTATGTAAATTATGCTGTCATTGTAAAGTTTAATTAAAATCCATTGAGTAGTTTTTACGTGAAAGAGTAACAAACATCCACACTTACAAACTTTCGCGTTTGTAATATTATATAGTAGGAAGTAGGATGTTAAAGTTTGAAGGTTAGGACGGGTACTAATTAGTGGCAACGAAACTTATATTCTGGCAAAAGGCTTTCTGCTCGTTTATACCTTTGCCATAAAGAAGTAGCCCGGGTTAAATTCATATCAGAGTGTAAACTCTAATTTGCTGTATGTCGCCTATAATGTTGAAGTGGAACTTTCTCCTGGTGACCGGGTCGTGATGCCGGGTCAGCACAGGTCAGCCGAGAACATGTACACCAATTTAATGCTCCATATGCAGCCAGATGGTATCTAGATGTTTAATGGCACTATTAGATGTGAACTGAGGTTTGATGTATTTTCATGTCGGACATCTAATGAGGACGTTTTGTGTTCTGTACACTCGCGAGAAACGTTTGAACAGTGAACGTAAAGAATGAACGAATACTAAAATAAGATCTCCTTAAAATAAAATCATTTTTAATTTATAATAGATACCTATTATTGTTATAATTAAATTAAATATGATTATTATAATTCATAATTAATATTATAATAATTATGATTATTATAATTACCGTTCCAATTAACAGCCGGTCTTTAATTTATTCCATACCCACCTTTTTGAATAGGTATTTTACGAATTCTTAAATGAGCCATCTGCTCTTATACTGTAGCTTACTTAAACGCCTTAAGGCCGTCAGCATGGGATTCGAAGAAAAAGGTATTTTACAATTTACAGGAACCATGATAATTATAGGACTGACTTTTCACACGACCTAATATTACAAACTCTATTTTAAGACTTGTAGTTACGTTTCATTTTCCCTTAACTATAAAACTCCAACACACTTAACCTGTTTTCAGCAAATGATGGCTTAATGGTGATGATGATGATGAATACGTATTTTAAGAGTGTATTATAATTATAGCTTGGTTTAGAAGAAAGCGAATTGAGGGTTTTGTAAAATTTAAAAGTTGGTGAAAAATAATATTTTTCTTTGTAAATATTATTCCATAGTTACAAGATAATGCTAATTGTTAAAAAAATTGGTTGTGTTTTGGTAAAAAGCGTAAGACAAGCACCGCCACTAATCACAAGCACTAACGCTTCAAAGGTCTACTTTCTTGCTTCTCTGGAAGCCAAAATTCTGACGCTGTAAAATCAAAATACCACCTTAACTTGTCTAAAGTGTATGTCTCTTAGTAGACAAATGCCCGTGTAGCCTTATCCAATAAGAAATACACTAAGCCATCCAAAAACGATAGAACCTTTTATAAATCACTCAACACAAAGTCCAAATACCGCTCGTGGGGCACCTTATTACAAACATCCTCACCTCCAAATCCCATTTACACGAGGTGTCCTTTAAAAGGCACGTATTCAACACAAGCGGAGGGTCTTAGGGGGTCTTTGGGAGGGGGGTCTTAGCTGTCAATGGCCGGCTGTGACGCTGATTGAAACTCCATTATTACCAACCCTATGACGGTAAATCTTTGGGGGTCTGTGCAAACGGGCGGTGAGCTTTCGCAATTTTTTGTTCGGAATAAATTGTGTTTAAACACTTATGAGAGAGAGCGGATATTGGATACACGGCAATGTTGAAAATGTTACAAATAAATGTTCTGGAATAAAACTGGATTTGGATTTGATTGGAATAATGAATGCAGGCTAGGAATGGAATAAGGATTACGAGGTCTAAATTAATTATCATTAGGATGTCGGATGTTAGGACTGTGGATTATAGGCAGTAGACGCGGGTTAAATTCTCGTGTGCAGATAATTTTATTATGAACTAACTGTTGCCTGCAGTTTTGCTTATGCTAAGATTCACAACAGGATCTTAGTAAGATGATATATAGTCTATAAATTGGATATATAAAACTGAAAGAATCATTAAAATCCGACGAATCGTTTCTGAGATTAGCTCGTTCAAACAAAGAAACTCTTCAAAAACATTCACTGACATTAATGTCTGTATAAATCAATATCTATACAAATATATTTTTATAAGTACGAATGCTGAATTATATTTTATTAGTAGCGCCCCGCGGTTTCACCCGTGTACTTGCCATTCCCGTAGCAGTACGGGGATTAATTATAGCCTATGTCTTGCTCTGCTATATAGGCTTTATTATTCTAAAGTTTCATCAAAATCCGTTCAGTGCTTATTGCATGAAAACACTACAAACATCCAAATTTACATACTCTTGCCTCTTAGAGGTATCAAAAACTATAGAACCATATTTTACGATTTCCACTACTATAACTAATTTACCCATACATACCTTAAAGCGAGGAAAGCCGTAAAAAGTGTCTTGTGTAAAATATTTCATCAGGCTTTTCCGCTCTGGTAACTCCGGCTTCAGCATCAGTTCCTTTTAAGATAGGCGTAAGAATTGCGGGTGATTCTGTCTGAGGATTTGGAGTACTCCTAACGCCTGTTACCCGTTTACAATAAAAGGTTTGGGAATTGAAATTGAGTACGGTATTATCTCAAATAGGTTTTTTTTGGCTGAAATAGGCTAGTGATTTTGGTGGACGTTTTACTATAAAAATTCCCACATCGAGTAGTATACTAAACACATAATACACTTGTCTTTGAAACGACTAAGTGCGTGTCAGACTCGCCCATGAAGGGTTCCGTAGCAGCAAGTAACTCGAGGCCGAGGTCTCTTCCGCGGATGATGAAAGGGTATGCGTAGGAGACGCTATTTAATGCACCTGACGACATAGCCTGTCCAGAATGCTTGGTTGAGCCACCTGCTCACACACTGCTCCAATTTTGCTCAAATACCTTTTGGCCACAGCCTAGCCAAAAAAAACCTATCTAGTACGTATCCCGTCTAGTAAGTTACGACGTAGCAGGGACAGTCCTCCTTTAAGAAGGTAATCTGCGGCCTTTCGCCGCGGCCAGCCTATCGCTTGCAGACGCCACAAAAACGGATGAAGGTGGTTTCAGTGGTTTTAGTTTGGGTATGCGCTGGCTAAGTGTGAAACATGAATCACCCTAGTACCTAGTGAACTTTTTTACGTACGGTACGCTCACCATCTATATTGGCTTCATTATCATCATCATCATCATCCTTTATCCGTCCACTGCTGAAGAAAAGATATATGTGGGCTTATGAATACAAATGGTTCTTGTTCTACCTCGCTTTTTCCCTATTTTGAGGTCGGTTGTGTATTTCAACTCCGTCAACTCCGTCCACTCTTTTCTGTCGTTGATTATATTTATATTAACCCCCCTTTCCTGCATGTTCCGTCTAACGCACTCATACCAGGTCTTTCTTGGTCTTCCTCACCCAAATGCACATAAATGGTCATAAAATAAAACATCGCTGTAGTAGTACCTTAGTAGCTGTGAATACCCGCTTTGCCGTGTCTACTTTCTAAATTATTCCAGAAATTTCTAGAACAATTAAGACCAATAATAATATTACATTTTCAAAGTTAACATTTTTCAACCCCCTTATCTTTTACACCCTTATAATTATCGACTTTCAACCACCATAGTGCACGATGGGAACCATGTACCTATTGCCAGATATCTTATCTGAGATATTAGAAATATGATAGAGATATCGTGAAATTGTAACGTAAAGACTAAACGGCTACATTCGCTTTGCTGTCACGATCCAGATATTTCGTATATACGCTGTATCCGGCAATGGGCAATGATTGTGTCGGGAGTCTTTGTAAGTGTCGCAAAGCTTAGATGTTATTGTATCGTAGAGAGCATATCTTTCTTATTTTTGGGATGTTCAAATTCGAATTGCTCTTTTCTTTTACTCGTATATTCAAAAATAGAATAAATATTTAATACAGACTATAGTTTTAGGGGAACATAATATACGTTCAGTCTTAGAATTGGTTGACTATTGACCAGATGGGAAGACGGTCCCCGTGTAGTGGTCGCGTGTTGGATGTGAGAGGTAAGGGATCGGTCTTGGCGTCTATTGAGGGAGGCCAATGTTGAGCAGTGGATGGCTGATGATGATAATATTGTAGCTTGTGCTCTGATAGCGCATGATAGAATACTTTATTTTTTGGAGTTCACTCCTTAAGAATCGATTTTCATGAAAAATAAGGTCGGGGTATGAAAATATATGGGAGTAAAACAAATGACGATGTTACACGATGTCACACGATCTTACACGAAGATGTTACACGAAGCGTTAAACGAAATATTTTATAATCGTTCGTAAGGAGTAAACTCCTGTCGTGCGTCGAAGCTGACACACACACTTTTTATTTTTGGAGTTTACTCCTTAAGAATCGATTTTCATATATAAGGCGCCCGGTATGAGAAAAATCCGAGGGGTAAAACCAACTGAACTAACGAAAAAGTGTCACGTTTTTGGTGCGCACCTTTAGTGCGCAACTTTCTAATTTAGCTGTGAGTGTATTGAGACGTACATAGGGTATGCTGTATAGGCGACTATACCTATATACTATATGTTATTGGGCTTGTTTGTTTCTATTAGTGTCGATGTATTTATATTGCTATTTTTTTTATAATTAATGTATATAAAATGAATAAATTTATATTTATATATGATAATTATTTTCTTCATTAATTTGTAAATTTACCCTTTCATATGATATTAATCTTTTTTCAGTTGAATAAACTTTTTTTGCGTATGGTTAGATACTCGTACTTGAGGAGTAAACTCCAGTCGTGCGTCGGAGCTGACACACACACATTTTTTTTTTTCTAACTATGCTAAGGTGTATGAAATAAATTGCCATGTGTCTTTAAGCTTCTCTAATACTCGGTCGAACTTCGTTTCGAATTCATAACATTAAGGTTTTATTTTTTTATAAAAATCGTTAAGCCAGAGAGATTATTAATACTTTAACATAAATAGAACTGAAAAGCGAAGCACGGAGAGTCAAAATGTATCGATAAGTACACGCCGCTCTGCAGAAGGCAGCTATTTATTTTCGAGAACTGTTAGCTTAAGTGTATCTTCTATATATTTCTGAACGTAACATACGTTCAGAAATTTTACAAAATAAACCCGATGTTTTAGAGTTTAAGATTAATGTAATCGTTACAAACGTGTTCGAGCTAACTATGATTACTTTATGTACTTTTGGTGATAATATAGCATGATATTTGTCAGTTTTACTTAATACACTTACTTTAAATTTTTACTTAGTTAACTTAGTACTTAACTTAGCACTTAATAAACTTACACTTGTATTCAAGAAGCGTATTTGGCTTAGTAATGAAACAATGCTATGCAAAGAACGCTTCTATCTATGCGCTCCTGGTGTCAATAGTCGGGTTTTATATGGATTTGACAGACGCACAGTGGCGTATTTCATTAAAGTATAGTCTATGAATTGGTTTGAATGACCCTATGCGTTCGGGAGCACTGTGACACCTCAAAGTATTGTGTTAGTATTTAATTAAGATTACATAGAACTAGATATACTTTAGCAAACATTTAAATAGCCTATATTTTAATAAAATTCAAAAAACGTGCGCAGATAATAATAATAATAATATCTATGGACGCTTTTACACTACGTCAATCTGGTCCCGTGGTAAGTACTCGAAGAGACTTGTGTTACGGGTACCAGACAACGGAAATACATATATTTAATAAGTTTTACGTATTAATACTTATATTTAAGATTTTTATTTTATAATACACATATTTAATACACATCCATGAGCCAGGAACACAGAAACTTTTTGTTCCCTGGCGGGATTCGAACCCGCAACTTCCGGCTTGAGCGCCAACGCTCCAACCACTGAGCCACAAAGGTCGTCAAAGCGCAGATGTCTAACGAAAACCTTTTTGACGGACATCTGGTGAATACACATTTATTAGACAAATAGATTGATGGGACGATTTTATGAGGATTCCTTATTTGAATCTTCGGGATGGAATTGACCTGATCTGCCGTAAAGGGAATGTGCCAATCTCCGACTGAGGGCGATATTCGATGATAGGTGATATCTTTTATAATAAAAAGATATCACCAGCTTACTAGCCGTTGCCCGCGCCTTTGCCCGTGTTAGCAAGAAAAATCCTTTTTTTAAATGTATCCTTTGTTACTCCTAGTACCTCCAAGAATATGTGTACAAATTATCATGATGATGAGTGGAGTAGTTTTCGCGTGAAAGCGTAACAAACATCCCTACTTTCACATTCATAATATTATTAAGGGTTATGGATATAGCAAGTAAAGATCGACACCCATCCCTACTTTAATATTATAAATGTGAAAGCGTGGATGTTTGTTACGTTTTCACGCAAAAACTACTCGACGAATCATCATGAAACTTTGTACACATATTCTGGGAGGTACTAGAAGTAACATAGGATACTTTTAATTAAAAAGGGGGAACTTTTTGTGCATGCACACAGAGAAGTGACACCAATGCCGCCTTTGGTGAGGTGCCTCGAATCTAAAAGCAACAGGGCACATCCACGGCTAGTGCAACGCTTCCTCCAGAGAGAGGTTGCCCCGCACTACAGAATAACCCCTCCCAACCCCGGGACAGTATACTGAGGCGAGGTTCCCGTCCTCGCCCTTTTCCCTTACTTTTTTGTTTGTACCCCTCTTCTTATAAGAGGGGTACAAAGAGCCCCCTCGGCTCAAATTGCTTCACCCAAGGTGTTGGGCTACTGAGCCCCACCGCCATGGCAAGACTTGAACGGTGGCGGGGAGCAATTGTCATCCTGTTATTCTCGAAATATTATTATAAATCTGAAAGCTTTGATGAATATTTGTTTCCCAATCACATCGAAACGGCAACCCGATCTGGTTTGAGATTGGAACGGTCCGAAAACTTTTTATCTTGGAAGAATGCACAGCTCCTTGCACTAGTGATTGAGAAAGTCCATTCTTACATTTTGCTATTTTACGGTAAAAGTTTGATTAAATTTCTCTATCGAAAGTCGCGGGGGTAACTATTAAAAAAATCTATGTTATTTTTACAAGTCCTCATATTTTAAGCCAAGGGTTTTAGACCACAGTTAGTCCTGGCTGATCCCATGTGGGATGATTTACCTGCAGGTTTTCACATTTTCTTTCACCTGTGACCTAGCAATATTGATAGTCAGGTGCATAAGGAAAATAAAAAAAATACATGTGAGGCGAGTTATCTCGAGAATGTAGGAGTTAGTATCCCGTACCCCTCTTATAGGTCTGACGAGGAACACCGGGTGTACATGCGTTGTCTCATGATATGCAATGCAATAACGAATAGACTAGGCTCTTAACTTATTATCTTCTTATAACTTATCACTTAAAGTAGCCACGTTTTATATTTTCCCTTTATTTCAAAATAGTCTACGTTGCTAAAAATCTCGTACACGTCTATTTCTATTTAAGCTTTCAAAATGTCGCTGTCGCAGTGAATCTGTAAATTGAATAAGGAAAGCAAAGAAATAACTGTCAAAAGGAAAAATAAAATTGTCATTAGCGTCTGTTCTGAAATCTGCCTTAATACGGAGGCTGCGTCCGCCGACCTAAAATTTCATGAGTAATTCTATCTGGTAATGGTTGTTATTCATAATGCAATGGCTTTGTCTTGTTCTGTGACTAATTTATAGTGAATTTTCTTTTGTAAGTAATTTGGCTATATCTATAAACATACTCTTTTTGGTAATGGGTACTTGAACCTATTCGGGATCATTTCATCTTTTTGTTTTTGATGTCGCAGTGGAAATACTTTCATACCAGGGCCTCGGGTAGGCATACTGGCGTGTGTGGGGTGCACTACCCCGCTAAAACCACTGCGAGCGCCTACAGCCGCTTTGTGACGGTCCCGGATACGGCCTCGGAAAGGCCATATTCGGATTTTTCATCCTTCCTCATTTATTCTTCTCTAAAATCTTTCATGGCTAGGAACGAAGAAATTTGTTACAAAATACAATACTAAAATGGGTAAAACTATCAAAGTATAAGCGTAGAGTTTCTCGATATTGATTTTGATGTTAGAATTGAAGTATTAACTAATTTATCTTCTAAAATTATTCTAAGTTTAACAACTTAATAACTCACAATAACTTGTAAGTTAATAATGCATCTACTATAACCATTAATAACTACACCGACATGACATAAATAAAAATAAAAAAAATGATATCTTACTGTCACCTGAATCCACAGCAGAAACCATGGGCAACGACTCGTCAATTCCCAACGGATGAATTCAGAAAATACATTCCTCATTTCCCGAAACATCTCGTCCATGTCAAAACACGGTGACTTTCGTAGAAATTTTTTGCAAGTGAAAATCTAATTTCGCTATAGTTATACATAATTCAAAGATGATCCAATAAAGGTTGCCATGACGAGAAATTACAATCGAGCCGTGAATCAGCGACACCGGGACAAAGGTGAAAGGTCCCTGAGACCTCCCCTCGCATCAATCAATTAAATCCCCCCGTTTCTTTACTTTGCCTCAAAAGTTCCTTGTTTATAGAGGACACGTGCAGTTTTATCACAAGGTAAGGCCTCCAATATTGCAAATTCACTGATGAAACTAGAGATGTAAAGAACTCGAGCCTTTTGAGTCTTAAATTTTAGACTCGGCTGACAAATTGCACAGCTCGACTCGTTATACCAAGAACCCCAGACTCGAGCACTTAAGTCTAAATAAAGACACGAGCGCAACATGGCGCTCGAGTCTTGATTCGCGCTCGAGTCGTTTTACGCGACGAGTCGCGCTCAAGTTCTTTTCCATTTGGAGTTCCTTTATAAATAAACAGGAAATAAAATATGTAACTTTGTGAGATATAATAGTAATTTAATTATTTTTGTAACGTCTAATATTAAAAAAGAAAAAGCAAAAAAAAAAAAGCAAAAAAAAGCGTAAAATAAAAAGCAATAAATATTGTTCCGTACCCACATAACAAATAAGTGTCGCGTTTTTATCCCTCTTGAGGTACACAGAACATAATAATGCCATGCCTAAAGGCCACATTTAGCATGTTGCCACATAAACTATGTATTTTAAATAAATCAACCTTATTACGCTCAAGACTCGATACGCTCGAGCTCTTTTTAAGACTTGAGTTCTTTTTGAGACGTGAGTTTCTTTTTTAAGACTCGAGCTTTTTTGAAATACGAGTTCTATTTTGGCGCTCGAGTCTTCGAAAAAGGACTGGAGCTCGGGTCGACTCATAGCTCTGAGTTTTGTTAGCACACCGAGTCTTGTAAAATTGAGCCGAGTCTATCGAATTAAGACTCAAAGACTCGAGTTCTTTACATCTCTAGATGAAACGCTTTTGTTCCTAAAGCTTTGTATGGGAATAATTATACAGGAGTAATTCAAATAGACTATTGTGATTTCAATTGGATTGTATTTAGTATTTTAGCAAATATGAAGTTTCAACAAAACAGAAATTAGAATGCAAAAGCCTCAATATGTAAGCTGAGAATCTAGGGTATAATTTTTATTACTATCGAGTTAAAAGTGCGTTTATGTTCCCATCTACCTTTCGAAGAATAAAAATGTTCTTAACTCTCTCTCCTGGTCTCCTCCTTGAAATTAGATGGGAAGGGACTAGGTCATAGTTCACCGATGCGCTGGCTCAATGCGGGTTGGTGAACTTAGCTGGAGCCCATACCCATCTCTTTGCTCGATCATTTCTCCGCTTTTTGACTGATATAAAAGTGTGGTATCAGAAATTTTGCTGACATCAAATGAATGTGAGCTGAGTATTTAAACTACGGACAATTCAAATTCGGCTAATTTCAACATGCAAGTCAGGGCTCCCTGAAATTATGTATTTTAACGAATGGTGATCTCTGTGCTCAAAAACTACCTACTGTGCCAGTAGTTAGCTTAGTAAACGGCTATTATAATAACACCAAATTAATATTATGTTTTTACTAGGAAAAAGAAACTCAAACAAAACATGAGTATTTGTTTCTTCTAATGTTTAGGCGAATTTTATTCATGTTGTGGTTATAGGACTAATGATTACGCGAATTCCGCTCATGTCATGGTTATAGGAGGACCATGGTTTCTGTAAAGTATCTGAATCACAGCACAGTTTCTGAAAATATGCTCAAGTTTGGGAGTTGCCACTCTTATATCCTTCTCTACATTAATTTTCGATATATAGAACTAATTGTTCTTTAGACTTGGTCGCATGGATAGCGGCAGCCGATCAATGCGGGTCGCAATGCCATTTGGACGATGACAGCCTATTTTACTGCCAAGGAGCGTGAATAGACTATTCATATTAAAAACCATTCAGGATGAAACCAAAGGATCACCTTAAATAGCATCTAGTGTTTAACACGTCAATAGCGACGATGGTCCAGTGCCACTGACGATGGTCCAGTGGTGGGTGGACTCGGCATCTTATGCGAGAGGTTCCGAGTTCGATACTGACTCCCGTTGGGTTATTCTAAATTTCTAAGTGCACCCCAAAAAACACAAGACCATCGCTCACTCACCCGGTGAAGGAAAACATTGTGAGGAAACCTGCATGCCCGATAAGATTGATAGTCTTTGAAGGTATGTGCAGTTCACCAACCCGCACTGGGCCAGCGCATCGGTGAACTATGGCCCATTACCCTCCTCGCCTGATTCCGAGGAGGAAACCCGTGCCCAGTAGTGGGACATATAAGGGTTAATACTTTTACTTATATAAAGTCTATAAGACGAAGACCGGGAGTCTTCGTCTTCCCGAAAATAGGCTTCCCGGTCCCGATCGTCCCGACTCTTTGTTAGAAAGAATAAAGTAAAGTTATATTTCGTGGAGTTGGGCCGTTCTCTGGTGGAATATCCATTAGGACTGGCGCCCCTGGGGTGTGATTTCTTAACCGTGTGACGTTTCTTAAAAATTCTCATCCCTTGTGCTATTAACTTTATCATTCGTGTTTTTTGACGTGACAACGTCTTACGATGGAGCCGGTTGCACGCACAAAAATAATAATGACTCATGCGGCGTTACCTCGCTCTGAGGCGTTCCATTTGAGGCTTGAAGTGCAAGCGAGAGCGCAGATCAGTATTTTTTTATGACGTTGTCACGTTCAACTATCGCCAATAAACCGACTTTACCGTGTTATAAATAATTCAGTCTGCATACGTGCTGTCTTTAGTGTTGACTGGATGATGTGTACACACACTAGGAATTAATTACTAGGACTTATCACAAACGCGCGCACACACACCCTTTTGTGTCTAAGTTGTCAGTCAATCAAATAAAAATCATTTTTAGTAGATCTTCTACTGGTAACGCCCCGCAGTTTTTACATTAATGTCGAGTATATTAAAAATAACCTTACCCATGCTAATATCTCAAAGTTTAAGCGAGTGATTGCACTTGTAATTAGGAGCCGAGTCTGGTTTTGACTTTTGTTCGATAGACCTATTATAAAGGCAGATTGGTCAACTCGTTCCCACCGCTGCAACTCCTGTATAGCCAGGATCGACAGCGGCAACCACCAAATGACCCTTTGATAGGATCTCCGGGAGCCCGGGGGATACGTAAAACACTGTCTTGGGACCCGCAACCAAATTAATCAGAAGAATTCAGGAGGAGTAGGCAGTTTATATGTTATAGAGGATCGGTATTTCAGTTTTCAATTATGAGGTGGTTGAAACCGAGGGGAACAACTAGTATTTATATAAACGATGCCTTTAATTAAGAAACAGATTAGGCATCTCATCTCGCACCCGCTGATCTCCGCGTCCTACGGTCCGGGTATCAATCTCTGGGATTTCACTTTCTGAATATAAATTTGAAATTTTCGACCTCATTACCTTTATCGGTGATTTAAAAGGTAGAAACGACCCTAGTCACAGTGTAATACCGCGTTTTTTATTTTAATTTTCCCATTATTATTAGTTTTGTAAGCTTTAAAGCTTCACTTGTATGTGACGACCTCTGTGACTCAATGGTTAGCGCATTGGCGCTGAAGCCGTGCTCGAATCCCGAGTGTCCGTGTTCCTGGGTCCTGGTTAATTTATTAAATAATAAAAGCGTATTATATAATGAAAGGGTCTGGTCTTCTCGAAATCAGGCGAGGAGGATATCCGGCCATATTTTACCGAGGCGCTAGCGAGAAATACGGCGTGGAACTAACTAAACTTTATGCACCTTCAAAGACTTTCAATCTCATCAGGCATGCAGGTTTCCTCACGATGTTTTCCTTCACCGATGAGCGAGCAATGTTCTCGTGTTCAGGGTGCTCTTAGAAATTTGAAAAAACTCTATTCAAGACACTATAAAGGGGGCGGTTCAGGATCAAACCCGGACCTTCTCGCTCAGGAGGCTGAGCCCATACCAACTAGACCATCGTCGCTTCGCAATTCGTGTTTTTCGTTTCTGTAGTTCGTGCTAATATATTTCATTCTCGGACCGCAAATTTTAAAATCAATAACAATTTTGATTCAATACTGTGAATGGCATTGCGGTTTGACCTATTAAACAATTATTAATCATGAATTGCGGTTCTGAATTACGGGTACCTACTGTTGTTTTTCAACTAGTTTTCCTTGTTTTCTGTCTGTTTACTCAAGAATTGTGTATGCTTTTTGACGTGACAACGTCTGATAACTCGGTATGACGGGCTGCATGCACGAAAAAGATGACGTTATGTCGCGTTCCGCAAGCGAGAGCGCGGCCCGAACGAGAGAGAGGCATGATCGGCTCGAGCGATCGGCTCCGTTCGGTTCGTGCTGCATGTAATCCGACTTTACAGACAACCAATTTTTAAATAAGCGACACTTGTGTATGCTACATTTTTGTATACGGAAAATCTTCACAAAACTGATGGGTCACAACATTTTCGTCTACTTTATTTCTCTTGTATTCGTAACTTTTAAAGGAGGCAGTGCTATGCTGATCCGGAGCCAAATCGGACCGGCACGACCGGGTTGGTACCCCTCGCTTACATGAAATCGGTGTGCGGTTTATGAGTTTCCAGCGGCCCTTTGGGGGATAGGGAACACGAGGGCAACGCATCTGCGCAACCTCTGGTTACGTGCTTTAAAAAAAATATTAGGGATCGGCCGTCTTGGCGTTCGTTAAAGGAGGCCCAAGTTCAGCAGTGGTCGGATAAAGGCTGATGGTTAGATGGGTAATGGGTATGCATTGTTAAGAAATTAAAAACGTATATTACCAAGGTAAGCACGATCATCTTCATCATCATCATCATCATAATCGCCATCATCATCATCATCATCATGTGCCCATACGTTTTCTCTCCGAGTTTTAATGGGAAACAGCTAAAAAAATGATTATATTAAAATAGTCTCTGTCGCTAGTTATCCTATGTTTCTATTATGAGGTTGTCTTTATACCTGAGATGAATGCAATTTAGCGTGATTTAAAAAAAAAAAGAAATTATCCTTCTTTTTCTTTTTGAATTTCAAATGTAACTTTAGTTCGTTTTATGAAAGTTCAGACGAAAGGAATGAGTTCTTTTTACTGTGAAACTTTTGTACAATAATTAAGGGATTTATGTTAATTTAATAATCTACTGTTTTCTTCAATCCTTTGCTTGTGTAATTTGTAACTTTAAATACATTTTTTTAGCTGAAAAAATATAATAATATAATATTGTGCATGGATGTAGACTTTATGGTTTGATATATTCTATTAGTTATGATTCTATTAAAACAGTTGAACGCCACATTTATCATGTTCTTATTTTATATCGTCAAGCTCGATATTATAACATTGTTAATGATTTGTCACGACTTTTGCAATTAATGAATAAAATGTAACAAATATAAATTACCGATTTTTAGACCTATTTTAGCCTGGGAATATCTGATTTATGTTCTACGATGCTCTGCACGTTTTAAGATAGGCAACAAATGTTTGAGTTGCTAGAGCTGGTTTCCAGTGAACTTTATGCCCATGGACGATGGTGACCACTTACCATCACTTGCCTGGCCAGTTCACCTATACAAATCCCACAAAAAAATAAGCCGATAAGTATTCACCCAAACAAAAAAATAAAAATAAGCCGCTTTAGTCTACCTTTTTCTTTGAAGTTGAGTGTGCACCCTAAGTGATGTTAAGTCTGGAATAAAATTAATTTCGTCTGTCGAACAAAAAGCTACAATAGATATTGATCTAAAATCCAGATACTCCCCGCCCCATCTTAATACAAAATAAGTGAATTCCAAAAATAAGAACCGCGCAAAAATAACCTCTATATTGGGCAACGAGTGATTACATATAATATAATAATGGTGAATTTATGTTTGCGAAACATCAAAAAAGAGTCAAGTGTGCCACAGAATAAAGGGTTCCGTACAACTGATTGATATTATATATTAAGATATTTCTTAGTAGATGTTACTGTTAGGATCGAGAAGGAAACAATAAAACGGTTTACAATGTGCCATAAGATCTACACAAAATATAGTGGTTCGACCGACAGACATATTTATATTTTTGATGCCATAAGAGAACAAATCAGCAGAAGCCTTATGTGACCATCGACGCCCATAGATATCCGCATAACCAGAGGCTAACATACAGTATGGGCTGCCGGAAACTCACAAACTGAACGTAACGTGCTAGCACATCTGTCACTTTACTTGGGTATTATTTGTGCGAGAGGTACACCCCGGTCGTGCATGCCCAATTCGGCTGCAATGCAGAACAGCACTATCTTTCGGCTCTTTCTAGTTAAAATTGTAGATATTATAGTTTATAATGTACTAACAGCGCCCCGCGGTTTCACCCGCGTAATTCCCGTTCCAGTGGAAGTACAGGGATAAATTATAGCCTATCTGATATTCTAATGTATAAGCTATATTACTGTAAAGTTTAATCAAAATCCATTCAGTAGTTTTTATGTGGAGTAGTAACAAACATCCATCAATCCATACTTAAAAACTTTCACCTTTATGATATTAGTAGGAAGTATGAGCTTGTGTGTGTATTTAGTGTAGTTGGACAGACGGACAGAGAGATCTCACAAAAATGCAACTTTTTTTTACGGAACCCTAAAAGTGCTCCTTTGTTGGCAGGTGTATCGCTGAACCCATTTCAGTTCGGCGCCCACTGGACCGAAATTGGGGTTTTTGGTATTTCTGGGGTCGCGATAGTTCACACAATCCAGTCTGGATGAAAGGAATATTTTTGGGAGCTTTTCTTTCACGAAAATGTGTGTGTAATTTTATGATATTTTTATTGGCTCTGTTGTCTTTTTGAGAGCCGACTATTTCTGTCGGTCCATTGGTCCAAAAGTCACTGAACGGAGTGATATCGGGTTCGAATTCTGCCGAATCAATAGATATTGAATTGTCCGTCTGGTCATTTATGTACACATAATATACAATATATTTTGCAGTATTTTTATTTTTGTTCCTACTACTCTTATTAATAGTTCTTCTGAACTTTCCACGGGGTTAGGTTAAGTATTGAGTAATGAAGGTCATAAACAGGTTCGTCCGGTAATTCCCGGAACAAGTGCTGACAACTCATTCATTACTAATCTTGAGACGTAAGACAAGTCTTCGTGATGCTGCCTTACCTGACTTTCTATACGACACACGTCAACGTTTCAGGAGATAAATAAACAGGATGGTGGTCCGTACAGACGGGCTCACAGCATCTCACTGGTATATACGGTGTATTTTGAACGCGTTGAAATACGAAGAGGCGCGATGAAATAGTGAAGGCGTGACCTGACAAGAAGTGAAAAAAAACGCGAAATTATAATTATTATTTTTTTTGGTTGTCTTTTTCACCTTTTTTTGTATAATCCGGTTCGGTAAACATTATGATACAACCATTTGATGACAATGCTAAAAAATAATCATTTTTTTGAATAAAACAGAAAATGTAACAGCTGACTGGCAGCCGCGTCGCTCGAGATGTACGAACTCCCGCACTGCGCGCGACTCGCGGTCTGCGTGTGTTTATACATTGCGGGCATGCAAAATATATAAATGCTAAAAAATTTCCTTAAAAAATCGTGATGAGATAAATAGTTATATGCATTATATACTATGTAAATAGTATATTATTAGGCTCAAATCTTTTAAAGCGTTCCAAATACACCCGGTATGAAATCATCAATGCTCAGCCGTCCATCTGTTACACTGAATTTTCACATTATTTAGTGCATCCCTTTTGGCGTTATATTTTTCGGTTTGTATTCCTTTTGGCTCCGCCACCTGCACCATTTCCATATTATTACTCGCCCCAACGGAATATACCCGCCTCCTATCTCACTATAAATATACGCTCTGTTTTGCTTAGCTACGTTTTAGAGACTTAATATTCTATGTAAGATAGTCTAATGAGTTCTAAGGAGCTTATCGTTTTATCTATGCAATCTTACTAATATTATAAACGTGAAAGTTTGTAAGTATGGATGTTTGTTACTCTTTCACGTAAAAACTACTGAATCGATTTTAATGAAACTTTACTATAATATAGATTATACATCAGAAGAAAGGAAAGAAAGCTTTATTTGACACATAAACACACGTTAAATACAAGGCAAAAAGGTCAAAAAGGCAAATAAATAAATAAACAAATAACACATAGGCTATAATTTATGCCTATACTCCTACGGAGATGAGAAGTACGCGGGTGAAACGGCGGGGCGCTGCTAGTATAATATAAAATAATTTGCGAGCTTCGATGCAGGGTGCAAGCTTCGAAAGTATTGCTCACAGCTTTGCCCACATTGACTTAGATTTACAGAGACGTCAGTTCTGATGATGATTATTTTATAGCCTGTGGAATTAAGCGATAAAGTAGCTAGTAGAATACTTTTTTATAATCGAATAATTCGTTTCAAATTACTAATATTATAAAAAGGAAAGATTTGATTGTTTGTTTGTATTGAATATGCTCCGAAACTACTTGACCGATTTGAAAAATTCTTTCACTTTTGGGAAGCTACACTATCCCCGGTGAACATAGGCTATATATTTTTTTAAAAATTAGGGACCCGTTTTAATCTTAGTTGACTCAGGCAAGTTGAAACATTGACGTTCATATTATAAAAGTCTTCTGCATTAGATTTCCGTTTAAATAATCCACACGTGACCATTATAGAAAATATTCGACGTCAGGCATATAGGCAGCAAACTTAATAAACCGCGATGAAATGCGTAAAAGTTGTTTGGTTATGAACGTTCGATGAGACCATCCCTAGACTATCCCACAGGAATCGGGATTGCTCCGGGATCGTGATGGGATTATCTGCATCGGTACACTGCTGCTTATGTTGTCCTGGTATGATGTGAATTCAAATTTGTGATTTACATTTACAGATATAGTTTGTATGCGGTAGTCCACTAATTTTGATACTTGGTTTCGTCAAAATTATCAGCTTTTATTCGTTTCCTGCTGAACATAGGCCTCCCTCATTGAACGTCAAGACGAATGATGCCACTCGCATCCAACACGGACCTGCCACTGCAGGGAAATTGTCTTCCCACCTGGTTAGTGGCCGATCAACACTTACTTAATACTTGTTATACCTAAACTTATTGTACTTATGATCGATGGTAATATAAAGTGTTGATCATGAGAATTTATATAAATATAGCCTTAATACTGCCATTGACGGATTCACCAATCACACAGTAAAATCGGAAATTGATCATTACCGTATCGACCCACATCCTTAATGTATTGAGATTAACAGTAAAGAAGACATCTTTTTTCTTATTTTAGAGTATTGCTTTTGCTGGTGGATTAAGTTATCAACCCTCATATGTCCCATTGCGGGTTGGTGAACTTCATATACCTTCAAAAACTTTCAATCTCATCAGGCATGCATGTTTCCTCACGATGTTTTCCTTCACCGGTGAGCAAACGATGGTCTCGTGTTTAGGGTGCACTTAGAAATTTAGATAAACCCATTTCAAGCCACACACGGGCGGGTCAGGATCGAACCCGGAACCTCTCGCATAAGAGACCGTGTCCACCCACCTTACCATCACCATCGTCACTCGTCGGTGGAGTAAGGTTAGTGAATTTCTCCCCTGCCAATTCCTTCACCGATTATGATACGATTTGTGCATTTTCCTCAATTTGCACTACATATCCCCGGTCTACCCCGTGACAAACGATGATGTCTTATCATCATATCAACCGTGATAATGGTGATTGAAACATTGCCGAAATATCGAGAGCTTCGTAAAACTATGAATGCGGTAAGCACTTGAATTAATTATATTATAAATAGACGAAAAGAAATGTCTTAATACAGCATCTCCATAACTAAATATAAACAATCTTATATTAAACCCTCCCGAGGAGAATCATAATATTTCAACGAAAATATGATCGGGCGAAAAGGGAAGAGAGTTTATTTTATATTTTTTTGCTAACCGTCCACCTGTTGCTGGGTTATTTATGTTTATAATAAATGGGAAATCTTTATTTATTAACAGAGTTCACACTTGTAGTGAACTCATAAAATATTTATATTTGGGTAGAACTTACGTAAGAATATATATTCATATTATAATATATTCAACTAACATGGAACCCATGTTAGTTGAATAGGCAATCTGATAGGATACTTGATGGTATAGAGTCAGCGTTGCCCATAAAATCGGTTGTCTGTAAAGTCGGTTTACTGACGATAGTTGAACGTGACAACGTCATAAGAAAATACTAATGGGCCGATTGTGCCTCTTTGTCGCTCGTTCCGCGCTCTCGCTTGCACTTCTAGCCTTAAACGCCTCAGAGTAAGGTAACGCCGCATGAGTCATGTTTTTTCGCGCGTGTTTTGGCTCCATTGAATTATAAGACGTTGTCACGTCAAAAATATAAGAATTCATAATAACAAGCCCAGGCCTTACTCGTTTATGTATACCCACCCTGAAACTAGATTTGAGCTATGTCATCATCATCATCAGCCTTCATCCGTCATGCTGAACACAGACCTCCATCAATGAACGCCAAGACGCCGATCCCTTGCCACTCGCAACCAAAACGGACCAACTCGCGCGGCCACCATTCTTCAACCTTATTGGCCCATCGACCATCCGTTCTTCTGAACGTGTGACCAGCAAACTGCCCTTCAACGACCTTAGTCTTCACGAGATATGGGTAACTTTAATTCTTTGTTCGAATGCTATGCCAAAGTAACACCCAGCATAGCACGTAGAGCTACGGCTTGCAGCAGTAGCTCTACGTGCTTGCCGTAGCATATTATATAGAATAACACAAATTTAATAATTAAATTCTTTTCCCTATTAAAATATTATCATCCTAGATTGAGAAAAAAGTGATCATTTAAAAACACAAAACAAAACATTTGCTAGTTATTACATAAGTTGCTAGAAATATATAGTTTTCGCATAGCATGACGTCATTGTGTGCAAATTTTAACAGTATTAACATGTTTATAACCATCATTACTATACTATATTGGTCATCAGTATATTTTATTCATTCATTCATTCATAACGGTAACAATAATTGGATAATGTATAATATCACCATTCAATACAATAATAGTTTGGTTTTAATGTAGTTTCGGGTGATTACATGACCTATCGACTGAATATCTGGCAGTGTGTCGACAATACAATGGCGTTTGGACATTTTGTAGATATATTATTGTATTTTATACATACTATATGATATATAATGAGTACATTTGTAATTAAGTTTAGAAATTATTGTTAAACCGTGATTAAAAAGGAATTAAAAGAAAAAAATGAGAAAAAAAAATGGGATTTTATTGAATACAGTTTGAAATAATCTCATGTATATTAATGAAATAAAATATTCAGAGAACTCCCTTATTATATTATAATGCGCCATTTTATGGTGGCGGTCATTTTGGTTTTGAAATTGTCATAGTGTGTATTGTTCTACTAGCCAAGCCATTTAATAATAATAATAACATTTATTTGCTAAATTGTGGGTACAAATCAAGATAACAAAAATTCAGTATTCCCTTTCAAAATCGACACTCAGATACCCATATTGTTTTTTCATTATACCTTCACTTTATTTTTCATCACCGTTACTATATAATTCTTCTGTTTTTTTTAATAACTTTTCTTTTCTTTAGCTTTAAACTCTTTTTTCGTAAGATTTCATCGAACATACTATTCTCTTAGCATACTCAGCTGTTTCTTGTCATATTTTAGGTGTCACTTAAGTTATACCATGCAGACCCGCACTGCCTTGGCCCGCCAGACTGAGGAACAACTCAGACTGGCCCTCCAGGAGCTTAAGGTGGCAAAAGAGCAGTGTAAGCAACTATTAAAAGAAAGAGATGACAGTGAAAGTGAAATGTTAACAATAATTAAAAGAAATGCAGAATTAAAATGCGAACTATCCTCCCTATCAACAAAGTATGAAGACACACTGGACCAAAACCACCAACTTGAACAAATTGTTGATAGTTTCGATGAATGTAGAGAAGAATATGAGAACACGCTAAAAAACACGGCTATACTAAATAAAAAACTAACCGAAGCTCAGGAATACATATCTCAACTAGAGTTAGAAATAGATAATTTCAAAGCTTCTCAATCTAAGCATCTCCTTCACAAACTCATTGAGAAGTCATCGAATCCTACCTATAATAACATTTCAACTATAGACTTGACTGGTGATGATTCGATTTCTTCTCATCATATGCCTAGTAAGAATAAGTTAAAAAAATATAGAAATATAAAGAAATATATAAGAAAAACCCAACACCTCTTACTGAAAAATAAAACACTATACAGTAAGGTGACAAAATTAATAAAAAATAATAGTTCAGTTAAAACCAAATATATATCATATAAGAGTCAATATGAGAAGGTTAAAGGCACATATGAGACCGAAACACTTAAGCTACAAACAGAGTTAACAACATTATACGATTCACTGAGATCCATAACAACAAAATATGAAATAGCTCAAAAAGAAATAGCGGGACACATCTCAGCAATGAACGGTTTAATTGACTTGTGTAATTATAACGAAGAACGGGTGGAATCAATGCAAAACTATAAGTGTAACTGTCAGTGTTTATCCACAAACCAATCAAGGCTGAGTGTTAACCCAAATCAGGTGCCTGTAGAGTATATTCCTGAAAGCTTTGTATCTAATACCATGTATCCCAATGAAACCAATAATCAAGTAAATATTGCTTCTCTCTCACCTAATACTGTTAACATTAACAAAAAATTGACAAACTTAATTATGTACAGCGATGAATTAGGTAAAAATATGGGTTGCCACCTTAACCGTAACCTTAACCAATGTAATAATCATAATATCATAAATAATTGTATACCAGGGGCAGATTGTTCTCAGATTTTGAAGACAATCTTGTCATCAAAGTTTGAAAATGACACGGTATTGACTATTTTAATAGGCAAACCTGGAAATGTAAACAAAGAGGACTTAGCCACTTATATTTCAAGGTTAAATGCTATTAATAATATTAGAAAAATTATTTTGTTTACATTTCCTTTCTGTAATAATGGGAGTAAAGATAACAATAATACAAGACATAATCTGAATATGATGCTACATAATATGACATGTTATAATAATAAATTTCATTGTATAGATTTCAACTCGATTGTTAAAAAATATTATTCGACAAGAGGTAAATTTTACCTTAATCAACTTAATAAAAGACAGATAGCAATGTCGCTGTCCTATTATATAGATTCCGCCAACCTTTTGGCTAACTTGACGACTGCTTCTATTGAGCAGAGTAGTATTAATGACATTAATTATATACAATCACTTGATTCTAGTCATCATTATTCTAGTCATTCTTATTCTAGTCAACACCGACCATCCACTCTTTTGGTGGATTTGACTGCTCCTATAGAGCATTTAAATTAAGTGACCAGACAACAGAGACTGTTAACTCTAGCAATGTTTCTAGTGACATGCCCTTAAATAATTCTATGACTATAAATATAAATGATACTAAGAAACTTGATTGCAATTTAAAACTTATCTCTCAAAATATTCAAGGCATGTCTAGTAAAATTCATGAGTTGGAACTTCTCTTGACCTATGACAAAATTGACATTCTTTGCATTACTGAACACTGGCTTAATAGCAACCAGCTCATGTTTAATTTTTACAACCACCATATTGGTAGTTCGTTTGTCAGAAAGAGTGCGATTAGGGACTCTGGAGGATCCTTAATTATTATTAACAATTCTATTAAATATAAAGAACGCACTGATATTGTAAATCTTTCAGTTGAACGAACCATAGAGATAGCTTGTATAGAATTGGAGCCGGTTATTGTAGTTAGCGTATACAGAAATCCAAATGGATCCTATGATATTTTTGAAGAAATTATGGAAACTGTTCTTCATAAATTAAATTACACAAATAAAGGCATCATTGTTTGTGGAGACTTTAATATAGATCTTTTAGTTACATCAACATTATCAAAAAAGATTTTAACATTCTTCAAATGTTACAATTTGATTAATCTATTTCTAGAACCTACTAGAACTACAGCTAATACTAAGTCCTGTATTGATAATATATTTACAAATCTAGAATCCACAAACATGAATGTCATAAACAAATTAAGGTCTGATCATAGCGGCCTAAGGGCAGATTTTAAAATAAACTTAAACAAAACGAAAAAGAATATCGAATACATACCAATTACTAAGGCTAGATTAAAAATGTTTAATAATAATGTAAGTTCAAAAATTACAAATCTGGAATTTTGTGAAGATCCAAATATGTTATACAATAAGGTGTTTAATGTTGCTAAAGTGGAATATGATACTGTTTTTAAACCTAAAATTTTGAAAGTTAACGATTGTCTAAAGTTTAGTGATTGGGCAACAGTAGGAATTATGATTAGTAGAAATAAATTGTACAGTCTATATGATGAAAAAACAGTGAACAATAGTCCGTCATTTGTTGAGTATGTTCGTAATTATTCTAAATTGTTTAAGCGTGTATGTAATGAGGCTAAATCTAGATTCATAAAGAATAAGATTGTTAATAGTAAGAATATTGTAAAGACAACTTGGCAAGTTATAAACAGCGAGACTGGTAAAGCCAAACCACGCAATCTCGATTTTAAATTGAATATTGATGGAAATTGTATCAGTACAGATCTTGAGGTTGCCGAAGCTTTTGATAAATTTTTCACTAACATCCCAGTTTCGACTACCAAATACCTAAATTCTTCTCCCACTCTAGCTGAATCTTTGTTGAAGATGAACATGGTTGAGTCCAAGGTTGTCTTTGTATTCCATCATGTCAATGCATACTCAATTGTAAAAGCTTTTAAATCACTGACTGTTAAAAAAACCGCTGATCTGCATGGCCTTTCCGTCACAATAATCAACTCCATCATAAACTGCATAGCTCCCCATCTAGCTATGGTTTTCAATAAATGTATTGATAATGGAGTTTTTCCTGATTTAATGAAGTGCAGTAAAGTCATACCTTTATTTAAAGCTGGCAGTAAGTCTGACCCCACCAACTTTAGACCTATATCTATATTGCCAACGCTAAGTAAAATATTTGAAAAACTAATTTTAGATCAATTGCAATTTCACTTTTATTCCAATAAAGTAATGCATTTCAAGCAATTTGGATTTACCAGGGGTCGTTCAACAACCGATGCAGGTGTTGAACTAATACGATGCATATTTGATGCCTGGGAGGAGTCGCATGACGCTTTGGGTGTATTTTGCGATTTGTCCAAGGCTTTCGATTGCGTTGATCACAGTACCTTGGTCAGGAAACTTCATTATTACGGTGTGAGAGACAGTGCACTGAGCCTTTTAAAGTCTTACTTACATGGACGCGTACAGAGGGTTGATGTAAACGGAAAAGTGTCGGGTGGGTCCGCGGTTACCATGGGTGTCCCGCAGGGCTCAATTCTTGGTCCGTTTCTCTTTCTAATTTATATAAATGATCTACCGAGTCTTGTAAATAACTGTCATGATATAGTGTTGTTTGCGGATGATACTTCTTTACTTTTTAAAGTTAGACGACAACAGGATAAATATGACGACGTAAACAATGCCATTAATAAAGTTGTTGAGTGGTTTACTGCAAATAATCTTGTGCTCAATGAAAAGAAAACAAAATGTGTTAAATTTACTCTGCCCAACGTAGGACAAGTTAATACGGATATAGAGATAAAAGGAGAAAAATTGTACCTTGTGGAAACAACCTTGTTCTTAGGTATTACTTTAGATTCTAGATTGCAATGGGGCCCTCATATTGACAAGTTAGCGGATAAGCTCAGTTCTGCAGCTTACGCGGTTAAAAAGATAAGGAACCTGACAGATATTCAAACCGCCAGGTTAGTTTACTTTAGTTATTTCCATAGTCTTATGGCCTATGGCATTTTGCTGTGGGGTCATGCCGCTGATACCGAGCGCATATTTATTCTGCAAAAGCGAGCTATTCGAGCTATTTATAAATTGGGTCCCAGGGAATCTCTTAGGGATTTTTTTAAAAATATTGATATATTAACATTAACATCACAATATATCTTCACAAATTTAATGTATACCAAAAATAACCTTCATCTATTTAAACAAAAAAGTGATATTCATAATGTAAATACTAGAAATAGAAATAAGCTAGTGCCCTATAGTAGTCGACTTAACAAAGTAAATAAGTCTTTTGTGGGTCAATGTATACGCTTTTACAACAGGGTCCCTTCTAATATACAGGAATTATGCCCCAAGAAATTTAAGATTGTCATCAAACAAAAACTAAGTAAAAAAGGATATTATAAGATTAATGAATATTTCGATGACGCAAATCCTTGGGATTGAACTGCTCTTCTATCAAGCTGTATTTATTTAGAATGTATATAAATTTTGAGCCTGCAGTATGATAAATTAAACTTGTATTAAGGTGAAACGTATGACACGTCATGCTCGCTTATGCCATTGCAGTGGTGGCGTTGTGTGATGGGTCCTCCACTTCCCTCTAATATGTGGAAGAGGTTGACGCTGGCACACGCGTCCTGGCCTATGTGAAGGTGCCGCTGTGGTGGCTGGTCGTGTTATGCAGTTTCTACCTCGCTTGGTTTTTTTGTTTTCTTTTTATTAACATCCTCTTGTTTGTTTTGATATTGCGGGGTCCAAATTTATTTACTTATTTATTTTAGGCAAATGTGAATTAATTTATGTAACTAGCATGTTGTTATTATTTATATGTATATTAGTATGTTGTTATTTTGATGTATTTACAAAAATTGTAAAACTATATTTTAAAAAGAGCAATCCTACAGAGTTTCTTGCTAGATTCTTCTCTGAGGAAAACTGCTACTTTGCGAATCTAGCATTAGCTTATAAAAAAAATTGACATGTTTCAAGTGCTATGTAATTTGCCTACGAAATAAATATTATTTGATTTGATTTGATTTGAGGAAGTTGTGAAGAAAATATGTAATCCGCCATTTAGTGGCGCCGGCCATCTTGAATTTTTTGTAAAACATAGCTGAGGACGCTCGCTGCTAATTCATATTTTAAATAAAATTAAAAAAAAATAGGGACGCTGGGGGTTAAATTTAACACACGAATTATTGTTTTTCGTTAGAAACGGATGAATTGTGGTAGTTATAGATAGTTTATAGCTGTGTGCCTAATAGACTTATGTCTAAACTCGGATATTTTGAATTTGAATTTTCTTTTTCTCTTTCATGGCTTGCTGCTGGTGGAATAAAAACGTGAAGAATATCTAATACAAACACCGATTATGCTTACTATTACAGGACAGGACAGTTTTTTAGTTTTCGGTAGTCCATTGGGGGGGGGGGGGGGTGGGGAAAAGGAGGGCAACGCATCTGCATAATCTCTGGTTATATGGATTTTAATGGCCGTCGATAGTCGCAAGGCTTCGACTGTTCGTTTGCCCTCTTATAATATAAAAAAACAGTGATAATGTCGTTGACAAGTTTCTGGAAAATTCCAAAGTATATAAGGTCCTTAGCATAAATCTTCAGATAACAGGCTGACGTTAAGACCTGGTTCGGAAACCGGGATTAGCGGCGGTCTGGAGCGGGACAGCCACCAGAACCAGTTGTCTACGGGATTAGGGATGAACTCGTTATTAGTATTTAAAGGGGTAGATTTACAGAATTATTGTTATTATGCTCAATAAACACACAATGGACTTATATATTAGAAAAAAAACCACGTGTAAAGGTCACATGCATATCATTACATTCGAATTGAGTCGGTACGAAAAATGACAGCTCTACTGTCGCGTTTCGTGCGCTATTCGAGTCGTTTGTCTCTTTATGGCATAAAAAAATACATACCTTCACGTCTATTCTTGTCTTTAGTGTTAATTTTTATCTACTTTATTTATTAATTTATTTATAACTAGCTGTTGCCCGCGGCTTCGAAAGCGTATGCAAAAATATCCTTTTTTTTAATTGTATCCTATGTTAATTCTTCGAGAACATGTGTACAAAGTTTCATGATAATCGGCTAAGTAGTTTTCGCGTGAATGCGTAACAAACATCCCTACTACATGTACAATATTAATACTTAGTAACAATCAAATCAAATCAAATCAAAAATATCTTTATTACGTAGGTACAACTTGTACACTTGAAATAAGTCAAAACATAAGTAGTCAATAAGTAGTAATAGTATATATATATAAAAAAAAAAAAAAAAAAAAACTCGTTTGAGATGCAGGATCCCCTAAGAAAAACGAGAAAAAAACTTAGGGGTTGCTCTTTTGTCAATAAAATGAGTACATAATATTTTATAAATACAACATGTAACATCATATCTTAAGAGTGAGTGTCTTATTCCCAAGGTGTGGTATCTTCAATAAAATCTTTTATTTCGTAATAGGCTTTACCACACAAACGTTCCTTAACAATTTTCTTAAATTTATTAATGGAAAGATTTTGAACGTTTTCTGGGATCCTATTGTAAAAACGTATACATTGTCCCATAAACGAAGTACTAACTTTATTCAGTCTAAAGAATGGAACATTTAATTTATTTTTGTTTCTAGTATTTATATTGTGGTTGTCGCATTTTTTTACAAATTCATTAATATTTTTACGGACATACATCACATTAGCAAATATGTATTGAGAAGCGACAGTCAAGATGGCAATTTCTTTAAATTTATCTCTCAATGATACACGGGGGCCTAAACAATATATGGCTCGAATAGCTCGCTTCTGCAACAAGAAGATCGTATTAATATCCGCGGCATTCCCCCACAGTAGAATGCCGTAAGACATAATACTGTGGAAATATGCATGATATACTAATCGCGCCGTATTTTCATCCGTTATGATTCTTATTTTGTTAACTGCAAAAGCTGCAGTACCGAGCCTACTTGCCAACGTGGCTATATGTGGCGCCCACTGTAGCTTAGTATCTATGGTAATTCCGAGAAATTTGGTTGAATCCACCAAGTCCATCACCTCTCCGTTAAGTGATACACTAGTTTGCACCTGCTTAACATTAGGGAGCGTAAATTTTATCAGTTTTGTTTTATTTGAGTTAAGCAATAAGTTATTGGCGCTAAACCAATGCACCATGTTCGAAAGAGCATTGTTTACCTCGTCAAAGACCATTTGCTGTCGTTTAATTTTAAAAATTACAGATGTATCATCAGCAAACAATACAATTTCATGTTTATCCTTCATGAGTGAAGCCAAGTCATTTATATAAACAAGGAAGAGAAATGGACCAAGAATGGATCCTTGAGGCACCCCCATTTTTATTTTGGTACCAGAGGAACTTTTACCGTTTATAATTACTTTTTGAGTTCTATTATTTAAATAAGATGTCAATAGTTTAAGTTCAGCACCCCTGATACCATAGTGGTGCAATTTCCTGATCAACGTCGCATGTTCAACACAGTCGAAAGCTTTGGACAAATCACAGAATACACCTAGAGCATCCTGGGACTCCTCCCAAGCTGTAAATATATATTTTAGAAGATCAACTCCCGCATCTGTTGTAGATCTACCTTTAGTAAATCCGAATTGCTGTTTATGTAGTAACTCATGCTTATTAAAGAACAGTAAAAGTTGATTTAAAATAATTTTTTCGAATATTTTACTGAGAGTTGGAAGAATGGAAATTGGTCTGAAATTCGAAGGGTCTGTACTGCTACCCGATTTAAAAAGAGGTAATACTTTACTGTGTTTCATTAAGTCAGGAAATTCACCACAATCAATACACTCATTAAATATGATAGCTAAAGTCGGTGCAATGATATGCACAATGTGTCTTATAATTTTTACAGACATGCCCCACAAATCTGTAGTATTCTTGACATTAATTAGTTTAAAAGCACTGATAACATCTTTTGGGCAAATATATTGAAATTTAAATACATGTTTATTTTCTTTGACACATTTTTTCAGTAATGTCTCGGCGACGGTAGGAGAAGATATAAGATTTTTAGTTGTTGTCAGTGGAACATTAGCAAAAAAATCGTTAAAAATAGTTGCTACCTCTTTATCAGTATCTATTCGCTTATTATCAATATATAAGGAATATTCAGTATTTTTGTATTTATTTTTCCCAGTTTCTCTATTAATTATGCTCCACGTTGTTTTAATTTTACAATCCGATTTCGTAATAATGTTTTTAATATGTAAAGATTTAGCTTTAAGACATACCTTTTTAAATATTTTAGAGTATGTTTTTACATATTTTTTAAACGCTTCACTAGTGTTGTACGACCTCTCATCATAAAGTTCATACAATCTCTGCCTACTTCTATGAATTCCTAAAGTCGCCCATTCATGAAAAGGTTTAAGATTTTTTGCATTGACTGTTTTTATTTTATATAAATATACAATTAATATATTGTTATATAAATAGGTCAATAATCTAGTAAATTCAATTCAATATATTTTGTTATTAATGTGATTTGAACCCGCAATCGCGGCTTTATGTGACCTAAGCAGTATATAATAATAATAATAACAATGGACGCTTTTACACTTCGTCAATCTGGTCCCGTGCTAAGTTCTCGAAAAGACTTGTGTTAAATACGGGTACCAGACAACGGAAATACATAAATTTAATACTTTTTATATTAATACTTATATTTAAGATTTTTATTATATAATACACATATTTAATACACATCCATGATCCAGGAACACAGAAACTTTTTTGGCGAGATGGCGAGATTCGAACCCGCTACCTCCGGCTTGTGCACCAACACAGAGGTCGTCAAAAGGTTGTCGAGTATATTATGACAGTCAAGTTAATTTGGTCCGTATGTTATAGAGCTAAAGAATAGGTTTTACTATAAACGACCTCGAGGTACCCTAAAATTAAAACACCGAAGATGGAAAGGGAATTTATATTCAAACAAAATTACTTAGCGGATGAGTTCTTCGGAATTCTTAATCCGCGGCTTGGTGGCAAATGGTGTTTGCTCAGGGGGTGGGGGGGACCCCCCTACACGTGACGTTTGATTATGGCGTGACGAAACCGTAGCTCAGGTTGGAAAACCAGCGGTGGCAATGATTGATGGTACAGATGGGACGGATCGGGAAAATCGAGAGTTTTGTGTGCGAGTTGATGTACCGATTTTGATGTTACTTTTCTGAGGTCATGTAAAAATTTTCTTAATGTGTGTTAAATAATACTTAGAAAGACTCAGAAATTACAGAGTTAAATAATAGACATACATACAAAGACAGATAAGGTATGTTTACACACAATGGAAAATTGAATGATTCGATTTAAATATTGTTTTCTTATGTTTACGCGAATTTTACTATATATAATGAAACAACTTTTACAGGTTTTATCACGGTTTATTTAGTTTTTTATCATCCCGACGTTTCGGATATTTTACAGGAACCATGGTCACGGGAGTACGAAACGTCGGGCTCATAAAGAACTAAATAAACCGCGATAAAATCAGTAAAAGTTGTTTCATTATAATGATACGATTTAAATACAACTATCATTAATAAATATTTATATGTAAATACAGAATTGATTATTAAATTTCATTTCTGTTTAACACTAAACCGTTATAATAAACAGCGATAAATTTTATCGTTATTATCGTTATATCGTTATAGCATTTATTGGGATATTTACATGTCCCGACTCTTCAGGTTTCCTGTTTAGACATTCAAAGATATTATTAGTGAAAACTTATTACATTATAATGAGTGGAATTCATGTAAAGATTGTAAAACAAGATTGAAAACATCCATTTTTTTAAACCGGGATTTGTCCCATTATTTTCCAACGCATGGTCACACGGGCCCCTTTTTTGTATATTGAAAATATAAACATTGTTACCAATTTTGAAGTGACGTGTGTATTTTTGTATATTCACGTTTGTTCTTTGAAATGTTTTGTGCGAAAACATTATTCAGATGTGACGGGGGGCGTCGTATTCATCTGTTTATCAATATTGAAAAGAACGCCCTTATGGTTCCGTAGACATCGTTAAAAGGGGATAATGTTAGTGTTGGATGTGTTTTTTTCATTTCTAGAAGTAGCATAAGTATTTTGACGACCTCTCGATCAATGGTAAGCGCGTTGGCACTCAAGTCCGGAGGTAGTGGGTTCGAATTTCGCCAGGGAATAAAATAGTAGTATGGTACCCGTAACACAAGTTCTTCGGAAACTTAGCGTGGGACCAGATTGACGTGGTGTAAAAGCGTCCATAGATATTATTATTATTATTATAAATAGCCCGTGTTCGTTTTTTCTTTTCTTTCGTCTGAGACAATTTCATTTGCTACTTGAACCAGCTATGATATATTATGACCTTCAACTCGTCCGAACAATGCAAAAATTTTTTTGGTGCGAGCCACCCTCAACACATAGGGAAATATTTTAGGAAAAAAAGTTACAAACCTATTTTTAGACCTACTGAATATACGTATTAATAAATTTCATCAAAATCAGTAAAAAACAAAGTTATTGATGTCATGACAAGGATCCTATACACGATTGGATATGTCAATTTTAATAATATGGTCAAATATTTGTGGGACGAAGAAAGTGGGATATAAAATACATCCCATGTAAATGACGGACAAACATTGGCTACGTGATGTGTAAGTTTTCTGGGAGGGGGATGTTGAGATTTAGGTACACAGTGGTTTGGGACTTAAGTGTGTTGATAGGTTTAGAGGGAAGTTTAGCCTACCTCTTACATGTTTCAAATAGGATAAAAGCAAATTAAAGTGGAGAATTACAGCTTACTTCTTACTAATATTATAAACGCAAAAGATTGTTAGTGTGACTGGATAAATATTTGTTACTTTTTCACGTAAAAACTGCTGAATAGGTTTTGATGGAATTTTACAATACAACGCACATACATCGGAATAACATATAGGCTATTTATCACCGTACTCCCACGGGATCGGGAATTACGCGGGTGAAACCGCGGGGCGCTGCTAGTTATCTATATTTAAAAAGCGAGTGTTCGTAAAATTTAGTGTAAAGTCCAGGCAAAAACGGATCAAGACCAGTGGCATGCAGGCAGGGTGGCAACATCGTCGTCGAATTTATATTTTTTCCTATTCCTTATTCTGTAATACCCTGGAAGGCAGGTGGCAAACAGACAGGGCAACAGCAAGGGTGGCAGGCAGGCAGGTTACCCGGGGGCAGACGTAAGTCCCGGTACGTGCCCCGCGCTATCCCGGGTGTATTACCGGGACAAACAGCGGCAAAATAATGGAACTGATATCGTTTAATAACATAAGCGCACACCTCACGGCCGTGAGTAAATAGTGGACCAAAATGAGCAATATTATCGAATAAACAATGAGTAAGGATTTCTTGAACTAGGGGAGGCAGGACAGTGAATTAAAAGAAACAGATTATGGTTCGAATCCTCAATTAATGAAAGTGTTAGGTTTATTCGCCTCTTGAACCCGGTTTAAAAAACGCCAAGTCTCATACCACACTTAGGTACAATAGAAGTGAAATTTTACCAGAATTTGATGATCATTCGACAATACGTAAATGTTTCTTTAAAAGGTGCTCCAAAAAATTTGTGAATCAATAAAATCACCTGCATGAAACAGGCGATGGTCCAGCCAGAGGTCCCAAAAACAAAACATCGTTTGATTTGTCACATGTAATGCGGGATAAGCGTCCCCATCGGTCTTATCACATTCCGCCATTGTCTGTAATGGATCCAACATGGCGATAATGAAATTGACAAAGCATTGATCGCATCAAACCCCGGACAACGAATACAAAACAACGAACAACGGATCGTGTAATTAATACAAAAAACAACGTATACGCATAATCTGTTAGAGGAACAATTGTTCGGTATTACATTTGATAATGATTTTTTTACCTATGGTAATCTTTTTAGTTGAGGTAAATTTTGCGCATGGGTTGCTGCTTTTTATCAGAGATGCTTCATACACTCTTATTTGTTCCACTGAGTTTGTTTCTCCGGTTCTTCTCAGTGGACTTTCTTTGGAACCGGTGGTAGACTCAATTGACGTTCGAAAAGATACTTTGATAGTACTATTTTGAATAAAATTTTTGACTTTGACTTTGACTAATATTATGAGAACGCTCGAGTTTTACGACGATAAAATTTAAGTTACAGAAGTGGGTTCTAATCCCGTATATATGTATCTGTATGTCGCGGTTTATTAAGTTTTTCACAGATCCGACGTTTTGGATACTTTACAGCATCCATGGTTGTTCCGTGACCGCGTTTGCTGTAAAGTATACGCAATCCGCTAACACTACCTGCCACTGCACGAAGATCGTCTTCCCACCTGATCAGTGGCCAACTTCGTCTACCGAAACGCGGCAATTCGGATTAGCTGCATGCAGCAGTGCAATGCTAATATGAAATTAAAAACAAAATGCTAATATTAATTTATCATCATCTGTGATCGTGCCACGTACGACCAACTCATCGTGATTATTATGACCGTATCGCCTTAATGAGAAAATATTTTCATTCAAACTCCCTTTGTTTTTACCCTCTTCGTCATTATATTGAAGGTCAGCTTTCGGTACTCCGTCCTACATGGGATATTCTCATCATCTGGTGGTTTTTTTTCCTTTAACGCCGGGAAATGCACTGACGCATCCCGCAGGGGAGTAGGTCTCCCCAGGCGGGTATGTGGGACTCGCTGCGCCCGAAAGATGGTAAGTGGACGCAGCTCTACCCACTAAAACCCGGCGAGTGCCACCACTGCCGCCTTTGATGAGGCGCCTCGGATTTGCAAGCAACAGGGCATCCCGACGGCTAGTCAGCCTCTCAGGGGACCGTCGCCACCTCCATAGAGCGATTGTTCCGCACCACAGAACAACCACTCCCAACGTCGGGACAGTACGATGAGGTGAGGTTCCCATCCTCACCCCTTGCCCCCTGCTCTTTTGTCCCCTCTTCTTATAAGAGGGATACAAAGAGCCCCCTCGGCTCAATTCGCTTCGCCCAAGGTGTTGGGGTCACCCTGGGCTACTGAGCCCCACCGCCACGACAAGGCCATGGTGGGGTTCATCTGGTGGTATCGTAGTCTAGTTCAACCTTGATATCGTCAAACCGTTTCCGCCTTGAGTTTCCTTGAAGATTGTTTGTAGCGATTCAAAGATGCAAGTGCCCAAAATAGTCGCAATATAAATATAAAATTACCCTCTTACAAACGCAATTCTAGAAAATTCTTTTTTCCGTATCTAAATAATCGAATTTATAGATGGAGATAATAAATCAAGTGTAAGGTAGTAGCGATAGCCGGGCGTTCTGACAAATGACCGCAATAGGTCAGCCTGTCGCTGTGATCGGGCGAAACACGGAATGGCCGGCTAATCGTGGGCAAGTCGCCTTTCTGCCGCCTCTGCATTTGTCATCATTAGTTAATCTTTGTGTTGTAGAAAACTAGGCGAGGGGTGAATTCGAATTCTCTTAAAAATCGCGAAACCTTAAATTGAGAATTAGGTCAAAAGTAATATGTTTGGTGCAGTGGTAAATGAGATGAGGAAGAGAAGAGAAGTACGTGTAGTTGAGTTGACATAAGTTCTAATAGAGAAAGAGAAACAGGGTTTCTGATTGAGTACGTATTTGGAAACTCTTGTACACTAAGTGGAAGCCGCGTTTATGTAGACTAAGTTTTGGTCGGCCATTTACTAGGTGGGAAGATCTCCGTTCAGTGGCCTATCCGCGTTGATGCGAGTGGCAAGGGATCGGTCGTCTTGGCGTTCATTGAGGGATGTCTATATTCAGAAATGGAGGGATTAAGGCTGATGATGATGTACACTTAGTAAACTTAGTCCTGAGTAAATGAATTAGGTACTTGTGTTGAATAGATGCAAAAATATGACATATTTGATGTCATCATACAAATTACATGATTTTCTGGAACGTGATATGTAATCTATTATCCGCTTCTGCGTGTATTGTAAATGAGGAAGTACAGTATATATTCATATTATTTGCACTAGCAGCGGCCACGGTTTTACCCGTGTACTTCCCATTCTCATGGACATACGTGGATAAATTATAGCCTTATGTTATTCTCATATGTAAACTATATTATTGAAGTGAAACTTCTTTAGAATCGTTGTGATTTCAAACCGGAAACGCAACGGAAAAAACGACAGGTAAGAGACACAAATACAAAAGAGTGAGAGAGCAAATGTCGGTGTGTATGTATTGCACACTGTTTAATACTTGCTTGTATTTGAGCATTTAACGTGCGTTTCACTTCTATCGTATGTGAATCGCACACACACCTGTTTTCGTAAAGTTTTATCAAAATCCATTCTGTAGTTTTGCGTGAAATAATAACAAACATATTAGATCCGTATGCATACATTCTTAGAATCTTTCTTATTTAAGAGGATACAAACTGTCTGTTTAACCCAGACGTTCAAACTCAAAAACTTTCTTAGCCGCTGACCAAAATATCTGAAACTTTATATACAGTGTGTTGTATAAACATAAAGTACGTTTTCATAAGTCAGTACAGGCGTGTAAGAAACCTACGGGCCCCGGTTTACGAGCTAGGTGGTACGGGCCCAGGCGGACTATTAAACGCAGGGCTACCGACAGACAGACTGGAAATAGTGTGGTGAATGTGAAAAAAAAAATTACATAAAAAAGTCATTTTCAAATTGAACTTTTTGTATTTTATCAAAAGTTAAGCCTCTTGTTCTTTATTTAAGGTACAAACTGAACTTGGCTTGACACGCTGCCGCGTGTCTAGATGATGTTGTTTAATATTAATTACGACGAATAAAAACAGTAATAAACAAAAGATTTAAGGGGTGCTAGTATCAGGTATTCTTTTTGAGGGGTCTTACTTTTTTGCTAAAGGAAAATAGATTCTTCAGAATTGACCCTTTCGCCTTACTTTCCCAATCATCAGTTGCTCTGGTAAAAGAAAACAGCAATAAGCTCTGAAAAGATTAAAATCGTAAAACTTTGAATGATTTAATAACCTACCAACTCATAAAGACAAAAATAAAGGGCACTATACACGGAGGGTATAAGGAGGCCTTTAGTTTTTTATGAATTTGAGGAGGAGATAGAATTCACGAATCCTAAAACTCACTTCGACATACAAGCTCACGAAAATGAAACAGTATAAAACAAAATAGTATTACAGAATATCTGGCAACCCTAATTATACACCCCCCGAATCTCGTAAACTCCCCAACCCAGACTTTACCCCAACGTAATAAGTCCGAAAGTCGTCTGTTCGCATTCCGCCAACTTTCCGCGTCCGCCATTTTGTCCGTAAAATGTTCTCCGTTTTTGTGGCAACAAGTAATATTAAAAATTTAATTACTGTTAGAATTAAAAGCGAATTATCCGTAGGCGCCTCATCTTTTAATGAGGCTTTCAGGGTTTTATTTTTTGTGATACGTAAGGGTAGAATTATGTTGAAATATTATGTCTTATTCTTTTTACTTTTCAGTAGTTATTTTACTTTGTCTCGTGAACAAGACATTGTAAATATCCCGTTTTAAATAGTTTTATAAAATAACAAACAAAAATATACTAGAAACGGAAATAAATGTAAGAAATGCACACATCTGTATTCATTTGACAAAATATCTGCTCTTGGAGGGATTCGAACCCGCAACCACGTAAAGAGGCCTGAACACTCGTCGAGACGGTCGTCAATAAAAAATACACTCCTTATATAAATTCTTTCAACTCTACATCATTTCTGAACCTATGATAAATAAAATTAAATATTTTTCATTTTTAACAGCCTTTTACAGCCTTTTGTATAATGATAATTACTTGACATTACGTAATAATATTATCTCACTACAAAAAAAAAAAATATCTCAAAATCGAAAGATGCAAAAATAATAGTTTTTGAGTTTATTCTTTTTATTTAAAAAAAAGTATGTTCTCTTCTCGTTTGTAATCTTTATATATATTTCTTCTGTGCGTGTGTTTGTCATTAAACTTCTCTTAAACAGCTGGACCGATTTTAATGAAACTTTCTGTGTACATTTAAAAGATGGATTCGAGAATGGTATAGATTCACAAATTAGCCCGGCAGATGGCGTTGCTGTCGGTATCTAGGTTATCTATCGATTTGTATCTAAAGGACAACGTCTGTTGGGTCCTAAAGTATTGGTGTGGATATCTGTATCATGGAAACGGCATCTAATTTTTTTACAATGTTTTCTTTCACCGCAGAAGAACCATTGATAGACATTTAAAACCATCTTCAATTAAGTCAGGGCTGAGTACCATTCAAAGATCGAATACCGTTAGTACAGTCGAGTACAAAGTTTCATAAAAAGAGTTATTTTAGTTCTCATTTGAAGTTCAAATTAACTTCAAATGCGAGCGAATGTTCAAATGTGAACTGTACAGTGGCTCTCAGGTTTTGTGCTAACGAGCTTTTTGAGCCTGTTGACCTAAAAGATTACACCTCCGCGGCCGACTCCATTTTCTTAATTATAGCCATGTCTTAGTTAGCCTGGATTTAGGCTGTGGCTTACTCCGCGTCTGTATCATTATCATCAGCCACCTACTACGATCTCCGTGCGTATGTACTTATTGTATACGAGTGACGAGGCTAGGCCGTCTTGGCGTTCATTGAAGACTATGTTCAGCAGTTGACGGGCAGATACTGCTGATGATGATGATGAAACAAAGAAAATCCAATAGGTATTATATAATATATTTGTATAATGTATTGAAATATAAGCTCGCATTCTAAATGAAATTTATGATTTTAGAACAAAACTTTAATGACGTAGCTAGTTTCATATAAAAATGTAACTATTGTACCTCGGGATGGTGGAGTGTAACAAAATGTGTCAGCGTTACAATGCGTCTTTGTAATGCAAGTGTTTACGCGACGCCCTACATTGCGAACAATCTAACGGGCGCTAGTTGTGTTTATCTGACACACATTTCGCTTTATTACTGTTTGACAATGTATGAATCGGTGGCTTATGTGATGGCTGACAACTATGAGTTCATATTTATATGGAAAATTTTTATACCGCGCTTATTTGATATGAACCTCCGTGTTTAGATTTTAATAAAATGCACATTGAAGTTTAGTCTTGTGGGTCTTTCGTCGATTCATACCGCGCACTATTCATCCCACGGTATGAATTGTACAATGATAATTTCCGATTAGTTCAAGGATTTTTCATTTTAAATTCTGGCTCCTTTTTTTGTTCCTCCTTCCTTTTGGTAAATGTGTAATTTTTACAAGAGTATTCTGTATGTATAGAATGACATGTATATGTCGTAGTATGATTTGATAAAACGTTTTTTTGCGAAAATACTAGGGTTTTTGCGAAAACACGGATAATTAGACATTGGCATTACATTTCTCAATCTTACTGAAAAAATGTAGGGTTTTTGCAAAAATACTAGTCGCCTTAGGAAGATTGAAAATCGTTAACTCTGATTGGCTTGATTTTGGTTGACAGGCAAACTCTTAATGCGATTGGTTCATATTTTGCCTTGTAGGTTCGAGTATACAATAGGATCCCAGACAACGTTCAAAATCCTTCCATCAATAAATTTAAGAAATTTATTAAAGAAAGTTTGTTTTTACCACACAAATAGGATATAACAAAGTAAGTCTTAATGGAAGATACCACGCGATGGGAATAGGGCGTTCCTCCCAGGAATTTCAGGATAGCATTTAAATTTGTAATAGAATATTTGAAAAGATTAGTTCCACTGATTTTGCTTCGCCGGTTCTTCGTGGTACTATTTTTAGTAAGGTTAAGAAATATTTTATCCTATTATCCTATTGTTTGCTATTTTTTGATTATTTAAAGTAGTTAAGGTCTGATTAATTTTCTGTGATTGATGTGTTCCCCGGTTCACTAGTTTATATTTTAACTAAATTGTTTAGCAAAAAAGCAAAGAAACTATAAATCAAAGGCATCGCCTTTTCTTGCCCTTTAAAATTAAAAATTGTTTTTTTTTATTTAAAATAGTTTTTTCTTCCATTAATATATAATTTCCATTAAGACTTACTTTGTTATATCCTATTTATGTGGTAAAAACAAACTTTCTTTAATAAATTTCTTAAATTTATTGATGGAAGGATTTTGAACGTTATCTGGGATCCTATTGTATACTCGAACCTACAAGGCAAAATATGAACCAATCGCATTAAGAGTTTGCCTGTCAACCAAAATCAAGCCAATCAGAGTTAACGGTTTTCAATCTTCCTAAGGCGACTAGTATTTTTGCAAAAACCCTACCTTTTTTCAGTAAGATTGAGAAATGTAATGCCAATGTCTAATTATCCGTGTTTTCGCAAAATCCCTAGTATTTTCGCAAAAATACGTTTTATCAAATCATACTACGACATATATAATGTGAATATTCTAGGTATTTATACGATAAGGTACCCGTACTACACCCGTCCGTTCAAAGTAATACTATGAGGTTGTTCATCGCATATCATGAGCGACCTTTAACCTTGACCTTGCACTTTGGGTCGAGGTGACTTCCGCAAAGTCATACAAGGAGATTATTATGTTGTAATTCGTCGGTCGGTCGGCATGAATGTTGACGAGGAAAATTTACTAAAAAACGCTGATGTTCTTCGATGGAATTGCCGTAAAATAGATTGATTTTTTTTCAAAACTCAAAACATAGAAATAAATAAAATATGATGCTTTGAAGTAACGTAATAAGGTTCTTTAATGGCTCCACTTCCTGCGAGCGACAGCGAGAGGAAATCGTCACAAAAATAATTTAAAATAAATTACATCTTAAATTAAAATGTCTGCGGGCGCGGTGTAAATGCTTATCAATGGGAAATTTAATAATTTACAAACCTCAGAATTTTGTACAATTGAAAAAAAATAGTATTAAAATGAAAAATCTCAAATTTAAGAGATTTTTTGGGTATAAGTAAATCGAAGGCAACCGAAAAGTAACATAGGAAATATATGCCATAATACTGTGTTATTTCTACTAACTTCAAAGAAGTGTCTTACTGAACCTTAAAAATTTATATGCCAAAACATATCACTAAGTTTATCATGCAGAAAGGAGGATAAATAAAGTCAAAGTCAAAGAAAAGGTTTTAGTATAGTACGTACGTAGAATGATGTTTCTTGACGTGATGACGTGAACGCTGCTGCACTCGCGAAGAAGCATGACTCATACTCACGAGCAAGAGTACGAAACAAGCGATAGAGAGGCACGATCGGCCTAAGCGTTCGGTGTGTGACGCATTGTGACATTACCACGCAAAATTATCGTCCGTTAATCAACTTTGTAGGCAACAATTTCGTATTTAATGGATAGTAGGATATCTGAATCTGCTATCGATCAGTCGATATTGTAAATATTAGAATAATGGAACGCATTATTTTTCTATAGATCACAATCTAACGTGTATTTTTACTTTGTAATCATTGAACTATCAACAATGTTTGAACGCAATTTTAAAGACAGAAATGAGTGAACGTTACGAAGAAACTAGACGTTTCTCGGCGTTTCACCCGAGATCTTCTCCCGACTCCAAAATTTATTATTTTTATTACTACTAGCTGTTGCCCCCGGCTTCGCCTGCGTTAGCAAAACATTCCTTTTTTAAATAAAAAGTATCCTATGTTACTTCTAGTACCTTCTAGAATATGTGTACAAAGTTTCATGATGATTCGTCGAGTAGTTTTTGCGTGAAATCGTAACAAACATCCACCCTCTCACATTTACAATATTAGTAAGGATATAAGCTATATTCTCTTAAATGGTTGAGTTGTCAGATACAAAAGAATTTTTCTTTAATTCAACTTATGTTTTCGAAGATTTGCTGCTTGTGGGTATAGGTTATAAGCAACATTGGACGGCCACATGTTGATGATCATAAATAACATCGTAAAGCTCCATAAATTTAAAGTCGTGTTTTATTAGACCCCTGTCCCGTAAATACCCAAGTTAGCTTTACATCCATAAAACAATACAGATTATGAAGCGCACCTCACCTCGCGATAAATCCCAAATCTGAACCACCTGAGTTCGGGCCGACTGACTACTCCCGAACAAGGTAAAACCATCGTATTATAATGAACAACTTTTACGGATTTTATCGCAGTTTATCGCGGTAATAATATGTCACAGACTAAAGACTCAGTTAGCACCTTTTACATAGATAGGACTTAATAAAAATATTGTTGTATCATAGGGTAGTTTCGAATAACTTTTGTAACAGAAGGACATCTGACACCTCAGTCCTCCCGTGACCATGGTTGCTGTAAAGTATCCGAAACGTCGGGCTTGTAAAAAAACTAAATAAACCGCGATAAAATCCGTAAAAGTTGTTTCATTATAATGAGTGAAATTCGCGTAAACATAAGAAAACAATATAAAAACCACCGTATTTAACCATGATAAGTCTTTTTTTATGTAAGTCGAATAAACTAACGGATATGCCACATACATGATTGTAAGTGAACGTCGCCCATTAAGAACCTGAAACCCATTTACTTGTTGCTCATCCCGAGACGTAATAAGAGAGTCATTTCACGGAAGAAATAAGCAATATTGTGCAAGAATATTATATTAGCTGCACACTAATCGCTGATTTATATAAAAAAAAAAAACAATTCAACATCAATACATTTTATGGTTCAATTTTGCATTGCGTTGGATCACTCAACGATTGAATCGAAGCGTTGTTCCAGATGTTTAAGGTTGCGTTTGCGTTGGCTCGCCCGTCTCGCCCGGGCTGAGCTGGTATCCTGGGCGACCGACACCCCCTTCCACCCCCTCCCGCTGCACTTGCACATGCCCGGGCACAATAAAAGGCAACATTGTCGCCCCTAACGACACGTACATAGGGTGTCATTTGATTTAATACATGTTAGCGAAAGTTCGCCCGTCTACAGACTGTTTGAGTTCGAGTAATAGATTTCTATAAAATAATTCTCCTACATAAATGTGGGTATGATTTGCGGACGAAATTCTCCTGTGGAAGAGCGTTGTGTTTCGTAGAAAAGGGCAAGACAAGCAGGCATATAGACTTAACGTCACATGTCTCAGTATTGCTACAACTGATTGACTTGTCCGAGCTAAATCTAGGTTACCTTGATCATCACTTACCATTACATGCTCCGTCTGTTCGTTTATTTATCCAACTAACATAAAATAAGATACATGTATGTTTGTTTCGAGTTGACGATCTTAATCGTTGGTAACCTTTTTTGCTCATCGTAGAGTACCAATGAATCTATATAGTCGATTCTTGAGAGCAAAATATCGGGAAAATTCTAGAGAAACACGATTAAATAGCCTAGATGACTTAAGCTACCCTGAAATTAAAAGTATGGCACAATAATATACTGTTGGCTGAACTACAAACTTCAATTCGAAGATTGCTTCTTATGATAATTATTTGATGTATATAATAACTATGTAATGCAATAGAGACAAAGTCAGTGACAAATGAAGTATGTATATGCGGTAATACAAATGATGAAAGTCCGCTCCGATAAGAGTTAAGGTGGTCTTGGGGTAATTTTTTTTATACCTATCGAACTATCAGAAAATGATGGCACTAATTTTATAAGTAAGAGGTGTTTTGTAGCTGAATTGGGCCGGCACACTATGGAAAATGGTAGAACTAGAGCATATCATAAATGGTTTTTAAAAATATCACAATTTAAATGAAATATTTATTGCATTCGATACTCTATTAACCAAGTAATCCTAATCAGACATTTTTTTGTTCTAAAACTGCATAATTATTATTTTTTTCATAGGTTGAAGTAAGTTGAAGTAGCGGATGGCTCATTCAAATGTTCGCATACACATAATTCAAATGAATATTGTGAAAAAAGTATTTAGCACATGCATGCGATTTTATACATTTTAAAAAAGGATATTTTATGTTCTTAATAAGGAGCTATTGGCTTTTTTTAATATGCTTTTTATTTTTGAGTAAGTACTTAAAAATTGACATACCCTATTTTTCACTTTTTTTTTATTTCGTCGAAGGTTTTCACATTTACCCACGTCTCCCCACGCGCAACTTTAAGTGTTATTTGATAGCCTAACTATTCATAAATGAAAAATTAAAAAAATCAGCTGCGGAAGTTTGCGACCCTGGAAGTTATGGGAAAAAATGTGATAGAGGTCGGAGTAAATAATTCGGTATCTTTGGCGGTTACCGCTGACATAGTTTACAAAAACAATATTAACCAAAATATTTCTATAGCAATAGCTTATTATCTATTTTGCACTCGTCCTGCGTGAGTAAATATGCATAACATTGATATTAGTACGTATTTCATATCTAAAAAACCAGTATATAAGGGGAAGCAAATATCTTCAAATTGCACACTTCAGCGTATATTTCATACTAAGTGACACTTATTTAAATTGGTTTTTTCCATTAAAATGTCAACTTTCAACTGTACTAAGGGCGATTTCATCATTCTCTATATCGAGCGTGGCAGAACCTTGGAATCATTGTCCATAGTTCTACAGCAAACATTAAATGTTTCTGAAAACAACTTGTGTTTTGTAATTGGTGACATTCAAAGACATATTGTGCCTTCTTTCAATAAGCGCTGGGCTCAAAAAGGACAAAAAAGGGAGAAAAAAAAGGACAAATTTATTCGGAATAATACAAGCTGGCTGGAGTCAGGATATTCAGTACAGTTTCCGGAGTCTGAAGCACATTCACTGCCATCGCCTTCTGGTGAACGAGGAAGACCGTGCATTGCTTATGGAGACTTCTCAGAATCAGCAAAGAAAACGAAAAACACTCTTTTACTAGAAGAATATGGGTTTGAGCACACTTGTAACGCATTTTTGCAAGGACTTAGGTGAGTATGCAGAGGCTCATCTTGTTGAAGAGCTAAGAAACTCTGAGAGCGAAAAGAAAAAAGTTTTCTCGACTATGTGGAAAGAGTCAGACCAAATGATGATTTTATCTGATACAGAAGCATTGAGTGCTTTTATTGATTTGGATCTAACTAAAGCACAATATATGGATCTAAGAAATGTAACCAACGAAAGAAAGTGTACAATGTTTCCCCCATATTACAAACAACAGAAGAAAAAAAGAAATTGAAGAAAGAAAAGAAGGAATTTGTTCAAAAACGTTTCAGGGAAGAGCTAGGATTAAATATCGACAAACCTCGTCAAGTAAGTAGAAACTCAAGTGATGGAAATACAGCACGAAGGTTCTTTTACAATTACACTTGCTCGGCGAACATAACAGCTGTTGATGAAACATTGATTCAACGCTTGTATATTATTTTACAAGCTCTATCTTCTAGAATGATGATCGATCCCGAAAAGTTTGGAGTTTATGCCTTAGAAACTGCGCGAATTAATGTTAGTAACTATGATTGGTATTACATGCCATCCTCCGTGCACAAGTTACTTATACACGGAGAAAACGTGATCAAACATTTTTCTGTTCTTCCTATTGGGCAACTGTCGGAAGATGCACTAGAGTAGCGCAATAAAGACTACAGAAATATGCGCCTGCACCATGCCAGAAAATGTTCCCCTACAGTTACAAATGAAGACGTATTTAAAACGCTCCTATATACTTCAGATCCATACCATATTTCAAGTTTAAGAAAACCTTATGTGAGAAATGTGAAGGATCTTGATGAAGAGGCACTAAGACTTTTGAAGGTGGTACCCGGAGGTGATCCTACATTTACACCGGACGTAATTTTAGTTAGTAATAGCGAGGATAATAACAATTAGATATAATATTATAAGTTACTGAAACCTATAATTTACCTATAATAAAAAATAATAAAAAACGATTAATATTATAAGATTTGTCTAATCTGAGATCAATTAGTTTGGTGTGAGGTATGGATGGGTACTATATGATTTTATAATTTTATGTATTTTATTATGCTTGTATGATAAGTAATTGTTTAAGTTTTCTTAATTTTACTCATATTAGTACTTATTTATAAAAAATAAACATATAACTACTCATATTACTTTTTTTTTCTCTTTCCTTTTTTTTTAACCTATAATAAATATGTAAACATTGAAAAAAAAATACTAAAATTGATTATTTTTAAAATCTTTGTATATCACTGTATACATGTACCAAATTTCAATACAAAACGATGAAAAACCTTGAAGTTACAGATTTTTGATCCGATACGGACCTAAATTTTCCACTGTGCGGCATGACCGGGGTGGTATCCTTTGCATGATACTAGCACAAAGTGACAGCTATGCTGTCGCGTATGATGCAGTTTGTGATTTTCCGGTGGCCCGTTGGGGTGAGTAGGGAAAACCTATGATTGTGAGGATGTTTGTAAACGTCGATAGTCACTCCTTATGATATATAAAAGAGATTTTTTTCTTGATAGCAATCTACGTATCTTTGTACTGAAAAATAGCATGTAAAATGATAGTATTAAAGTTGATTATCGTGCAGTGGCTGATCCGTTAGACGCGGGGGCCGAGAGGCCTATGTTCAGCAGTGGATGAATAAAGGCTGATGATGATGATTATGATGATGATAAAATCTTGAACAACCACATTACAGACATTGCGAATGCGAAGTGTTTTGGAGTTAAGTGGTTCTATTAACTTGCATACAAGGATTTCTGCAGGTAAGGTTTTACTAACTGGAGAAGCTTTTAAGAGGCACTTTTGTTAGTTCTACACTCGGCGCTTCGAATACCTTAGGGTTATTGCACACTTGGCGAGAATTTATAGCGTATATTCCATAAATTACACCTTTGCTTAAAATTTTGTTTCGCTTCGACTCTATTACTTTAAATATTAATAAAGGAAATAGTCGATTCAGAATAACAAACTTTTCGAAAAAATGGTGTTTGTTAAAAAAAATGTGTCTTGGATAAATACGATCGTTTTCGTGACAGGTCTAAGCTAGACAGGTAAGTAGAACAGGTCTAAGATACACAGTAAAACTGTTTCATGTAAGAAATAATTGGTGGTACTTACGTAAGCACACATGAGCGACGATGGTCCAGTAAGTATGGACTCGGTCTCTTATGTAAGAGGTTCCGGGTTCGATCCTGATACCTTGTGGTGCCTTGAAATGTTTTCTAAATTTCTAAGCACAATACCATCGCTCGCTCACCGGTGAAGGAAAACATCGTGAGGAAACCTGCATGCCTGATGAGATTAAAGTCTTTGACGGTATGTGAAGTTCACCAACCCGCATTGGGCCAGCGCATAAACTATGGCCCGTTACCCTCCTCGCCTGATTTCGAGGAGGAGACCCGTGCCCAGCAGTGGGACATAAAGGGTTGATACTTTACTTTTTACTTACGTAAGCGAAACAGCAAGAGATACTCCTCTACCACGAGCCACAAGCGGACTGTCTAAACTCTAAAGTCATTTTGTCAAATCTATGACTAGAGATCAGAGAGAGAGAGAGAGAGAGAGAGAGAGAGAGAGAAAATCAAGAGATACCTTTACATTGAAAATCTTTAAAGTCTGCACGGGTGTGTAAATTTGATTTTCATTATTGCCAGCGTGCGGGATATTTATTTTTAATATATGGGAGCTGTTTGCTCCGCGGATTATTACTGGAAGAGTTATTAAATTCCTAGGAGCTACGGCTACGGCGCTACGGCGTAGATGTTTTAAATGTTTGAACTGGCTTGTTTTTGAGTGGCGTAGATGGTGGTGCTACGAGTCGTGCATCATCATCATCATCACTCTTCATTATTTGTTGGATATTTTATTTATTTAGAAAAGTAATAGTCACAATTAACACCTTATAAATTAGTTACTATAAACTTACTAACAAAGTTGTATCCTTAAATCCCAATTTGAACAAACAAGAATTAACTAAGTTGAAAAAAATGAACAATAAAACACACGTATACGAGGAAGAAATATTGATTGACGACTGTCCAGATGGTACTCGAACTCTTGAGCGAGAGGGTCTGGGTTTGATCTTGACCCATTTTGTGTCTTAGAATGGAATTTAGGTAGATATTTGTAGGTGAAAAAACGGAAAATGTTTTTTCGTTTAAAGATTTTTTATTATTTATTCTCATGCAGACATTTCATCACTTGTAATGTTGTTGATGATGATGATGATGATGATAAATGTATTGTATAAAATGCTTCATATTCAACGTCACATGCGACATGTTTGCATGCACGGAGCTACATGAGCCAGTGATCGGGGACAATAGGACTAACGAACGACCCCCCTCCCTCCACCCTCCCGTGAGGGCAGCCCTCGTGACCCCTGCGAGGGTCTCGTGCTTTTTGATATCTCAATACTTGAAAGCGTTTACTGACGTTTATAGAGTTTTTTATTTTATATACAACACAGTCATCTTGACGCACGTCGTGTCCTAATCATTTGTGACGGACCGAATCGTCGTCGTCGTATTCTTCGCGTGATATCATAAACTTTATTATTATGAAACAATTTTACGGATTTTATCGCGGTTTATTAAGTTTTTTACAAGCACCATGGTTACGGGAGGATATGGCTGGAGTAAAGTATCCGAAACGTCGGGCTCATAAAAAATTAATTTGTTTCATTAGAATGGGTGAAATTCGCGTAAACATAAGAAAACAATATCGTTAACTTTAGTTAATGCATGTTAGTTGTAAACACGCGTTAAACGCTTGTGATCTGAACTGGGTCTTAGGTGTGTTGCCTCTAAGATATTGATAGATATTTTATACATAATCATCATCATTATCATTACTCGTCCGTTTCGACATAGGCCTCTTTTTTAATGAAATATATCGTCAGTCATGTTAGGAAATACAGTTGCCCACAGAACTGCCCAGAGGTGGATGATGTTGACCGTTCACCATCTGTCGGTCTGTCTGTATACATGTTACTATGTAAATGTGAATAATGTATAGCGCATGTCATTATCCCCGCAGACAATCAGGCTTGTCATCGCTGGGTCTCATCTAATTCGCAGACAGAGCATAAGTTAACCCGCACAAAGGATGTATTAATGAGCTTGTAATGGCATGCCATCATCAGGCCGCAGGCGTCTGAATTGCAGTTATGATAACGCAATAATCATTTAGCAAAGCGAATGTTACAAAGTGTAATGCGACATTATAAGCGTTTTGTGAAAACAGTTCGGCAACGCCTTTATTTATATTTTTACTAGCTGTCCCGACAGACTTCGTTCTGCCAATATTAAAATTGCAATTACAAAATATTGGTTGATCGTAGAGGGGTCAAAATTTAGGGTTGTATGTATTTTTGTATGCTGTATCATAAAAAAATAAAAACAAAAAATTTCGTCCAAAAATTAACAAAAAAATTTTAAGGGTGAACAACCCCTATCACTTAGGGGTATGAAAAATAGACGCTGGCCGATTCTCAGACCTACTGAATATGCATATAAAATTTCATAAAGATCGGTCAAGGCGTTTTGGAGAAGTACGGTAACTAACATTGTGACAGGGAAATTTTATATATTAGATTTATGAAGTATACCTTTATGGTTGTATGAAAGAAATGATAGTGAAAACATTTCTTTGTTTGTTTCGTTTCATAAATAACAAACTGTGTAAACAAAAATTATTGTTAAGATTCAAAAATCCGGCGAAGAGCGAGTCGGATACACACACAAAGTGTCCGCATTATTTATACAAAAATGGAAAAAAAATAAATTTAATAAAAGTTATTTCAATATATTAGGTACTCTTATTTATTTAAGTCCGTGTTGATATGACTGGCAAGGGTTCTATGTTCAACAGTGGACGGATAAATGATGATGTTTTTATTTCTAAAGCGAGTATGTAACTAAATGTGTATTGTGTGGGTATGTAATGTGTGAAAAATTAACTAACATTATACGGACATCATGAGATACAACCCGCTGACAGAAAAACGGACAGCGAAGGCTTAGTAATAGAATAGGGCCTCGTTTGGCAGTCTTGTGTACGTGGCCCTAAAAAATCACAATCGATCACTCTCCGTTAACCGGTAATTTGTGCAATAGATATTTTAAGCGAAAATTAATAAAAGTACATATTTACACATCCATATCTCTCGTCTTATATTCATCATACAAATATCACATTGCGGGATTCAAACCCACGACATATCTCTCTCTCTCTCTTTCTCTCTCTCTGTCTCAGTCACAAACCACTGTACCACTCAAAGTCAAAGTCAAAAATTTTATTCAAAATAGCACTATCCAAGTATCTTTTTGAAGGTCAATTGAGTCTACCACCGGTTCCAAAGTAAGTCCACTGAGAAGAACCGGCAAAACAAACTCAGTGGAACTAGTCTTTTCGAAACTGCACAATATATTTTTGATACTCACAAAAAAACTATTAAATGGGCGAAGGAAACATAACAAGGCTACGGTTTACATAAAAATGCACTTTATTTCTCTTTAAAAGTCTCGGTGAAGTTTATGATCGATCGAGTGTGGCGGGGTCGAGCGGCTTTTACATCGAAAATTATTTTATTTATGTCCTCTATACCGCCTTATTATATATAGGTGTGCTTTACGGGATTTTAAATTGAAATGGTTATTTTCATTACTAGCACTATTTAAAACATGGTAAATATGCTTGCACGAGCACAACACATACGCAGATATAAAATAACGATAGAACACATAATTACAAGTAAAAGATTCGATGATAATTATAATAAACAAAATATAAACAAAACCAAATCATTAAACTGAAGACTAAATCATAAACATTTGAGTTATTAATTTAAGCGTATAAAGCTTATGTTGTAGAGCTGGCGTGATACTCTGTACATGGTCTAGACCAGACATAATTGAATACAGCTGTGTCTGAGGGTGGACTGCTTAGGTAAATATTATGTTACTATGGCTTAGGAGTGAGTTGCTTGGTATCGACATCTTGATGTTCTTTGTACTACCTGTAGCTAGTAAAATTGTCATTCCACTACAAAAAATACAAAAATATAATAAATATTTTTATAAGTTAGAAACAGTCATAGACGACGACCTCTGTGGCTCAATGGTTAGCGCATTGGCGCTCAAGCTCGGAGGTAGCGGGTTCGAATCTTGCCAGGGAACATTTATTATATAATAAAAATCTTACTTACTTACTTACTTACTTCTGTGGCTCAGCGACCCAAAGTGGGTCTTGGCCTCCGAAACGAGAGACTTCCACCGGTCTCTGTCCTGCGCAACCTCTGACCAGTCCTCAACCCCGAGCTCACGCAGGTCAGCCTCCACCATGTCCTTCCAGCGATATCTGGGACGACCGACTAAAAATTAAAATATATGTATTAATATAAAACGTATTACTTAAATATATTATGCATTTCCGTTGTCTGGTACCCGTAGTAAACGAATTAAGCTTTCTATATTTACCTAATCGGTTTTTTTTTATCACTGTTGTCATAGTAAGCCTCCCTCAATGAACACTAAGACAGACGAACCCTGAGAATATTTTGTGTATAGCGAATAAATCAGTTTTGGTGGTGAGTCGATGATAAGTTCAAGTATCTTCACCAAGGACATTTCGTATTTCGTCGAGACACGTATAATAAATAATATATTATACATGTTTGAGCGGGGTGACCATCCGTAAATAAGTACAACGGTATAGTTTGCAAGAGCTTTTTATTTAAGCAGAGTTACGACACTATTGTCCATCCTACAAACAGGCAGAGCTTTTATAAGGCGAACATGTTACCGGAAGGGCGGGGATCGATTGATATTTTGATCGATTTATATTATAATCGAATAAATTAATCGAGCTAAATAATTGATTTATTTAATTTTATTTAATAAGCCGCTATCATACATAAAACGTTCCACAACACTTATATTCGTCCATGAAATAAGCGAGCTTACTAGCACCCCTAGACAAGTGGCATTAATAAACGCTCTTCAAAAATTTTGCAGCAACCCTATGGAGTTAGCGAAAAAACGCAAAGGAATAGAATCGGCGCGTATGCCACTTGTCTCGGGGTGCAGGTATCTCGATATATTTTTCTCTTCTCTGAGAAAACTGTTTGACGCAAGAAATAAGCATGATTGTTGTGTCCATGCAGACTCATACAGGCCCATGCAAACCAATGCAGGCCCATATAAACCCACACATATGGACATCTTTATTACCGCTCAATCTTTTCTTTTTTTTTTCTTTAGTGTCGAAGTACCGTCGACATTTTAACGGCTTCTCTACTTCTCTACATAAAAATACTTTAAGACCCTCACATATAGACGTTATTTCGTACATTCTCAACGCGTATGTCTCTGTTATAGTAGACATACATCTCCGTAATGTACGGTTATTTGAGATGGGATTCTGATAAGGATAGTTTATATCGCTTAATTATTTCGTATAGAATGTATCTGAAACTTGGTTCGCGGGACATTTAAGATCGTTCAAGACTGATGATTACTGTTTTTAGCCTTATTGATATATTTGGCATTAAGATTGTTTGCTTTATAATATGACTAGCTGATGCCCGCAGCTTCGCCTGAGTTAACTAAGATTTACAACGGGATCTTAGTACGCAAAATAAGTAACTTTTCTGGTTGATTTTTTATACCTTGTGTCCGATAAACCCAAATTTCTTACGGAGCCCTATTTTTTCTAAAAAAAATTTAGCCTATGTTACTCGTGGATAATGTAGCTTTCGAATGCTGAAAGAATTTTTGAAATCGGTCCAGTACTTTTTGAGCCTATTCATTAAACCCAAACAAACAAAGTTTTCCTCTTTATAATATTAGTGTCGATAATATGATATTTACACATCAAGACTACTCCACGCCTCGGAGAGCACGTTAAGCCGTTGGTCCTTGCCATTCGTGGCTCTTCGACAGTTACGGGTCGTCAGAAGCACGAAGGTTCATCATTTTTTTATAAATCAATACTTTATACATAATATGAACGTAGATCTATTCTTAAAACTATTTAAAACGGGATATTTACCGGATCTTGTTCATAAGACTGAAAAAGGCAGCATTCGTAGACAATGTTGAAATATCGAGCTCCGCGATATAAAGATAAAAACATGGTTAGTATCACGTTTTAAAATGGTTTCAGTAATGAAAATAACCATGTTAATTTAAAATCCCATAACGTAGATTTAGTAGTGTAAGCACAAGCATTATACATATAGAGAGGTAAGATTTGTGTTGTCTGTGTGTTGAGTAAATACTGCGAGCGTTTGTGTCAAACCCCTGGGGTGAGACGTGTTTGTTCACCCGTCTTGTCTCTAATTGTGCCCGCTAATGATAAATATTGCTGTATAAATATTGCATGGGTGGGTGTATGACTTAATGACGTAAGGATTCGTGAGAGAGGTTTAAGGAAACTTCATACAGTGCTTTACTCGAAGAATATATATTTTTTCCTCCAGACCGATTTCGGTCACGGCGACCACTTTGACTCCCTGCTATTGTCGTGGAGCGTATGCTCTGATATGGCTTGTGTACCCTATCTTGTTAATAAGTTAGTTTGTTAGGGTACCACCATGTTTTTTTTCTCTCCTGTGAAACAGTTTTATAATTAGGCCAGGATAGACGATAGTGTGATTCCCGGTACTGAGCCCTTATGTCTCAGGATAGCTTATACATAAATGTTGCCTGGTTTAGTTGCCTTTTTTTACGCCGGGAAATGTGCTAAGGTATCCCGCGGGGAGTGGGTCTCACCAGGTGGGTATTTGGGACTCACTGCGCGCGCAAGATTGAAAATGGACGCAGCTCTACCCACTAAAACCCGGCGAGTACCACCAATGCCGCCTTTGGTGAGGTGCTACGGATCTGCTAGCAAAAGGGCACCTCGACGGACCCTCCCTCAGGGGACCAACGCCACCACGACAGAGGGGTGGTCCCGCACCACAGAACAACCTTAACTAACGTCGGGATAGTACAATGAGGTGAGGTACCCGTCCACCCCTCTTGCCCTCCGGCTCTTTTGCCCCCTCTTCTTATAAGAGGGGTACAAGGAGCTCCCTTGGCTCAATTCGCTTCGCCCAAGATGTTGGGGTCACCCTGGGTTACTGAGCCCCACGGCCACGACAAGGCCTAAACCATGGTGGGAATAAATGAGTTGCCTGGGCTAGTTCCAGGTTTATGTTCACGCTGACCGCTTATCATAGTCTGGCACGTCTGCCAGTTTGCCAGTAGAACTAGCTAAAGCTTTAGGAGCAAACACCACGATGATGATGATGAGGATATTATATAGTTTAATTAATGTATTTTATTTAATTTTTTTTAATTGATATTGTTTCAGGTACGTATTGTTTTAGTAGTAACAAACAACGTTTTGTAAGTACTCATAAGTGATTTATTATTTATTTATGAATTCTCTTTATCAATATTATTTTTTATTTGCCATATTGAGCTTAGTTATTTTTAGTTTAGTAAGTTTCTTTGTGTGAACGGAATATAATGGAAACATACTATGTGGATAAAGAGAAAATCACCTGTACTGTTTTTTGCTGATCGAAATAATCCTATCACAGGGGAACTAAATTTGGGATTTCAATGACATCTTATTCCCCCAGTCTTTAAGCCTCTGTGTATTATATAAAATTATTTTCCTTCCATGATTAAAATGTAAAATTATACTTTTTATATGTACTATATTCGTCTACATAATTTATTTTATTGTCCTTGTCTAGCAACTATAATAACCCGTATCGCTGTCTCTTTCGTTTTGTAATTTTTCACTCTCATCCCTTCACGGTAACATCATAATTAAGTCCATTAAAGCGGACGTGTGTAATAGTAAAAATGAACAGTATGTCAACTATCGCTTTCTGACATGTATGCAAATTTTACATGTTTCGAAAAGAATTTTTACGGACATTATTTCGGCTTATTACGGACTTTTATATCACTAATATTTTGAATACTTATCTACTATCAAAAAAAAATATATGTGTGTAAGTGCGTGCGTGCGTGTTTGTTTAACATTTAAAAAAGTTTCATTTAACCTCTAGTCGCGGCCTAAAGAAAACTTAAAAAACACAAATTTGTATAATGATTGTATAGACAATATATTTTAGAAAGAGGAGATTGAAAAGGTACCTTATCTGCATAATGTCATAATAATCATATCTTCTTTTTAATCTACTGTACTCCCCTCTCTAGGAGCCAGCTGACGCGCAGATGCATCGTCAATCAGGCGGAGTCAGTTTGGACACCCTTCCTCGTCCTACACATTATATTTTTGTCAAGTGTAATGACAAAGTTTACGGTTCAAATGGGTGCATATGAATTATATTGATATAAAAGACTCCCGGCAAAGCGAAAGTATTATGTAAATATTTTTTCAAACAAAATACTGCGTTATGATAAATAATTCGTATTTTTTGGGTTTCTAGGTTCTAGCCTTCCCATCTCAGCTAGTTTCAATTTTAGAAGAAAGTTTTAAAATTTAAAAAAAGACCATTTTTATATAAAATGTTTCGATCTACACCTTTTGTTTGAAGGTTTTTCTTCTAACACTTACCGTTTCCCCAAAATTAAGAAAAACCCACTTTTTTATATTTTTTTACCCCTTCCCGGGGGTGCAATTAAAAAAAAAAACTATCACAGTTCGTTTTTAAATTCTACAAAGTATCTTATATAAAAAATTCAAGCTTTAACTAGAAATTTCGGTTTAAAGACCTATTTTCTTGGACATAACTAAATACACACTACTACACTAACACAAAAGACAAAGGAGTTTGTTGCATGGACGCATGCTGATAATGATTGTATAGAAAAGATTATTATATAATATGGTCAATTTTATGACTTTACATACACGTATTGAATTGAAACGGTAGTAAATCAATAAGAAAGGATTGTGTGGTTTTACTAAACCACGGTAAAAGTGAAACTTTTCACATTACCAGACATTTAACTAAAAAATTCCGGAATAATATTCCTTTAAGGGTACAAAAATCGTATCATCAATCTTAATTATATACTTGTAAAGGGAAATCATAATGGGAAATAATAAAAGAAGACTAGGTCTCCAACTAACATTTTTATTAAACTCTGTGTCTTAGTCACTTTATCCCTACTCCGCGGCCGACCGTCATGCGACATGCATAATAGGCGAAAAAGTTTGAGACAGCGAAATAAAAGTTTAATTTTAATAGTAATAATAATCGTTTATTTGCTACAATTTAGTATCAATAATTGATGTTTAAATGGATACGTCGGATATTATTTTTAAAATGAATAAAAAAGAAACAATTGAATAAGTAATCTTGAAGGTTTGTGGAATCTCAACTCCATCAAAATGTAAATGATCCCAACAACCACCTTAATATAGTTAGCACCCTCGCTGCCGAAATCTTGACGGAAAGGGTTCTCATATCGATGGGTTAATTTTCACGAGTTATTTGCATTCAAAGGCGACTCGCTGACATCTGCATACAAATGGATGTAATTCCGCTTGCGACAACCCTAAGGCGTAGGTTGGCTTCACGCGGCTGTGATTAGATCAAATTGGGTGTATATCATTGTAATGTGCTATCATTTACACGTTTAATGTATTACAGTGGTTTGGTGGCCTGGTTCTACATATAAGTGTTAGCCTGCTTATTGCAAGTGAAAATAAATCCAGCCATATTACCACGTAACTATGTACACCCCTTAAATACCTGTTTTTTGTTCACCGCCAAGCAAAACGTAGCGATAAGTCTTTGTTTGTCAATACAATATTCAACTGACTTTATTATAAGAAGACCCCTGCAGCATAGATGTATTTCGTTTGCTTGATAATTTTTTAAATAAATCACTACCTATCAAATCAGCAATCATATATTTTCGCCAACCGAATATGACATTTATAATTGACTGTATATCATAAAGGCCCAAAAACTTCGTCTGCTATATGGCAAGATGTGTGGTACTCTACATTTATAAAATATAAATTCCAAAGTGATGTATTATGTGGAGGACGCAATAAGCATAAATTCGGTCCTTAAGCCTTTGACGGCCGAAACTCGGACCATATTTCCCCAGGGAAATAACGGTTTTGACCTTGATTTTGCTTAGACGTGCAGGAAATTATTAGCATATTCAAGTTTTCATAAAACAGTTTTTGTTTTTTTTTTGTTATGCAAAGAGGTTTTTTTGAATTCACTGATCTTTAAGAACCCTTCTTCTAAGAATCATATTATTTATTGATGTGTCGAATGTGTATAATTATGTCTATTAATATTGCTACGCATAATCTGACTAGTGCTACGTAAGAAAGCATTTTGCTACGCATGACCTGACTAGCGCTACGTATGAACAATATTGCAATGCAGAATCTGACTATACGAGTACATGAGAACGATATTGCTACGAATGACGTGACTAGTGCTACGCCAGAACAGCTTGGCTACGCCTAAAGTAAGTAGTCCTACGTTACGAAAAATTATTGCTACGCATAATGTAACTAGTGCTACGTGACAATATTATTGCTACGCATAATCTGAATACTGATATTATATAAATTTTTTCGTGCTCAGTAAATTTTAGAAAATTCAATTTCGACCAAATCTGTTTAATAAACAACAAGCTCAAAACAGGCTACGTTTTACCAACATAAAAAATACTACATGTTAAAATAGAAATAACTCTTTTTATTCCACGCCAAATATAAATGGCGTAAAATAATTCATAAAGGTACAGGAGAGCAAACGGAATAGTCGAAGTCTTTTGACGACTCGACGCTCATATACATCCACGCAACCTAAAGGCTATAAGATGCGCTGCCCTCTTTTTTGTTATTCCTCTATCGAGCCAACGGAAACTCATAAACAGCACGAAATGCGACAGCATAGCTGTCACTTTCAATCAAAATCAAAATCAAAAATATCAAAATCAAAAATATCTTTATTACGTAGGTACAACTTGTACACTTGAAATAAGTCAAAACATAAGTAGTCAATAAGTTGTAATAGTATATAAAAAAAAAAAAAAAAAAAAAACTCGTTTGAGATGCAGGATCCCCTAAGAAAAACGAGAAAAAAACTTAGGGGTTGCTCTTTTGTCAATAAAATGAGTACATAATATTTTATAAATACAACATGTAACATCATATCTTAAGAGTGAGTGTCTTATTCCCAAGGTGTGGTATCTTCAATAAAATCTTTTATTTCGTAATAGGCTTTACCACACAAACGTTCCTTAACAATTTTCTTAAATTTATTAATGGAAAGATTTTGAACGTTTTCTGGGATCCTATTGTAAAAACGTATACATTGTCCCATAAACGAAGTACTAACTTTATTCAGTCTAAAGAATGGAACATTTAATTTATTTTTGTTTCTGGTATTTATATTGTGGTTGTCGCATTTTTTTACAAATTCATTAATATTTTTACGGACATACATCACATTAGCAAATATGTATTGAGAAGCGACAGTCAAGATGGCAATTTCTTTAAATTTATCTCTCAATGATACACGGGGGCCTAAACAATATATGGCTCGAATAGCTCGCTTCTGCAACAAGAAGATCGTATTAATATCCGCGGCATTCCCCCACAGTAGAATGCCGTAAGACATAATACTGTGGAAATATGCATGATATACTAATCGCGCCGTATTTTCATCCGTTATGATTCTTATTTTCTTAACTGCAAAAGCTGCAGTACCGAGCCTACTTGCCAACGTGGCTATATGTGGCGCCCACTGTAGCTTAGTATCTATGGTAATTCCGAGAAATTTGGTTGAATCCACCAAGTCCATCACCTCTCCGTTAAGTGATACACTAGTTTGCACCTGCTTAACATTAGGGAGCGTAAATTTTATCAGTTTTGTTTTATTTGAGTTAAGCAATAAGTTATTGGCGCTAAACCAATGCACCATGTTCGAAAGAGCATTGTTTACCTCGTCAAAGACCATTTGCTGTCGTTTAATTTTAAAAATTACAGATGTATCATCAGCAAACAATACAATTTCATGTTTATCCTTCATGAGTGAAGCCAAGTCATTTATATAAACAAGGAAGAGAAATGGACCAAGAATGGATCCTTGAGGCACCCCCATTTTTATTTTGGTACCAGAGGAACTTTTACCATTTATAATTACTTTTTGAGTTCTATTATTTAAATAAGATGTCAATAGTTTAAGTTCAGCACCCCTGATACCATAGTGGTGCAATTTCCTGATCAACGTCGCATGTTCAACACAGTCGAAAGCTTTGGACAAATCACAGAATACACCTAGAGCATCCTGGGACTCCTCCCAAGCTGTAAATATATATTTTAGAAGATCAACTCCCGCATCTGTTGTAGATCTACCTTTAGTAAATCCGAATTGCTGTTTATGTAGTAACTCATGCTTATTAAAGAACAGTAAAAGTTGATTTAAAATAGTTTTTTCGAATATTTTACTGAGAGTTGGAAGAATGGAAATTGGTCTGAAATTCGAAGGGTCTGTACTGCTACCCGATTTAAAAAGAGGTAATACTTTACTGTGTTTCATTAAGTCAGGAAATTCACCACAATCAATACACTCATTAAATATGATAGCTAAAGTCGGTGCAATGATATGCACAATGTGTCTTATAATTTTTACAGACATGCCCCACAAATCTGTAGTATTCTTAACATTAATTAGTTTAAAAGCACTGATAACATCTTTTGGGCAAATATATTGAAATTTAAATACATGTTTATTTTCTTTGACACATTTTTTCAGTAATGTCTCGGCGACGGTAGGAGAAGATATAAGATTTTTAGTTGTTGTCAGTGGAACATTAGCAAAAAAATCGTTAAAAATAGTTGCTACCTCTTTATCAGTATCTATTCGCTTATTATCAATATATAAGGAATATTCAGTATTTTTGTATTTATTTTTCCCAGTTTCTCTATTAATTATGCTCCACGTTGTTTTAATTTTACAATCCGATTTCGAAATAATGTTTTTAATATGTAAAGATTTAGCTTTAAGACATACCTTTTTAAATATTTTAGAGTATGTTTTTACATATTTCTTAAACGCTTCACTAGTGTTGTACGACCTCTCATCATAAAGTTCATACAATCTCTGCCTACTTCTATGAATTCCTAAAGTCGCCCATTCATTAAAAGGTTTAAGATTTTTTGCATTGACTGTTTTTATTTTAGGTGCAAATATAACGTCAAACTCATTTTTTATTAAATAAAATAATTTACCATACAGAATATTTGGGTCTTTTTTGTTGCAATCAAAATACGAGAGTTTAGCAGTTATATTGCACCTAAGCTTCTCAATACGATTTTCGTTTACAGGGACAAACGTTACTTTCTTTTTGTTATTATTTTCCTTAGATATGTTTTTAAATGAAGCTTGCAAGCCACAATGATCTGAAGTAAGTTTATTAATAACAGATTGACTGTATGGTTTTACATTACTAAATATATTATCTATACAAGTAGCTGTGGTGCAAGTTATTCTAGTGGGTTCTAAGAATAAGTTACTAAGGTTATATGATTTAAATAATGATATGAATCTGATAGTGGTAGGATTTTTTTCTAATAAATTAATGTTGAAATCACCACATATAATTAAATATTTCTTTGATACACATAACTTGACAAGAACTTCTTCCATAATTTGTTCAAATGTATCATATAACCCACTAGGAGGTCTGTATACGCTTACAATAATAAGACACTCAAGCTCTACACAAGCTATTTCAATAGTGCGTTCAACAGACAGGCTCACAATATCTTTTCTTTCTTTAGCTTTTAGATTTGTTTTGGTTAGTATTAGGGAGCCACCTCGTATTGCATGTTCTCTGTTAAATGAGCTTGCCACCTGGTGATCACTGAGATTGATAACTTCATTTTTATTTAACCAATGTTCGGTAACACAAAGTATGTCAATACTATAACATTTAGTAAATAATTCTATTTCTAATTCTTTACCGACTATACCTTGCATGTTTTGATGCACCAGGTTAGTATTACAATAATTATTTCTATTTGTTTCTGTAACCTCTGTGGTTATGATTTTATTACATTTATTAATTTTATTGCAAGATATAATTTCTTTTGTCTTATTACCTAGTTTAAATTATTTGGAACGAATTCCAAGCTTATTAAAAATTCCAAAATTATTTAAAATTACGTTCGTGAAAATCCGTAAAATTTCTCACATAAAATCTAAATACATACAAAGCCTTTAAAAACCATCACTATACACTTCAATCCGCCAACACCCAACGCTGCTTTTGCATTCTCATATATTTTTACAAACACGCGTTTTTCGGTAATATTTTTTTATAACTTTTTTTCTACATTCATGTACGTTGAAGTTTCGTTACTTTACGTTGCATTTTGTTGTAGCCAAATATAATAGCAGAGAGAGGCCTATGATCAGCAGTGGACGGATAAGGGCTGATAATGATGATGATAATGATATAAACTTGTAACAGAAATGGAGATATATTAAGGAAAAACAACAGTAATTTTGACATAGAATATTTTTGCGCGGTTCTTTGTAGGTTGGACTAATTAACAAGGTTTATAAATATTAAAAAATATCACAAAGTGACAGACTGAATGAATTTGTTTGTGAGAATGTTTCTAATGAGTTTCTCGCTTATTTTCAAAGTTCACATCATACTTTCAAATATACGCCATGACACATTAAGATAGAGTCTACTTTTCGATGCCTGATTTGCATAAAATATATTTTTATGAAAATTTCTATAATTTGAAATTTATGTATTCAACAAACCAAGATAGAATGGTGCGAATATTTTTCAAAAGTATTTTCGGTTTTGTATTTGCGGTTCTCACTGTCCTTTACCTCTCAGATCAATAGGTGATCATATATAAAAGTATACTATATAAAAGTATACTAAGCTCACGTTGCTATTAAAATCATATAAAACCAAATGCTATCTAGAGAATTGAAATGCGATGTTTGTATGATGCAAGTAATAAGGTAAGGCCCCTTACAAGAAGTAACACGGTAAGGTTATGGGTAAAATTAAAATAGCATACATCCATTTGAATAATTTGATGATATATAAGTGATCATAGACTTCCCGCTACACAAGAGGATAATATAATGTGATAGTCGTACGAGACTGAAAATTCCGAAAGAACCTTACCATCAGGTAAACCTGCAATTCCCTTTCTATAAAATATTAAGAGATTCTACGGTGCTCGGTCTATCGCCTATTAGAAGTGATGACATCATATGTTCTTAATTGGAAGCAAGTAACGATGATCCCCCATCTTTGTATTTTTTGAAGACTCCATCTCCAAGAAGTGGAAGATATGAATGGTACCAAAACAAAATAGTACTTATGTCTGAGAGAGTAGTTCGATATTTGTACCTGTCAGGAAGAAAGTCGATGGCTGATGCTAATGATGGAATGTATCAAAGCCAGGCACGGACACAAACTAGATAGAAGTTATTAAATTAGTTTGCTTTTGCGACTGTATCCGAGCAAATAGTGCCAACTTTGCCATATTTCATATCTGCACTGATATGATCGCAGGCTTAATGCGACACGGTCCCATTTCCCTTGGCCGGACAAAAGATTTACAACTTCGTTTAAGAGTAATTGGATGAGTATGTTACGCAGGCTGGGTTCTATTTGCTTTGGACGCTCAAACGAGATGGAACTTTGTCGCTGCAAACTTCATACGCTTGCCAAGTGCTCCATGTTTGGGGCTAATTTTAGGATCGTTAAAAGTTCTCGGTTTCTTTGTTTTTTTTTGTGTCTTTTGGATTTCGTAATTAGCAAAGTTAATCCTTTAATACAAGATCTAAAGGGTTTTCGAGAATAAAAAGAAATGGTATTCAAGTGAATGTGTCTGCGTTTATACCCCTTTCTACGTCTGGCAATTGTTTTTAACCTTAGGATATAATAATATATTTTTTGGAATTGAAAAATGGAATAATCTTATAGAATTGTAAAATATATTTTGAAAAGAGCAACCCAACAGAGTTTCTTCCTAGATTATTTTTATATACTATACTAGTATGTATTTCATTTCTTGTAATAGAATAATTAAAAAGATTATTTCCACTGAGTTTATTTCACCGGTTCTGCTGAGTAGGCTTGCTTTGGAACCGGTAGTGGACTCAATTGACATTCAGAAAGATACTTTGATGGTACTATTTTGAATAATATTGTTGACTTTGACTGTGACTTTGAATAAGTATACTGTCATCGGTCCTCGATAGATTTACAAAGTTTGAACGAAATCTGGTCGTTATTTAAAGTAAAGTATCAACCCTTTATGTCCCACTGCTGGGCACGGGTATCCTCCTCGAAATCAGGCGAGGAGGGTAATGGGCCATAGTTCACCGATGCGCTGGCCCAGTGCGGGTTGGTGAACTTCACATACCTTGAAGGTCGTTATTTAATTAGCACTAATTTTGCGAACCACAGTATTAACAGCAAATACGTGTGTGTGTGTTTTGCATGCATATAGCACCTCCCTATTTTCCTAAACTGCATATGCGTACACCTGCATGCACCGCCACCACTAATTATAAGCCAAGCCGCGCCTTAAGCACCACAACCACACAATCAACGCAAATTTCGCCCCAATGCTTGCAACTTGCAAGGCATGTATTTTAAGTAAAAAATATAAAATATAAAGTTAATTTTAAATGAAAAACCAAAACCGACTTCAAAACTATACCTTCAAATTATGTACAACTAAAAAAATTTAAATAATATTTAAATACTTTGAGTACTACTTTTTAAAATTAGTCATTTTGGGAGTCGGTGCCAGCCAATAAGGACAGTCTAATCACAATTCACAGCATTTGAATACACAATATTATACTCTCACATCTATTATAAATTCCTTTGCAATTATTGATTTTGTACTCATACGAGTACACCCAGTATTGTATATGTCTGTTAAGGTTATCTTTGCTTTGGCTGGTACCGACTCCAAAAATAACTAATTTTAAAAAGTAGTACTCGAAGTATTTAAATATTATTTAAAATTTTTAGTTGTACATAATTTGAAGGTATAGTTTTGAAGTCGGTTTTGGTTTTTCATTTAAAATTAACTTTATTTTGTACTTTTTAGTTTTAAGTATAGTGGCCCTATAAAGTAAGGCTAGTAAACTTTCAAGGCTTAATGGAAAACAAACGAAGAAAGGATTTAAATTAACGCACAGCCAAAGCGATTTGGAAAGTTGTATGCAATACATATATTATCATCGACATCAGCCTTTCTCCATCCACTGCTGAACATAGGCCTCCCTCAATGAACGCCAAGACGACCGATCAGAGAATGATGATGAGATGATGATAATAATTTTATGTTTTGCATACACAATTTTACAGAGTGCATACACAAACTAGTTAGAATTTCTGCCACAGACCGCATCCTTACAGTAAGCCATTAAGGAATTGATCATCATATTTGGCTACGACAGTTACTTGACCACTGGACCATAAAGACGTTACGTTAGGCAAATATCCTGATGGTCTATAAAAAATTCAGCCGAGTATCGTTAATTTGCTTCTAAGAATTGAAGAGTTCCGTTACTTTATTATGGATCCCATGATCAGAACCTAGCCAAGTTTTCACCAAACTATCCTTGAACTATATTCTTTCATATAAACTAATAATCATCGAAATCGGTTGGCGTGATATTCAGTTATTCATCTATTTGTCGCGCACGTACCTAATGCAAATTTAAGACTTTTATGGTTTTCTCATGGACACCATCATCAGAACTAGACTAGATTAAAATGGGACCACATGGGGAGCATCAGCTTTCTAATACAAAAAGAATCATCAAAATCAGTTCATCCAGTCAAAAGTTATGAGGTAACACTTATAAAAAAAAAAAAAAACATACAGTCGAATTGATAACCTCCTCCTTTTTTAGAAGTCGGTTAAAAATACTTTATATGGACTAATATGGATTCTATTTTTAAAACATGCAGTCTTATGGACTGCCCACGAAAGTGAAAACTTTTATAAATCGAAATTGACCTTATGAAACTTCAAATTTTATTTCTAAAAAAATTAAAATTTTATTATGTACGTCATAACGCCACGTTAGCATGTCGGTGATGCGAACTTATAATTATCTTCTACCAAAAAGTGCTTTACGCGAATAAAGAATTTACCACTTCAAACAAGTCCTTTTACTTTGCGATAATTTTGAAATTTACTTACGGTTACTTATTAATTACGATTTTAGTATAAAATAGATCGGTCATACTTAGCGATATCGCGATATTATAACGTGTAAATTATATGTTACAGTAATTGAAATATAATCGAACATACAGATAACAAATAAAAGACTACGTGAAAACAATATTGTAAGATTTTTCGAACTACACCGATATTAATCATGGTTATTATAGAATAGAACTGATTGGAATCAATTATTATAGGCCTTTTATAAATGTGAAGGCCTTTATCTATTTAGATTGCGTTTTATTCGAATTTTCGAAACATCTTTCTTTGTCTTGTGAGTCTTTGAACTTTGACTTTGAAATGTTTTCATCGTCATTTTAATCAGCCTTTATCCGTTCACTGATAAATAAAGGCCTCACACAATGAAAATCAAGACTACCGATTCCTTGAAAATGGCATCTAATAAATACCGGTCTTGTATTCCCGAGTCGTTAATGGCTGACCAACAGTTTGTCATTCTAAACACGGCCGCCACTCTTGCACCTTATTAGCCCATCGGCCATAGTGCCATAGGCCATGAAGTGTGTGACCAGTCTGGATAAAAATATTTGTAGGAACGATGAGTATGGCAAATATAGAGTTTTGCGAGGTTTAAACGAGCAGACGAGACACCTGATGGTAAGTGGCTAAAGTCTATAAACAGAAACGAGTTCACCTATGACTAGACCACTCATGCATGTATTGCCTGTCCTCAGTTGTAAGATATAAAGTCTCTGTGCCAGTGATGGCACTACCTGTTCTATCCTTCTCTCCAAAGCACAGCAAAGCTGTTTCAATGAATAAGCTAAGACGGTACCCTAGTAAAGGGGTCGGAATCCAAAACTGCATTAAATTTGCGTCAACGTTTAAATAACTAATTTCATTTAATTAAGCCATTCGTTACCATTATGAACAATAATTAAGTACCGTTAACAAAAAAAAATGTTTTTAACAAACAAGTACACATTCTCTTTGTGTACTGTCCACAAAGTATTAATAGAGGCTCAACCGCTCCGCTGAAGGGCCGAAGGGCTGTCCCTGTTGTGATTGGGGATGCAAGGTCGCCGCGGGCAGGATTATGCAAATATGAAATCCCTAACCCTTGTTCGGTGTTGAATAAGAGTGGTTGTACATTATAGGATGCTGCATCCATGCTGCTGTCTAAATGTAAGAGAGGAAGGCTAAAAGAGATTTCGGAAAATCTCGATGAAGATATTCTTTATTAATTTCAAAGTTAATGGGTATGTGATAACTATTGTCACTAAAATAAATATATGCCATCTAATCTATGCAAATTGCTAACCATATTTCGAACTTGGGACTATGCTATCTAAATTTTGTTCAGTGAAGTTGAAAATAGAGTTAAAAAAAATATTCGAATAAGATTTAAGAAAATAATACCTGACGTGTGATGTGATTCCTATCGAAAGGAGATACTTCCTACCTAAATCCAGCTCCCAAGCTTCATCAAGATTACAGACTCATCCAACAAGACGACTTAGAAAGAGAAACACTTCTTTTGGAATTTTTGGACTCGATTTGGAATTCAAATAACCAAGAGGTCTAAACACAGACGGATAAAGGCTGATTATGATGATGATGAAGATTAAGATGAAGGGGTCTAAATACTAGTTTTAGATAAAGTAAGGAAAGTAAAAGAGGAAGAAAGAAATGAGAAGCTACTGACGATGTAAATTTCGTCATAAACATTTACAAAATTGTTTCCTATTTTTGAAGACCCCAAATATGAACAAATGCCTAAAAAAAATAGCAAGGGTAATCCCCGAATAACGACACGCTCTGCCTACGACCCTAATTATTTTAAAATCAGCCGTAAGGGTGCGTAGATTAGATTTGGGATAAGAAATATTTCTTTATTACCTTTATTTTTTTTTAATTATTGGCTGTTTTCTTTTAGCTCCTCGCCTGATTTCGAGGAAGGAGACCCGTGCCCAGCAGTGGGACATATATGGGTTGATACTTTACTACTTTTTTACTTTTCTTTTAGCTAAGGCGTCCTTGCGTACATCATATTTTTAATATACATAATCAACTCGTCTTTTTGTTGGATGTATTGAGTTACACCATGGGATTTAGGATTACGTCCTGCTTTTAGCGAAATACAGCAAAGCTTCATGAAAGAAAAGAAAAAGATGTAAACACTACACTTGTGTAAACGAGGCTGCACTGCGAATTTTTATCACGGGCAAATATAATATATTCTGAATATTATCTTCATTTTGAAGAGTGTGATGTTCAAGAGTGGAGGCCGCGTTTAGGTAGACGAAGTGTTAGTCGGCCATTTACCAGGTGGGAAGACGATCTCCGTGCAGTGGCAGGTTCGCGTTGGATGCGAGTGGCAAGGGATCGGTCGTCTTTTCGTTCGTCGTAGCAGTGGATGGATAAAGGCTGATTATGATGATGGTTGTCTTTATTTATAGGTAAATATGGGTTGAGGGTAATTATGTTAGAAACAGCCACAAACATCCGTTTATCATAACAAAACAGCCGTTTATAAATTATACAGATATGTATGATCAACGTAACGATCGAACAAAGACATTCAAACAGCGGAGGTATCTTATAAGTAATATTTATTACTTGACAGGGAGGGAGAGGGGAGGTAATTATTTAGGAGGAATCCTCTCCTCCCAAGGGCGCTAGGGGGAGTTTATTAACTAATAAACTTCACACATTTATTTCGCGTTCATGTTGAATTGTTTCTTTTTTTAATTTCGCTCATGTATCTTATTTTAATGTGGGTAAATGAGAATGTCATTTTTTCTATTCAATGTTGTATTTTTTTGAGATTGATTTATTCAAAAGTTTGAATATTTTTTTTGTATTTATTGTGAATTATCCCTCCCACTCATCATCGCTATCTTCTACCCATTCTTGGACATGGGAGTATTTCAATTATGCATGTCGCGTTCATTGAGGGAGGCCTATGTTCAGCGGTGGACGGATAAAAGCTGATGATGATGATGATGATGTCGCAATTTCTCTCATATTAGTTAAAAACCGATCATGGTAAGTCCGATGGAACTACAAATATTTGAATCTACTAGCCTCGCTCAAAGTAGAGCCTAAGTAGAGTAAGATATACGTTTTGTTAATCAAGAGGTTCAAAATAATAAAAATACATTTTTTTTATCTATATAAAAATATGCAAAATATGTGTATAATAATGTAAGTAGCATACTTTTTATTAGTTTTCTTATATAAACACAATAATTCTAATGTAAATAGCATATTTTTTATTTATATAATAATATGAGGTTTCTCATTTAAACACAAAAATTGGTGACGTATTTTTAAATTCGTTTCTGATAGTGACAACATCGACTCGCTAACCACCCGGTTAATTGAGTTTCATGCACAGCCCGTATTAGGGAAATAGATTTCATGTCAAAAACTATCACACAAATATTGATGATAAAATGGCACTTTTCCTGGTTCACTTACATTTGAAATTTAATGTAATAAGTGTGGTAACTTATGTTATCTGCGTTTTGTGGCAAATAAATGATGATTGTAAGTTTTATTTGACCCATTAATTAATAAAGATTAGAAGAAGAATTAATAAGGGGTAAGCCACTAAACACGAGACCATCGCTTGCTCATCGGTGAAGGAAAACATCGTGAGGAAACCTGCATGCTTGATGAGGTTAAAAGTCTTTGAAGGTATGTGAAGTTTACCACCCCGCGCTGGGCCAGCTCATCGGTGAACTATGGCCCATTACCCTCCTCGCTAGCTCTTCGAGGAGGAGACCCGTGCTAGCAGTGGGACTTACAAGGGTTGATACTTTACTTTACTAAGCTACTAAAGTTAAGGAGATTACTCCTGATTGAGTGACTAACGAATAACCGGCCAAGTATTGTTCATTGTATGTGTTTACTGTATATGTTTACTTACATTTAAGCTTTTTGTTATAATATAACTTTTAAGATAATAAATAATAAAAAAAAAAAACTATTCCACGTATGGATACATCCGAAACTCGACATGTTCAAGTGCTTTCTTTACAATTCAGTTTTTTCAATATCTGAAATAACAAATTGAATTTCATGCTGCGTCTAAATGGTTTTTGGAATCAATTATCCAAAAGTTAACAGGACCGTGCGTGTGGCGGATAGCGCCAATATGCTGGTGGAAATTAAAGAAATTGATGATAACTTAGCTGATAAATTTTATGAGGCTTATGTGATTAATATATTTGTCCAATTTACGCAGGCTAGTTGAGTTAAGTTCTGGAATGTTCTTTGCGGTGATAGTAAGACAACCTGGCATACTTATCACCTTATGGCATCGACCACATAACCTATAGACTCCTAATAACAGGGGAATGGGTTCTGGCGACACATCTGACTTATAGTTCCGATGTAAGCCGTAAACAATGTAATCAAACTATCGTGTCGTCTCATTCTTTCCCGTTTCGAAATATTCATTTCTTTTTAACGTTCCGTGATTGGTAATGTATGACATTGAATTAGCTAATCACAGCATTGCAATCCCTTTCATCTCACCTCAGCTAGTTGCCAGAATGCATTTAATACGAAAAATCAAATATGAGGAGTCTATAGGTTGTGTGGTCGATGCCTGATGGATAATGGCCAGCATTAATTATATCAATGAGTGACTGGTGAATCGATCATTAAAAAAATAATTGTTTTGATTAATATGTTAAAGAATTCAAAAATCTATAGAATAGTACTATTATCTTATAACTAAATTCATTAAAATACCGATAGTACAAAAGCCTTAACTAAAATCTGGACACAACAAAAGAACAAAGCCCCCGCGGCGGCCGTAATTAAAAAAACTAACGAACTGATTTGGCCTGCAAATGAGTGGGTCCAAATTCATCCAACTTCCCCGTCGGTAAATAGATTTCGTTATAGCACAAAGGCAGTAAGCAAAAAACGCAAAGCAATAACGGATTCCCCTGGGCAGTAGCAATGGCAGAAGCGGAGCAGCGCGAATACAAACCTTAGGACCAGGCAGTATGACTCACTCGTGTCGAAAATTAAATCCTATGTCACTATGGGATATTAGACCCTATATGGAACGAATAAGGTATGTAGGAAGCCTATCAGGATTTATTTGTCGAAATGTTGGAATTGTTGTAAACTTGCAGCATAGATCTTTACAAAGTTTTTTTTATTCCCCTTATCTGCTATTGGTTTTTGGGAAAAGTTCGTATCGGTCGGTTGATTGAGATGGGTTTGTAAGATATGTGACCTATGCAAATCATTGCTACCGTGGACAACATTTTTATACTCACATTTAAATCCACTGTATTTTTCATGAAATCAATCCTTACTCATATTATAAATGTTAGTAGGCATATTTGTTACGCTTCCACGTGAAAACTACTCAACCAATTATCATGAAACTTTGTACACATATTCTCGGAGATCCTAGAAGTTACGTAGATACATTAAAAAAAATTTGCTAACTTGGGTAAAGTCGCGGGCAACAGCTAGTAATAACATTTTTAAACAGCCTATTAGTATGGCTATATTCACAATCACCGCATCGTCACCAGTACCATCACCATTATCATCAGCACCATCAGAGCAGGCCAGGTTACTCATTCTTTTGTTACTTGACCCGCTGTTTGCTTGCTAAGAAGGTCTTCATGACAATAATTACTCTGTCAATTTGTTCGTTTTACGAAATAAAGTGAAATTGTTTTACGGTTGCAGCACGAGCGTGCGACATAAATAGACAATAGAAATGAACTTTATTATCTACAATCTAAATGACTACTTTCATAATTATCACTAATAGTAGTTATTAAATGCAAGCGAACATATTTTTCCCAACAATACATTTTCCATGTCTCTTTACATTTAATCCACTCAAAACTAAATAAATCAATATTTCTAAACAATCATTGTTCATTCTTTGCCCACCCATTTCGCCCTAATGGGGCGAGATGATAGATGGTGATAGTGCGTGATATCGAGCCTGTTAACTTAATGTGTCCTATCCATGGACATGTTTCGGCATGTCGGACCACTCAACTTTAGAATTGATTTATAGGATATAGATCCATCAAAAGCACGTCAGAAAATAGAATATATTAATGTACGTTCCAATTATTTAGGTATGTATTATTATTATTATTCAAAAAGCGGCTGTTCCAGGCAAGGCCTACCTTCGTATTACTGCGACCAGGGTTGATCTATTGTGATTGCCACTATTTACAACTCCGGTCCAAGTCCTGTTGTTTCTATGAACTCTAGGACTTTTTTGGCACCAAGAGATTGGATCTCTTCTGGGTGCAAAACATACTTTCCTAGAATAGAGCTACGTCTATGCATTAGGTTGGGGCATTCAGTGAGAATGTGCATAGGCGTTTCCTCTGCTGAGTAGCAGAGTCTGCAGAGCATTTAGGTACGTACATCATAACGTATGATTTATATTATTCTGAAGAACTATTTGGGCTATCTGCACTGGGATTTCATCTAAAAATCTTAATTTAAAGTTCCATTCACACAGCACACTACCTCGGAATTCGGAAATCCACAATTTGACTTTAAAGGCCAGCCTTGCTCTATGTGGAACCGTTTGTCAGAGCTTACTCATATTAAAACGGGTGTACGCGCAAACACCTGGTATGATAGCCTATGTTTACATATGTTGGTGCGGTCGCAAAAGGATAGTCGATTCAACTGATGGTAAGCAATCCATAGACAGCTGCTACACCAGTAAATTAGCAAGCGTTGCCAGTCTTTCAAGTATTGGTTAGTATGCTCTTTTTTTTGAAGGTTCCTAAGAAAAAAAAAAAGTAAAACTATAGTTTACAATTTCCAGTAGCTATTTTGGCCACGATCCGTCTGAACTTTTGACATTTCAACTTACGTAAAATTTGTCTTCGAGTCCTCAATCACACTGGTGTTGGTGAAAGTTATAACTCCTTCTATTCTACCCTGTCATATAAAAATCATTACAAGAAATGAACAAGGAAGCGCAACAAAGCGCATCCCTCCCTGTGAAAATTTCATGCCCGTAAAATATATGTTTCCATAACGTATGTTCAAAATTTATATTCTCTTTAGTTAAAATATTCTCTGCAAAAAATCTCATAATAACATTCCCCTTCAACCGCATACGTTTGCTTCGCTCCGGGGATAGACTCAGAATATTTACTCTTTTTTATGTGCATTGCTAGACTTTAAACCTTTGATTCTTTAAAAAATTATCAAAATCGGTCTTAAAAATAAAAAAATTAATGACACTAGTCCGGGGAAAGCCGACATGCGTTACCGAGAGATGCAGTCTTGGTACACATTATTATGTGCATTTTCGAAACTGTAAAGCTGCTTTATGGAAGAAAGAAGCTAGGTGGTCTCTGCTTGATCACAGCGCATTCCTTCCACATGATTTTGGTAAGATAACCAGGACTGTCGTCTGCTCTCGTATGTTTGATAAGACTCTTATTAAATACCTTACAATTTCTCCGGTCGGTAAAACTAATGTAACCTCATCGTTATTCATATTTATACAATACTATACTCCGCTGGCTCAACGACCCAAAGCAGATATTGGCCTCCGACACCAGATGGCGCCGCGCCCTGTCTTTAGGGATCTCCTCCCAGCTTACAGCGCTCAGGCTACGTAGGCCATTTAGCACTTGGTCCTTCCAACGGTATTTTGGTAGGACAACCAGTCACCTCTCATAGGCTCTCCATACCTCTCTATCAGCTGGCATTATCTCGATGTCCGAGTCAGCCGAGTCTAGCGGACTTAATTTTTCCTATAATGTTGGGCGTAGACACTATATTTTAAATCACATTTACCACTTTAAATTTTATACTATGTCTATCATCATCAAAATGATGTCCATCATTATCACTTTTAACATCAGCATCACTATCATCATCTCTTGATTAGACGCCATATCATCATGTCTTCCTTCTTGGTGATGGTCGACTCTCCGTGTTCCCGAAATTAAATGCACGTAAAAACTTCTGCAAGACTTGGCTATAGGAAATATTTAAGGCTGTTTGTTTACGTAGCGATAGCCATAAAACACCCATAAACTTTTTATATTTATGATCAGATTCATTATTTTTGCTCCTATATTTTAAGTAGCGAATGCCTTCGACTTTGTTTGTGTAGGCTTTTTTCATTACTTGAAGCGTTGCGCCTAAGGTTTTTGAGAGGGTTTTTTGACGATATTTGTTACAAGTATGAGGTTTTAATCAGATCCTGTCCTATGTCATATTATATTCTGCCATTTCTTGTATAATTTAATATCACCAGAATTTCGTTTTTTTCAAAAGTTGAATAGTTGAATCGTTCTTTGCTATATTAAAAGATTCTTTGCTATAATAGAAAATAGTAGATTTGATGAAGATAAACCAAAGAAACTCCGATGATCCAGTAAATCTAAAATACAACTAAATCTGCCATATTTGGAATTCTTCATATAAATATTTATAATTATCTAGCCCACAGCTTTGCCTTCGTTAACTAAGATTTACAACAGCATTTTAGCGGGACCATATCTAGCCTCTAGCCGTTCTCGACAAATGAGTTGTCTATAACTGAACGAATCTTTCAAATCCGACCAATAATAGTTCATGAGATAAGCGCATCTAAACAAACAAACTCTGCAGCTTTATACAAGTATATGTAAGATTTTTGGCATATTGTTTGTCCTCTACAATATCAGAACTAAACCTTACATAACATTTTACAAGTCGGTTAAAATCCATTAATGCCCTGTCATTATTTGCCATAAAATGGCAGTAAAAATATAACGGCCGCTTGCATATTATTATTATTATTATTATTTACGAGGCTCATCATTTTAGGGTTCCATAACCTCGGCCATAAAACGCCAAATGGGCACAGAAATTCCTCATGGGCGTATGTTTGTCTATGTCTCACGAGACTAAACGGTTTCTTACGTATTGTTTCTATGGGTATATCGTTGACAGCGTTTTGGTGTTCTTCAAGAGAGACCTGTTAAGAGCGTTGGATTATCTGTTGATGATAATATATAATATGATTTTGATTTTTTGTTTTGATTTGATTTAAAATGACCGTCCGATCCCCTGCCACTCGCATCCAACACGAACTGCGTCACACGAAGATCGTCTTCACGTCGGACCAAGACTTTAGTTCCACAATTAGACCTTATTGACCTATCGGCTATCCTTATATCCTTTTGTTGAATTCATATCATCATTAACATCATCATCAGCTGCAGCAACCTCTATCCGTCTAGTGCTGATAAAAGGCTTTCCTAAATGAACGCTAAGACGACCGATCCTTCCCTACCATGGTGGGAACTTATAAGAAGAAAGGACAAAAGAGCGGGGGCCAAGGTATGAGGACGGGAACCTCACCTCATCGTACTGTCCCGACGTTGGGAGTAGTTGTTTGGTGGTGCAGAAAGACCCTTCTGTCGAGATGGTGTCGGTCCCTTGGCGGACTGACTAGCCGTTCAGGTGACCTGTTGCTAGCAGATCCGGGGCACCTTACCAAAGGTGGCATTCGCCGGGCTTTAGTGGGTAGAGCTGCATCCACTAACCTTCTCTCGCGCGCAGCGAGTCCCAAATACTCGCCTGGGGAGACCCACTTCCAGCGTAATGCCTCAGTGCATTTCGGGCGTCAAAGAAAAATAAAACGACTGATCCTTCCACACTCCACCTTAATGGCCGACCAAATACTTCATCAACCTAAACGCAGCCTCCACTCTTGAATATTAATGGCCCGTAGGCCATGCGTTCTTCTGAGTGGGTGACCAGTTTACCGCCACTTCAATAAGCTTATTCTTCGCGCGATTTCGGTAACTTTAGTTTTCTGGCGCAGGTCTTCGCTTCGAATCCTATATGCCAAAAATAATTCAACACAATTTCTTTCGTAGTGAATGATGTCCTAATGACCACGCAAGCTTCACGTGGTTATACCCTTACCACTTTTCTAATATGATAAAGTGGTGTTTGGTTAGAACTTTACATGTATTCGAAAACCTTCGAAACTACTTCCTCATCAACATTATACTTTATCAACCCACTACTCGTCATAGGCCTCACTCAACGAACGAGACGACTTATCAAATTGTTTCTTAAAGTTGGCCGTAACATAGCGGCCAACAGATATAAACACGATATTAACATATTTGTAATCATAATATTTTATAAATCATAAAAATAATATGTACGGAAAATATGCAATTACATAAGGAAATGACAACGTTTCGTCACGGCGTTTAAGTCGATTTTACCACGTTAATAGGTGTTTTACACAAAATTCTTTTATCAGTGTATTGTTACTATCACCAGGACACTTCTTTATTTTATTTATTGTTTAATTTCGCATATAGGATCTTGGTAACGATCACTATGATCGTCTTAGCAGCTAAGTTTATAATGAGGGTTCCCAACGCGCCCATGTCTATCTGTCATGTCTTAATGGCATAGACTATAAAAAATAATAATGACCAGTCTAAAAATTATGTTAAGGCGAATGAAGCTGCGGAAAATACCTAGTATCCCATAATAAATATTTCAATTGTCGAAATTGCTCGAGAAATGAAATCTTAATGACTTCAATTAAAATATGGAGTCTATTTTAAAGTTTACACATAAAATATTTGTTAGTCCCGTCGTCCGTCGCTCGTTAAATAAATTTGGCGTTTAATATTATTTATTGCGTACCCCCGAGTTTAAGGGTGTTTTAAATTATACCAGCCCTTCCGAGATGAGGGAAGAGTTTCTCCATGTCTCACACAAATGTGTTATGTTAGCTTTTTGAACGATTTTATCAGGTTATTGTTTAGTAACAGACGTGTTCTTAGATTTTTTAAGTGACAACGTCTTATAATTATATGGAGTCGGCTGCACGCACGAAAAAACATGACTCATGCGGCGTTACCTCGCTCAGAGGCGTTCCATTTAAGGCTTTAAGTGCAAGCGAAAGCGCGGAACGAGTAACAAAGAGGCACAATCGGCCCATCAGTATTTTCTTATGACGTTGTCACGTTCAACTGTCGTCAGTAAACCGACTTTACAGACTACCGTTTTTTCTTTAAAGTATTTGACTTTGAGCATGTAAAAAGTAGCACATTTTAGCTACAAGAGATGATTGATCTTTACATATAAATATATTATAAAATAACCTTTGTCTAGAATTCTCCAATCAGTAAACGGCGCTGGTTGAATGTGGGTGCGAAGGATAAGGTGCCTCGGTGTTTTGTGAACTGGCCTCTGTCCTAATTTAAAAAAGTAGTATCAACCCGTACAAGTGCCACTGCTAGACACGGGTCTCACCTCGAAATAAGGGGAGGGTGCTGGGTCATAGGTCACCTCATGCGCTGGCTCAATACGGGACGATGAACCTTCTTGATTGGTACTTGTTTCTTCCAATCAACAGTTTTTCTGTGTTTTGTATGGAAGGGCAGAACGGGCAGTGAAATTACCTAAGATCTTATTGTCTTGAAATCTTATGTCTGAGGAAACACATAAATGAGGTATCTCATTTATTCTTATCTATACTTCCAAGTAAAAAAAAAACGTTGAATTCGTCATGGAGGACTCGAACCACTTACCATCAGTTGGCAAATCAGCAAGTTCGTCTATCAAACTAACATAACAAATAAAATACTTATATATTAAATGAAATCGAATCTTGAACTTCTTAATCCAGCCGTCTACGTGATCCAGTCATATTTTACTATTAAGTATTTATTTTGTTACAGGTAAGTGGAGAAATAAACATTTGGAAGAAGTAATGTTGATAAGCCGCTAGATGGAATGTTCTAGTCAGTCGATGCCAGCGTACAGGTTGGTAACTATAGTCGCATCTCATGATGGGAGTTCTTTGACGGTGCCGAAATATAAAGCGACGCAAAAACAGCTAAAGAAACACCTTTTATTGATTTTAACGCGATTTATTTTTTTATATGATGATGGTCCAGTGGGTAAGGGTTCAGCCTCTTTAGCGAGAGCGTCCAGGTTCGATCCTGACTCCCATTCTGTGGTGTACAAGACACCCTGAACAGGAGACCGTTGTCGGTTATCGGTGTAAATCTTAATGAACCGATGTAAAGTCCGTAAAAGTTGTTTCATTATAACATTATAGGAGAACTCATTGTCCTCGCCAGTTTTCGAGGAGACACTAACACGAAACTGTAGTTGTAAATCGTTAGCGCGTAGGTAATGCAGAAAAAGATATAGCGAATATTCACATAACCGAGGGACAGGTGCCCCCCTCTTCATAACTTGAAATCGACGATTCGTCACGCCGATGTATTACAATAGATCCAGCAAGTTAAAAAAATAAAATGTTATATTAAGGGTCTGTTTCACAATATACTAGTAAAGTACCCTATAGCTATATGACACATAAATTAACTGACACATAAATCTTCTAGTTAGTCTTGATTGGGTTTCACCATCATCTTCCCTGTAAATTTATTTGGCAGATCCCTATTTGGCACTTACTGGTTAGTAGGCTTGGCAACCTCGCATTTTATAGTTCCGTTTTCGATAAATATGTTTTAGAAAAACATTCCATGTTGTAAATATACATGAAAATTTGTTTTTATAATTTAAATGTATGTATCATACCATCTTTATACCTTTTATTTACATAGACATTGTATATAATGTTATCCCTTAATTATTAAACGTTCAAAACACAATTTAAATTATTTTGTATATTACTGTTACCGGAACGTCAAATTGTCAAATGTCGTGAAGCTGTCAACCCCTTATATATCTGTCAACTAATTTATGTGGCAGATAAATTTGCTAATGGCCAGTTGATCCGACCTATAGTTTACAGGGAACTTTATTAGCCAAATATTGCTATTTGTCAATTGTGAAACAAAAACGTTGTAGTTATGTGGTAAATATGTTGCAAATAGCTTAATTGGAACTTTATTAGGACATTGTGAAACAAACCCTAAATGACATAAGAAATTTATTTTGATATACTAATACAATGAATTGCACGTATAATAAGTCCACTCATGTGGACTAAGCTAGTTTTTGTAGTCAATTGGTTATACTAGTAAGTAATGAGTTTACTGAATAATATTGACGAAAGAAGTGTGTGATATTTGAGTGATGAAATATAATAGGATTCACGGCTGACTTGGTATATGTCATGAAACTTAAGATCTTTATTGTGAGCCCTGTGCGATTGTAAAGTCAAGGTAAACATCATTTACATACTTATTATTTTTATTTTTTATGTTATCATCGTCATCATCATTATCAGCCTTTATCCGTCCACTGCTGAACATAGGCCTAACGTTCCTGAGGTACGTAGTGTACGTACATACAATTAAAGACCATAAAATGTAGAAGAAAAACACGTTTTCGCACTTCATGTTTTTCTTTTTAAGTAAGCATTTAGTTGATGTGATAACCGTAATATCTATAATACATTTAACTAGGAAAGAAGCTCAATATAAGCTATTTTGTGACGAATCTACATATAAAACGTCGACGGTAAACAAACAAAACGGGGCGAAATTGCGAGCAAATATCGCAGGGTCGATCGGCGGAATTAGATTTACGAGTGCGGAGTTTTTGGGCGAGTTGGGGATCAGTTTCGACCCCCTCCTCTCCCGCATTACCATATAAATGTGCTGAGACTTACCTGGTGGGGGTGGGGACATGTAACCTTCGTAGCCCACTGATTTTCCTCGAAATTAAGCGAGGATGTCTTACCTGGTGTGGGGATATGTAGCATTTGTAGCCCACTAGGTTTTCGCTTTCCCAAGCTTAAAGCCTTAAGGTTTTTTGTTTCCCCAGGATGTTCCTTTACCTTTTAGCAAGATTTGTAAATCAGGTGCAAACTCAGTGATTTTTTAAGGACTCAATATCGGATGAGATTTACTAGACATTGATCTATTATTTTCTTAATTTAAATTACTTAACTTAATTTAAATATACGGAGTCCAGTTCAAGTTTCAGGGAAAGACGATATCCGTGCAGTAGCCAGTCCGTGTTGGATGCAAATGGTAAGAGCTCGGACGACTTGTCGTTGAGAGACTAATTATTATAATATACTTATTAAATATATGTCACTAGTATTTGAAGTGAAAACTAAAAATCATGGAACTTACGTCGTCAACAACGAAAATTCCAATGTGATATGATGTGTGATGTGATGCTAATAATGTTATATTTTTTTTTTATAAATATATTTTTTAAATTTGAAATTTCGTAGAATATATTGTCTATTCAAGAGTGTAGGCCGCGTTTAGGTAGACGAAGTGTTGGTCTCTTTTCTTGGACATCTTATTGGGCAGCTAATAATATACGATTACTATATCAACTTACAATGCTGCTAGTAGGCTTATTAACTTCTGTCGTGAAGGCCTTATTTTAGTAGACTACTGCTACTAAGACTACTACTACTAATATTTGACTAGAATTAGAATTAGACTTTAATCGCCCCTGGATAGACACAAACTGTTGATCACACCTTATGTACCTCAATGGTCCCAAATCGAAATAATAAATATTTACGTAAACCGTCTTGTGGGGATATGGGATAGTTTTGGGGGAGGACAGACCCCTAGTCCCACGGGAGGAATGAGGGGAAGATGCTGGGTATTTATAATTCGTGCTTCCAGCATTATGTGGGCTTCCCCAAAATGTTTTGTAATTCTAAGTTGGATTTTTTTTTCAATTTGAGAAAAACTGACATCAAAGCTTTAGAAGGGTCATTGAACCGATTTTAATTTTACATTTGGCTGCGTAAGCATTTCGATTCCCGATTTAGTTGTCATTGTTAAAACTAGCCAACGTGATTATTAATGAATGACATTGATGGACGTTTGTCTATGTTACTAATTCATCATAATTATATGAGCGACGGTGGTCCAGTGGTGGATGGGCTCGGCCTCTTATGCGAGTAGTTCTGGGTTCGATCCTGACCCCCCCGTATGTGCTTTGAAATGGGATTTTCGAAGTTTCAAAGTGCATTCAAAACACGAGACCATCGCTCGCTCACCGGTGAAGAAAAACATCGTGACGAAAACTTGCATGCCTAATGAGATTAAAAGTCTTTGAAGGTATGTGAAGTTCACCAACCCGCACTGGGCCAGCGCATCGGTAAACTATGGCCCATTACCCTCCTCGCCTGATTTCGAGGAGGTGACGCGTACCCAGCAGTGAGACATAAAAGGTTGATACTTTACTTTTTCTTTTATATGTCCGCAAGGGACCAACTCTTCAGAACTAGGCCATAATCAGCAATGTGTACAAATTTGACACGTGAGTATAATGTGTATAAATTTGACAATACTGGTGAATACTAGTGAGAGGAAAGATGAACTTGATCATTAGCGCCCGCCTCCAAGGGCGTGGTCGTGCTTATTCTTCTCGTGAGACCTTTTTACTTTGTGCACAGAAGAATGCAGTATCATCGGCACTTGCTTACTTTCGTCTCAGGATGGGCAACACGTGGATAAGTTGCCTGGACTAGTCTCAGGTGACTTCTCTTGTGTTTGTCATTGCCCACTGACCAGGTGGTTTGCTCTTCAATTTAATAAACTCGATTACACAAAAAAAAAGTTAAAAAAGACAACAAAAAAATTTATAATTTTGCGTATTTTTTACTTCTATCATGTCACGTCTACACTATCATACTTCTTCGTTTTTCAAAGTGTTCGAAATACACCATGTACATTATACCTACATACAAATATGTACATTTACGACGAGCCCTATTACTTACACATGTGACTGCCAAAGTTTGGCTGTTTCTTACACAAATGCAGTCGCCACATTAATTCTAACTTAGCAAAAGCTTGCATTTTACTTTAAAAATAAATTGTGATATTATATACATTTATAAGTGAAGATTATATCCTACACCCAAACATTACCTCTTTCATCATCACCCATCCGTCCCCTGCTGAACCTTGCCTCCCTCAATGAACGACGAGACAACCGTTCCCTTACCACTCGTATCCAACACGGACTGCAGAGATCCTCTTCCCATCTGGTTGATGGCTGACCAAATTCCTTTATTTAACAAAAAAAAGTTTGTTTGTTCCTGGGTCATGAATGTATATTAAATAATATGTGTATTATATAATAAAAATCTTAAATGTAAGTATTAATATAAAAAGTATTAAATATATATATTTCCGTTGTCTGGTACCCGTAACACAAGTCTCTTCGAGTAATTACCACGGAACCAGATCGACGTGGTGTATAAGCGTACATAGTTATTATTATTATTAATACTAAAAAGGTGACTTTTGTATGTATGAGTGTTTTATATTAGTGATGTTGAATATATAAAAAATATAATATTTAGTTCGAGTATCGCTGTAAATCTAAGTTGACGAGATTGAAGTTGCGGGCAATAGCTAGCGTATATTTTGTTACATGTCACAGCATACACAATGCAACAAATATATTGCTATCTAAGACGCAGTATTATCTGGATCCTAGGATTAAGCTCATAAATCAAGGAGGTTGTGTAACGTCTAAAATACAAAGCTCTCGGTAAAATATGACAAAAGTCACAACTACCTCCCGGTCTCGGTCGGATAGCGCCGGCGGTATAAACAACATGAGCAACATAGTCCGAATAGGCTGAGAGGAGACTCCATATTAAATACAACTATCTCAAAATTTATTAAAATAATGTGAACATTTAACGGCATGTTAATGGTAATTTTTTTTTGCGTATGGCCTCAGCTCCGACATGCGACCAATGTGTTTGTTAATTAATATGTGAAAAAAGTAGAGCTCCGCGTAATAAAATGACGAACATGGCGATTATCATTTTTTTTTAATAGAACTATAAATAGTTTCATTAGACAAGTCACAATACTAATTTAGGTACATAATTATTAGCAGTTTTCGGGGAATTAACAATGTATCACTAATTTCACAGGAAAGGTGTATCTAACAATTAGATTAATACCTAGTTATAAGTAAAAAAATAAATAAATAATACTCGAAAACACAAGAATCAGACAACGGAAAGTCATATTACATATGTTCTATATTATGTAGTTTCATTTATTTGTATTTAGTTATATTTCGACCACCATCAAGCCATCGCTTAAACCGGCAATTAATGTAATTGACCGAACACGCTTAACTAGTTAAAGGTGATTCGCCAAAGTGAATGTTATCAATTTACTAAATTGGATAAAATAAACATGAAATAAAATATAGTAGCGACGATGGTCCAGTGGTGGGTGGACTCGGCCTCTTATGTGAGAGGTTCTGGGTTCGATGCTGACCCCCCGTGTGTACCTTTGAAATGAGTTTTTCTAAATTTCTAAGTGCACCCCAAACACGAAACCATCGTTCGCTCACCGGTGATGGAAAACATCGTGAGGAAACCTGCATGCCTGATGAGTTTGAAAGTCTTTGAAGGTATGTGAAGTTCACCAACCCGCATTGGGCCAGCCTGACGTTTCTAATACTTTACAGAACCATGTTCATAAAAAAAAAAAAACAAATAAACTGCGATAAAATCCGTATAAAGTTATTTCATTATAATGAGTGAAATTCGAGTAAACCTAAGAAAACAATACTTAAGCACTGATTCGTTCAAAAATTATTATTAATGCAGTATATTATAAATATTTCTAATACGCAAGTTTTATCCGATGAGACAATTTTTACTGATTTTATCGTATCCAAAATATCGGGCATGTGAAAACCTAAATAAACACTGATGAAATGTGTAAAGTTACTTATTTGTAATATTTGTTACAAAAACAACTTTATACATGTCATAGAACAATGGAAATCAATTTATTATTGTCATGTGAAGTTCTCACGATGATTTATTCGTTGCGAGAGCTCTGACTACATCGTCGGACACGGATCCACACATTCATAATATGTAAAATATAGTCCAAGTTGCGGTGCCCTTATTGAATTATCTACTCGCGCCAGTCCATTGTAATAAGTTTTAATGAATGGCTCTCACCGCAAAGGACATGAGCCTTATTGTTATAGAACCTCCAAAGGATAGGCAATTTTGAACAAAACGAACAATTAGTTCACGGTTAGAAGGTTACGTAGTTTGATGTATTGCGCAATTCGTGAGGGCTTTTAGTTTCATTTGGGGAAAGGGTTTCGATTTATAGCGTACGTACTGGTTTGTGGTTTGTCAATCAATAACGTCTTGGATATTTTTTGTGTCATCATCAATTTCATGAGTACTTAGGTTTAACTGGTGATTTTCCGTAGTTTATGTAAAAATAAAAACTTTCTAGAAAAATATATTTTCTCACACAATAATTCCATAAAACATAATTCTTATTTTAAAACCCCTCTGGAAGTTTAGAAGATTAACTCGATTATAAATGCATACAAACACAAACTCTTAAATTTTGCATTATTAGTTTCATTATATTAGTAGGTACGATATGCATGTGTTTGATTATTTGTTAATAATTTATCTTCTTAACCAATAAGACGTTCACATGATCATTAAAAAGGGTTATTGCTCGTCTTAAACTTCCTATAAATTTGTTCCACGAAATCGTTCAACATTAAAGTGTCCCATTAAAACTAATTTGTAATTGCTCAACTCACAAACGGATGAAACGAAAGGAATTTAAAGGTAAAATGGCGAATATTTTAGACGTAATTTTTTTTCGAAAGGTATAGACTTTTAGGTCTGATGGCCTTTAAACTCAATCGGTAGGTAATTTTAGACGTAAACATAAAATAATATGTAAGTATCGGGAAAAAATGTAAATTCCGGAGCCAATAGGAAATTGGAAGCTTATTGGGAATTTGTAAATAATTTATAGTTCGATAAATTATTTAACGTTTAACGAAGCAAGAAATAGATCTATTACAGCCGTTTCCTACTCCTAGAGACGATCAGAGAACAGCTGTGCAATTTTCCAACTCAACGGACGATTAATTAATCATCCTAATGTATATGATTGGGAATGGTAAATAATGGCTGCCTCTTGTACTATAAATAGTTTAAAGCTTTTAAAATCCTGCTTATTGAGATTTTCTATTTTGTGTGAAAAAGATTATTTTTCGAAATACAATGCTCGATTGAATTGTTGCAACGAACATCGAATTTCGAAATATCAACTTATATTACAATCATTCTAAATTATATTGAGTAACTAGTGGAATAAAGAAAAGAAGATTCGTTTCGTCTGTCCGTCATTTTGTCATTAAATTTTGACTTTACAGAGCATAACCGAATAAACTCAAATTCTTTTTTTTATTAAACATTTAACCATTTATGTATATTTTTTAACATCATTTGAATGTACCACCTGTTTTAACGCAAGACCATTGAGAAAAACTGTCAAAATAAACTCATGTCACTCGTATAAATAGCTAAAACTTTGAAGCCAATGTTCAGAAGTGGACGGATAAAGGCTGACGATGATAATGATTATAGAAAATACATACTATTTAGTATTTGCTAGTATTTTGAGAAAAGTAAATTCAAATCCTCCTCGCCTGATTTCGAGGAGGAGACCCGTGCCCATAAGTTCAAACGGCAAATAGAAAAAGCGTCCCTCACATTGAATCCCACAATTTTTACCTTTTTGAAAGGAAACTGGAATTACTTCCTACCCTCTTCTTAATTTTATTAGATTAGGCTATAACTATCAAAGCTGCATTTATATATCCTTTCGCGCTTAATAGAACATTAAATATATTATGTTTAGAGCAGCTGTTGCAGGGATGTAAAAATCTTGATAAGTAGATCTAAATTATTATAATGATACAACTTTTTTCGCAAAAGAACACCGATTCCAACCAAGGATGATTCGCGAGGCTATTGAAATTAAAAAACATCCTAATTTCAATAGAGAAGATGGCTGGCCACTACCATCTGCTTGGGATCCCATAATAAAAATAATAAAATCTAAATCCAAGCATAATAATATGTCACAGACTAAAGACTCAGTTAGCACCTTTTGCATAGATAGGACTAAATAAAAATATTGTTGTATCATAGGGTAGTTTCGAATAACTTTTGTAACAGAAGGACATCTGACACCTCAGTCCTCCCGTGACCATGGTTGCTGTAAAGTGTCCGAAACGTCGGGATTGTAAAAAACTAAATAAACCGCGATAAAAACCGTAAATTTGTTTCATTATAATGAGTGAAATTCGCGTAAACATAAGAAAACAATAGATCTAAATTAGCTCAAAATGTCATTATCAGAAGTGGAAGCCATAAAAAGCAGTACCAAACCTTAACCCGCATCTAAGATTTGACTCTCACTTGCCAGGGAAAATAAATAATAATAATATCTATGGACATTTTTACACCACGCCAATCTGCTCTCATGGTAAGTTCTCGAAGAACTTGTGCTACGAGTACCAGAGGACGGAAATTTATTTAGTACTTTTGTATTTATACTATGTATGTACATATTATATTTAAGATTTTTAGTATAGAATACACATCCATGACCCAGTCTCACAGAAACTTTTTGTTCCCTAGCGAGATTCGAACCCGCTACCTCCAGCTTGTGCGCCAACACGCTAGCACCAGAAGTTATCTGTTGACTTTGTCCTCTCGTGAACAAACTGTAAAGTACAGAAACGTCGGGAGTGTATTAATACACCGCGATAAAAGCGCTGCATCAAATCATAAAAAGACAGTGCATAAGACTTTTAACCTCTCAATTGCTCACATCGATAAAAAAATATATATCAAGCGACGATGGTCCATGAGTGGATAAGGATCAGGTCACCAACCCGCATGCCTGATTTCGAGGAGACGACCAGTGCCCAGCAATAAGACATATACGGGTTGATACTTACAGTGTATAATAAGTTGAGGTCTTGAGTAAATTGGGGCACTTTATCATAAAGAGTCTTGATCCGTCCACTGCTGAATTTATACCTCCTGGGGCTCGCAGTTGGCTGATGATGGCCTTCGCCGGGGCCAGCATATCGCTGAGGTAATCCTGCTGCCTTTAGTTCCGGAACCCTCTTAAAGCTGCTGAATCGTTGGCAGTGATTTTTGTTTGAGTAGGACACTCCTAGGAACCCGTCCTACCCTACCATACTCCCGGTCAGGATACCCTGATAATACTGGCTACATCCATAAAGGATTTCCCTGCGTTATGAACAAAAAGGTTTCACTCTACATATGTATAGGCTATGTGGCCGGTTTGCGGTTATTGTATAAAATATCAGGCGAAAAGTCTAAATGCGCATTTCTGGCTCGCACTTAGCAGATTTTGAGTCCCTTTATCCAAGTTAAGTCTCTAGTCAAAAGACACCTTTAATGATGTTTCTATTTTGCTTTCAATTTCTCATTAGCAGCGTTTAATTGATAAATTTGATTTATTTGGCACCCAATTAGAACCTTAATATCAACGTCTAATTGCTTCTAGAGCTTTCTCTTCCAATTAATGAAATTAAAGCCTCTTCCATGCTTACTAAATGTTAAAATGTTTATTTGTATGTTTGTACATTAATACATAGGGAAATCAATTTACATGGATACCGGCGCTGGGAATAGACAACTTCTAAATGAATTTGAGGGGATAAAACAAATGAAATACGGTGAATTATACAGAGAATAATATTATCGTGGCATGGCCCTCTAGAACAGGCATAACCAACCTGAATCCTGTTCGTAGCACATCACATTTTTCGAGCATGTGTAGGTAAAAACACCAAAATTTCGCAAAAGCCAAAATATATAGAAAACTAGCTGTTGCCCGCAGCTTCGCCTGCGTTAACTAAGATTTACAACGGGATCTTAGTACGCAAAATAAGTAATTTTTCTGGTTGATTTTTTACACCTTGTGTCCGAAAAAGCCAAATATCTTACGGAACCCTTTTTTTTTCAGAATAAAATTTAGCCTATGTTACTCGTGGATAATGTAACTTTCGAATAGTGAAAGAATTTTTGAAATCGGTCCAGTACTTTATGAGCCTATTCTTTACAACCAAACAAACAAAGTTTTCCTTTTTATAATATTAGTGTAGACTACAAAAGTGTTGATACGTTAAATGTTTAGCTTCAGCTTACCTTAGAGATTTCACTAACTTTCGCTGCTTTTAAGTAAATCTAACTTTTACTGTGATTCATTATTGAAATCATAATGTCGTCAATATAGACATTAGGAGAAAGGTGACGCCCGTCCTTTACATATAATATACGTCACCTTGCATATACAGCACTACGCCACCTATTGTGTCCAAAACTATCAGATCTCTTGAGTTGGATTTGGCTGCACACGACATATATTTCATTAAAATCGGTTCAGTCGAATTTTCCTTATATAAAAATCTCATGAATGTAAAACCCTTTTTAGTTACGGATTTGTACCACTAAAATCTTTACAGTATAATTATTACTGAGTAATATTTTCACTTTAGACGGATTAGCGTTGATGATCATTATGAATTCCGTTTTAATTGGTACATGGTTCTACACGTACCTAATTATACCAAAGTTCGTATGTCTTATAGTATCAAACCAACATACATACATAATATGTTAAATAGTAAAGTATTAACCCTTATATATTATCTCACCGCTGGGCACGGGTCTCCTCCTCGAAATCAAGCGAGGAGGATATTGGGCCATAGTTCACCGATGCGGTGGTACAATGCATGTTGGTGAACTTAACACACCTTCAAAGACTTTTCAATCTCATCAGGCATGCAGGTTTCCTCACGGTGTTTTTCTTTCGCAGTATAATAGTGTTTATAAATTGAATTTGCGATGATGTTACAAAGTAAAATGTTGAAGTGTGCGAATGTAATTTCATTTAGGAGTGGTACTTAAAGGCTTCGATATAAACAGAAATTCATTTTACCGTCACAACTACGTTGCATCAATCGCTTTAGACAACGCGCTGACTGGCTGGATGCTGCTCAAAGATTATGGCACAGATGTGACAAAATAATTGTGGGTTTTTTTATGCAAAATTATTGTCAATTTCGAAGGAACCATCAGCATTGGCTCTTTTAAGCAGGATTTTTGCTGTTTATTCGTAAAAACGTGTTTTGTAATGGCTCCATATTATGTCTTCCATCTCGATATGCTAACACATAAATATAGGCTGCCTGGAGCTATATCTCTGATACTTTAATAACTTGTTTGTCTGTAAGGGCGAAGTTAACCAATCGACGACTACACTTATGATAAGAAGATACCTAAATATTTCGCGAACTCATAATCACATTTCACAAATATAATCGAATGCTATATAATATAAAGGATATCCATTCCTAATACACCTATAGAATAACATAAATAACAACTAAGCAAATAAGTAAATAACTGAAATAAGCTTTGCATTACATTAGTTCAAATCGCAATCACGATACGACCTAGAAGAACTGACTGTCCATTTGTATTTACATTATACAAAAAAATTATACGAGTAAAACTAACATTTTATCGCCCAACCAATTTATTACATGTAAGTTAAAGAACGCTACAAAATATTACTAACGAATAAGAGATTTTCTTTGGTTGAAACATATCTTTAAATACCTCAACTATAATTTACATAATTCAACGCATTAAAACCAATGCTAGTAGGTATAAATTGTTTGTTGTCGTATCTACCCCACTACCTGATGTTTGGCGCCAGGGCAGGGGTAGCGGGCGAGCGGGGGCGTACCTGCGCGGGCCGCTAGTATTGATTATTCGGGGGCGTTTACTTTCGCCACTGTTTTAATGCGAGCTATGAAATGTTTTTATTGCCGACGGTGGCCCCCGAGCTGAATAAACATCTCAATCAATAAACACGCCCATTTACTTCCTCGAGAACGTCTGAAGTATAATTTTTAAAGAGCTTATGTAAGATTTTACAGTGACAAGCGAAATTGGTTTTTTGTCTTCTAAAGCTATGCAAACCGGTTCGGTGATAATGTTAATTTTATCCGGCTCGAAGGACCAACGTAAAGAAAGCAATGTTTGTTAAGAGCCTGCTATTGGATTTAGCGGTCGATTTTAACAGAGGAAGGACATGCTGATACTTAATATAAAGGTTTGCCGGAAGGTTGATATTATTACGAGATAATTTTTCTCATGGCAAAGATGAATCACGATGATCGATGCTTAGTCATATTAAGTAGGTTTAACGGCTATTGCTTACTCTGTCTGTTGAAAGTAATTAATTAATTATATATCTGAGTGAAGATGGTCCAGTGGGTATGAAGTATGGACTCTTATGCGAGAGGTTCCGGGTTCGATCCTGATCCCCGTGTGTGCCTTGAAATGGGTTAATATTTGTATTTTTTTATTTACGGCATTTCTAAGTGCACCCTAAAAACACAAGACTATCGCTCGCTCACCGGTGAAGGTAAACATCGTGAGGAAACCTTCATGCCTGATGAGATTAAAGGCTTTGAAGGTATGTAAAGTTCACCAACACGCATTGGGCTAGCGTATCGGTGAACTATCATTGGCCCATTACCCTCCTCGCCTGATTTCGAGGAGGAGACTCGTGTCTATACTTTACTTTTCTACAATACAAAAAGTCCGCTAATTTATTCGATTTGTCAGCTTAACGAACTGAGAGTAGATTTTTATCTACTAGCATGAACAAGCCAATTGAGACTAGATCAAAGTTGATTTGATAATCGTTTATCATTTTATTTTATTTCTTTTTCCCTTTCTGTGAAGCTTCAATGACCCTTGAATTAAGCATGCATGAAGATATCATCTAACCCAAGGGTAAATCAACCCTTATCTATGGACATACAATTTAAAGGTACCCGTAAGACCTTGCCTCGAGCGACGTGTCTTATTGAACTGGTCAAAGTTGATAAAAAGCGAGGTTGAAAATTCTCTAGGAAATAATTTAAAGTTTTCCATATGGAATGTAGGCGCTTCATTCATCGAATAGTCTTTAATATATAACTGAAGAATCATCATTTCTTAGGCATCAAAACTTGGCTTTGTTCTCGCAAGAATGGCATGAGAGATCTCTGATCTGCTATCAAAAATCTACAACTATTAAATAATCTAAAAAAAAACAGGTGTGTGTGCGATTCACACACGATAGAAGTGAAACACACGTTAAATGCTCAAATACAAGCAAATATTGAACAGTCTGCAATATACATACACACCGACATTTGCTTTCTCGCTCTTTTGTATTTGTGTCTCTTACCTGTCGTTTTTTCCGTTGCATCCGGTTTGAAATCACAACGATTCTAAAGAAGTTTCACTTCAAAATGTATAATATCTTACTGATAAACGGGAAAGTTTTTGAAATTGTATAGATGTGTGGATGTATGTTTGTTACTATACCATGCATAAACGAATTAATGGATTTTAATGAAACTTTAAAATAATAAAGCTTTTACATCAGAATAACAGTCTATAATTTATCCCCGTACTCCCATGAAGATGAAAGTTATTCAGGCATTGCTTATATAGTTACGATTTCTTCTTTTTTTAGTATAGAGTAAGAAATATCTATAGATATCTTCGTTCATACAAATTATCTCGGCGGGATTAAAACCCACACCCATGTAGCGACCAATCGCGTAACTACTCGTGTGCATTCAAAAAATCATAGTCGTTATTCAATGAAAGTGGAACTGAAAAACATTTGATTGAAATATCCAATGCTCCCCGATATGAAGTATATTTTTGTATATTCCCAACGCTTTGTTTATTTTAATTCCAATATCCAGTAACAGGATATGCTGTTTCGATTTCTAACGTTCATCATGATCACTGTCGAAGTTCTACGGCACATTTGTTATATCTGTTACTTCTAATAGATCAAGAAAAAACATGACTCATGCAGCGTTACCTCGCTCTGAGGCGCGAACGAGCAACAAATATAGTCCGCGCCACTAATGAAGTCCTGCGACTAAAGCCGGAACTAAATCAGACAAGTCTGACATCATCTGACATCTTGACATCTATCTGAAGTGAAAAGTTGTGAGATTTTAAAATTGTTTTACGTGAAATATGGAGTGTTTAGGGATAAAAAGCGAAGACCGTATAATGATCGTTAAAGTGAAAGAATTTTGTAAAGTAGAAAATAAGAATAAACAACTAATAACCTCGTCGAATAATACGTTTATGAAGATTACACTAGAAACTGGCAGCATTGAGTTATGAAACCGCAGCGCCGCGTCTATCAGACTTCTTAAGAGGCGCGGACTATAGGCACAATCGGCCCATCAGTATTTTCTTATGACGTTGTCACGTTCAAATATCGTCAGTAAACCGATTTTACAGACAACCGATTTTTTTTGGAAATGGAAATTGGATATCACTCCATAACTTTTTATCCACTTTGCAACTCAGACGCTGTCCTAATGTATAAAGTTCACCAAATCCAGTCCACATTTTCATCCTGCCAGCATCATTGCAGCGCATCTGCAACGCTCGACCCGATTCCCAATCTAACTTTACATTCCACTTGCTATTGAATTTGGGTCGGATTAATATTTTAACGATGCAACGCCATTTCAAATTCATGCGCATTCTGGAATGTTCCACGTTTATTGACCGCGACTGTTTATTTCATGAGATGAAAGACTAAAGAAAGTAAGTGCATATTTCATGAGAACATAGTAAAACTACAGAAGACGAGACAAGCGTAACTAAGAGTTACGTTTTTTGAGCCTTCCTGAAAATGTCATATCATTACAATAAATTAACAGCCAAGTTTTACTATCTTTAGGTAGCGGTATGGGTTACTACCCTGGTATTAATTTAGTACCTTAGTTTATGGGTATTACTTTAAACTATGGTTAGTACCCACTACCTTGTAGGTTTTGATTTTATAGGCAAACGGACAACGAAATGATTATAAATGGGGTTACTTTACAAAACTGAGGACTCATACCGAAACGGATCAGGATTGAAATATGACTTTTTTCTATTGGCTAGGCTTATCATTCCTACAGCTGCATGGCTTGTGCAGCCAAAATTATTAAGATTTTCAGTGAGTAAAAATACAAATAAAATGCTGAAATTATTCCAAATATTCAAATAGCATAAAGTTTCAACAAAACATGTTTTTCTACTTAATATTTTTTGGACTATTATTTTTTATGTTTACTACCCATTGGATATATCATCATCATTACCATCAGCCTTTATTCAGCCACTTCCAAACATAGGCACCCTTCAATGTGAATACATAATATCAGTTGATTGTAAAATAAGTGTGTCATTCTCTACTGAAATTGATAATAAATATTTTAGTTCCCTAGAAGCCATCTCTCTGCTATTACTTCGCCAAGTATCATTAGAAATATATTCTGAGTGAACAAAAAATCACAAGAAGAGAGAGAATCACAGAACAAGAAGATTTTATCTAAAAGATTTTGTTTCAAGGTATCATTAAAGTTTTAATAAAAATCACTTTTAACGAAGACGCGCTAGAAATGAATCAAAACCGACATAAAAAATACTAAAACATAAAACTATTCAACACAAATGTCAACAGACTCAAAAAAAGGCAGTAAGAAAAACTTTTAATTACGAACTAAGATCAAAAGAATACATTTCTGGAGGGAAAAATATTCCTCTAAATGTCGTAAGACTTTGTTTTGCTCTTCCTTTGTTCTTGTTTTTCTTCTCGAATTATTCCGCTGACGTATTCTGATAGATTGATCCCGAGTCTTTGTTATTTCTTGCGTGTTTATTTTATATGCGTTTGATGTTACCAATTTAGAATGCGCAATGGATATTTTACTAGTGTTTCATACGGTCAAGAATTCTGTTACTAGTATTTTGATAAGTGTACGGACGGCATTTACTGATGCACTCTGAAGTGATGGTTGGAGACTATTTGCTGATTCCCTTGAGCCTGTACCGACGAAGTTAACGATCAGAAAGGCTTAACTGCATACGCCTACAAAACAATGGTAATACGACCAGCTTAATATCCATCTTCGATCACATCAGCGCCAAATTCTCTGCTATAAGTAAATAAGTGGTGGCCGTGACCAAAATCGGTCGGACAGATCATAATAAAAAAAATAAAATAAAAAATAATATCTAAACAATGTTCTAAAAGTAAATATCAATCTATGTTTCCCAATACTGGCCACATGTCTCCTCGAAATCAGACGAGGACTGAGCCATAGTTTACCGATTTACTGGCCCAATACAGATTGGTGAGCTTCATTCAGCCTTTATAAACTTTTAACCTCATCAGGCGTGCAAGTTTCCTCACGATGCTTTCCTTTACCGGTGAGCGAGCGATGGTCTCGTTTAGGTGCACTTAGAAATTTATAAAAAACCCGTAAAGGCACCACGGGGCTCAGGATCGAACTCGGGTCCTCTCACTCATGAGGTCGAGCCGATATCCCTGGACCAGCGTCGCTTCTAATATATTTAAATATATAATATTTGTTCGGATCCTTACCGCTTTTATAGTTTTATTGAGGTCCCGATATTTCGGCAATGTTTTCATTGTCATGATTATGGAGACACTTCATGTGATCATCAAAGTGAAGAGGCTTAAAAAATAATCACCATCAGTCCTAAAACGACTGTAAATGTGGGTGAAGCTGCGGGCAATAGCCAGTATCTTATAAATAGTAAGAACCCCAAGACGCTATTAAGGTAATTTATTCCGTTTTCCAAAAAGTAAGAGTAAATCAACCATTAGCGCGCGTGTCACGTGCATCTCGTTTAAGTACCCCCTCCCCCTTCCTGGTACCTCCTGATATTAGGGGGGAAGGTCACCTCCACTCAATAAGGAGGCCGTTATCTCCGCGAATATAAAATAGCTATTCAGTTTGGTTTGGTGCTACCTAGTTTTTCAGATTCGTTTTGTTACTATTGTATTGTGTAGGATATCTAGGTTTTCTATAAAATATGCACACGTCCTCGAAAATATAAACTTACGGCGGCTTTCAATATCCTATCTATCTTAAAATGTTCTTATCTATCTTGAAATTTTGACACAATAATTTCTTACAAAATGTAAAAAGAAAATTGAAGATAGAATATTGAAAACCGCCGTTAGCGAACCGATTATCGGCGGCTTTCAATATCCTATCTATCTTAAAATTTTCTTATCTATCTTGAAATTTTGATACTTTATTCACAAAATCTGTCAAAATTTTAAGATCCATAAGAAAATTTTAAGATAGATAGGATATTGAAAGCCGCCGTATATTGAAATAAGTCACCATCAGCCAAAGTTTTACGAATGTACGTTAGGTAGTGAATGAAAAAAAATAGTGATAGTGATGATGATGAATGATCATGGTCCAAAATAACACAACATTACGTATTAGATTAAAGAAATTCCGATGGCTTTTTCGATAGTACGAAAGCTCGCCAATCGTTACTACTACTACTACTAAAAAACCGTTGAAAAATATCCAAAACGAAGTCACTAGACTGTTTTGTCTAATCGATTCGAATCAAAAAATATGAAATATTTCAAAAGATACATAGGCCCCTTGTACTGTTTCAATCTTTCTAGCGGTTTTCTTTATGAATTAGTAAATACGACTATCAAATACGCAACAAAAGGGTCGACCCGTTTTACAGCTGACAACATTCGCTTTGACGTTCCTCGTCTAAGAATAACCCTCGTCTTCGAGATATTCCATAAATAATTTTTATTTTTATGTGAAGATAAACAAAAAAACAATGCCACCTGATGCTAAGTGGTCAAAGTGATAAGAACATTCGTATTTTTACAGTATTATATTGATAGAAGCATAAGACCTTGCCTAAGCAGAATGCAGTCATCAAGGGACAAAGACAAGGACATAATTTTCACCTACCAATTATGCTTAAAGACCATGACATCTAAAATTCTAGACCTTTCGAAAAAAAAAACATCAAGTGCCCAGAACCTATTAAGAGCCAAAGCTCGAAGTAGGTGCGAATTTATTCTAGTCTTTTATATCTGTTCGATATATTTGTGAAACATGGTCACACTTCGTCCCAAGTAAACTACACTAAACTAAAGTATATTGATGTTGAAACATATTTAGAGTCGGTTCGGACCAACTGTAGGCGTGAGGACGCCGGAAACTACATACTACATGATACTACAGTATCTTAATTCGACGGTGGTGCACCATAGACCCGCCATAGGACTAAACCCGACGTCATGAAGCCGCGAAAGTCACAATCCACGGCTAGCGTGGGGCAACCTCCCCATCCATCTTCATCCAAAGTTGAAACCAGGTCACGTCATTAGCATAGCTCCATCAAAAAAAAAAACTTCAGTATCTAAAAAATTATATTCTTGATATTCTATTATATTATATTTCATTTCATTATTTCATATATTTATTTATCCTTAGATGACATATCTTCAAATCATGACTTATGAATTGCCTCGTCAGTCAATTACTCTACTTATCTCAAACTAGGATATAACTAGAATGGGGCGCATATAAGGAAGATATAATGCCGGCGATGACAAAATATCTTTGAACACATAGGTATCAAAGGGCTCAGCTCTTAGGGTCTCGTTACACTGCCGGAAATTAATGTTTCCCCAAGATGTTCCACGTAATACATATTCTATCGTATTACGCGTACGCCAATCAATCTGCCTTGTAGGTGAACCATGGTAACGAAATTATGAGGACCGTCTCTGTTTTGTTATAAAAGATAATAGAAATTATGCATTTTAAATGAGTTGGTCACATGTAAACATAAATAAATTATTGAGCGACGGTGGTCCAGTGGTGGACGGACTCGGCCTCTTATGCAAGGGGTTCCGGGTTCGATCCTGACCCGTCCGTGTGTGCCTAGAAATGGATTTTTCTAAATTTCTAAGTGCACACGAGACCATCGTTCGCTCACCGGTGAAGGAAAACATCGTGAGGAAACCTGCATGCCTGATGAGATTGAAAGTCTTTGAAGGTATGTAAAGTTCACCAACCCGCACTGGGCCAGCGCGAAGATTATTAGCCTAAGTTGACACACACTTTTCTTTTGTCATGTCATATTTATCATATATAAAGAAACTTTGTGCATTTCGTAATTGCCGGGCGTCAGGTCCGGGTCCATAATTCATTCCAAGAATAATTCATGCGAATTGAAAAAAGCAATCGCCATAACTTAAATGATTGTATACATTCACGCGACTATATCAATTATGTTTGCTACGCTTAACAAAAGCTTATTTGTGGGAAAGGTATAAAATTAACATGCTTTCATTATTAAGTTTTATAGTTAAATAAATCCCTTCCGTGTATAAAAACTTAGCAATGTGTTGAGTATATAATGTGAATGAATTTTCAGACATAAAACGACATGAATAACGCCCGCTATTTTGTAAATGGTTGAATTTTAAAATATAGTTTATTAAGCTATTGCATAGCTTCTATCGCGGGCCTTGAGCGCGGGGACCGAGTCCAGAAATTCCGTAACGAAAAAAAAACCTAACGCTCCCCACTCCGACGGGCACGGAGGTGTGGCTTGAAGGCCATGCATCGTCTAACGTCGTTTCAGTTCGGTAGTCTTCGACGAGTCGAGACGAGCTGCTCCGAAATCGGACGAATACATAAGCAGCTGTTTATGAGAAAGTATATAGGTGTATAGGTATTTATGTACAACAGTGAACAGCTGTACTTGTAAAATTTGTGTATAAAGTGTTTTGAATATGAATGAACAAAGTGCATTTATTAATGAAGAAAGTCACGAAAAGAAAAAGAAATACTGCATAAATAAAATAAATAAATAATTATAATTTCATGATTTCATGAAGTTGATACAAAATGCTATGCAATAGCTTTACCGCGGCAGTCCCCGAGTGCCACACGTCTTTTTTATTTATACAGAAAAGTTAACAACTTTTACGGATTTTATCGCGGTTTATTTAGTTTTTTACAAGCCCGACGTTTCTACCGCGTCTTCTCTAAATAAACCGTGATAAAATCCGTAAAAGTTGTTTCATTATAATGAGATAATGAGTGAAATTCGCGTAAACATAAGAAAACAATACAGAAAAGTTAACTTACTTTGCGTATAAAAATCGCGTTGTAAATCTTAGTTAACGCAGGTGAAGCTGCGGGCAAAAGCTAGTCTCAAATATAATCGCATCCCAACATACGAAGAAATTGTTCGCCTTATTATATAAGTACATTATATTTATGAAATATTATATTTATCCTCGATTGTGTAGAACGATGGAGGCAGTACATTTCGATACGGCGGTAAGCCCTCATTAGACCTTTGTTCTCTACAGCGATATTAGTATTATTACGTATTTGTGATCTGATTCCGAAAATTAATATTATTTCTACTTATATACCCAATTATAAATGAAAAATAAGCTGGTTCAAGATTGTTTATTGAAGACAAAGTTTCATCTACCAAAATGAAGATATTCTTACTATTATTTACTATTACTTAAATCTTAGCGATCAATAAGGAGGACTGATCTAACGTTCACTAAAATATGACTATGTGAATATGAAAGATCAATGAAAATACAGGCTGTTATTGACGTGTGGATGATGCTATTTTATAACGGCATTTTTCCTATTTTCAAAATGTTAAAAACCGTTTCTTATCTGCTGCAGTTCTTTTATATTTTTTTATTTATATTTGAGAATAGTTACTCAAGGCTTCAATCGTTTTGAAAATAAAACATAAGTTTACACAGCGGTTATCAATATACCAATTATACAACATGATGCCAGTGGCAGAGACAGACATCAGTCTGTATGTTAAATCATGATGATTATTTCTTCTGTGAACCAGGTTTGCTGTGTTTCCGAAAGAAAGATACGTACTCAGTGTAATTTCTGGCAATAGATTTACAAACTTACGTCTTAAGGTACGCAATCCATCAGTAAGTTGCGTGTCCCAGTCCCAGATGGCTCATTTGCCTGTTTGCCTTAACAAGTTAGATAAAAAAGGCAATTTTATGATCAAACATAAGTGTCCTAAGAAATTGAAAATGTTGGTCGCAGTACAGTTTTAGTCTCGGGAGCTGTAACGAATTTTTAGTTCCGCGGAGATATTTCACGTCTGAGTATTCCCGGCGCAGACAACATACCACCAGCACAGGCTTCAAATTGATCTCATCTGTTTTATATCAGCTTATACACGTGACTATGTCTGTGAAGATAAATGGGGTAGTTTTTGTAAGAGGTAGTGTCAAACTGTAGCCAAATTTGACTGGCCCAGACGTAAGTTCAAGAGTGGAGGTCATGTTTAGGTAGACGAAGTATTGGTCGGCCATTAACCGTGTTGGATGCGAGTGGCAAGGGATCGGTTGTCTTGGCGTTCATTGAGTGAGGCATATGTTCAGCAGTGGATGGATAGAGGCTGATGATGATGAGGAAAGTGACAGCTGTGCCTGTGTGGTGTTTCAAGCTCATTGGGGAGGAATGAGGAAAAGGTGGTCAACAAAATTTTTAGTAAGAAATTATTTTGGAATAATAAAAAAAGTGAAATGTATAAAAGTGAAGATAGTATGTAGGTAGTACAAAGCAACTCGTATAATCCAATTCTATTTTACCATAATATACAACATTACATTTATGTTGTATTTTATGGTAAAATAGAATTTACTTACGTAAATCCCCCCTTAACAGTATTTTGGTTATTACGGTAGTGGCATTAACAACCACACCCTGTATCACTTATGTATTCTAGTACTTAAGTGGGGAGAAATCGCTTAAAGCGCTTTACAGTAACCATGGGGATCTAATTAAATGTGACGTGCGTAATATCGATTATATTAGACTTAGCTGTACTCCGCGGCTTTTGAAGATGTTTGAAGTTCCGATACCCTCCTCGCCTGATTTCGAGGAGGCGACCCATGTCCAGCAGTAAGATATAAATATTGAACTTTACCTTCTTTTTACTTTTTACATAAACAACAAAAACATATCAATATATTATTATCATCCTTACTAAGGGCCTGTTTCACAATCTCCCGTTAAGTTCCCTATAGGCTATAGGCAACATATTTGACAGATGTTTGACAGATACTCCATACTCTAACTGTCAAACATCTGTCAAATATGTTCCCTATAGCTTATAGGGAACTTAACGGGAGATTGTGAAACAGGCCCTAAATATTATAAATGTGTAAGAATGTTTGTTACGCTTTCACGCTAAAACTACTCAATCGATCATCATGAAACTCTGTACACATATTCTTGGAGGTACTAGAAGTAACGGATACTTTATAAAAAGAAATTGCGAAGCCGCGGCCATCTACTTTATAGTTATATAAAAATATAATTTATACGCTTATAATTATTGTAAGGGTCAAGCTAATAATGCAAATAAATTTGATAGCAGCTCACTTTACACAAAAGTCTTCTGCTTCGTACATTATCTATGTATGTATTCAATGCCTCCTTCTGTAGCGGTCTGGTAAAAAAAAAACATACAGACGAATTGAGAACCTCCTTTTTGTAAGTCGGTTAAAAATAGACATTTTCTGTGACGGATATGTACTTGCTATCGTACTCCTTAATATGCTTGCTAATTGATATTGATTGATGATAATATGAGAATGTGAAATGAAATACTGATAGCGAACTAAGTAAAATGGTAAAATAATTAATCTTATATCTTTAAACGAGCAATTCTTGTATACACGGGTTAAAATCGGCGATAAATCGATCTAGCTAGGATACATTTTTTTTAAATTTAGTTTTATCCGTGTTTTGAGGCATTGAAAAAATATCATTAGAATTAACAATACGAACGTATATTTCGCTGTCAAGTATTATGTCATGATATCTCAGTGCGGAAATTAGGCAGCTATGAATTGAGAAGAGCCTGGTTCGTATCTCCGGGACAATATTTTTTTTGTCTTTCTTTTTCTTTTTTTTTTTTTGAAAGAAAAACTTTATCATATTATCACTAAAAGTATATACAACAAAACAAAAAAGCCGAGCAAATGCTCGGTCAACCAGGTACTTATTTATAATGTGTTGTGTTGTAACGCCACACAATGTACGCTTAAGCCGTACAGCAGTGCTATTCTGTAAGAAACGCAGCGCTGTCGCAACGCCGTGACAGCGCTGTGAATTTAACTTGGTATTAACAAGCTTGTCAAACCATATCAAACACCCTAGCGCTGTCAACGCTGTGGGCGCTACGAGTTCGTCCCTGCGCATAGCCTAGAAAATGACTCTTACAGAATAGCACTGCTGATATCTATCAAAACAAAACGTATGAATTTTCTTTCCTTTGCTTGAGAAATTAAAAATGATTGCGCTCAACCATGAAAGTCTTGCATGAACCGCTTTCAGTATTTTTAATGTAAATACAATTATGTAGACAGCGAACATCGGAATACCGATTCGTCTTCTACAAAGGAATTCCTGGAACTATATACTAGTAGATAGGGGGGGGGAGGCATCCAGTGCCGGGGGATTAAAAATAGTCTACGTCTCCAGCATAATTACTTTTGAACTAGGTACAGTTATGAAATGCTTTTAATTCTGCTAAGTAAATATGAAAATATTTTCAGCGGCGTAATTGTGTATAAAGACGTGTTATTATAGAGAATACGTACGTGACAGAAGTGTTTTGGTTTTGAACTGTAAATTATATTAGAAAAAGGTATTTGCGTGTCTGATATAGATAATATTGGAAACTAAATACTCATGCAATTTAAATCTTTCACCGATATAATTATAATTTGATCTGTTATTGATTGGCTAGAAAAATAAAATAATAATAACATGTCGGGACAACTCACACACAGCCATCTGATCCCTGTAAAATGGCAACCGGACAACTGGTACAGACTTATATATATTTTAATAAATACATATTATAGATAAATAGCGTCCAGATACATGTAATATGGCAACCCTGTAATATGGCAACCAGACAACTGGTACAGACTTATATATATTTTAATAAATACATATTATACAAAAATAGCGTCCAGACACATGATCTTGCTCATCACACAAATATTTGTCCCGAGTAGGATTCGAACCCGCTATTTTCTTGTTGAATATTCAAGGTCACTAACCATTAGACTAACTAGCCAGTCAAATCATTGCAATGAGACTAAATTAGATACGTGAGCAAGGATGCGAAAACGGCAACATTAATCCTGCACATTAGAATAAAACGATTAAAAAATAGATACATATAACAAAGACACACAAATATTATAAAATATCATTATTACCATGAGCCTTTTTTCTCTCAACACTGAAACATAAGCGTCTCTCAATGAATGCTAAGACGATCCCTTACCGGTCTCTGCACGGAGATTGTCTTCCCACCTGGTTAATTGGTCGACCAACACTTCTACCTAAAATTTAAGTTAATTAATTTAAAGTTACATAATCTCTATGTCTATCAATGATCAAAAATAACAAGTAGGTAAAAGAAATCTAGTAGCAAATTGACAAATTATGTCTGCTGAATTATTGAAATAAATTGCTACGTGGTAACCAGAATTTCGGATCCAATTCCTGTTTAAAACATCAATTGCTCGCGCCCCGGGGTTTATCGTCGTGGACCAGATATTATTTTTCCCGCCCAAATGACGTAGTTATTTGTCTCCGTAATACCGAAGATTCCTATTTCGTACTCCATTGATTGAAATGAATTTGTTTTTAAGATATCTAGGTCGAATGTTTTATAGATAACTAGCAGTGCCCCGCGGTTTCACTCGCGTAATTCCCGTTCCCGTGGGAGTACGGTGATAAATTATAGCCTTTGTGTTATTTGGTACATTCCCCGCCGAAACTGCTTTGAAAGTCCCATGGTAAAATTAACAATTGCAAAAATTTTAGTTTGAACATAAAAGAAATCTGAAACTGAAAACTAAATTCGAAAAGTTTGACATGTTTTAACAAATAACCTATTGAAAGAAAGAAAGATTTTTGACTTCTTGCGATCACTCGCTTAGCGCGATTTTTTAAATACTTATTGCTATCAAATACTAATATGAAATGATAATTATTATATCATCAATATAATTCCATAACCTGGTTTTGAACGGAAGCCTTTCCAAATTCCAAGATGGCCGGTAGAGTTTGAAGCTATTCTACGTAAAATATAGTCACCTGAGAATATATTCGCTCTTTGGTAAACAATGGACGGCCGCTGGGATTGGAGAGACCGCATTCAAAATCATAATTATGGTTTACCTCAGACTGGCGGATGTTGGTACAAAGGGGCAAATAGCGATGGCTCAGTCCGCACCGTTTCTACGAAATTGTCTATATCTCTATCTACATTGATAGATTCCTGCAAAGGCATCTAAAACGTCAAAGATTTCAACTGTTTCATAATTTTAAGCCATGTCTGACAAACGATCTATGCTCATTCACAAAAGAGCTTTACTGCTAAGTACTTGCAGAATTTTTATTTTAAAATACTTCAAGTTGTTGTTTCACCGTTTCTCCTTTTTTAGTATTTTTTTTCTGTTTGAACAGTCTAAGATCAGAGACCAACTGCCAAGTTTAACGTTACCAATACCATCAACAAACTATTCCCAAAAATAACTTACCCATCCAACAACCCACAACAGTCCATCACATTTTTTTTGTTTCTTTTCTGCTAGTCATTTTGATAATACACTCGTCGACAGAACAAACGATCGCATTCGAATGTGAATCAGAGAACAATCAAACATAACAAAAAGTATGCAAACGTATAAAATACTCATTTCAAACACAAAGGGCAAAATTGCAACAAGAAATAAACCAATTAAAGAGCAATCAGTTGAATCGGAATTAGCTCAATTATTTCAAGAACTGCAAACGACGCCAATAACCAGCCAGCAACCGACGCTGCAACATTTCATTTTGTAAAATATTTCATTACATCATCTCAGGTCTGCAGGTGCCGGGACAAAGTAATCTCAATATTTCTTAGTATTTCTCGTTTATTTCAAATTTTCTGCGTTTATGATCGTCCGGAACTCGAGGCATTCAATGCGGCTCCATAGATGTTATTGAGAGGAAAAATATTTAATAAAAACGATTTTCTTTCAAAAGCTCAACGATTTTACGACGACTTTACACTACGATTCTGGATTCTATGCCTTGAAATTACAGTCCAAACGTATGCTTAAAATTTTGCAGTTACAAACATAATGGCGGAAATGTACGTAATAAAATTATGCCGGATTTAATATTGGATTCCTTGTAAGGGATTAAATACAGGATTTGGTTGTTAGTAAAAATAATTGCGTCGTGCGGGTTAATTAATATTATGATTATTTCTTAACTACTTAACGGAGGATCAGTTAGGCAGGCTTCAGCGTATAATGAACTTCTGTATTAGATTCATCTTTGGCCTTCGTAAGTTTGACCATGTCTCTGAATATAGAACAACTCTCAAATGGCTTCCAATCCACCTTCGCAGGAATACACATGTATTGCATTTACTTTATAATGTTCTTTTTGACCCTAGGACTCCAGATTACTTAAAAGAAATGTTTACTTTTTCATCTGAAAACAATTTGAGAACTACACGTTTCGTATATAAATTAAATGTACCCGAACAAAAAACTAAATTTTATAGTAACTCTTTTGCTGCTACATCCGTTAGTCTTTGGAACTCATTGCCAAATTGTATTAAGGAAGCTAAGAGTCTCAACATTTTTAAGGGACTCCTCAGAGAACATTATTTAGATGTATAATATATATTTTGTTATTTAATTTTAATTATTTATCAACACAAATTACAATTTACAAGCCATCTTTCTTTGATGCTTCTCGTTTTTTTTTTTTTTTTTTTCTCTTCTTCTTCTTCTTCGTTTATTCATCGTATGATATTATTGTGCAATTTATTTTTATAATGTTTAGTTTTAGTGCTGCTTTTTGTGTTTTTTGTATAAATTATAATTACATGTTATAACTTCTGGCGCACACCCTTTCTCCTTTTGTAATTTATTCTTTCAATATATGGTTACCTGGAAGAAATCGCTTTATAGCGATAAGGTCGCCTTGTTGTACTTCTCCTTTTCATTTTATGTATAAATTATTATTATTTTAAACTATGTGTGTGCAATAAAGTTATATTATTATTATTATTATTATTATTTCGTAGAATTTTGTAGTTAGCACTTCTGTTTCGGTGTCAGTAGTAATTATTCCAAATGTTGTATTGTACTGGTGTTTTGCGACGTAGCGTTTATTGCATGTTTTGCTCAAAACCAGCTAAAAAGGAAAAAAGGACTGGCCCGTGTGATTACCGGTCAAGCCATTTTGGTTTCTTCAGGGTCTCGGTAGCTCCTTCGTCGGTTTGTCTTTTTTTATCAATAAAACCTTTACCTATTTGATAAACAATTTCTTTGTCGCAATACCTTGTAGTATTAGAATTCGTAACTGTACCAGAAGTACCTCAAACCTCTTACAATTCCTAAAATCCATGTTTAAATACTATATGCACATATTATTATATGCATGGAAATTATTGTAATAATTTTCCCACTTTTCCCCTCTCTTTCCATCATTTTATATCATGACAATATATCATCAAATCACGACGCCATTACACATGGTTGATTGTATCAGCATATTTTACCATGATTATCAAAGAGCTCGTTAGGTTTTTGCCAAACGCCAAGGTACGTGTCCCTTATCAACGCTTAATCAGGGTCCCGTACGAGTGATTTCCTCTTCCTAATTTGAACTTTCTTTATGTAACTTCAAACTCTAATTATTGCTAGAAACTTGGTATTAAATTAGGTGTATGCTCCAAGCGCGCTAATATAGCGGTTGATAAATTTGCAACGATTTATTTAATATTTGTAATTTAATATTTTTGAATATGATATTAATTGAATCTAAAATCACTTTATAAGATCCAGATCCAGAGAGGAGAAATTTTTTCATTGTTATAGCCAGTTAATATGTAAGACAAAATAATATATGTTTTTTACAATAAATGTTCAAAATAGTAGTATAATTTTACAATTTTCTGTAAAAAAAGGCATGCAAAGGCCGTATAGTACAACAACATAATCCGCTCACTCTCATACCCTGTACCAAAGTGGAGGGCTCCAAGATGAGTAAGACGGGAGGTGTCAGCCCTCGCGCCCGGCCGCGGAGGGGACCGGTAAATGGGCTCCTTTGATAATTTATTATTGAAACCTCGCCTTTATTCTTTCCTTTTGTAATATTGTCTCCGCTCGCAGCTTATTTGTTCCGATGTAATTTGTTAGAAATTTTTCTATTTTTTGCAACTCCCAAAGTATTTATATTTTATGGTATCATGTACTTCGAATCTAATGGAAATTTCGTCTTATAATTTCATAATCTGCAATTCAATGAACGAAAATATTAATTCTTATTGTAGAAGGTAAAGTTTCGCAAATTACATGTTTAGCAGAAATTACCTGTCCTAAAAATTTATCTGCTTTCTCCGAGATTTTCATAGCTGTAACGATACTTTCATGTCTAATTATAATGTTAATTCTAATGTACTTTAAAACTTTTGAAAATCGAGAACGTTAAAATATGTTTCAAAGTACATTTTTATTACAATACCAACTGTAGCTGGCCCAGTTCGTTCCTATCAATATGCATTGTCATTCATTTTTTTAATTTTCACCATAACTCGACTTTGACAATGTCGAACCAATTCTTTTCTCAGATAACATGATATGAAAACCGATAAGATTAAATTTGACAGCTTTTGAGGATTCGCAAAGTTGTTAAGTATAACTTGTCATTCATTATTATAAAGAAACATTTTTGATGCTCAATTTTCGTGAATGCAAAATTATTGTAAAGCATATTAATGACGTTCAAATGAACTGATTTATTTGTATGTAAATTTACGCATTCGAATATGGACTAAAGGAATCTCAATAACATGGATTGAATTAAAATATATTTTAACTTATTTATAACAAAGATACTATAAAAGCAAAAGTACAAATGCATGAAACACACACTTTGTAACATGTATAGTAAGCACTAATATTCGTACAGTGCTTAAGTATTTTGCTGCGAATTCTAGGATTATTAATAATATCTAAAACAGTTATAACGTGAATTGTAAAAAAAATACTAGGTCGTTGTTTCTATTAAAAAAATGGTCATTATATTGACTACCAATAGAAGTGAAAACTTATAAATTATGAAATTTCAAATTTTAAAATGCCTAAAACTAAAAATTTCATAATGTCGTCACATTTGCATGTTGGTGAGGCGAAGCTATAAGATTTTTCCCTTCTTAAAAGTACTCAACAAAGGATGGTTTAACTTAAAAAAATAGAACACTTCGCTAAATGTTATATTAATAAAACCAGAGCCAAACGTTTTGCTTAATAACAAAATCCCGAACACATTAAATATTAAATAGCCCAAAGTTATGACGATTTACTTGTATTTCCAGGGGCAATATTTGCACAAAAGGAGGCTTACCGGATGGTTGCATTTAACGGCATCAGAGAGGGAAATAAATGACAGGGTAATGCCTAGGTTGAAAGAAATAAACGTAAAAGTTAATCCTGCGAAAAAGTTTAATGAAAACATCACCTGCGTCCCTTTTGTATATACTTATGACGATTCAGATATAGAACTATGTGATAGAAGTATCGTTGATGCACTCGAAGAAATACCGGCCATATTACATTGGGTATTAGATGTATAATTGCGTGTTGATGGGGTGCATCGGGGGTAGGATACGCATCCAAAACCGACTCGACGAGGGGAGTTTAACAATAAGGCTCGTTTGATAAATTGCGATATTGTTGTTGCCCCAGAAACATCCAAATAGCAGTGACCCATGCACCTTTTAAATCACGTCCGTTTTGTTACACGATACAACTGACCGGGAGCTCCCTTTATACTGGTGCAATGTACGTGGAAATACTTTCATTGGCTGAATCTTTTTTTTGTAGTTTTGGTTTGTTGTTGAATTGTTTGAAGTGCACTGAAGCGTTATTATGTCAGTTAATTTTTTTACTTCAGACAATGGGATGTTTTGTCGAGTGATAGGTTCCAGGACTTGGCATATTTCAGAGGAAATCAATATTTTTAATAATCATTTTAAATGCAAAATGTTGGTTTTTGTCTGATCGAATCCTTGATTTTTACCCGCGACAGTACGGAGGTTTCGAATCATTTGAGGCGAGGGGTTGTTTTTGTGTTAAACTAATATTGCCCTATATCTCTAAAACGACGTGTCCGATTTTACTGCGGTTTTCAGAGATGAGTGTTGATTTAATTAGTGCATGTTCTTAGATAGATATTACAGTGACAGGTCACCAGAGACCGCTGCAGTAAACATTTGTTTGTACAAAACTACTAATCCATTTTGGATACAGCTTACGTTGATGGTTTAATTGTGTTGCATATTCTTCGATATGTATTACTGTCACAATTCACCAAGGAGCGATGCACTAGAATAATTTTGCTTTATTTAATTTTTTTAATAGACTTTATGTTTTTGCTATTTTATTTGGTTTAGTCTTAGCAAACGTTAAGATGAATTCAATAGTTTTATTATTATTAATTTACTTAAAAAATCCATTCAAATTAGATTCAGCTAATCCGATGAATTTTGTTAATTTCGATAATTCAGTCAGCATAGTAATGTTGTAGTCCAACATTGAACTATTCCAAGTATTTTCACAGAAAGAATCCCATCGGATTCTTTAACTCATTAAGCGTGGACAGAGGAACGTTGATTGTGAGAAATAGGTGCAACTACAAACTCTTACAAAGTCAATAGGATATAAGTTTTTCTTTGGAATTCGAATGTTTATAGAAGACATTAACAATGATAATATCTAGCATTGTTCTTGAGCTTGGAACTGTAAATTTACATGAGCAATTTTATATGTACAGTGTGCTATAAGTTGAATCGGAGATAATCTAGTAATTTCAATCTGAATCGCGGTTGCCGGTTGCAGCGAATACGAGCGCGGTCGTTAGCCGCGGTTCCATACCAATATGTACGGATAGGAAAAAAGTATTGTAACATTTTTTTTGTAACATTGCTACTGTTAATAAGATTTTACTTACTAAAAGGCTTTGTTTGGTCTTTTAACTATAATTGAAATGATGCATATTCGACCTTTTTATATCACCTGCACGTTTTTGTAATAGGTTTGTAAGCTATCCTATGTATTAAGTAGGCAAAATTGTAGGGGACAAAGCGCCACGATTCTACTAATTACTAATATAACTAAGTAAGTTTGTTATGAATAAATGTTATAATGATCCCTTCCTTCCCTTCCCTTATAACATTTATTCAACACATATTTATACAGCTACAAATAGAAAAGAGAAAATATTTCAAACGTCTCGTTTATTTGCTCTCGATTTATCTCCCAACGCCATTATCCTTTTATTTTATTCAATTAAATAATCACAAAGAAAATATAAAAATGTTCTGACCCAGTTTTGAATAAATTATTTATTAGCGTTTGTGACAACTGAATATTTTATATTTAAATAAATAATAACTGTAATTTTTATTTTGAAATGATGAATATTTGGTTTTGTGACTTACCTTTAATGAATGTCTTTTATTGTTGCTTATGCGACACGCTATATTTCCTATTTCCCCGTAGCGTGCCATAATCCTAAATCGCGCTATAGGAGTTTCACAGTCGCCGCGATATATGTACAACAGCTGAGTAATATTGCTCTCCTCTTTTAACCATATTTCACATCCGAAATTTTACCGAATTCTACTGATGTAATTCGTCGCGGTGGGACCCGCGACGAATTACCAGCCAGTTTTAACGTAGTCAATTGGTGGTTTCTGAGATCCTTATGTAGGATCATTTGGTAGTAAACTCTTTCGATCTCAGCACAGGAATAGCAGCGGTGATAGCGAGTGATGGGCCTTGCCCGTAAAATATTCAGTTAGTCCATATAAAGCAAATGCAACAATCGATTCATCGTCATCATCATCATCATGACTACCACTATTTATGTGTAATTTCAAATGGGACTTCTTTTAAAAAATATATTTACTTAGGTTTATTTTTATTGTTTCTAATGTTCTCGCAAATTCCATTCATTATAATAGAAAAAAATACTTACTGGCTTTATTCGTTGCGTTATCGAAAAATTGTCTCATTTTTATTTTGTCAAAATATTTCTTGGTTCTAATTAAAAGATTTTATATTATTTGATTTCATATCAATTGAATAAAAGGATTTTTGTGCTATCTGTGTCGAGTGTGTCTGAATTATTTTATGTGCCAATTTTATGGATTCTTTATTATTTTCAAACATACGGACAAGTTACATTAGTTTTAGTACGTTTTTATATTTTATGTTGTCTGTTTATTTTTCAAATTGCAGATACTTTTTTTCTGTCCTTACTTGTGGATCGATAAAGTCACATACGGACGGCATCATAATGTGTTTGACGTGGTTAATTCCATCGACATTTGTGTATGTGTGCGTATGGAACTCATTAAATTCATAAACTGTGGTGTACTAGCATTATTTTTATCAGCGGTGTTGGAAAGAGTCCTACGTCGTAATGTTATAATTGTTTTCTAGTGTTCGAGCGAGCTAGAGTCGAATTTAATTAATTATATTCGTGGTTTATTAAGACAAAGAACACTGACACCTCAGTGCTCCCGCGACCATGGTTGCTATAATGTATTCAAAGAGATGAACTTTTTTTTAAATCACTAATTTTTTTTAATAATACTGTGAATGTTCTTGTATTTTAGTGTATTGTAGCTAGTAAGCGTAATGCAATCACCATCATCATAATTATCATCGTGATCATCATTATCAGCTACTGCTGAACATAGGCCTTCTACAATGAAGTACAAGACGGCCGATCAAATAATATTTTCACTATAAGTAAACTTACTTGTATTCTTTACTAAATTTATCGCGACTCATTCAGACATAAGAACTAGATTTGATGTAGTTGTTTCGAGACTAGTTCTTTCGAGATATCAATTAACATTGTATATTGTATTTTATGTGAAAAGAAAAAACATTTCAGTCGAACTTTTTTATTCAAAATAATAAACGGGAAGAAATTTCCATATAAGAAATAAGATATTGGTTGAAATGGTCTGCGGTACAAAAAATCGGAAGCCCTCGTATCGGACACCGGATCCGGAAGCCGTAGATCGGTATCGTGCGATTTGAGTCGTTTATTACTTAATTGTTTGAACTTATTTTTTTTTTTATTGTATTATAATAGAATAAATTTACATTATTCTTTTCAATTCAATTCAATTTAATTATTTATTTGCTTTGAACATGGTTTTATACATAGATCTTTTTCTTAGGCTATATATACAATAATTTCAGCATATTCTACTCATACAGAGTGTGCAATTGTTGTGCATAAGAGCATGCATTATTTATAAAAGTAATTATAAAAATTATAGAATTGTGCTTAGAATTTATCATTTTTATAAAATAATGCCATCCAAATATTAAAAATTCACATATTTTTAATAAATTTTTTTACTTATTAAATAATATATTGTAAGTTTGATGTCTTAGAAGGTATGTAAAGTTTAACTCGCATTAGGGCAGTGCAATACGGATAAGGGGGCAACGCATTTGCAATCTCTAGTTGTGTGGATGTTTTTGATAAAAGACTGCTGATTTGTCCTCCTATGCTATAAAAAATAAGGTTATAATTTTCAAGGTGCACCACCTAACCAGTATGTACCATGGAACCCATATACACTAGTGTAAGTCTAGGTAGGTCTACTAGGTTCATTTCAAATTGAATGACTTACAGATAAGAGTTTAAAGTGTATTGTAGCTCCCTTTCCCTTGTCCCTTCCAGTGACATTAGGGTCCATGCTCTACCGGGTGTCGCGGAGAGTATGGGGTCCCCCTGGAGTACCCCTCCAATCGTTTGATTAATACAAAGTTGTCAATTATTAAAATCGAGGTGGCCGAGTTGCGAATTGTTTTAATTGATAATTTCGCTTAATCGAAGGCTCTTTGAAGATTGCGAATGGAAGTTTGATTTTGTTGCTTTAAACAGTCAAAGGAGTTTGTAATAGATTAGTCGGGGGTTCGAATACAAAAGGAAATTAAATGGTTGCAAATTCGTGAGCTTGCGGAGCTGTTGCTTTGGGAGATTGTGAAACAGGCCCTAAATCAATCTCATAAATCTAATAGTAAAATAAAGATGACGCATTTTGCATACTTTACGCTAGGACCTCCCGTGACCATGGTTGTTGTAAAGTATTGCAGTACCTACAAAGTAAAAAGTTGCCTCATTAAATACCGTACACATTGCTTTTTATAGCACCATATGCGTAATGAGGTGCGATAGTTGATACATTAGATACCGGCGCGTGCGCAACGGGAACAACACGGAGAGACAGAAGGGGGCAGGGACAATAGGGGGTAGTGACAGGGGTACAAGCGAAGCGGACATCCTGCGGCAGGTGCGATACAATATAATTGGTTAGGTTAGGCATTAAGCATTTGCATGCGTACATTTAAATAATAAGCCACACATATGGTGGTTATTTAAAATTAAGACCTGTTCTTTCTATATGTTTTTTTTTTGCTATCGTTTATGTCGTAATCCTAGGGGGGATATTTTACTTCTTACTAATATTATAAACTTGAAAGTTTGTGAGTATGGATGTTTGTAACTCTTTCACGTAAAAATTACTGAATGGATTTTAATGAAACTTTACAATAATATTGCTAACATCAGAATTACACATAGGCTATAATTTATCCCCGTACTCCCACGGGAATGGGAAGAGCGCGGGTGATACCGCGGGGCGCTTCTAGTACACAATATATTGATGCTTAAAGACCAAAAAATAAAACTCGAAAATATTATTTAAGGAAGTTATTATTTTATTAGCTGTTGCCTGCAGCTTCGCCTGCGATAACTAAGATGTACAACGGCATCTTAGTGGGATGATGTATAGCCTGTCTCGATAAATCGGCTATCTAACACTGAATTAATCATACAAATCCCACCAATAGTTACTGAGATTGGCGCGTTCAAACAAACCAACTCTTCAGATTCATATATTAGTGTAAGATAATATTATGTGGCTACTTTTCTTTATAAATTTAATGTAAGCGTCAGTTGCTTGAAATTGGATACTTTAAAGTTTAAACCCACAACTACCTCACCATAACCGCTGCGGGTAAGCAAAAATTAAAGCGTGAGTAAAATCTCTCACCATTTACAGTCATCACACCAGCATTAAACATAACCATTATAAGTTGAGCCCCCAATCAAAAGTACAGGTGAGAAAATCCGCTCGAAAGCCACTAATAATAAAACTTAAAGACCTCATCTGGTCACGTAATTACCGGGTAAAATACGACCGCACGGGGAAAAACTGTATAATGACCAGAGCGGTGACCCAAAAATTGGCCCGCCAGGAAATGAGGAGAAGTTTCGCCCCCATTCTCCCCAGGAACGCTTCCCGGGACTGTGGCTCCTCGGGAGCGAGCCTTCGGATTATCTTTATTTATCTTGGCCCGATTTCTAATTGCGCTTTTTATTAATCGGCTAACGATCGGCTATCGGATGACCGCTTTCCTTTTGAAGGTATATAAATGTTTTGTTTAATTAAAAAAAGCTTAAAGGGTTAATCGCTAACCAATCTGTCAATATTTGTCTACAGTTAGTTAGGGACTTGAGATAAGCAAATGGAACAAAAGTCGGACATTGTGTGATAGGGAATTGATTCTTTCGTAACCAATTTTTCCAGATTACATCGAGTCTCTTGGCCATCGAATATACAATTAAGCTTTAATAAAAATGTATTTGAGGTATCTGGTTTTTGTAACGCAACTAATGATGGATCATGGAAAAATAAATCTCAAACGAATTATGCTGTAAAATTGAAACATACGTGGTTTTTTCGGTGAGACAATCCAGCATGATTCGGGCTGCTGATGATGACTTTAAATTATCAGTGCGGTTATCTATTACCAATTAAACGGTTCTATTCTCCATTACTGAGCTAATCTATTATTGGTCGTAATGGGAATATTGGTTTAACACAAGGCAATGTTAATTACTGTCATTTTGAACTACATCTAATATATGGGATGATAGGACGCCGGAATTATATGTGCGTGATGAATGTTCTGATGATGATAACTGTTTGATAAGACGGTTAGCCCTAAGATGGAAATAAAGCTTTCGACATAAATAGCCAATGTTTTATAATTTGTTCGTTTAGACTTTTTCCGGAGATTGACGTTAAAAAAGCAAACGTTTCTGCTTAATTATATTGTCCTCTTTGTATACAAATATTGATCCTAAATCAGTTTGCCAAGTTATAAAAAAAAAACTGTCAGATATTGTTTAAATTTACCAATAATATCTTATTTGAAGACTATAAACGTAACGATGTAGATAATATACTATTACTGTAACACACATAAGAAATGTCTAAAGCTATTCAGTAGCTGTATAAAAGCAACATTGTAAACCATTTAATTTTTCATTTGTTCCATTTTTCAATTCATTCAAATCGTAAACCTGCGCACGCGCCGCGCGCCGGTCTGCCACGCACACGTGGCCACAGCCAGCGCATTTGCATACCGGCGCTCGAGCGGAGCGGACGCGTGGTCGCGTGCGGCGCGGATTTAAACGTTTGATTACCATACAATGACTGCTAATCGTTACATATTAACGAGGGGGAGTAATTAATATGAATATGGCATTAATGTGGGAGTCAGCGAATGTTTTGCAACTAACATCTGGGTGTATTAGAATTCATTTGTCTATTATATTCATGTCGTCGGCTTCTATGTACTTGTTGTGAAAATGGTTTCATTTATATTTAATTATAGTAGGTTTCATGGGTAATGCTTGTTTGAGTATAACTACAGACTAGAAATATTAATAACTGTTCCAATGATCATATTTATAGAATTTTCGTTTTCATAGTCGATATATATTATTATTTATTACCATTAGCCCTGTACACACGAAATTAAAATTTCAATGTCAATAAAAACGTTTTGTTAAACTTTTATATTAGAGGTATAATACTAAAAATAATTTTTACAACATTTTTGTCTTATTTGTTTTCCCTATTTTTCTATAGCTATGCAAGTATGCAAGTTTAAGGTAATTGACCTTGTAATTGAGATAAAACTAATTATTCTAATTATCTAAACGCAATAATGGGTGACATTAATTGGACGTTTCCAGAAGAGGTGAAGTTGAAAGAACACAGGTAATTAGGCTTGGTTTCCATAAACCACACGTCGCGACTTATACTGTACACTTGCGGACAAAAAAAAACTGTCAACCTGTCCAATACTCGTAAATCGCAAGAAAAATATAATTACTTTAATATGCAAATCGTGTCATCTGTGATTAGCTTATGCCAATTAGGATGTTACAGTGTACACGACGTGTAACATCTTGTTTAATTTCAATAGATCGCAAAAAGTATGGATTCGTTTATTTTCCGCTAAACCATTATGATTTTGTTACCGTAATATGCCTTATGATTTTGAATGTAAAATTAATCCAATATATTTCCGATCTTTCAAGCAGGTGTTTTATTATGTGTTTGCTATTGAGGATAAATGTCAAAATGATCGTATTCTTTCATCCGACGGTGGCGAGACTTAGCCCACCAAAGGAACAAACCCGATGCAATGAAGCCGTGAAGTCACACTCCTTGGCTGGCGGGGGGCAACCCCCCACTTACTATATCATAGGGTGAAGCCAACCAGCTCACCTCTTTCCCGATGAAGCATTAGAGCCATTTACAACCGAAAAAAATGTATTGTTTTAGTTCTGGATCTATAATTAAAACCTTATAAAATGGCTTATTTGTTAGGAAAACCTAATTAAATGTACACAACTTATCTGATAGTTAACAATTATTATAATCATAATTATTATCTAGTATTAAGAAATATAATTATTTGAAGTCTTATTCTTATTTAAGGGTTAAACGGACGAAGCCAAGGGGAACGCTTAGTGAAAGTACAAATCAAGGTGAAAGTTTACGTCACGTTCCCTTATTTTGGCAGACGGTGTACACATTAATAGAAGTTTTTTCTCTTATCTCTCGCTTAACGAGGCGAAAGTTTTTCGCCCGGATAGCCTCGTTAAGACTTAGACATTTGTAAGTGAAGTTTTTCGAATATACTTTTATGTGTCATTCGTGTTACGAACTGCAAACGTGACCGATCTGTTAATTGGTCCTAAAGATTCAGGAGATCCTGAAATATAATCATCGTCATTATCATTGATAGCAACAACTTTTCCGTTCTCTGGCATAGCTATCATACAACAAACGCCATGACGAAGTCCCCTCTGACACCAAAACTAACTTAACTTTTCTGACTCAGCGACCCAAAGTGGGTCTTGGCCTTTGAAATGAGAGACTTCCACCGGTCTCTATCCTGCGCATCCTCTGACCAGACCTCAACCCCGAGCTCACGCAGGTCAGCCTCCACCATGTCCTTTCAGCAATATCTGGGACGACCGACTGGGCGCTGCCCACTCTGTTGTCCAAGATATGCTCTCATACTCCTCTTCCCCCAATCTGACCAAGTGGCCGAGCTATTGGAGGCGGTGGGCTTTTACTTCTCAAAGGACACCATTTTAAAAGAATAATATTCTTAAGATACATAATCTACACAAATAAGTATATATTATAAAAAGATAATTAACCTGGTGAGAAGACGATCTCCAAGCATTGACCGGTTCGTTGGATGCGAGTGGCTAGGGATCGGACGTCTTGGAGTAAATTGAGGGAGGCCTATGTTTAGCAGCATGATGAATGTTTGTGAAAATTAAAGTCGTCTTATTAAAGAAAATTAAATTAAAGTTTTTGAAGATTAAAAACAAAAGTACTTAGCAAATAATTAATAAGGCCACCACAGTAGGTGGCGAGCCTTTAACTCTCACTATCTAGTGGTTAGTCTCCAATTAGGTAACTAGTAAAGAAATATATAAATATATTTGTGTAAATATTATGTCAGCGTGTAATTACAGGATGTTATAATTTTTGTAAAATGAAGTCTGAAATACCTCGGCTATTAACGTGAAAATATCATCTTTACGGAGCTAAGTTGAGGTGAAGAGAGGTCACGAAGGTCTTGAGGCGACGCGAGTGGGTTCTTAATATGGCAGGATAATGCCTTCGCGCTTTCGTCCTTATGTGCTTCGTCTTTGAGGGACACCCTGTATGTAATGTATGGGAGGAACTGGTTAAGTAGTGTCTAAGCTCTAAGGTGTTACATCTTTTTTATAGTAAACATACGGCGGAAATTAATAGAGTTTTATGCCTTCCCTGCATTTTCTCTAGTTCTTTCCATAAAATAAAAGCCATCTCTTTTATTAATCATGTTTAAACACCAATTTCCAAAGAATTTCAGAAGTGACCAAAAGACAGTGAAATTAGCAGACTTGCTTAATGGCATGTAATCAACGCCGCTCCTGGACATTAGTTCATCTAGAAATCCCAGCAATTCTTTGTGCATGCTTTTTTCGAAGATACTAACTAGCGGTATGGTGGCACTTATTCTGTAAATCGCGCGTCATAAGCGCATTACTTTCACCAGTAACATGTTTTGACAAATATCAGTATTTTCTCAATGTTTATCTTTTGTTAACATCCCCTAGTTTGTTTTGGATGTTGCGGGGTCTTAATTTACCTACTTATTAATCTTAGACTAGTGTGTAGTAAGTAGTAGTAGTATGTTTGTAAAAATTCTTAACTATATTTTAAAAAGAGCAACCCAACAAAGTTCCTTACTATACTAATATAGTAGTATGTATTTCATTTTTTGTAAAAGAATATCTGAAAAGATTAGTTCCACTGGGTTGTTTCGCCGGTTCTTCTCAGTGGGCTTGCTTTACAACCGGTGGTAGATCAATTGACGTTCAAAAATATACTTTAATTGTACTATTTTGATTTTAAAAAAAATGACTTTGACTTAAGTGTGCTGTCCATCTTCTTATTTGTCTTCTTTATCCAAGGGCAACATTTTGTACCTACATTAGGTATAAAATTTACGACGTAATTCTTAGCAACGGTACCAATTGCATTTCGGAACGGCGAGTCGTGGATGTAGGAAATGTTCCCACGAGAGCAACGAACTATGCGACGGCAGCCCGCGCTGCGATCTCGACCTATCGCGAAGGACTTTTGAAAACGCTAACGATCGACCAATAGGATGTTGTGGCCAATGTGTACGACACGTGATCGAATTGTTACGACACGGAGTCAAAATGTTACGCTACTTGTTCAAATGATTATGATATTTGCTTAAAGAAGTTACGACACACGATCAAACAGTCACGACACATGTTCAAAAATTCACGTAAAAATTATCCAAGCCAGTCACTGTCCAGTGTACTCGTAAAGTTACTATTGTATTCATAATGTGCATTATAAATGTATATAAAACACAAATTCAAATAATGACGACACATAATAATGAGAAACTGATGTTAAAAAAAGGTATGTGTGCGATTCACACACGATAGAAGTGAAACACACGTTAAATGCTCAAATGCAAGCCAGTATTAAACAGTGTGCAATATACATACACACCGACATTTGCTCCCTCGTTCTTTTGTATTTGTGTCTCTTACCTGTCGTTTTTTCCGTTGCATCAGGTTTGAAATCACAACGATTCTAAAGAAATTTAACTTCAATAGTTACGGCACAAGCTCAAAATATTACGACACGTTCTTAAATAACTACGACACTTGCTCAACTCATCATCACCATCATCATTATCAGCCTTTATCTCTCCGCTACTGGACATAGGACCCCCTCAATGAATGCTAAGACTTACATAATGTTAAAATAGTCGTCTCTACTTTATAGTCAGTAGGGTAGTACAATAATATCTATGGACGCTTTTACACCACGTCAATCTGGTCCCGTGGTAAGTTCTCAAAGACACTTGTGTTACAGGTATCAGACAACGGAAATACATATTGGTCTGATTCTATGAACGTCAAGATTCTACAAGATGTTTCATTCTAATGCTTGACTCTACCACTATTGTCATCTCCTTCCCCCGTCGACTATAGGCCTCCTGCCATGAACGTCAAAACTGCTGTATAGTCGTCCGAAACGTGCACATTGGCCAACCGCCACGTCGTGAGGTCTCAGGACGTATTGGCCAGGCGAGCTGCACACCGCTTGCGTTTTATTGTGCTGTAATAAAAGTTTAAGAAAATCTACTTTTATCGATACTAATACTTATTATAAAGCGGTAAAGTTTAGGAGTTTGTGAGATTGTAGAGTATATTATGTATAATCTATGCAACTACTAAACTGAATTAGTAATTTATTTGAAAAAATCATGTAAATTATCTTCTGCCAATATTATTAACATTACTAGCATCGTCCCACTGTTTCGCTCACATACTTTTCATTGCTGTAGTACGAGGATTAAATCTTATAATAGCCTATATATGCTATTTTCTAATGCTTAACCATATATTATTGTAAGTTTCAATAAATCCATTCTGTAGTATTTGCATCAAGGAGTTACAACCATACAATATTAGTATAATATTAGTACGATATTAGGTTCATTTCAAAATTGATTTTTAGACTTACGAAAAACGAGCTAAGTTAGATAATTTCGACCCTAATAATCTCTGTAGTAAAAGACATGTACTGATTGGAGGCTGTCTCATAGAATTCTCACTTATATATTATAGTCTATGTATGTAAAATTACCTTTACCTAGATGCTTATTTGATGAAACTTGTTTTATATTCAATTTAATATGTCAATAAACATGTTGCATATGGGTTGCCTAAAAAAATTCAGTCCAAGATATGATTTTCAAAATTCGTCAACCGGAATTCGGAACTGATTTGAATCCTTTACCACCGTATTCATAATGAAATAGTCTTTGATATCATTAATTTCAATTTAATAATTAGACCGGTGCAAAATGCTCTAGTATCGATTTACGTGTTTACACGTGGCAACCCGAGAGTTGTGACCAGAAAATAATAGGCAACCTAATGTCAGCATATTCTATGGGCTTCATACTTTCGATTGGTATAGAATTTGTCAAATAATCAAACCGGAGAAATGTTTAAAAAAAATATTTTTTTAAAATTAAGTACTAATTAATTAATCATATCCTGGACTGATTTTTTTTAGGCAACCCATAGGCAACATGTTTATCGACGTATTAAATTAAATATAAAATACGTTTCATTAGATAAACATCTCGGTGAAGGAGGTTTTGTATACCGTATCCTATGCTATTAGAGAGAAAAAATAGACATTTTCTTTTCCATAGCTAACAATGAGACAGGTGAGGCGTGACGTCATCAGTCGGAGAGCCATCTTCGATTCCCGTACACTTATTCGTTTGAACTTTCCAATTCGCTTACTTTAATGTTATTAGAAGTAAGGAATCATGTTGTTGGAGTTGCGCGGGTCTCGTTACTCGGAATATACCGAGTTTGTTGTTTGTTTTTTGTTCTGGAATATTCTGGAATTTTCAATCCCGATATTTTTCTTTGGAATAGATATCTTATTATTTTAGAGAAATGTGAGTTTTCTGTGTAGTTGAAAAAAATCATACCATGCATACCATGCATACATAAACTACGTCACACGTTAAGGGAAAGGTAGATCGGCCAAGTGTGACATTGTGTGACAAAAGGTTGGAGAGGGGTAAGCGATTTTGTGATGTCATATTTCCAAATTCAAATGCTTGATCTTATGTCTTTGAAGGTGTGTGAAGTTCACCAACCCGCATTGGGTCAATGCATCGGTGAACTATTTCTTGATACCCTCCTCGCCTGATTTCGAGGAGGAGACTCGTGCCCAGCAGTGGGATACATATTATGGATTGTTACTTTTTTTATTACTGAGATCAAGCAAATACAGAAGTTATATTTTGTCATTATAACCCTATAATAATATCAAGTAGGTAGGTACGTTACTCTAAGGGTTTTTGATTTTTTTTTTAAATTCTTCATAGCGTCCACATAAAATAAAATTCAGAGCAATCAATTATCACGAATAATCCAGATATCAAAATCTCAGTAATAGGGTTCTGTACCCTTTATGCGCGGAACCCCAAAACCGGAAAGATTACGGACCCCCAAAATATGGCTAATCATTAATGACAATGAAATGTGTTTCATCGTGCTAATGTCAAAATAAATATGGTCAAACCGCCCCTCGCTTACACAGCGTGACATACGAAAACGAATACGAATAGATATAACATAAGTGATAGATAAATCTTAGATTCATAAATTATATATAAAAGTAAAGTAAAGTAGGTCTCCTCCTCGAAATCGGGCAAGGAAGGTAATGGGCCAATAGTTCACTACGCTGGCCCAGTGCGGGTTGGTGAACTTCACATACCTTCAAAGACTTTCAATCTCATCAGGCATGCAGGTTTCCTCACGATGTTTTCCTTCACCGGTGAGCGAGTGATGGTCTCGTGTTTGGGGTGCACCAAGAAATTTAAAAAAAAAACCCATTTCAAGGCACACACTTGTCAGGATCGATCCCGGAACCTCTCGCATAAGAGGCCGAGCACATCCACTACTGGACCATCGACGCTAATAAATTATAGCTATAAACATAAATAATAATAGATATGACGAACCTGTTGGCTTGAATTGAAAGTGAAATCGACTCTAATGCCGTTACGGAATTTGTCATGTCGGTAATGAATATTAATATCATAGATGTATCACATCTGCCGGGGTTCCCGTGAGAGCCACCTTCTCAAATGACAATTATATAAGATGTAAATGGATGTGTCATCATCATCATCGTCCAATACTGCTTATAGGGCCTCTTACAATGAACGCCAAGATCACCGGATTTGGATAGCGGCTAATAATATTCATATGTTGAAATATATTCCTAAGATATCAGTCGTCTTTATTCATTGAGGGAGGCCTATCATCAGCAATAGACGGATAAAAGCTGATGATGATGATGAAGTTAGTGTTTAAAATTTTTACATTATTTAAGAGTCGAATTTTAAATAAAACTGATAAGGAAATAATTCTCAATCAAATAAACATATTCTCATTATTTAAACTATTTAAAATTTAAACAGATTCTCCTTGAGCTTTCTCAAGGAGAATCGAGATTCGAGGTAAATATTAGACAAACAAAATCAATAACATTGTTCGCACTAGCAAAGCAATACAAATAACATTTTACTAGATAAGTAGGTACATAATAATATTTTATTATAATATTATGTGGAACTTACTTATATTCTAAAAACAGGAAACTTACTAGCGGGAGTTCACTTGTCATCAGGTGACCCGGTTGCTCGTTTGATTAATGTTCTTTAAGAAATATAGATGAATGAATATTATATTATGAATTAATAACACTAAGGGCCTGTTTCACAATCTCCAGTTAAGTTCCCAATAGGCTATCGGCAACATATTTGACAGATGTTTGACAGATACTCCATACTCTATCTGTCAAATATGTTGCCGATAGCCTATTGGGAACTTAACTGGAGATTGTGAAACAGGCCCTAAGATTTAAACAACATTTTTTTTTTGTTTAATAATAAATGCATAAAATTTAGAAGCATTAAATGACAAAATGAATAAAATCAAACAAAAACTAAATTTAAGAAATTGGAAAGAAAAAGAAAAAGATATGTCAGGTGTGGGGTTCGAACCCACGCTCCCTCTCGGGAACCAGAGCTTAAATCTGGCGCCTTAGACCACTCGGCCAACCTGACTGATACGTGCCGTGTTGAAATTGAAGATTAGAATGTCTTTTACGAATAAGTTTTTACATGATTTACAAAAGTGATAACAATGCAATAATTATCGCAATATTTTAAGTCAATAAAATAAAGGTACTAACTAATATCCGCGACGTTCATTATTTAAACTGATCTGCCTCTTATTATAGATGTATTGTGTAGTAAATGTTGTACCGTTTCTATACTAATATTATTAAGAGGAAAGATTTGATTGTTTGTTTGTATTGATTAGGCTCCGAAACTACTTGAGCGATTTAAAAAATTATTTCACTGTTGTGAAGCTACACTATCCCCGCTGAACATAGGCTAGATTAAATTTTCAAAAAGTTAGGGACCCGTTTTAAATTTTAGTGGACGCAAGTGAATTGCGTGCAACAGCTAGTTTTAATAAAATAAAAGATATAGCATTCGTTATAGATATATTATTATTATAGTATACTAATACTATTAATAATATAGTATTTAAAGAAAAAACATTTAAAAAGACATTACATTTAAAGTTGAGTATTAAATTTAATAATTCACTATAATATATCAACATTATTTTGTGATTATCCTGATAATATTATTATAGAGAGACGATGGTCGAGAGTCTCGACGGTTTGGCCATTTGAGCGAGAGAGTCCGGGTTCGATCTTGACTCCTTTGGTTCTTTAAAAAGGGTTTTACCTAACTTTAAGTGCATCTCAAGTCTGAACACGAGACTATAGCTCGCTCACCGGTGAACCGGTGTGGTTAAAGAATATTATATATGCCCGTGCCATTTGCCATATTCAAAACGCCATGTAAAAAATAGCCACGATATAATCCGTAAAAGTTGTTTCGTTACATTAAAGACTAACTGCGCTCCGCAGTTTTACCCGCGTAATTCCCGTTCCCTTGGGAGTACGGAGATAAATTATAGCCTGTGTGTTATTCTGATGTATAAGCTATATTATTGGAAAGTTTAATTAAACTCCATTCAGTAGTAGTTACGTGAAAGAGTAACAAACATCCATACTTACAAACTTTCGCATTTATAATATTATATAGTAGGATATTAACCCTTTATGTCCCACTGCTGGGCACGGGCCTCCTCCACGAAATCAGGCGAGGTATAGTATAATATAATAGTAGGATATAGTGGGATTAATTTTAGTGTGTCTATTTGTAAATATATCGATCGACACCAAGCATATTGTGTCCACTCTTGCGTGTGACGGGGGTGAGGGCAAACAGACGGAAACATTTTTACTTCCACCAGGAAATCGTGCATTTGGGCCTCAGGATATTTGTGGTTACAATACAGAAACGTAACGTTTACATACAGATATTATAATAAGTATTAGATAAGGTAAAAAAAAGTAAAGTAGCAATCCATATATGTTCACAAGTAAAGTAGCAATCCATATATGTTTCGAGGAGGGTGTCCGGCCATCGTTCGCCGAAGTGTTGGCGCTATGCGGGTTGGTGAACTCCACACACCTTGAAATGCTTTTTATCTCATCAGGCATGCAGGTTTCCACACGATGTTTTCCTTCACTGATGAGCAAGCGATGATCAGGTTGTACTTAGAAATTCAGAAAAAATACTGATGGGCCGATTGTGCCTCTTTGTCGCTCTTTCCGCGCTCTCGCTTGCACTTCAAGCCTTAAATGGAACGCCACAGAGCGAGGTAACGCCGCAAGAGTAATGTTTTTTCGTGCGTGCAGCCGGCTCCATCGAATTATAAGACGTCCCGTCAAAAAATATTAACAAATTGGTTTTAACCTTTTCAAACCTTATTCTTCCAGGGCAAAACCAAACGAGAGCAGTCGTTGAAAGAGCTGAGGGAGCACATCCACCAATACTACCTTCCACTCGGGAGACAGTTCCTGGTGCTGTTCCCCGAAGGTGGCTTCCTGCATAAGAGGAAAGAAGTCAGTCACAGGTAAGGAATAGACTATAGAGAAAATAAGATTGTTAAATGCGGTAATAATATAAAAAATAGTTCTTTGAAAAGTGTACCTTGGTACTACTATTACCTACTAACTATTTTCATTTGATCCAATAGATCTTTTTTATATTATTACCCACAGATTTATAAATAAAGACAGATGGAGCATGCCGAACACCTGAGTGTCGCCACTAAAGCGAATACAAATTCAAAAGCGATCTCAATTGCTCCAAACGTCGTTTAGATTATATTCACTTTCAAATTTGTATTCGCTTTGATGGCGTTACTCGCGTGTTCGTCATGGTCTATCTGTCTTGATCTATAAATCTGTGCTAATACCGAACTTTTTTCTTAGAATTTGCTAATCTTAATATATATATTTCTTGTGTGCGTGTGTATGTGACTGAACTCCTCCTAAACGGCTGGACCGATTTGAGTGATTTTCTTTGTGTGTGTTCAAGTAGATTCGAGGATGGTTTAGATTCACAAATCAGACCGGCAGATGGCGCTGCAGTCGGTATCTAGGTTATTGATCTGTACTGCCACTATCGATTCGTATCTAAAGGACAACGTCTGTGGGGTCCGCTAGTATTTAAGTAAAGTTAAAAGTATAATATTCAAATTTAATGATACAATATAGGGATGTTGACTATTTTTTTTTTAATTGATTTTATTTGATAGATATACTATAGATAAACACGAAAAAAAGATTTTTGTAAAGATATATGTCCAATTTTAACAAAAAATTAAATAAAGAAAAATAGTTTTTAAAATTGCCGTTAAAACGCTCCAAGCGTCATTACGTCACACACCGCATACAAAGCTCACACTATGTTAGGTGAGGTTGTACTTAGCTCAATGTTCAGTGACGTCATCGCCTTATTGGCGTTTACAGTCACGTGATAATGCATGATAAATAACGCATTTTAAATAAATTTTCAAAATTTTAAGACAAATAAGTAGACTTTTTAAATGTTATTTTAGGTTTTCAAATACTGTATTTAATATGTAAAACATAACTTTACATGAATTTGTAACATGTGTCAACATCCCTATTATTGAAAGTAAATTACTAACGCTTTGATTTTTCATAATAAAAATGTTTGATTTCGATTCGTCCCAAAGGTTTGCTGAGAAGAACAATCTGCCGAAACTAGAATATGTTTCTTTACCGCGAGCAGGCGCTTTGAAAGTCATCATGGATGAGATGGGGAAACACGATGACGTAGCCAGCACATCCAAGAAAGATAAGAAAGGTACGTCTAAAGATAAGCCAAATACCATAATGACGTATGAGATGGGCAGTGTAACTAAAGAGAGCAAAGCTTATTTTCTTTTCTTAAGGTTGTATTCCCTAATATTACAAATATGAAAGTAGGGATATTTGTTACGCTTTAACGCGAAAATTACTCAATCGATCATGATAAAACTTTGTTTACACATTCTCGGAGGTACTAGAAGTAACATAGGATACATTAAGAAAGGAATTATTTTGCTAACGCGGTCGAAGCCGCAAGCAACAGCTTGTAATAAATTTATGGTTTAATTTAACTTGTTTATTCTTATAAAATGAAGCTCTTAAGTTTGTTTGCTTGGAGACGCTAATCTCTGGAAGTTTTTCTTTAATTTGAATTATTTTTGCATTTGACAGTCCAATTATCAGGAAAGGTTTTAAGGCTTTTAATTTACAGATTTTATGTTTCAAATTTGGGCATGTAAATCTTTTTTGTAATTATTTGTTTAATGATCTTACGATTTTAAAATAAGCTTATGCAGCAGTGATCGGCTAATGATTTGCTACAACTTGAAGAATCTTTTTGCTAACTTTGAAATCATTACAGATGACGTTAACCAGAATAACACCAGGATAATCGATAACAACGTGGGTGATCACATCGAATGGGTCCTGGACGTGACCATCGCGTATCCCGACCGCATCCCGGTGCACCTGCAGGACATCGTCTGCGGGACCAGACCAGCCTGCACTACGCACATACATTATAGAATATTTCCTATCAGCGAGGTAAGACACATTTTAGTGTATCTAGCGTAAGCGCTGCTGCTGGCTACTGGTCTCCTCAAAACCGGGAAAAGAGCCTAGTTATACTTTATTTGCCCACAGGTCCAATGCAAATTGCTAAGAGTATCTATACAGTAGGTGTAATCTGAAATATTCTCTTTAATTGCAACATTCTTCTTCTTTCAAGTCAACCCGTTTTTGACCATTACAATAACGTACGCACATAATTTTTTTTCGCCATTTCAAAAAAGAAATTCTATATTATATGGATTTTAAACGTGTACAAATTAACATTTATTTTAGCCTGATGATGCTGTAATTGTATTTATTGAAGGAATACTCACGTAATTTATTTTACAGGTCCCGTTAGATATGGAAGGAATGACCCAGTGGCTCTATGATAGATTCATAGAAAAGGAGAAGATGCTGGAAGAGTTTTACCGCACAGGACAATTCCCGACGAAGGACAACACACCGAACATCCCTCGGAAAGTGAGACAAGACAATCTACGTTATCTGATCTTGCATTTATTCTATATAGCTTCGACTTTCTTACAAATTAAATTGTTCTGTGAAGTGTGGAGTTACCTATGGTAACAGATGTATATCAAATGGATGTGAGGAATTTGTTTGGATGAGTGTAGTTAAGCTTACGATACCAAAACTTTGGTGAGCGTAAACATTTTTCCAAAAAACAATCATACCTACCGGTTTGAATACGATTTGATTACTAAATTTTCGAGACACTAGATTTTCTACTTAAAATTTTTGATATGAAAATATATAACAGAAATATGGTTATTAGTCTAGAAGTAGCGATTTTTTGCTTGCCAAATAAATTTATCACATCCCATGGATTTTTGCTCAATGTACTGTTTGTAATGATTTGGTTTGATTTTATTAGTAACCCTAACTTTTCTACATATATATAGTTGAAAAGTGTTTTTATAATTAAACATATAGTTTAGATGCATACGTTCAGGTGGTTTCTGCAATGTTTGATGGATTTCAAATTAGCACTGAAATAAGAGATATTTATATTCTGCTTTTATATAATTTTTAATATTAGAAGCATCTCATTATAATATTAGGAATAGTTTTTAGATTATTTTATCAAAATGCGTGCACCATTAACGTAGTGGTAAGAACGAAGTGTCTGATTTTGCCTTATTCTATTTCAAAATCCAAAATTAAAATGCCCTAGATTTTGATAATCGTGCACAATGAAATCACCTCGCGATGTTACTAATAAACTATAACTAAAACACACATACCTAATCGAAAAAAAATGTATTTACCAAATGTTTACAAACAGTACAAAGAGAATAATTTTATGTTATTATTACACTCATCTTTATACCCGTGAGTTTCAGTATATGAAATTAATGCTATTATGTGTCCATAATGAGTCGAGAGTATTTGAGTTTTTGAATATATTATTTTACGAACTATAGTGAGAGTTTACCGCTGTGTATGCGTGCTGTGACATACAAGTCAATATGTAAATACATAAGTTTTAACATAAGCCTTGCTTCGCGTATACCAAATTTTATCTCTGTGACTTGTACTATTATATTTTTAATCTTATAACGAACAAAGTGACCACGTTCCTCTGTTAATTCTAATTTTCTTCTCGCTCAGTACTTGCCTGAAAGGAATTTTTGTCGATGACAATTTTAATGGCTTTCAAATTTTTACTTACTCATAATTTTGCTTGCTATTGATGAAAAATATCACCAGATATTTTTATGTCTATTATTAATAACCACCATAGCTGTAAAAGTTTTTCCAATCTAAATTAGGTTAAGCAAAACATGAATTTACATTTAGATAGTAAGCCAAATTTTTCCGTCAAGCTCTGTAATGTTCCTTTCATTGATAGTACATATTTTGTATATATAATAATCGAATGTGGTACAGATATGCCAAAATACGAGTACGCTCGCCATAAGTGCCTAGGCTTTACGAATGATTATGAAAAGCGTTTGATATAAAAGTTCATACGTATATAATAACTTGGCCATACTAAAGAATTCAGACGTACATAGAACGACAATTCTTAAGGATTTGTTGTGCCGATTTTTTGTGTTTATTGGGGACACGTCCCCAGTTCGCAGTCGCTCGTTCTCGTAGGCTCATATGCTGGGGACATCGTGGTGTCCCTCTCGTCACGCCGCCAAGCGGACGTTTGCATCGCAGAAAGTTTGTCCTCAAAGCGCTCATAAGAACTGTCCTTCTATGTACGTCTGAATTCTTTGGCCATACGCTTCATACATGTTGTGTATATTGACGCCTCATTCGTAGCTAACTTCAGTTCGCTAAGTTATAGTGCGTACTGTTAGTGATTATAGTTTATTTCTTTGTGGTTGTGTGAGTGAGACAGGCATTATTTGCTCTCTCGTTCCTTTTGATTTAATGTGTTTGCAAGTTATTTATGCAATTACACATAATATATGAATGTGTCTAATATTAAGATGTGCAAAGTCAGCATTCACACGAGTCGGATTGAGACGTGCACATATTTGGAGCACTTTTTCACATTTTCAGTCGATCACAGCTGTACTTAAGATATTTAGTACAATTAGTAATAATTGCTTTCTTAGATGTAACAGATTCTCAATTTGATATTTTATTTGCAATAGTGTATTTTTTTGGTAATTCTTGAAGACCAATCGGTACATTTATTTTGTTTGTATAATATCCACATTTTAAATCCTTGAATGTAGCAAACTTAGTTGCCATTTTTTCGGTTTATGGTTCTATTTTAATTTTAATGAACAAGACCGCGCAGATGCCAAATGATTATAAAAGGAGGTCGATATGTAGTTATTACCTACGTGCTATGAAATTTAAACGGCTACTCCACAATAAAGTATGTGATTGATTGAAATAGAGCATTTCTGCAGATTTGGATGAAGGTTTTAGATTAATATGTAAGGGTTGTGATGAAGTGTCGTATCATATCGGAGGTGTCAATTTTGAAAATTATTTTTCTAACAATATTATAATGCATTAAATATGTTAAGAGAAAGGTAATAAGAAAACCACATTAGCAGATTTTTCAATTCTCTTATTGAAAATTTAATGTGCAGCGATTTATTCCGTAATAATTTAAGTAATCAAAAATTGGGTTAGTAAATTTAGTATAGGTATCCTTGCTCTATTGCATTTGCTATTGTGTTGCATATTTCATCAATTACCTTTCATATTCTTTAATTGTGGAGCAGTTGCTATTTTTATTTGAATAAAACTTTAACATATCCTTTGTCAATTTAATACTTTCTTTACTTTTAGAATTACATCATATTATGTACATAAGAACCGTATTTACCAGGTTCCTTTTATGTCCAAAAATTGTGCCTTGACCATGAAAATAGATTGGAAATGGACGCACTTTATGATTGTTTTGGTATGATTTGCAAACTTAAGATCTATATAGCTAGCATCTAGCACTGCTTAAAATTTTAAAACTAATTAAAGGTATGTCGAGACAATTTCTCTTAATCTAAATTTCTGTCTTTGTGTCTCTCGTCTGTACTTGACGCATCTATGGAATTAAGTTTTAAGAACGAGCGCCGGGGGCAATTTTCTTAACTCCATACGAAATGTGTCAAACACGAACGCGACTTAGTTAAAAACTTATGCTCAGAGAGATTCGAGATTAATTGACTAGAATATTAGATCTCGAGTTTGTAAGTCAGCTAATAAGTTACGAGCACTTAGCTTAAGTACGTTTATGATTTTCTAAATTTTTCGATTCGAACTTTCAAAACATTCTAGTATTGATATAATATCAGTATGTACTGCATTTAATTGTTTTTTCGTTTGATTTGTGACAAAGACATTTTCTGCAAAAATTTTCTAGGGTCATGTTAGTCTAGGGTCGTTGTTATTTTTGTTTTAATAGTTAAGTTTGTTATTTTTAGTTTAGAGGGATGATTTTGTGATTAGTTTTTTTTATTTTTTTTGGGTTCTAATAATGATGAGCTATGATGCTTTTTTGCCATTTAGTTTCTCTTAATTTTGAAATTCTAGATTTTTTGAAAAAGTGTGAGAGTATAACAGCCCTTAGCTTTTATGTATGTTTTTAAATGTAACGATATATTAGTTATTAAATATTAGAATACTGTTAAAAGGAAAAATGACAAATATTTCATATATCAATCAATAATCAATATTTTTTTTAAGCAATTCAGTAATATTATGTGCAATAAAAATGCAGACCAAAAAAGATTTTTTTCTTTTAAATAAGGTTAGTATTTTTTCTGATTTTCCAGAAATAAAGTCACAAAAATGTAATTTTACTATCTAAAAATTCACACAGAATCAATCTTATTTACACATTAAGTAACTATCTTGTTTTCCAATAAAATACAAGACTTGTTGGGACAAGTATAATATTTAATCTGTTTTGATCTAATACATTTATTACTTGGACTATAAAGAGAGTTGATCAATTTTAACTTTAGAACTCTGGTTGATTTATATTTTTCCCAAATTCGAACATGAAATATAATTATTATAACTGTAACTACGGAATTTTTTTCTTGAAATACAAAATTTTTGTTAAAGTGAACATAATATTACTTTTGTGAAAAATTGCATATTATATTTTGTCAATAGACAGATTTTTAAGAAATGTCTGCTATTATTATTAGAGACGTATATGTATAACTATGCATGCATGCAAGCAATTTGACTCCTTTTGAATGTAACGAAAAAAATATATTTGTTTTATTTTATTGACGCTAACATCAAAATCTACAATGTATTTTTTTACAAGTGAGCTCAATGAATGCTCGTATTGATAATATGTATAAGAGTTTTATAATTTCCTACACCCTATAGAACCTTAAAAGAATATTTCCCTTAAGGTTAGTTACTAATATGTTCTCATTTTTGTGTCCTAATCAAAATCGTCTCCATATGTAAATGAGGCTTGGCTGTTGTACAAAGAAGACAGGGCTTCTATCATTAAAGCACATGGTGAAACTATTGTTTGTTTATTTATATCCCCCTCTCTCTTCCACTCACCTCAACACAAAAAAAAGTATTAACCCTTTTATGTCCCACTGCTGGGCACGGGTCTCCTCCTCGAAATCAGGCGAGGAGGGTAATGGGCCAATAGTTCACCGCGCTGGCCCTGTGCGGGCTGGTGACCTCCTCCTTCCTCCCACCTCCTTCACCGGTGTTCGAACGATGGTCTCGTGTTTGGGGTGCACTTAGAAATTTAGAAAAACCCATTTCAAGGCACACACACGGGGGGGGGGGGGGGGTCAGGATCGAACCCGGAACCTCTCGCTTAAGAAAATTTTCTCGACTCACGCTAAGACCCTTAGACCCTTATATTCAAAGAAATCGTCTTTACTAGGATGAATCCGAAATACAGCTATAAAGTGTTTTTCACGGGATTACATTTTATTTCCACTGTCTTTGGGGCCAACCTAATTTAATAGACGAGCGTTTAAGGTCCAGGCGAGGGACGAAAGGGTCTTTTAACCTGTTAACGTTTAATTCGTCTTATTTTATTCATGCAACCGGACTGAAATAATAATACTATAACTTACTCCATTTGGGCTGACAGTTAATTTTTTAAATCTAGAATTATTAGTATTCCCGGAGAAAAGCGCCGGGAAGAATAAGGATTAAGGCAAGTTTAAGTAATGTAATCTGGTTTTAAGGGACCCGTATTATACAATTGTATTGAAGCCAAAAACGACGAGATCTTCGCATTTTATATTAAAGCTTACTAATATTGAGCGACGATGGTCCAGTGGCTTAGTGAACTATGGTCTGATAACCTCCTCGCCTGATTTCGAGGAGAACACCTGTGCGTTTGGTCAATACGTGGAACTTTATTCAAAAATCAAAAAAAAATATTCAAAGTAGTACCATCAAAGTATCTTTTTAAACATTAATTGAGTCTACCACCGGTTCCAAAGCAAGGCCACTGAGAAGAACCGGCGAAACAAACTCAGTGGAAACATATACTATATTACATATACTATACACCTACTATATACCTGTAAGACTCATTTAATTTCTAACATTAGAATAGAGCTAGTATAAAAAAATATATTAGTACACAACACTTGCCAAAACATTACGACACATGTTTTCATCGCGTGAAATGAGAAAAACATTACGCGAGGGTCAATCAAACGCACGTGTCTCTGACCCCCGAGAGCCAGACCCCCAAACCCTGACATGGAACCCCTGACAAGTCGAGGGCCGTGAAGAATTACCTTAACTGCATTACAGGGACTCATTATGTGTATATGTGTGAGGGTCTATACGGCCAGACATTCTACTAACATTATAAACGCGAAAGTTTGTAAATATGGATGTTTGTTACTCTTTCACGTAAAAACTACTAAATGGATTTTAATAAAACTTTCAATAATATAGCTTATTACATCAGAATAACACATAGGCTATAATTTATCCCTGTACTCCCACGGAAACGGGTATCACGCGGGTGACACCGCGGGGCGCTCGTAGTGTTAAATATTCGTAAGAACTAGTGTTTGAGAAGTATACAGGGACTTAAGTATTTTCTTAAGAGTGATAATATGGCTATTAGTAAGAGGAAGGCGTAGTTTATTATTTTAAACAGGTTTTATCCTCCTTATTTCATGTGATTTGTAAATGGAGAACAGGACATTGGCTTATTAATATTTTTAACATACCCGACGTTTTCGGACTCAGAGTAGCATTGGGCATTGGACATGTAAAAAACTTAATAAGCTACGATAAAATTCGTAAAGTTTTTTTAATAATAACCAATAAAGCGCCTAAAAACCTTTCAGTCTGGGGGTATTGACGGTCAGAGACCACTTTCTAACAGGTGATTAAATTGCACGTTTGTTTATTTACAAATACGATATGATATATTGCGAGTTGTAAGACATCGGTTGTCTTGGCGTTCATTTAGAGAGGCTTATGTTCAGCAGTGGACGGATAAAGGCTGATGATGATGATGATATGATACGACCGACTATTATATTTATTGATATTAGGCTATTTGGATGAACTAAATTACTGAGCCAATTTCAACGAAGTTTCATAATATGCATTTTGATATATATTTCGAATTGGCCCTTTTGCAGAACTACTGGCATATATTATATCTACAATGTATATTTAAAAAATGTATCAACCCATATATCGCACTGCTGGGCACGTGTCTTCTAAAAATCAGGCGAGCCATAGTTCATCGGTGCGTGGTGAACTTCACACACCTTCAAATACTTTTAATCTCATCAGGTTCACCGGCTAGCGAGCGATGGTCTCGTGTTCAATTTCAAATTTGGAAAACCCCATTTCAAGAGCCGGGTTCGACCCTGGCCCCAGGTCACCACCTTGATCCTCGGTCAAAAGCTAGAGTACTAGACTAGACTATTATTGTTTACTTACCCGTCGCTAATGTATTTTTATATCTTAGTTCTTACAATAAATATAAGTTTATTAAAGTTACCAATATAACTCCATTACCCTGGTCTAAGACGTTATAATTGGCAGGGAACTTATCGCCAACAATACTTGTTATTTTAGTTTCCACCCAGTCCAATCAACGCTTTCCTAAATTACGCAATTAGTAGAAATCCTAAACATTAATAGGATTAGGGCCTGAACAAACATCCGCCTGTTTACGTATATTGTTGATTTTAATCTATCCAATTCAAAATGGTGTTTAATTATACGTATTGTAAATTAGTACTTAATTGTTTAAAGTATATTTCCACGCTTATTTTGTGGGCGACATTTAGGGCCGAAAGTTATTGCGCAATGTATCCAAGTTATATTAAAAAAGTCAAGTTGATACTTAAACCCACAGATTAAATAAAGACAGATGGAGCATGCCGAACACGTGAGTGACGCCACCAATGCGAATTTCCGCGAAAATTCAAAAGCGAACACAATCTAATAGACGGTTAGAGTACGACGCTATGTCTAGCACTGCGTTAAGATTGTATTCGCTTTTGAATTTGTATTCGCTTTGATGGCGTTACTCGTGAGTTCGGCATGCTCCATCTGTCTTTATTTATAAATCTGTGCTTAAACCCGTTTAATATGTGTCAATGTTTTGTGAAATCAGGCAAGGATTGCCCAATGCGGGTTGGTGAACTTCACACACCTTCAAATACTTTCAATCTCATCAGCCATGTAGGGTCTCCCCGGTGAGCGAGCGATGATCTCTTGTTTAGGTAACACTTATAAATTTAGAAAAAATATCTCAATTCACCATAGGTTAGGGTTGAACCCGGAACCTCTCGCTTAAGAGACCGATACTCACTGGACCATCGTCGCTCACGTACAGGTCTCTATCATTTTATTGACACACAGAAAAATATTTTAAAATATATTACACAATATAGTTAGACGACAGAAACAATATGCTTAATACAATTGAATGACGTAGTACATACTCATATTATGAAAAATAATAGAAATGATGATGATGATGATAATAATTAAAACTCAGAACGATGCTTTGCACTATGCTGTGCACAATTTTTTGACAGCGTAAAGCAGAATTTAAAGTAACGAGGCATAACGCTTTGAAGTTTGAACAAAGAGCAGTTTGGAAATTCATATAGCAGTGCAGGCGACTGCTATGGAGGTTTATTGGACAGTACAGAGGAAATTAAGGCACCGCTGCCGGGAAGGTAACTGAAACAATCACTTTGTTGCAGCTTTGCGTTGCTTCACGCGATGCCAGCGCTTGACTAGCATTGTAAAGATTTCATCATATTCATTGTGTTCAGTAATATGAATCACTTTATCAAAAACACAATTCATATCAATATGAAAAGTTTAAGTCTGTCTGGTCAGGTACTTTTTCCTTTTTTCTTTAACTTCAATAATATCACTGGAAGAATTCTGATTTTCTGATAAGATTTAAGGTCTTTGAGAAGAGTAGAAATACTATTACCTAGTTCTGTTGTTACCTGACTTCAGGGATTAGACCTGTGCCCAAAAATGAAATATGAGAATCCCTTATGCTGTTAATAAATTTAAATTATTTCAAGCCGAAAGCGACTATGTTCTAGTATCAAAGACTTTGAATATGTGTGAAGTTCACTAACCCGCATTTAGCCATCGCATTGGTGAACTATGGCCCAGAACGCCTGATTGCCATGAGGAGGCCGGTGCCTAGCATTGGAAAATATATGGGTTGGTAAGTTACTTTTATATTACCAAGCCAGTAGCTAGCACCGGTGAGCAGTCCACCAACATGCAAGCTGGCTGTCTCTCATACTCCCATAGTTATTGGATGCCGCACAAAGAAGCACAAAGTTGAACACCTCTCAGGACTAAACATGAAATTGTTCCTACATTGTAAATAACTAAAAGCCTTCAGTATTTCAGCTTACGAAGAATTTTGATTAAGTTTTCAGGCTTCATGTCTTAAACATCATCAGCGTTATTCGTTATTTTTTTGGAAGTTGGTGGAAAGACGGATTGCACGACCGCGATGTGGTCAGCGTCACCTTTGAGCGTTTTTTTCTGACTTGTATCTCTTCATCCATAAGTGGTCCATCCTGAGACATAATTTGTTTTGTGTTGATTCCTGCACTTCTTTCTAAACATGGCTGATTGACAGATTAAGAAGTAATTAAAATCAAAACTAGTGGTTATGACGACACGCGACACAAAGCATATCTATACCACTGGCTTATCACTTACGATATCTTAAGAGATAGGTTATGGTCATCAGACGCTGAGTGGAATAAAGATGGACCATTTTTATGATATTTTATTTTTATACTTTAATAAAGCAATTATTTTTTTAGCAATTAAAATTTAAAAAATTGACAAATTACTATCGATATCTTAAAAAATAACACTTACAATATACACTAATATTATTAAGAGGAAGACTTTTTTTGTTTATTTGATTGTAATGAATAGGCTCAAAAAGTACTGGACCGATTTCATAAATTCTTTCACCATTCGAAAGCTACATTATCCACGAGTAACATTGATTAAATTTTATTCTGAAAAAAAAAATAAGGTTCCGTAAGATATTTGGGTTTTCGGACACAAGGTGCAAAAAATTAATCAAAAAAGTTACTTATTTTGCGTAAGTACTAAGATCCCGTTCTAAATCTTAGTTAACGCAGGCGAAGCTGCGGGCAACAGTTAGTAATAAATAAAATAAAATTGTGCTTTGCATTCGATGACTTTTGGGCACTTTTAGCACTATTTCAATATTTGTTAATCGTAATTAGCCTTTTCATTAATGAATGTTAGCCTTTCCTGACAATAATACACATCTTTCGTTCCACCTCATCGACCAGGCAATTGTGACTGCACTCGGCTCATTAGCCGGATCCCCTGGGAGGTAAATGAGCTGTGTCATCCTCGAGTAGTCCATCAACGCTTGTTAATATACGAATGCAAGAAACTCTAATAGATACTAATGTTTACGCGCGTTTCACTCATTACAATAAGAATAATGTTTGAAGATTATTTCGTGGTTTATTAGGATTTTCATAATGCCATGATATATTTTCTGATACTTTACAGCATCCATGGCTACGAAAGTAGATCTTCTCCACGTAATAATAGAATTTTGGAAGAATTTTAAAAGGCTGAAATTGTTTCCAAGCTTTCAAGTTTTGTAAGCTTACTTTGTATGTATGTTTGGGTAATATCTAAAGTAAATTTTAAAACAGCTTCCCTCTGTAAGGGTAAAATTCTTTTGCCCGTATCGATTCCGAAATGCTATTTATTATCATAAAAATACATGAATTTGAAGCTGAAAGCTAGTTCCAAATAGCGGTAGCGAGCCGTTGCGTTTACTGGTAGGTTTTGCTGTACCGCGCTCAAATTGGCTTGAGTAAGAACATCTTGATTGTTTCTCCAGTAAAACAGCATAGCTGTGTTTCGGATATAAGCGCAAGAAAGATAGTGTAATAACTGCCACCGAGTCCATCTTGTGTGTCAGGTTTAAACACTGCTCTTCTCCCCGTTTGCTCATCTAAAAAGCACGAAAATATAAAAAATCCAACATACCTTTTTACTCAGTAATTTATATTATTAACATGAGCAGGCAAGACACAATTTAATCACATCAAACCACCGAGAGGCGTGAGGCAAATATGACAAAAGGTCTAATTCCAGGCTGAATATTTATGAAGGAAATTACGAGTCATGAGCAGACACGTAAACAGGGGCGTGACGAGCGAACTTGTTGGGACTTGTCTGACATCATTAACAGTTGACCCAAAAGTTAGATGAAGCTGGGTTTATTCGGATATGTTTTTCATTATCTTAATTTCTTCCATTAAGTTATTTTTCTCAGCTAATTCCGAAAACCTGTTAAAATTGTTGCCCGTATTGAGCTAGTATTAGCATGTTTGGCTATTTAACATGACCATGAATTCTAGAAATAAACAATTAACATGTCAATTTAAATCTAAATAGAAAAAGCTGTAAAACCAGCTAAGGAAATTTCGCACCAATTAAACTTAATAAAACTTAAAAGCACGGAAGTCACGACAATACCTCCACACACACCCACACAGATCAAGAAAAGCCCCAACAATATAAATTTTGGTAGCCTTATTAAGTAAATAAGCATATTTGGTCATGTATCCTCAACTGAAACTGGTCGTCTTGGCGTTCATTGAGGGAAGCCTATGTTCAGCAGTGGACGGATAAAGGCTGGTGATGATAATGATGATGATGATCCTCAACTGGCTGCCAATTTTATGAAAGGACTAAAACCCACAAACAGATACCTTTCTTTTTGGCCACGCTGATAATCATGATAAACCATCTTATGAGTCTGCGCTAACGGTTTTAAAAACGTCTTTACATACTAACATCCTTATTTAGTGCGTCTAAACATGGCCTTAATATTTAGCCAAGGGAAAGTGGGCCCTATGAAGACCGTACAGAGTGCTGTTTGGTGAATTAAAACCTTATTCACAGGAACATCAATTAATGATGTCGTGAACGGTATGCTTTGATCTTGTTCCTGTGGATGGTGCAATGGATAAGCGAGAGGATTTAATTTTCTTTAGATATATGAGATAAAAAAGATGATCAATTTAATAAAGATGAGAAAATAGGTAAATTAAAGAATACGCTATGAGTGTCAGAGGATCGGCCACCTCGGCGTTTATTCAAACCTATATGCAGTATTCAAATTCAAATTAAAGTAGTTAATAGAGAAGATGATAAAGCGTTACAAATAAATAAAGTGTACCAGTCGGTATGCGATCATTGCACTCTACGTAAATCAATAATTTAATAAAATTCTTTGTTTCGTCTCGTCGTCATTTGTGTAATCGTTTTGGATTGCTTTACTGTAGGTTACCTTAAAACGACAGATGGCAAGTTTGCTATTTCTGTCACTAAATAAATTAATATTAAATTGCTCTTAATCCCAATCCGTTACCAGAATTTCCAAAAAGATTATCCCTAAAAGTTCCAAATCCCGCTACGCTGCTTATTACATCTTGCACCATAGCCTAATAATAAAACTTAGTATAGTTGCGGCCTTTATCAAAGAGCCAACTTCGATATAGTTCTTACATTAGTTGGGTGGACGGAATTCTTCTAAAGGCAATTGTGCTTTCATATCCGATCCCTGCTCTAGATCCAATAAAGTTGATGCTTTGGTTTACTTTAGTCCCGATTTTCTTTTAATTATAATTTTGCTGAATAGTATTTTCTAGATGTGGCATTTGTTACGTTTTTAATGTGAAATGTCTATTGATATCCTCCGCTGTAAAATTGTCTAGAATTCCATCGTACCATTTTGTTCCATTATTCCATCCCTCAGATTCTCTAGTCCTCTAGTGACATCAATATTCACATCGGTCTAGCTAATTTTGCTTCAACATTTTTATGTCGTACAGTACAAACATGTAAGACAGCCTAAAGTAGACATTATCACAGCTTGGAATTGTCTAATGAATTCGAAAAACAAATTTCAATGTTCGATTTATAATAACAAAAAGAAAGTAACGTTTGTTCCTGTAAACGAAAATCGTATTGAGAAGCTTAGGTGCAATATAACTGCTAAACTCTCGTATTTTGATTGCAACAAAAAAGACCCAAATATTCTGTATGGTAAATTATTTTATTTAATAAAAAATGAGTTTGATGTTATATTTGCACCTAAAATAAAAACAGTCAATGCAAAAAATCTTAAACCTTTTAATGAATGGGCGACTTTAGGAATTCATAGAAGTAGGCAGAGATTGTATGAACTTTATGATGAGAGGTCGTACAACACTAGTGAAGCGTTTAAGAAATATGTAAAAACATACTCTAAAATATTTAAAAAGTTATGTCTTAAAGCTAAATCTTTACATATTAAAAACATTATTTCGAAATCGGATTGTAAAATTAAAACAACGTGGAGCATAATTAATAGAGAAACTGGGAAAAATAAATACAAAAATACTGAATATTCCTTATATATTGATAATAAGCGAATAGATACTGATAAAGAGGTAGCAACTATTTTTAACGATTTTTTTGCTAATGTTCCACTGACAACAACTAAAAATCTTATATCTTCTCCTACCGTCGCCGAGACATTACTGAAAAAATGTGTCAAAGAAAATAAACATGTATTTAAATTTCAATATATTTGCCCAAAAGATGTTATCAGTGCTTTTGAACTAATTAATGTTAAGAATACTACAGATTTGTGGGGCATGTCTGTAAAAATTATAAGACACATTGTGCATATCATTGCACCGACTTTAGCTATCATATTTAATGAGTGTATTGATTGTGGTGAATTTCCTGACTTAATGAAACACAGTAAAGTATTACCTCTTTTTAAATCGGGTAGCAGTACAGACCCTTCGAATTTCAGACCAATTTCCATTCTTCCAACTCTCAGTAAAATATTCGAAAAAAATATTTTAAATCAACTTTTACTGTTCTTTAATAAGCATGAGTTACTACATAAACAGCAATTCGGATTTACTAAAGGTAGATCTACAACAGATGCGGGAGTTGATCTTCTAAAATATATATTTACAGCTTGGGAGGAGTCCCAGGATGCTCTAGGTGTATTCTGTGATTTGTCTAAAGCTTTCGACTGTGTTGAACATGCGACGTTGATCAGGAAATTGCACCACTATGGTATCAGGGGTGCTGAACTTAAACTATTGACATCTTATTTAAATAATAGAACTCAAAAAGTAATTATAAATGGTAAAAGTTCCTCTGGTACCAAAATAAAAATGGGGGTGCCTCAAGGATCCATTCTTGGTCCATTTCTCTTCCTTGTTTATATAAATGACTTGGCTTCACTCATGAAGGATAAACATGAAATTGTATTGTTTGCTGATGATACATCTGTAATTTTTAAAATTAAACGACAGCAAATGGTCTTTGACGAGGTAAACAATGCTCTTTCGAACATGGTGCATTGGTTTAGCGCCAATAACTTATTGCTTAACTCAAATAAAACAAAACTGATAAAATTTACGCTCCCTAATGTTAAGCAGGTGCAAACTAGTGTATCACTTAACGGAGAGGTGATGGACTTGGTGGATTCAACCAAATTTCTCGGAATTACCATAGATACTAAGCTACAGTGGGCGCCACATATAGCCACGTTGGCAAGTAGGCTCGGTACTGCAGCTTTTGCAGTTAAGAAAATAAGAATCATAACGGATGAAAATACGGCGCGATTAGTATATCATGCATATTTCCACAGTATTATGTCTTACGGCATTCTACTGTGGGGGAATGCCGCGGATATTAATACGATCTTCTTGTTGCAGAAGCGAGCTATTCGAGCCATATATTGTTTAGGCCCCCGTGTATCATTGAGAGATAAATTTAAAGAAATTGCCATCTTGACTGTCGCTTCTCAATACATATTTGCTAATGTGATGTATGTCCGTAAAAATATTAATGAATTTGTAAAAAAATGCGACAACCACAATATAAATACTAGAAACAAAAATAAATTAAATGTTCCATTCTTTAGACTGAATAAAGTTAGTACTTCGTTTATGGGACAATGTATACGTTTTTACAATAGGATCCCAGAAAACGTTCAAAATCTTTCCATTAATAAATTTAAGAAAATTGTTAAGGAACGTTTGTGTGGTAAAGCCTATTACGAAATAAAAGATTTTATTGAAGATACCACACCTTGGGAATAAGACACTCACTCTTAAGATATGATGTTACATGTTGTATTTATAAAATATTATGTACTCATTTTATTGACAAAAGAGCAACCCCTAAGTTTTTTTCTCGTTTTTCTTAGGGGATCCTGCATCTCAAACGAGTTTTTTTTTTTTTTTTTTTTATATATACTATTACTACTTATTGACTACTTATGTTTTGACTTATTTCAAGTGTACAAGTTGTACCTACGTAATAAAGATATTTTTGATTTGATTTGATTTGATTTGATTTGATTCGATAGCTTCAACTTAGATATTAAGTCGTACCCAGACTATATATTTCGTAAAAAAATGATAAAGGAGCACCATATTGGTAAAATATTTTCTCCAAATCGGTTGAGTAGTTTTGATCCGCTAAACTATAATTACCTTTTAATATTATTAGAAAACTTATCCGTAATTCATACTACATTACTTTATTCGTTCATTTGTAACCGACATATTTTATGAGAACGTATTTGTTATTTGTTAAAGGTATTTACAAAGACTCCCAATTAATTGGCTGATCCGATAAATTAGCTGTTATTTACTCCGGCCGGTTCATTAGGCAGTATTGATACTTGTCCTATTAATCTTACCTTGCCTATAATATTGCTTTCGTCTTCGAGAAATAAAATATAGAGATAGTAATATTGATAATCTATATATTTATGATATTTTTTCTGTGCGCGTGTAACTAATCTCCTAGTAAGTAGTTAGAACAATTTTGATGAATTTTAGTCTGCGTTTAAATGGATTCAGGAATAGTAAATATATAACTCAGTTCCCTAAAAAAAAGGTTTGTAAAGGACAAAAGGATTATATAAGAATTTATTAGCATGACGGAGAAACTACATTTGGGAATACAGAGAAACCTCCAATTATGTTTTCAATAGTTAAACAGACTTAACAGGCGTGTCTTATAACGATTTGGCTTTGCCTCCCCAAAACGAAATTTATCCCGGATGAAACCAAACTCCTTATTGCTATATCCCATAATTATTCTACCCTGCATTATAAGATACCTTTCAGTGCCGGCGATGGCACTGCCTGTCCTAACCACCTTTTTAGAACAACTGCTTAACTGAAGCAGTTTCATAGAAAAAAATCCAAACAAAAACTTTAATTTTTTGTGATATGGTATTATAAATTAATTCAAACTTCAGTTAAGACCTTAATCACACCTGTCACAGTTTGAGCATCAAAACTTTTCGAAGATATTTTTTCTCTAAGCTAAACATACTGTCTGTATGTAAAAAATAGACAAAAATGAGTCTAAATTCCTGTTAAAAATGTGATATAATGATAATGTCTGAGAATTTAAGGCTATATTCAGCAGTGGACGGCTAAAGGATGACGATAATGAAGATGATGATAATGATGATGATCTCTAGGGATTATGAAACGCTGCCAAAGCCTTTTTTGCTCATCTTCATCATTATCAGCCTTGTTTAAATAACGCAAATGCGATTTCACACCACCTGCGAATCCTGAAATAATAAATCTTGTGATATAAAGTCTATTTTTCCGGAAAAGATGTCCATTTTACTATGGCCTTCATTATGAGCTACTTATTATTCAACAAGCCTTATTACTTTGAGATTCAAACCGGGCCCGAGTCAAAGAAATCTATTCCCAGATTGAGAATAATTTACGTCATATCAAGGGGTAGATGCAATTTGTATGCTAATTTAAGGATCGTCCAAACTGGTGTTTATGTATATGGTAATAAGATTTAGAATGAGCTATATTAAAATTGGTATTAAATAGCGAGCATCGGTCGGCCATTAACGAGGTGGAAAGACGGTCTCCATGCGGTGGCCGGTCCGTGTTGGATGCAAGGGCTAACGGATCAGGCGTTTTGACGTTCTTTGAGGAGGCCTTCGTTTAGTGATGGACGGATGGAGGCTAGTGATGATTGTGGTCATGATGATAATGAAGAAGATGATGGTGATGATGATGAGGATGAAGAAGAAGAAGATGATGATGATTATAGTGATGGTAGTGATGGTGGTGATGGTGACGGTGGTAGTGGTGATGATGATAATAACAACGATGATTATAATAGTGGTGGTCGTAATCATGATGATGATGACGACGATGAAGATGAAGATGATGATGACGGTGATGATGATGATGATGATAAAGATGATGATAATAATACTCTTTACTTCTTTCAGTGCGTCTCAGTTGAGAGCAGTGAGAACGAAAGAGTGCATACAGTGAAACTGTATTAACGAATGGAAAAGATTAATGATAATGATACAAACGTAACATTTCCATGGGGAACTTTTTCCAAATTAAATAATTAATCTCCCCAAATCCCTATTTAGATATTTCCAAATCCGATGTCCCTGGGACCTTTTTATGAATCACTGTCTCGGAAACCATTTCCGAAACCACATTAATTATGCCAAAGGGCCAACGCAAATTTAATATCTCAAATTTAATTTTGAATTACGTTAATAAGGATGTGGCGAAAAAGGATAATGTAATTTTGGTGGTGGAATGTGGATTAGTGTTTATTTTACTGGAATGAAGGACTTTTGTATATGGGCATATACCGTTTACCATTTAAAAAGTTTAAAACGCCATAGAAGCTATGAATATCATGGAGTTAAATATATTAGAATTCATACCGCATACGATAACATTAAATAGTTTACAAATGAAATATTCATTCATGTGGCCTTTTTATATAAAGTCTTGAATTAACACGTTAATCTACTTTGAAAGGGCATGTTAGATTTCTAATGTAGTACATTCGGAAGAGAAATAATCTTATTAAAAAAATCGTTTGTCTGTAAAGTCGGTTTACTGACGATAGTTGAACGTTTCAACGTCATAAGAAAATACTGATGAGCCGATTGTGCCTCTTTGTCACTTGTTCCGCGCTCTCGCTTGCACTTCAAGCCTTAAATGGAACGCCTCAGAGCGAGGTAACGCCGCATGAGTCATGTTTTTTCGTGCGTGCAGTCGGCTTCAACGAATTCTAAGACGTTGTCACGTCAAAATTATGAATGTATTAAAGAAGTAATTTTTTTAGATTAGGTGTAGAAGATGACCACGATTCTCAGTCATGAGGGAGCGACCAGAGAGAGAGAGAGTAGAAGATAAGTTTCGAAACTTCCCGGTTCATTTAAAAAATCCTTGACCAGCTTTAAGGTAAGGCATTTGAATTTTTCGCCCTGTACGTATCTTTTTTGAAATTGTAAGCAAAGTAAATTACCTACGTGAATGAAATTGTTGTATGTTATTTTTCATGATATATTCTAACGAACAGCGGGCGGATCAGTAAAAAAATTCCCGAAGGATTTAATTTCCAAAAAGTGTCCTTTTTTCTATATTTGCTACTTATTTTGGATCTATATTATAATATGTATTTTACTTCTTCGTAATTCGGAATTTTCAGAAACGATAGTAATGCTACTTATCTAGCGTATTGTGAAAAATCATGTTATTTACTTGTGCAGTTGATTTTATATGATTCATTTTGTACTTTCGCCGCTTATGTCGCATACGCGTCTGTGTTCATTAGTCTTTCACCTCTTTTGTTTGCGCAAAGAGGTAAATTAAGCCATCTCACCACACACTATGTAAAATGGGCATGCAATTGTCTCGTTTAAATGCCACGATACCAAATTTACAAATATTATACATCATTATCGCACCAAAATGATTTCTTTATACTATCACAGGCAAAGCCGCGTGCAAATACTATTATATAAAGCACCTTAAACTCGCTTAACCGCGTTTTTGAAATTCATTCGTATTAACCGTTTCCATTAAATTTAACAGGACCGGGATGTCCTTTTAAATTGAGTTACCTAATTTAGATAAAACGATATCCCTTTTTCTATGGGAGGGTTTGTGGTCATTTATTACATACTTCAAAAAAAAAATAATTTAATACTTAATAGTACTAAATAGGAGGATAATTCCTCAAAATAACCAAATACCCTCATATAATAGCTAAGTTTCCGGTTAACAAAAACGTAGTTTCCTTTTCATTGACTTTGGCATTCACATTGACAGATGAGAGAGAACATAGGTCTCAGACTTTAATTTTATTAATTTTTTAAATTATCTAAGGAAAAATATGAATACTTGATGTCGATCCTGAGACCTAACTTACCTGAATTTCCCTTCATTTTGAAACACAGCAAAGAAAGAAATTTTTATTTGTGAAACAATTACATACTACGTTGTACTACAATTACTAGTTATTAGTAATCGTAGTAGTAGTTATTCACAAATTGGCCTCAACTCAGTGTTTCCTGGTGGAGATTCCAGCACTGGTCTTCGGTTCAGCAGAGATGTTTTACGAGATAAACAGCGCATCCATAGCCTTTAGCCATTAATTGGTCTAACAATAAATGTTATGAAATAGTTACTTTATCGTTTGAAACTATTATTATCAACGACGTGCCACGCTGATCGCACTCATCTAATAGTCTGTTTAAACGACTTTTCTGATTTACAATGTTTCCTAGTTTGTGTAATAATATTACAGTGTATATGAATTATATAATAACTAGCTGTTGCACGCAGCTTCGCCTGTGTCCACTAAGTTTTAATAAGAGTCCCTAACTTTAAAATATGATAGATTCATAATATTTCTTTATATTTAAACTAAAATATACTTTGTACATTGAAACAAAACTAAATCTAAAATTGTAATAAATAAAAACTAAAATTAACTATAAAAAATAGTTAAAAAAAATACTTACTTTAAAATAAATAAATACAAGCCTATGTTCACAGAAGGTAAGTGCAGCTTTCCAACAATGAAATAATTTTTCAAATCCGCAAAGTAGTTTCGAAGCCTATTCAATACAAACAAACAATCAAATCTTTCCTCTTTATAATATTAGTATAGATAATTAGGTCTTAACGGCCGACACTTCGTCTATGTCTCACGTCACTCTTGAACCTTATTGGTCCATCGGCCATCAGTTTTTCTGAGTGTTTGACCAGCCCACTGTCACTTTAACGAGCTTATTCTATTCTATTCTGAAGACGATCTTCGTGCAGAGCCCGGTCCGTGTTGGAAGCGATCGGTAGGGGATCGGTCGTGTTGGTGTTCATTGATGGAGGCCGATTTCAGCAGGGGTGGATAAAGGCTGACGATGATGATGAAATCCTTAATATCGAATGCTTACTAAACATTTATGTGCCAAATATTATCTATGTTCGAAAGAAATATCAAGTTCTCTTAATTTATTAAAGTACTAAAACTCAATTTAAATATCTTTTAATTTCACAACAGTTTATTCCCGCCTCGTCTTATACACGTCACAGTAAAGTCGATTTCACTTGAGTTCAACAAATCGTGGCAATCCGTCGAGTTCAAATACGCTGACTCACCTAATCGCGAGACGCTCGATCGAGTGAACCAACGACAAAAGATGGCACAAAGGCAGGATCCAGCTTTAATGGATGTGCCATGAGCTTGCTTATGCCAGCAACTCTTCAACCCCCCATGCAAAAATATAAGTGCTAAAAATTTGAGTATGTATGTTTGAAGACAAATTTTCGTATAAGTACAGTGCGTTGCTCAATTGAACCAATATAATAATAATATCTATGGACGCTTTTACACAACGCCAATATAGTCCCGTGGTAAGTTCTCGAAGAGAATTGTGTTACGGGTACCAGACAAAGGAAATACATATATTTAATACTTTTTATAACATTAGTACTTATATTTAAATAAAATATTGTGTAATACACATATTTCATACACATCCATGATCCAGAAACACATAAAACTTTTTTGTTCCTGGCGAGATTCGAACCCGTTACCTCCGGATTTTAGCACCAACGCGCTAACTATTGAGCCACAGACGTCGATTTGGTTGCGGCTATTTTATTTGAGAGCAGGTTTTCTGTCGGTTGCTTTAGGTTTTCTATCAAAATCACCGGTAAAAAGTTATCTCGTTTCTACATTGGAAGGTTATTTAGGATTTAGGTTTTTTTTACAACAATCAGATCATCATTTTCATCTTCAATCTTCAATTTGTATAAAAACAGAACAATTGTTAGAATTGGTAGAGTTTGTAGAAATTAAATTTTTCTGATTTTCTAAAGAAATCTCAAAGCATTTCCTAATTATTGTTTTTCATTTACGAAATTTTTTCAAGCGTATTCTCCTGTCGCACCTTTCGTATCAATTTACGTAAAAGAAGTTGAATTGAAAAATTCTTTGTTTTCAATTAACTTTCCTACAAAGAATTCGTCTTCAATTGGAAACAGATTTCGTTTACAATTAATTAATATTCGAATACAATTGAAACTGATATTCAAATGATTTAAGTGACTTTTTCATTCAATTAAAATGAAGTATTGAAGATCTTTTATAATCTTTTTGTTTGTACAACAAACCGTGTTCAGAAAAGACTAGTATTGCATTTTCTTCTTAATGTTGTTTCAATTAGTTAGATTATATAGCATTCATGAAACGTTTGTTTGGCAGCGGAATATCTTTTTTTTTCTTTTTATTTATATTTTATATTTTTTTTTATTCAAATTATATTCTATTTTTTTAATACATGATATAGCATGAGATTGCACTTTAATAGAAATTTAACTTGAAGAAAAAAAAATAGTTGTCTGTAAAGTCGGTTTACGGACGGTAGTTTGAACGAACCGAACTGAGTCGATCGCTGGAGCCAATCATGCCTCTCTCTCGTTCGTGCCGCGTTCTCGCTTTCGGAACGCTACATGACGTCATCTTTTTCGTGCATTCTGCCCGTAATATCGAGGTATTAGACGTTGTCACGTCAAAATACATGTCTTTATTATGTTTTTTAAGGAAAAAAACAGTACAATAATACATTATTTTTAACACAAACTTAACTTTTGCATTAACCAGTAAAGTTTCTGTTTCTGTTTTACTGGTGATAGGCTTACAATGTACTGTGTCGTGCACTCATCTGCTCGCTTTTCTGTTCATTTCTCCCATGAAGCCATGCTATTTCGGATAGAAGGGTCATGCAGTTCATTAAAGTAAATTACTAGGAATAAAGCTTTCTATCCTGTCTCAGGAGGGAATGAATCTTGTGATTATTGTTTTCTTATTTATGCAAATGTTTCTTATTATGAAACAACTTAATTTATTTTATCGCGGTTTATTATGATTTTTACGCCTTAGTCTTCCAACTTACTCTAACAATAAGGAGACTTACCGACATTATTTGACTGTTCGTTTACATAAACATCCCGATTATGTTTAGTTACAGTGATTAACTTGTTTAGGAGTCAGTCGGCTCGAACTCAGGTGGTTCACGAGATTTATCGCGAGGTGAGATGCGCTTCATAATCTGTATTGTTTTATGGATGTACAGCTGGGCGTCTGGCTGCTTGGGCTAGATCAGAAATTCAACCAATACTGAATGAATAATCCTGTTCATCGGCAACATTGGATCCTTCCATCAGGTCTGGTTGTTATCGTATAAAAATATATACCAAAAAATACCAATATAACAAAAAAAAAATGGCCAACCGTTTCATTGGCTCATCCAGTACAAGTATCTCCCTGTCGGCTTGAAGGTGGAATTGGAAATCACTTGGAGTATGGCGTCAAGTGCCATCGCGCCGCTCCCGTGAACTAGAACAAGGATTCAAACGAGGAAACTCAATAAGAAACTGGGAGTGCGTGATCAGCATCCAGCATTATAATTTGCGAAACATTTAGGGCCGGAGAAAGGGATTTTTTTTTTTTCGAAAGGTCTAGACTTTTAGGCCTGATGGCCTTTAAGCTCAATCGGTAGGTAGGTGAGCAGATGGCTCACCTAGTAAAATTCGAAAGGGGGGCGCCCCCCTCCGTGCCCCGCAGGGGGCGCGGTATATCGCGCGCGCTACTCTGGAGAGTAGGTGTTTGGCTAGTCAAATCCAATACGGTCGACGAGTCATTAGCGGATGAAGTTAAACTGTTACGGAGAAAGGGAATTATAGTTTATGGGGTACGGGAAAAAGTGATTTTGAATGATGGGACCTAGAGAATGTAAGATCCTATTGAGAGACTTGAACCTCCTGATTTAAAGAGATAGAGAATTAGGCAACCTGTCACGAAGACATTTTGAAGATCTATCAGCATTAAATGAGAATATCTTTAGATAATACCCCTACTATCTCCGTGAATAGGTTCCCATTCTGATTACCATATTCGGTAGAAGAACGTAAGTCATATAATGCCGTTTTCATCCCCCCCACAGGAACTAGTCCGACGTCAAGAAGATGTAGAGAGTCGTCCTCTACGGCTGATGGGAGAGGTGATCTTCTATTTCCAATCATCACAAGGAATAGCCAACCGGCTCGCCTCATATACGATGAAGCATTGAGGCCATTAGGGCCGTTAGCTAACTTAAAAAAAAACCATGCCGTTGTCCGCAAACCCAAGAGAAAAAAGGTGGATCAAAGTCCACAACCGTCTACATTCTTTCACATCCACGAAAATGTACTGTCGTTTCTGGGTTAGCATCACAAATTTACCAATCTAAGTAAAATTACTTATTAATAATGGCATTAACAAATTAATAAACCACTACAATGTAATATTATATTACACTTTTTTCACACTAAGTGGAAACCGGTCGCTTAATTTGTAATTCTAAAAATATATATAATAAATAATCGAAAAAGTGTCAAAGAAGTTTTCATTGTAGTGGCTAAAACATGAATTTCCATCAAAACCGACGGTACGTTCAATCAGTTTTAAATTAATAAACGTCTATTTTTGCTAATTGCTAGTAAATTATTAATCATAAAAAATCGGTCCCTTATTATGTTTCTTTGGAATGATTAGCTATTGCCAAATACATTAATATTTCTACGTTGATTAATAAAATACAAATAAAACCGATGTTAAACCTCCCTAACATCAATACAGAATTAATTATAAACTTCTGTTCCATTGTGTGAACTTTTGTTAATTAAAAATACTTCGCCTTAGTTTTTTGGTGATCAAAGGAATCTGAAATACTTGATTAAACTAGCGGCCGCCCGCGGCTTTGCTCTCAAACAATTTGCATTCCAAACGAGTATTTAAAATTTCTATATTATTATAACAAAATAAAAATACAAAAAGCTTTGAGGTGACAGACGAAAATTATTTTTGTCATTGAAAAGATTTGCAAAAGTTTTAGATTAGGGAATAAAATATAAAAATATTATATTTTTTGTGTACACAATGCGCTTATAATAATAATAATATCTATGGATGCTTTTACACCACGTCAATCTAGTCACGTGCTAAGTTTCCAGACAACGAAAATACGTATATTTGACACGTTTTATATTAATATATATATTTAAGATTTTTATTATATAATACACATATTTAATACATATCCATGACCCAGGAACACACAAAACTTTTTTGTTCCCTGGCGAGATTCGAACCCGCTACCTCCGGGCTTGAGCGCCAACGCGCTAACCACTGAGCCACAGAGGTCGCCAATTGTCCTTGTCTTTCCGAAATTCCGGTCGAAAAGTCGTTGGCTTATGATAATAAAAGTATTACTATGATGTCTGTATATCTTTGGAAAACAATTGAAATGATTGAATCCCGGTATGGATTAACAACAATTCAACAATCCAAAGTAACCAAACATCGATCCTCAGGTAGAGTTAATAAGCGCCGAAAGTTGTAACTGAGGGGGTGATATTATTAATAGCACTGCGTTCAACCCCCTAACCCCGTGTTCCACTATGCACCCCCAAATATGTGTACCCCCAATTTTACCTTAGCTTAAGGTTAATGTCCAAGCTCTGGGTATAGATCTTCGAATAATAGGAGGCTGTGACCACAGTGTTCTAATGGTTGTGTCGCTCAAACATAACTTCTTGTCACTTAAGTATCAATTAGACTATCACTCATAATAGAATCTTATTCTTTTCCAAAAAAATATATATGTAATGTAATATATTTAAAAAAAATTCGAATTACATTTTTTCTTCATAGATTTATATTTTTATTTATAAAAATATATAAAAAAATACTTATAAGTATTTTTTGTATAATATAGAGTTGTAGACGAATAGACGATAGATATGATAATAAATTTGGATATTTATTTAAGAAAAAATGATAGAATTTATTCTAAATTATTAATAATTAAAAGAAATAATAAATTGTTATAATATGCTCAGTTATTTTACGCCTATAAAATGAGGCACACCATAAAATTCTGTTGTCAACACCATCAGTGTTTTCTTCATAACTTTTCCCTATTTACTAGTTTGATGGTATTTACCCACAAATTTGTTTTGACTTAAAAAGGGATAAGTACTAAATGGAACAAACTCACCCCCCATGTACAAAATGACAAACTTCCGAAGCATCAACGAGTTATTTGTTGACTAAATCCTAAAACGGATCAGTCGGTTGACTGGTCGAGTGATTTGTTGGAAATTCGATTTTAATTAACTTAATGTTACGAGTGTATTCTAGGTACTGGTTAAATTATTAATTTAATGTATCGCTTATACACTGGACGTAAATTGTAACACTACGTAATTTGATACTGCAAAACGTTTACTGTAAATGAGAATTTAGTTCCAGAAGTTTCTGGAATATTGAGAAATATCTTCTTTTATTATTAGTACGTTGGAAAACTATCAGACGAGACACGTAGTAAATGATTATAAACTAGCTTACCTGGAACTAGCCTAGGCATCTCATTTATGTCCCCGCCATAGTTCAAGCCTTGTTGTGGGGGTGGGGCTCAACAGCCAAGGTTGAACCCAGCACCTTAGGCGAAGCAAATTGAGCCGAGGGGACTCTTTGTAACCCTTTCTATAAAAAAAACTTGTAAATATTTCTTATAAGAAGGGGCAAAAAAGCAGGACGGGAACCTTGCCTACTTGTGCTGTCCCAACGATGAGAGGGGTTGTTCTGTGGTGCGGGGCAACCTCTCTCTGTGGAGGTGGCATCTGTCCCCTGAGGAACTGACTAGTCGTCGAAATGCCCTGTTGCTGACAGATCCGGGGCACTTCACCAAAGGCGGCATTGGTGGCACTCGCCGGGTTTTAGTGGACGCATCCACTTACCATCTTTGGGACGCAGCGAGTCCCACATACTCGCCTGGGGAGACCCACTCCCCCGCTGGATGCCTAAGCGCATTTCCCGGCGTTAAAGAAAAAAAAGGCAACTCATTTATTTGATGCCTATCTTGAGACAAGATGTTAAGTATACTCGTATTTGCCAATAATTACACTGCCTGTATTGCCTTTCTCTCCGAAATACAGCAAAGCTGTTCACATGAGCTCATTGCATCAGTCTCATTGACGTTTATATTATTACGGATGTTCATGTTTTCCGAAAAAGATTTATTATATAAAAGAAATATTTCTTTACACGTAGTATATACATGAATCATATAATAATCGATTTGAGTATTTGTGTGAAGTACATCTGCTGACGACAGGAAGGTACAGTCGCCATCGATTATAACTAAATATTTACCATCTTTTCAATGTAACAATAGATATCAAATCTTAACGTTTGTAATCGTTCAGTAGGCGACGTACCCACCTCCCTACAGAGGGGGAGGGGAGGGCCGGCCCTCAGACTAATAATTTAACTTCACTCGCTAATGACTCGTCGACCGTATTGGATTTGACTAGTCAAACACCTACTCTCCAGAGTAGCGCGCGCGATATACCGCGCCTCCTGCGGGGCACGGAGGGGAGCCTAAAAGTCTAGACCTTTCGAAAAAAAAAGTAGGCGACGTTCAACAATGGACATATAAACGCCGATGATGATGATGATAATGACAGTGATCAAAATCGTGTAATACTAATTCATTTTTAATTTAATACATAATTTTTTTTTAAAATATAATATAAATAATGATATAGTTTTCGATAAGGAGCGGTGATCCTCCAGGGGGTATGGGCTCGACCTCTTGAGTGAGAGGGTCCGGGTTCGATCCTGACCCTCCAATACCCTCCTCGCCTGATTTCGAGGTTGAAGACCCGTACCCAGCAGTGGGACACAAATATGGGGTGCTACTTTAAATTCGATTTTCCTGCGCAGTTTTATGTGTTCAAAATTGGAATCAAATGAAATTTATGTAAATAAAGATAAACTCTTCATGATCCGGTGCTGATATATCTGTATTCATCAGATGCGCTTAGCGGAATTCGAACCCACGACTGATACGTAAAGTGAAGATATTGGAATAATATAGATATTGGATTATAACCTACAGATGCACTTAGCGGGATTCGAACACACGACCGGTACGTAAAGTGAAGATATTGGAATAATATAGATATTGGAATATAACCTACAGATGCACTTAGCGGGATTCGAACACACGACCGGTACGTAAAGTGAAGATATTGGAATAATATAGATATTGGAATATCCTAGCCCGTTGACCAACCAGCCATTAATTAATATTATCAAAGTGGATAAATACAAATAAGGAAATCAATTCTTTCTAGAAGAGATATGGAAAAACCATGCTGTGCATTTTGTATATTATATATTTTTATAGATTTTGCTGCTGTAAAACTATTTGGAAAGCCACTATAATAAAACTTTATATACACTTTTTCCACTATTTATTTTATATATTATAACAGTTACAATTTAAACACGACCTTCGACAAAAACATCTGAGGATGACTTATGAAAAAGTGTATATAAAGTTTTATTATGGTGGCTATAACATGAATTTCCATCAGTGACCGACAGTACATTCTATCAATTATATTTGGAGAGCTGTTTTTAATGTTGCCGACTGTACGAACGCCCTCAGAACCTCTCGGCGCTGATAGAACTCTTCAGAAACGTTACGGTAATGGTATTTAGCTAGGCTGTTTACTCTGAAAATGTATTATTATAAATAGAAAATAGACACATAAAGATTGAATATAAAGCTTTTTTCGATTTTTTGAAAAAATAAATGTCGTAGAATGTACAGGTACAAGTTGTGAAGGATGCGATTTTTTTTCAGGTAAATATTCATGATGTGGTCGATATTTATTACTTATTATAAATATTTCACTCGTAGCTATTTCTAACAGTCATCTAAGTTGGTTTGGAAATATATAAAAGTAAGTATAAAAATGGAAAATGAAAAATTCCAATAAAATATTTTGAAGTGAAGCTTTAGAATCGTTGTGATTTCAAACAACGGAAAAAACGACAGGTAAGAGACACAAACACAAAAGAGCGAGAGAGCAAATATCGGTGTGTATGTATATTGCAGACTGTTTAATACTTGCTTGTATTTGAGCATTTAACATGAGTTTCACTTCTATCGTGTGTGAATTGCACACACACCTTTTTTTTGGTAATTAATTTAATTCTTGTAATAGAAATTAGAATGTGTATTTGAATGAATGAATGAGTATTTTTTTAGGATTGTAAGTCCTTCTCGCCTAATGAGTACAGCGCCGCACTTATACTACTCAACTTATGACAATGAATGAGTGTTAATGAGAGCGAGCAAGAGATACCATACAAGTGATGTAATGCAGGTAATTTGTGTGAATTTACATGGATATGTAGAGAATTCCTTACTCTTTATTTTTTATATTATTTATACACGCTTTTATTGGCTATTTTTATCATTTGTAGCTAAAAGCTAGGGTTTTAGCTTTTATCTAGATAGATAGAAATGAAGCTAGTAAAAGTGTTTTAAAAATTCAAGTAGACCCTTACTTTGAAGCTCTATGTTTAAAAAAAAGGTGTGTGTGCGATTCACACACGATAGAAGTGTGTGTGTATAAAACAGTGTATAATAATATACATACACATCGACATTTTCTTTCTCGCTCTTTTGTATTTGTGTCTCTTACCTGTCGTTTTTTCTGTTGCATCCGGTTTGAAATCACAACGATTCTAAAGTTTCACTTAAAAATATTTTATTGGAATTTTTCATTTTCCATTTTTATACTTACTTTTATATATTTCCAAACCAACTTATGTAACTATAAAGTCAATATGCGAGCATACAAAGTTACAAGTTTTAGCGTTTATTTTATATAAACGTTTTAGTAGTAGCCTTAAGAGGCTTCCTCTTTAAAAATTAGACAAATAAAACATTTTGGTATTTATTATCAAAAAAATAGTTTATTGTATTTGAAAATATTAAAATATTGAAATCATTTATTGTTTAGTACTAAATTTTTTTTGTTTCGCATAAATTCGGTGTTATAAAAATTTTATGTAAACTGTTTTATTTTTTAAATTTCTAAGCAATTTCTTATGATTAAGAATCATAAGAAATTGCTTATTAAGAATCATAAGCAATTTCTTATGATTAAGAATCATAAGAAATTGCTTAGAAATTTAAAAAATATAATCTTTTCAAGCTTCTGAACATATTCAGCTGTTTTTACCTAAAAAAAAGTTATAATAAATTAAAAATGTGTAATTTACTGCCGGCGACTGTACTTTAATTAAAATAGGTCTAACCCGCGCGTTAATCTCAGACACTAACAAAACCTAGATTCCAATTAAGCCCTTGATTGTTCTCACTCTATAAGCCAGTTTCGGGACACGCTGTATAAAGCCGATAAGCCTTTGGTCATACTAAGGGTGTTTGTTTTAACAGGACCTAATCATCATTGTAACAATAATATTCTTTCTTGTCCAGTCCGGATAGACCAGGAAAATAAATTATTAAAAAATTATATACGAGTGGAAATAGTGTTTAACGTAACATATTCGTCTCTTAGAGGTCACGTGCCTGTAGGGCTATACTCTAAAAACCATTTCGATATCGAGCTTCACCTCACTTTACGCTCACATTGAAAGTGAACTTTATTGATATAGATTCAAATTCGTCACATCACCGTGGAATCCGCTTTCGAGATTAGAAAACGACGTTACAGAATACTACTGGAGTCTGGACGCTAACACATTGGTCGCAGATTAGAAGTGTAGTGTAGATCAGATTTAAATGTAGACAGAGCAAGTATATTTTGGCCTATGTTCGGCTGTAGACGAATTAAATATAAAATTATTTATTATAATTTCAGATTTAGTTTTGTTTCAATGTACAAAGTATATTTTAATAATGATTTGAATAAAAGACTCTTAAAAAAGTATTAAAATGATAATGATGTAAATATTTATGTTCCCACTATCTGTATGTCCATATGAACTTAGTACGATACTAGGTTGACGTGGTGAGGTTGATTTAAAAGGACCTCAGGTTCTCAGGATGAGCACGCATGTGTGTGTGCATTACAATTCTTCTTTTAATGCCACAGGGCGACACAGCCAAAAAAATCCGCCTTTTATCAGAGCTTCTTATCACAGCTCAATATGTCCACAGTTCGTTAACTATCTTGACAGCATCCAAATCCTGATTTTATGACTAGCTCCATCCCGTGGATCCGCCGTACCAAACCTTAAAAAAGTCTATAAAAATTGCTAATAGCGTTCCTGAATGCGCAATAATTTTTCTAATTTTACTCGTTTTTTCTTGAGATGAGCTTTCCATCAAGATGAAGGGTTTTTTGTTAGTTGTAAAGGCCGACTTGCCACCGAATAGTAAGTAGGCAATGTTGTCTAGGTATGAACAAAAACTAGTCATGTTGAAAACTAGCCTGGGACTAGTCCAGGCATATTCACGTGTTGCTTATTCTGAGACATAAGATTAAGAGGTGCTTCTAATTACACTCCATGCCTTGCTCTTCTTTTTGAAACATAGCGTCTGTTTTATGGGATAAACAAGGAAGATTGCGGTACACCATGCAGATGATAGCGCAGAACAACGCATCCATCCCACCGGTACTAGAAAAAGGTACTAGAAAAAGATACTAGAAAAAGATTCTAGAAAAAGATACGTCTTCAACCGAGCCTTACTTCAATATTGGCTATAATTTTAATTCGAAAGGTAAATCCCCGAGAAATCATCCATATCTAATAATACCGTCATTCTGTAGGATAACCTTTAAATGGTGGATTAGAAACGGGACACACTTATTCTGGATAAAAAAATATTAAAACTGGTAATCTCTTTTATGTTTATGTTCACAAGTAAACGTAAAAAGTTAGTAATAAATAAATAGAATATTTAAAAAGTTTTTAAATTTCTTACCAAAAACAACAATAATAAGAATTAAAAAAGCCATATAGGTAAAAAAGCCTTTACACTCGAAGATGAAGGTTATGGCTAGAGATTTTCAAGTCTCCTAGTTTTTTGCTATCTCCATCTATTTTTTGCAACTTTAACGATATAATCTGCCTACCAGGCAGTTGGCCAACATCTTTTCTTATGCCGCGTGGTTCACCTCATTTGTTATGCCCAGTGGTCCTTTCCTAGATGTTACTATGTGAGTCCACCGACTTAGTTGTCGGTTTAGCAGCATGACCAGCCCTGTACCACTTATATTTTTTACAGTGGTACAGAGCATCCGTAACTTTTGTTATCTTTATAACGAAATAATGAAAAATTTACATGTACAATCTCTTCAACCTTATTGTGTTATGTTTGTCGACCAGCTGGTCAGATTAAACGCATCATCTATTATTACGATATAATATTATGTATGCGCTAATTGCTTTCCTGGTGGCAAATTTATTTGTTGAACAATTGATTAAGGTATGAATAAAAAGTATCAGTGACGTCACTCACTACTGTCACTGCCACAGTACAATCTTGAGTCTTGGATAGTTAGCTCATCCTAATGATTATATTCAAACCTATTGGAAGTAATTCATAAAAATTAAGAAAATATTAATATGTACTGTACATAACAGATATTTACCAAGCATTAAATCACTATTAATAGTTACATCGTTTTGAGATCGTATTAGCATTGTTCGGTGGTAAAGAATAAGCCGTTTCCAATACATCGTCTGTGGGCAGAACTAAGCCGCTTAGATAGGATTTTGATATTGGCAACATAGCTGCTATTGAGGATCGTCAGATTTTCCTCCAACGTAAATATCCTTTCATTGTGGTGACGCCATTCTTTGTGAAATGATTATATATAAATCATATGACATGTCATTATTTTCAGTACAGCGTTGGATATAATGAATTACCAAAACAGTACAGCGGTTGTCTAAAATACCTTCCTTTTTCAAATTCAATTTCAACCTCTATTTCGAAGGTGAATGATTATAGCAATTACAAATTCAGACTGCCTATACGACTAGAATTAATTAAAAAACAACTGTAAATATTAACAATGAAGAATTAAATATGGAAAGTACTACGGTATTTCTAGGAATTACTTTAGATGCTAAACTTCAGTGGGGCCCTCACATATCTGGTTTGGCGAACAGACTTTCATCTGCAGCATGTAACCTAATGTAACTAACATCTTTTACGATTTTGATTTTTACATGCCTGCATATAAAAATCCGAAATAAAATCCGTAAAAGTTGTTTCAATATAATGAATTAAATTTGCATGAGTATAAGAAAACAAAATATATATTGGCTTATGTCCATGGACGTTGATCACTTACCATTAGTTCATCTGTTCTCGCACCCAACTAACACAACTTACAGTTTTATCAACAAACAAAAACTATAAAAGTTAGACCCCAAGGGGGGAAGGGTCTATCTAACTTTGACACTCTAAATCAACCGATATTGGCATTACACCGGTGGGAGCGGATTATGGGAGGACTGCAAGGACATGATATCAACTTGCTGTAAGTTCGTTTAATCCCACATAAATTGATCGTATGAGGTGATTTGTTTTCTTATGTTTACGCGAATTTAACTCATTATACTGAAACAATCAGTGACGTGACCATGGTTGCTGTAAAGTATCCGAAACGTCGGGCTTGCAAAAAACTTAATAGACCGCGATAAAATCCGTAAAAGTTATTTCATTGTATAAGTGTGTATCTTCGCCCGCATCATTGTTTTTTTCACTGGCTATTGAAATTCGGTTTTGTTTATTTATTATCGGGAATTAGGTAATTGTGATTAATTGGAGTTTACTACTTAAGGCCGGGAAATGAAAATCTATGAGATTGAAATCAAACTACGATGTTACACGATGTCACACGATGTTACATGAAGATGTCACACGAAGCGTTAAACGAACACAAAGTACAAACCGATTGTCTCAGTATTCAAAGATGTTATTTAGCTTATTGCATTATTTTTGTTTTTTTTAACACCTACTACCAAAATTTACAACGATACTAAAATTATGAACATAAAGCAGCTTTACATCTATAGTACTTGTATTCTAATTAGAAAAATAATCGACGGCAAAATTAAAAGTGAATTATCTTTTGTTGTAAAATCACAAATAAATAATAGAAGTAATCGACCGCCAAATCTACTAGTTTCACCCAAAATACGTACTAATTTTGCCAAAAAGAGCATCACATTTGAAGGAGCACAACTTTATAATAGCTTACCCAAAAATATCCAAAACATAAATTCTTTCAATAGCTTTGAACTTTGTTTATCACAACATGTCATTAAAAATTGTTAATCTCAATATGTATTCCTAACCTAACATTAGAAAAATTTGTATTGTAATAAGTAATTATGTTCGAACTATACTGTTATAAATAAGTTTATTTGTTATCTTGTTCTCGTGTAAGTGGATGTTATCCTTTATGAGAATAAATTCTTTAAACCTTAAACCTTTGTTTATGTTTTTATGGTTTTGTTATGTATTTTAACGAATTCATTGTAAATTTAATAAAAATATGTGTCTCAGGCATGCTCTAAGTAATCTAAAAATGCATTTATTTACCCTTATTCATTAATCCATTTATTTTATAATCGTTCGTAAGTAGTGTTTACCCCTTACTACATTTTTCCTGTCGTGCGCTGGAGCTGGCACACACACTTTTTGACGTGCAACGTCTTATAATTCGATGGAGCTGGCTGCACGCATGAAAAAACATTACTCATGCGGCGTTACCTCGCTCTGAGGCGTTCCATTTAAGGCTTGAAGTGCAAGCGAGAGCGCGGAACGAGCGACAAAGAGGCACAATCGGCCTACCAATATTTTCTTATGACGTTGTCACGTTCAACTATCGTCAGTAAACAATTTTAAGTAAATGCCTTAGTGGTTGATCGGATTTCTTCAAGTCCCATTAACGGCTTAGGTGTGTATCATCATCATCAGCCCTTATACGACGTCCTCTGATGAAGAAGAGAGAAGAAGACGATATCCTTCAATGAACGCCAAGACGACCGATCCCTTGCCACTCGCATCCAACGCGGACCTGCCACTGCACGGAGATCGTCTTGAAAAATTATATCGTATTCAACTATACTTATGTAAGTATGTTATATAATCACGAAAAATGAAGAGTATGATATTTTTAATAAGATTTGTTTAAAGTGTAATGACTTGACTTTTACTTTTGTTGAAAAGATTGAAAAAAATCTTAATTTTCGTATTTATAGCATTAGCAGGCGGATAAGTAGTAAAATGCGGGAGAATTTGAAAGGAACATTCAAATACACAAAAGGGAAAATAGAAACACAACGGAAACGGGAAAAAACACAATCATTATATCCGGAAACGGAATTAATAACCGAACATCTGACGTGTAATAGCCGGGTAAAAACGGCAATTACCGGCTGAGTGACGGCCCCGGGATACCCCTCCCGGGCAACCCCACCCGGTTAACCCCTCACAACCCCCGATAGTGCATTGTGTTGTCCGGAATGGGTTTCACTCAACCCTTCACAGCTGATCGAATCCATCTTAAAGCAAGTCATTTGATATTATTTGACGGCTCTGATGTGAAGTGTTTTGCGGTAGTCGGTCCGTATCCTCCGGTTTATTTTGAAGTGAGCAACGTATAATACCTAATTCAGGTCGAAGGGTGAAAGGCTAGAGCCTTTGAACTTTGAACAAAACTAAATTTTCTTGATGATGATGATAATGGTGATGATGGTGATGCTGGTGATGATGATTATGATGATGACCATGATGATGATAATGAAGAAAAGCAACGTGGCCAAGGAAGCTTTCCTTGATCACCAAGTGTTTTTTTAGTAGGAAAAAGTTACAATCCTACTAATATTATTAATGCGAAAGTTTGTAAGTATGGATGTTTGTTACTCATTCACGTAAAAACTACTGAATGGATTATTATGAAACTTAACAACAATATAGCTTATACATCAGAATAATACATTTACAAAATTTATCCCTGTACTCCCACGGGAATGGGAAGTACGCGGGTGAAACCGCGGGGTGCTGCTAGTCAATTATAAAATTAAGAGGAAAGGTTTGTTTGTTTGCAATGAATAGGCTCCGAAACTAACCGAACTGATGACAATACACTAATTCGGTAGGATTATTCCATTTTTCAATTTGCAAAAGCGCGTTTATTAGTTTTTTTGAATTTTAAATTATTTTGCAACAGAATAAATTGTTTTACTAAAGATAACATGAAAGTATTGATAGACTAGCATAAATAATGTATAAAAATAGATTCACAAACATTTTTTTCCTAGATTAGTTAGTGTCATTTTGTATAGGGGTAGTATATCACTAAAGGGGGTCCTGAATTAGGGGGGAGTTGCAAATAAAGTATAGGCTGTGACGTGTAACTGTGACGGGCGGGGGAGAATTTTAAACTTATCAAAATTATACAAGCTGGCACAAGTTTTGCTTATCTCTCGTCCTTATTCTGGACGAAAAAAGCCTTTTTAGTTCTACTAGTAAATCTTTGATGACAATGAAGAAATGAGAAAAATTGAGGAATGAACGAATGAAATGATAGGTTCATTTCATTTATTCATTCCTTCATTTTTTCTCTCCTTTCAATCTCAACTCCTTCAACTCTTTTAAATCTCAGGAATTTGTTGAAAACTCTCAAAATGAATAAATTAGGGAGGCTTCTGTTCAGCAATAGATGGATCAAGGCTGCTGATGATAATAGCTAAACTATGTCATACCGGTAACTTACCATCATCAGCCGTATATTCAGAAGTTCTGACTGCCAAATAAAGTGTCGGTGGATGAATTCATCACCATATTCATAAGTAAACGTATGGTAATCGGTGATTGAGGCCATTTATCACTATACGATTATTTCCTGTTTGCCTAATAACAATGGTATAAAATAATAACAATTGATCATAAAATACCTCCGAACCGATTGTTTTGACGTTAATTAAAGAAAGGCCAAGGGGGGCCTAGCCAAAATGCCATTAAGAAAGCGTTAGCGAAGTTCGAAAATGAAAAATGTATTGGATTGACATAAGGCCGCGCTTAATCAGGTGGTCCATCCTAACATTTTATTATTTCGAGCTTCATTGCATTTTGGCTAGGCCCCCTGAGACGACGGAAAAATCATGTCAATTTTCAACTTCAACGTTTACGATTGTAAAACGACATCGAATGCTGCGGCCAGAATAACACCGCCTGGCGCCCCGCCAGTGACACCAAGACGTTGATCCCAAGTTATTCGGGGTGAGTTTGGAAGCACCTGCGAACTTAAGAACAACGCCAGAATATTAATGCTGGCTTGTTCTCGGTGTATTCTGATTAATTATGGCCTTTTTTTTTGGTTTATTAAAATTTTTAATATAATATGATCTTACTATTGATATGTGATTCAATTGTTGTTTTAAATACTATTTTCTTATTGAAATTGAAATTCTTCACTGGTGTGTTACAGCGGTACAGAGCGCGAGCACCTTTAACAGCCTTTTAAGTTCCAAGACCTGCAGACAACAGGAGCATCCAAGCGTCAGGCTGACCCTGATTCTATTTAAAATAAAAAATAAAAATCCTTTCGTCATGTGGATCCTATGCAGCTTCAGCCTCCTTCAATCACCTTATGATCATTTATAGTGATTATTCCGGGATACCAAAAAATTATAACTGAGCAAAAACCAATTTAAAGACACCTGTATTAATACAATTTCAATTTGCAACAGATACAGAATATTACTCAGATCATATTAAACCTATAAATTATGTAACATCTCTTATTTCCTTAATTTCATTATACACGTGAACCAACCTTTATAATTCCTTGTAAGGCTACGTCTATACTTGTAGATTCTTTTAAAAAATATTTTTATTTTAATGTCAAATAGGAGGCAATCGAATCGGGACCTTATGGTGACTACTAACGCCCATGGACAGTAGACATCGGCAAAACCAAAGGTTATGCGTTGCCCTAATTTTCCCTATCCCAATGGGCCATCAAAACCTTTCAAACCACCCGACACGCGACAGCATAGCTGTCACTTAACGCCGGCATTATGAGCGAGAGGTAACAACCCGTCGTGAGTCTTGGCTAGTCCCAGGTGGGAGAATTCCCCTAGTTCCTATCGTAAAACAGCTATTCTGTGTTTCAGACAAAGGATGAACATTTAGTGTAATCATTCGCACAGAGATTTAGCATCTTATGACAAAGGACAGGTGACGAGAAGAGACTTGGACGCTTGTCAGTTTGAAAATCAAACTAACAAAAAAAACTGGCCAAGTGTGAGTCGGACTCGCGCATGAAGGGTTCCGTGCCAGAAAAAACGGTAAAAGAAAACACTTTTTTGGTATAGAAGCCCCCTTAAATATTATTTTTATTTTATTTTTAGTATAATTTGTAATTATTGTGGCAATAAAAATACAACATCTGTAAAAACAGCAATAAAACACCAACAACTACTATGTTCTATGGGAACCCCCTTAATTATTATTATTATTTTGATTTTAGTCTTTGTTGTTGTAGCCACAATAAAATACATAATCTGTGCAAATTTTAACTGTCTAGCTATTACGGTTCTTGAGATCTAGCTCGGTGCGAGGTAGCCATGAAATAGGGCTAAAATATCACGTTTTTTCTATGGGAGCTGACTTAACTATTATTATTATTATTTTTGTTTTTAGTATTTGTTGTTATAGCGGCAACAGAAATACATAATCTGTGAAATTTTCAACAAATTTTCAACTGTCTAGCTTTCGGTTTCTGAGACACAGCCTGGTGACAAACGGACGAACGTACAACGAAGTCTTAATAATATATCCCGTCTTTATCCTTTGGATACGGAACCCTACGGTTTTTAGATTTATTAAACATGTACTACTAACCCATGGACCAGTGTAGTCTTGAATAAAGAAATTTAAATTTGAATTTTGAATTTGAATTAAAAACAACTGGAATTCATACTTAACGCCCTTGTGACTAGAAATGTTCCACAAATCTACCCCCAGCGTGAAATATCTAAGAAATTTAATATGCGCACGCCCTTACTACATTGGCTATGCAACTCACTAATCCAATAAGCTTTTTCATACATCGACCTACATTGCAGATTAAACCACTGAATCAACAATGCTTAGGGGACTCCGAATGGAATTCTTTTTCCAGGGTTAGCGATTTAACTACAAAAAGATTAAAGTTGATGGTGATTGTGTACGGATGTTGACAACCCTAGAGAATAGGGTTGCCAATTTTGAGGAATACGCGAATAAGTTTAAATTAGAATTGATGAATTGCTCGGATGAGTTTTTGTGGAATTATTTTAGTTTAGTTCTTAGTTTTTGTGGCTAATTAAATTTGATAGACAATATTCGTGTAATTAAATGTTGATGACCTTAGTAGTAAGTGTTAGCAACTGTAGGAAATATTTAAGCACTATTTTACTCTTTAAACACGCCGAATATATAAGTGATGTTAAAAGGAACCCTAATGAAGTTATTTCATTAGGGGCTTTAAAATCCCTGGTTAAGTATAAAATTGTAATATTTGAAATATTAACATTTGTATTTCAGAGGACATTCTAACCAACAACCAGCACCGAAAAAGCCAATCAACGTTCATACGTCGTTTTTTTAAATATTTTATTTAAAAAAAAATACTTTAAAATTAAATAATGCTTGAGTCATTTAGAATATACTTTACAGCTAGGGCTGTCGCTACTGAGCTATGTAACTTGACGCTTCTATTGGACAGGGGTTCCCAACTTTTTTGATTAATTACATTTCTCGCCGTGGAAATATAGCGTTCCAGGTGAACGCCATGCGCTTTCAGTGAAATAGAAAAGTTTAGAAGTGCCATATATTTTAAAAATATAAATAAATAGGTTACACGAGGAACAAAGATAACTTAGTGAGAAACTTCAGCTTCTTACAGTGGAGCTGGGAAATTCTAAACTTTCCATAAAAGTATATTCATGTTATTTGGATAGGAAAACCGATAGATGTGTCAAGAAATGATAACAAGTGAACGCTGTAAATAAACGGGTGCATATTGTTTTCTTATGTTTACGCGAATTTCACTCATTATAATAAAACAACTTTTACGGATTTTATCGCGGTTTATTTAGTTTTTTAAGAGCCCGACGTTTCGGATACTTTACAGCAACCATGGTCACGGGAGGACTGAGGTGTCAGATGTCCTACTGTTACAAAGTTATTCGAAACTACCCTATGATACAACAATATTTTATTTAGTCCTATCTATGCAGAAGGTGCTAACTAAGTCTTTTGTCTGTGACATGTTATGCTTGGATTTTGATTTTATTATTTTTATTATTGGATCCCAAGCAGATGGTAGTGGCCAGCCATCTTCTCTATTGAAATTAGGATGTTTTTTAATTTCAATAGCCTCGCGAATCATCCTTGGTTGGAATCGGTGTTCTTTTGCGAGGACCTGTGGTTTATCAAATCTGATATATTGGCGAGCATTATCCAGGCTATGTTCACAGATTGCTGACTTAGTATAGCGACGGTGTTTTAAGTCAGCTATATGTTCTTTAACGCGAGTTTTAATTGATCTTTTAGTTTGACCTATGTAAGAGTTTCACCTATGTATGATTGTGACTGTGGTCTCTCTTACATAGGTCAAACTAAAAGATCAATTAAAACTCGCGTTAAAGAACATATAGCTGACTTAAAACACCGTCGCTATACTAAGTCAGCAATCTGTGAACATAGCCTGGATAATGCTCGCCATTATATCAGATTTGATAAACCACAGGTCCTCGCAAAAGAACACCGATTCCAACCAAGGATGATTCGCGAGGCTATTGAAATTAAAAAACATCCTAATTTCAATAGAGAAGATGGCTGGCCACTACCATCTGCTTGGGATCCAATAATAAAAATAATAAAATCAAAATCCAAGCATAACATGTCACAGACAAAAGACTTAGTTAGCACCTTCTGCATAGATAGGACTAAATAAAATATTGTTGTATCATAGGGTAGTTTCGAATAACTTTGTAACAGTAGGACATCTGACACCTCAGTCCTCCCGTGACCATGGTTGCTGTAAAGTATCCGAAACGTCGGGCTCTTAAAAAACTAAATAAACCGCGATAAAATCCGTAAAAGTTGTTTTATTATAATAAACGGGTGCATATTACAAGGCAAAAAAAATATATATTTCACTCTTTGAATGCTGTCTAAACTATGACCCAAAATTAATGGACTTCTTTATGTTGGTATAATTATATGTACCGAGAGACTGAGATTGAGGCTACTCATTCATCCGCTGTTCGGAGATGTTATATGCCAAGTCAGCAGGTAGACATTCTGTCGTCTTTTTTCGTGAGAAAAAAAAACGATCCATACGGGAGTGCGATGTAGCGCACCCCTCCCTTTATTTTTATATTTCAATTTGAGCATAATAGAAGTCGCAAACGAGCCATCTGGTAGACAAACATAACAAAAAATAATAATTAAATATTGTCATGTCTATATCTTATTAAGTGTTGCACAAAATGCGGCTTGAGACTTTGAAGTTATTTCCCGACATGTTCGAAATACCTATTTTATTGCCAAAATTAGGGGAGCGCTTAGCGGAATTTTTCACCTTGTGCATGTCTCGTCAAATTTTGATCGCTAAATTAAAACGTGATTTATAAATTGGGATGTGCCTAAATAGTATATACAGAAGCTTTTTTGATAAATTGATATTTACCATGAATGACTGAGATAAGGTTATCAATCCTACGTAATAAACGCGTGAGTTTGAAAAATGTATGGTCGTATGTTTGTTACTCTTTCACGCAAAAATTACTGAATAGAATTTAATGAAATTTCACAATAATGTAGCTTACACATGAGAATAATAAATAGGCTATAATTTCTCCTCGTACCCAGCGGGCATGGTCTTCCCATTCCCATTTCCCAAGAGAAGTACGCTGGCGAAACCGAAGGAAGTAAATTATCTTTCTTGGTTTTACAGTGGTACACGATCTGGAGCGTATTACCCTTATGTACAGACAAGCAGTTCCAGTGGCAATCGACTACTGGTCACGGGTCTCCTCGAAATGAGACGAGGAGGGTATTGAGCTCAGGCTCATCAGACATGCAGGTATTCCTGACGATGTGTTCTTTTGAGATTAAAAGTCTTTGAATGTATGTAACGTTCACTAAGTCGCATTGGACCAGCGCATCGGTGAACTATGGCCTATTACTCTCCTCGCCTGATTTCGAGGAGACCCGTACCTAGCAGTGGGACATAAATAAGAGTTGATACCTCTTATTGAAAGAGTTTAGTACCGGTCTTTTGATAAGCAATAGTTGGTATCGCTTTTTTACTATTCGAACAGATGACGATTATAATACTTGTCAAGTCAATGATTTGCCAAACTTCAAAAGGTAAATAAAACGTTTAACAAATAATCTATGACTTTTCAAACACCGAAAGTCCTAACTCTTATAAGATAAGAGATTTTAGAAACGACGCTTAAACTGCACAATTTGAACAGCTTAAAAAATCACAAGAAACAAAAGAAGTGTAGATGGATGGGTGCAATTTAGAACTCCCGGGAAGATTAAAAGATATCTCCAAGAGCACTCCTGTTATTTAGTTTTATCCAGCGAAAAATAAGTTACTCAAAGGAGACAGTAAGAACTTTTTGAGATTATCTCTTTTGAGTAATATGGCTTAGATGTAAGGGTAAATTAGTAATCCTACTAATATTATAAACGCGGAAGCTTATATAGTTTTTGTTTTTTGTTTTATTAAAGTAAAAATAGAAAAAAGTGTGTGGTTTCAGATAAATCCATATGAAGAAAGTAATATATTTTTTTATTTCATTATAATAAAATACGTGGATAAAGGTACCATTTACATGCCAGCCGTCCAGCCGCTTAAGAGCTTAGAAACAAACACACATGTAGAAGAAATATGTATTGATTATAACGCGATCATACATCTTAATAAGGCACATAAAAGTAACATAAGCTGGTTAGATTTATGTACATAAACGTTCAATTTTCAATAAACGCTAGCGCAATTAGGTATCTTCTTTTTGGATGTCGTAGTGGAAATGTTTTCTCACCACATCAGGACCTCGGGTAGGCACACTGGTGTATTGGGGTGCACTACCCCACTAAAACCACTACGTATTCAGCCGCTTTGTGATCCCTGATCCGCAGGCAACAGGATCACCTCAGCGACAGACTGGCACCGGCAAGGCTGGATTCTTCAGATAAAGGGTGACTGCCCGACGCTACTAAGCAGTCCCCACGACGTCGTGTCTAGCAGGACCCGGGTTCCCACCCCGAGCCCATCACAAGCAATTAGGTATCTCCTAACCTTATAGTTTGTACCAAAAAATTGTTACTGTTTTTTCGAGATGTAGAAATGGATCGATATTAATGAATTTTCTAGTCTGGTCTAACTAGATATAGTTTTGAACTGGTCATGCGCCGCTCTGGCCTAAAGAAATATGAGAATCACAACAAGATGTAATTAAGCCAATTAGTTAAACTATAATTACAGTAACTGCTCCAGTAACAATTAACAGTTAAACGTAACCAATTACAATTACAGTTAATGATATGAAGTGATGAAATCACCTGGAATGGGGTGCATATTAAAACCTAGCTTTGATCTTGGGCAGGGGAGCGCATAATTGTATGAAGTCGGTCTGTCTGTCTGTTAATTATTATGCATTATATATAATATATAGAGCGACGATGGTCCAGTGAGTAAAGGGCACGGCCTCATATGCGAAAGGTCCCAGGTTCGATCCTGACCCTCCGGTGTGTGCCTTGAAATGGGTTTTTCTAAATTTCTAAGTACACCCCAAACACGAGACCATCGTTCGCTCATCCTGAAGAAACCTGCATGCCTGATGAGATTGAAAATTTTTGAAGTTATGTGAAGTTCACCAACCCTCACTGGGCCAGCGCATCGGTGAACTATGGCCCATTATCCTCCTCGCCGATTTCGAGGAGACCCGTGCCCAGCAGTGGCACATAAAGGGTTGATACTTTCACATTGCTTTATAAAGCTCTTTATATAAAAATCCTTCCCTGATGTTACGGTAAAACAGCCTAAACATTAGAATAAAAAAAATCTAAGGCATTAAATTATAGACTCTAAAATCCATAGAGACGATTACTACCTGTTTATATGAAAATTCGTCTAATGCATAGTTCCCCACCAAATTCGATAACTTCGAAATTGAATAACTCCAAATATGCTACATTACCCCGCCAACCGAATGACCACTTACAGCGCGGACTACCCCTTGAAACTTCCCTTTAAATTACCATAAGGGAAACTTAGAGGGATTCAGATTATCGGACTTTCTATGCCAATTAAAGGGGAAAGCTTTCAGAGCTTTTCAGGTACCATTACGGAGTCAGATCTTCAAAATAAAGGGTAGAATAAAGACTGGACCTCGAAGTGAAGTTTTCCCCAGTGAGTTATAAAACTACCCTCTCTTATGCCTAGTACCTGGGGATTGTGCGAAAAGTCTAGGGGAGTGAAAGCAATGAGAGGGAATTTCACAGATGTGACATATCGTACTAGCCCCAAATAGCCTTTGTAATTTTGTATACGTTACATAAAGATATCATTATCGAATGCATACATCTTTGAAAATATATATAAATCATCTATTTATAGCTTACGATATTCGCTAATAGGCTTTCCGTAGGTAATTTTTTCAAATCGGTCTAGCGGTTCCAAAGCTTATTCAATGCAAACAAACAATTATTATAATATTAATTTAGAATTAAAATTATTAGAAATATAAACCGAAACACACATATTTTTTAACGAGCAATAATCGTTCCTAAGATGAATCTTCGTTTTTCACTATTTCAACAATTGTTTCAAAAACTCCGCGGTCCCTCAAAATTCGCGTAATCACTAGAAATTAGACTATTGTAAGCTATTAAACATCGTCAAAATCACGGATATTAAAATGTTTTGTTAGCATTTTATTGGCTCCAAAGTTGATCTAATATAAGATGGATTTTCTCATAAAATAGGCAAGTAGGTAATCTCTGAGCCTGTCCTCTTCAAACATTGTTGTTAAAACACCAGTAATAGTTAAAAAATAGTAATAGTGCTTGGGTGAATCAAGTAATTTTGTATATTATTTCTTCTCTCAGAGTTTCACCGTTCGTAGGTATAAAAGTGTTACAAGAGGTGGTATTTATCAACACATTGAGCGCGGCGTCTTTACAGCCTATTTGCAATGAAGGAGTTTTACAGTCCCGTATCCGCTTATTTCCACTTTTATATAGTATTCACGTAGTGTTGTGTGTAATATATCGATAATCATGTATAACACTAATATACGTACATTTTTAATTTACTTACATATTTTCAATTATTCAATTTGTTATGTAACTGTATTACGAGTACTTTTAACACATCTAAAAACGAATTTCACCTTAAGGTAGTTCAATGTTGCTCATCAGCTAAATCGGAAAGGGGTGGTACTTCTCGCTCACATAATACCGGCGTAGAATGATAGCTATTCTGTCGCGTTTCATGCGACTCATGAGTTTCCTGTGGCCCATTGGGGGTTGATAGTTGCCAAATGGCTTTGACTGTTCGTTTGCCCTCATGATAAGGATTGCAGCTTGAATTTTCATTTATTATCATTATTTTCTGTATTGGTGATCCTATATTACAATTCAACATAAAACAATTACTAATAAAGTTTGAAAAATTAATATACCTAAGTTTGTCTTTTGAAAAAATCTTTTTGTATAAACAGATTCATAATATACCAAGATAGAGACGCAAACCTCGATGGAATTTCAGGTTCAATTTTTATGAACATCTTAAAGGTGTAGTGCAAATTATTAAATTAAAAAAAATAGTATTGAATACTAGGATTTGGGACACTGCCATCATTTGACGAAGGAGGAAAGTCACTGTTTTGTATTTATTTATATTCTTTCTTTATGTTATAGGCACTATGTCACCTTTACTCTGCAAATACTATATATTTTATGTACTAAAGTTACAATGTGTGGTTTTAGTATGACACCTCTGCCAAGAGATATGCACAAAATATGAATATTGTGTTGTGCGTATAGAATATCTAAAATATATCGATAAAGAACTATATTGAGTTATAATATTTTATTTTTTATTTTTATGAACAAATTACAAATCTATGACATGACGTGTTGTTCATTGAATGAAATCGAAAATCCATTATATTATAGGTAATAAATAGAAAACAATTTGAGCTTGTTAAAAATGCTCAATATTAAACAATACTGAAGAATTTTTTTAAAGAATTATACATAATTTATGGGATTCGAAACTTTTATTCTTCTCTTTTATAAACCCTAAATAATGTAAAAGCTTTCTCATGATCCCATCCTAATCGCCTTACTGCCTGCCGATCCAACCCGATTAAATACGAAGCCCTCTTTTAAAATCCTTATTGCTGGAACATTCCAATTTTCCTCATTATTTTCCTATACAATTGTAAGAGGTTGGATTTATGGATCTCCAAAGGTCACTTTAGTAGCGTTGATCAGTACTAATGCCATTAGGGAGTTTTTACCAAAAATCATCTGACAGTACATTTACTAGATCATACTATCACACATATTCAACATACATATAATGTAATTTTACGAAGATACTATCACACATATTCAACATACATATAATGTAATTTTAGGACTGAAAAAAGGTTTTCATGGAACAGAATTAAATACAATTCACCACTCGTCCACACACACCACAATCAGGATACAAAACCTAGCAGTCTAGTCAAAATAAATCTAGTTCCTCATTCATTCATCACAATAATTCGGTGCCGGAACGTCTAACAGATGTGAATAATTTAATACTTAATACAAATAAAATATCTTTATATAAATATAAAGAATATTTAAAATTGAAGTTCATGGTAAATACCATCTGTAACGAGATCTTGGTGTTATTACAAGACAGCATCACGGCATTTATAACCCAGACACGGGAATAGAACCAGGCACCTGAAATATCGATACAAAATCAATAAAACACCGCACATCACTACCACCTGTAACGTTTTTACGCAATATTTTCCCGCAATGACTCAAACGTGTTTATGTATTTTTTATTTGGATATTTATTATTTCTCGTACCTTTGTAATATTACAAAACGTATCGATAAACGACGATGCCTACGGTTTTCCTGAAAACGGGGAAATTGCAATATTCTTATTATATATAGATTCGTAAAAATATCATTGCTTGGTAATATAAATGGTGTTGGTTTCGTTACTCCATCTAAATTGGAAATAAGCCGCATCCATAATCCAAATCCTAATAGTAAACTTAGATAAATCTAAGTAAACAAGTAAAGTATCAACCCATGTATGTCCCTCTGCTGGTCACGGGTGTCCTCCTTGAAATCAGGTGAGGAGGGTAATAGGCCATAGTTCACCGATGCGCTGGCCCAATGTGGGTTGGTGAACTTCACACACCTTCAAAGAATTAATCTCATCATGCATGCAGGCTTCCTCAAGATATTTTCCTTGACCGATGAGCGAGCGATGGTCTCGTTTTCAGGGTTCCCTTAGAAGTTTAGAAAACCCGACTTCAAAGCACCACGAGGGCGGGGGAGGGGGTCAGGATTGAGCCCGGGCCGTCCTGCTCAAGAGGACGAGCCCATAGGCCATACCCACCGGACCATCGTCGCGATGAAGAAGTACTTCTAATCAATTTTATATAATATTAACTAGTAGCGCTCCGCGGTGTTACCCGCGCACTTCCCATTCCCGTGGTAGTACGGGGATAAATTACAGCCTATGTGTTATTCTGATGTATAAGCTATATTATTGTAAAGTTTCATTAAAATCCATTCAGTAGTTTTTACGTGAAAGAGTAACAAACATCCATACTCGCAAACTTTCACGTTTATAATATTAGTAAGATTAGTATTAGTACGATATGATAACACATAAAACAAATTTTACGGATTTAATAGCGGCTTTTTAACCGACTTCAAAAAAAAGGAGGAGGTTATTAGGTTTTTGTTTTTACCTAATCGACGCTTAAAATTATGTATGTGGTTTTAATTAGCTACCTACTTATAAAATGAATTAATTGATAATCCTAATTAGCTTTAGATATATACGAGTTTTATAGAGAACTTATCATAATTCGAACACATTATATTCTAAAATATAAATGGCCGAAAAGAGGGTTGCAACGATTTATCGATAATCCGATAATATTATTGCTGAAATCCTATCGATATTTTCGATGTCTTAATGAAATTGTTTGCGATTCCACCTTAAATGTGCTTTCAGTGTTACGCATATTGACTGTGAATAAATAAAATGTGCAATAATTTTATTCACATCGTATTCAATGAAAAACGTTTTCGTTTCGGTTATCATGTCTAGTGATGTTCCTGATGTCGATATTTAAATCACCTTTCTTAAACGAGACCAAAAGCAACCTATTCTTAAATTACTGCTACTTCACTCGTTTCAAATTAAAAAAAATAAAAGAACTAATTTCCAAAAATGAATTCACATATTATAAATATTGTCCATTTTCGGTTTCCTCGTAATAAGTTACAAAGTAAGTAGTAAATTCCTGTCAATAGAAGCCGATCTTAAACATCTATGATAATATTAGAATACATTAAAAAAAACTTTAACGAAAAATGAAATAATATTATAAAAAAAAACATTATGTGCAAGCCCGCACATAAAGATGTTAAAAGCAGCGGCGTAGCATAACGGACGCCGTCATGCCACTTGTCGTCGCGGCATTCAAAACGAATTTACTGTCAGATTTAAAAAAGTAACATAATACAGTTTTCATTATAAGACGTCTAAAATCCAAGTCTTTCAATGCTCATGAGACATGCGAATCATTACAAAAACCTAATAACGGAAATGATACAGGTATTCTATAGGTCTAGACCACTCGATTCTGAACCTAAGCCCTTGGCGTTAGGGTTGGAAATATAAAACCCAGCCTCCCCTATCTCCCATCTCCTGTTTTGTGTAGCGTGAAATATTAAGTGCTCTTGATCAATCAAAAGTTGAGCAATTTGTTCTGCTGTCTGTACACAAATTGTGTTTTAAATCAGTTTTTGTAAGAGAAATAGATGCGATTTTCAAATGACATTTTTTCAGGCGATAGATGCGTTTTACTTGCGCCTGCGTTCATATATTATTGAATATCCCTTGCGATATGCATTAATCAGAAGTTTGTTAATGGATTTTAAACCTTATAGTCTTGGCGTTTTATCAAATGAGGCATATTATGTACAAGGAGGATACAGGCTGATGATGACGATAGCTAATCAACGTATAGCTAGTATAGTATATGTATATAATAATATATATGTGAGTAATATAGTCTCCTAAAGTACAATCCAGCTGTACTCCATGAGGCAAGTATTTTTTCTTCATTTACTTTTTATTCCGATTTTTAACAAGTCCATGACTCCGGAGAGATAAAAAACCCACCTGCTTAGCCTAAAGTATTAATTTCTGATCACTTACCACTAGAATCGACCGTTCGTTTGTCCAATAAAACCGTCAAAACCAAAAACCTTTCAAGGTACTAAACAACAACTACTAAAAAAAGGTACTAAACTTTCAACTAAATGGGAGAACTCGATTTCAGCTTTTTAGTAGTAGATCATCAATCTTGACGTTCATGTATACTTAATAATGATCTTCAAAAAACAAAGTTGACGTTAATTCAGGTTACTGATGATTCAGTAGATGTTGCTGCACCCTGTGCTCGTGTCGGAACCCGGTGAAGACACGACGTCGTGGGGACTGCCAAGTGGTAGCCGGGCAGTCCACCTATTGTGGAGGATCTGGTCTTGCCGGGACCAGTCTGTCGCTGAGGGTCACCCGTTGCCTGCGATCCGGGTCCCTCAATAGCGGCTGAAGGCTCACACAGCGGTTTTAGTGGGGTAGCGCACCCAATGCGAGTCCCTACACACGCCAGCGTGCCTACCCAAGGCCCTGGTATGGTCCGAAATTTGGCTGCGTCACCAAAAAAAAAAGATGTTGATGCTACAAAGGTTTGTTTCACGATGAACGGATATCAATGTGGAGATTTTTATTACTGGAAAAGAGTTTTAAAGAGAGTTTTATAGGAATAGCGTAATAATCGAATGAATGTATACTTTTTGCACGAATAAACTGTATGGGAAGTCCCGCGCTAACCGAGATACGGGTACAGGCGAGCGCATAATTCCAATTAACATGCTCCTTTAATTATTAAAACTGCAGGTCTAAAATGGCGACATTGCATGAAACATATGTTCAATTTACTGAATTGTAGGAGAAACACTTTTTACACCTTAAAACGGTGCAATTAAAATATGAAACATCTGCGATTCATATCATTTATAAAACAGATTTGATGTCAACATTGCTATATCAAAAAACGCTAGTGAAGTGGTGAATCATAACTTTACGGTTTTCAATTAATCCCATTTTTTACATTATTACAAAAAAAAATTAGTTTAAATAACCTTTTTTTGTAAATCTTTGATTTTACTTTTAAATTTATTAATAAACAACTTGAAATAATTATATTTAAGAAATCTTCAAATACAATTTCACACATGGCAATAAAATGTCAGTCACCACGACTGACATTTTATTGTCATGGACTTTTTTTTTCTTCATTTATACTTTATAGCAATGAGTTTTTACTATTTGCCAGTGTCAAGATTTATTCAATTATATAATATAGATTAGAATACACAATACAATACAATTTATAAATTAGAATGGATAATTTGGCGGGCGTTGATTTTAATAATAAAATTTAATTAGTCTAATTTTTTTGTAAACTAAGCATCTCCTCAGTGTTGGAGTGGTACCAAAAGGAAGCCTTCTCCTCCCCTCCCTTTACGTCTCACCCTCATTCCCCTCCACCTGTAACCACTATTCTATAGAAATCTCGAATTTTTGAAAAATAACAATAAATTCCGAAAAATGAAACGAAAAATGTAGGTCCCGTGTAACATCTAACAATTCTTCTATTTGACATATAGAGCGATTCATTTATGTGTACCATGTTAAGGATTGTCATACAAAACTGTCAAAATAAATGATTCGTTTAATGCAATTAATATGTGGTAGTTTTATGTTTCATTAAATATCTTGCTATTTTATGAATAAAAAAACGAAACATATTATGTACAAATTATGAAACATGCAATGTCGCTATTTTAGGCCCGCTGATCATTATTAAACTTCTCGCGGATTTTTCCGCAGGTTGTGAAGATTTTCACATACATGTTATCTTATCTTATCTTATACCTTTAAACGAGCAATTCTTGTATATATATTATATTTGCTCGTTTAAAGGTATAAGATATATAGAATCGGGATCTCGGAAACGGCTCCAACGATTTTCATGAAATTTTGTATACAAATAGATCTAGCTAGGATACATTTTTAGAAAACTTTTTTTATCCGTGTTTTGAGGCATCGATAAAATATGATTATAATACGAACGTAAATTTCGCTGTCCAATAATATGTTATGGTAGCTTAGTGGTGAAATTAGGCAGCTAAGTCCGAACGAGCCTGGTTCGAATCTCCAGTCCGAATTTTTTTTTCCTTTTTTTAAGATCATTTTTTTTTGGAAGAAAAATTTTATCGTATTTCATCACTTAGGATACCGGGTTATATATAGGATCTTATAGGATTATATATAGGATCGGAGATCTGGCCAATGACTACATTGGCCAGATCTCCGTGCAATGGCCGGTCGGTGTTGGATGCGAGTGGCAAGGGATCGGCCATCTTGGCGTTCATTGAGGGAGGGGTTCAGCAATGGACGGAGAAATGCTGATGATCATCCAATGCAAAACAACCTATTGCATTGGACGGAAAAGTGTGATTATGATGATGATGACGATGATGATAATAAAACCAGGATAAATCTTCACTGGAGGACTTCTTCTAAATTGTATACGACCATAAAAAGTATAACATTTTCATAACATTATTAAAATTAGCATAAATATTCGAAAACAATATTTAAAGTCTCATCTATAATATTATATATGTGTTTCATTAATTAATTAAATTTCATTAATAATTTCAAAGTAATTTACTAGCAAGTAACTTATCTAGCGAATTGGGAAAAATTATGTTTATCTTACTTGCGTAGTTTATTTTATCTGAATTATTTTAGCTTTTCGGTACGTATGCCGCTTACGCCTTTATGTTCATTAGTGGAGCTACTGTCTTTACAGTTAAGCTATCTCTCGAAACTGTGAAATAGCCTAATCGAGTGTAGGAATTAGTTACGGGTGTTTTGTTTTAGCATAGAAAGCACAGTCGAAGCTGAAAGCAACAACTAGTATACGAAACGAGATTTTCGACACAAACTTCTGTGCTCGCCTGTACAGGGGAGCCAGACGTCAGGTATCGATTATTCGAGAGGGAATACAGACTCGACCTGCCGATTCCTGTCAAATTTATCTATCTTAAGTTTATAACATTAGAGTTGCCTTTAGCATGCCAACCACGTAAATCACCCACCATCCCTTACAGAGGACCTCCAACCGTAACTCATGGGTAGAGGATTCATTTTTACCTGGATGTGGAATCAATCAAATGTTTCGTGGTTTCCAGGCTTCCATGGGATGCAATTTGTGAAGGTTATGATGAGGTACTGTGCAAATAGTTTGAATATGTTCGATTTTTTTATACTTTTGTTTGGATGAGAGGTTTTGCATGGAATAGGATATGACAAACACAAAAGGCTGTTTTGTTTGACAGAATGCTTATTAGTATACGAGCAGAATTTAATTAATCGATTCAAAAAGGTTTTTCTTGTAACATTGTACTGCATAATAATACCTACCGATTAAGCCTAAAGGCTATCAGGCCTAAAGACTTTAGACCTTACAAAAAAATATTATACCACGCGGCCTTAAAAATTGGTTTTTATATAATTTGGATTCTTTGATTTGATGTGAGCTTTATTTTAGGGATAGAGAATTTTATACCTAGTTATGAAAGTGTTAGGTATTTGAATCGTTAATTAATATTTTTCCCGAGCCTTAACTATCTTTTCTTCTGTTTGTCTTATTTCTTCTGACAGAAGCAACGTAGAAAACGATATATGTCCCACGGGTGGCACGGATCTCCTCTTTGAAATCAGGCAAAGAGGGTACAATGCGGGTTAGTGAACTTCACATACCTTCAAAGACTTTCAATATTAGGCATGCAGGAAACCTGCTGAACCTCACGATGTTTTCCTTCAACAGTGAGCGAGCGATGGTGTCGTGTGTAGGTGCACTTATAAATTTAGAAAGACCCATTTTAAGGCACCACAGGGGGTCAGGATCGAATCCGGATTCTCTCGGTAAAGAGGCTGAAATTCAGGACAGAGAAATTACTGGCACCAAGATTAGAGTCACGTGCACATTAGTTGCAGTATGTAAAAATCAGATCGGTCGGCCATTAACCAGATTAAAGGACGATCTCCGTGTAATGACAAGTCCGTGTTGGATGCGAATGGCAAGGGATCGGTCGTCTTGGCGTTCATTGAGGGAGGGTTTCAGCAGTGGACGGATAAATGCTGATGATGATGATGGCGATGATGGTGATGATGATGATGATGATGATGATGATGATGATGATGATGATGATGCTGATGATGATGATCCAAAGCTAGAAATTGAACCATTATAGTAGACATGCGTAATGAAAGCAACACCTACACACTACACAGAGATTACATTAATATGAAAGTCTTTGATCTACCCGCGTCGGATACACTGGCTGTTAGTTCGGTGAATGTTCGAGACACAATTGATAATGGGTTAGTTATAATCATAATTATTATACTAATATAAAGCTGAAGGGTTTGTTTGTTTGAACGCGCAAATCTCAGGTTTCCAGTACCTTCCTGAACTGATCGGATTTCAAAGATTATTTCAGTGTTATAGCCTATTTATAGTGGAAAGCTGACTATATTCAGGGCCGGATTTAGAGGTCTGGACGCCTCAGGGCAACGAAGGAGAGCAGACCCCTTGGACCATAATTATTTTCTAAATAAAATAGACAATTTCCGCAGTCGAGTTTTTTCAATAAATAATTTATTGTGAAACCAAGTAAATTTTTTTAAATTTGAGATTTTGATATTTTACTGACCGCCTAATTAGAATGAACAAATATAGAAATAGAGAACTTTCTTTTGCCTTAGGTAGGCAAGCGAACAATCGGAGGCTTATCGTGACCTCATCCGCATAGGCCAAATAAAAGTCCTGCTATTGCGTTGTCCTCCTTTTCCCTATCCCCCCAACAGACCACTTTAAACTCACAATCAAACATTTTGGGATGGGCGCCGTTTGCCAGGTTCAGCTTGTAAAATAATCTTAAATATATAAAGCTGAAGAGTTTATTTGATTGAACTCGCTAATATCAGAAACTAATGATTGGATTTGAATGATTATTTCACTGTTAGAGAACCCATTTATCAAGGAAGGCTATATTATAATATCATACCGCTAAGGTGCCATTGTATATCTTAGTTAATGCAGACAAAGCTACGGGTAACAGGTAGTAACAAATTGTATATTTATTACTTTTTAATTATGCTCGGCTCAGCTGGAACGTGAGTATGAGTCATGCTTTTTCCAACGTGCAACAGCGTTCATAAATTCATAAGTCGTTATCATGTCAAAAAAACCTAAGAAAATGAATTAAAATTTCAAAAATACAAGACATTAATACTACTTTCGATATAACCTAATATTGTAATTGAGAAAAGTACCCCATCTGGTTTCTTTTCACGCCTAACCAAATAATAGCACGATTTTATATTCAGCATGGAAATGTATTTTACTCTAAAAGACAACTTATGTAAATAATCATTACACAAAATAATATTGTGCGGGCAAATTTGCTAGCAAGTCTGCAATTATTCGTTCTTTCATTTGTCAATTAAATTATTCATTCATTAATATGTTTGTTGAATTGTTGCTATAATAATTAATTAGTTAATTCACACTTGCTTATATCTCAATTACGAGATATTATTTTCAATATTTAACTTACTACGCGGCTTACTTTCCCCTAATTGAAAAAGAAATCCAAAATAGCTTTCTTCAATATTTGAGCTATTAGATGCAAAAATATTTTACCAAGCCCGAGTGGCTTTGATAAGTTTGTCCAGAACAAATTCAAAGTTCTTTAGATTATTAGTAATATTTAGTCATATTTCAAGCTAAAACAAATATGCAGGCAAACGATTTTTCCTAACTCCGCCTGCATTTTATTTGATCAATTCCTGCATAAAGCGATTGCAGGCCTTTCATTAAATTAATGAATCGGCCCTCAGCCGGGTTGACATGCGAACCCAATTTTATTAATTGAAAGCGAGATATCAATATTTGATACGGCCAATTAATATTGATCGGCTTAATATTTTTCCAGACTGTCAACATCATCATGACTTCAAAACATCGACCACACAACCTATAGACTCCTAATGTTTGATTTTTCGTATTAAATGCATTCTGGCAACTAGCTGAGGTGAGACGAAAGGGGTTGCAATGCTGTGATTAGCTAATTCAATGTCATACATTACCAATCACGGAACGTTAAAAAGAAATGGATATGTTTCGCAACGGGAAAGAATGAGACGACACGATAGTTTGAGTATATTGTTTACGGCTTACATCGGAACTATAAGTCATATGTGCCAGAATTCGTTCCCCTGTTGTTAGGAGTCTATGGGTTATGTGGTCGATGCTTCAAAGGGTGGGTGTTGCCATACTTTCATATACATTATACAGAAACATAATAAAATATGGAAATACTTCTGAATCGCATGTGCGCAACTTTTTAAAAACAGAAAAAGGTTTTCCTCTATAAATTTTTGAATGCACGAATTGAGCCGGCACTACCGGGGTAGTAGCTCTCGCTTTCCTTGTTAATTAACAGCTATGCAGTCGCGTTTCGTGCGATTGGTGATAGTCTGGTGGCCCATGGAGGGTAATAGGAAAAGGAAGGCAACGAATCTACATAGCTGTTGGTCGTCCGGATGTCTATGTGAATTATATGATACATAAAAATACAGCTCTCCTTGGCGCCAAATGACAGCTCTCCTTGGCGCCAAATGACAGCTCTCTTTCTTCGGCGTTCTCCTATAACACGTGTTATCGTCACGGGGAAGATGGAAGGTAGGTAGTAGAACGCGGTAGCCAACCCAGCATAATCGTTCATGTTTATATGGACAGTCTTAGGATCTTGAGGTACCTACGTCTGCCAGTTTACCTATCAAATGATCGCTCTGCCAAGAACGTAATGATTATGAATAATAATACCCACTCCACAGTGTACATTATGTTTTAACATTTTATAATGTAATCTTAGATATATCTATAATTCAAACTAAAACACCAGTTCAAGAATAATTGTGAGGCTTATTTTTTATTTTCATCAGTATCCTATCAACCTTATCCTAAATGGCTATAAATAAGGCCAATATACAATAATTAAGAAACAATAAACAAACCTATAAGCTCTCAGTTTTAACCGGATGGATGTAATAAAGGACCAATAATATAGACTTCGCCTTAGGGTTGCCAGTACTCAATATTGCTAACGCAATTCAAATCAAATAAATTAAATATACTTTATAGCACAAACAATATCAAATTAAGACTAATATCAAATTTGAATATTTTTTGTGCATAAAGCACACAAAACGTTAATTAGCAATTTCTTCCAGGCAATCTCTGTGTATGTTAAAGAAAGCTTATATACTATATCTTAAGAAATCTTAATACTTATGTAATACGTTTTAGCGTTTATTTAAAGAGGTCAGCAGTGGCCAACAGGCTGTTACGATGATTAAGAAATATATCTATCTATTTTTTTCTAATGTGATGTAGATTTGAATTATTTGGTGGGAATTACAGAATTTAAACAAGCTTAAAGCCTTAAACCAGAAATCCGGTTAAATCCGGTTTAGGTAGACGCATCTCGCAGTCACGATCGGTTACCAACAAGTTAGGAAGACGATTTCCGTATATGATGAAAGCAAGGGATCGACTTTCAGGGCGTTCATTAAAGAACAGAGGCCATTCGGTGGACGAGTAGAGGTTGATGATGATGAAACAAAACAATTATACTCCGTGCGGTGTAGCTTGGTGCGGCTGACACATGCCAATATGACGTTGACATACATGATTAGAGATGTGACGTTGTGCAATTTATTTTTATCGCTAACGATACTCGCAGCGTAAGTATAGTTCTTATTAATAGTAGTGTGTGTTAGTGTGTTTATTCTGTTGTGCAGTGTATCTAGGTGTATAAACTTTTCAATGTATATATTTAGGGGCTACATAATAGTAGCTTTGAACTTATATTAAATAATCAAAATCAGGTTTATATTTTTTTCGTGACTACTTTTTTAACGATAATGATAGATTCTGTTGTTTCATTAATATAATGATAGACTTTTTACAATAATAATTGAACTTCGCCAAATATACCTTTTTTATCATAAAGAACATCGACTTTCCATCCTAGTATAGTACGTCCCATCACTAAGCACGTCTATGGTTTTACGTTATACGCATAGGACTTTGCTTAATTTTTCTTTCCATTTGATTTTATTTGGAGACTATCACATTCTGGTTGGGTTTGATTTTATTTACCACAGTAATTGGCGGTCTACTATTTTACGAATGAGGCTTGCAAGAATAAAACGTAACGTTACTGGAACTGTCACCCGCACCATGCTACACCGAAAGAAGTATAGTGTGCGTGGGTGCGTGCGTGTGTGTGCGTGTGTGAATGTGACTGATTCTAGGAAAAACTGAAAGTCAATTCTCTCTCTATATTGTTCATTTTCATCTCTAAGAGATGTCACCAACACATCAGCAATTGAGGGTAGGTGTTGCTGAGCATTGTTGATATGCTGTATGAACTTATTGATTCTTGGAGTTGCCGAGTCACAGCAACGTGGACTTCTGACTATACTTATACTCATTAGTCAATAGACATCCTACTGAGTTGACTGCTGTTAGTTATTAATTAATTTTAAGTCAATTGAATTTCATAAATCTTAGTCAATGACCTTTTGACATACTGACAAAGAAAGTACTACGTAGTGATCCTATGGCAGTTAATTTTTGAAGTGAAACTTCTTTAGAATCGTTGTGATTTCATACTGGATGCAACGGGAAAAACGACAGGTAAGAGACACAAATACAAAAGAGCGAGAGAGCAAATGTCGGTGTGTATGTATATTGCACACTGCTTAATACATTCTTGTATTTGAGCATTTAACATGTGTTTCACTTCTATCGTGTATGAATCGCACACACACCTTTTTTTATTATTTTCAGGATTGGAAACTACTATTGCTCATTGACATCCCTCAGCCCTGATCAAAGTGGTCAGTTCCTGTGCAGCCGCTATATATAGTCGGTCGCGATCAGATCACATCAATCGCTTGCCGTGCATGCGGGACTCACCACGCATGCACGGCAAGCGATAGCATAATAAACTATAATACACCTGATGACGATGGTCCAATGGGTATGGTCTCTCATGCGAGAGGTTCCGGGTTCGATTTTTCTAAATTTCCAAGTGCACCTTAAACACAAGACCATCGCTCGTTCACCGGTGAACCAAAACATCGTGGAAGCCTGTAATCTGTATGGCTGATGAGATTGAAAGTCTTTGAGGGTGATCTTTACTATGGGTGCATTCGGTTGAGTCTAACACTCTTCTTGTAACCCATAATTATTAGTCTCCTCGCCTGATTTTGAAGAGGAGACCCGTGCCCAGCAGTGGGACATATAATGGTTGATACTTTACATCTGATGATGCATGCATCTCTGGGTCACATCTTATAAACGGGCTCCTAAGCAAAAATGTGTTTAAAGTCGTGTCACACATATAACAAGTGGCGATCACTTTCACTGGCTACCACCAACAAAGCATTTGCCTAGCGAAATCCAAAAAGTAATTAATGGATTGATGGATTTTTTTTATATGTTACTTCTAGTACCTTGGAGAATATTACGCGTATTAAGTTTCATGGTGATCGGTTAAGCAGTTTTCGCTAGTTGCAAAATAAACATTTATTTATTTATGAAGACACAATTATAACATCGCTACTTTAAATTAATTTTAATGATGTTAACTGAGTTATTTGACATTCAGTTTGGGTCATTAATTTTCAAAAGTTTGTTTTTACGTCATATCGTTTATTCTAAGTAGTGAACAATTTTAATTATATTTTGTCTTTGGCCTTAACCTGTTCCAACAGGAACAAAATCAACAAAAAACGTAGCTAAATTAAAATAGTTAGTTAAAGAAAAATAGATTTTTTTATGAAATACCAAAATATATTAAAAATTATCATTAATTATTAGAAAGACCAGTAATAACGAAAGAAAGTTCTTACTATAAGGCAGATTTTTAATTTTTAATAAGTAATTAAATATTGACGAACAAACAATTATTGATAAATAACAATTAAGAACAAAAGACGAACAAACGATATGCGATAATATTTTTTTTTAATAATTACCATTATTCATCTACTCCCTAGCTGTTTGTCTATAACTAACTTTCAGTAGTAGTACTATAGGTAACTTTCTTGTTCTGTGTAAATAGTATAAGATAGCCAATATGTAAACGGCTGAAAGGATTTGCATAAAATTTTGCATGAAAATGTCATATTATTATAGAACACTGGCGAATGGTTGTAAAAAAAACGACCTCTTAGCTAAATTAATTTATAATTATTGAAATAATGTGTTTAGTTTGATTTAAATTAATTCTTAATATTAAAATAAACGTATAAAGTGACACGTGCAATGTTTGTAACATATATAAAAAGTTAATTCGTACAATAAATACGAAATTCGACAAGTGTACCGGCTGTCAACGTTCGGACTGTGGATTTGAATTCTTCGAACCGGGGGAGTATTATGTTTTGATTTTTTTTTGATTTATTTAATTTGTTTCTGTATATTTTACATACTATACATCATAGTAAACACTGTTCAGGGGTCTGAACGACATCCAATACTCTCCGACTACGTTTATGTACCTTTTTACCTGACTTATTGTGGAAGGGAAATCGAGGAAGAATTCACTTGCCCAGACAAATCATTAAATACAAAATCTATTCAACATATATTAGAGAATATTTCATGAAATAGCTTTTCCTAAATTTCAGTTTTTCATTATACCTTCACTTTATTTTTCATAACCGTTACTATATAATTCTTCTGTTTTTTATTACTTTTTTATTAATAACTTTACTTTTCTTTAACTTTAACCTCTTATTTTCTTAACATTTCATCGAACATACCATTCTCTTAGCATACTCAGCTGTCTCTTGTCATATTTTAGGTGTCACCTAAGTTTTACCATGCAGACCCGCACTGCCTTGGCCCGCCAGACTGAGGAACAACTCAGACTGGCCCTCCAGGAGCTTAAGGTGGCAAAAGAGCAGTGTAAGCAGTTATTAAAAGAAAGAGATGACAGTGAAAGTGAAATGTTAACAATAATCAAAAGAAATGCAGAATTAAAATGTGAACTATCCTCCCTATCGACAAAGTATGAAGACACACTCGACCAAAACCGGCAACTGGAACAAATTGTTAATAGTTTTGACGAATGTAGGGAAGAATATGAAAACACACTAAAAAACACAGCTATACTAAATACAAAACTAACCGAGGCTCAGGAATATATATCACAACTAGAGTTAGAAATAGACAATTTCAAAGTTTCTCAATCTAAGCATCTCCTTCACAAACTTATTGGGAAGTCATCGAATCCTACCTTTAATAACATTTCTACTATAGACTTGACTGGTGATGATTCGATTACTTCTCATCACATGCCCAGTAAGAATAAATTAAAAAAATATAGAAATATAAAGAAACATATAAGAAAAACCCAACACCTCTTACTGAAAAATAAAACACTATACAGTAAGGTGACAAAATTAATAAAAAATAATAGTTCAGTTAAAAACAAGTATATATCATATAAGAGACAATATGAGAATGTTAAAGGCACATATGAGACCGAGACGCTTAAGCTGCAAACAGAGTTAACTACATTATATGAGTCACTGAAGTCCATTACTACAAAATATGAAATTGCACAAAAAGAAATAGCGGGACACATCTCGGCAATGGACGGTTTGATTGACTTGTGTAATTATAATGAAGAACGGGTGGAATCAATGCAAAACTATAAGTGTAACTGTCAGTGTTTATCCACAAACCAAACAAAGCTGAGTGTTAACCCTAATCAGGTGCCTGTAGACAATATTCCTGAAAGCCTTGTATCTAAAACCATGTATCCCTTGTCCACATTACCTGAGAAAAATCATATCAGTATTTACAGTGATGAAATAGGAAAAAATATGGGAGCCTTATTGTGCCGGTTATATCAGGGAGGGACACTAACTAATCACTGTATGACAGGTGCTTCTCTCAATCAAATCATAGAAGCAATTATTGGCACTACCCACTGTCCCAACACAACATTGATAATTATGACTGGCAGAAGGGGAAATGTGAACCGAAAAAAATTTGTCAAATTTATAGATTTACTAAATAACTTACAAAACATAGAAAGGGTAATTATGTTCACATTTCCCTATTTAAACACACTGCCTCAGGAAAATATAATAAGACATAATTTAAACTTATTATTATATACAATGTCAAGCAATAATAATAATATAATTTTAAATTCGAATAATAGTAATCATAATAAATTAGAAATATTTGACATAAATAAAATAATTAATTATAAATTTAGTTTTAAGACTAAAGATAAGTTTAACTTATCATATTTTTTTAAAAGACAAATAGCATCATCGCTATCCTCTTTACTATACATAGACCCAGCCAAGGATTTGGCTACACAGACCACTGCTCCTATTGAGCAGTGTCTCTTATCGACACAACAAAGCTTGGAATTCGTTCCAAATAATTTAAACTAGGTTATATGACAAAAGAAATTGTATCTTGCTATACTATGAGGAAAATTAAAGAATGTAATAAAATTAAAACTAGAAAAATTACAGAAAAAAGTAAAATAAATTATTGTAATATCAACCTGGTGCATCAAAACATACAAGGTCTGGTCGGTAAAGAGTTAGAAATAGATTTATTTATTAAATGTTGTAGTATAGACATACTATGTATTACCGAACATTGGCTGAATAAGAACGAAGTTATGTTTAATCTTGGTGATCACCAGGTAGCAAGTTCATTTAATAGGGAAAATGCAATACGAGGTGGCTCCCTAATACTGACAAAAACTAATCTAAAATGTAAAGAAAGAAAAGATATTGTGAGCCTCTCTATTGAGCGCACTGTTGAAATAGCCTGTGTAGAGTTTGAGTGTCTTATTATTGTAAGCGTATACAGACCTCCTAGTGGGCCATATGATACTTTTGAAGAAATTATGGACAAAGTTCTTGTAAAGGTATGTGGATCTAAGAAATATATAATTATATGTGGTGATTTTAACATAAATTTATTAGAAAATAATTCCACCACTATCAGATTTTTATCATTATTTAAATCATTCGGCCTCAATAACTTATTCTTAGAACCCACCAGAATAACTTGCACCACGGCTACTTGTATAGATAATATATTTAGTAATGTAACACCATATAGTCAATGTGTTATTAATAAACTTACTTCGGATCACTGTGGATTGCAAGCATCTTTCAAAAACATGAATAGGGAAAATAACTACAAAAAGAAAGTAATGTTTGTCCCTGTCAACGAAAATCGTATTGAGAAGCTTAGGTGCAATATAATGGAAAAACTCTCATATCTTGATTGTAACAAAAATGATCCGAATATTCTGTATGGTAAATTATTTCATTTAATTAAAAATGAGTTTGACGTTGTATTTGCACCTAAAATAAAAACAGTAAATGTAAAAAATCTTAAACCTTTTAATGAATGGGCGACTGTAGGAATTCATAGAAGTAGGCAAAGATTGTATGAACTCTATGATGAAAGGTCATACAACAGTAGTGAAGAATTTAAAAAATATGTAAAATCATACTCTAAAATATTTAAAAAGGTATGCATAACAGCCAAATCCTTACATATCAAAAATACCATATCGAAATCGGATAATAAAATTAAAACAACGTGGAATATAATCAATAAAGAAACTGGTAAAAATAAATATAATAACACTGAATATTCTTTATGTATTGATGGTAAACGAATAGATACTGACAAAGAGGTCGCAACTATCTTTAATAATTTTTTTGCTAATGTTCCATTGGCAACAACAAAAAATCTTATATCCTCTCCTACCGTTGCCGAGACATTACTTAAAAAAAGTGTCAATGAGAATAAACATGTATTTAAATTTCAATATATTTGCCCAAAAGATGTTACTAGTGCTTTTAAACTAATTAATATTAAGAATACTACAGATTTGTGGGGCATGTCTGTAAAAATTATGAGACATATTGTGCATATTATTGCACCGATTTTAGCAATCATATTTAATAAGTGCATTGATTGTGGTGAATTTCCTGATTTAATGAAACATAGTAAAGTATTACCACTTTTTAAATCAGGTAGCAGTACAGACCCTTCGAACTTTAGACCAATTTCCATACTTCCAACTCTCAGTAAAATATTCGAAAAAATTATTCTAAATCAACTTTTATTCTTTTTTAATACGCATGAGTTACTTCATAGACAGCAATTTGGATTTACCAAAGGTAGATCCACAACTGACGCGGGAGTTGATCTTTTAAAATATATATTTACAGCTTGGGAGGAGTCACAGGATGCTCTAGGTGTATTCTGCGATCTGTCCAAAGCTTTTGACTGTGTTGAACATGCGACGTTAATCAGGAAATTGCACCACTATGGTATCAGGGGTACTGAACTTAAACTACTGGTATCCTATTTAAATAATAGAACACAAAAAGTAATCATAAATGGTAAAAGTTCCGCTGGTACCAAAATAAAAATGGGGGTACCTCAAGGATCCATTCTTGGTCCATTTCTCTTCCTTGTGTATATAAATGACTTGGCTTCACTTATGAAGGACAAACATGAAATTGTATTGTTTGCTGATGATACCTCAGTAATATTTAAAATTAAACGACAGCAAATGATCCTTGACGATGTAAACAATGCTCTTTCGAACATGGTGCATTGGTTTAGCGTAAATAATTTGTTACTTAATTCAAACAAAACTAAATTGATAAAATTTACACTGCCTAATGTCAAGCAGGTGCAAACTAATGTATCACTTAACGGAGAGGTGATGGACTTGGTGGATTCGACCGTATTTCTTGGAATAACCATAGATTGTAAGCTGCAATGGGCGCCACATATAGCCAAGTTGGCAAATAGACTCGGTACTGCGACTTTTGCGATTAAAAAAATAAGAAAAATGACAGATGTAAATACGGCGCGATTAGTATACCATGCTTACTTCCACAGTCTAATGTCTTACGGCATTCTACTGTGGGGGAATGCGGCGGATATTAATACGATTTTCTTGTTGCAGAAGCGAGCTATTCGAACTATATACTGTTTGGGCCCCCGGGTATCATTGAAAGAAAAATTCAAAGAAATTGCCATCTTAACTGTAGCTTCTCAGTACATACTTGCTAATGTGATGTACGTCCGCAAAAATACTAATGACTTTTTAAAAAAATGCGACCATCACAACATAAATACTAGGAACAAATATAAATTGAATGTTCCATTTTTTAGACTTAATAAAGTTAGTACTTCTTTTATGGGACAATGTATACGATTTTACAATAGGATCCCAGAAAACGTTCAAAATCTTTCCATTAATAAATTTAAGAAAATTGTTAAGGAACGTTTGTGTGGTAAAGCGTATTATGAAATAAAAGATTTTATTGAAGATACCACACCTTGGGAATAAGACACTCACTCATAAGGTTTTATACAATGTATAAATTATAAATTTCATAATTTGTTATTTAGACGAAGCGAAACCTTGGGATTAAATTGCTCTTCTATAAAGCTGTTTTATCTAGAATGTAGATAAATTTTGAGCCTGCAGTGTGTTGAACTAAACTTGTGTAAAGGTGAAACGTATGACATGTCATGCTCGCTTACGCTACTGCAGTGGTGGCGTTGTGGGATGGGTCTTCCACTTCCCTCTAATATGCGGAAGAGGTTGACGCTGGCTCACGCGTCCAGGCCTATGTGGAGGTGCTGCTGTGGTGGCTGGTCGTGTTATGCGATTTCTACCTAGCTGAGTTTCTTTTTTTTTTTATTAACATCCACTGGTTTGTTTTGGATATTGCGGGGTCTAAATTTATCTACTTATTTACTTTTCTTAGGATAAAGATCTTAGGATAAGACTAATAAATGTGTTATAGTAATAAGTGTATGTAATTATGTATGTTTATAAAAAATTGTAAACTATATTTTGAAAGGAGCAACCCAACAGAGTTTCTTGCTGAACTCTTCTTATGTACTATACTAGTATAGTATTATGTATTGTTTGTATTACTATTTTTTGTAATATTGTATTTGAAAAGACTAGTTCCACTGAGTTTGTTTCGCCGGTTCTTCTCAGTGGACTTACTTTGGAACCGGTGGTAGACTCAATTGACCTTCAAAAAGATACTTGGATAGTACTATTTTGAATAAAATTTTTGATTTTGACTTTGACTTTGACTATAGTTTTGATAACAATCTGATGTGCTCTATAGCAGAGACATCTATAAATATATTGTCACATCAGTAAATAGAATTCGAGCTGTCTAGAATTCAAAATAGATGGCGTGGAATTATTTCATGTAGTATCGCTATTCAAGTCGAGATGGCGCGCAAATTACTTGCACCTTATAAGCAATTGTACTTTTATGCCTTTACATTCCAATAAGAATTAAAAAGAATAGATTAATTATTTATACCAGTTTGAAGAAATACTACTTGAGTACCGTTCTCCAGTAAAACTCCTGTCTCGTAGAAGAGTGTAATGGCACTATGACTCACAATCTTCTAACTCAGACTAATTAATAGCTTTATTATTTGGCCTGACATCTCAGTATAGAATATTGATTATGGGTGTCATTTAAGACGCTGAAAATATACTATTTGTTAATGGTGTGACAAATGTTGAGTGTCTGGCTCTATTGTTCACATTATTAAAATCGTAAGCTGTATATTATTATTATGTTGTTGTGAATAATAAAAATATATTTCTTTCTTTCTTTCTGTTTTCCTGCTGTCTGCAGTCCCGGCGTGTGATCCCACTTGCAATGCTTTATGATGTGCAATTGGTAATAAGGATATATAGAAACAGGGTCCATAATAGGGCTGACAGGAATGAATGAAAAAATTAAACTCGTAACGTTACATAAGAAATAAATATTTTCTATAGACAGGTATCACAAAAATGAAATACGATGAAACAATGATATTATATGTATAATATAAGCTCATTGCGATGAAATGTAAAAAGTATAATTATCATCATCATCATCATCATCATCAGCCGATGAACCCCAAGACGATAGATCCCTTTTGTACATGTATATTGTATACTATCGATTTTAATAGTGGAAAGTGGACTGTATTAATATTTGATACGAATGCTATCCAGTGACAAATAGATGATTGGAAAAAAACCATGCAACCGACTCACCAGCGTCTCTGCTTAGCTGCTGTAGATATCGGCGCCGACAAATCCGACAATGTCCTGGATTAACGAGAATACCACACTTCGCACACACACTGAGTTTATGATTCTTGATGATGTATATTAACGATAATTCGACAGGATTCGAGTTCGAAAGCGACAATATGGCGCGCGTGCGTCTCTTCGATAATGTCTTTAGCGTTCGACAGCCCAGCGAGCAGTACACAGTCACCATTATCTACCCTCACTGGATTTAATGACATTTATTCGAAATACCGACAACAAATTTGACAGTCGCTAATGTTGCTAGTGTAATTAAATCGATACAAAATAAAGCAAAGTATTTAAATAAATTATAAGCAATATTTAAATAAGTATTTATTATTATAGTTTATAGTTATTATAATTAATTAAATTAAAATTATCAATGCTGATTCTATACCTTGCCATCCGCATCCAATATGGACCGGCCACTGCGCAAAGATCGTCTTCCCACCTGGTTAACGGCCAAACAATACGAATAAACAATATTAAAATTAAAGAAACATCAAACTGTGAGCTTATAAATTTACTATAATAATGTTTTCATAGTACATAAGTAAGTAAGTATCAACCCCTATATGTCCCACTGCTGGGCACGGGTCTCCTCCTCGAAATCAGGCGAGGAGGGTAATGGGCCATAATTCATCGATGCGCTGGCCCAATGCGGGTTGGTGAACTTCACATACCTTCAAAGACTTTTAATCTCATCAGGCATGCAGGTTTCCTCACGATATTTTCCTTCACCGGTGAGCGAACGGTGGTCTCGTGTTTAGGGTGCACTTAGAAATTTAGAAAAACCTATTTCAAGGCACACACGGACGGGTCTGGATCGAACCCGGAACCTCTCGCATAAGAGGCTGAGTCCATCCACTGGACCACCGTCGCTCTAGTACATAATGTTTATATTATATATTTTTTTAATTTTATTGACATAATTTTCCATTTTTTTATCATGTGGCACTAAAAATAAAATACACACAACCCTAAATTTTCACCCTTTTACGATCAACCCCGGTTTTTTAACTAATTTTATTCGAAATATGTAATATTAGAAGTAAAATACAATCTAGTTTCTGATGAACCTATTTTTTACCTAATGCGCGCTTTCTAGAAATTATCCTTATACAACGGTTTTTGCGTACTCAGTTAATATAAAAAAATCAGTTGTCTGTAAAGTCGGTTTACTGACGATAGTTGAACGTACGTCATAAGGAAATACCTATTGTGCCTCTTTGTCGCTCGTTCCGCGTTCTCGCTTGCACTTCAAGCCTTAAAAGGAACGCCTCAGAGCGAGATAACGCCGCATGAGTCATGTTTTTTCGTGCGTACAGCCAGCTCCATCGAATTATAAAACGTTGTCACGTCAAAAATATACATAATTTCTGATGCTAACATTTGACACCCCTCAGCCCTAAACTAAGTGGTCAGTTCCTGTGCAGCCGCTATATAAAGTCGGTCGCGAGCAGATCACCTCAACCGCTTACCGTGCATGCTGGACTCAACACGCAGTCACGCACGCACGGTAAGCGGTAACATAATAAACTGTTATGCATCTCATGATGATGATGATGATGATGACGATGGTGATAGCCGCTAGGCTGTAATCAAAACACGTTTAAGTAAAAATTATTATCAACCCATATTATGTCCCACTGCCAACTTTTTCCCCTAAATTTAGGGCGAAGAATTTAAAAAAGCGGATTTTTTAAGGTAAAAAAATTCTTAGAAATATGAACTTTTAATTAGACTTTATGACTTCGATAGACGAAGTGTTGGTCGGCTATTAACCATCTGGGAGGACAATCTCCGGGGCTGGTCCGTGTTGGATACGAGGGGCAACGGATTGGTCGTCTTGGCGTTCATTGAGGGAGGCCTATGTTCGATACGGACGGGTAAAAGCTGATAATGATATAGGAAAAAAAAATCTAAAAACCAATGAACGATTTTAGTTTTGTTTCGGATATTTTTTTTTAGACGACCTCTGTGGCTTAATGGTCAGTACATGCGCTCAAGCCCGGAGGTAGCGGGTTCGAATCTCGCCAGGGAACAAAAAAGTTTCCGTGTTCCTGGGTCATGGTCCATGACTCATGGATGTGTTTTATATTACTAAACATTTTAAATATTATAATATTATGTATTAAATATATTATATTATGTATTTCCGTTGTCTGGTACCCGTTACACATGTTCTTCGGAAACTTAGCACGGGACCAGATTGACGTGGTGTAAAAGCCTCCATCATTATTTAAAAAAATCTTTTGAACTTAACACATAAATAAAATAAATATAAAAACGTGTTATAAGCATATTCTAGAATAAATCTACAAGCAAAATATCACCACTATTTGAAATAACGGTCGATATTGTTTTGGACGATGTTGCGCTCTTAATGGTAGGTCCATTTAGCACACCGCATAGTTTTTGTCGGTTATAGTACTGGGACGAATAACATAACTTTCTACAATTTTTGTGCCCTATAGCCGATAACAAAAACAACAAACCTTTACAAAACATTGGAATAAAACAATAGAAATTAAATAACATTAATTCTTTTTCGTATTTTCCTCGTGACCATGTATGACCTACTACTAATAATAATATCTAGGGGCTCATTTACACCACGTCCATCTGGTCCCGTGGTAAGTTTCCGTAGAGACTTGTGTTACGGGTACCAGACAACAAAAATATATAATATATTATTACTTTATATCATCATCATCATCATCATCATCAGCCTTTATCCTTCCACTGCTGAACATAGGCCTCCCTCAATGAACGTCAAGAAGGACGATCCCCTGCCACTCGAATCCAACTCGGACCTGCCACTGCACGGAGATCTTATTTCTTCTAACTTAAATCTAATACATACATTATTATAACTATTCAATGTCCCGTCTTCACAGTTCCCATACTTCTACGAAACGGCTCCACCGATTTTTTAAATTTTTGTGTACATTTCTGGTAGGTCTGAGAATCGACCAATATCCATTTTTTGTTCCCCTACATGATGAGGGTGATCCACCCTAATTATTATTTTATTTTACTGAAAAAAAAAATATTTTTGTTGTGGCGCTAAAAAATTAATTTCTAAAACACCCATAATCGAACCAGACAACAAATAACAACCAGGGGGCCTAGCCAAAATGCCATTACGAAAACGACAGCGACGATCGTTCGTCCGTTCGAAGTTGTGATTGGCGACGATCGCTCGATCATTCAATCGACGACGTGATTTAGCCAATCACAACTTCGAACGGACGAACGATCGTCGCTGTCGTTTTCGTAATGGCATTTTGGCTAGGCCCCCAGAATAGAAACTATTTCATCATTATCAACTAAACGATTACTTAATTCGGCGATCGTGCGTTACATGACAATGTAAAATATAATCTCGTTAGCTTATCAAAAGCAGCTATGGAAATTCATACCTACCTCAAGGTCCAAAAAATCAGCATAAACAATAATAAGACAGAGTGAAATATAATTATTCGCACGAACACTAGTTTTTGTATAAAGTTGTATTTATTCAAAGCGTTTACACTTTCATTATAATATTTGCTAAAGTCATGCATCATACAATGTTATTACCATCGACCACACAACCTATAGACTCCTAATGTTTGATTTTTCGTATTAAATGCATTCTGGCAACTAGCTGAGATGAGACGAAAGGGGTTGCAATGCTGTGATTAGCTAATTCAATGTCATACATTACCAATCACGGAACGTTAAAAAGAAATGGTTATAATTTGCAACGGGAAAGAATGAAACGACACGATAGTTTGAGTACATTGTTTACGGCTTACATCGGAACTATAAGTCAGATGTGTCGCCAGAACCTGTTCCCCTGTTATTAGGAGTCTATGGGTTATGTGGTCGATGGTTATTACCAACAAGCTTAAGACGATGGATCCGAGTTTGAATCCCGCAGAGACAAGATAATTATTATACTTAATTATTTTTATTTACTGTTTTTTAATATTTTCTTAGTTTTTTTTTCTTGAGTCCTCCCGTGACCATGGTTGCTGTAAAGTATGCGAAACGTCGGGCTTGTAAAAAAATCGTAAATTTGTTTTAAATACTGTTTTTTAATACTATGGGTTATACTTTTGCTATTGATATGAATTTCAAGAAAACTACGTAGACAAATAATAAGTTTAAACATTATTTTATACAAAGAATCTCGCACTGAGTTTCTTAGGCGGGCTAACCATGCCCAAGTGGAAGGGACGCGTGCTTCTCACTCGCTCTCATTGTGAGCGCATAACGTGAGCGGAGCGTAACGCAGTTTCTTGAAGTGTCACCCGGCAAACCAATTTATAAGACGTTGTCACGTCAAAAATCTATTTTCAGATACTAAAAGGGAATGCTAATAAATACCCTTTTACGTTAAAGTCTATAGCAATAAAAGAATACGTTACTTAACTCCTAAACAACTGGGCCGATTTTGATGAAATTTGTTGTGGATTCGTAAATGGTTTCGCCATAATTCGGTGCATACATAATGTTTTGCACAGGATTGTCTGTGTTACGCTTTTTATTATTAAACAATAATATTATGAATTATATTATTAATACTAAACACTATTGCGTCTAATTATTTTTAGCAAATTAATTAATTTTGAACTCTTTCTCATTACTACTTCTCTTTCTCATTACTCCTTACTTATATATTTTTAATTTTTCTACTAATATTATAAAAGCGAAATTTTGTAAGAATGTATGGATGTTGTTCGTTACTCTTACACGCAAAAACTACTGAATGAATTTTGATGAAACTTTAAAACAAGATAACCTACCAGAATACCACATATTATGCTATACTCTATCCCCGTACTTCCACGGAATTGAAATTCAAGGGTGAAACCATGAGGCCTTGCTATTTTATAAATACTTTTTGGACCTCACCCCATCTAGAGTCCCAAAGAAAAAAGCACCACAGCATCCAAATTAACCCACACAAGGATATGCAGATAGGCTTTCTCGTCATTAAACGATCGTGACTCGCTCACTTTTACCATGGATCAAACTTACCTCTACCATATGCAGCATAGAGCAGAAAATCCCATAGCGCAGTCCACATAAACCATTGTCGGGCACAACATTGCTCTACGGAAAACAGAGCTGTGTAGACGTGTGTCGTTTTAGTATATTATTATAGTTCTAAATAATATTATAATAATTATATTATTTAAATAGTGCAGTGTGTGCATTGTAAGTATTGTTTTTTACGTATTAAGTAATTTTAAGTTTGTAAAACGTAATTTCAATATGCGGTGTTTTTCCCGCGTAAAGTTTTCAAGAAAGTTTATGTTTATGAAATACATTAAATCTACTTATTTAATAGAGATAATGAATTCTATAGTATTACATTTTTTGTCATGTTATTTAAAAGGAGAATTATTAAAATATTGAACCACATTTATATAGTAAATTTAATTACTTAATTTAAAAAAAAAGGTAACTTTTTATAAGCGATCAAAAAGCTGTCTTAATTTCATACAACTTTATATTTTTCTGTAAAATCGCAGTATTTTCTTTTTAAATTATTCTTACTGGCAAACTGTTTTTATTTATTTTATGTTTTTAATATCTCTGAGAAAATTTTATGCACAGTCTGTGGATAAATTTTACTATATTTATAAGTTTTCAAAATTACTCTCAACAAAACAATAGCTGAGCGTGATTTTTATGTATGTTTTTGCTAGTTAAGATTATTTAACTGGCAGAACCTAGTAAGTGGTTAACGCCTTTGACCATAAGCGAGATCACCTAAGACTAATTACCGATACTTGATACTAATTGTACTAGGTGAATTCACCCATAAGATAAAATTTTTGCAGGATAGTGAGGAAAAAATAGCCCTTTTGATGTGAGTTGCGAAAGCAGAGGTGCAAGCTACTGCTAAGTGGTTAGCGTCGTCCGTCGCGTTGTCGTCGAATATACTTACGCGGGTTTAACAGGGAATGTACATGCCAGTTATGATATTATCTCTCTTGTCCTCTCCTAAGCACAGTATAGCTGTTTCAAAGAAGAAACGAGTAAGTGCGCAAGCGCAGGCCTTTTATAAAATGATCTTCCATACGAACTCTCACATCTTCACATGAATTTCCTCTTTAAACTAATTGCATAATGACAAAAATTTCTCACAAACTAAAATGACATTGTTTAGTTTATATTCTTTTGTCGTGTTTTCATTTGTCCCACGATATGAGAATTTGTTTGCTCACAAACGCCTTAGCGTAATCGTCATCACCATCATCATCATCATCATCATCATCATCATCGTCATCATCATCGCCAGACTTATTTTCTTATAATGCTTAGGATACTTTGCGGCTTAGTGATTTAACATTTCTGATGGGATATTTGCAGCAGTCGCGGTGATGAGGAATTTGAGACAAGAATTATATTAGAAGAGAAAAAAAATACGATCATAATAATATAAAAACTTTTTACGCATCGTATAGATAACTGTTGCCCGCGGCTTCGCCCAGATTAGCTTAGACTTAGGAACTTTAGACCTACGAACTAATGACGATCAATTTTATAGGCTAAGTTATTTCTCGTTAGATATGTGCCAGTGAAAGAGATTACAGAGATTAGCCAAAACAAATACACAGACAGACAGAAAAATATATTTTATGTTTGTACCGTGTACAATGTGTACATTCCAATCTTTTTATATAATTTACAGCATCAATGGTCCATCTACGGGACTACTACACTAAACAACAGACCGTGTTGTGTAGTAGTCCGTGGAAGCTGGTTTATTATAAGAGACCAAGATCCCAGAGCTATTCTTTATTTACAATACAAATTCTTACGAACTTACCGCGGGCTAAGAGCGGCAATGGACCACTGAGGGTATGGGATCAGCCTCTTTCGCGGGAGGTTGGTTCGATTTTGAAACGGGTTTTACAAAATTTCTAAGGGTCTGGGTGCACCCAGAACACGAGACCATCGCTCGCTCACCGGTGAAGGAAAACATCGTGTGGAAACGTACATGTCTGATGAAATTAAGTCTTTAAAGGTGTGTAATGTTCATTAGCCCACATTGGGCCAGCGCCTCATTGAACTTTGACCCGTTACCCTCCTCGCCAGATTTCGAGGAGAGCCGTGCCCAGCAGTGGATACGGTTGTTGGTTATTTATTATTATTATAACAATATTGTGATATTGTTATAATAATTTTACGTCAGCAGTTACGGTAACTTAGGTATGAGCAGTTACGTATATATACGCTAGTCATGTATTTCACTTTTGATTGCAACAGTTTTCTCTAATATCTAATGGTAAGTATATGTATACTTTGATAGATCACTCATCTAATGTGATAGGCCTAGAGTAAGATAAAGATTAACAGCTTCTCCTGTGATTAGCAAATTACATAGCACAATCTCCCTCAAAGATAAAACAGTTCATTCTACTGGCTAGCCTAAATAAAATATTGACACTCATATACGGCCGATTGAAAAGAAATTGTATAACTTAAAATAATGACAATAGTACCGTATTTTTTTATACTAATAATTTAAATGTTATAATGACGTCACAGCATTTAGGTGACGGTGGCGCCAACCTATAAGATTATGTTCTACCAAAAAGTGGTCACACTGTCTTAGTAAGTTTTCACATCAAAAAAGGCATCTTTTCACGAAGCTTTCCTAGTTGACACTTTTGGTGTTTGGTCTTGTGTGAGATCGATTTATGAAAGGCGTCGACCAAAACTTTAGATGCATTAATTTACTGAAGTGTACAGTAAATTCAAAACAATTTCTTTTGAAAATTCCTTTCAACAAAAGAATGTAAATAATATCTATATCTATACTAATATTATAAAGAGGAAAGATTTGTACCTATTTTTGTATGTTTGTATGTTTGAATAATGAATGAAAAAATTAATAGGCTCAAAAAGTACTGGACCGATTTCAAAAATTCTTTCACCATTCGAAAGCTACATTATCCACGAGTAACGTAGGTTACATTTTATTCTGATAAAAATAGGGTTCCGTGAAATATTTTGGTTTTTCGGAAACAAGGTGTAAAAAATGTTATTTCGCGTACTAAGATCCCGATGTAAAGCTTAGTTAACGCAGGCGAAGCTGCGGGCAACAGCTAGTAATATAATATTATAAAGACTAAAGTTAGTAGGTTTGGTTGTCTTTTGCTCTTTCACGCAAAAACTACTGAATGGATTTTGATGGAACTTTATAATATACACGGTGTATTTTGAACGCTTTGAAAAACGAAAAAGTATGATAGTGTAGGCGTGGCCTGACATGATAGAAGTAAAAAAACGAGAACTTTTTGTAGTCTTTTTAAACTTTTTTCTGTATAATCCGGTTTGGTAAACATATTGATATAAACATTTGATGACAATGCTTTAAAATAATAGTTTTTTGAATAAAGCAGAAATGTAACAGCTGACTCACAGCCGCGCCGCTGTACGAACGTGTACGCTCAACGCTGTACGAACGTGTGTAACGCTGTACGAAAAAAGTGTACGAACTCCCGCACCGCGTGCGACTCGCGGTCAGCGTTAGTTTACAGCTACAGCGTGTATTTACAAAGTACATACATGTACATACATCGCGGGCTTGCAAAATGCATAAGTGCTAAAATTTCCTTAAAAAAAAAACGTTTCTGAGATAAATGGTTATATGCATTATAATAGTAGGTATATTTAAAATAGCATAATATTTTTAGGTTTAAATCTTTCAAAGTGTTCCAAATATACCCGGTATAGCTTACACGTCAGAATAAGACTTAGGCTTATCCCGTACTCCCACGGGAATGGGAAGTACGCGGGTGAAACCGCGGGACGCTGTTAGTAGTCATGATTTCATGCTAATAGTTTAGTCACCTTATTATGCACGAAATGCTATTCTCATTGTATGCTTTCTCATGGATCTTTTTATCCAGGTCGTCGTACGACACTATACACAGTAATTATAAACATTACTTGATAATATCTAGATGGCTGTGATATACGGTATAAACCTAGCTGTGCGTCACGGTTTTACGCGTGTTTTTTGGTTTCATTGTAGGCCTTTTTTTGAAGACTGCTGATCGCCACTACATCCAATCAGGACCGGTCGAGGGGTCTCCCTATCTAATTGATGAAAGACCCTCACGTTTGGTTTCATCATTATCATTATCAGCCACTATAATAAATCTTTATATCCACGTTTTCCACTATTTATTTTATATATTATAACAATTACAATTTAAACACGACCGGTTTCGACAAAGTCGTCCACACCTGAGGATGACTTTGAAAAGTGTATATAAAGTTTCATTATCGTGACTATAACATGAATTTCCATCAAGGACCGACAGTACATTCTATCAATTATATCATTATCAGCCTCTAGTCGTCTACTGCTGAACATAGATTAAATGAACGGCAAGACGGCCGATTCCTCACATCTATATTATTTGAACAACGGACATAATATTCAAATAGGGTCTTAATTTTTTTCAAAATTATCCTTCACAATTGAATTAAAGTACAGTATTATGATATGAGTAAAATACGATGCATCAAATACGCCGACGTTCCGTACGGTCGATGGTCAAAGTTGTAAAGCATCCCAAACGCTGATAATTTCACTGGCGGATTAACAATATTCAAGGTAACGAGGTAGAAAGGTTTAGATTTTTTTCGGAAAAATCTATTATTTTTAAGAAATAATAAAGAAAATATCGTGGCGCAGTCGTAACAGCCGCGCGGATCGATCCACCAGGTTAAGCAACGCTTGCCGAGGTTGGTCCGTGGATGGGTGACCATCTTTACATACCGAGACTCCTCCGTGCCTCGGAAAGCACGTTAAGCCGTTGGTCCCGGCTGTCATTCGTGGATCTTTGACAGTCGTTACGGGTCTTCAGAAGCCCGAGAATTTGACAACCAGTCTAACCGCGGGGTATCGTATCACCCAGTTACTGGGTTGTGGAGGTCCGACAGCAGTCGCTCCATGTAAGATACTGGTATTCAGCTGAATCCGGTTAGACTGGAAGCCGACCCCAATATATAGTTGGGAAAAGGCTAGGATGATGATGATGAATAAAGAAAATATCGTTTCAAAACTGCCCCTCAGACTCAAGCCTACTCATAAATTGACCAAGGGCCAATTTTTTTTGGAAGGGCTAATCTTTTCAACCTATGTCCCAATGGCCTTTTAGCTCATTTGGAACGGTTAGATGACTCGTATATTAATAACTATTCATAATAAATGTTGCTTATTACTTACTAGGAGCGCCCCGCGGTTTTCACCCGCGTAATTCCCATTTCCGTGGGAGTACGGAGATAAATTATAGCCTATGTGTTATTCTGATGTATAATCTATATCATTGTAAAGTTTCATAAAAATCCATTCAGTCGTTTTTGCGTGAAAGAGTAATAAACATCCTCACAAACTTTCGCATTTATAATACAAATACAAATATCTTTATTTCCAAAAAATAACTTTTACAAAGGATTTATGACAGATAGGCGTAGCCTGTCCTGTGGGGCCATTCAAGACAATGTTCCAAATTGACATACAGAAAAATGTTAACAGTATTAATCCTTAGAACTACAGTAAAGAATGTGTGTGTGTGTGTGTGCGCGCTATATCATGTATTTACCCTTAGCATTATATATAATATTAGTAGGATTTAATTTACACGTGTCACTTATAAAGTGACCATCTATTATAATATAAAAATTAGAACTAAATTGAACGTAAGGAAAAAAAAAACAGTGTGGTGTTGCACAAAGTCTATCCAAGCGTACAATCTTATACAGCTCTCTTAGTTCTTCTTGTATGTCCATAAAATACTAGATTCGTTTCCGTACTAGCTTCCGTTCGGAATGAACTGGTCCGTACAAAAATGTCGCGGGACGACTGGCAGATCTGAAACATTGAAAGTATTTTGTACTAGTAGGTAATAGGCATAAAATAACAGATAAAGACACGAAAAATATTACTTTATTTGCACAAAATAATACTTGTAATATTTATAGTATTCGACGTTGCCTGTGACAATGACTATAATTGGCGATGTGTCGCCATGGCTTTCGTCGCCACGGCATACGTCACCACGGCATTCGTCGCCACGGCATTCGTCAACACGGCATTCGTCACCACGTCAAGCGTCGTCACGGCATTCGTCGCCACGGCATCCGTCGCCACGGCATTAGTCACCACGTCAAGCGTCGCCACGGCATTCGTCGCCACGGAATTCGTAGCCACGGCGTCAGACGCCACGGCATTCGTTGCCAAGGCACTCGTCGCCACGGCATTCGTTCGCCACGGCATCCGTCGCCACGGCATTCGTCGCCACGTTAAGCGTCGCCACGGCATTCGTCACGGCAGCGATCAGTTTTACGTGCGGCTATGGACGTTTCATTCTCATTCACTTGCCATTGAGGTGTACAAGCCTCCAAATTTTTTTTGCATAAAAACAGCAGTTGCACGATCAGCACCCTGATGACATACATATTTTTTACATTTTTTTTATGAGTCACGTCTATACATTTGTAATTCACTCGCATATGCAGACGTGTATGGAATATGGATTGTATAAAGTCCCCATTGCCCTAGAAAGTACTTTCATAAATCCTATTATGGGCGAATTTAAATGTCACTTTCATTGAAATTCAAACTGAACTTTATAGACTAAACAAGATAGCCCGGGAGCCAGTAACAGGTCTTCATGACCAAGTTCCTCTCAAGCGATATTTAGGGAAATGCATCAGTACATAGTAAACCTTCGTGAACAGCAGCTGGCGCGCGGTTGGGGGGATGAGTGGGAGAAATGAAGAAAAAAAAAATTAGTCAATTCCTATCAGCTCAAATATTTGATAAATGGTAGTTAATCCAATATCTCAACGAAAAAAATTAATCAGCTGGTTATGAGATGGTACAGTATCATAAAGCCTCGTGAACGTTAGCTGGGAAAAAAAACAGTAATTTCCTCTCAGCTCTTTTTTTTTTCTTCCTCCCACCTCTTATCCCCCAAACGAGAGCCAGCTGACGTTCACGAGGCTTTATGATACTGTTCTCTGATACATCTCACGAATTATCTCGCGGGAGGAAATTATTAACCCAATTTTCATCTGGCTCCCGGACCAAGACTAGCGCCCGGTTTCCGAAAGTCAAATCAACTGTCAAGTCTCTTGTTAGTGTCAAATGAGTTGCTAGAAGCATGGTTAAATTAATTAATTTGATCGGCCTACCAGTTGACAAAACAAATACAATGAAAAGCTGTCAAATTTGACTCTCGAATCGTATGTTAACCGCCCTTAGCAGCCACGATAGTTGGCATACACTTTGACCAACCTTTCAGAAGTCTGACATCTTATTCCCATTGAGTGTTTAATCCAAACCGTAATTAGTGACATTTTTCAGTATTTAACAACTGATTAATTCAAACCGTAATTAAATTTATTTATTTATTATATTAACATAAGTACACAAAACACATTATAATAAAAAAAATATGTTACAAAGCTTATTTTTAGGATAAGATTATAACGTAACATTTGTATACACAACAAAAGCAAAAACATAAATAAGTGGCATTCCTCAATATTTAACAATTGCTCTAAACTTGTTCAATATTCTCATGTAAATGTAGTCTAGGAGAAAACGAGAAAGTGATAAGCTTAAAATAATGATAGCGCAAGAATCAAAGACGAAATCGAGCTGTGGAACGTGCTATGCTCGAACACTCTTTGGTAGATAAGATCTGACATGAACAGATAAGTATGTAAAGAGGAGTTCGCTGATCTGCGCTCCCAGCTGTATGGGTATAGTTGTTCCCGTAAACAGCTTTGCTGTGTTCGGAAAAAATGTCTGGACAGACAGTGCAGTTAAATGCATGTATCGAGACGTCTTGTATCTTAGGATAGGCAAAGAATCTGGGCTAGATCCAAATCATCTACATCGAATACATACCTTTAGGCTCGTCTACCAAAATGATCACATAATATGATAATATCATATGTACTGAAATTACTAATACGTTTCTGGAGTGGAGGCGTAGCAGTTTCACTTCATTGTCTTCTAAAATGTTTTTCTCTATATTCTCCTTTAACCTTTATCATTACTGACACTGGCATGTACGGGTAATAAAGGTCAAATGTTGACCCCGTCGGTTGCATACTAGGCGTAATATCCAAGTATAACGAGCATGGAATATAATTCACGAGAGTAAATATCTCGCGGTGAAAATCCGCAATGCGAACAGGGGTTCTAGCCAAAACGCCATTAAGAAAGCGTTAGCGAAGTTCGAAAATGATAAAATGTATGGGATTGACATAAGGTCGCGCTTAATCACGTGGTCCATCCTATACATTATATCATATCGAACTTCGCTAACGCTTTCTTAATGGCATTTTGGTTAGGCCCCCAGGGCCTCAGCATGTATCGCAACTGAATACATAGATTCGGCGCGTATGCCACTTGTCTAGGAGGCAGAGATCTTACCAACAGCAGCATAACTCGCCAACTAGTTCGCCTATACCCGTCACTCACTTATGTGGCTCTTTCATTGTGGCTAAAATAACCGTCTTCGAAAATTAGAACCATTAAGAATTGTGCACTTTTACTTTTAAGAATCAATTAATTTATATTACCGTGCAATATATTAATAACCACTATTGTTTGAATAGTTACGTCAAGTTGTCGGTAATTAAATTTAACTAGTCACTACTGGAGAAGTAGGTGTTGGTAAAGTGAAAAGGAATTATATAGCAAATTAAAAAAGGCCTTATATATATAGAATCTGAATCTCGGAAACGGCTCCAACAATTTTCATGAAATTTTGTATACACACACACACACACATTCAATCGATCTAGCTAGGATAAATTTTTAGAAAACTTTTTATCCGTGTTTTCAGGCAACGATAAAATATGATTAGAATACGAACGTAAATTTCGTTATTAAATAGTATGTCATGATAGCTTGGTGGAAAAATTAGGCGGTTAAATCCGAACGAGCCTGGTTCGAATCTCCAGTCCGAAGTTTTTTTTTCCTTTTTTTAAGATCATTTTTTTGGAAAAAAAAATTTATAGTCGGTCAACCAGGTACTAAGAAATTAATTGGTGATCTTTCTTGTCTAATCTAAATAAAGGCGTTTGTAAGTTTGGATGTTTGTTGCTCATTCACCGAAAAAAGTACTAATTCGATTATGATGATACTTTAATAATATAACTTACACATCAGAATAAGACAGAATATAATTTATTCCTGTATCCCTACGAGAATCCTGTATCACTGCGGGTGAAACCCCGGAGCGCTGTTAGTAATATTATAAAGGTGAAAGTTTGTAAGTTTGGATGTTTGTTACTTTTTCACGTAAAAACTACTGAATGGATTTTGATGAAACTTTACAATAATATAGCTTACACACTTGAATATGACATAGGCTATAATTTATCCCTGTATTCCCACGGAAATGGGAAGTACACGGGTGAAACCGCGGAGCGCTGCTAGTTTTATTATAATAAACCGATATTTTTTTTAGTTTAATTGTATTAGTATAAATGAATAAACAGACTGATAAAGCTACTTTCGCATTTATAATATTCGTAATCGAGAAATTGCTTGATTTGTGAATTAAAAAAAAAACATTTTTACATAGAGGTAGTGCCATGCTGCTTTGCAGCCGAATTGGGCCGGTACGACCGGGGTGGTATCTCTCGCTCACATTATACCGGCGTAATGTGACAGTTATGCTGTCGCGTATCATGCGGTTTGTGAGTTTCCGGTGGCCCATTGGGGGGATAGGGAAAAGGAGGGCAACGCATTTGCATAACCTTTGGTTGTGTGGATGTTAATGGGCGTCGATAGTCGCAAGGCTTTGACTGCACTTTTGCCCTCCTATGCCATAAAAAAATACGTTTAAACCATTTTGTCTAACGTTATAAAATCGTCCTATGTCCAAGAGCGATACACATTAATCGTGATATTGTTGATGATGATGATGATGATGATGATGATGATGATGATGATGATGAAGATGAAGATGATGAAGATGATAAAACCATTTCTAGATGATAACCCTCGTAGGCTAATGATGTAGATCTATGACTCGATTAACGAACATCTCTCAAACGTCGTGACTTGGCCCACGGTTGGTTTGCACCAAGTCGTGCGTCCACTGCCCTGGATACGAACAAACAAACAAATAAACTTATTAAAAGTGAATTTAAGATGTGTTTAATACAACGGAAAATAGCTGTACTACCGTGCGATTTGCGATACTTTTTTTTATCGTTTCGACTCTGGTGAAAACGATATTTCTATATCTTATGTACCTATCTCTTTAGATTTGGTCTCTGCGTAAGAATGTAATTTGAAAATAATATAGACCTTCACCTAGTTTACAAACAGTTTTCAATCCTAGATGTACCTACAGAATTAGGATAGCCTTTAGAAAATAGCCTTTCGCTGTCTTGGTATTCATTTAAAAAGGCCTTCGTCTAGACCAGACCAGACCAGAGGTTCCCAAACTCTTTTTTTTCGTAAACCACTTTCCTGCATCAGATGGACCCCACGCTGAGCCTTTTTCTTATCAAGAATTGCTCGTTTAAAGACATTATTTCATTATAATAGTAAAATTCTCAAGGAGAAGACATTTTGGTTCTTCACTATCGAAACCAAATTAATTATCATGAGGTCCATCCGCTTACAATTTCTATCACGCTTACTGTGGACCCCCTTCAAATCTTCCGTGGACCCCTGGGGGTCCTTCTAGACCACTTTGGGAATCACTGATCTAGTGGAAGAAGTGGCAGTAAAGGACAACAATGAAATTTCAATTTTATTGAAAATCCAATAATATGTATAAAATCATACTCTTCAAATTTATAATAAAGCTCAAAATACGTTTTTACTGATACTGCGACTGCTTTATTAACTTCTTTAATAACTTAATGCGAACGAAGCTGCGGCTCTTGTTAGCGGAGCTTAAAGTCCATGAGGCCTAAAAGTCTAGACCTTTCGAAAAAAAACGAAGCTGCTAATAATACTTGTTAACTAAATATCTTGAGCAGTTAAAAAGAAATCAAATAAATCACATTATACACACATCATAATCTTGTGAGATTTCATAACCATCGTATTACATTATTATATGAAAGTGAAATTATCTAATGATACATTTTATTGCAGCCTTAACAACCGGCGAAGTTTAAGCCACGAGAAACTTTGTTTTGCCATTGTGGACGCCTTGTTAAGATCCGAGATAAACTTATGGGAAAAACACTGATATCAATAACAAGAGTAACAAGAGAATAATGCTAATGAGATAAATTTTGATAGATATCTATTAATTTATCAGATCGAAAATAAACATTGAAGAATCTTTGGAGCCGCATTTATAATTAATAAGAGAAAAATTAACGCTGAATTTATGAAAATAGAAGACATATTAGAAAAACGACCAGAAACAGATGAAAATTTAACAATTAACACTCGAATTAGTTGATAACAGATATAGAAATCACATTTATACTTTAGAATTAGAACAAAACTATAAAGATTAAGTGCGATATAAACTCTGGGTATAGCTTTAATGAAAATAAAAGCTATTAAGAAAATACTGATAGAAAGTAATAACAAACTAGAGAGACATTTAAAACAATTAAAGGATTTTATGTTAGAAGACAATTTAAATTAAAAGAAAATAACAGACTGAAAATATAATTATTTGAAAGTAGAAAATATGTCATTATTAAAAACAGTATTAGGAACGAGAATCTCAAAGAAGGAAGAAGTAGAAATTACTGGAAGCTGGCAGCACTGACTTACTGATGAAGGCGAAACGAAAGGAGAAGGACAAAAGAAGAAATGAGTTTCTGAAGATATACCAGTATCCAAAGTAATATGAAGGTTAGTTATAGCTTGTAATAATTTTTATTGTTGAATGCTCTTATTTATGTCCTATCGATTTCCAGTAGATTCAAAGAAGAATTGTTTTTCTATTCTCTTTTTTAGGAACTTTTATGGAATAAACTAATAGCTATTCAGGGCTGTAAAATATACTGAGGTCTGAGACCTTCGTTGGTGAATTCACCGATTTTAAATTATTTTTTATGTGATTTGGCATGGATTTGACACGAATTGATACTAAAATATCATGACCATTACGATTATATTCAATCTTTTCTTCATTTCTATTTAATGAATTTTAATATTATTCCTATTCACAGATTTATAAATGAAGACAGATGGAGCATGCCGAACACCCTAGTGACCTTTTAAAGCAAATATATATTCAAAAGCTCTCTCTAGTGCTTGACATAGCGTCGTACTCTAAACGTCTATTAGATTGTGTTCGCTTTTGAATTTGTATTCGCTTTGGTAGCGTCACTCGCGCGTTCGGCATGCGCCATCTGTCTTTATTTATAAATCTGTGTTCTCATTTATATTTCATACTATAGATCCCCTACAATGTTGTGAAGATATTTATACGATATAGTATATTAACAAGAACACCAAAATCCTTTCCCGATCAATTCCGTTGAATTCGTCGAAAGCGGAACATTTCGCACACCCGACCTTAGCTACCACTTTCTACCACTACCATTCCATCACGAACCGCCGTGAGCGGTACCTATTTACAAAACGCCATGCTTATCACATGCAACAATTTAGCATATGCTAAAATTATAGCATTTCGTGACCAAAAATTATAAGCATACGATGATTCGAGTGATAAAATAGACAACTACGTACTGTTTATAATCATTGCTTTTTTCGTAGGAGTCGAAAAAAATAAGTAGCATATTTTACTGACTAAATGGAACCCAAAAATTTTTAGGACTTAAAGATGTTAGTAATCAATGCGCCCCAAATCTAGATCATTCTAAAAATAATATTAGTGTTTTTCCCATATTATTCGTCATTGAAACAGACTGATGTTTTTCTTGGGTGGGCCATCTGCATTCTGCTTCAATTTCGCTCAAAGGCCTTCAGGCTACAGCATAGGACATTTCAAAAAAAGGGTCTGATGTTGTTTTTTTCAAAGGCCTAGAATTTTCGGCATTTTGGCCTTTGAGCTTCATCGGCATAGTACGTGAGCAGATGACCCACTTTAAAATAAAGAGGCAGATAGAGCTATTGACTTGTCAATAGGCAAACTCACCTTGGATAACTGCATTACAGTCAGCCCCAGGAAAAACATGCGCATAGGCAGATTAAAATTGGCATTGCTCACACGTTGCTTATCCATACTACAATTAGCAAAGATTCGTGATATTACTATATATTTTAAAGATCTAGCTTTTAGGCCTGATAACCTTTAAGCTCAATCGGTAGGTAGGTGAGCAGATGGCTTAACTAGAAATTATTCGAAAGGGGTTATACTGTAAGAAAGAATAACTAACTAACGCCCGGTTTCTGAAACGTTGGTCAAAGTGTATTTCAACTAATATGGATGTTAATGGCGGTTAACATACGATTCTGGAGTCAAATTTGACAGCTTTTTATTGTATAAAGTTGCTATGTTAATTTTTGCGGCCTTTCAGAAACTGGGCATAAGCTGTTGATGGTGGATGCAATTGGCAAGGGATTTGTCGTCTTGGCGTACATTAGCCGTCCACTGCTCAACGAAGGCCACGTTGAGTAATGGATGGATAAAGGATGATGATCATGATGAAGTAGTTAGAACTTATGATTACGTCCCATGTAAAAAGTAATTAGGTACTTATATCATTTCTCCTAGCATCCGCCTTCTTATTAACTTCATAAGCCGTTTTATACCGACACAGAATCTAATTTCACATCGCCATCAATCTTAGTAAACAACTTTATTACTTTTTTTCCATGGACTTAATCGTGTAGAAAAAACAAATATTACGGGGCATTAATTCTAATCGCTATGTGGTTATAATTGATAAAAAACTCTTCATAACTTACTCATTATGACTAATAACTGTGGTACATCTATACTTCTATACTAATATTATAAAGAGGAAAGTTTTGTACCTATTTTTGTATGTTTGTAATGAATGGGCTCAAAAAGTACTGGACCGATTTCAATAATTCTTTCACCATTCGGAAGCTACATTATCCACGCGTAACATAGGCTAAATTTTATTCTGCAAAAAATAGGGTACCGTAAGATATTTTGGTTTTTCGGACACAAGGTGTAAAAATGTTATTTCGCGTACTAAGATCCCGATGTAAAGCTTAGTTAACGCAGGCGAAGCTACAGGCAACAGCTAGTATTACATAATATATATAAACAATTTTCAAAAGTTTTGAAGCTTTTGAAAATTGTTAGTGCGAATATGGCCATCTGTATAATAATTATGTAATTACTAATTGAACACTTAGACATGGTATTAATAAACTTTTCCTCTACTAGATGTCACTGTTTTCAACTACATTGTAATAATTTCTCTTTGTGTGTTTGCGCCATCTAGTTTCACTACATAACATTAACTCATATTGGGATTTAGAATAAGGTTCCTACGTAATAGTATAGATGTCACTTAATTTATACACAATAATAAAATGGAAATAGCGACTTATTTGGACTTGGTTAATTAATTTTATTAAGTAAGTACTTAAATTATTATTCTTAAATAATTATGATCAAGCTGATTAAAATAAATGAAATAAAATTGTCAGTATCTATACACAACAAGAATTAGGATGATACTAATAATTGGGTTTAATACAATATATTATTCATTGAAAAATAAGTAGAGCTGACCCAACGTGGTTTCAACTGACTTTGAACTTCAGTGGAACATTTGGTGAAAATTTAAAATTCGAATTTTGGTTCAGTTTTTATAAAATTTCGGAGATCATACATGTCAATGTTTTATAAAACATTTTCAGAAAACAGAATCGATAGTCTTACTACATCATCATCAACACACATCTTTTCTTTTATTGTACATAATAATCATAATATTGATACAACTCATAAAGCACGCGAGACCATTTAAAATGTTCACCTCAATGTTCAGTGTTCACCCTTTTATTTTGCCATATCGAATTAAAATAGTAAAATTATTAATAAACTCTATTTTGAATGCTGTAATTGCCAACGTCCATACCACGTTGAATACACCGGTTCTCGTCCGATCACCGAAGTTAAGCAACGTCGGGCGCGGTTAGTACTTGGATGGGTGACCGCCTGGGAATACCACGTGATATTGGCTTTTTTATTAAGTCAAATATTTTTATTTTACGTGCCTAGATGTACACATAATATAAAAGGGGCACGATTAGGGATAAATTGTTTCCGTCGATAAACTATGGCTATACTTTTTTAAATCAGTAGCATTTAAACGTTATTCAAAGTCAAAGTCAAAGTCAAAAATTTTATTCAAAATAGTACTATCCAAGTATCTTTTTGAAGGTCAATTGAGTCTACCACCGGTTCCAAAGTAAGTCCACTGAGAAGAACCGGCGAAACAAACTCAGTGGAACTAGTCTTTTCAAATACAACATTACAAAAAATAGTAATACAAACAATACATAGTACTATACTAGTATAGTACATAAGAAGAATTCAGCAAGAAACTCTGTTGGGTTGCTCCTTTCAAAATATAGTTTACATTTTTTTATAAACATACATAATATGTAATTAATAGTAATATTAATAATTACATTTAAATACTAATAATTTAAAAAAATAATTACTAATTATGTTACACCATTAGTGTAGAGTGTAGACGCATCACATAATATGGTCGCTGCTTCCAATAAAAAAGTAGTAAGACAAGATCCCAAAAGTCAACAAGCATCTGGGAATCTATAAAGTTTTTCGTGGAAGAAGAATGTTCACGCATTCACAAATAATTAGGTAAAAATCAGTGACACAAATAATAGGTATAATATTATTGTCATCGGGGCCGTAACTATTTTTAGAGAAAGAAAAAAGAATGTCGTAAGTCTGAAAAGGGGAAAAATATAAAAAAAGAATAGTTTGAGAATTACAGTTTAGAGACTTCCACTTTGAGCCGCTTATGAGCCACCTGGCAGGAAGCATCAGCAGAAAGAACTAGTTCTTTCTGCTGCAGTCAAACTCTTTTATCATCCTTGATTTTGCAATATGTCATGTTAATTTTCTAATATAAAAAAATGGTCAAGTGCGATCGCCCATGAAGGGTTCCGTATAGTATCCGCCGATGATAAAATTTGAAATTTTATATTATAACTCGAAGTTGGCTATGATGTATATATTTTTAATTTTTAATTCCCGAAGAGCAGCAAAGCAACCATTTTCGAATTTAACTTAAATTTTTTAATTTAATAAAGAATTTAATAATTTAATTTTTTAAATAGTATCTGTTTAACAAATAGAATTACTTATATTACTAGTTACAAACTAAATATATTATATTTCATTATATTACATAAATATAATTTGCTTATATTAGTAGCAGACTTAGAAGACAGTCTTATTTTCCGAGTGAAGAAGTAAGTTCAATACTAATTGTATTTCGGGAAGAATAGCTGTAAGAGATAGTGCCATGCTTTGCAGCCTTATAGGCACGACAGGAATGTTACCTCTTACTCACATGATATAAGTGACAGCTGTGCTGTCGCGTTTCGTGCTGTAATTTTCCGGTGGCCCATTAGGGGATAAGGAAAAGGAGGGCTTTGCTTTACATCTGTGTGAATGTCTAAAGGCGTCTGTGGACAACATAAAGCTCTGACTGTTTCGTTTGTCTCCTTGTGGTTTCATCCGACGGTGGTGAGGCCCATGCCTCATACCCGCCACAGGAACGAATCCAACGCCAAGAAGCCGTAGAGGTCACACTCCACGGCAACCCCGCCTTTCTCATCACAGGGTGCAGCTAACCGGCTCACCTCCATCCGACGAAGCATTAAGGGCACTAGGGCCATAGCATAGATCCAACCGAAAAAAAAATCTTGTGGCTTAAAAAAAATGGAAAATTAAAATTTTCGTCTAAAGAATCTTTAGCAATCATAAATTTTGTGGGAATTCCTTTGCATGTCTGACTCGCACACCGGTATTTAATATAATATCTCTATTTATGCGATGAAATATAATTTAAACTTTCTACAAAAACCGTTAAATTTTACTGTTTGAGAACACGGGCCGTGTAGACTATGCATTGCTTAATTAATATTAAATCTTTGTGCTGAAGATAATATCGGTTTTTGGATATAATGGATGATGGACGATGGTCCCGTCATCGTCACGGGTCTTGAGCAAGTGATCCGGGTTCGATCCTGACCAATGTGGTCAGATCCGTCTATTCCATTGGGCAAAATTGGCAACTGCCCAGGGCCGCGCGACCCATGGGCAACTGCCCAGGGCCGCGCGACCCATGGGCCAACATGGACCAATATTTCTATCAGAATATGATCGAGACACAATTTTAGGTAGTTAAACATTGATTGCTAATTAGAATACTTAGGGTCTATTTCACAATATACTAGTAAAGTACCCTATAGCTATATGACACATAAATTAACTGACACATAAATCTTCTAGTTAGTCTTGATTGGGTTTCACCATCATCTTCCCTATAAATTTATTTGGCAGATCCCTATTTGGCACTTACTGGTTAGTAGGCTTGGCAACCTCGCATTTCATCGTTCCATTTTACGATAAATATGTTTTAGAAAAAAAATCCATGTTGTAAATATACATGAAACTATGTTTTTATAATTTAATTGTATGTATCATACCATCTTTATACCTTTTATTTACATAGACCTTGTATATAATGTTATCACTTAGTTATTAAACGATCAAAACACAATTTAAATTATTTTGTATATTACTGTTACCGGAACGTCAAATTGTCAAATGTCGTGAAGCTGTCAACCGCGTATATATCTGTCAACTAATTTATGTGGCAGATAAATTTGCTAATGGTCAGTTGATCCGACCTATAGTTTACAGGGAACTTTATTAGCCAAATATTGCTATATGTCAATTGTGAAACAAAAACGTTGTAGTTATGTGGTAAATATGTTGCAAATAGCTTAAATGGAACTTTATTAGGATATTGTGAAACAAACCCTTAGTAGTATATACTATGATTACTCTTTCTAGTTCAAAATTGAAGCCCACAGATATATAAATTGTTATTATGTTCGGGCTCCATTACTTTGGTGCCCAGAGCCCCCGTTAGGTTAAAAGGGGAATATAATAGCCTGTGGTACTGGAAACCAGAAATGACTTTACTAAATTTCTAAATGCACTAGTAAACGATACCATCGCTTGCCACCGGTAAAGATATCGCGAGGAAACCTGCACGTTTGACGAATTTAATAAGTCCACGCAACACTCTCCTCGCCTGATTTCGAGGAGCGCCGAACTAAACAGGGATAATATTCTTTTATGTAAAGTAATTTTTAAATACCTATTACATAATTTTTGTAACAGAAAGAAATTTAATAAATATCCTACTAATATTTAAAACGCAAAAGTTTCCCAAAAGGTGGTGGATCTTCGTGCAGTGGCCCTTTGGATGCGAGTGGCAAGGGGTCGGTTGTCTTGACGTTCATTATGGGAGGCCTATGTTAAGCGGTGGACTTATTACTGGTGATGATGATGAGTTACTCTCTAATATTTTTTTTTGTTTGTTTTTTCTTTTTTCTCATTCTACCAAAGAAATACATAATGCTTATCAGCCTCCACATGGGCAAAGCTGATGGCATTTTATAAATATAATTAATACTAGCAACGCACCGCGATCTCACTCGAGTAATTCCCATTACCGTGGGTATACAGGGTTAAATTATATAAACTATAGGTAATATATTTTTAAATGAAAGAGTAACAAACACACCATACATTCTTACAAACTTTCACATTTATAATATTTGGAATATTAATCACTAACGGCGGTTTTCAATATCTTATCTATCTTAAAATTTTGACAGATTTTGAAGAAAAATGAGTCAAAATTTTAAGATAGATAAGAAAATATTAAGATAGATAGAATATTGAAAACCGCCGTTAAGCAACTGTATTTACTGAAAATGTAAATAAAAGGGTTGGTCTACCCTTAACATACAGGGGTATGTAAAATAAATGTCCGATTCTCAGACCTATCGATACGCACACGATGTGCACACAAAATTTCATGGGAATTAATCAAGCCGTTTCAGAGGAGTTTAACCACAAAAACTTGTCCGCGACACGAGAATTTTATACATTATCTATAATGATAGATAATGACAAAATAGAAAACGCTTAGTTCATTGCACCCGCTTCGTGTATTTTACAATCCTGTTTTTCTTCCGCAAGCCTTCTTTTTCTTGTCCATCTTATCAAGATAAATAGGTTGGATAGGATTATATCATCGGTTCATCTTAAGGATGAGTCACCAGGTTCAATCATGACCTGTTATGGCCATGGGCGACGTTGACCCTCGAACAGGTTTCCCGTCTCTTGAATACTTGTTTTATGGTCTTGTATCATTGAGTTCCCTATCTTATCGATTATTAATATATTGGAAATCGGAGGAAATATATTAAGTACTATATTTTCTGGTCCCGTGTTTTGTATAGTTTTACTTTTAATACACATAGAGAATATAATATTTCATTGACAGTTTCATTAGCTCCGAGTATCTTACATTTTCCTTATTAATGAAGACTTTTCCCAATATTCAGTGGAGCCAAAATTTCAGAGCAGACAATATGGTTTAAGTATATCACCGTGTTTCGGTCGAAACCTATTTATAACTGCTATGTCTTACTTAACTTACTTCTACTGTTTTAGTTGTTATCACTAGATTTCTTGAAAGCGACTTTAATTGTTTTTTATTTTGTTTCTATATTACATGTCCCAATATGATTCACGTCTTGATTTCATCTAATTATCATGTGTAATTAAAATCTAATTCTATATATCGCCGTGTTGTTAATTAGTCGAAATCTTCTTATTATCGTAGTGTTTATGTCCAACCCCTTTTTTTGATAACGCAAAAATCCTTTACGGATGTAGTCAGGATCTTCGGGTAAATCCCGAACGTGGGACTGGCAAATAGAAGAGCCCAAACTAAAGCCGCTGTAAGCTCCTTTAGACAATTTTTGACGGTCCCTGTACATCAACAGGCAAAAGGTAAATTTCAGTGACAGGTAAGCCCCGGCGAAGTCCATACTACTCCTTGTAAGGGAGGACTACCATGCCGCCACTAAGTAGTCCTGTGACGTAGTGCCATATTGGGTATTCTGGTATATGTCATACTCTCAAGTCAAAACAAGTCCTGTCTAATAACTGATATCAGATCGCGTCGCAGCCGTACCATTTTTCCTGCCGGGAAATGCGCTGACGCATCCCGCTGGAGAGTGGATCTCCCAAGTGAACGCAGCTCTACCCACTAAAACCCGGCGAGTGCCACCAATGGCCTTGGTGAAGTGCCTCGGATCTACAAGCAACAGGGTACCTCGACGGCTAGTCAGCGCCATAGAGGGACAGTACAATGAGGTGAGGTTCTCGTCTCACCCCTTGCAGCACCCCAAGAGCAGGGGCTCTTTTGCCCCCTCTTCTTACACAAAGAGTTCAGTTCAATTCGTTTCGATCAAGGTGTTGGGGTCACCCTGGGCTTAGTAGCCCCACCGCCATGACAAGGCCTAAATCGTGGTGGGGCGGCACCTCAGGCTCATCTTTCACCTATGGGCCGTCCGGCACAGGTGCTTACCCAAACACGTATACCCGTCACCTGTATTAGACGGAAGGGGAGCGGAATGCGGTTACACCGCATCCCAGACTGGACGCAAAGAGCAGTTATGTGTTTCTCACAACTGCCACGCCAATTCCTCCCCCTCACCCACGAATTAACGCCTCTAGTCAGTAAGCCCGCAGGATCCCGTCCAACGTAAGGCACCTACCGAGGAACCTTCTATCCGAGGCAAAGAGGCGCGTCTCATGAAGAATCTCTACCCCGATTTTACTTTTTTTTTTGATGACGCAGTGGTAATCCTTTTCGGACTTTACCAGGGCCTTGGGTAGGCACGCTGGTGTGTGTGGGGACTCGCATTGGGTGAACTACCCCACTAAAACCACTGCTTGAGCCTCCACAATAGGGGAACTGCCCGGCTACCACTTGGCAGACACGAGCACAGGGGTGTTACTGGGTTTTAACTTAACTTATTATTAATATTTAGGTCTAACTTTAGTTTTCTCTGAGTTGTTCCAATTTAATTTTACTTGCTACTGTTTTTTTAAGCCCGATGTTTGTCTTAGTGTTGTTTAGCCTTATAGGTGCACTATTTATCAATTTGTTATTTGTATGACTCTTAGGGCCTGTTTCACAATCTCCAGTTAGGTGCCCAATAGGCTATCGGAAACGTATTTGACAGATACTCCATACTCTATCTGTCAAATATGTTGCCGATAGCCTATTGGGAACTTAAATGGAGATTGTGAAACAGGCCCTTACTAATGAAAGTTTTTCTTTCAAACTCTGCATCCTTTATCGTCCAGATTCAGACTTAGATCTATTCTTGCTCTTGTAGTTTTGATCATAGATCTATGATTTATACGTATCAATATATTAATCGTTCTACATACAGAAGAAATGTAGTAAGTAGAGCGATACACCGTTGCTCGTGCGGCCCATCAGTACATTCTGCGTCGTTGTGATGTGCGCTCGTGTATTTTAACTCTACAAGAAACTGGTTGATAACGGTAAGTTCAACTGAAGGTTGTCACCCTTTGATTTCTTTCCTTTTTCAAATGTGTACGTGATGTTTTTTGATTTAGATTATATTTGGAATTAGTGATTGGATTTCATTCAGATTTACTTAGTTTATTTGGTGTATTGTATTATATTGTAGCATTTTGAAATTATGCTTTCGAAATTTATTATAAAATTAATAAAGCTGTTTTATTAGGATATTTAGCACATAAACTTATAAATGAATACACTTTTAGAATTCATTTAATTATAAAAATAACTTTGTCATGAAATTGATGAAACTTCATTAAATAAAGTTTTAATCATTTATATCGGATAGCATTATTCTTTCAATATTTATGAAGAATTTCTTTTTTAAAATACTTTTTGGTAATATTATTCATAAAATAATTACATATAATAAATACTATAAAAGAAATTACTTTCACCTGTACTTTAAATGTATATTTATGCAGAATTCTGCTAATTATTATTTTGCATGACTTATAAATGTGTTCAAGAATTTTCGAGAAGGGCGCGCTTTCTTTACTAGAAAGTTTTACTCCTAATATTCTGCAGTATTGTGTAGGGAAAGTAATATAAGTCATAAGCATTGATTGATTTTCATTATCATCAACTTTTATCCGTCCACTACTGGACATTGTCCTCCCTCAATGAACGCCAAGATGATCGATTCCTGGCCACTTGCATCCATTGATTTGTTGTATTAAGATTGTTCTTATTGATTTGAGTATAATAGGTATCTATTTGCTGTCTTCGGAGGATGAATTGATTGACTAGATACAACTTGATCCGGTTTCATCATCATCATCAGCCTTTGACTGTCTTTTGCTAAACATGATATGAATAATAGAAATAAAAATGAGTCGCTGTAATGTACACATAACTTCGGAACTGCTTTAGATAATTCTTTGTTGTGTTGGATATAGTCAGAACAAGGGGCAGTAAAATCTAATGTTTCACCATTATCATCATAAGCCTTTAAGTGCTCTGCTAAACATAGGCCTCCCTCAATAGACATCAAGACGACTGACGGGCCGGCCACTGTACGGAGATCGTCTTCCCACCTGGTCAATGGTCGATCGATACTTCGCTTACTTCCGCGGCCTCCACTCTTGAACCTTATTGGCCCATCGGCCATCCGTTTTCTTGAGTGTGTGACCAGCCCATTACCACTTGAACGTACTTATTCTTCGCGTGATATTAGGTAACTTTAGTTCTTTGGCGGAGGTCTTCGTTTCGAATCCTATCTGCCAATGAAACGCCCAGCATAGCACGCGCCATAGCACGTTGAGCTACGGCAAATTTTCGGACCGGTCGTATTTTTTTTATTATATTCTAATTCGTGGCTCCTTAAAATTAAGGAGCCACGTTTTGGCTCCGAAGGTCATCACGGGGAGAACGCACTGGTTAACTTTCGTCTTTGAATTCTTGGGTATAGATGACGTGAGAATATGGCCAAGCTTTCTGAATGCTACTCATCACAATTGGATCCTCCTATCAGCTTCTTCTAATGCTTACCCCTAGAATATCAATAACCTCCAAAATACTGTTCTGAAGAAGGCTTGGTGGTATTCATAATATCATAGGGCGCATTCCTTAAAGAAGGATAAATCTAATCTCATGCTTGTTCAAAACTGGTAATGTTTATCCGCCACCAGCTAAACGGTATACAAACACGGTGAAAGTGGTATCCGATGATCACGAGGGTCTGGTGTTGGGTTTCCTGACGGTGGGCGGAATAAGGTCACTTTCGCTTCATCGTAAAAGCATCAATAAAAACAAAAGCGTAAATAAAAACAAAGACGTCACGACGTCTCAAAAGGCATAATTGTCTTCATCATTTTCATCATTATGATCATCACCATTATCATTATCATAACCATCATCGTCATCGTCATCATCATCATCATCATCATCATCACCATCATCATCATCACCATAGGTGAAATTCTTGTAAGTTAAATTTCAATATATAGAAATCTTTAGTGCAATTAAAAACAACTTATAAATTGCATGGCTAATTGTTCTATTTAGTATCTATAGCTATTATCTACTATACCCGATAGACGTAGAAAACTTTTTATGGTGGGTCGAATAGTGAATTCAAACCAGCTGTTATTCGATCAAGGGAAATAGGGATTATTTTTTTCTATATTATATAGATTGTGTATCTCAGGATGTGCTACACTACCTAAAAACTTTAAAACATGATGAAAACTAGCTTTTGAATTTTTACAATAATTAAAAAATATATATAATAATTATTTACAAAAAGTTCACTAAAATGTGCTTCTCAAAATATAAACACATCTTAATAAGCCGTGACAAATCCGTAACGTCGAAATGAATGGGAAGTAACACTAACCCGGTTTTGATGTAACATCTCGCATCATATAGACTATTATCATTAACTTTTGTTCTATAGGTCAGGCATTGTACAAAGTACCGTTGTTGAATTCCAGCGCTCGGCACACATAACCTAAAGTGTTTGGAAAACCAGTTTCGAATTTGAATAATTTGTTTGGGAATGTCATTGATTTCCAATTGGGAAACTCGGGTTATAATCAGTGAGTATGAACAACAACACCACGTTAATGTTAGGTTAATTTTCGTAAGAGAAGATGACTAAAATTTTGTAAACTATATGTGTGTCCGTGCAGTCGCCGGTCCGTATTGGATGCGAGTGGCAAGGGATCGGTCGTTTTGGCGTTCATCGAAGGAGGCCTATGTTCAGCCGTGCACGAATAAAGACTGACGATGATGATGCTATGTAAACTAAAATCTGACGATGCACATGCAAACCACCTGATGCATCTTCTACCTAAGCATTTATCATATCATTCTGCGGAGGTGGCGTCAGTCCCCTGAGGGACTGACTAGTCGTAGAGGTTGTTGCTTGTAGATTCGGGGCACCTCACCAAAGGCGGCATTGGTGGCATTCGCCGGGTTTTAGTGGGTAGAGCTGCGTCCATTTACCAGCTTTCGGTCGCAGCGAGTCCCACATATCCACCTGGGGAGACCCACTCCCTAGCGGGATGCGTCAGTGCATTTCCCGGCGTAAAAAAATAAAAGTAAGGGTTCTTTGGCGAGTTGTTTCATCATATTAAGCTAGTCCTCAAAAAGTAATTTTTATTATTAGTGATTTGGTGCTGGTTTTTCGTTTTACAGTTGAGTGTATCATTAATTTGTCCATGGTATCGTGAAGTGACATAAAGTGGAAAGTGTTTCCTGGAAGCGGTGAAGCGTCAAGCTGGCATTAAATGTTGCATACGTTTCGGAATATGTGGTCGAGTTGTATAACATCGTTTTTACTGGATTTACCAAGATTTCTCATTGGATCTATACTAAAGTGTTTTGTTTCTTTATTCCAAAGAAATTCCAAGTTATTTTCATGGCAAAAAATACATCATCATCATTATCAGCCTTCACCCATCCGCTGCTGAACATAGACCTACTTCAATGAATGCCAAGACGACCTTTCCCACTCGCATCCAACAAGGACCGGTCAGACACGGAGATCGTCTTCTCATGTGCTTACTGGTCGACCAACACTACATCAACACTACAATGATTCTATTTACCTGTATTTACAAACAATACTATGAGTTGTCACAGTATTCCAGAACGCATAGTGTCATTCAAAGCGATTCATAGACAATACTTAAGTGAAATTCGCCACTGTGCGCCTGTCAAACCCGACTATTGACACGAGGAGCGCATAGATAGTAGCGTTCTTTGCATAGTGTTGTTTCATTAGTTAGTCAAATACGCTTCTTGAATACCGGTGTCAATTAGCCAGCAATATTTTTTGACGTGACAACGGATTATGATTCGATGGAAGCGGCTGCACGAACGAAAAACCATGACTTATGCGGCGTTACCCCGCTCTGAGGCGTTCCATTTAAGAAGTGAGGTTGCATTATTGAAGTGCAAGAGAGAGCGCGGACAACCGATTATTTTATTACTTCAAAAGCTCTTATTACGTATATGACGCAACGATAATTACCAATATTTATGATGATGGAAACTTCTTTCACACACGACCACACATATGTGACATATTATGTGGACCGAAAAATGATATTATGCAATATTTGGCTTCCAAATTTGATTTGCCCGCCATACGTTGTCCGTTTACGACCACTGTGGCTCAGTGGTTAGCGCGTTGGCGCACAAGCCGGAGGTAGCGGGTTCGAATCTCGCCAGGGAACACAAAAAAGCTTCTGTGTTCCTGGGTCATGGATGTGTATTATATAATAAAATCTTAAATATAAGTATTGATATAATAATATAATAATATATTATACGGTACATATACCAAAATAACATTTTTTTACAATTTTTGTCCGCCGTCTGTCTGTCTGTCTGTTTGTTTCGGCTAATCTTTGAAATGGCTGTACCGATTTTGATGAAAGGAAAGGAATAGCTTAGGCTATAAAAGTAATCTACATATAAGTTATCGCGGGCGAAGTAACAAGCTAGTTATGATAGGTATATGCACATAATTTTTAATTTGAAAGGTACTTTTTTGGAACTGTTACAATTGCATCTCAATTTAAAAAAGCTGAGACGTAATTACTGTGATTTATGTTAAATTATATAATTTTATCTCAGATATATTTTGGTAAATAATAAATACAATTATTAATTTATAATTTAACAACAAAAACAACTTTTTTTAAGGATAGGTAGCTAAAATAAAAAAAATAATAAGCTCGACATCGCATTTAACAACACAATTTCGGAACAACGGTACAACTATAACCTAGTCAAACTGAAGCCGACTGTTAAAAACAAGGACTGTGCCTCTTACTGCGACTTCAAAGTTCGTAAACATTGTCAGTGATAAATACAAATTCTTGCATCTGTTTGACCTTAGCATTCTTCCTGCGACTTTCCCTTGCTTAGGTCTTAGTTATCTTTTAGCACTTTCTAATATGACTAATAAGGCTAAGCGTGGCTAACACCTCAAGTAATTTGTATAGAACTGGAATATCCTACTAATGTTATAAGAGCGAAAGTTGGTAAGGGTGTATGAATGTGTATGTACAAAAATCTTATCTTACTCATCATGTGTTAGTAATATATTATGTTTTAAAATAGCTGTTGCCCGCAGCTTCGCCTGCGTTTACTAAGATTTACAACGGCATCTTCTCTTACCTTCTGAGACTACCTCGATAGATGGGCTATCTAAAAAAAACTGAAATAATCATTTAAATCCGAATCCAATAGTTCCTGGGATTAGCGCGTTCAAATTAACTCTTCAGCTTTATATATATATATATATATATATATATATATATATATATATATATATATATATATATATATATATATATATATATATATATATATATATATATATTAAGATAGCAGCAGCGCCTCTCGGTTTTATCCGCGTACTTCCTATTCCCGAAGGAGTAGAAGGATACATTGTAGCCTATGTGTTATTCTCTCTCATCTTCAAAGACTTTTAATCTTTCAAGTTTTCCTCACGAAGTTCTACTTCACCGGTGAGCGGGCGATTGTATCGTATTTAGGGGTAAGTAAGAAAAACCCATTTCAAGACACCACCGGGGGCTAGGATCGAACCCGGACATTCTCGCTCAGGAGGCAAAGCCCACTGGATCATCGTCGCTTTATTTAACAAGAGCAAAGTCAAAGTCAAAGTCAAATGGCGCGTTGCATCGACCAATTTTAACGAATATGTAATCGTTAAAGATGGCGGTAACGAATGTTAGTGACCAAAGAGCGTTGTTTTTAACAGACGTTAAAATTTAACGAAGTCTTACGTTTATGATGATTTGAAACAACCGACCGACCGATCTTTTTGAATGTCAATTGAGTCTACCACCGGTTCCAAAGCAAGCCAACTGAGAAGAACCGGCGAAACAAACTCAGTGGAACTAATCTTTTCAAATATTGTGTTACAAAAAATGAAATACATACATATATAGTAAGAAACTCTGCTGGGTTGCTCTTTTCAAAATATGGTTTTTTTAAAATAATATATTATTTTAAATATACAAATGTATTACAAATTTCAATGAAACACTACTTACTAGCATAGTATATAAGAGAAAAAAAGGGCTTAGCCTATAACTCTAGTTAGACAGCATACCTATAAAACATACAAAAGTCGTCAAGCATCTCACGATTTTACACGCTTTTTATTAGCTTCACTTGTATGTCAGTTTGTCAGTTTGTCAGTTTGTCAGTTTGTCAGTTTGTCAGTATGTCAGTATGTCAGTATGTAACTCTCCGTGGGTAATCTGCGCGCCTGCGGCCTTCCTTGGTTCTGGGAAACAATTTGTTTTAATTTTTTTTACACGCTTTTTGTTAGCTTCACTTGTTTGTATGTTTGTATGTTTGTATATTTGTAAGTTTGTAACCGACTTTTTTGGGCGCGATTTTGACCAACTTTAAATGGCCAGATTTCGTTCAAACTTTGTGGATTTATTGAGGACCGATGACAATACACTTATTTGATAAAATTATTCCATTTTTCAATTTACAAAATATGATTTTTGTTCATTTATATAATTTTCATCTACAGTCGATAAGGTAGAAACTTAATTTCAATTTTTATAATTTTTCTCTACAATCGATAAGGTAGAAACTTAATTTTAATTTTTTATAATTTTCTCTGTAGTCGATAAGGTAGAAACTTAATTTCAATTTTTTATAATTTTTCTCTACAGTCGATAAGACAGGACATGATGTTAATTTTAATTTCCAATAATTATCTTTAGCCGATTTCTCTAATATTGACAAATTTTCGAATACTAAGGAGATTTTTAACTCTACAAAACAAATAATAGTTTAAAAAAACTAAATAAAAAATCACGCTTTTATAAATAAACCAAACTAAAAAGTCAAAAATAAATAATAGTTAAAAAAAACTAAAAACACGCTTTTTATAGAAACCCAAACTAAAAAATAGAAAATAAATTTTAATAAATTTAAATTAAGAATAGTGTTTAAAATTTCAATAACTATAAATTAATAATAGTGTAAATAAAAAAAAATATTTTATTTAAAAAAAAGCGTGGGGTGCTTTTTAAGATATTATCAAAATGATAATCACTCTACTCATATCTGTCAATAAAATATTTATAACTATATTGACACCATGCACCCCACGCTTTTTTTAAAATAAAATAATTTTTTTTTATTTACACTATTATTAATTTATAGTTATTGAAATTTTTAACACTATTCTTAATTTAAATTTATTAAAATTTATTTTCTATTTTTTAGTTTGGGTTTCTATAAAAAGCGTGTTTTTAGTTTTTTTTTACTATTATTTATTTAACAATGAATCTAATAAACGCGTAAGAATAATAGTTTTCAAGATCATGTAAGCGTTACTAAACATTTTTTATATTTCGATTGTAAAAAAAAAGTAGCACTCTATATAACCGAAGGTTAACAAATATTTGCTAACATGCAAATTGCTTACTTTAAACCGCTTCTTTTATTGGTTTTTTCTTAACCAAATATACTTGGAGCTACTGTTTACTTGTATTTCAAACTTGTCAGTTTGCCAAAGGTGTACTTTTTTAAGGTTAAGCAATAATTGTCGAGTGCATGTCTGCATGCCCTCATGTTTGTTCTTTGTTTCTGTCTTTGAGATTTGTTTTCTTACTAAAAATACTAGCGCCGACGGTTCAGTGGGTAAGGGACTTGGCCTCTTAAACGAGAGGGTCCGGGTTCGATCCTGACCCCCCGGCGTGTGCACTGAAATGGGTTTTTCTAACTTTCTAAGTGCACCCTAAACACGGAACACAGTGAAGGAAAGGAAATCATCGTCAGGTCTGCATGCTTGATGAGATTAAAGTCTTTGAAGGTATGTGAAGTTCATCAACCCGCATTGGGCTACTATCGGTGAACTATGTCACAATGTCAACAATGAGGGGTCATTGTTTGATTTCCAGGATCCGACCCGTGCCCAGCAGTAGGACATAAAAGGGTTGATACTTTACTTTTTTTTTACTAAAAATAATTACTATTTATGAGTATTTTATGAGCAAATAATTTCACCATACATTTCTTTTTTACAAAATGATTATTTACCATTGTATTATAACAGTTAGTATATTATATGACGGCTGGTCGAGTGGTTACGCTAGTGGAGACAGACAGGTCGTGGGTTCTAATCCCGCTAAGTTCAGATAATTTGTATGATGAATATCTAGATTCTACCGAGTCATGGACATTTGTACAGTATTTATATATATTTCTTAAATTTAATTCCGTTGTATATAATATTCCGGTATGCCGATGGTAGCCGGAAGGACGCAGGGAGTCCCACATATCCCTGAGAATGACCCATCCCGGATTAATGTGCAAGGCATTTTTACCGCGACCAAAAAAAGTTTACATTATGCAAAAAATGGAAAAATAAACGCATTTTGTCTATGTCACGTTCAGGTTATGTTGTTGAGGTGTATGGTCGTTTGGAAACCTGTTAGATGTAGAAACGAGAACGCATTCCGATACGTTTGCGTCTGCAGTTATATTGATTAACATAATCATCACGGTGAAGTGAAAGAGTTAAGTCATAAGCGTTAGCGGAAAGTAAAAGAAAGAGGAGATACACTTTTTAGACAACAGACCAGTCAATTAGGCCTTGTATATGAAGCTACAACAAGGCTTAAGATTTGGGCAAAAGATATATTAGATTTTTGGCACACAAGTACACAAGACATAGTGAGACATTTTTTTAGTAAATTAAAATTATTTTTTTAAGTAATTTTTTAGTAAAAAGTTATGTTATCAGCCAGCGTCTTTATAGATCTTATTTAGATATGAATTTTATCATTAAAATACATTTCAAATCTGCCAGGCGTCTAGTTTTTTTTCTTTAACGCCGGGAAATGCGCTTAGGCATCCCGTGGGGGAGTGGGTCTTCCCAGGCGGGTATGTGGGACTCACTGCGCCTGAAAGATGGTAAGTGGACGCTCTACCCATTAAAACCCAGCGAGTACCACCAATGCCGCCTTTGGTGAGGTGCTCCGGATCTACAAGCAACAGGGCACCTCGACGGCTAGTCAATTCCTCAGGGGACAGACGCCACCTCCACGCCCTCCCAACGTCGGGACAGTACAATGAGGCGAGGTTTCCGTCCTCGTCCCTTGCCCCCTGCTCTTTTGCCCCCTCTTTTTATAAGAGGGGTACAAAGAGCACCCTCCGCTCAATTCGCTTCGCTCAAGGTGCTGGGTTTACTCTTGGCTACTGCCACCGCCACGATAAGGCTTGAACCATGGTGGGGGCATCTAGTTTACTTTTATAACGCTTTATCTTATAACTTGGACCACGATGTCAATGCACTTCGCTTGTAATTAAGTAGTTAATGTTACGGTCAAGTACGGTAACGTAAACGTAGAGTCGGGGGATAAATAATAGTTTAGTTTTAAATATAGAACCTTAACGGTGGACAGGCAACAAGATCATTTCGTGTAAGGGTATTCCACTAGTCAAATTTATTTGTCTAATGTGACTTTGATCAAATGTACTGGCAATACCGATATTTGACCAAAGATCCTTCACACTAAATCCCGAAAGTTTGTATTATACGTTGGGAAGTTGATCTCCGTGTTGAATGCGAACGGTTCGGTCGTCTTGGCGTTCATTGAGAGAGGCTTATTTTCAGCGGTGGAGGTAAAAGGCTAATGATGATGATGATGATATACGTCAATTGCATTAACCATTATATAATTGGATCATTTATACATGGAAAAAGCCTTCATAAAATCTCTTGCACTTGTGACTCTATAACCTTAAGTTCTCTATCTTTCAGAATCATCATGGCTTCACCCAAAGCTTTTTTGGTTAATTTTTTTTAAATATTAAAAAACAGTGATGATTTGATGATGATTTTTCTTCTTCTTCTAGGAACAACAACTTTTTGTTAGGTCAAAGTTTTAAGCTTTCCACTTTTTGTTTTTATTTATTATATAAGGAAAATCCTTGTGTGTATCTACTTTCTTAATACATCCACCATCTTAAAAGTAAAAGTAGGTGAGTTATATAAAAGTGTCCTTATTTTTAAAATCCGCTATTTTATCGTTTTCATTCTGAGAATAAAGAATTTAAATACTATTTTTTGGACTAATTGCTATTAATTCTGATAAAACTAAGTTTTAGAATTTTTAATTAAGTTGAATATTATAGTCATATCTAATTATAAAGCTTCCATAAGAAATGTATTGTTTCTTCTTTACGCATTAGTTTATTGTGTAATTTTTTACAAAATTTTTTTTTTTTTATATTTTTTAAAATTAACACAACACACAAGAAGTTTTCACTTCAAAAAGAGCGGTGTTGATCATGATGAGGATAATGACGGTGACAATGGTTTTGGGTCAGTCTTCATACCCGTTTGTTAATTTTAGTTATTAAGTACCTATTTGCCACAGGTTTTTAGGGTGGGAATAACTCACAGTTTCAAAAATTACGTGACAAATAGATGTTTTCACATATAAAATCGGTGTTAACCGTTAAGCTCGACAAAATAGACAATAACAGAGTTTTACTCATAAAATAACGGAAGACGAAACCTGTTCCATTGTAGGACGGTCAGGGCCGTGAGGTCATTCAACTCTATCCTCGATTGAAAATGCAAGTTTACAATTTTGGGTCACTGTTTGGACTATATTTATAATATCCTGTATTTTGATATATTTATAGTAATAATCCAGAGTTTTTTATAAAAACTCTAATGAATTTGATGCATGCATGCAATACATGCATGGACAACAACTAGAGTTAAGAGCTTCCTTTAAGTTTTTCGGAGTTTAAGCCCTTGAAAATAGCAATTTTCGATAATTATATTTTAGCCATCATATAAAACCTACGAATGCGTGGTAGAACCACTTTTATACTTTTTACTATTTTTGTTATCCTCTACAACATCAAGATCGTAAAAAGCAGTGGACTGCTGGAGGCTGATGATGATGACGGTGAATCCTCTACAAATACTTGAAGCATTGTTAATACATTATCGCTTATGACTAAAAACCGAACAAAGAAAGTTGTGAATCACAAACCAAACCACAAATTAGCATACAATTTAAACAGCAAAAGTGAATTTTGTGGTAAACATTGACTACGTTCAATAAACTTAAATGATAATACAAGTACTTAATAATATTTAATAAATGTATACACAAAGGGTTTTTTTAATGGAAAAGACAAACGGACAGACGAGCCACATGTTGTTAAGTGGTCAACGTCACTCATCCACACAAACAAGTTAACCAGAGTTAGTTAACTTATGTCCAAGGATAGGCAACAAGAAGTTAAAGTTAAAATTTGAAAGGGGTTCTTTCGAATTTTATTTTTTTCCCAAGCTTTTTATAATATCTATCCATTATATATAATTCCAGTGTCACGATATTTGTCCGGGATGAACTCAGAAACCACTGAACCGATTTTAATGTTTTTTCTTTTAAAATGTGTGCTTTTCTCCAACTTAAAAGATAGGATAGTTTATTTCTCGAATTTGAGTTAAAATAGGTAGGAACAAAAAACTGCTACATACCAAATCTTTTTGTCAGAACGAAGTCTGTCGGGTCCGCTAGTGTATTATATATTTCTTTTATGCTTGTGTTTCTCACGGTCTTGCCTTTCCTCCTAAACAGCTCTTAAAGTGTCGTCAGATAGATTCAGAATAGCTTAGATTCACAATCTGGTGGAAAGATTTCAGTTTTCGTTTGTTCGTTTCATACAACCCAAAAACTAATCAACAGATTTCCAAACTTCTTCTACATTCGTCATCAATCAAAATACGATTGTAATTCTAAATTCATATAGGTGAAGCTACAGTCAACAGCTAATATTTAAATAAAACAATTATATTAATTACCTTATTCAATGCTACAGTTATATAGCCTTGATCACTACACAGTTGAGTTTAGGCACTTAGTCTTAAACATTTTTATTGTGAAAATAATAATCTTAATTAACAATCATATCAATAAGTTTGAAAAAAAATTGAAAAAGATTGATAAGTATACTTGTGTTCCAATATTAACAAAATATTTTTTCTTTCCAGGTATTTTCGAGAGGAACCATGGCGCGACGTAAAAGTGTTTGTGTTAAGTGGACTTTAGTATTAGTTTTAGTATTATGTAGTTCGTTTGTGCTTTCACGGCCTCAAGAAGCAACAACTCCATCCTCTGAGCTTGACAAAACTACAGAGAACACAATAAGGTATAGATATAAGGAAAACAATGCTAGCATTAATACTAACTTACCTTTGTTAAGTAATTTAGATAGTACTACATATTTTATAGTTAATAGTTTAAAAAATAGTATTATTAATAATCTTAGTAGTATAAACAACCAAACAATTGCTAAATCAAATAATTTAACTCGTCTCAGTGTACGTAACGAACGCATTATTCAAAAATCTAATAAAAATCAAAACAGTAATGCTTTTTCTAATACTAACAAACCAGTTATAAAGAAGGTAGTAACTAAATGGACTGATAATGCCAAATATGAAGATTTGGATTTATCCCGAGAAGTGGCATCTCCTGAAAAGAATTTAAATAAAAAGTATTCTGCCAATAATGAGTATTCTGAAGAATACGATAACAATGATTCGGCTACTACTAATGTCAATCATAAATTTACTGGCAATAATAAAAAGAAGATCCCAACTAGGTATCATAAACCACAAACACAATACTCTGAGGAAACACAAGCTTTCTCTAGTAACATGCAAATTGTCGATAACCATGCATACTCACACACGCGACCGACTTACATTTTTACTACACCATCACCAACACCTATAATAACTAATCTAGGGTATCCTAGACCATGGCAACAAAGTAATATGCAGAACATTCAAAAATCAATAAGGAAAAGACCCATACAAACTCGACCTCAATACACACCCAATTACGACACTTATTATCATCACACTCCTTATCCAGATTACAATTTTGAAGTAACTACATTTAAAACACCAGTTTTTACTGATAGAATAGTAATAAGGCCAGAGGAATATAACGCTCCATCAGATGATTGTCCTACAATATATCTAACGTTGAATAATACATTCAAAGGTGAAGGTAAAGAAGCATGTCCTGACCTTAATATTGCAGTAAACACAAATGTCATAAACAAAAATGTAGTTGTAGAATCCGAAGAAAACACAGACTCTACATTAACAGATATATTTGGATTACCATACGAAGATTCAGACAGCGATGAAAATCCAAATACACATGATTATAAGGGTTCAAACGAAAATGAAGAACAATCTGATAGTGCGTCCATTGAAGGATTATCCCTGACAAATTATAATGCTGCAAGTGACTTGTCTGAAGATTCATCATCTGATACAGATAATTCAGCGGCATCGAGTAATGCCCTTTCAGAAATTAAGAGACCCAATCGTCCTAGTAAGGATAAAAACGATTTGTTTGATTTTGATTCAATTTATGATTTAATGCAACCAATAATTGGCGGATTTAGTTGGTTAGCAGCTATAAATCCCTTTAGTTTCAGTGCTGTGTCATTGTTTTTAACGCCTATTATTTTAGCAATTGCTGCTGTATCGGGTGTTTTTGCTGTAGCCTCGTCATTTACATTTCCTTTTGCAAGAGAAGCTCCTGCAACTGCAATTGAATCACCTAATTGGCAGTGGGATGAATATTACAAAACTTGGTATTTGGATTCTTTTGCTAATAGCAGTAGAAGATGGCACCCTGAACTACCACGAAGTTTTCTGGAGAACAATAACAGCAATAAAATACCAATAAAATTAGACTTGTTTGATAAAATTAAACAGGGGCTACAAAGTATTACAATGAAAATCAATATTAATAGGATAGCCGCGCGTAAAAATAAAAGAAAGAAACGAGAGACATGGACTAGACGTGTAAAATAAAAAAATTAAAACCGGAATCTTAAACATAATAAAAAAGTGATATAAAAAATTGAAACCTTGAAATGACTAAAAAATTAGCTAGGATTATAAAAAATAATAAGAAAGTCAAATGGTAGAATATCACAAGATTTGAGACTATATAAAAATAATTTACCACTGCTGAATACCCACCAACGTTTTTAGATAAATTGTTCCTATGATAACTAGTTATTAAGAAGGAATAGGATTATAACCAAAATAATAGAACTATGTAACCGCAAAATCAATCCACTTAAAAGCCTATAAAAGTAATTTTAGTTTGGCACATTTTTTAAAGTTATTGTGTCGATGTTGAAGCCGTAGAATAAATAAAATTGTTCTTAATATTATTTGCTCTGAAATACAAAGACAGTGCATAAATAATTTGCATACAGGACGTACTGTAAATTAAAAATATAACAAGAATCAAGTAATTTTTATTATTTTTGCCAGAAGACATTGGATTTATAGTAATAAATTATATTATTTCTATCAAATTCTATTGAGATGACTGATAATGAAGCAGCACAAATAATAGGCGTGATCCTTTTTATTTCTTGCACATATAATGAATGAATGAAGAATTCCAAAAAGAGATGAAAAGGGAAAACATGGAAATACATGCTTAGTGGTGTTTTTAGTTATCTGTAATTAGTTCTCGGTGCAGTCCTACATTTGGGCGACGGTCATCACTTTCTTTTTATTCAACTAATACAAGATAACTAATAGAAGATTACTTGCTATATTTACTATTTAGATGACTTATTCTTGATTTTTATCTATGACTATTATAGTATGCGATCACTACACAATTGACTGCAGTGAAACTAGAACTCGCGATAATATGTAACGCTAACACAACTACACACATATACGTAAATACACAGTACACACATTCATACACAAACCAGAACATTTGTGATTATAATTTCAATTATAAAATATTTCGGAATCATTACAAATAATAAAATGTTACAAAATGCGGTTAATTTTATGTAGGTATTCTGTCTTAATTATACACCAAAATTATATAATTTAAGTCGTGTTTCAACAAATAAAAAACAATGACAAAATAAAAGTTACATTGCTTGTATTACGGAGAAGAAAGTTATGGCTTTTTCTTGGTAAAACACCATCCGGTGGGAGGGATACTCTGTGCCGCTCTATGGCAAAGAATTCAGCCGTATATAGAAGCACAATTCTAAAGGATTTTTTTGCCGACTTTATTGCGAGCCCGCGAGCGAGATCGAACTGGGGACATGTCCCCAGTTCGCACTTGCTCGATCTCGTAGGCTCATATGCTGCGGACATCGCGGTGTCCCTCTCGTCACGCCGCCAAGCAGACGTTTACATCGTAGAGTTTGTCTAAATTCTTTGTCTATGGATACCATCGTCTTACTTGTTACTTCCTTTGTTTTGACCTTTGTAAGTCCTTTGAAACAGCTTAGCTGTCTTTCGGAGAGAACAGCAAGACAGGCTGTGTTTTTTGACCTTAATATCAATTATTGGCACCTAGACTTAGCATCTAATGTCACATTATAGGCAACACATAGATCAGTTGCTGGTCTAGTATCAGGTAAACTAGTTTATGTTTATGGCAATGGCAACCACTTGGCATGCCACAAGTGGCATGTTCGCCTATCTAACTTACATAAAATAAATATATTGTCGGGATATACTAAGGGATTGGTCGTCTTGGCGTTCGCTGAGGGTGGCCTATGTTCAGCAGTGGACGGATAAAGGCTGATGATGATGATTTGTACCTATAATCTGCTTAACTGAGTTTTTGACAGAAATACCTACTACACACTACACCAGTTTTAACACTCGTATTAAGACAGATCAAGAGCAAGAGCAAGAGCTTTTTAAGTCCACAGTTGCAAATGTGTTACTGCACACAAAGTAAGTTGACTAGAGTAAGCAGAGCAGTATAATAACTGAAGTAAATTGTTCCTATAATAAATATTTTAACTTCAGAATACTGCACACTTCAGTAAGGTAGACTTACTTAATAAGTTAGACAGTAAAGTAAGTCTACCTTCCTGAAAACTAACAAAATGGTTGGTTTGCTTATTCTGTGGATTTTATAAGATAAAAAATAATTTCTAATGACGTGAAAAAATGTGAAAGGTTAAAATGAACGAATATCTGAATCGTACATCCAGAAATGTTTTCCAATTTGCTTATACAGTATTAAAAATAACTTAACTTTCATGTAGAAAATATTGTCATTTAAATGTACACGACATATAAATAATATGTATAATTTGTCCACTTCTCCTCTCCTTCTTCATAAAGTGTAAAATAATTGTAAAGTTACTATAAAAAAATTACTGACCTGTTGGTCTAGTGGTTAGTGACCTTGGCTACTAAACCAGAAGGTCGTGGGTTCGATTCCCACCCTGGACCAAATATGTTTGTGTGATGAGCATGATCATTTCTGTGTCTGGGCGTAATTTATCTATAATAATATGTATATATTTAGAAATATATAAGTAATATCAGTTGTCTCGTTACCATAAGAACAGGCCTAGTTTGGGATCAGATGGACGTGTGTGAGCTGTTCAAACATATTATTATTATTATAAGTAATTGAATTTAACAAAAGTGCTTCTAAACGGGTGATTATTTCACTGAAATATGTAGCTGCAGCATGATAGCCAACAATATTACCGCAATGATAGACAGAATACCAGATAAGACGAAATATTTTCGTGTGGCTCTTCCATAAACTACACATATTTTGCATGGTCAATATGTTTCGCCCGGTTGCTGCATTAAAAATGTTTTCGTGATAGATTGTAGCCAATATTGTAGCAACATATTGCAGTAAAAGTATTGCCCGCTTACAAGAATCTTAACCCAAAGTCGGTAAATTCATCATTCAATTTATACCAGTAATAGGTTTGATATTTTCTTCTTTAACTGTGTGCTTTATACATTTTTACTAAAATTATTTTATGTTTACTACATTAATTATTTTATATAATAAAGTGATATTTTTAAGTAGATAAAAATTCATTCATTTTATCTAAGTGTTTATTTAGTTCTTAAGTCATTTTGCAAATTTTTATTTATAAAATAAAATGAAATAAAATGAATTGTTGTTTTATTATTTACCTGTATTATTTATGATTGATTGATTTATGTCATGATATTCTGTACTTCTCAATAAGATACTCAATATTATAGTTACGAATTGTCTATTTGTCGTCATTATGTCTATTCACACAAAAATGTAAATTAAAGCTGATATAAAGATACTGTAAGAGGCTGATAAGAAGCGATATCACCTTTTCCTACGTCCTTTTTTAATGTCCAGATATTCATAAAGATGTAATAATTGTACAAACAGATTTTTATCAAGTAAACTTACAGTTCGCTATAATATATTTGTCATTTTATATCATATTTAAATCATTTTCATATTCTCAAATAATACACAATAAAAAATAATATAAACGAATAATATAACTCTTTTATTCGATTATTGATAGATTCCATTTATAATACAAAATATGGTCAGAATTAATTTAACAGACTAATTAAATAACATAACATTATTGTCGTAAAATAATTCTAATATAAGATTTTTCTCTTTCCAGGAATGAAAATGTCAGTATTGCAGAATCAAAATCTATTGAAGGATCCAATTTGAATTCAGCGTCATCAGATACATCAAGACATGTGAAAAATAAAGCTCCGGTTCTTGGCGAATCTATCAAAATGGTTACTAACCAACTCCTAGAAAATCCATCGAATAAAACTTCTGAAGCACCGTTAGTTCCTGATACTCGAATACCTCCGAAATTAAAGACTCAATTAGCACAAAAACATAAAATAAAGACGAGAAACGAAGATGGTGTTGAGCCTGAAGAAAATTCACATGCCGGTATAGCTGTTCCTATTAACATGGAAGAATTAGAATCTGGGAGTTCTGACTTATCAAATGAATCCTCAACAACGAATGAAGGAATATCTACTTGGGTTTTAGTCAGTAATCCTGCAAATAAGGATAATTCTACAGTTTCCACAGAACCAACAAAGATCGAAGATAAGAAACAAAAAGTAAACGTATCCAAAAATAAAACAAAAAGACCTCAAACAAACAAAACCGCTGCAAAGAGGCCAATCATTGGTAGTACTAATAAATCTGATTTAATAGCTGGCGGATCAGCTATAAACGAAAATGTTTATAATAAATTAAAGGACACTGTATTATCTAATGTTCAAAAGAATAAAATTACTGCAACTCGAACAACAGTAGCAAGTACAACAGTAACAACAACTACAGAGCCATCTACGACAAAAAGAGAAATTACGACAAAAACTCCTCTGTCTGTAACCGCTTATGTAAAAACAAAAACGCACAAAAAACATAATAAAAACAAACAAAAACTGACCACAACTACATCTGAAGCCCCAATTTTAAGTGACTCGGCAATATTGCCAATGGAAGCGAAAGAACAAGAAATCGAACTAGAAATAAGCACACCAGCGACAACAACAAAGAAGCCAAAACGTTCTTCAACGAGAAAGAAGACAAAAACTAAGAAACGAAAAACTACAAAACCAAAACCAGAAACGACAACTGCAGTAACTACACAAGTTAAAACTGCAAATAAAACAAAATCAACTAAATTACATAAAAAACCAAGTGTCACTGAAACGGGACCTATAACAACCCAAATTTATAATTATCTTTCTAGAGAAGTTATGCCCTCAGTCGGCGTTGGAGTAATAGGATTAGCAGGCTTATTAGGTATAGCTGGTTACTTTTTATATCCATTTACTGGAACACCAGTTAGGCGTACATTTGAAGTTGACAAAAAGGATGATATTTACAAGCACAATGCAGAAGAGTATGCAAATGAAGGAAATGGACAGCCAGAAGAAGAAATGTTAGGAACTGTTTTAGCTGGAATGCCAATTAATACAAAGGAAAAATACAATCCATACTCAGCTCAAACGACTCATATAAATCGTTATCCATCTAAAAAAGACGATTTAAGGTACCGTCATGTTACAAACAGTTATGGTACTACTAGTAAATACGGTCCAAAATATAATGTTCACTATCAACAAAAAACTGGTTTGGCTCATGGAGCAGTGTACCCTGAACCTTTAAATTATCAATACCAGTACGAAAGTAGACATTCTTATTCAACTGAGAAACCACCACAATCAAGTTCGTATTCCCCTTATTCAGCAGTTGAACCCATATATGCAGCCCCTCAAGTAGGCCCATCATCATATGGCAGTGACGCCTCTAGTTCTGTTGTATATGGAGTCAAACCTGCTGAAGACTCTGATTTTAAGCCTGTGTATCCGTACGACAATCAATACCATAGTGAAACTACCAATAATCCATTGACATATGCGCCAACTTCTATGTATTTAGGTTCAAATAATGAAAACGTTCAATCTGAAAGTCAAAAGTATGATGAAAACAGTGGTGATATTGAATCTGCTGATAATAAATTCGTTGTTGGTAGTGTTCCTAAAGAATTTTCAGATACAGCTACACCAGCAGTGGTACCAGAACATGGACCACGGAAATTGCGAAAACGTAGGAGCTTACGAAAAAAGAGAAGCGTGGTAGGTTCTATTGAGGACATTTTAAAAGCAGCTAAAGAAAATAAAGGCAACGAAATATTTATCAGTAACGAAATTGATGAGGGTCTAGATGCACCAAGCAAAACATTTTTAGTTTCGGACTTAGATAATCAGTTTGAAGTAAGCCCAGATAACAAAGATGTTTACACAGTTTTTTCTGAACCAGCCGATCCTAAAGATACTGTAACAACGATTTCCAATTCAGAAAAAAATGTAATAGTTGAAAGCGTTTCAACTTTACCTATTGACATTGATAACAAAAAAACCGAAATGTCAAATGAAATTGAAGCCACGACAAAGTCCTTTAAAATTTATGAAGTATTTAGCACAGCTGATGGAGCTGATAAAAATAGTCCTTTAACCAACGAAAATGATAAAATTGAAACGACAACGCTTTTCAAAAGTAGCAATACAGAGACAACGACGGAAACTAAATCGGAAACAACATCAACGATTGTTCCATCCACAGTAACAGACACAACAAGTAATAAGCCGAGACCTACACAGGGAACGGAAATATTCACATATCCACCACCATCTTCAAGTGGATCTGGTTTCTTTGACTTCTTGAAACGTCTTGTGGAATTCAAGTACAGACTCGGCTTAAGTATTCTCCAAACGACATCTGAAAATTTAAATCGATACTTACGTAGTTTAGATAATACAACGAAGTCTAAATCTCAGTGACATTATAGTGTAACATAGATGATACTCATTATATTTAGAATTGTAATAATTTGATATTTTAGTGACGTTGCTAGTTTTAGGTCCTAGATCTCGGGTATACTTGTGCGAAAATTTATATTCATTTAAATAAATTACGTACCTGGAGATTTAACTAACTAGGTGTTACAGGGCAAGATACTTCTCGAAATTATACGTCTTATAAACTAGCAACGTTGCATACTAAGATAATAATAATTAATATCAAACTGATGAATCAGCAAGCGCAAAACCTGACAATCGTTTTGAATCTTTTGAAGCATTTATAATAAGTATAAAATACATAACAATAAATAGACTGAAATATATAGACGATAATACTCCTATTAAAACATGATGTACTTAAGAAAATATTAATTTATATTATGCACAGACAAGGCAGGTCTAATGTTGTAGCAAGACACTTTAAATCTGTTTGACAGCTGTAGTGTTAATGTAGTTTGATTAGCTCTATCTATAGGCTAGATACTAATTAAGTCAAAAGCATACGCGATACCACCCGCTATTCTGTAGTTAGCTAGTTTGCAGTGCTATTCTAGAGTCATTTTCTAGGCTTTGCGCCGCGACGAGCTCGTCGCGTCCACAGCGTTGACGGCGTTAGGGTGTTTGATATGGTGTGACAAGCTTAGTGAATACCATGTGAATTCCTAGCGCTGTCACAACGTTGCGACAGAGCTCCGTTTCTTACAGAAGAGTATTGCTGATCGTGTAAGGAGATCTAAACACGAAAGCGAAGGGGCGCGGTGCTGCACGAAAACAACAAACTGTCAAAACCTATTGAATTGTCCTTCGTGACCGTCACCGCTTCGAAATCGCGTTCGCTTTGAACCGTCTACGTAGGACGTAGGCTAAGCACATATGATAATATAATCTGCGTCAATATCGAAGCTAGGGGCAGAGCTATTTAATTCTCACTATTTTGAACCTAAGAATTATTTCAAAAATTTTAAGTTGGCTCTTTACAATAAACATAAAAAATTTGAAACATGTTAATGAAGACATAAATAAAAAGCGTATTCAAAATTAAGGTCGCTTGTCCACTGTCATCGGGATTGCTTACCAATGCTTTGCTAAACTGTGCAGTACTCGTATAAATATAATTAGAAACTGTATCAACATTATACCTGCCCTGTGATTTAACAATCGTAACATTATGGATTTAGAAACAGGGATATATTTAATGAGTAAACGAATTATATTTAATTTATATAACTTCAGAATGTTATCCTCGACACAATTCCACTGAGGGAAACCTGCTGAATTTATATTGTGATAATGACTAATATTTTTTCTATAGACACTTAGATATAAGATACGTTATACTTAGATAAAATGAAATGTATTTTATTACTTTTTTATACAAAAAGATATGTAAATACTGAATAAATGTGTACGGAAAATTATGATATTTTTATTTAAAAATAAAGTTGAGAAGTAGTGAAAGATAATGCCCGAATTTTGAATATTAACATCTCATTATTATGCTATTTCATTATTATTTGTCCCGTAGCTAGCCTAGACAATTTGTAGTGGACCTGTCAGCGCTACAAATCCTGAATCGCGCTATCGGTATTCTACAGTCCAATCGCTATATATACGACATCTGACACGATAGCTAGTGGACTTCGGCCTGGCCGAATTACTGAATGGATTTTAATGAAACGCTACAATAATATAGCTCATACATCAGAATAACACATAGGCTATAATTTATCCCCGTACTCCCACGGGAACTGCAAGTACGCGGGTGAAACCGCGGGTGGTGCTAGTAATTGTATATTTTTTATAAATATTCAACAATCTATTTAATTCCCTTTAAAGAAAGATTATTTTATTAATTAGTTTGTCAAACGTATGTATAGCCTTTTCCGAGTTGACCACAGAAGGTCAGATGACCTCCTGAGGGCATTTTAGACCCCCGAAACTTGCCAGTTGCTGACGAGGGTCAAATCACATTAAAGATCGATTCGTTACTATTGAATATCGAACATAAAATACAGAAATATTTTTTCAAATTGGAAAGTATTCAAATACTAAGTAGAGTTTAATAATTCCTTTTTTATGCAGACACACATGAGACAGTGGAATTACTGACACTAAGAATTATATGCCAATTGTAGTAAAATATACAAAAAAATTAAAATCGCTCCACAATTAACAGAAAAATCGATATAATGAAATACCTAACCTTTCCTTTAATAATTACTTAAAACCCATGCAAGTTATAACTAACTTAATGACACATAACATAAAGTTCATAATATGCTCTGTATAACATGGTAGGACACTAATATTATAAAGAGGAAAACTTTGTTTGTTTGGTTGTAATGAATAGCCTCATAAAGTACTGGGCCGATTTCAAAAATTCTTTTACCTTTCTAAAGCTACATTGTCCACGAGTAACATAGGCTAAATGTTATTCTGAAAAAAAAATAGGATTCCGTAAGATATTTGGGTTTTTCGGACACAAAGTTAATATCAACCAGAAAAGTTACTTATTTTGGGTACTAAGATCCCGTTGTAAATCTTAATTTACGCAGGGGAAGCTGCGGGCGACAGCTAGTATATTATATGCGATGCTTTTTCACCAAAGGTTGAGCATCTATGCGTTATTCTTTGATGATCAATTCGTTAGTAGATAGTGAAAACGTACACATAACATATGAAAGAGCTTTGATATCCATAACATCGGAAGAAATACAGGTGACAAATCCTCACAATATTTTAAATGTGAGAGCGTGGATGTTTATTACGCTTACACGCAGAAACTACTCGACGAATCATCATGACATTTTGTACACACATTCTGGGAGGTATTAGATTATTATAATAAGTATCATAGGATACTTTTTATAAAAAAGGGATTTTTTTTGCTAACGCGGACACAACAACACAACAGCTAGTTTCATGTTATATAAAGCAGTAAGTTTTTCTTGTTGTTTTTATAGTTGAGCCTTTGTTCAACTTCTTTTAGTTGTATACATTACAATATGCTTAATTCTTTAACCCACGAAATAAATATATACTTGCAAAATTACTCAGTTTCACTCAAATTGTAGCGTAGGTGTTATTTTTATGTATAACACTGTAAAGTTTTATTAAACTCTACTCAGAATTAAAATTGTAAAGTTTTATTAAAATATTTTAAGAAGTTTTTGTGTAAAATAGTAACAAATATCCGTACAGGCTTTTCCTTTTTCAATTTCCTGCATTACTATTTGACTTGTACAAGTCTTTCTTTAAACATTGAGCTTCGTAATGGTATTCTAAATAGTAAACGGTTACCCATAAAAGGTTGTAGGCCAATAGCCCTAGGCTAAATATAGCCTCGCACACGTATAAATACAGTTTTTTTAAACGACTTCAAAGAAGGAGGTGTCTCTCAATTCAACCGTATATAATATGCTTTTTTTATTCTTTATCTTCCCTGTTTTGCCAAAGGTTGAGCACCCCGGACGTTCCGAGTCGTTAGGCGGACCGCAGGCGATCGCTAGCGAAACAAAGGACTTGAATAATTTATCTCCACCATAATTGTTATTGTCTTGCCCTTTCCATTATTATCTTTGATCCTATCTAGGTGTTGGCGTTTTAAAGCTAGCAAGATTGATTGCCGTCATGATTCTATACATCATCATCATCAGCATCATTAGCATCATTAAATTTTTTGTTGAAGGCGAGTGGCTATCGACTATGCGCTCTCGGCTATCGTCATGTTTATTTACCCCGTACAATAGTTTGTGATTGCTTAAAATCTTATGTCTCAAAATTGACAATACTTAGTGCCTGTTTCACCACTTCCTGATAAGTGCCGGATAGGCTATCCACAACATATTTGACAGATACTCCATACTCTTTCTGTTGGATACCTTTTTTTTTTTCTTTTACGCCTGGAAATGCACTGACGCATACCGCAGGGGAGTGGGTCTCCCCAGGCAGGTATGTAGGACTCGCTGCGCCCGAAAGATGGTAAGTGGACGCAGCTCTACCCACTAAAACCCGGCGAGTGCCACCTTTGGCGGGATGTCCCGGATCTACAAGCAACAGGGCACTTCGACGGCTAGTCAGTCCCTCAGGGGACCGACGCCACCTCCACAGAGCGGTTGTTCCGCACCACAGAACAACCACTCCCAACGTCGGGACAGTACGATGAGGTGAGGTCTCCCATCCTCACCCCTTGCCCCCTGCCCTTTTGTCCCCTCTTCTTATAAGAGGGATACAAAGAGCCCCCTCGACTAAATTCGCTTCGCCCAAGGTGTTGGGGTCACCCTGGGCTACTGAGCCCCACCGCCACGACAAGGCCTGAACTATGGTGGGGTATACATTCGCCCTGTCACTTGAGTATCGCCACCGCCACGACAAGGCTTGAGCCATGGTGGGGATCTGTTGGATACCTGGTGGATAGACTACTCGGCACTTATCAGGAAGTGGTGAATCATGCCCTTAAATAAGTAGCTTGGGCTAGTTCCAGGTAAAATATATTATGTTCATGGCGAGCGACGTCGATTAGGTGGCAAGTCTGCCAGTTTGACGTCTATCTAACTAGCCTGAAAAAGACTACAAAACCAACAAAGATATGTCCCACGGTTTTTCTCTTCGAAATCAGTCGAGGTGGGTATTGGGCCAAAGTTCACCGACGCGTTGGCCCAACGCGAGAGACTAGAGCTAGTTGGCAACCAGAGACTTTCAATCTCATGAGGCATGCAGGTTTCCTCACGATGTTTTCCTTCACCGGTGAGCGAGCGATGATCCCGTGTTTCGGGTGCACTTAGAAATTTGAAAAACCCATTTCAAGGCACCACAGGGTGTCAGGATCGAACCATGAACTGGACCATAGTCGCTCAAATAGTTACAACTTTAATGTAAGTTAGAAACAGACATAATAGATCATTAATTTTTTTTTAACTCATTATTAGTAAATTAGACATCAAACACGATTTATTTTCACACGTGTAACTAAATATGCTAGATAAATATAAGCAAAGGCCAAAGGTGATAAAAACAGGATACTACAAAGTCTAAGTATTTTAAATTCATGCTGATTTATCACAACAAAATAAAAATCATGCACATTGTAAGGATGGGCGCGATTTAATACGCTTTATTTAAGCGTCCACATTTTTTAAGTGAAACTTTTTTACGCACGCTTTGCTTGGCGAGTAAGCTAGGGAAGGCGTGACGAGAGCGTTACGAAAAGTGTGATCGGGCAGCCTAATAAAAGTTGAAAGGGAGATATAAGTTAGTGGAGATAGAAAGAGATAGAAATATAATTACCAAGGTTCCTGTCATATACATTGCGCTTCTTGACTTATATATTATGTCCCACTGCTGGCCATGGGTTTCCTTCTCAAAATCAGGCGAGAGAAGTATTGGGACATAGTCCACCGATGAGCTGGTGGATGCGGTGAACTTGGTAAAGACTTTCAATATTATTGGTTTACTTCACTGATAAGTAAACGCTGGTGCTGAGACGTTTACTTGAAAATTTTGAAAAACACATTTCAAAGCACCATATTAGGCCAGGATCGAACCCAGATCTTCTCGCTCAAGAGGCCTAGTCCATACGCATTGGACCGTCGTCGTTGGCTCACTCACTAACTAAAGGCAAGAATCATAATAACTCTCTACCGATTTTTATGAAATTTTATATGCATATTCAGTAGCTCTGAGAATCGGCCAACATTTATATTTCATCCCCCTAAATGATAAGGGTGTTATCCCCCAAAAAAATTTTATTTTATTTTATTGACATTTTTTTTTTTCGTTTTTATTTTTTATGATATAACTGGATATGGCATACAAAAATCCATACGACCTTAAATTTTCACCCCTCTATAATCAACGTCTGTTTTTAATTGCAATTTTAGTTTTGGCAGAACGAAGTCTGTCGGGGTAACTAGTTTATTATAAAATTTTGTTTTGATCGCTCGTAAAGATTACTCATACACATTTTTGGAAGGCGCCTCCACTTCTCCCGTTCTCATTACGATTGAGACCAACGTTAAAAGTATCAATATCAAAATCGCCTTTATTCATATGCAACGGCATTATTATAGTCGCAATACTAATTTAATGATAATTATAATTAATTAAAGCACCAACCTAGCTTGATTAAAAAATAGAAATCTTTATATATTTTAAAAATCCCTGAATAGGGGATATTCATTCTTCCTGAATTCCCCTGAAATTCCCCTAATGAAATGGGAATTTCTAAAATCAACGTTTAGATTCTGATCAAATGAGAGTGTTCTAGAAAATTCTAAAATGATCTGGCAAGTTCTAAAATCTACGTTTAGATTCTGATTGAATGAAAGAGATTTAGAAAATTCTAGAATGACCTAGAATAACTCCGAGCAAACTAGAAAGCTTTAAAATGTATCAACATTCTTATCGGTCGAAAATATACTGAGTGTTTTAGTAGGTCACTTTTTCAACATCCCAAAAAATTCTAATATCAATAAATAAGTATACAATTAAAAATGATCCAGCAAAGCGGGTATTCATGGCTAGTTAAAAAATAATCGTCTTTGTGCGATCGCCCTTAATCGCATCGCTTTGAATCAGATTCAACTTATTTTGATACAATGTTTATAATATGAACATTTCATACACGATATATATACTCACGCTATGATGAATTCACATCACTCAACATTTTGAAGTCGAGTAAGCAAATCATTTCTATCTTTTTCTATTATTTAGATAGGTATACGAGCCCCTCTTTCTCATTCAGTTTTAGTCACACATTTAGATTTAGTTTAGTTTAGTCTCGGAGCTAGTAATTAACATTAATAATTATACTTATTAGTTTATTTTTATATTATTTATAGTTAATTCATTAGTTATAGTAAACTTTTTTGACTTTAACTTTTGACTTTGAACATTGTCTTGTATTAAACTTCGTGATTCGCCCTTCGAGATTACAAGTATTCACAAGTAGTACCACGCGTACGTGCTGCCATCATACACACTTTTAAAGCAACTCTGGATAAAGAAAACTTGTTTTCTCCCCACTCACGCCTTCCTTAACAGCCCGTCGTCGTCTGCAGTCTCATACACGTTTTGTGTGCCGGCCATCGCACACGCATTTTTCTTTCTAAGTGAAGTTAGCATACTGAAAGTTCGTAGCTGTGTCACTATAGAATATTAGACATGGAAAAACGCAAGAATTACGATGAAAAGGAAAAATAAAGGATTGGAACGAAAAATGGCTAGAGATCGCAAAATATGTCTCCGTAGTTTTATTCGACATGCTCAAAATAATAACACAAGCGAATACAATAAATGAAGGTAAATCAAAAATTATTTATTCAGTTAATATTATCTTTTGTTATTTTTGTTTCTTCTTAATGCGATATTGAGATTGATCTGAAAAAATATTACCCACTAACAAAAAAAAAACAAAAAAAAAAAAAAAAAAACAGCCTAGAAGGTTGTGTCGTGAATACATTAGACGTTTTTTAGAGTACAGCCCGTGATACTGTATCACAGAAACTATGCAAAACAGTAACGATCATTGACAAGATGAGCTTACATAACCACACTTAACAATCATGGAGTTATTTTTCTGGACTAGGCGTTGTGGTTTTACTTGATGCACTTTATTCTAGAACGCACTCGTGAGATTGTTCGTGAGCCCAAATCCGTGAGATTGTGTCGTGAACACAAATCCGTGAGATTGTGCCTTGAACACAAAATCCGTGAGACTGCGTCGTGAATACACTGGATGTTTTTTCGAAGTGCAGCCAGCCCATGAGGCTGTATCACAAAAATGATACCAAGCATTAACGATCGTTGACAAAAATGAGCTTACATAACCACACTCAACAATAATGGAGTTATTTTTCTGGACTGGGCGTTGTGTGGTTTTTATTGATGCACTTTATTCTAGAACGCACTCGTGAGATTGTTCGTGAGCCCAAATCCGTGAGATTGTGTCGTGAACACAAATCCGTGAGATTGTGCCCTGAACACAAAATCCGTGAGATTGCGTCGTGAATATACTGGATGTTTTTTAGAGTACAGCCCGTGAGACTGTATCACAAAAACTATACTAGAAGCTAATGATCATCGACAAAGATGGAATTAACAGTATTTAATATTTATATTTTTTTTTTTGATACCCTCAATCTGTTGAGTAGTAGTGGGTAATAATCTTTCAAATTTATCTCGCGTCTGAAGATCAGCACCCTATCCTGGCTATCCTTGGCATCAAGGCTATGAGCCAAAAAATCAGAGAAACATTGGGGACTAATAGGTACATAAATACAGCTAGAGCCGATAAGCCTATATTAAGGTAAATTACATTGGAGAAGATATTAAAGACATTTTGGAAAATGTTTAAAAGGCATAACATGTCATCAGAAAATCCACTAGCTGTTGCCATGTACGGTGTGACTCAAATTCTAACCTCATAATTAATGATCTTCAAGTCTCGCAACAATGGCGATAATCAATAAAAAATATCGAGTGAGGTAAGTCGTTTTTTATGCTATGTTGACTATATGGGAATACTTTAACGGCTTCTCTAGACAAGAGCGTAGAAGATAACGAAGTATCTTAAACGGGACCAGCTCAGCTTTTTCGGAGGAGATTTACAAGAAAAGTTGACATCTATAAAAGCCATTTCTTACGACTGACGCAGAGTAGGTCTGCTATAACAAAGACTAGGTCGCTAACGACCACGAGTCGTAACTAACTTTTCCACCTCTAGTACAGGTTAGGCTTTAAACTTGGGTAAGAGCCGCCACCGACTCCGGGTGCTCGGTACACGCAACCGAATCCGAGCTAATCTCGCCGGCTGGCGGTGCCAGCAACAGCCAGCAGCGGAGCGGCGCCAGAACAACAAGCGGACACCGGTGCTGAAAAAAGCGGCGGTTTCATGTGGATCGGTAGATGGCGCTCCTGACCAACACCCGCTGGAAGCAGGTAGACTTAAATTTTTTTAAATAAGGCGTAGGCGCAGATATTGATTCTTGATATTGCCTTGAGTACAAGGTTTACGTATACCTTTTCTTTCTGCTGTTACCCAGACTAACATACCAGTCAATAGACCCACAAATATTGCGTATGACAGGGAAATGACTAGGGAAATAAATTATTTACTTTCATTAGATGCGATACATGAATGTAAACCATGTTCTGGTCAATTTATATGGCATATTTCTTATAAAGAAGAGTAATCGAAATAATGGTTTATTTCAACTGATGTATATCCGCGCCACACTTTCAAACTTGATTATAGAACAGCTTTGAAACTTATTTCTAATAATTGTCAAATGTCAAATGTGCATAAACATGCCAAAAAATTTTCTATAGCTATTCATAATCAGCACAGATTTATTAATATATATTTATAAATCTGTGATAATCAGTGTAACAAATACTTGCGTTTTCAGTGGTTAAAAAGGATCAATGAGTCGCCTTACATTTTACAGAAATCATGCAACCAGCTTGTGCAATTTTTACGTAACCAGGACTTATTATATCTATTTTTTAGACAAACAAAAATAAGCAAGAGCCTCTACGATTTATTTATTTAACGACCTCTATGGCTTGAGCAACGCGCTTACCATTGAGTTAGCGGGTTGCACGGGAGGTGGAGCTAGAGGGTTTGATTCCCGCCTGGGAATAAAGAGTTTTTTGTATTCCTGGGTCATGGATGTGAAAATCTTGCATATCTTATGTATATTAAAAAGTATAAGATATGTTTCGTTGTCCGAAATACGTACCTTGACAACTTAGCGTGGAACAAGATTAACGTGGTGTAAAAGCGCCCATAGATATTACTACAATAATAATGATAATTATTAATAATCTAGTTTAAACATTTTTTAAGAGACTAAAGAAATTGCGACGCTTTACGCACTTGATAGAATCACTAATATCGGTTTGTTTAACATTACAATATGGCTGGTTATATACAAAAAACTTATGGGTTAATTTATCTTTATTTACAAGAAAATGATTACGACCAATATATCTATTTACCAATATGTTTATTTACGATTTCCACTATTAGATTAATAATATTGATGAATGTTTTAGCCCATACGGTTAGGCGTTTGTCGAACGGCATTATTTTCTGACTAGTCTCGTACAGGTACAGGGGATGAAATAGCTATTCTTAAGCAGGATTCTACCATCACATCTATTACTTATAGCTAAAGGTGCATTTTGTTGTCGCATAGTAATTCGGAATCAGTAGATTATGCAAGACATAAAATTAAACGTTCCTTTGAGAATTGACAACTCCACTGCTATATACATAAACAAATAATATTTATGTAAATAGGATGATATTAACCGACACACTTGAAGTGGTATCAAAAGGGTCTATATCTATATGATAATGTGTTCGCATCCTACGTTAGCTCACAAGACAACTATGAGGCCGACGCAGAATCCCGTTTGCGTTAATTCTGATATAGAATAGGAGTTAGCCGACTATACTTTTCAAAATTTAATAATTTCGAAAAACCTGAAGTAGATATTCTTGCCAGCTGGTTAGCAAATCAAATCATGATATCTTTTTCATAGGTGACGACTTGTACTCTTAAAAAGTAGTCAAAGTACAAAATAAATAAAATATAAGTCTTCGGGAGTCGTAATTGTACCTGATAGTCTAGCCAGCCTTTTTTACAGAACATAAGGATTATCAGGGCAGCATTCGCAGGCCCCGAAACGCCGTCGAATACAACTGATATTAATAATATTAATAATAATATTTTTACTATAAATTTTGTGAGTATCTTATATGCATAAAGATAATAATATTAAACATTTATTAAGGGTTAAGTAATGTTATTTTGGCGTCTATTATGGATAATACCATAAGACAATATCTGTCCTTGTTTCTATCAATGGTACAATTTTTTATCGTCAATAATATACATTTTATAGGATTAGGATTGATAACTAATAGTTAATTTTTTAAATTATTCCCCATTAACTTCGTTAAATGAGCTTTAGCACTAATTGTATTCAAATAATACGATTTGAAAATGTAATATCAAATATTCTAAACGATTTAAGAATTATTTTATGAAAATAGTACGCAGTATATATGACTAGGCACTCCGCGTCCAAAATATTATAATACAACTGAAAAATTGTGCTCTTTTTTTTAATATTAAGTATGGGTATCGTGTTCAAATATTCTTAATTTCAATTATCAAATAATATTCAAAATTAAGAAAATTTTATATTATAAAATCTGGGTTTATTAGAACTCAACCAATTTTAAATATACATTGCTATGAGACGCCTTCTATTTACCTTACTAGGACCTTAGATTATTATTTGAAAATGTCTTCTGAGAGAATGCCTTTCAAATGTTATTTACCCTTTGTTAGTTTTCAGGAAACTTTTGAGCCTGTAAGTTCACAGATTTTTAGCCGATGAATAAAAGCTACCGTCCAGGATAGTGGGCACAAAAGTGCTTAGTGCCCATAGTACGAGACATGCAGCTACTTGATCTGTTGCCGCATGACTGGTGTCAGCATGGATGTTATCAAACGAACCGCTGAATGGATTAGATGTCACAAACTTAAGTCAAATTTTAAAACTGAGAAGTAACTACTGGTATCAAAACATTTGATTCCTTTTCTCACTTTCCTTGTAGGTTGGGGTTTTTTCAACTTCTATTGGTAAACGTCAATTCTAATGTATGTATTATATATGCACAATATATAGATTTTATTTACTATATGAAACATATTTTCCGATTATTTTAATAAAAGCCTTGTAATATTATCTAAAAAACTGTTGTTATAATATTACCTAACTACACTGTGTTTTCACTAGTGTAGTGAGCTATTTCGTAGTTCTCTAAACAACTACTTGTGAATACTTGTAATCTCGAAGGGCGAATCACGAAGTTTAATAGAGAATCAAACGAACTTACCTGTAAGTGAAGTTCGATGATTATTAAACGAGTGATTCGCCCAAGAGATTACAAACCCTCCCAAACCCTAATTACATACATATTATTTATATTGATGTAATGCCCTTTCGAAATAGCTAACAGGAAAGCCGTACACGACAGAAACGTGTATGAGACTGCAGACGACGACGGGCTGTTAAGGAAGGCGTGAGTGGGGAGAAAACAAGTTTTCTTTATCCAGAGTTGCTTTAAAAGTGTGTATGATGGCAGCACGTACGCGTGGTACTACTTGTGAATACTTGTAATCTCTTGGGCGAATCACTCGTTTAATAATCATCGAACTTCACTTACAGGTAAGTTCGTTTGATTCTCTAACTTCCTTCTGAAACGGCGCGTCTGTTTCATGGGAGAAACAAGCACAATTTCTGTATCCATGCAGCCGGTAGCGCAGCACAACCTGCTCTCCTGCCGGTGAAAAACAAAGTCAATAACACTTTATTTTTAAATAAAGTAAAGTATCCGAAACGTCGGGCTTGTAAAAAACTAAATAAACCGCGATAAAATCCGTAAAAGTGGTTTCATTATAATGATAGTAAAAATATATTTTTTAATTCTATTTTTTAAATTTGAAATTTAGTAGAATATAATATTGTCTATTCAAGAGTGGAGGGCGCGTTTAGGTAGACGAAGTGTTGGTCGGCCATTAACCTGATGGGAAGACGATCTCCGTGCAGTGGCAGGTTCGTGTTGAATGCGAGTGGCACGGGATCGGTCTTCTGGGTGTTCATTGAGGGAGGCGTATATTCAGCAATGGACGGATGAAGGCTGACGATGATGATACATCGTAAAATATAAGTTTTCGCTACTATCGGTAGCCCTATCTTTGCCAATTTTGCAAAGAATATTTTTATATGCTATACAGGAGATAAATCCAAAATGGAGAAGATACCAACAGACAAATATCTACAGTTTAGTCCAGATTGCTTAGAAAATATTAGGAAGCTTTATAATTTAACCGATACAAATGTTATAAAAGAATCAATAGATTTACTGCAAAATTGGATTCACAAACAGGATCACTTTGTGAAGAAAGATTTTGGTAAGTGTTTTTGTAATTTGTATTCCTGTGGTTTGGATAGGTCGATCAAATAAAGTAATTTAAGCATGCTTCTAGAATGGTCTTACTTATATACCTTATTATACTTAGGGCCTGTTTCACAATCTCCAGTTAAGTTCCCAATAGGCTATCGGCAACATATTTGACAGACAGAGTATGGAGTATCTGTTAAGTATCTATCAAATATGTTACCGATAGCCTATTGGGAACTTAACTGGAGATTGTGAAACAGGCCCTTACTATATCCATGGCTTCTAGCATCTCATTTGACATTTAACAAGAGAATTGACAGTCGATTTGTTAATTTTTGCCATCAGCCTTACGGAAACCAGGCGTTACTCTTTGAGCTTCACAAGTTCAACGATTTTCATCTCATGAAGAGTGTGCTTCCTCGCCTTGTTTGATCATCATCACAGAATTTTTAAAAAAAGTTATGTCGTTAAGATACCTAAATTATTTGTTTGTGCAGATGCTTGTTACTTAGAAAGGATGTTAATGGTCGCTAAAGGATCAGTTGAAAAGGTCAAGAAGCAACTAGATACTATGTGCACTACCAAAACAATGTTGCCGCAATATTTTAGGAGTGTTGACACCAAGAAAGATCTGGTTGCTCATCAGTACTGGTGAGTTTTTGGAGTTTACTAAGAATCGATTTTAACATATAGGGGTATAAAAATCAATGGTAGTAAAATCAAACTACAATGTTACACGATGCCACACGATGTTACACGAAGATGTTACACGATGTTACACGAAGATGTTACACGATGTTACACGAAGATGTCACACGAAGCGTCAAACGATATTATATTTTATAACCATTCGTAAGGATCGTACGTCGGAGCTGACACACACTTTTAATATTATTTTTCAATAAAATTCTATTTAAAATTAAAATTATTGAAAAATAATACTGGACAGTCTATTTTTTATTATTCTTAACAGTCAGTAAATTTGAGGGTGCTAATCTCAGGAGCCACTGGTCGGATTTGAATGATTCTTTCAGTTTTAGAAAGCCCATATTGTTTTCTTATGTTTACGCGAATTTCACTCATTATAATGATACAACTTTTACGGATTTTATCGCGGTCTTTGGTCTATGGTTATAAGTTTACAGCAACCATGGTCCTCCCGTGACCATGGTTGCTGTAAAGTATCCGAAACGCCGGGCTTGTAAAAAACTTAATAAACCGCGATAAAATCCGTAAAAGTTGTTTCATTATAATTAAGAAAGCCCATTAATCGAGGAGGGATAGGCTATATAATACCGCTAAGATACTGTTGTGATTCCTAGTTAACTAGTTAACAACTAGTTAGTATTATGATGCCACAATAATGCTACTTTTAAACTAAAGGGTTGTTGATTTTTTGACTACCCAACTTAATTATAACGTATCTGACGCGCTGATAAAGTGAAGCTATATTTTATTTGATTAATTCATAATTTGCTATATGGTTTCCTTTTAGTTCTTGCATTATTTTACCCCAGCAAACGAAGGATTATCGCCGCGTGTACATCCTTAAAGTTAACAAGATGTTCGACGCTGGCCCGTCTATCTATGATTTTTTTATTATCCTTAACATACATGTGAGTATTATTTTTATAGTATTCCATAGCATGTTGAAGTGAGTACTCTGGAGAACGGATGGCCGATGGGCCATTAAAGTTAAAGAGTAAAGGCCGCGTTTAGGTAGACGTTGGTCGGCCACTAACCAGGTGGGAAGACGATCTCCGAGCAGTGGCCGGTCCGTGTTGGATGCGAGTGGGATGGGTCGTCTTGGCGTTCATCGTGGGAAGCCCATGTACAGCAGTGGATGGATAAAGACTGACGATGATAATGGTGATGATAATGGTGATGATGAAGATGATGATGATGATTCTTTCAATTCACTTTTTATAAAGACGAGAGGTTAACGTGAGCCCGTATGAGATCTCTGTGTCGGTGAACTCAGCGAAGTGTCCAACTGCCAAGTGATTTCATGTAACTTGTGCAGGCAAACTAGCAGACGGGGCACCTGATGGTAAGTGCTCAGCGTCACCCATTAATATAAATTAATTTAACTGGAACTCGTATAGGCCACTCATTCATAGTCTTGCCTATCCAGTAGTATAGTATAGTATAGTATTGTATCAAACCCTTTATGTCCCACTGCTGGGCACGAGTCTCCTCCTCGAAATCAGACGAGGAGGGTATTGTACCATTGTTCACCGATGCGCTGGCCCAGTGCGGGTTGGTGAACTCCACATACCTTCAGACACTTTTAATCTCATCAGGCATGTAGGAAACCTACACAATGTTTTCCTTCACCGGTAAGCGAGCGATGGTCTCGTGCTAGGGTGCACTTAGAAATTTAGAAAAACTCATTTCAAGGCACATACGGACGGGTCAGGATCGAACCCGGAACCTCTTGCATAAGAGGCCAAGTCCATCCACCACTGGACCATCATCGCTCATTCAGAGGGAAGATGAAATATCTGTACCAGTTAGCCTGTTCTGCTCTTGATTTAAAAGCTCACAAAAGCTATTTCACAGTACCAGTCAGGATCGTGGTACCCAAGCAGATGGCGGCAGCATAACCCCTCCCACCTGTACAGTTATGAGTTCTCCAAACAACCGCGAAAAACTCGCGAGAACTTGTGTGGAGTCGATTCTTGGAACCCGATTTTCTGCTCTACGTTCTCGTGTATTCGTGAGATTCCCGCGCGAGTGTGGAGATCTCAAAACACAAGTCTCTTTCTCAAGAACGCCGGATTAAAGAGGTAGTGCCATGCTGCTTTGCAGTTGAATTGAGCCGGCAAGACCGGGGTGGTACCTCTCGCACACATAATATCGGCGTAAAGTGACAGTTATGCTGTCGCGTTTCGTGCGGTTTGTGAGTTTCTGGTGGCCCGTAGGGGGGATGGGGAAAAGGAGAGCAACGCATCTGCATAACCTTTGGTTGTGTGGATGTTAATGAGCGTCGATGAGCAAGGCTTCGGCTATTCGTTTGCCCTCCTATGCTTTAAAAAAATACATAAAATCTGGGTTATCATAACAATTCTCTTGTTATATTCCAGGCGGCAGAATATCTATTGCAACATGACTATATCACTGGTCTTCATATTGTTTTGGATTTCACAGACGTTAGTCCCATTGATGTAATCTCGACTATCGGAATAAGAAATATAGCGAACACCGCTACCGTGTTTGTGGTAAGTAGCCCACATTCCATGTTAAGGAAACCAAAACAAACCATTTCGTAAGTTATCAATATCGGCGTAGAATAACTCGTAGCCAGCCTTAGTAACCGATGAATCCCGAGAAAGACAAAAATAGTCATATAGCAGTAATTCAAATAAATTATATATTTATAACGTTTAAAAGTAAAGTAAAGGAGCAACTCATATGATTTGTTCCACTGCTGGGCACGGGCCTCTTCCTCCTCCTACGACGAGGAGGGTAATGGGCCATAGTTCTCCGAGATGCTGGTCTGAAGCGGGTCAAGGCACCACAGGGTGGTCGGGATTGAACCCAGTTTTTCTCACTCAAGAGACCGAGCCGTCTAGTAACAAATTAGCCTCCGAATTAAAAAAAAAAAAACTATACTTATTTCACCGGTAGAAAGTATGCACACATGCATGGGCAACAAATTATTTAAAAAATACTTCACTTATTTCACAAGTTTCCAGGTCATCAAATCTAATAGCCGGACAGACTAGCTAGCTTGACCGGACATTTGGGTAGAAAGACCGGACACCCTACATTATTAAATTCTAGTGAAATAAGAAATAAAATTGAATGCCAAATCAGTCATAACTCATAGCCTTAGACTGATTTGGCATCGCTCGTTTGCGGAATGTAAAAAGCCTATCAAAAGCCGGACAAGCCAGACATCCTTTATTTTGACCGGACACGTAATCAAAAATCCTGCCTGCCCGGCTTTATCCGGACGCCTGGCAACGCTAAGCATACCACTTATTTCTTTTGTCAAATAGCTCTGTGATTTGGAAAGGGGGTTAAAACGGAGATAATTACTGTCTTAACATCCTGCGTCTCATGATGAACATCACGTAAGCTTAAGTTGCTATTTTGTCCCACAGCTGGGCAAAGGCCTCTTTATTTTCCAAGTCTCTATCATTGACTACTCTAGTCTTTTCGAAAAGCGCCAAGGTCATCCCGCATCCGGCAGATATAAGAATAATAATATCTAAGGACGCTTTTACACCACGTCAATCCGGTACCGTGCTAAGTTCTCGAAAAGACTTGTGTTACGGGTACTTATGTAATGGTATTAATACATACTTATATTTAAGATTTTTATTATAATATAAGTAATACACATATTTAATACACATCCATGACCCAGGAACACAGAAACTTTTTTGTTCCCTGGCGAGATTCGAACCCTCTTTCTCCGGCTTGAACGCCAACGCGCAAACTATTGAACCATAGAGGTCGTCAAAGTCTCTATCATTGACTGAGTCTTTTCGAAAAGCCAAGGTCATCCTGCATCCAGCAGATATGTTCAGCCCAGTCCCATTTAAGCTTAGCAGCTGCTGGTTGCGCTGGCCATTTTGGTTTTGAAAAGCCAGATGGGAGTTATGGATTTTTACTTTACATAAATCTGAATATTATACTTTATTTGCTTACTTACTTAATTATTCGATAATGGAGTAATCTGGATCTTTCAGGAAAGTTATCCATGCAGCTTGAAAGGAGTATACATCATATCGCCATCTAAATTTTTAGACAAACTAGTGTCTGTTATAAAAAGTGTCGTTAGTTCGAAGATAACTGATAGAGTTTACGCTATGCGAACTCCAAAAGAATTATACGATTTTCTCCCGAAAAACATTTTACCAAAAGATTATGGTGGTAACGAAAAATGTATCGATGAATTGCGCGGTTTGTATTTTATTTAATTCATTTTTTAATATATTAATATTTACTTAAAAACTCGCTTCAAGCGTATGTGCCTATGTAATGGAAACTTTGAATAAAAGTTATTAACCTTATTTTAAGCGTCGGATTAAATCTAAGCTTCGTTTACTTATCAAAAAGTAATGAAAGTTCCATATTTTAAGCAGTTAAATTTCCTTCCTTATCCTTCCAGGAATTATCAGGATAGCACATTTAAGGAAGGCATAACGCGTTTACGTTTTTAGTCTGTCACTAATTCTAAAGTGATCGACAGACGTTGAGTAGTTTAAATTAAATAAAATATCGATGCAAAAAATATAGGTACATAAAAACGCAAAAAAAAAACAATTTTTAAAAGCCAATCAAATTAAAATTTCAAAAATGATGATATTGTGTGCTATATTAAGATGAATTTACCTATTCGGTGACATATTTTACAGTTGAAAAAAAGTTTAAATAACAATAACATGTATCATATACTTTCAGATGAATTCTTTGACGTTATTACATCTGAAGAACACGTAACAAGAGTAAAGGAAATGAACGAAGCTGCTACAAATGAATCGCTTAGAAAAAATCGTACATTTTGTGAGGAATACGCAGGCATGCCAGGGACGTTTAGACTATTAAAAGTAGACTAAACGATAAAACAATAGCTAAATGTAGTAGAAAATAAATAAGGTTTGAACATTCTACTTCTTTTTTCATTCTACTTTCTATACTTATTTATTGGACCACTAAAATTAAAATTAAAACTACCTAAACTATAAAAACACACTTATGAAATTCAAGCTCTAGTCGGCCATATTGGATTTAGCGTGGATTAGATTAATATGCAATAACATTCAAACTAAACGTATATACAAAATTTTAGCAATTCGGTTTATAATACAACAAGTACATGCATTATTAAACAGTATTGCGCCCGATCCAGGCTTACCGATTGAACTAAGGCCTAAAAAAAATTGATCCAGGAAAGACGTTTTGATTTTTGAACGGCTGATTACCTTAGATGCTGGATACAGGCAGCGTGAAAGAGTGTAAATGTGTGGGAAGATAAATGAACTAAAAAAAAGACAAAAGGTGTGTGTGCAATTCACACACGATAGAAGTGAAACACATGTTAAATGCTCAAATACAAGCAAGTACTTATTAAACAGTGTGCAAAATACACTCTCGCTCTTTTTTATTTGTGTCTCTTACCTGTCGTTGTTTCCGTTGCACCCGGTTTGAAATCACAACGATTCTAAAGAAGTTTCACTTCAAAAAACGACATAAAACCAATCTGATTCCGAAATTTTAAATCAGAGCTTAATCATCACTTATCACTGCTAAACATAGGTTCTCTTAATGAACGCCGAGTCGACCAATCCCTTGCCACTCGTATCTAACACGGACCAGCCACTGCACGGAGATCGTCTCCCCAACTGGTTAATGACCAACCAACACTACGTCTACCTAAACCCGGCCTCCACTCTTGAACCTTATTGGCCCATGGGCCATCAAAAAAGGCAGGCAGGCTGTAAGTTAACACGTAACAAAACACAAGAATCCTAACGTACTATCACAACTTTTGTGTTTTGTTTGTCTATTGTTAAAATATTATTATTATTAATAATTATACTTTACCTGGTATTAACTGGTAATTTACCAGTTTCAAACAGTTCCACAGTACCTGCAAACCCTCAGTGTTAGTGTCTACAAGTTCTACACTTGAGTAAAGTTTCCAAAGTATTTTTTCACCACTCTGTCAAAAATGTCTAAAGAAACATAAACTTTTAATCTTCGCGTTTTCGCATTGACCACGACATAGAAAAGCCAATAATGATTAACATAAAAATAATTAAATTATAACAGCCATAGGCACCAGAAGAACGGATCTTTGGTTGTAATTTTATGCACAACGTAATTAAAAGCCTGGAGTATAAATGAATTTTTCATGTAATCAACTCAGCTTCATGACCTAAAAATGTTCTGATGTTAATATTATGTAGATATATTTTAAACTTTGAGACATTTTACGTATTTTTGGAGTTCCGTTCCTCAAAATGATAAAAAAAAACACAACTTTCAAAATATATTTTGTTAAGAATGAAAGAAGAGTTTAATTTTAAATAAATAAAAAAAATCTGCATTTTTACTGGTACATAATAGTAGTCAAATACACATAGGATTATTTTTCTTAGTTTCAAGCATTAAAAAATATGCTTTGTTTAAATTATTTTTACTATTAATTTATTCATTACGTGTATTTTAAATTACCATGGGAGTGCGAGTATAAATTATTATAGACTATATATTTTATAAATTATAGAAATAATTCATTGTGTAAGTATTTTCAAAATCGTTTCAGTGAATCCAGAGAAAACCCTCTACAACCTTAAAAAACTCAAAAACCTTACCTCTTTATCAAACATGAAACATGCAAAATATATTCCCATCCGTTGATTACTGATGTAACATCCAATATATTGGACGAAGGGTTCGTAAAACAAAAATCAATCAAAATACAAAGAAAAAAAAAAAACGTTATTGACGTTCCTTGCGCTCTCATATTAAAGTTCTGTTAGCTCCGGCTTTTACGAAGCAAAAGCAAATGTTAGCTGAAATCCTTTTATAGTGCAGGAAAAAAACATTTGACTTTCAGATTAATTGTTATAATCTTTCGAGATTAGATATTACCTGACTAAGGGAAAATCTGTTATAATAAGTTTGTATGTTAAACTTTTAATATCTAAATTACGTTCAGATTTTGATAATGAACTCCGGCTGATATGGACGTTTTAATTTACGTAGTTTTTACGTAGTCAGTTAAATTTTTCAGCTTTTTATTACTGAATTTCACGATGGTTATAAGAAATTAATGTTTTGACTCGATACCGAGTGATAACATAGTAAGAATGTCGTAGAACATAACGTGCTTAGCATCTGTAAAAAATTCGTTTATTTTGTTCAATAAATCTCCCTTTCGATAGCTATTATAAAACAAATGGTCAAAGGAAACGACGTTTTTCAATATTCCACCCCAAACGAACCTTTCACTCCGAAACAATGGCGTTAATTTGCACCGAACAATCCCCTTTAACGAGGGAAACATTATTGTTATCGGAACGTCTCTATTCTTTCCAGCCTCGTCGAGGAAAGGAAGCTATAAATTAGGAAGACCACACACGATTGATTTAAGCCTGATAAGAATTTAATGCCCGTTTATACTTTTTCACTTATACTTATTGTAGGATAGTGATAATATCACCATTTTATGTAATAATATGCAATTTATCCACAAGAGATTTAATTACTAGGCAACAAAATGATTAGACAATCAGTAGGCCAACTGTTCATTAAACTGATTTGGCATCCAGTGGGGATCGGGTTGGCGAGTTGGGACAATCGGACCAGCAACCGATTCAGTAACTAGTCGGGCAACTGGTGAATCAAGTGATCGGGCAAGTGATTGGACTACTGGTCTTTGTTTGGGCAACTGTTCGGATGACTAGTGTTGCAATTGGTTGGGAAACCGGTTAGAGAACTGGTCTGACAACTTATCGGGACAACCGACAACTGGTTGGACAATATAATGTTAGGCAACCAATCGAGCAGGTGGTTGGGCAACTGGTTGGACAAATTGTCGTTCAACTGGTCGGGTAACGGGTTAGGCTAGTCCATCCAGTCTTGCAGGATCATTTGGGCCTATAATCTTAAAACTTTTCGAAAACCTGTAAGAACTTGGACTTCTAGGGCCTCGGTAACTATGTATATATTCAGTTTTATTAAATTTCTTGCTTTATAGCAATTGACAGATGTGCTTGTATGTATGCAAGTTCATAAAAGACGAGGTATATAAAAAGTCTATTAAAATTATAATGAGACACACACAGGGACAAAAATTTATAAGGGTTTTGACATTTTATGGTCGCGGACTCCTAAATACTTAAGAAGTTGCATAACTTTAGAAGCTTTTAGTACTGTTTAAATGAGTTCCAAAACAATTTCACTTTACATTTCTTTTATGAACCTATCTATTGATAAAAATATATTAAATTGTATAATATTATAATTTCCTAATTCAATTCAATTACAAATGTGTGTAATAATTGTCTAGAAATAAGTAATTAGATAAATTTATTCCTTTTAAGTTTTTTCATTTGACTTCTTCAAATTTTTAATGCAATTTCTACACTAAATAACATAGTTCACAATGAATGGTCAGGCCATAGGATACTTTTTGATATAGAAAAAATGTAAACTAGTTTAAACTGGGTAAATTTGTAAATGTTAATGGGTGACGTTAACCACTTACCATTAGGTGACATGTCTGCTAGTTTGCCTAAAAATTAATTTAAAAAAATAATTGCTCAAAAATGACAATCCAAATGATACTATCATGAAGTTGGACGCAATATTCGCGCGGTGTAATCTGAGAAAACTAACTTTTGGCAAGACCCCTAGTTAGCTAGTGCCAAGATGGAATATGTTCCAAGAAAATTATTGTTTAATATCTATCAATTTCCATCAGATTATTTCATAGCTGAGTGATATTGTGGCGGGGCCACAAGTCGCCGTGTTCTGCTTTCATCGGGTGTCATCGAGCCGGCCAGCCACCATTCGGGTTAGCCCCCGCACCACGCGCGTCCCCGACTCTCGCGCTGACTATGAGGGGGAGGGGAGGGCCGGCCCTCCGACTAATAGTTTAACTTCATCCGCTAATGACTCGTCGATCGTATTGGATTTGACTCGCCAAACACCTACTCTCCAGAATAGCGCGCGCGATTTACCGCGCCCCCTGCGAGGCACGGAGGGGGGCACCTCTGCTCACCTACCTACCGATTGAGCTTAAAGGCCATCTGGCCTAAAAGTTTTTTCGACCTTTCGAAAAAAAAACTGCACAAATCCCTCCCATTACTTGCCCATACAAAATAGTATGTTGCAATGTTATTACAGTACAAACTGTTGTTCCATTACACGCTTATTGTAAGCAAATAAAAGCAAAACACCGCCCGCCAGAGGGTTTTTAATTAAACGAATCTGTATTAATGTACAAAATTAAGCAAGCTTCAATTAAACCTTCGTTTTGCCATTCTGTAACATGCCAAGGCCAACTCTTGCCCATTACGTAATTGTAAGGATCAAGAATTATGGGATGTTTGAGTGAGATCACCTTATCCTTGAGGATTCCGAAACAAGGTGGTTTATTTATTACGAGTATAACAAAATGAGTTATAAAAACAATGGAGTACCTAATATCGTTTAGTGTGATAGATTGACAGACATTCAGACGCACCTAGTGATCATATTATACAAGTTCAGGGGACAAAGTAGCATTAAAAAAACGATAGCGAAGTTCGAAAAGAACAAATATATGAGTCGCAGTGACATAAGTGGTTAATTGTCATCGTAACAAAATAACAAACTGTTTATTGGTTATCGATCGTTATTGTCATTACTATTGATTAGGTTAGGAAATAGGCATTGATAACTTAGATACGATGACGAATTTCGTTATCTTTCCGCTACGAAACGATATTTCGTTTTCTAAGACCTTAGTTCTCATATATCTTGCAGAACAGTAGGGCTATTCTGTACAAACCATTTCGATATCGGGCTTCACCTGAGTGATAGAGCTCAATTTACGCTCACTACGAATACAAATTCGTCAGATCACCGCGGATTCCGCTTTCGAGTTTCGAAAACGACCTTACAGAATAGCCCTACAGAACTCTAAAAAATATATAAACGTAATATTATGATAACACGTAAATTATACCTGTAAGATAAAAGAACAAAGATAAGTGGATGTGTGGCACGTGACCACATCACCTCTACCCTACGTTGGGGTCCGGAGTAAGATTTATTTGAATGGGTGCGCGGTATCAAATGGGCGCCATAAATTAAATCCGACCAAGTGCCCGTCAGGCGCCATCTTGTAAAAGACGCCATCTTGTAAAAGACCTTTTACAAGATGGCGCGCGGTCAAAAATGATGAAGCTTATATGGAACTGTCAAAGAGATTTATGATAGCCGGATAGTCGGTTATGATGGTAAGTGATAGCGACATCCACAGACACCCGCTACACCACAGGATTAGGAGGTACGTTGCCTTTTAAATAAGAAGTGGCTCAATGGTTAGCGCGTTGGCGCTCAAGCCGGAGGTAGCGGGTTCGAATCTCGCCAAGGAACAAAAAAAAGTTTTCTGTGTTCCTGGGTCATGGATGTGTATTAAATATGTGTTAATTATAATAAAAATCTTAAATATAAGTATTAATATAAAAAGTATTAAATATATGTATTTCCGTTGTCTGGTACCCGTAACGCAAGTCTCTTCGAGAACTTACTCGTACCACGGGACCAGATTGACGTGTTGTAAAAGTGTCCATATATACTATTATTATTTCTCTTTTCTTAACCTAATTAGCGCTTGCACAATACAAACGTAAAACTACAGCTATGCTGTCGCGTTTCCAGTAAAAATAAGGCTTCGACCACTCGGTTAGCTCCTAAAAAAAAGTGTGTGTCAGCTCCGACGCACGAAATGAGTTTACTCCTTACGAACGATTATAAAATAAACGGATTAGTGAATAAGGGTAAATAAACGCATTCTATATGATAATAAGAGCATGCGTGATACATACACTTTTAGTAAATATACAATGAATTCGTTAAAGTACATAACAAAAACATAAACAATAATTTAATCAACTAAACAACATCTTTGAATACTGAGAGAATCGTTTTGTGTTCTTTTAAGGCTTGACACTTCTTGTAAGATTTTAAATTAACATGGTATAGCGCATGGTGTACACACAGTTGGCAACACCATTCGTACGATTTCGGGAATAACCGAATTGTTACCCGCCCTTACCTAACGGCCGCGTCTTATGAGTGGAACACTTAAAAACAGAGTCCGCGAAAAGCATATACGAGTGCGTCGTTCCGGCGACCGTCGTAACGGACATGTTAGGTTAAAATATTAATAGTCTGTTTGTCTTAAATTCTTGTTTAAATAGTGAAGTAAAGAATAAAGTTATTTTATCTTAAGTAGAATCTTTAAGTTTCCGAACTCCAACAACTATAATGGTTATTTTCATTATTTAAACTATTTAAAACGGGATATTTACCATGTTTTAGCATTATTTCGCGGAGCTCGATGTTTCGACATTATCTACGAATGCCATGTTCATGAGACGTTCTCGTGCTCTCGTATACATGGCATGTAGTTTGATTTTACTCTCAAAGATTTTTATACCCCCGTAGGTACTGATATATGAAAATCGATTCTTAAGGAGGAAACTTCAATAAAAAAAAAATAATATGTTCTTCTAAAATGAATTTATTTTCAAGCACCAGTCTTAGGCAGCAAAAAGTTTCTTTACCTTTAATTGATTATTGATGATTTGATGATTGATAACTTGATTTGATTGTGAAGAGTACTTTAAGGCATTGCGATAAGTTTTGCCATCTATTAGTAAAAAAAAACTTAAAAGCCGCAGGTTATATCAATAATTTACAACTGCTACAATTAATATCGCTTCATTATTTTCCAAACCGCACACAATTAAAACAATTATAGCTGGCAACTCAAAATATTGCGTTGGCACAAAATCGCATGAATGAGTCAAAATTGTTATTTATTAAAACACTTTAAAATCATAATATTTTTAATCAATTATTAAAAAAAAATATGTCCCAAATAAAATAATGTTTTGCATCAAACCAATTTGTGAAGATCAGTTCGTTGACTATAATTTAACAAAGTCGAAGGTTTAAATAAATTATTTCAATTATATATATAAAAACGTACCATACATATTTTAAGAAAAGAGCATAATATCTAAAACGCCCGTAACGCACCTGCTAATGCACTAGAGTAGGGTGTCCATGAATTTCGCCGACTTACGAACAAACGAAATGTCTGTTTATTTGCTCCCTTTTTATAAAAAAGAAACGCAATGTAATAAAGCTTAAAAATTAGTCTTTTTTAAAGCGCTAGACTAATAAATAAATTAATGAAATAGATCTTTCAGCAGTTTTTTCCTTTAAGTGGAAATTATCAGGTTACAAATGGTTTCAATGAATTTAAAATCAAACAATTATAATTTCACACAGTACTCAGAACTTATTTGAGCAAATTTTCAGGCGTTTTGATTATGATATTTACATGCATATGAACCGCACAATACTTATAAGACAAAAAAACAGGTGTATGTGCGATTCACACACGATAGAAGTGAAACACACGTTAAATGCTCAAATACAAGCAAGTATTAAACAGTGTGCAATATACATACACATCGACATTTGCCGTCTCGCTCTTTTGTATTTGTGTCTCTTACGTGTCGTTTTTTCCGTTGCATCCGGTTTGAAATCACAACGATTCTAAAGAAGTTTCACTTCAAAAGTCTATTTTTCCATGTTGATGACATATTATGACGTCACTTGATCAGAGTAAGCGTATTGGAGCGAAATTTAAAATGCATCATCAAAATAAGTAAATGTTATTTTTAATCTTCTATGTTTCAATGAAACTGGGGGTCCTTTAATGTATACGGAGCCATTGCTACTGCCGAAACAGCCCTGAATAAATAGGCTTACCCGTGTTTTTCCTTGTAAAAGGTCTGGAATTTTAAAACTTCTACATTAACCGTATAAAAATATATAAGTGTAAAGTTTCAAAACAATTCGAAAGACCCGTATAAAATTGCTTTTAAAAGAAACCAGGTATTTTTTAAAGAAAGTCCTTTGTGATAACTTGGAACTGTAAAATCTGGGGCAGAACTGAAAACATTCCTTTACTCACGTGAATTACATTATTTTATGTTGAAGCTTTATTTTATTTGCTTTTATTCGTCAGAATAAGAACTTTTTTGTTTTTTATGCCTTCTGTTCTGACTATTTCTACTAATGTGAGCCATACTTCCACAATGAGGCATTAAGTGTCTAGTAGCCACATACCACCTAACCTAGGTGCTATGTCTGTGCTAGTAGACGATCACTCCCCCAACCGGTTGTCAAATTTTACGGATTTTATCACGATTTTTACATACCCGATACATTTCAGCAATCATATTATTATAATGATTGAAATTCGCGTAGACATTAGAAAACCATATTTTGTCAGATGTATGCTGCTGTTCAGCGCAATTGGGCTGGAACGACCGGGGTGTGTCGCTAAAATAATAACGATGTAAACTGTCGGATCAGCTGTGGCATTTTGTGCGGCTTGTTAGTTTCCATGGCCAAGTGGTCCAAGCGGCCTATTGTGGGGGACTTTGAAAAAGAGGGCAGTGCATCTGCATAGCATTTGGTTGAGTCTTTGGACGTCAGTAGTCACCATAAAGCTCCGACTTGGTTGCTTCCTTATGATATAAAACAAAATGTCTGCTTAAGACAAGTAAGATATGTGATTTTAAAACGTATGAACGAGAAAAGAAATTTTAAAGGAAACATAAAAAAGTAAAGTATCAATCCTTTATGTCCCACTGCTGGGCACGGGTCTCCTCCTCGAAATCATTCGAAGAGGGTAATGGGCCATAGCTCACCAATGCGTTGGCCCAGTGCGGGTTGGTGAACTTCACATACTGTTAATTAAGACTTTCAATCTAATCAGGCACGCAGGTTTCCTCACGATGTTTTCCTTCAACGGAGGGCAAGCGATGGTCTCGTGTTTGGGGTGCACTTAGAAATTTAGAAAAACTCATTTCGAGGCACACACGGGGAGGTCAGGACCGAACTCGGAACCTCTCGCATAAGAGGCCGAGTCCATCTACCACTGGACCATCGTTGCTCGTCGGAAGAAAACGTATACCTATCATATATTTTCTTTATGTAATTAAAGCTAATTTTCGAACACTATTGATAAGAGGATCAAGTATTGCTCTCGTCGAGGTTTTTAAAGTCAATTACTTTTGAAAGCGGTGGCCTCTTACAATTTTTCGCCCTGGGAATTTAGGTAGGGATGGGACTTTTCACGTATTAATCGATACGTCGCGAGTGATTTTAACATCTTATTAGCACTCGTAAACTCGTAATATTTACTGAATTCATCCGTAGAATGTCGTAGATGAAAAAATACAGTAAAAATGATAATATAGCACTATAATAACCAAGAAAAATAATGAATATAATATTATCATGTAAATATTGTTATACAAATGAAAATCATGACTTAAATATGATTATTATTGGATTGCTAGTAAAAAATCATTTTATATTACTTTATGTCACTGGTACAATTTCGTGATTTATAGATAGATATAATATAAACTTTTTATTCTCGATTCCACATCACACATACAAATTAAAAAGAGGAAAACAAAAACTGAATCTAACAAATAACAAAAAACCTTTACAGCATATAATAAGATGTAGTATAATATAATGATAAATAAAGTAACATAATAATAAATACTGTAATATAATGAGAAATATTGTCATATAATGATGATAAATAATTTCACGTAATTCCGTCTAAACTAAAATTAACATCACTAGGCTGTACGTTCAAGGGCCTTTGTTCTCCTTTTTGTGCGGGCTAATTAATTAAGACAATCCTCTTAAATAAAACTTTGTGGTGAACACTATCTTTGTATTTATTTTTGTAAATTATTTTCGTCTCTGGATTTTCGACTAATGAAATTGGATTCCTTTGGACACACAAAAATGGTGACGGTCTAATATTTTTAAGGTTTCCGATCATCAAACAAAATTGAACCCTTACATCCACCCCGTTGTTTGTCTATCAAACGAAAACCTTTTTTTTGAATGCCGGGAAATGCACTTATGCATCCCGCGGGGAGTGGGTCTCCCTAGGCGGATATGTTGGACTCGCTGCGCTCGAAAGACGGTGAGTGGACGCAGCTCTATCCACTAAAACCCGGCGAGTACCACCAATGCCGCCTTTGGTGAGGTGCCCTGGATCTGCTGGCAATAGGTCACCTCGATGGCTAGTCAGTCCCTAAGGAGACCGGCGCCACCTCCCAGAGAGGTTGCGACGCATCATACCTAAACCTATTGACACAGAATCAAAGGACGATACTTGTAGTAATACTGTTCTACTTAGTACCTAATACTAGTCAATAGCAAAGATCTTATGAAACGTTGATCGCTCAAAGTAGCATTTTTTCACAACAACTTTTTTTACACAATCAAATCCACTCTAGAACTCCAATAGTCAGACAATTCAAAGGTCTTAACAAGTTGAATCAAGAATTATAAAATCAAAGGGCGTTCCTACAAGGGTACTCAAAAATTCATCTCAGCGACAAGTTGAGACAAGACATTGGTTAAAATTTGAATTGTTAATGGTTCACAAAGAAAACGGTTGAATTTGGGGCGAATTTGGCGTTTAATCAAGATTGTAGTGGAGAATTGAACGGACAAATTATTTAACTACAGTGAGATTTTGGAGTCGAATGAATTGTGAATTAAAACTAGTCTCAAATCAACTTGAGCATTTACATACTTTATTACCCTAATCGGTCCAGTAGGGCTATTCTGTAAAAACCGTTTCGATATCGAGCTTCACCTGAGTGATAGAGCTCACTTCGAAAGCGAACTTTATTGACGTAGATAGATAGTCTAGTTTTAAAGAATACACATTCGTCAAATTCGTCATATCACGGCAGATTTTGCTTTCGAAATTCGAAAACGAACTTAAAGAATAGCCCTACAGAATCGATCTGGCACGACCGGAGTGGTACTCTCGCTCACGTGATACCGCGTCAAGTGGCAGTTATGCTGTCGCGTTTCCTGTGATTTGTGATTCTCTAGTGACCTGTTGGGGAATAGGAAAAAGGAGGACATCTGCCTAACTTTGGTTGTGTGGATGTTAATAGTCACCAAAAGGCTTCGACTGTTCGTTTGCCCTCCTATTCTATAAAAAAATATCCGAGAGAGTTACTCATAATATGATAACCTATTAATATTATAAATGCGAAAATTTGTAAGCTGTTTGTTTGTTAGTCTTTCACGTAAAAACTACTGAATGGATTGTTATGAATCTTTACAATAATATACCTAACACATCAGAATATCACATAGGCTATAATTTATCCCCGTACTCCCACGGGAATGGGAAATATACTCTCTGAAAGTTTGCCACTTTACAAGGGAAGATGTATTTCCATGACACAAGCTACGTTTACAAATGCCATATCAAGGGAATGAGCATATTCTAATGAGAGCATAATTAATATCGAAATACGCATTTCAATTATCTGGATTAGCATGGCATGATTTACATAAACGTATAATCAAGTTATGTCGAGCTCCTGTGTAAAAGGTGCCATTTATAGTTTTCGAACAGAAATTGTAATGTAGCTCATTTATTTATTGTAATTTTTGTTCTTTTCTTTTCCAAGAGGAAGTCCGATATTATAATATAAAAACAATCTCATATATAAAATTCTCGTGTCAAAGTTTTTGTTAGCAAACTCCTCGGAGACAGATTTAAAATTTTGTGTGCTGCATATCGGCTAGATCCGAGCATCGGTCAATATCTATTTTTCATACTCCTAACTGATAAGGAAGACTCACCACTAAGTACCGCCTGAGGCTCAGTTTATCCGACGATGGTGAGGCAGAGATCCGCAACAGGTACAAACCCGACGCCATGTGCCGGAGTGTGACCTCCACGGCTAGCAGGGGTCCCCACTTACTATATCACTGGGTGATACCAACCGGCTCACTCCACTTCCGACGAAGCATTATGGTCATTAGGGCCATTAGCATAGCTCTATCCGAAAAAAAAAACACCACTTAGTACTTTTTTTTTATAGACACAATTTTCTATTTTTATTTTTTTATGATGTGGCCTTAAATTATTTACAAACCTAACTTTTCGCCCGTCTATCACCAACCCCTATTTTATAATAGCAATATTAATACTTTTGGCAGAACGAAGTCTGCTGCAGACTATTGCTAGAAATAAATAAAATCGGTTGCTAACAAGAGAAACATATTTTTTCTAAATTTAAATTAAATGTTGATGTTGGTGTGTTACATAGAGTCTTGGCTGATCCTAATTCTAATGCTGCTAGAATTTTGTTTAATTATATGTTTTTATATGTATAACCACAAATTTTGTAACTTACTAATAAATTAGAGGTACTTAATCAATAATATTATGGTCCCGGTCCTCAAGTTTGCAGTAGCTCGACGTGCTATGATGGAGCGTGCTATGCTGGTTGTTTCTTTGGCAGATACGAGATTTGAGAGAACGAAGTCCTCCGCCAGAGAACTAAAGTTATCGATATCACGCAAAGAATAAGCACGTTGAAGTGGGGATGGGCTGGTCACACATTCAGAAGAACGGATGGCCGATGGGCCATTAAGGTTGAAGAGTGGAAGCCGCGTTTAGGTAGACGAAGTGTTGCTTGGCCATTAACCAGAGAGCAAAGAGTAGCAAGGGATTGGTCGTCTTGGCATCGATTGAAGGAGGTCTATGTTCAGCAGTGCGTCCACTGCTGAACATAGACCTCAACAACATAGAGATAAAGGCTGATGATGATGATGACGATGATGAATCAATAATATTATATTATGTGAATGTATTTGGAATAATCAATTGTGTACAATGAGATTGATATGGTCATTTTATGTACAAAAATTCCTTAATAAATAAAGAATATTAAAAACAAGATTATTAGATTCGTAAAATACAAACATAGTATTATAATATTTAGTTATTTATGAAGTTTCTGGATTTATTCTTCAAAATGACAAAACAGAATAGAAGAACGCAAAACCAATTTTATAGTTGTCCCCTAGGGATGGGTTGCGACACAACGATAAAATGATATACGATATTTTCTAAATTTCCATCCAATTGAATGAGAGTGTGCGAAAATGAAGTTCTTTTTTGATATAAATCGAATAAATTATAGTGTAATTTAGATTCGCATCCCTTACTATTCCTTCCCGGGACCCATATTTGCAATATAACTTTTATTTAATTTAGAGTGTTCACTGAAGAATACCTGCCATTTTATTTTTTTTATTTACAGAAGAGGGAGCCGGAAATCGGGTTCACATGGTAAGTGACGGAGACGTCAATAGACATCTGCTACAGCATGATGATGATGATGATGATGAGGGGATTAGTAGGTGAGTTGCTTTTTAAATATGAGTATGCTATAAAGATGTTGACTATTTTTTTAGTAAACACGAAAAAAGGCCTTTTTAAAATAAATATGTTAAATTTTAACAAAAAAATATGTAAAGAAAAATATTTTTTAAATTGCCGCTAAAATACTCCAAATGTGACTGTGATTACGTAACAGAGTTCGCGTTATAGATTATGACAGTTTGTACTTAGTTCACTGGTCAGTGACGTCATCGCCTTATATTGGCCTTTGCAGTCACGTGATGATAAATAACGCATTTAAAATTAATTTACTAAATTTTAAAACAAATAAGTAGACTTTTAAAATGTTATTTTAGGTTTTCAAATACTGTATTTAATATGTAAAGCATAACTTTACGAGAATTTGTAACACGTGTCAACATCCCTATTGTCTTGAAAGTCCCTAAGTCAAATCAGTTCGAAAATATCGTAGATGACAGCTGATTTGAGCTTCTCGTGTTTTAATTACGAGTTACGGACGCGTTTGTTTATTATGTAAGTGAGAATTTTGAAATGAAATTCATGTTCTCACCACATATTAAACCGCAACTTGTATACCGTGATAGAGTTTATTAATAGATGAAAATCTGAAACCTGTTTTTTCTTTCTTAATTTTTATTTAATCACGAATATTAATAAGTTGAGGAGCTAGTGGCTCAGTGGTGATAGCCACGCGAATCGATTCACCAGGTTAAGCAACGCTTGCCGAGGTTAATCCGTGGATGGGTGACCATCTACAAACCGACCTCCGTGTCTTGGAAAGCACGTTAAACCATTGGTCCTGTCTGTCATTCGTGGATCGTTGGCAGTCGTTACGGGTCGTCAGAAGCCCTATAGTCTGGCAACCAGTACCACGTGGTACCGTATCACCCAGTTACTGGGTTGTGGAGGTCAGATAAGCAGTCGCTCTGAATTTGGTTAGTCTGGAAGCAGATCCCAAAATATAGTTAGGAAAATGCTAGGAGACGTTAGTGATCTATTAATAAGTCTTTATATAATTTGCAACCTTAATAACTCTAAAATAGAACTTAAATCATTTATATTTTATACAAATTAAATTAATAGGAGCTTTGTGAATCTTGTGACGTAAAAATATATTTTCTTTCAACAACTTATAAATACATTGTCACTCTACCCACGTCAAAGTTGACGTTAAACTTGACAGCAGATTGAACGTAAAATTACGTCACAACAAGGGTCTTTAAATGGAGGTTACGTAGAGTTTCAGAATAACGCTATGATTTTGTTTGCGTCGCGGCGCGTCAACGTAGTGGTTTTGTTTCAAAACGGTGTGCAATGTGACGTTGTGTGCAACGTAGTGAGTTTACCTCAGCTATCAGGATGGAGAACGTTGTATTAATTGTCGCAACCAAGTGGTTCTCTTACACCCGTGTTCACCAACCAATTTTTACAACCAATTAAACGTTGAGGTGTCAGTTGTCACAGTATTCCCGAACGCATAGGGTCATTCAAACCAATTCATAGACAATACTTAATAAAATCGGCAACTGTGCATCTATTAAACCCATATAAAACCCGACTATTGACACCAGGAGCGCATAGATAGAAGCGTTCTTTGCATTGTATAGTTTCATTACTTAGCCAAGTACGCTTTTTGGATGCGGGTGTTAGAGCGACGGGTATTGACTTATTTTCGCCTTTACTAGTATGTGTTATTTTGTGTGGCTGCAACGTAGTGGATGTAGGTTATTTGAATTAATATTGCATCAAACTACAATATCCCACTTGACAATATAATATTAATTATGCCACTTGATATATTTATTATGAAGAGTACTTATAAATAAATAAAATAACGTAGGCACATGATTTTATAAATAAAGCTTATATTATGTTGTTCTAGTAATAATTACTGTGGTAGATTCTGAAGAAAACTAATTTGTATTTTACAAGTTAGCCGCGTGACTGATCTTGCGGTTTTTGAAAATATGGACAGCGTGGTACAGTTCTCGGAGTAGTCTCAATCACCACCAGAAATATTCCTTAGGTGCCGTATGGAATCATCCTGGCCTGATCTTACATACCTTTCGAACCTACCAGGGCCACGGGTAGGCGCACTACCGTGTGTGGGGATTCGCATTGGGGTGCACTACCCGCTAAAACTACTGCGAGCGCCTTCAGCCGCTTTCTGAGGAACCACATGCAACAGATAGATCCTGGCCTGATCTATGACGAAGGAGAGCAACATCATTTATTTCTCAATAATAATTTTCGTTTTAGTTTAATTGACTAGGCATTGCATTACATTAACATAACAATATGTAATATTACAATATATAATAACTAATAAGAAAGAACATTTTACTGGAAGCAGTAGGCTTTCCTGTAAGGATACTTAAATACAAAAGCTTTAAGGGTAATTTATAGAGGCTTACAAACTCCATATTGGAAGCTTATTTCACGCAGGTAAATGGTTTGGAATAATCATCATGAGCGATTATAGTATGACGATTTGTAAACTGGTCTACTTGGGCCCAGTATAATTGTCACAAAATAAGGAGTGACGGTGTTCAAGTTGGTAAGCGCTCAGCATTTTAAGCTAGAGGGTCCGGGTTCGATCCTGACTTTTATACCTCTGTGCCTTGTTATTTCTAATTTTCTAAGTGCACTATGAACACGAGACCATCGCAACGAAATATCGTAAGGAAACCTATTCCTGATGATATTAAAAATCTTTGAAGGTGTGTGAAGATCACTAACCCTGGACTGGACTAACACTAACACTGGACCAACGTCCCGGCGATCTATGGCCCAATACCCTTACCGGATTTCAAGAAGACCCACGATTAGCAGTGGGACATAATATTATATGGGTTGCTACATTAAGAATAGCAACTAACACAATTTAAAAAATATCTAAATTATATTGTATTAAAATAAAGGCCAAATAATATATTACTCAAGACGGTCCCTTGGGTGTTGTTTTAAGAAATACGTTTACATTTAGGAGAAAAAACGTAGCTTGAGAAGAAAATTAAACACAGATGGGTACAAGTTTTGTTTAGATATTTTAAAGAAATAAATGTATAAGTTATAATATTTCCTTATAATATACATAATATTTTGTCCCATACGTAATACATAATATTATAATGTTTTTTTGAAATGAAACTTCTTTAGAATCGTTGTGATTTCAAACCGGATGCAACGGAAAAAAACGACAGGTAAGAGACACAAATACAAAAATGTGTAGGAAAAAAATGAGACAGAAATATACATACTATTTTATATTATCGGTTTCTCGTCTTTGTCCCATATAGTCGCCTGTAATTAGTGAGCCAGAGTGAGAGAGCAAATGTCGGTGTGTATGTGTATTGCACACTGTTTAATACTAGCTTATATTTGAGTATTTAACGTGTGTTTCACTTCTATCGTGTGTGAATCGCACATATACCTTTTTTATTGTAGAGAAGTACTGTACTGTGGCTATTCTTTAAATCTGTTACAATACTGATATATTTTGTTTCATTAATTTTTATTTTGCATAACCAACACTCTGTCCCATGTGCCATCTGGTGGAAATTGGTCATCGTCACCCATGAAAATAAATCTGTAACCTAGACCTAGTCTAAGTCTCGATGCAATTACACTGCCTGTCTTGTCCTTCTCTTTAAAACAGCTAAGCTGTCTCACAAGTATGCAGCAGGGAGCTGAACAACGCATTCCCCCTTCTCCACTGACTCCTTTCCTTCGGTAAATATTTCTTAATGGTTAATGATCAGGGTCGGCCCGGGTGGGAATAATGGTCCTCATCCAAAAGATAGCAATGCTGTTTTATGTTTACTAAATCGTTTTAGGCTTAGGACTTTGAAATATATAATTTATCAGGGTAAGTATTGATAAAATCTTCAAAATACACCCCTAAAGTTTTATTTGCATTTGCAGTTAATCAACTTTAATAATTTACCTTGGATAAGGACACTGTGGCGAAAATTAATACGGGTCAAGCCTTATCTAAGGTATAGTGTAATTGTTTGTTTGTACGTACGTACTATTTCGTGTACGTGACTTAGTTTGGACCTTCTAACAAGACTAATTTACGACTAATCTTAAATTTATCTTGGTAAAATTTAAGTACGTAAATTTGGTGAATAGAGAGTAGAGAATTATAGAGAGTTAGTTACCCACGTAACTGGCTCCTCAGCTTAATTAATAATGAGTGGGCTGTAAATGTGAACAAAGATGTAGATTTTACGATTTTTTAGGAGAACACTTTTGAAAACAAATTCCGCCAAATTCCTGCTACGATACTGCGCCACTTTTGCATGGTCATGGTTATTAATGAATAATTAACAGACGTCCACTCATCACTGATTGGTTGAATTTCTATTACGTCAGTGATAAATCACTGAAAAGATTTATGGTAGTCATCATCATCACTGTAAATAGCACTATTTTAAATGAGAAATACAAATCATATAAATAAGAGTACATATAGTACTGACGAAGTGACAAAAGTAACAGCTTAACTGTCGCATTTCATGCAGTTTGAGTTTCTAATGGTGCATTGGGGGGAAAGGCAAAAGGAAGGTTACGCATCCGCATAATACAGAAACATCCAGACAACTAGATACTAGTTGTCTGGATAGATGGATTTATGGGCGTTAGTGGACACCATAAAGCTCCGATTGCTGGCTTGCCTTTTTACGGCATTAAAAAAATTGGCATCGTCGAGGAATTTGGAAGGAATTGTTTAGGAGATTCGTTTTTTTATATCATAGGAGGGCAAACGAACAGTCGAAGCCTTGCGACTATTGACGCCCATTAACATCCACATAATCAGAGGTTATGCATCTGCATTGCCCTCTTTTTCCCTAGCCCCCCCAATGGGCCACCGAAAACTCATAAACCGCACGAAACGCGACAGCTTAGCTGTCACTTTACGCCGATTTTATGTCAGCGAGAAGTTCCTCACCGGTCGTGCCAGCCCAGTTTGGCTGCAAAGCAGCTCGTTTAAAATATATTCCACTACAGTTACGTGCAACCCCGTGTACTAACCATAGTCATTTTCCTTTTCGAAGTCACAATTCCAACAAGCGCTAATCTAATCACTCAACGCCATTAATCACGACCGCCTTCAAGGCTTAATTAAATGAGGACATGTCATGTGCCCGTTTTCTCGTACTACGAATCTGTTGTCTGCTCAATATCAGCTATCCAAGACCATAATTATACGGTTACACATGTAACAAAGGAACAAGTACTATTTTACGTAGCTAAATATTGCTGGGTTTGAGGCTTGAAAGATGGATTGTTACGTGAAAATAGATAAAAGATTGTATATCGAAAAATCGAGGTAAAGCTTACTGACAAATCGAAATTTGGAATTATTTTCGTATACTATTAGGGGACCGTTTTTTTGAGACTCTGTAGCAGTAGGTTTCTATATATGTGTTAAAGGACTATAGACCTTACGTGAGATGTAATTAAAACTAAACTTATTATATACTACGCAAAGTAGTATAAAATTTTATTGTTTCCACTATCAAGCGCTAGATGGCGTTTTTCAGTATAACTTACGAAAGTTTCGCGTCATTACTATCAAGTGTGATAAAAAAAAAGTATCAACCCTTATAAGTCCCACCGCTGGGCACGGGTCTCCTTCCTCGAAATCAGGCGAGGAGGATAATGGGCCAATAGTCCACCGCGCTGGCCCAGTGCGGGTTGGTGAACTTCACATACCTTCAAAGACTTTCAATCTCATCAGGCATGCAGGTTTCCTCACGATGTTTTCCTTCACCGGTATCAAGTGTGATAAGTTTCATAATATTGTACACATCTGTAGAGATAGAGATGATACAATATTTTCTATTTTAAAGTGACTATCGTTAGTAGATTCAATATAAAACTCTAAAGTTTTATATGTCAAAAACTAGAGAGCTCTATTCATAATAGCATAAAAAATGGATCATATTATTAAAGTGTGTAAGGTAGCAAACTATACTACAAGAAGAAATAAGTCTGATGATTATCAGCAGGTACGGCTATTAGCAATAGAAACTACGGATTAGTATTTCGGCGCCATAGCGCTATAAATAAAATTAGATAAAACGTATACAAAATACGATCTCCGTGCAGCAGCCGATCTGTGTGCGAGTGGCAAGGGAAGGTTCGTCTTGGCATTCATGGTAGGAGGTCTATGTTTAGAAGTTGATGGATAAAAGCTGATGATGATGAAACAAAAGTATATTCCCTGATATATCCCTGTCAGATGACCTGGAAAAAGTGTATCCGTGACATTACTAAATGAATTTTGTACCGAATCGTATGACGTAAGGCACTAGGGAGCCGCATAAGTTCAGGATACATTTAGTTATATTTATTAGAATAGAATGTTTATTTGAGATTTTGTTAGAGCTGTTTATATATCATACATAGTTGTGTGCACATACGCTGAATGTGAGACTTGGAAGGCTTTAGCTCGTCAGTAATGTATGCTTTCCTCGCAAGTTTTCGAGCACATCGTTAGGCTGGTTCTGTTTCCCCCCCCCCCCCATGGTTCAAGCCTTATCGTTGCGGTGAGGCTAAGTAGCCTAGGCTGAGCCCTTGGGCGAAGCGAATTAAGCCGAAGGGGCTCTTGTAAGAAGATGGGGCAAAAGAGAGAGGGCAAGGGGAAAGGACGGGAACCTCGCCTCATTGTACTGTCCTGACGTTGGAAAGGGTTGTTCTGTGGTGAGGGGCAACCCCTCTGTGGAGGTGGCGTCGGTCCCCTGAGGGAATGACTAGCCGTCTAGGTGCTCTGTTGTTAGCAGATCCGGGGCACCTTACCAAAGGCGGCATTGGTGGCACGCGCCGGGTTTTAAGGGTAGAGCTGCGTCTACTTACCATCTTTTGAGCGCAGCGAGTCCCACATACCCAACTGGGTAGACTCAATCCCCCGCGGGATGCCTAAGCGCATTTCCCGGCGTTAAGCAAAAAAGGCTGGTTCTGTTAAATAAAAGCGGCGTAGTGTACTGTGTGACGGATTTTAAGCCCTGAAGGTCATAATAGAAGGAATAAGGTAATACAATAATATAACTCTAGGGTTTAATAAATATTATGTCAGGTCTAATAGGATCTTTTTAAACCCTGAAATTGTTAATTGAAATAATATATAGAAGGAACATTTTGGGTAAATATTAAAGCTTAGCACCCACCTGAATGACTCCATCTATTGTTTAATTTCTCATTTTCCTGGCATTTGATTTACTTAAACAATCTTTTGAAAGTTGACGTATTCTCTCTTTATCAGATTCCAGAATCTTTTGCCAACTTGTAGTTAACGTTTAGCACATGAAACGGTGGGTAGATGTTAATAATATCAAGTTGTCTTTCATACATTTGTATATTAAATCGCCACATTTAAACAATACGAACCAAAGTTCAAGCCAAAACTTCAAACGCAGACTTGCGTCAATAATACCAAACAAAATTAAAACAATTGTAATTCCTAACCCTACAATGCTAAAACAAGCTTTGCGTCGTGTTTGTTTAATGTTGATATGTTATAAAGCGCTAAAACGATTCTTGGATATTCATAAAGGCAAACGTTAAAGGCGATACTCAAGTGACAGGGCGAATGTATACCCCACCATGGTTCAGGCCTTGTCGTGGCGGTGGGGCTCAGTAGCCCAGGGTGACCCCAACACCTTGGGCGAAGCGAATTGAGCCGAGGGGGCTCTTTGTATTATTATAAGAAGAGCCTCTGCTCTGCCTCTTATAAGAAGAGGGAACAAAAGAGCAGGGGGCAAGGGGTGAGGATGGGAACCTCACTGTCCCGACGTTGGGAGTGGTTGTTCTGTGGTACGAAACAACCGCTCTGTGGAGATGGCGTCGGTCTTCTGAGGGACTGACTAGCCGTCGGGATGCCCTGTTGCTTGCAGATTCAGGGCACCTCACCAAAGGCGGCAGTAGTGGCACTCGTCAGTTTTTAGTGGGTAGAGCTGCGTCCACTTACCATCTTTCGGGCGCAGCGAGTCCCACAAACCCGCCTGGGGAGACCCACTCCTCAGAGGGATGCGTCAGTGCATTTCCCGGCGTAAAAGAAAAAAAAGGGGTGAATGTATACAAGATCATGTGCTGGCATCGACCACAGAACCCATAGACTCCTAATAACAGGGGAACGGGTTCTCCGACGCAAGCCGTAAATAATGTACTCAAACTATCGTGTCGTCTCATTCTTTCCCGTTGCGAAATATATCCATTTCTTTTTAACGTTCCGTGATTGGTAATGTATGACATTAAATTAGCTAATCACAGCATTGCAATCCCTTTCGTCTCAGCTCAGCTATTGTAGTTGCCAGAATGCATTTATTACGAAAAATTAAACATTAGGCGTATATAGGTTGTGTGGTCGACGTGTGTTGGTAAAGACATTTTCCAGTGGCGTCAGGCCAGGCGTCAGATACCACATTTACTATGATTATCTGACAATGTCGAACGATACCATTTTACTGCATCCTTGAGGTACACTTTAATTTATTTTTTATCATTTTTATGAAGATAATCTATATGTATATGTTGTTGTCTCTAGTGTGTGGTCAAATGAACGATTTTCTTTCTTTATTTCTGTGAAACTTCTTTAGAATCGTTGTGATTTCAAACCGGATGCAACGGGCAAAACGACAGGTAAGAGACACAAATACAAAAGAGAGAGCAAATGTATGTATTTACACACTGATTAATACTTGCTTGTATTTGAGAATTTAACGTGTGTTTCACTTCTATCGTGTGTGAATCGCACACACACCTTTTTTTGCAACAGCTCCTTTTAAACAGGGTTCAGTAACGCGGCAGATCTTTTTAAAGAGACTAGTGTATAGTAGCTTTCATAAGAGACGTGTGGAAGAAAAGACAGAAAGAGTATACCTAGCAGTGGGTTAGTACAGATTAGGGAAGGTGCACGCCCGCACAGCTGCATGCACGCACGCATGCATGCACACACGCACGCAATCACACGCACACGCATGCATGCACGTCAGTACGATCACACGTGTGCCCGCATGCATACAGTCACAAAAAGTGAAGGTCAGATATTATCATAACCAAAGACAGTATTCTAAAATCCTGGCACTAAAATACTTATGAATTAGGGAACCTATAAGAATTCATAACATGTTCATTGAAATCATAGACTATGTAAGAATGGACGTGGATTTTGGAAACTCTCCAGGTCTAGCGGTTAGCGCATATCAATTTTATACGCCACTGCTATTACAGTAATTTCAGCATTTATTGAATTATGTGATCATCCAAGGAAAAATAAAAATGGCTAATTTTATTTCATCATAATCATGATCAGCCTTTAACCATCTATCACTTGACGACCTCTGTGGCTCAATGGTTAGCGCGTTGGCGATCAAGAAGCGGGTTCGAATCTCACCAGGGAACAAAAAGAGTTTCTGTGTCCCTGGGTCATGGATGTGTATTAAATATTATGTGTATCATATAATAAAAATCTTAAATATTAATGTAAAAGGTATTAAAAAAGACGTGTGGCACTCGGGGACTGCCGCGGTAATGCTATTGCATAGCATTTTGTATCAACTTATGCAATTATAATTATTTATTTATTTTAATTATTAATGCAGTATTTCTTTTTCTTTGATATTAATTCAAGTTACACTTTTTGAGCGTGGTGACCGATAAGAAAACATTTTTTTTTCCTTTATTAAATAAATAAAAAAATATAAATATTTTAAACAATATTAACTAATATTGTTTAAAATATTTTTATTATTTTACAATACATGTGTTATATTTTATTGTTATTCGTGCGAGCTTCGTAGTGTCGTACAATACGTCTAGTTGCAAGCACACAAACACCGTGTCGAAGACTGCCGAAAAGAAACGACGTTAGACGATGCATGGCCTTCAAGTCACACCTCCGTGCCCGTCGGAGTGGGGAGCGTTAGGTTTTATTTTCGTTACGGAATTTCTGTACTCGGTCCCCGCGCTCAAGGCCCGCGATAGAAGCTATGCAATAGCTTAATATGTATTTCCGTTGTCTGGTACCCGTAACACAAGTCTCTTCGAGAACTTACTACGGAACCAGATTGACGTGTTGTAAAAGCGTCCATAGATATTATTATTATTATCCACTGCTGAGCATGGGCCTCCCTCGATAAATGTCAAGACGAACGATCCCTTATCTGTCGCATCCAACACATTTCTATATACATACTTACTTTTGTTACCCACACCATAGATTCGGAGCGTTTATTGAAAGATACATAAGTACAGAAATGGTCTGATAATTATATCATTCGTGATTTCATTGTGTGCCGTGATCGAAAAACAACTTTTAATGTGACGCTTCCTGACGAAACAAACTTATACAATTTTACGTCCAATTACGGACTAACTTTTACTTCGTGCAAAAACCTATACCTTTTACTTATAAGTTACTAATGAGTTACTCCTACACCAATTTGCAATATTGTATTGAGACGATGTGTTCTATTTCGGATACGGCGTCAAAAGTAAGTTATCAAAGTCAAAGTATTTATTGCTACTAAGTGTGAAAAGGTTCATATAAAATACATTATATTAGCACTTAAAAATGTGTCTCCTGAAAATGGTATAGTAACGGGAAGATTCAACTAGATCTATTCAAATAGATAGGATTGATAGATATATCTAATAGATAGATAGCTACTAGTAAATAAACTTTTTATACAAAGTTCCACTTTACACATACAAATAATTAAAAAGAGGAAAACAAAAACTAAAGCTACCAAACAAAAAAAAATCTTTACAGCATAAATAAGGGTAATGCTGTACGTAAAATAATATTATGTAAATATTGGGAAAGAGTGTTTACTTAAAGATTTACAAAATTTCAGAAATATTTTTTTTGGGCAAACGAAAAATCGAATACTTGCGACTATCGACGCACATAAACATCCACATAACCAGTGGTTAAGAAGATGCGTTGCCCTCCTTTTCACTATACCCCCAATGGGCCATCGGAAATTCACAAACCGCACGAAACGCGACAGCATAACTGCCACTTTACGCCGGTATTATGTGAGCGAGAGGTACCACCCATTCATGGCACTACCTCTTTCTACATTGCTTTTATCAATCGTGTTTAAGCTTACAAATAAAATTTACATAATAATATGATCTGTAATGATTTTAGTACACTTCAAAACTTTCTCCACAATCTTGTACAAGAACACAAATTAAAGGCAACACTGTAAGATGTAATTAAGAGAATCCGCGGAATCCGCCATCTTGTTTACACAGATGAGTGGATTAATAAAACATAGTATGACTAACCGGGGACTAATTTGAATGATAAAGAACATACGCCAACGCAGTTTCTTGAACTCGCAGAGATGCAAAGTTACAATGTTAGCTATGTACATTTCTTATACTTGCATGTTTTCGATTGGAAAATTCTTCAACACATGGTTGAAAATCTTATTAAAAGTTTAAATAACGTACCTTCATTTAATGAAACTTTGCGTTTCAAGTCATCTCAACAGATATAATATATTGATAGGGAAAAGAAGAGCAACGCGTCGTAGCCTTTGGTTAGCCTTTGGCGTCAGTAGACTTAGAGTCAGTAGACACCACAAGGTTCTGCTGGGTTGCCTCCATTTTTCATTTTCATTCACTAGGAACAGTAGATGAGCAGATGGCTCATCTAAGTATTATTGAGGGGGGGGGGGGCACCACCTTCCCCGCACGGCCTTCTGGAATCGGAATGGTTTCGGTGTTGCCTCCAAGTTTTAAAAAGCTTGTTTACACATTCGTTTAAAGTTTGAATATTTACGCGATTTTCACTAGTTATAATAGATTAACTTTTAATCATTTTATCATAGTTTATTTAGGTTTTAACTCACCCGACGGTTCAAGAGTATCCATGGTAGTTGTAAGATGTCCTGAACTACAAGTATTAAATCTAAAAAAAAGCTTAAGAAAATTCGTAATAGTTGTTTAATTATAGGGCATTCATAGTTATTCAAAATATCGAGCTTTTCAAAATTCAAGTAGGCAACGTGGTAAATAACCCTTTCTTCAACAATTTTTTTTTTATTTATTTCTTTTTTTTTTAATTCGCATCACATCAGTTTATTTTTAAACCGTGAAATGAATTTACCACCAGTTCCAAGACAAGCCCACTGAGAAAAACCGGCGAAAAAAAACTCAGTGGAACAAATCTTTTTAAATATTCTTTGACAAATTTCACATGTTATCCAGAAATGCCTGGAATTTCTGGAATTCCTGGAAATCTTTACCGAGGTGTGGTATCTTCCGTGAAATGTTTTACTTTCTCCTTTACCACACAAACGCCCTTTAAAAACTTTTCAAATTCATATATCATACCTTCATTGTTTGTTATGATCCGTTTCCTAGGGTTTATAGTACTAGAAACAGTGATATATTGTACCTGCGACCTCAGTGGGCATCTGACGTTCCATTTCCTGAGGTCAGAAAGGTACGGAAATGTCACTATGTTTATGGGATTGGAATATTTATGATGATACAAAATCTAATGTATAAAATTCTCGTGTCGCCAAACTCTTCCGAAATGGCTTTACCGATTCTCATGAAATTTGTGTATATAGGGTAGGTAGATCTAGAAATGTAATGTATATGATTCATACCCACAATGTATAGATATAAAGAGTCCGAACGATGTAGGCTTTTCCGTAGTGTTCATAAACCCACATCTTAGTTACTTTTTAATTCAGATCAATATCTGTTTTTTAACACCGATATTAGTGCTTTATTAACGCTTAAGATATCTCGACATATTTTGATAAAGGGATAAATTGCACTGACGAGACTTATAAATATATCAACATACTATAATAATTTATTATAATGTAGTAAAAATATCAACTAATATTATAACCGCGACAGATTGTATGGATGTTTGTTACTCTTTCACGTTTAAACTACTAAATGTATTTTAATGAAATTGTACAGTAATTTTTAGTTTATACACCATACACATAGGCTATAATTTATCCCACGGAAATACGTTAAAATAGCGGGCCAATCGAAACCATAAAGAAGCTTTCAGAAACAGATGCCAGTCTTAAAGCAAATCATTCGTAGACAATTCCAAAACATCAATTCAACGAAATAAAAGTGGAAAACAAGAAAAAATAACGTATTTCATTTGAAATATTATCAGTGTCTAGTCGTCCACTGGTAAGCATGGCCTCCTTTAATGAACGGCAAAACAATCGAATCCTTGTCAAATCGCATCCAACACGAACCGGTCAATACGAGAGGTGGCCGCGTTTATGTATTGGTCGGCCATTACCATACAGAAAGACGGTCTACGTGCAATAATGTAAAAAGTATCAACCCTTTATGTCCCACTGCTGGGCTCGGGTCTTCTCCTCGAAATCAGGCGAGGAGGATAATGGGCCAATAGTTCACCGCGCTGGCCCAGTGCTAGTTGGTGAACTTCACATACCTTCAAAGACTTTCAATCTCATCAGGCATAAAGGTTTCCTCACGATGTTTTCCTTCACCAGTGAGCGAGCGATGGTCTCGTGTTAGGCGTGCATTTAGAGATTAGAAAAACCCATTTCAAGGCAACACGGGGGGTCAGGATCGAACCCGGAACCTCTCGCATAAGAGGCCGAGTCCATCCACCACGGGACCATCGTCGCTCAATAATGTACTTATCGTAAATTTAAATTTCCATATTAGTGGTATTAATAAAACCATTATAGTTTATTCCCTATATTTTCTGTCTCAACCTATATTCAGTGCAGCACTAAATCTGGCCACCACAAACGTGAAAAGTTAGCCATGCTAAATCAAACGCGATAACTTCTGTATTTTTACGGGATTTTCATGTATTTGCTTAATGGGCTTTGTTTTTATGTAAATTGTTTTGCAGAAGTTAAGATTTATAATTATGGTGCCCTCGACTCGGTTTTTGTTTGTTTTGTTTTATTTGGTAACATTAAAACAGGTCAAAATATAACACTCAAATAACTAAGACCGATTATACCTATGTCTATATTTTCTATTGAATAGGAAATGATTGAGTTTGTATAATGTATAAGCCCATATTATTCAACTGTTAAGATTGAGTTGTTTTAAGTTATTTAATTTTAAATATTGGCCTAATTATTATCGACCACACAACCTATAGACTCCTAATGTTTGATTTTTCGTACTAATAAATGCATTCTGGCAACTAGCTGAGGTGAAACGAAAGGAGTTGCAATGCTGTAATTAGCTAATTCAAGGTCATACATTACCAATCACGGAACGTTAAAAAGAAATGGATATGTTTCGCAACGGGAAAGAATGAGACGACACGATAGTTTGAGTACATTGTTTACGGTTCACATCGAAACTATAAGTCAGATGTGTTGCCAGAACCCGTTCCCCTATTATTAAGAGTCTATGGGTTATGTGGTCGATGAGCCTAATGTTTTTTTTGGTATGTAGGTGTTCTTTTAATAACCGACTTCTAAAAAGGAGGAGGTTATTGAAGGTTTAAATTTCAGAGAGTCTAAATCTGATCATGGAAATTGAAACATTGCCGAAATATACCTTAGTAAAATTACACCTACAAATAAAGCTGATAGTAGAGAATTAACTGTTAAGGTAAATTTATTGTGCAATTATGATAGCACCAAAGATACTATTGCTATTTTGCATACTAATAAATATTAGTGAATTGTAAGCGCGTAGAGTAATATTGTAGCTTATAGTTGCAGCGGCTAATGAGCAAAGTTTATGTGGATGTTATCCCAAATGATAAATAATAAAGTTCGTTTCAACTGTTATTATATTCAGATTAACTTTAGAAAAGTGACTTTATCCAATACATACGTCGAATAGTCCAGACATAGCAAGAGGTAGTGCCATGTTGCTTTGCAGCCAAATTGGGCCGACCGGGGAGGAACGCTCACATGAAATCGGCGTAAAGTGACAGCTAAGCTGTCGCGTTTCGTGCGATTTGTGAGTTTCCGGTGGCCCATTGGGGGGATAGGGAAAAGGAGGGCAACGCATTTACAAAATCTCTGGTTATGAGGATGTTAATGTGCGTCGATAGTCGCAAGGCTTCGACTGTTCGTTTGCCCTTCTATGCCATAAATAAACAAAAACGTAAGTAGGGTTTCAACTTTGAATGATTGATAATAATTTTGCAAACGCGTGTTAAACTTTACTTCCTTATTAGAAACTTATGGTTAATCGCACAAAAAGCATGTCTGAGACAATTGTAAAAAAGATACTTTACAGTTTTTATAATGGATACAAATAACATTAAATTGGAGAAAGGATATTTGCAAAAATGTGTTTTTATGGATTTTTTTTAATTTTTATTTTTTATCGACTGCTGATGAACTATGGCCCAATACCCTCCTCGCCTGATTTCGAGTAAAGGAGAGTGAGGACCCGTGCCCAGCATAAGGTATATGGGTCGATACTTTACTTTTTACTTTATGAAATAACCTAAAGCTCGAATGTTAGTTTTTTCAACCCATTCATCGCATGGCTTTGTTAAACATGTCAAGAGCTTTAGCATAACTAATTAAGCCATGCACCATCTCTAATTAATTCTCTCACAAGATTAATATTCAAAATAAACAAATGTAATGTTGCACTGGATTTTTCCAGAACGCGCTCAAAATTTAAATCTGATTTCATAAAAATATATACAATTAGCTGACACCGACAGCTTAGCTCAACATCATCATAATCTTCAGCTTTTACCTATCCACTGCTGGACAAAGGCCTTACTCAATGAATGCCAAGAATCCAATACGGACCAGCCTGCACGGAGATCATCTTCCCACCTGGTTAATGGCCGACCAATATTTCGTGTCTATCTAGACGCGGACTCTACTCTCTAACCTTTTTGGTTCATCCGCCATCTCTTCTTCTGAGTGTATGACCGACTCTCTTAACGAGCTTATTCTTATTATAACCAAATTGTACAATCTCCATGTTTATCCACGATCTAGCCATATAGAGTTTCTGGGACAGCATTCATACTGCATTTTCTTCTTTCTGAAACATAGCAAACTATTTTCACAGAAACGAATCTACTATTTTTGTTTATTTCTGCCATCAACGTCTCGTGAATGTGCGAGGCAGCTTTCGACACAATGTCATTGCTCTGCAGCTTTCAGAGGTAGTTTTCGTTATGCAGCCTCCAAATGCTGGAATAATATACCACCGCCGATTAGGAACTTGCAACATATACAATCATTCAGAGTCCGGCTGAAGAAATATATTTGCGAACATCAAAAAGAGAGGAGGCTCTTAGGCTTGACACTAGCGCATTTTAAATGAATCAATTTAATGTTTAAAATTAATTCCAGTAACCCACTTACCATATAAGTATACTCTGTCCGTGCCGCGTGATGTGGATTTCCATTTTTTTTTCCACTGTACCCCAATATCACTGTTCGCTTCTTTTGGTTTTTTTTTTGTTATGAAGATACTTCTGCGTAGGTATTTAGAAACATTACTTGTAACTATTGTGTGCTTTGTGTAGTTGTATTTTCGTTTTTTATTAGATATATATATTTTTTTTAGTTTATTTTTATCTTTGTTTCTGTAACTAACTATATTATAGTATAGGTAGTTATGATAATTATGTGTACGTCAAGTACTTTATGTACGTAGTGCGTAGTGCGTACTCTGTCTACGTTCAACGTGTAACCGCTTCGTGATCTCACTAAACGGTTCCAACGGAAGACCAGTGCTGATTAACATCAGCAAAACACTGAGTTGGAACCATTTTGTGATACCCAAGTAAGAAAAATGTAATACTGAATTTTTGTCATACATGTCTGTGTACCTAATTTGTGTCACAAATTAATTTTCTTTCTTTCTTCTTCTTTCTTTCTTTCTTTCTCTGCGGCGTAATGGTTAGCGCGTTAGCGCACAAGCCGAGAGGTAGCAGGTTCGAGTCCCGCCAGTTAACATATAAAATGTATTAATATGAAAGTATTAAATATACATATTTATTATTATTATTACTACTTTTTATTTATAAAACTCTTATCTTATAGCTGGCTTCTTCTACAATTATGTTTACGTCGTGTTATGTTATGAATTATTGTGCGTTTTCTTCTGTTTGCAGAAATTTCATAACTAGACGGCATGTATTGAAAATTGCAGCTTTTTGTAGGTTGATGAATACGGATTCTTTGAAATTTATTAATGTTACTAGATTTATTATTACTATTATTATAATACTATTACTGGTGTGCTGTTGCATATCGCTCTTACTGATATTTAATTGATTTAAAACTTTTACTCCAATTTTAAGATTGTCTAACAAATTGAACCTTCTGGGAACTCACAAGACAAACTCAGACACGGGATGAAACTAAACTTTAAAACGTGTTCCAAACGTAATCTTGCGAAAACTTGACTTGAGAGAATTCTTTGAAAAAGTAAAAAAAAAGTAAAGTATCATCCCTTGTATGTCCTACTGCTGGGCACGGGTCTCCTCCTCGAAATCAGGCGAGGAGGGAAATGGGCCATAGTGCACCGATGCGCTGGCCTGTGCGGGGTGGTGAACTTCACATACCTTCAAAGACTTTCAATCTCATCAGGATAGGTAAGGTTTCCTCACGATGTTTTCCTTCACCGATTCTCTGGAAGTATTGAATTAATTTTGATAGTTTGATGTTCAGCAGCGGATGGCTAAAAAGCTAGTTATAATAGATATACAAACATAAACTGTCTCATAACAATTATATTGTCTAAGCCGGTATTTAGTAATACTATTTTTAGTGGCCGTGTGTACTGACTAGAAATGCTGGACCAATTTTAATAAACAAATCTGTGTATCCAAATGTATATTATTAGAATGGTTTATATTTATTAATCGGTCATACAAACATTAATATTAATAGTAATTATATGTTTTAACTAGCTGTTGCCCGCAGCCTCACCTGCGTTAACTAAGATTTACAAAGGCATTTATATATAGTATAGCAGCGCCCACCGTTCCCGTAGGAACACGGGGATGAATTATAGCCTATGTGTTAATCTGATGAATAAGCTATATTGTTATGAAGTTTCATCAAAATCCATTCAGTAGTTTTTGCGTGAAAGAGTAACAAACATCTTCACAAACTTTCGCATTTATAATATTAGTAGGATGTTTACATGCTTTTACAAAATATATAATAAGTCTGTCCACTGTAAATTACAGGAAAGGTTCAATATCTTATTGGCATCAATTTATAGGTCTTTACCTATGAAATTGACGTTGTGCAGTACTGGCCATTTCAAATCAGAATAATTTTTGTTTGGCTAAGAATTCTAATTTCAAATTAATTTTATTTTAAAAACATGGAATTCTTTTTCCAAAAGTAGTCATTTGCTTATTGATTAGTGTTACATTTTCATCGCATTTCAATCTTTTCTACATTATGGACACGTTTAAATTCTTTCTATTATCTATAGAGCTAGGGTTAATCACAAAATAATTCTCGAACTTTCTCTCCAATTCAATATTAATCCCTGAAACAAGCTTTGTGTCCATTAACATATTATATCATTTCGCTAACACCGACTTTATGGTGATCTACATAATGTGCTGCATTTTAAAACGATCTTAAAATTGATATACAGGCAAGTGTTATTAAATTTTTAAGTGAGGTTACTATTACGGCAACTTTGCAATATTATAGTATCATCATTATCATCAGCCTTTATCCACTACTGAACATAGGCCTTTTTTTTTTTTTTAACACAGTGGAAATGCTTTGCGCATTCACCCGGGGATGGGTCGTCCCCGGAGATATGTGGGACTCCCGGCGCCCTCCCGACCAGCGCCGGTATACCGCACTAAAACCACTGCGGGTTGCCATCAGCCGCTTGATAGGGAGTATCCCGGATCTGTCTAACACAGGACACCCCCCGCGACCGGCCGGTTCGCTCAAGGCTAACCGGGCTTCTTCCTAGTATGGGGGAGCTCCGACAACCTGGAGCACCCCCGCCGACACCGGAACCTTTCTACCGGGGCAGGTTCCCAGCCTTACCCCGAGTTCCGTTAGACGGGAGGTAGAAGGTGCGCATAGCGCCTCCTTCGTGCTCCCGTCCTACGTCGACGGAGCGGGACGGATATGACGTCGTCTTCTCTATCCCGCTCCGCGGCCTCCTTCTGTGAAATAACGGTTTCGCAGAAGGTGACCGCCGCCTGCCAGGCCTCATCGCTCTCGAGCATGCAGCGCACCATACTCGAAAGCGAGAGGTCCTCTCCAAGCACTGCCACGAGATCATGTCGCTGTGCGGCCCATCTGTCGCACACCTCTAGGGTGTGCTGAGCCGAGTCCTCTACAGCGCCACACTCGTGGCAGGCTGACGTCGGCTCTCTCCTGGCTACCCGACACAGGTATGCACCGAAACAGCCATGTCCGGTGAGCACCTGTGTCAGGCGGAAGGTAAGGGGTTTCTTCCGGCGGCGCATCCACGCCTCCAGAACCGGGCGCAGTGCCTCGGCCGTACGCTGGCCATACGGCGACTGCGCCAAGACTTCCCCCCACCCTCGCAACAGCCACTGTTGCCCGAGTTTCCGCACACGCGAGACCTCCTCCCAAGTCGGTGACTCGCCAAATAGTGACCTCCTTTGGGAACAGAAAAGGCGCACCTCGGCGAGCACCAACGCCACGAGCTCCCACGGTGGATCTCCAGCCAGGGCAGTGGCTGCCACCCAAGAGACCGTACGGTAGCCTCTGATTACCTGAACATAGGCCTGCCTCAATGAATGACTAGAATGTTTTATTTTTATTTTACATTATTAAATACTAGTGCTTTTCGACGTGATCATTAATAGGCAGTAAAGTGGACTCAGTGGACAAATGGTGTGACACCGTCTTTTATTTTATTGTATTGTTGTATGTATATTTGTCTAAAAATGTCTTTTTCAGACGAGTTTTGTGAACTGATAATTATAAATTAAAATTTAAAAAGAGCTTCTATGATCGTCTCCAATAATTATCATAATTATTATGCTTTAGAAGGCTATGTTTATATACGACGGATGATCCATGTTCCACTGTGTAACACTATATAACTATCCCTTCAACATTTCGGGTTTGACACTAGTTAAGATTATAATTTAAAAAGTGCAAAGTGTGTTTGTAATATTGTAACCACGATTAGATAATATAACGCAGGCTATTCGGAAAAAAGTTTTAAAATATCACTAGTAAATTTTACCCGTCAAATACATTATCTACGTACTAGCGTACTTCTACTAAGAATCATGTTAGTTTGTTCAAAATTTAGAAAATTTATATGCTTTTTATTTTTGATTGTTTTTACATATGACAGGTAAAACGGGGGAAAACAGCTAGTGTGATTTAAATCGGTTTATAAATCACAGTTATCACAGTTATAGTTTTCGTAGTTTCATTGTAAATAATGATGCAAATGTAACTCGGTTTATATCTGTTTAGTTTAAATTAGTTATTTCCACGTGTGGTCTGTGATAAATCGTGTTGAAAACTAAATTTATTACAAATTAGAGATAACTGGGATATTAAAATGAAACCAATGTTCATGTATCAGAAGAAGCAATGTCCCCAGGGTTATTTCAAGGTTATTTAGTAAAATTGGGTCCAGAACCAAAACAATAAAATTACTAAAATACAGACAAACATGTCCAGTGTTTCTGATTAATACCAATTTAGTTATAGTTTTTTTTTTCGAACGGGCCTAAGCCGTTGGCCTTTAGCTTTATCGGTTTTTATATATATCTTATAATCTGTGATACTTTATATGTTATAGCAATCCCGGTAATAGACCTTAGTTTTGCCAAAGGCGCAGAGGGCGCTATTAATGCGGGGCAAGAGAGACAAGAGTGTCAGTTGCTTTCTTGATTTGACAACTAAAAGATAATTTTATGTTTCTAATTTTTCCTCTCCATGTATAAATATTAATAAACCTAATAGAACTCGTTCTCACCGATCATAGCACTACACAGTACTATAATTTAATATTTACTAATTACATACTATTAAATAAGTCCATGTCAAGACAAGGAAGACAACAGGCAAGCCTGTTATAAATCTGGCCAAAATATTGAGACTATTTGGGTTTCCAAATACGAAAATACTTTGGCAGTCGTCTTAATAGTATCGCCACCTTGAAACAAATAAACGCTTCAGATTTACTGCAATATAATAAAGTGACACGAGACAATTAAAACTTACTTCATACTAAGGTCCAATCCAATCAGCTGGTCCATTAATTTTGAGGATCACAATTGATCTGTGTTTAATAGTGTACCTTATTTCGCAGATAGGTTATAAGATAAGTTACAGCATTTAAGTGAAACTTACTTTATTTGTTATTTAATGCCCACACGGATTTCATCAACAATGAAACAAGTTTTAGGTACTTTATCGCAATTTATAAAGATTTTTACAAATCTGACGCGTCAAATACTTTACAGCAAATATTTGTCCAGTGACCATAATATTTTCTAACTAAAAGTGGGACACGCGAAAATCTTAAGTACATCGCTAAAATCCCTAAAAGTTAGTATAATGTAACTCAAATCGTATTTTTTTGAGATGGATGTCGTCTCACCCTTTTTTTTCTTTAACGCCGGGAAATGCGTTAAGGCTTCCCTAGGGCGAGTGGGTCTCCCCAGGCGGATATGTGGGATGCGCTGCACCCGAAGCTGGTAAGTGGACGCAGCTCTAACCACTAAAACCCGGCAAGTGCCACCAATGCCACCACAGCTAGTCAGCTAGTCAGTCCCTCAGAGGACCGACGCTACCTCCAAAGAGGGATTGCCCCGCACCATAGGAAAACCCTCTCAACGTCGGGCCAGTATAATGAGGCGAGGTTCCCGTCTTCTTGTCGTCTCCTTTTATAAGAAGACAATCAAAACAAAAAGCCCGGTTGCAATTAGCTTTGCCCAAGGTGTTGGGTTCACCATGGGCGACTGAGCCCCACCGCCACGACAGGGCTTGAACCGTTGTGGGAATTGTTGTCTCTCCTCGTACAACAGACGATATCCCGTATCTCCGTATAGTGACCGGTCCCTGAAGGATGGGAGTGGCAATGGAACGACAAGCGTTCGTTATTTTCAACAGTAAGCGGATAAAAGATGATGATGATTAAAAATCCGTAGCTCTCTGTTCCACATTTAGATGTAATTAAAAAAGAAGTAAATATTATCTTAAAAAAATCTAATCTTTAAAAGCGGCCTACATCTGCGTCGCATCTAGTCATCGTAAGAATTGTAGATTTACTATAAGATCATCCTGAGAATATCACGAGATTTCTACAATACATTAATTCAGTCGGCTTATGTGAGTGTAAAGGGGGAATTCTCTTAATTCTCTTTAAAGTCCTTGACGTTGATTGGAGCAAATTAAGCTTAGGGGTTTGGTTATTCTAATACCTGTTTAAGCCTTTTGAAATTTGGTACTCATATAGATTATAATATTGTTTTAATAATAATAATTACTTAGAAATAATTTCCCTTTTTTTATTCATCATTTGTATTATTAATATGTTTTAGTGAATATTAATTATTTTGTATTCATTTTTAATGTTTATATTGTAGAAGTTGTTGCTGCGGTGTGTTATCACAAATAAAGTATGTATTGTTATTATAAAATCGGGTATCCATAGAATTAACACAAATATTTCTTCTTCAAAAATATACACTAAAATAATTTTCATTTGTATTTCAACATTTGTATGAAAACAATAGGTATATCTGTTGAATAATATTATGATTAAAATTTTAATTTACCATCGCTTCTGTTATTTTATATGTATATTATTTGTTGACTAGTACTTGGATAAATAAAATTATTTGTTCTATCACTGAGTCGAAAAACTTGAACGAGACATTTATGTATTTAATCAATCAAATTCTATTTATTGTTAGTCTGTAAGGCAAAGCACTCGCTCCATCTAATGATAAGTGGTCAGGAACGGATTCCTTTGATGGCAAGTCTTAGTGTAAGTATTACTTACCTAAAGTAAGTTGCCTGCTGCCTAAACCAAATTATTTTCCAAAACAGTTTTCCAAAAAGTTTTTTAATGGAATAAGTAAATAATTGCGAGCGACTCAATAGCATCCCTTCCACCGTAAGAAAATTAGCTTGTATATTTATATATTGTATAAAAAAACTTAGGACTGGAAGACTTTTTTTAGAAATCTTCATTAAAATCATCACCATTATTGCTCACTGTTGTGTAAAGACCTCCTTTTTTCTGCTAACCTCCTCTGTCCCTTGCCTGTCCTCCATATTTTTCCCCACCCGCCTTACCAACCGGTGCATATCCGTAGAATCCTCTTAAAAAACACCTTATTGCTAGCGAAATAACGTTTTTGTGTAAATATAAAATGAGCTCCCCTAAAGTAATTTCAGCTCATAAGCAATATGTATTAGGCTCAAATTTATATATTCATATTATGGGCTGTTAGTGAACCCGTGTGGGGAATTGAATAGATAAAATTTGATGTGTAGGCCTTTTACTATAAGTCGACAAGTTATGTAGCTACTATCATCATCATCATCATCAACAACAGCCCTTTTAGGAAAGACTTTTAAAAGGATCACTACTTGTCTGTTTGTATTAAACAAAATAAAGCATCAACCCATATAATAATCCTTTGCTGGGCACAGGTCTCTTTGACATCAGGTGAGGAAGGTATCAGGCCACAGCTCTGAGATGCGCTGGCCCAATGTGCGTTGGTGAACTTCAAACACTTTCAATGACTTACAATCTCATGATATTTCTATTTGTTTTTATATGAAAGTGAAATGGGTTTTTCTAAATTTATACGTGCGATCTAGACACGAGACCATCGCTTGCTCACCGATGAAGGAAAACATTGTGAGGAAACTTGCATACCTGATAAGATTAAAAATCTTTGAAGGTGTTTAAGTTCACTAACCCACATTGGGCCAGTGCATCTGTGAACAATTTTTTACCCTTTTCGTCTGATTTGGACCCGTGCCCAGAAGTAGGACATAATATAAGGGTTGATACATTACTTAGCGACGGTGGTCCAGTGGTGGACGGACTCGGCCTCTTCCAGGTTCCAGGTTCGATTCTGACCTGTCCGTGTGTGCCTTGAAATGGGGTTTTCTAAATTTCTAAGTACACACGAGACCATCATTCACTCACCGGTGAAGGAAAACATCGTGAGGAAACCTGCATGCCTGATGAGATTGAAAGTCTTTGAAGGTTTGTGAAGTTCACCAACCCGCATTCGGCCAGTGCATCTGTGAACAATTTTTTATCCTCCTTATTTCGACCTGTGCCCAGAAGTAGGACATAATATAAGGGTTGATACATTAAATAGCTGGTGATTAAATAGCTTTTTTTATGATGCTGGAACTAGTGGAAGAATATATCTGATGTTGATTATTACGCTCTTAATATTATCCTCATCCCTATCAATTGAAGCCACAGCGGAATTCCCAATCATCAGCAGTAGCTGTAAAGCAGCAATAAATCGTATAATTAATCATATCATATGGAATACTAATTACGGATTAACAACATATAATTAACATGATATAAGCTATAGATAATCCATTTTGTCCCCATAGTCCTTAACATGTCAGTCTTCTTTATGATAAATCCCATATTGAGTCACAATACCTTTGTGCACGTGTGGTTATAATTAATTATTATACGTAAATTGAAAAAATAATGTATTTTTGACATTTTGAATCTTCATTTATACTCGGTGCGGTGTAGCTTGGTGCGGCTGACACATGCCAATATGACGTTGACACACATGATTAGAGATGTGACGTTATGCAATTTATTTTTATCGCTAACGATACTCGCAGCGGAAGTATAGTTCTTCTGTTGTGCAGTGTATCTAGGTGTATAAACTTTTCAATGTATATATTTAAGGGCTAAATAATAGTAGCTTTGAACTTATATTAAATAATCAAAATCAAGTTTATATTTTTTTCGTGACAATTTTTTAACGATAATGATAGATTCTGTTGTTTCATTAATATAATGATAGACTTTCTATAATAATAATTGAACTACGCCCAATATTACATTTTTTATTTTAAAGAACATCGACTTTCCATTCTAGTATAGTACATCCCATCACTAAGCACGTCTATGGTTTTACGTTATACGCATAGGACTTTGATTAATTTTTCTTTCCATTTGATTTTATTAGGAGACTATTACATTCTGGTTGGGTTTGATATAATTTACCACAGCAATTGGCGGTCTACTATTTTACAAATGAGGTATTAATAAAATACATAATTATATTTTTTTAATTGCGAGGGCTTGCAAGAGTAAAACGTAACGGTACTGGAACTGTCACCCGCACCATGCTACACCGAAATAGGTATAGTTTTATGTTTTATTTTAACATAAATCGCTTGTTTAGGAACAATTACGTTATCAGAATATTAAATCGTAAATAATTGAATAAAAATATTGCTAACAATATTGTTCAAAATAGAACATTTTGCATTTAGCGAACGACCTGTTCACAATCCACGCTCCACGAATTAAAACTGAAGAAATTATTATGTATTGTTTTCTTATGTTTACGCGAATTTCACTCATTATAATGAAACAACTTTTACGGATTTTATCGCGGTTTATTTAGTTTTTTACAATCCCGACGTTTCGGACACTTTACAGCGACCATGGTCACGGGAGGACTCTTACACACACGTAGGGGTGAGATTTTGGTCTCTGCATCTCTTCAAGAAATTTAAAGATGTTACAAATCTTGCGCGCTTTGTCATGAAATCTTCCAGGCGTCGAATTTTGTTTGCGGTTTCCAGTCCGTACTGGTTCACATATTGTTTTCTTATGTTTACGCGAATTTCACTCATTATAATGAAACAACTTTTACGGATTTTATCGCGGTTTATTTAGTTTTTTACAATCCCGACGTTTCGGACACTTTACAGCGACCATGGTCACGGGAGGACTGTCAGTCCTCCCGTGACCATGGTCGCTGTAAAGTGTAAAAGTTGTTTCATTATAATAAATTATTATGTATTTTAAATAGTTTTATTAAAATTATATTGCGATGGGTTTTTGTACATATTATTAAACTACCAAAATATTTCATCTAAATAGTCAACCAGTTTAATAGTAGTTCAGTGACATACACACGCACAAGAATACATAAAGTAGAACCTCGATAACTTAAAAACCTCTATAACTTCAAAAAACAATATGTTCCCTTCCCTTAACCTATCACTAATATGATCCTTGATAACTTAACCTCTATAACTTAAAATATTTTGTGTTTCCCTTGGACTTAGCTTATCGAGGTTCTACTGTAATACACAAAGATTTAGTGAACAAGGCATTCGTTATATCAAGCATAAAGTTAATTTTGAAAATATTATGAAGGATAGCAATTTTTTTCTCATTAATCAACCATTGAAACCAATCTCTCAAGGAAAGGGAATCCAATTAACACGACTGCCCGCAAAACGACACATTTCATTTATCATGATGGTTTTTAAGGATTGTTATTTGGTTTACAAATTCCGGCACAATTAAATATTTTTCCTTAAATCTATAAGAATATTTCATTCATTTATGTAATAATAATATATAATTCATAAATAAAGAGAGAATAAAAAAGTGCTGAACATAAAACAAATACAAACGAATACAATAAAGTATGCACGATACATATTAAATTCGTGTAATCTACGAAATATCGACAAAAGAATCAGTGTTTAATGTTTTGCGGTCACGAAAACACGAGATTGGCAGCGCAAAGGTCGTCATGTGCCAAACAGTTACGAGGCTTATCTCAGTGATCACCAGGTGGCAAGCTCATTTAACAGAGAACATGCAATACGAGGTGGCTCCCTAATACTAACCAAAACAAATCTAAAAGCTAAAGAAAGAAAAGATATTGTGAGCCTGTCTGTTGAACGCACTATTGAAATAGCTTGTGTAGAGCTTGAGTGTCTTATTATTGTAAGCGTATACAGACCTCCTAGTGGGTTATATGATACATTTGAACAAATTATGGAAGAAGTTCTTGTCAAGTTATGTGTATCAAAGAAATATTTAATTATATGTGGTGATTTCAACATTAATTTATTAGAAAAAAATCCTACCACTATCAGATTCATATCATTATTTAAATCATATAACCTTAGTAACTTATTCTTAGAACCCACTAGAATAACTTGCACCACAGCTACTTGTATAGATAATATATTTAGTAATGTAAAACCATACAGTCAATCTGTTATTAATAAACTTACTTCAGATCATTGTGGCTTGCAAGCTTCATTTAAAAACATATCTAAGGAAAATAATAACAAAAAGAAAGTAACGTTTGTCCCTGTAAACGAAAATCGTATTGAGAAGCTTAGGTGCAATATAACTGCTAAACTCTCGTATTTTGATTGCAACAAAAAAGACCCAAATATTCTGTATGGTAAATTATTTTATTTAATAAAAAATGAGTTTGACGTTATATTTGCACCTAAAATAAAAACAGTCAATGCAAAAAATCTTAAACCTTTTAATGAATGGGCGACTTTAGGAATTCATAGAAGTAGGCAGAGATTGTATGAACTTTATGATGAGAGGTCGTACAACACTAGTGAAGCGTTTAAGAAATATGTAAAAACATACTCTAAAATATTTAAAAAGGTATGTCTTAAAGCTAAATCTTTACATATTAAAAACATTATTTCGAAATCGGATTGTAAAATTAAAACAACGTGGAGCATAATTAATAGAGAAACTGGGAAAAATAAATACAAAAATACTGAATATTCCTTATATATTGATAATAAGCGAATAGATACTGATAAAGAGGTAGCAACTATTTTTAACGATTTTTTTGCTAATGTTCCACTGACAACAACTAAAAATCTTATATCTTCTCCTACCGTCGCCGAGACATTACTGAAAAAATGTGTCAAAGAAAATAAACATGTATTTAAATTTCAATATATTTGCCCAAAAGATGTTATCAGTGCTTTTAAACTAATTAATGTTAAGAATACTACAGATTTGTGGGGCATGTCTGTAAAAATTATAAGACACATTGTGCATATCATTGCACCGACTTTAGCTATCATATTTAATGAGTGTATTGATTGTGGTGAATTTCCTGACTTAATGAAACACAGTAAAGTATTACCTCTTTTTAAATCGGGTAGCAGTACAGACCCTTCGAATTTCAGACCAATTTCCATTCTTCCAACTCTCAGTAAAATATTCGAAAAAATTATTTTAAATCAACTTTTACTGTTCTTTAATAAGCATGAGTTACTACATAAACAGCAATTCGGATTTACTAAAGGTAGATCTACAACAGATGCGGGAGTTGATCTTCTAAAATATATATTTACAGCTTGGGAGGAGTCCCGGGATGCTCTAGGTGTATTCTGTGATTTGTCCAAAGCTTTCGACTGTGTTGAACATGCGACGTTGATCAGGAAATTGCACCACTATGGTATCAGGGGTGCTGAACTTAAACTATTGACATCTTATTTAAATAATAGAACTCAAAAAGTAATTATAAATGGTAAAAGTTCCTCTGGTACCAAAATAAAAATGGGGGTGCCTCAAGGATCCATTCTTGGTCCATTTCTCTTCCTTGTTTATATAAATGACTTGGCTTCACTCATGAAGGATAAACATGAAATTGTATTGTTTGCTGATGATACATCTGTAATTTTTAAAATTAAACGACAGCAAATGGTCTTTGACGAGGTAAACAATGCTCTTTCGAACATGGTGCATTGGTTTAGCGCCAATAACTTATTGCTTAACTCAAATAAAACAAAACTGATAAAATTTACGCTCCCTAATGTTAAGCAGGTGCAAACTAGTGTATCACTTAACGGAGAGGTGATGGACTTGGTGGATTCAACCAAATTTCTCGGAATTACCATAGATACTAAGCTACAGTGGGCGCCACATATAGCCACGTTGGCAAGTAGGCTCGGTACTGCAGCTTTTGCAGTTAAGAAAATAAGAATCATAACGGATGAAAATACGGCGCGATTAGTATATCATGCATATTTCCACAGTATTATGTCTTACGGCATTCTACTGTGGGGGAATGCCGCGGATATTAATACGATCTTCTTGTTGCAGAAGCGAGCTATTCGAGCCATATATTGTTTAGGCCCCCGTGTATCATTGAGAAATAAATTTAAAGAAATTGCCATCCTGACTGTCGCTTCTCAATACATATTTGCTAATGTGATGTATGTCCGTAAAAATATTAATGAATTTGTAAAAAAATGCGACAACCACAATATAAATACTAGAAACAAAAATAAATTAAATGTTCCATTCTTTAGACTGAATAAAGTTAGTACTTCGTTTATGGGACAATGTATACGTTTTTACAATAGGATCCCAGAAAACGTTCAAAATCTTTCCATTAATAAATTTAAGAAAATTGTTAAGGAACGTTTGTGTGGTAAAGCCTATTACGAAATAAAAGATTTTATTGAAGATACCACACCTTGGGAATAAGACACTCACTCTTAAGATATGATGTTACATGTTGTATTTATAAAATATTATGTACTCATTTTATTGACAAAAGAGCAACCCCTAAGTTTTTTTCTCGTTTTTCTTAGGGGATCCTGTATCCCAAGAGGGTTTTTTTTTTTTTTTTTTTTTTTTTTTTTTTTTTTTTTTTTATATACTATTACTACTTATTGACTACTTATGTTTTGACTTATTTCAAGTGTACAAGTTGTACCTACGTAATAAAGATATTTTTGATTTTGATTTTGATTTTTGAGGCTCCGAAACGACGCACCCCTACTAAAAACTTACAAAAAAATTACTTAGTACTATTGTTACTAAAGATGCTTCGCTTTTGTAGCATAATAGGTTAGGATACATTTTAGGCACACAAGTACCTGGTAAATAAATGGTCAACCATCTTGTGTAGGTCATTGAATAAAAAAGGGTGGTAAATCTCGTTGTTCTTCTTTTCCAAAAATTGTGAAAATATTTAACAGAAGAAATAAGCGGATTGGAGATCCATGAAGTCGACATGCATCATAATTCTGCTTCAGAACGGTCGCCTCGCAGTTCATTGAGGGAGGCCTGTGTTCAGCAGTGGACGGATAAAGGCTGATGATGTTGATGATGGTGGTGGTGGTGGTGATGGTGATGATGACGATGACGAACGAATAGTGGTGATAACCAAGATTTCGCAACAAATAAATCTGTTGTGGTTTTCATAATAGATGACATAAAAATTGATTCACTACTCCACGTTAACCTAGTTATATTTGCAATTTGTATTTTGGGATGTAAGAAACCAATGCAAAGCTAATTATGTTATACTAACAGCCATTGCGGCTACATCTGACATAAGGTAAAGTACAAAGTTTTTTTTTATCAGTCAATAGTTTTCTTTAATAACGCGGCTGTCGAAATGCAAAAAATAACTCCGAAATCAGAGAAGTAGTTCTGGAGATTAGATACAAGCAAACTCTACATCATGTAAGTGTTGGTAAGCGGTTTATCAAAGGCGAAATGTACATTTAACTGACGTAGTTTAAATTTATATGCTTAATGTTCTCCGGTAGCAGATTACCGTAGAATAAGGAAACATTTTGGAAGAGATCCAACTCACCGTGGGCACTGCTTATTTGCTGAACTAAATAGTGTCCTATTTCTTTGCTATTTCAATAATTATGAATTTTCGGTGCTGTAAAGTTTCCGAAACGTCGGGCTTGTAAAAAACTAAATAAACCGCGATAAAATCCGTAAAAGTTGTTTCATTATAATTATGAATTTATTTAAAAACACTAAAGTATGCCAAGAATTCAATCATTTTCCATAATTTAAATTATTACAAATCTAGAAATACATATATACGATAAGTTGTGTTACTATTTCTTACACTAAAAATCAATATTTTTAAGGGATTAGGTTTGAAATAATCAGCAGAGCATTAGGAGTCCTTTTGTGTTGTAGATACAAGCGAAACTAATTATTTAAAAAAGTAGTATCAATCCCTGCACGACCAACTGCTGGGCTGAGGAGACCCGTTCCCCTTCCGAAATCAAGAGGAGGGAATGGGTTTCACCGAGGCGCTGGCCAAATGCGGGTTGGTGAGCTTCACATATCTTCAACGACTTTTGCAGCATGCAGCTTTCCCTGCGATGTTTTCCTTCATCGATGATCGAGCGATGGTCTTGTGTTTAGGGTGTGCTTAAAAATTTAGAAAACCCATTTGAACGCGGATCTTATAGCTAAAGAGGCCGAGCCTTTACCCCCTGGACCATTGTCGCTCACTATTAATATCAGGTTAACTATCCTTTTTTGAAAAAAAAGCGCTTCGTACCATTTATGAGTTTCCAGTGGCCCATGAGGGATAGGAAAAAGGAGGGAAACGCATCTATTCTCTGGTTGTGTGGATTCGCATAAACGTCAGTAGTCACCTGCTCTGACTGCTCGGTTTCTTCTTTATGATATAAAAAACCAGTCAAAATATGCTGCGCTCCTGTTAGTTCGGGTACCGTAATCCTGTTTTTCCATTTAACTAATTTGCTGTGTTTCTTTCCAGGGATTATTGACACAGAGACTTAGCGTCTTCCGTCTTAAGAAAGGTAACACATGAATAATATACCAGCTATTTTCCAAGGACAGCTCGTTTAAGGTTATGGGTAACGCTAAAAACTTACCATTTTGGACTCATCTGTCGCTATTATATTTGAGTAACAAAGAAAAGAGAATAAAAAAATGTAAGAAAGCGAAAAAAAATACTCAACAGTTATTTTGACTAAAAAAATTCCTTGGCAAGTCATAGTTTCAAAAAAATACGCAAATATTGAAAGTTTCGGAACTAGTTAGCTAGTTAGTTGAACAGGAAAACTGTTAGTGAGGAAAATATGAGCTTCTAATTTGCAACTTACTGTCAGCGTGTGAAAGAACTTTTTGATGTAGATAAAATTGGTCAAAGTTTAACTTTTTTGTCAGAAAGGGAAGAGTTGAAGCTTTGTGGACATAGCGAAATACAAGAACTAAAATATGTAATAATAATATAATAGAAATTTTAATGAGCGTTTAATGAGGGTCGCTTCAAATTTCAACGTTAACGCAAGTTGGGAGTATAACAATAATAATGCTAAATATAGGCCTCCTTTAATAAACGCCCAAACGGCCGATCCCATACCTTAGAAAGGGGGCTCAAATTGTTTAAAATAAATAAAAAAATATTTTAATTTTTCCCTATCTAAACCCAGAACTACTAACTCAATACTTAAACTTAGCAGTAACGTGTTTCCTACCAGATTCTTAATCTATTTAAGTCCTTGATTCTGATTGGAGCAAATTCAACTTGGGCTAGTTAGGACTTGATGTTTGAAGTTAGTCCTTTTGGGGTAACTGTATAGTACAGAAATATTTGATAATCTTTAACCATGGTGTCCCATGATATTACAATGAGGATAGCATATGTGATAGTTTAAATATAAATCTTAAAAACTAGCGTGCCTTCTAAATATTGGTATAAATAAATAAAACGAGGATTTATTTACGCATTTCTCGAGTAAAAAAAAGTCAAATAGCTACCCATATATTATGTCCCACTGCTGAGCACGGGTCTCTAAATCAGGTAAGGAGGGTATCGGGCCATAGTTCACCGATTCCCTGGTCTAATGCGGGTTGTTGAACTTCTCACAACTTCAAAAACTTTAAAGCCCATCAGTCGATCAGGTTTTCTCGTAATGTTTTCCTTCACCGATCTCTAGTAGAATAGGAAAAAAATATCATTTTAGTTGTATTCTTATAAAAAAACAAAACTTTTCATACTGTAGTAATAGCAATTCGAAAACGGACACGAGTTTTAGCATTCATCGTTTCCTCTTTTTATTTCATCGTCCTTGCTTTGAACACTAACAAGAGCTTTCACGGTTTTTGATTAAAATCCCGTTATCCACCGTGTATTCGGTCCGTTATAGTATAAAAAGTATGTGCACGGAAAATAATAATTTTAAAATTTTTACTTTCAATAAAGTCTGCTTTATTAATTCAGAACGTAATTTCAGGAAATATTGTAATGAAACAAGAATGTACATAATTATTCAAGGAAATTAAAATACATAATAAAAAAAATTAACCCAACATACTGACTGGGAGGATGAAGCAAATAACGAAGATCGAGGAAGAGATAGTACTAACTCCAACTAGACGTGACGACAATCTCCGCGTTGGGATATTGCCCTTTTCATGTTCATTGGAAAAGACCTGATATGTCTAGCAGCGACCGAAGACAAGACGGTAATGAATAATGATGATTGTGAGTGTAAAAATGAAAGAAGGGGGAATATATTGCACCCAGCAATGGGGAGAAGATTGATAATAACGCGAATGGACGCGTGCCTTTCACTTTTTATGTCTGTCTCTCTCGCTCTTAGGCGGGCTAACCATGCCCGAGTGGAAAGGACGCGTGCCTCTCACTCGCTCTCATTGTGAGCGCATAACGTGAGCGGAGCGTAACGCAGTTTCTTGAAGTGTCACCCGGCAAACCAATTTATAAGACGTTGTCACGTCAAAAAAACGTGAAATTAAATACAGACATTTGATAGCAATGCTATAAAATAATCTTTTTTTGAATAAAACAGAAATGTAACAGCTGACTCATCGCGGGCATGCAAAATACTTTAGTGCTAAAATTCTCTTAAAAATACGTTTCTGAGATAAATGGTTATATGCATTATATAGTATATTAAGAGTATATTATTATTAATAGTACTTATATTATTAATAATTCAACCATACACTTTCATACACACAACAGGGATACCCTTTATGTATTACTATAATAAGGCTCATTATTCACTAAGCAACCGTTATCTGTGAGCCCAAGCACCATTTCGTGTATAGTTAACGACTCCTCAAGATATACGGTTCCTACTTGGTCACGCTCCAAGTACATAAAGCACTTAGGGGCCAAATTACAGGTGCGCTAAGGTAAAATATGGCCTTACGGCGTTTTCGGTTCAACAAGTCAAATTCATGAATCATATTTATTATGTGGTTATGAAATGCTGAGCGACGGTGGTCCAGTAGTGTACGGACTCGGCCTCTTATGCGAGGGGTTCCGGGTTCGATCCTGACCCGTCCGTGTGTGCCTTGAAATGCGTTTCTCTAAATTTCTAAGTACACACGAGACCATCGTTCGCTCACCGGTAAAGGAAAACATCGTGAGGAAACCTGCATGCCTGATGAGATTGAAAGTCTTTGAAAGTATGTGAAGTTCACCAACCCGCACTGGACCAGCGCGGTGAACTATTGGCCCATTACCCTCCTCGCCTGATTTCGAGGAGGAGACCCGTGCCCAGCAGTGGGACATATAAGGGTTGATACTTTTTTTATGAAATGCTTTGTGTTGGCTACGGCTCGTCATTAGATCTTAAACTATCATTACTTCAACTGGATAGATTATAGATTTATAGATATAGATCATAATATTATATTAGCTTATCTGATGATTAATTATCGTTAGCCATAACTGAGCTAAGCGATGATGGACCAGCCGGTATGGGTCGGCCTCTTGAGCTTCTAGGTTCGACCCTGACCTTGTATGCCTTGAAATAGGTTTTGTAAATTTATAAGTAGACCCTAAATACGAGACCATTGTTCTCTCACAGGAAAACACCGTGAGGAAACCTCTCTGAAGGTGTATAAATTTGACCAACTCGCAACTATGTCCCAATAACTCTCCTCGTGAAATTTCTAAGAGGAGTACCGTGCCCAGCAGTGGACATATTTGGCTTGATACTTACTTTACATAGCTGATTAGTTGGCCGTATTCAGTTATGGACTAAAGAGCATGTAATGATATTATTCAGCTTGTCGTAAATAAATTGTAACTTTTACAGATAAAAAATATTCCTGGACTAAAATTGTTGCTAAAAGTTATTCGACTTTTACGAAATCTCTAATAAATAACTCCTGTGGGAGCCTCGAGGCTAAAGCAATGTGTCATCGACGGAGCGATAGACAAAATATCTAGAATAAGGGGTTGGTAATACATTCCAGGAATATAATATTATATAACTTTGTATTTTGTTTGTGTTGAATGCGAGTAGCAAGGGATCGGCCGTCTTGGCGTTCAAGGAGGGGGACCTATGTTCAGCAGTGGACGGATAAAGGCTGATGATGATGATGATAACAACTTATTTTATTAAAAAAGATATTTAAGATTTATAAAGAAAAATTTAACTATAGTTTTTGGCTTCTAATTTTAGGTAAGTTTAATGAGTATTATTTATTATATAATAATAAGCACATATTTATGTGCATGACATGTAAATATGTCCCTAACCATACTAAATGTATGAAACTGATATGATTCTGGCGCGTCACGACACGACACGTAAGTATGTTTCTGCCTTATTATATGTAGATATGTATGTCATTTTGGCAACTCATAAAATCCTAACGGGTTTGTTATACAGAATAATCCATTCATCATTCTTTCCTTGCAGGAAATCCCCTACCCGACATTTTCGGCAACAAAAACGATTCAAAACAGTTGACGATATATCATATTTCCTATTCGTTGGGGAACGCCAATGGGAACCCATTTCCAGGGCATCCCAAAATATAAAACCTACTTGCATCAAACGCGGATACCTTTACTTCGGCCACATATCCAATTCGTTCCGCTCGGTGCTATTCATTACCATTTATCATCCTGACACACCGCACGTTAATGCGACACTCAATCATCATCATCATCCTTTAACCGTCCACTGCTGAACATAGGCCTCCCTCAATGAATGATAAGACGACCGATGCCCTGTCACTCGCATCCAACGAGGACCTGCCACTGCACGGAGATCGTCTTCCCATCTGGTTAATGGTCTACCAACACTTCGTCTACCCAAACGCGGTCTCCACTGTTGAACTTTATTGGCCCATCGGCCATCCGTTCTTCTGAGTGGTTGCTGTTAAGTATCCGAACAAGCCCATTGCCACTTCAACGTGCATATTCTTCGCGTGATATCGGTAACATTAGTTCTTGGTTTTTGTTTGTTTTGGTTTGAACGTTTGTCAAAGTGTGTGTCAACTAACATCGCTGTTAAAGGCGGTTAACATACGATTTAGAGTCAAAGACAGCTTTGTATTGCAGTTGTTATGTTGACTGCCAGTCTGATCAAATTAAGTAATTTACCCATGCTTCAAGCAACTCATTTGACACTTAACAAGAGACTGGACAGTTGATTTGTTAATTTTTGCGTTGATCAGCCTTTTGGAAACCTGGCGTCAGTCGGCTGTCTGTTTAGATAGTCTTAACAAAACTGGCCAGTACTATATTAAATCATAAGTCCTTGCAAAATAGCACCGATTCTAACCAAGGATTCGCGAGGCTATTGAAATTAAAAAAAAAATCCCAATTTCAATAGAGAAGATGGTTCGCCACTACCACCTGCTTGGGATTCTTTAATTAAAATAATAAAATCAAAACCCAATATAATATTATTACATAATAAATAATCAGTTAGCACCTTCTACCTAGATAGGACTAAATAAAATATTGTTGTATCATTGGGTAGTTTCGAATAACTTTGTAACAGTAGAACGTCTGACACCTCAGTCCTCCCGTGACCATGGTTGCTGTAAAGTATCCGAATCGTCGGACATGTTAAAAACCTAATCAGCCACAATAAAAATAGTAAAAATAGTTTTATTATAATGGGCCTAATAAAATAAAAATATTTATCAGAGCTTTTAAAAAAATTCGGTGGTAAGTGAACATGAGTACCACCATCAAGTTTGTTTGATGGTACTATGATACAGCTTGACTGGATTACTTTCCTAGGTTAGTGGTATGGACCAGTTATTATCATGATATGTTGATTAGATGGTAAATCGATATAGGTAGCTTTACCACTGGCTTCAGCCGGATTTTAAGGATCCCGGATCTGCTGGCAACAGGATCATCTTAGTGTCAGGCTGGTCTCAGAGTAGGCCAGACTACAGAAAGTTCCTGTCCACTATGAAGACTTGAAACAATTACAATAAAATTCTGTTTTCACACATTCATTTCAGGAGATAGTTCTGCACATTGAGGCTCTATTGAGAGGAAAAACCCGTGATAATTAATAATAACATTGAATCGAATCCTTTATACTAAATCGTTAATAGCTTTCGCTAAACAAATTTTAAACTTTATTAATTTCCCACTTTCCTCGTTTATGTTTGATCGCACTAAGGCCTGTTTAATAGAAACGTAGAACAAACAGACTTGTTGTTTACGCGTTTAATGAAATTTTAAACGATTAAAAATATTGGCTCTTGAGTTACGTTCCTTTTCTTGAAGCATAGCAAGTACCTCTTTTACTTAATATTTTGCAACAAAGGAAATGTTAAAAAACGCACGTGGACATTATCCGGCTCGAAGGGCAAGAAATTACGGAGGCGCCTAATTCTAACTATCTATCAGCGGGGTGTAGGAGAAATATCATGATTGACAGGAAACAAACAAAATGCAAATTTAAACTACTTTTTTTAATAATATTAATAACAAATAGAAACTCAATATTATATTATATAACAAGTAGTATAAAAATTATGGCGACGACGACCACGATAATAAGAAGTTTGGGCCAAGCGTATTAAGATAAGTTCTTTTCATATTATATTGTGATAATTAAAAAATATATATTTTCCTATAATGTGAATAAAACTTTTATTCGACAGCTCTGAAGAAAAATTTTACGACAAATATTCCTTCATATTTTTGTGAATATTTCCCAGAAAATTGTTGATTTTTCAATCTCGAAACCGTCGATTAGAAGAATATTAGAGATCAGTGCATATTCAGCATCGATTCCCATTTTTGTGGTACTATCACATCAGGCCAAGAATTTCCCATTTAACCTAGAATTAAACATATCATTGTTAAAATATCTTATAATTAATATAAAAAAACATAGCATACATTTAAAATCGCAAGGGCGAAAGTAGTAGTAAATAAAGGAGTCGAAATAGTGGCATTTCAACTCCTTTCTGAACACCCGTGTCAAACACTAAGTTATACGCATTCACTGAAGTCAAAGCAGCAGCCTCTACACCTGCATCTTAATATAATCGTCTATAAGAGTGTGAGAGACGATTGCCTACTGCCTACAGGGATTAAGGGATCTAAGGCCTTTATAGATCTCTAAGGGCTCAATGGCTCAAAAAAATTTCGCCAGACATTCCCCAGTGAAGGCTTTCCTTGAAAAACATCGCGAAATACACAAACACGTCTGATAAAATTCAGAGTATTTCAGGCTTGTCTAATATATGGAACTGGACAAATCCGATTCGGTATATTAAACCATCGTTAAAGTGAATGGCCGAACGCCTGATTATACCCATTATGATCAAGGTCAAATTGTATATAATCTCTATACCGTCTATGTGAAAAGATCCTAGAGTTGGAGGGCTTTTGACTGGATTATGCTATTTATAGCCGCCGGGAGACTTGTCAGCGTTTTGCCTATTTAAACCTATTTCTTGCTTCAATATCGCACAAATCATCCTATTTACGATACGTATTTTCTTATCTATTTTTTTCACACCATATAAATGAATATACACCATGTCAACTTAACCCCGTGGTAAGTACATAAGAACTTGTGTTCCCTAGACTACCTAGGAAAGGAATGAAATAAGAAAGAAAAGAAATTTAAAAAACTAATATAAATCTTATTTCTAATATATATGTATAACTATATGTAACACGGTGGAGACAGTTCATTATACAAATTATTTTTAATTGTCGGGATTCGAACCCGCGACCACCGAGCAAAGTGTAACCAAACCATTCGACCAGCCAGCCTCCAATTATGTTTAGTGAATTGGCAAGTCGACCAATCCCCCGTCACTAGCATCCAACCATTGTTACGTGACCTCCACGGAGATAGGGCGGCGATACACGTGCGGGTCCCGGATAATATAAAATAAAATTATTCCAACAAATACTACGGTAATATCAGCAAAAATGTATTATTACAAGAATCTGAAAATACAAGGAAACAGTAAATAGTAATGACATACAGTTACTATATCGTTTTGTCGAAACAAAAGAACATTATGATAAAGCAAAATATCCATATAAGACAGCGATAAAAATAATGCAAGCTTACAAAGATCACTCACATTCGTAAAAGCGAGTTATCAGAATATTATCTAGAATATTATTACTTTTATTAGAAAGTGCTTTATAAAAAATATTTATATAATACCAAACCTTTTTTCCAAGTTTTTTCCTAGAACCGAGTACTGGCTAACGCTTATATCCTAGAACCGAGTACTGACTAATGTGAAAAGCGACTCAAAGTAAATACGGTTACTGTGTTATTTCAATGTACTATTTTTGTTTTGGGCAAGGAAATTTTTCATCATCATTAATACGTATATTATATCTCTCTTGCTCTTGTCAGTGGAGTATTCGCCACTCACTTCTCTGCCAACACCTTAATCTCCTGATACGACATAACCTGTATTATCTCCTTTATTTCTTCCACGTAAGTCCGTCTCGGTCTACCTCTTCCTCCTTTTCCCTTAATCTTTTCTTCTTTGATATTTTTTAAAAACGGGTCGTGTCGTTTCAGGTGACCAATCATACTACCTCTTCGGTTCTCTATAGTTTATATCTAATATATTATATCTAATCTCTACAAAATCTAAACTTGCCAATTAGTCTGGAAGTATGTTTATCTCGACTCAAAAAACAACTTGTATTTACGATTGCGTTTGAGATGTACATTATAAAAGTATTTCAAAAATGCCGTATTCAAAGATTCTCGTTCAAAAGAGATAACGGAAGCACAAAGGGATTTCATTTACAATTCATTTTCCAGACCATAGACGAGTCTGCTAAGCGATTCTATTACGACTCCGTAACGAAGCCTTCCAGTGCTTAAGATGTTAGTACAGCAATGGTAGTTTCATTATACGTTGAATATTTTTTATAAGATCAAATCACGGCACCAATATACAATAATAAAAGTGTGTAAAAATTTAGCCTAACTAGCTGCCCACAGCTTCACCTGCGTTAACTAAGATTTACAATGGCCATTTAGAGTGATGATAGCTTAATAGCTTTCTCGATAAATGGACTATCCAAAACTGAAAGAATCTTTCAAATCCGTTGGATTATATATATATAGTTATATATGTATAATAGTGCCTTAGATCAGCGCGTTCGAACAAAAACTCTTCAGCTTAATATATTAATATAAGATACATCAGTTCTTTTGTAGTTATATTCGCCAATAAAAAACAAATCATTTATTCAAATATGATAATTCTTAAAGTTCGTATCGGTATGCACTTAAAAAAATGAGCTCTTTAACTGCGAAAAACGTAAAAAAAATATAATTGTAAGTTGACATTTTCTATCGACATCCCAATTTATCACATACAAAGTACATCAAACAAAATTAAACTGAAAATAACTATATTTTGTGCAAATATTCAAAAAAATCATAAATATAAAATATTTGTAAAAATCTAATCAAATCGTTATAGGATTTGCTTCTGGTAGTTCTGTTACATAAAATATGTATTCACAGCTAAAAATAGATAAAATCGTTTCAGATGTGTTATTACACATATCATTTATTCATCACATATTATCACATATTATTTATATACCAAACTATTAGTTTGGTATAGGCCTATAATTGGTACCTACAGTGTTTGATACGGTTGGTTGATATAATAGTTCATATAATAATTATTACACCTATAATAATTGAGTGAACTTAGGCCTCGTTCGCATATTGCGTTAAAGCCCGACATTAGTTTCAAGCTCCGCATGCTCAGTTTGATTTAATGTCTACGTCGAAAACTGCTTGACAATAAACTCTCGTGGTGTCATTTAAACGTTTTTTAACGCTCGGTTAAAAAGCGCTCGCACCGGAAAATCCAGGGTGGAATTAAAGAAATAAAACAATCATCTTTCTTTCAAACCGTATTTGGTCTGCTATTTAATTTTTAAGCTTTTCTCGTTACTTTTTTCTTATAACATAAACAGTCATGTATTTAATTTGGTCTCCTGGAATAAATCTAGTATCACTATAATCGTTTTTACAACTTATGTTTTTAAAAATTTAAATCTGTACATTCGTCTTCCGATTTGAAATAAACCTGGCATTACTGTGAAGGTGTTGCACGGTTTGAAATTAAATTTCGCTAGCAACGTCAGACGGTGCACATATGGCGTAACCTTAGAATGTTTTAGAACATACTCGAAACATTCTAAGCAGTTGGAATTTTAGACAAAGAATGCTTTGTAACATTTTACAACCTTTGCTAATAGTTTGATAAATCCAGAGGAAAGAAGGTTTTATAAAATTGTCGGGTTACAAACGTTCTAAAATAATATAATTATGTAAGCACATTTATTATCTTATGTAATCTTGTGTAATTTTCACCAATCCGCATGGACTAGCGCATCGCTGAACTATGGTCGAATATCACCCTCGCCTGAATTCTAGGAGAATTGCTCAGCAGTGTAAAATATAAGGATCGATCCCATACTTCATTTATCAAAGAACATACTCCCTCATAAACGTCAAGCCGACTGATATCTTGCCACATGCCTCTTTCTTTCTTTCTCTTCTTTCTTGTCACACAAAAAGTAAAGTATTATTGATATCTTATAAAAGTAGTATGCCACTTTATTAGGAGACTGGAAATTCTACTCCCACCATAAGCGCTACGTTCTACAGAGAGATTATATTTTTTAAATATTCATTTAAAAAATATAATAAATTCATTTAATAAAGGGTTAAATCTTTGCAACTTTTATTGAAAGAAAGAAAGAAAAACACTTTTATTATTTACAACAACACACACAAACAAAATATACATAGAGCTTATGGTCTTGACAATCTTGTTACAATATTGGTACTTAACTAAATGCAAACCGCATTATAAACCATACTCGTTAGCCGTAAATACCAATTTAAATATTTTCTAAGGCAAGCAAAACTAATAAACATATTATTAACCGACTTCAAAAAAAGAAGGAGGTTATCAATTCGTCTGTAGGTTTTTTTTTTTTGTATGTTTGTTACTCGATTACTCCGCTGTTTGGGAATGGATTTTGGGGATTCTTGTTTTGTTAGTAAGCTTATGTTTCCGAATTGGTCCCATATTAATTTGATCGACATCTGATCAGCGGTTATTAAGTTATATTCAATAATATTTATTGGTTGGTTTTGTATATGTAATATGAATAATATGAACAAAAACCACTGAATAGGATACTTTGGAAAGTATCAAAGTATTGTGAGGTCATCATCATCAACTTTCATCCGTCCACGGCTGAACATAGGTTCCCTCAATAAATGCTAAGACGACAGATCCCTTACCACTAGCATCCAACACAGATCGGGAACGCCAGAAATTTTGCAAGTAAAAATAAAAACTATTTTACTTATGTATAAACTTAAAACTAAAAAGTGCAAAATAAAATTAATTTTAAATAAAAAACCAAAGACCGACTTCAAAACCATACCTTAATTAATGTACAACTAAAAATTTTTAAATAATATTGAAATACTTCGAAGTGAAGTAGAAGACGTATTATTATTTAAAATCGGGTATTTTTGGAGTCGGTGCCAGCCAAAGAGGATATTTTAATGATCAATCACATACACCAAGTATTGAGAAGATGCCTGTGAAGGGCAGCCATGTTTTAGTATGGTTTTGAAGTCGGTTTTTGGTTTTTTATTTAAAATTAATGTTTTTTTAAACACTATAGCATAGTATACTATATATTATTATGTACTACATATATGGACCCTGTCAAAATGGCATGGCGCTTTATATTGGACAAAGTGAAAATTTTAAAAACTTAAAATAATAGGTTAAGAGTGAGAGTGATTTTGAACGATTACTTGATGGATATTATATTCAGAGAAGCGTTTAAAGCGAAAGTTACTTCACAGTACCTCGGGGGGTTTTCAAACAAATCTAATTGAGTCGCTTAGATCCCTAGAACTGTCTTAATGATTCAAAGGCGGAGATTCGATTTATTGAAACCTTATTAAATGTGTTTATAGACTAAGGAATATTCCATTCAAATAACACAGTGTTGTAAACTTCAATAAGGCTTTATAAAGAAATTATCATTATCAGCTCCTACTTATTTTGGCGTTTGTTGAATGAGGCGTCCATCTAATTTGATTAAGATTAACCGATCGCGTTAAGAGTTCGGTCAACTTTTTAGCTAAAATATGTATATATAGTTCTTTTTATATTTAGTTGTCACAGCAATTCGTGAGTTAAAACGCTAAACACAACTTCACTCAAAAAAATAAATGCGTGTTTCGGTTAAGTATGATTATTTAATCATACTTGCGGCGCACAGCACACGGCACTGTCAATAAAATCTGAATTTTACTAATATTATACACCTGATGATGACTTGAATTGTAACTGTAATAATATCCTACTAATATTATAAATGCGAAAGTTTGTAAGTATGGATGTTTGTTACTCTTTCACGTAAACACTACTGAATGGATATTAGTGAAACTTTACAATAATATAGCGTATACTACGTGAGAATATAAGTGAAAGCCCCAAAGAGAGACCTCCGACCGAGCGAGAAAGTATGCTCTTAAGTTAACAAGTAGGCGTAGCCCACTTGTTAACTTAAGAGCTGTATATAAGAGATATATAGCCCCGAAGTATGAAACTTTGATAGCGCGATGTAGGTTTGTGGCTCTGATTGGTCCGCCACATCTTACGTTAGGATAGTCAACACTAGAACCAGGTGCTGGGGAGTAGCCCAAATAAGTCTACCTGGAAGTATCCAGGTAGACTTATTAATGTTCGTAAACAACACTGACTACTTACAATCATCTAGCCCATCTACTTTCACATATCGAATGAACTAAAAATACCAACCTTAATGTAAATTTATGAAGTATATTTTCAAAAATTATGGCGCCGCGATCTCTGGTGTTCCAATTAAGCTATAAATTTAACTTTACAACAGTTATTTCTCGAACGAAACCGCTGAAATATTTTTTGTATATTATGTATAATTTTTAATTTATTAGTGGAGGTTTTGAAAGGCAGATAATTTGTATTCACAATAGAAAAATGATGGTCTTATATGGGTATATTCAGCCTCGATAGGAGACCTAGGTTCAAGATTGACTGGTCCTAAAATGCGTTTCTCTAATCACTTAGCAATGTGAATACTGATTAAATAAACGTGTTAAAACTCAAATAAAGGTAGTATGCTAGCTGTATTGTCTTTTTCTTAGTAGACGTAATAGAAAGATGTCAAATATAATTTACATCTGTATTACCTACAAGTATGTATCTGGCGGAGACGGAAGCTGAAGACGGAAAATGATTAAACACGACACGACACGGTGAAAATGATGATGATGATGATGGTGGTGATGATGATGATGATAGTGATGATGTATATGCATACACAGAACCTGCAAGAACCAATTTTATCGCACAATATTAATACCCAATATGAGGTGCCTCGGCATTCATTACCATATATATCACTTTAACAAAAGATATTGCATCTCCATAATGCGAAGCAGCTTTTAAAATTATATCAAAAGATATACAACCGGTTTTTATTAAATTTAAAAATGTCTATTTAATTCTGTAGGGTATTCAATGTTGCTATACGAATAGCTTTATTTAAAAAATGTAGAACGTAAGATGCTTGAAAAAATAATTAATTTTGAATGAATGTAAGAAAACTTTATGCATGTTAACATATCAAATTGTAATTTTTAATAAAATTAACTATCATCATCATCATCAGCCTTCATCAGCAGATCAACTTCGGCCTCTTTCAGAATTTTTGTCGATCAATCGCCACGCGCATCTAACCAAGTATAAAACAAAAGTCTAAGATAACTAATGTACATTCATCATCAACATCATCATCATCATCATCATCAATACTACCACCATTATCATCATCATCATCATCATCACCATCATCACCATAATCACCACCACCATCATCATCATCATCGTCATCATCATTAATTCATCATTTTTGATTTGATTTGATTTGATCTGTTAAACATAGGCCTCTTGCAATGAACGCCAAGACGACAAATGTTCATTATTAATAAATTCGGATTAGTAAACTTCCATCAGACATGCAGCTTTCCTCACGACGTTTTCCTTTACCGTTGAGGGAGCAATGGTCTCGTGTATAGTGCACTTAGAAATTTTGAAAACTCATTTCAAGGCATCACAGGGGGTCAGGATGATCCTAGAGGAACCACACTTAAGAGGCCATATAAACAGGACCAGCGTCGCTAGGATGTACATTTTCTTATTTCTATTTACTGAATTTATATGTAAATTAACATTTAAAGCCCGGGTAAGCTCTGGCTATAGTTCCTAAGTTACTTGCGCCATAAGCGGCTTAAATACACAATTGCGCCGTCTAGACATCTTATTGACGTCCTGTCGTTTTATATCGCCCTACATCGTTCGTCAAATCTGACGAGACGTGGAGTATTTCGACAAAAATGCATATTACATACGGTCGAATTAAGAAACGCCTCCTTGAATTCGTTTAATAAGTTATGTTTGATTTCAAATATATTTCTAGACTTAAAATGATCTATAATCGAAATGTGTCCTAAATATTAATTATGACCATTCCGTAAGCCCTCTTTCGCATGAGCGCTTAAAAAGCGTCCAGTTAAAACCCAACGGTGGCTAGGCAAGTCTTTCAAAGACAAGCTCTTGCAGTAGCAAGACATTCTAACCTGATTAATGGCCAACTAACACTTCCTCTACCTCAACATCTAGAACACCTTAATATTTAAAATTAATAATATTTTGGAAAGATTTGTCACTTTGTATCGTGTTTTATCGTGTTCACGAGAATTCACTTTCAATTCAATATATTTTTTTAACTTTTTTTCTGTTATTTCATTACTTACAAGGTACAATGTGTCACTTACGCAGAGGAACTAACGTTATTAATAATAACCAGGCAGTGGACTGATTACGCACTCATATAAGCCAATGAGGTTCACGAGTGGAGATCCAGTTTTTAGACGAAGCCGTCAGCCATTAAGCAGGTAGGAAGATAATTTCCGTGCAATAGCCGGGCCGTGTTATATGCGAGTCGCAAGGGATCAACCGTCTAGGCAGTCATTGAGGGAGGCCTAAATTTAGGTGTGCGCGGATAAAAGCTGACTATAATGATAAACTAAAACATTATATTATATTATGAAACAACTGTTTTTAGTATATTCATAGTGTTTTGTAATGTAAAAATAAATAATTTTAACATTTTTCTTCCCTTCTTTCATCCCCTTAAAAAAATTCTTTGTGTTTCAGACAATTTAATATTTATAAGGTTATTAGCAGACCTCCGCATCACCTCACATAAAGGTCTCGAGACTAAGGTTGAAGAGCTCTTTAAAAGCAATGTCACGTTTATATGAGAGGGTTAGCAACCGTTGAGGTCAATAGATTCCTGTAATAATATTGTTAGTTTATTTTTACGAGGCATATATGACTAATGGGTGTATAATATAAGGGGTATGGAATAAAATATTTATTCATTTTTAAAATATTAATTATTTTCTCAATTATTAATGATGCCAAAGATATTTGTAAAGAGGTAGTGCCGGGGTGGTACCTCTCGCTCACATAACACCGGCGTAAAGTGACAGTTATGCTGTCGCGTTTCGTGCGGTTTGTGAGTTTCCGGTGGCCCGTTGGGGGATAGGGAAAAGGAGGGCAACGCATCTGCATAACCTTTGGTTGTGTGGATGTTAATGGACGTCGATAGTCGCAAGTCTTCGGCTGTTCGTTTGCCCGCCTATGCTATAAAAAAAAGATGAGTACATAAGTACACGCGACATTTTTTTTTTCATTATGATTGGTATATTATATATTATTGGTATATAATACGTTATGAGATATTAAGTATCTTTTATATTCACATCTCGTTTCCTTGTATTAACTTCATATAAGAGACAGTTATTATTTTTTAAATCTAGCTCGGGAGCTATCTTCTCCAGTTGCTTGGTATTAAATTCAACACACGGTGCCGCAGACGTAACGTAATGCAGAAACCATTTTTATATTTAACCGATCTAAAATGCATGAGGTTTACGATTCGATTAATTTGTTAATTATTATAGGTGTCTCACTAACGCCTTCTGCCGCTTTGTGATCCCTGATTCGCAGGCAACAGGATCACCTCAGCGACAGACTGGCCCTGGGAAGGCCAGATTCTTCAGATATTATAGGTATCCCTGTGAAATATCTGCGTATACCTTAAGGTTTACATGTCCGCATCGCACGCATCGCAAGCATCGGATTAAACGGATAATATTTTCTTCTACACTAATATTATAAAGAGGAAAACTTTGTTTGTTTCTTTGGTTGTAATGAATAGGCTCAAAAAGTACACGACCAATTTTAAAAATTCTTTCACCATTCGAAAGCTACATTATCCACGAGTAACAAAAGCTAAATTTTGTTTTGGAAAAAAAAATTGAGTTCCGTAAGACATATGGGTTTTTCGGATACAAGGTGTAAAAATTCCCCGTAAATCCCGTTGCAAATCTTAGTTAACACAGGTGAAGCTGTAGGCAACAGCTAATTGTATAGAAACTGCGAGTGCCTTCAGCCACTTTATGAACCCTGAATGGCAGGCATTACGATCAATTCAGCGGGTAGCTGGCCCGGCAAGGCTAGACTCAAATAGGGGGACCGGACGCTACCAAGAAGTCCCCACGACGTTGTCTCTAGCGGGGTCCGGGTATCCATCCAGAACCCGACACGAGCACAGGAGTGTTACTGGAAACGCATTATTAGCGCCTCCAACGCACCCCCGTTCGTCGTCCACGGGGAGACCATATGTAGCACTGTAGCTCTGTATAATTTAAATTATGGTTACAATTATTCAAACGTTAGAAGTTAAGAAAATACGTTATATAAGAAACGAAAACTCCCTCATAAATTGTGTTAATAAGGCGTTTTAAGCACACGTCGCTGAGACAGACATAAATTTAAATCCTGTTAATTACAGCTGGCTGGCGCGATGTAAGACGACATGTAAATCTTAACTTCAATCTGTCACGCTCAAGGTTAAAGCTGTGTTGTTAATATGACGTGTAAATAAGCATTTACTCGTATATGTGGTTAGTGACATTCTTGTCTAGGATTTATCACATTATTGGAGTTTATTGGAGTTTACTCCTTAAGAATCGATTTTCATATATAAGGCGCCCGGTATGCGAAAAATCCGAGGGGTAAAACCAACTGAACTAACGAAAAAGTGTCACGTTTTTGGTGCGCACCTTTAGTGCGCAACTTTCTAATTTAGCTGTGAGTGTATTGAGACGTACATAGGGTATGCTGTATAGGCGACTATACCTATATACTATATGTTATTGGGCTTGTTTGTTTCTATTAGTGTCGATGTATTTATATTGCTATTTTTTTTTGTTATAAATATCAATAATTAACATTGTAATTGTGAAGTTATAATTTTTTTTGCGTATGGTTAGATACTCGTACTTGAGGAGTAAACTCCAGTGGTGCGTCGGAGCTGACACACACACATTTTTTTTTATTATCCAACACGTATCCTGTAAACCATTTTTATGACGCAGGGAAATGTAATTAGCACCTACTGAGCACACTGACGTATGTGAGGACTCATATAGGGTCATAGTTCACCGATGCGCCGACCCAATTAGTGTTGGTGGACTTCACATACCATCAAAGATTTTCAATCTCGTCAGCCATGCAGGTTTTTTTACGATGTTTTCTTCACCGGTAAGCGAACAATGGTCTTCTGTTTAGGGTGCAATAAAAAATTTAGAAAAACCCATCTCAAGGCATACTGGGGTCCTGATTGAACCCGGACCCTTTCGCTCAAGACGCCAATTTCCACTGGACCATCGTCTATGCAGGATAGTAATATTTTTACTTTTCTAATAGACATTTTGTTCACCGTTACGGCTTATAGAAAACCATGAAAAGAGGTTCTAAAAAAAGATATATCTTTCTTTCTGTGGAACATTCGTGTATATTATGTTTGAGGATAAATGGGGGACGTGTTAGGGGGTACGTGATTTCTCCTAAATATCGAGGATAGTTGTGGCAGCACTCGTGTTGTTTCGAGTCCCATGCTTTAACGAGTTCTATTTCAGAGACTCCATGTAACTTTCCTTCATTTATGTTTCCCATTGTGTACTATTTTTTAAGGTTTCATCATCATCATCATCAGTCTTTATCCGTCCATTGCTGAACATAGGCCTCCCTCAATGAACGCCAAGACGACGGATCTCTTCGCGCCCAGCGGTTTCACCCGCGTACTCACCATTCCCGTGGGAGTACGCTAATAAATTATAGCCTATGTGTTATTCTGATGTATACGTCTTAGATTATTAATATGTCTAGATGGAGTGTCGCCCTACAATCAACACAAAAAAAAACTGGCCAACATTTTCAAAGATGTGTTCGTGAATAGTGACACCAGCTACTACAGTTCTCCCATAATCATCCTTTTTAATCTCGTTACACTTTTATAACACAAACCTTCATTATAAATAAAAACAATAATGCGTATTCTATGACAGCGGGACGGATACTAAATACGGAGAAAGCATTTAGAGGCCAACAGTTGGACGCTATTATTTTGTTGCGAGTTTTCCGCGCGACACTCTATCTAGACATAATATTATTGATTTAAGGTATAAGCTATATTACTGTAAAGTTTCATGAAAATCCATGCAGTATTTTTTACGTGTAATGTAACAAACTTCCATACTTACAAACTTATAGGGTTTATAATGCTAGTAAGAAATAAGATTAATCATTATGAGCCAAAATGTATGACTGTTTTGTGAGCTTTCCATTTTTAATTCGACCATTCAAACTAAGTGGCTATTAATAAATAAGTTTGATCATTGATAGTGTAAAATATTATTTTAAACAAAGTTTTAAATTTTTTACTTATTTTTAGAAAAAAAAAGTGGCTTGCTTAGTAGTGTTAATCTAATAATTAGAATGTAAATTATAATTGGAACTTTTAGATCGATAAAAAATGCAATATATCCAAACGCTAGATTTTCTTTTTATAAACAAAAGATTTAAAGTTATTAAATAACATTTTATCCAGCGCATTCTATCAATCACGAAATAAACTTTCAATTGCAGACCGACCGGCTGGAAATATAAAATTTGTTTTTGTTTGAACAGTCGCAACGTGAAATATTTTAACAATGGCAATAACAATTTTATAAAAGAGCCATCGAAATTGTCACCTGATGGTAGACAACTATTTCATCATATTAATGTTAAAATGCACATATAGGTGTATTATACAGATAATAACTATTTCTAAAATTAGAACCCATAAAAAACCTCGAGGGATAAAAGTTTTTTCCCTTTATATTATCTTTATTTTTCATATCCTACTAATATTATAAATGCGAAAGTTTATAAGGATGTTTGTTACTCTGTCACGCAAAAACTACAGAATGGATTTTGATGAAACTTTATAATAATATAGCTTATACATCAGATTTACAAATAGGCTATAATAATTTATCCACATACTTTCACGGGAACGGGAAATACGCGGGTGAAAGCGGGGCGCTGCTAGTACTTACATAAAAATGAACATAATGGCGTACGCCCATATTAATGCATACATTATAATCTATTTTGGTACCCCACAAGCATACTTTCCCAAGCTCAACAAATAGAGCTTATCAAAGAAAAAACCGAACTAAAGTCTGAAATAAATTACACTTGGCCTTTTGATAAATAATTGGGTGTAAAGATTTATATATTATTATCAAGATCGTCGCCGAAACAATCCATTGCTCATGATGATGATGATAAAGATGATGCTGATGATGATGTTGATGATGGCTATCAGCGTGATATAAGCGATCGTTTGTCCGAGGTATGTAAATAACAGCGCGGACGTCGAGTGTACAAATCGATTTACAATTCAACCTAATATACGCCTGCAACGTTCGCTCGGTGTGTAAACTTTATTGCGGTTGGCCTGTTGTGTTGCTTTTTACTGTGGAATCATTATCAACATCATTGGTACATCATTGTGATGATGTTTGATAAAACATGTGCCAGTCTAAGTCTTTTTTATCGCATATGGTGACAAAGAACAAGTGAGAAGCGTACAACAGATCAAGGAGAAGGTTTTTTTAGCATAGGAGGGCAAACGAACAGTCGAGGCTTTTTGGCGACTATCAACGCCCATAAACATCCAAACAGCCAGAGGTTATGCAGATGCGTTGCCCTCCTTTTCCCTATCCCCCGATGGGCATACAGACAGCATAGGTGTCACTTTATGTCAGTATTATGCGAGCGAGGAGTACCACCTCTGTCGTGCCGGCCCAAATCGGCTGCAAATCAGCATGGCACTAGCTCTTAAAATCGTATTATATCAAGAGGTGAAGGAATGAGAAACAGGACCTTTCCTTTTCACTATTATACTACATAGAATACTTTCGATTGGCACTAATTCCACCGACAAGAACAACGCTCTCAAAAGAAGAAAGAAATAGTGTCAAAGAAGCAAATGAACATGAAATAAATCATAGCTCGCAACTTAAAGGACCATTACGCTTGGGTTCAGAAAGGGCTTGTGTTGTGGACTCACAGGAAAGCTAGGAGAGTTTTAGGTATGAGGTAGACAGACGTCGACTTAAAAATAAGCAGCTGTACATTCCTTAAGTAGGAAGAGAGGAGTTGCAGCGTGAACTCGTGCCGATGGAAAAAATCCCTATAGGTGTACCGGTTAGGCTCAAATTAAGAGCCCTTCAGTCGAGCCCTTGCCTAGCGAAAAAAAGAAATACCCCTGAAGGATATTTTAAAATCTTTTTTTAAACTCTTTTTCCCATTCAGTATATCTTTTTTGCAAGCTAATAGCTATTTATATTCGGCTTTGTTTAAACAAGAAGCAATCACGTTTTTATACGTTGTTATGTTGTCGTGTCACGAATTCCTATTTATGTTTTTTAATCACTGTAAATACAATGAGAAATATAAGTATTGTTGCGCGGCTCAGCGGCTCGCAGCGATGTTGTTATGGATTTTTTAAAGAAGTAGCATTATTTTTTTTTTAATTTTTTTTCGTGTTTTTTTGAGTGATAGGCTAAATATATTTTTATCTACCTAAGTATATTGTTTTTAAATATTTACGTTAGCGTTTTTTAAAGAAACAATGCTACGGATTTAATTACGGTTTTTTTATGTTTGCCCAACGTTTTGGTCTTTAGTGGTTACTGTAAAGTATCCAAAAAGTTCGTGGTAAATACATAAAAATCGCTTAGCTCTGAGTATATATGAACGTGTCATTATATACGTCAGTTTTTTGGCAATATTTTGTTTTTTATAATTTAACTTGCTGGATGAGACGAACAGTACAAATCATTTCGTAGTGGGCCGAATCGTAAATCTAAAGCATTCTTAGCATTCGCATGAAAAAAACCCAAAAAATAAATAAAAAAAACACACGCAACTCCAATAGATCAAATTTATTTAAAAGAGATTTATTATTGTAGATTATGGTATCCATACAACCGGTTTGACCATGGAAAGAAACATAATGTGTTATGCTTACAAATATATCACGATCACTATCATCATCCTCTATCCGTCAAATGCTGAACTGAGAGATATCTCTCAATGAACGCCAAGTCAACCGAATCCTTGCCACCCGCATACAACACCGGCTGTTGCACGGAGATCATCTTCTCATCTTTTTTTTTTTCTTTTACGCCGGGAAATGCGCTGATGCATCCCGCTGGGGAGTGGGTCTCCCCAGGCGGGTATGTGGGACTCGCTGCGCCCGAAAGATGGTAAGTGGACGCAGCTCAACCCACTAAAACCCGGCGAGTGCCACTACTGCCGCCTTTGGTGAGGTGCCCCGGATCTGCAAGCAACAGGGCACCTCGACGGCTAGTCAGTCCCTCAGGGGACTGACGCCACCTCCACAGAACGGTTGTTCCGCACCACAGAACAACCACTCCCAACGTCGGGACAGTACGATGAGGTGAGGTTCCCAACCTCACCCCTTGCCCCCTGCTCTTTTGTCCCCTCTTCTTATAAGAGGGGTACAAAGAGCCCCCTTGGCTCAATTTGCTTCGCCCAAGGTGTTGGGGTCACCCTGGGCTACTGAGCCCCACCGCCACGACAAGGCCTGAACCATGGTGGGGATCATCTTCTCATCTGGTTAATGTCCGACCAACACTTCGTCTACCCAAACGCGGCCTCCACTCCTACAAGTATAATACATAATAAATCTAATTATTTTGTGTTGAATTGAAAACTGGATTTACAAATTACACTTGGCTTCAGATACCAAAACAATAGGTTATCTAGTGTAGACTAATTTGGATAGCAGCGGAGACGTGACGTCACTTACCATGTAAATATATGTATAGTTTCATGAAATATGATTTTCTTGTGTAAATTCCTTTGTTTGTCACTCCAAAACGCTATTATTAATTCTGGTTGTAATATTTATGTGACACTAGCTGTTACCCGCAGCTTCGTCCACGTTTGTTTTAATTTAAGACGTGATTTGTGAACTGTTGTTTACTACAATATACATTATAATCTTGTCCATTTTTAATTCAGTAATTGTTACTATTAAATATTATTTAAAAACTCATTTGGTATTTGGTATTGACAATATTAGACAGAATATTAGTAAGATACTTAAGAAATATTCTTTTCAGGCATCTTCACGCGAAGACGTTTTTAAACACTTTTTTATCGGGCACTGTTGGATTTTCGACATTAAATCGAATTGAGCATGCCAAACTCTCAACTCGAGCTCAAACCATGCAGTCTTTACAGTAAATGCACTCACACATTTACTGTAAAGACTGCATGGTTCGCGGGATATTGCTAATTAATATATAATTTTATATCTTTTTTTTAAAGTGTATTTCCGCAAAGTAACGCCTGATTCTATTAACTGAAATAATCGTTGATATCATTTAATTTCAATTCAATAATAATCAGACCGGTGCAAAATGCTCTAGTATCGATTTACCTAGGCAAAAAATAATAGGCAACCTAATGTCAACATATTCTGTGGGCGTCATATTTTCGATTGGTATAGAATTGGTCAAATAATCAAACCGGAGAAATGTTTTTTTTTAAATTATTAATATATGATTAATTAATCATATCCTGGACTGAATTTTTTTAGGCAACCCATATGTTTATTGACATATAAAATTGAATATAAAATAAGTATTAATTCATCAAATAAGCATGTCGGTGAAGGTCGTTTTATATAGCGTATCCTCTGCTATTATAAAATATGAACCCTTACAAAATGTTTTTTTAATGATTCATCATCACTTTCAAGAGCACTTTTAACCCCCTTTCGTCTATATTTATGAAGGGGTCGCTCGATCCCAGCAGTGCATGTGACACTTTGATTAAAACGCACTACGACATACCAATTATGGAATAAATTAGCTGTATTGGTAATCCTGATGTAATCATGCGGTCTTTGAGTGGGTCGTAGATTCAAATTCAGCTAAGGGGATATAATTTGTTTACTGAATTTGTCTTACAACGTTTACATATTGTGAAGGCATATTTTTGAATGATCGAATAAGAATTTGCATAAGTTGTCATACTTATGTTTACGCGTTCACTCATTATAATTTTACTTTTACGTATTTTATCGCGGTTTATTTTACTTTTGCGTTCCCGACGTTTCAGATATTTAACAGCAAAACCACATATAAAAATCAAAATCACATCCTGTCGTCATATAAAAATCTAAATTTCTATGTGTATTTGAATAACCCTTGTCTGATACTCGTAACACAAGTTTTACCTAAAAAATTGTATGACGCGCGTGTTACCAGTCGGATTTGGAAAATGGTTTTTCATTTTCATTTCAATTATTGAAGAAGAATATTATAATAGGTTATTAAAAAAAACGCCTTTTTTCCATTTCTCGGAGGATAAATCCGTGTTGAACTATAAGTAGTTAAGTTAGTCATTAGTTAGTATTCTTAAAATGATTAAAGATGTTATCCGTCTTTTTAATTACTAAAAAGTAATTAATTGAAGTGTTTTTACACCATTAACCCTAAAATTAAGACATAATTTGTGAAGAACAAAAGCTCATTTGTGACAGAAAAAATAGTCATTACTTGATTCTTTTTTTGCTAATTGGTTTTAAGATCATACGTTTTTTTTTCGTTAATTTAATTTCGATGGTGGCCTTCAGGGTCCAGCTTAGTAGTAACAGTTGTATCACCTTTTTCAAAATGTAATGAAAGATGCCACACACATGCTTGAGCAATATTTTTTTATTTTTTTTATAGAATAGGAGGACATAATATGCAAACGAACAGCCGAAGCCTTGCAACTATCGACGCCCATTAACATCCACACAACCAGAGGTTATGCAGGTGCGTTGCCCTCCTTTTCCCTTTTCCCCCAATGGGCCACCGGAAACTCACAAACCGCATGAAACGCGACAGCATAACTGTCACTTTACGCCGGTATTATGTGAGCGAAAGCATCATAAGCATGACACCTCTTTACGAATTAGTATGATTTTAACAAATAAACGATTATAGACACAAAACATTAGTTGTGATTAATTTCCCTAAATAAATCACGTATTAAAATAGTTGTGTTCGAGGATTCAATGAGTGAAATTAATATTGCCATAACTCATACCGGATGAGTTCAATAATATCCATGTTTGCATCCATATGATAATGATATGTTTTATGGAATTACTATGTTCGATGATAATATTATGATACTAGTCATTATTAAAACTAATCAAAACGATATTTTTACCATTTTTTATAACTTGATTTCGGAGCTTGATATTTCGACAATGTCTACGAAAGTCCTGACCATAAGACTAATAATAAATGTGTATTATAAGAGAACATATTCTCTCATAGAAATCTAAATAATAATTTTTATATAATATAATATGTCTCTAACAAAATAAAAAGAAAAACATGACAAACATCTCGTTTTGATTAGTTTTAATAATGTAAATAACAATGTTAATTTAAAATCCTATTTAATATACTATTAGGTTATTTTTTATGTTAGTTGGATAAACAAACAGACAGACGGATCTTCGTCGTATATTTAGATGACTTGTTAATTCTGTCAACCTTTTTAGATGTTGATGTTAGTAATTGCTGTCTATTCTCGAATGAGTGAATAACAGCCTGTCTTTAACCGCAGAAAAATTCAGCAACATAACCAGCAAAGTCTAACTAAAATTACTTTTGTAATTAAGTTATTCGAACATAATATTAATACAAGGTTAGTTGGTCGAGATAAGAAAAACATATTTCTGGAAAGACGCACTATTCCATGTGAGTAAAGCTAAGAACATGAAATATCAATCTAAATAATAATAAAAGTATGTTAGTTTTCAATGCTCTTTCATGAAAAAACTATTAAATCGATGTTGATGAAATTTTAGAATAGTATAACTTACACATCAGAATAAGACATATGTTATAATTTATCCCTATACTCCCCAATTTATCCTCGTACCTACTCCCACGGGAATGAAAATTATGTGAAAACCTCCAGGCGCTGTTGGTGTATGAGTAGAAGCTTGAATTTGTGTAAAAACATAGTTTCAACTTATTTAACTACTAGAAACACGAATTTTAGACACATTTATATTTTCACTTGACCTATTCTGACATTTTTAAAAATGTTTCTCGTAAAATGAGTCCGTTTCTAAAGGAATAAGCTTTGGTCACGGAGCTTTCAGTCTAAATCAAAACGTACATACATTTAAAAGGAAAACTATTTTTACACAACACGACACGACACACTGCAGATTTTTTCAGTCGATAAGCAAAAGGTTCAACTGTAGTATAACTTATAAGCCATTAATACTTTGTGAATGACTTCTTACTTCTGTGTGATGGTCCAGCCAAAATGAGAACTAATCACCTAAGGTTTGTTTATGCGACTTCAGGGCATCAAAGCATCAGCTTGAGAAGAATTAGACATTGCATTATACATTGCTGTCGCTAAAACTTACCATCAGGTAAACTAACTGTCTACTATGCAATAAAAATAAATACTATTTTTTACAGAAGAGGGGCAAACGGACAGTCGAGCCTTTTGGCGAGATTTTTGGTTTTTTTTTGTTAATAGGGTTATTTTAGAGACCACAGTATAAGTATCAACCTGAATCTCAACAAAAAACGAAAAAGCATAATACGGTCGAAGTGTGAAACGCCTCCCTTTTTTAGGTCGTTTAAAAAACGAATCAATCGGTACACTCACACTTACGTCCGCCACGCGGCAATACTAACAGCACTGCGAGGTTCGCTTACAAGTCTCAACGATGCGCATGGTTGTGTGAGTGTGACGTATATTGGGAGTGGTTGTTCTATGGTGCGGGGCAACCGCTGTGGAGGTGGCGTCGGTCCCCTGAGGGACTGACTAGCCGTCGAGGTGCCCTGTTGCTTGTAGATCCGCCTTTGGTAAGGTGCCCCACCTTACCAAAGGCGGCAGTGGTGGAACTCGCCGGGTTTTAGTGGGTAGACCTGCGTCCACTTACCATCTTTCGGGCGCAGCGAGTCTCACATACCCACCTGGGGAGACCCACTCCCCAGCGTGATGCGTCAGTGCATTTCCCGATGTAAAAAAAAGTGTAACGTATCGAACGTCAATTCGTTTTCCGGACTGTACTATATTGTATGTACCGTTATTAAAATATATATAAGATTTATTTTAATCCTTATATTCTACGTGCTGTGTAAATAGCATAAAAGCCGAAAGCACGGAAATGGAAAGAGTGAAATAAAACCACTTGGAGTGGCTAATTGGAAAGCGGGGGTATGTATCACAGAGCACTTCGGAACGTGGTGTCAGTTGGAATACAATCGCCGCTGATTCGTTCACTTCACAATAGGACCAATGATCAAATCCTACTAATATTATAAATGCGAAAGTTTGTGAGGATGTTTGTTACTCTTTCACGCAAAAACTACTGAATGGATTTTACGGATAGGGAAGGAGGGCAACGCATCTGCATAACCTCTGGTTATGTGGATGTTAATGGGCGTCGATAGTCGCCAAAAGGCTTAGACGGTTCGTTTGTCCTCCTATGCTATTAAAAAACTGTACTCTTTGTATTTGTTTTTTGTCACCATATGCGATAAAAATAATTGGAATGGCACGTGTTTCATCGTGCATCATAACAATGATGTACAAAATCCTAAATATAAAACCTAGAATTATTGCCAAAATACTGAACATTAAATGCAATAAAAATTTATAATTTATTTCTAACTCACATTTGGTAGTAACAAATTAATATGTTTTCATATTAAAATAATTTATTTTATCGCATTTGGTATTTAAATCAAATAAATTTTGACTGGTTTTTAACATTATTTGGAAGAATATTTGAATAGTTATGACGATAAAGAGCAGAGTGCGCGATATAACGCATATGGGTTTTTTTTCGAATGGTTTTGACTTTTAGGCCTGATGGCCTTTAAGCTCGGGCAAATGGAACGAATGCAGGCTGTCCAAACCCTATTATTTTAAAGCAATTGTGTGAATTGTTCTAATTCTATTCCGGCGTTGACAAAGTCACAGGCACCAGCTAGTGGAGTATACAGGCAGGAAGAAAAAGTAACTTTGGAACTTTTTCTACAAACGACGGCAATTTCTCCCCAAGACCCGTACAATTCCATAATTGTGTGATTTCGTTACGTCAAGAAAGCTGTCGCATTAAAAGTTTTATGAAGACAATTTGAAATAATTGCGACGTGTATTTCAGGTCCTTTCCTTACAATAATGACCCGGTCGCATTCGTAAATTAAACTATCCACTAATTGCGTGGTTTGGTTAGTACTAGCTGTTGCACGCAGCTTCCAATGCAACTAAGACTTAAAACGAGTCCATAACTTTTTGAAAATTTTATATAGCCTATGGGATAGTGTAGCTTCCCAACAGTGAAAGAATTTTTCAAATCGGTCAAGTAGTGGAGCCTATTCAATACAAACAAATAATCAAATCTATTCTCTTTATAATATTAGTATAGATAATATTCATTGCAAAATAAATTAAAGGGGCGGGGGGGCTTATCCTTCTATATGGTTTCTATAAAGTACATATCCGAAATAAGCTGAAAGAAAGAAAAATATCAACTCTTAGATGTCATGAATTATAAACATTGCCCTGCTTCATATTTATTATAACTTGATGTGAAGTCAAAAAGGGTCCAGTTCATTCTCACAATAAACTAGCCCAATCATATTGCATGACGAGGTAAATTACACTCGTCCTGCATATAATCCTACAGAATAGTAATGTGAGCCATAAAAAGCCGCAATAGCAATTTAACCAAACATTCATCTAGACGTACATTCCATCGACCAATCAGAGCGCAGAACGTAGCGTCACAGAACAAAGTCAGAATTTGCTTTCCTACAAAACGTATATACCTAATACCCTTACCTCTTTATTTCAATGATCAACTCCATGGTTAAACTAGGCAATGTTCATTAATACATTGTATAAAACTTATGTTTCATTTATGTATTATCGAAGAATTTATTGCATACAATAAATTCAGTAAGTAGGTCGTCGTCTCGTCTCGTAAAACATGTCTCTTATTTGTGAGTATTATAGAGGTAATAATCTTAGTCACTACATTGTCAAATCTGTTATTATGCTAATCTAGTCATTAATTATCATTATTATTATCATTAACATCACCATAATCGTTGTTATTATTATTGTCTTTTTACTCTATTTCCAATATTTTATGAATTCAAATATTATCGTTGAGTTAAAGAAATTGTGAGGATTCTTAAATTTAGCTTAGCTTTTACTAATAAAAAGTTTGTCATTATTACCAATCTTAAATCAGGTATGAGTCTTTGAGATATTTATCGGTAGGCATTAAAATAATTCCTCGGTTACATTTAGTTCGTATAAGAGGTAAATAACACTTCGGAATTTCACTAAAAATTCATCTAACTCAAACACAGTCGAGACATACTCGACACTATCCGAGGGAATAAGTGTTTCAGTGTAACTACGAATACATAAACTTGCACCCAGAGTTCACAAAGATAATAATATATGTCTGCATTCTTTATAAGAATCTTTTCTCTTTACGACTGATAGTAATAGTTCTATTCTATTATCTCTCTTCTTTTAATTTTTGTTTTTCCAATACTTAGACTATCAATCTATCTCCTGCAATCTAACCCCGTTCTAAGTTTATAAGAATCTGTTTTAAAGGCACACACATAAATTGAAATATTGAAATTGAGAAAACAGTTCTTTTATTTGATAATGACTTTAAATAAATTAATTTCGTATAATATTATCCCAGCGATTGTTATATTCAAATTTGAATGATTGATCAATCTTTGTGTATTTTAAATAGCTTTTAATAGAATATAATTTTTATGATAAATCTAACCAAATACAAACATGCAACCAGGACATAAAACATAAATTCAGTTTGCTCCAAATAAGCATTGTAAATGATGAAACATGTAAGACTGTACGGAAATTAACTACAAACAAATGGCTCGATACGATGTTTATGACTAGTAAGTATCATGTAAGCTCTGTACGATTTTTACGTTCTCTTATTATTTGAATAAGTTGTTCTAAACTATTATGTACATATTTAGCTATGATACCATTGTGAGAAGAGTTAATAAATAAAAACTTAAATATATTATATTATATGTGTTTTAATAAAGAAGAAAGTAATAAGTTTTTTCAAAGAAAGGTTTAGAAATGTTAAAAAATTAAAATATAATCTTTTTTTTTTTCGAAAGGTCAAAACTTTTAGGTATGATGGCCTTTAAGGTCAATCAGTAGGTAAGTGATCAGATGGCTCACCTAGAAATTATTCGAAAGGAATAATAGAAATAATAATTTAAAAACGTAGGAGCGCGGTGTATCGCGCGCGCCACTCAGGAGAGTAGGAGTTTGTCTAGTCAAATCCGATACGGTCGATAAGTCTGCGGGTGAATTTATACTATTAGTCGGACGGCGGTGCTACTCCTATAGTAATGACCATAGAAATATTAAGAACAGAACTTATTTCTAATATCTGTGGTAATGACGAACGAATGACGCAAAGTCTGCGGAGCGCGCGGTCAGTGTGATGGAGACAGTATATAGCGCGCCCTTTTTTGAGACGATGGTATAAAAAACAGTGCCAGCTAAAGAGATAAATGAGACAGAGCACTGTAAAACTCGAATTTTTCATATTTATGGCTGAACAATGTCAATTCGTGGCACTGAAGATTGAAAAATTAAAAAGCTACTTTGCCTCACGCTCGAATCAAAATCGCATTTTGTTCACTGTTGACTCGCAGCAAAAGCGGCATGTTTGAGCTGATGAGGTGAAAAGGTATATAATTCCTTCCATTACCAACATTTTTCTTTCAGAAACCTGTTCTCTCAAAACATCGTCACATTTGTTCAATTCGATACAACGGCGTGAATAAAACGGATGGAACAAGCCACAATAATGTAAATACGGCTTCAGTTTAAACGATTGCTCGTGATCCGAGCGTCGTTTTACCACAATATATTCTGTTGTTTTATAGAAGATTGGCTTTGTGGTTTTCACATGTAAGCTTATATCCTATATCATCAGCAACAGATATCTGTCACTGTTAGACGTAGAACTCAACAGACAACCGCTTCCACTCGCATCCAACTAACCAGTACCATGTACCGCATATCTCGATGCTATGTCGTCATTTGCCTTATCAAGTTTTTTTATAGACTAAAAAATTATAGACGGATTCAACTCGGCTGGGCAGCGTTGGGTAAATTGCTCAACATCTTCTCGTCCAAAATACCTCAGTGCCTCAAGACGAAGGTGTACAACCAGTGTGTGTTACCAGAGCCATAAGCTCTGAGACGCGGTGCTTCAGAAAGGGTCTCTTTCACAGGCTCAAAGTCGCTCAGCGAGCTATGGAGAGGGCTATGCTCGGTATTTCGCTACGGGATCAGGTCAGGAATGAGGAGATCCGAAGAATAATGAGAGTCACCGACATAGCCCGTAGGATTAGCAAGCTGAAGTGGTAATGGGGAAGATTGGACAGCCGATGGGACAGAAAGATTCTAGAGTGGAGACCACGTACCACCAAGCGCAGCGTGGGATGGCCACCTACCAGATGGACCGAGGATCTAATGAAAACCGCTGGGTCTCGTTGGATGCAGGTGGCAATGGACCGGTCGCGCTGGACAACTATTGAAGAGACCGATGTAGCAGTGGACGGCTATCGGCTGAGATGATGATGGTGATGATGATAACAAATATTGATAAGCAATCACTGATATCCATAAATACGTAATAGACAACAGACGGTTTTTTTATAACGCAGGGAAATCCTTTATTGATGTAGAAAGTCTTCAGGTAGATCCTGACCCCATGTGAGAATGGCACCTGAGAATACCCAAACTCAAACCACTGCGCCTATCCACTTTTGAGAGACTCGTATCTGAGGGATCACCTCATTGGCAAGTAGACTTCGTATCGGGCAAGGTTCCGATTCGGGACGTGGGGGTTCCCCATGAGGCACAGTTGTGTTACTGGGAGCCCATTATTTAGCGCCTCCTATACAACCCTGTTCGTCCCGACTAGATGCCTGAAGGCCGTGTGGTTGACGGCTTCGCGGCTGGCCCCAACTCCCCTCAATCAAAAATTTCTATAAAAATCTGTGCATCCAATCTTCCGATGAAGTTGAAAGGCCAACAGGCCAACATCATAGGTCTATTAAAAAGTTAATTTTAAAGGAAACCCAAAACCGACTTCAAAACTATACCTTTAAATTATGTGCAACTAAAAATGTTTAAATAATGTTTAAATACTTCGAGGTGAAGTTAGTTAACAAAAATAATTAATCAATGAATATAATGAAAATTATATGTCCTACTTATACTTTTTTAAATTAGTTATTTTGGGAGTCGGTGCCAGCCAAGAAGGATAGTTTAATCACAATTCACAGCATTTAAATACATAACATTATACTCTCACATCTATTATAAATTTCTTTGCAATGATTGATTTTGTACTCATACGAGTACACCCAGTATTGATTAAAGTCAAAGTCAAAGTCTAAAATGTTATTCAAAATAGTACCATCAAAGTATCTTTTTGAACGTCAAATGAGTCTACCACTGTTTTTTCACATTAGATCACTGTTAAGGTTATCTTTGCTTTAGCTGGTACCGACTCCAAAAATAAGATCGATGGTCTGCAACCCTTGGTACCCTTGCCAGGCATCTAAATACGAGATGGCTCATTTCTCGCAGGTCAAGAAATTGTTATTTATAGATCTTTCTGTTTATAAATATTTGTAACATATTTTTAATACGATTTTAATTTACCGATACAAAAATATATAATAATATTCAAATTGAAAATCATGAAGGAAATCTTTGGCATGCGTTTATGCAGTTTCCGTTTGTAAGCCTTTAGAATTGTACATATACCATAAACACTATGTTGTCAATTACAAAGCTTAGTCCTCCGTAAAACAACGCGTTTTATATTCACGCCAACGCTTCACACCACGGCCATGGCGCTAAAAACACTTCCAAAACAATTAACTAAACTAAAAATGTACATTCCACCGGCATTTGTAGAACGCGAGTTCACTAAATTGAAATATTTTTATGTTGTGACTTTAACATTTATTTATTTATTTAATTATTTATGTATACAGGAAACTTACAACATAAAACAGTTAAATTAAAAGAGAACAGTACAAAGGTACAGCTTATTCCACACTGAAATTTCTTCCAGCTGACCTAATACAGGAGAAGAAGAATAATAATTTAATAATAGGGTGCACATTAATTAAAAGATAAAATTATAAAAACACTAACAAACAATACAAAGACAAATTTTCAGAAAATCTATAATTATATATTATAAAATTATAAAAATACATACATACAAAATACATATTATATATAAATTATAATAAATAAATTTATATAATTTATATTTTATTCATGAAATAAATTCTAATTATTTAACAATGTGATTAACAGCAGGAAATAATTGTATTTATTTCCTGCTGTAATTATTTTCCAAGCTTTAATAAATTCAAATTTTCAATTGTAAAATTATAATCCATTAAATGTTTTGAGTAATGTAGCAACAATCTCACATAAATTTATTCTCTGACTAGGAGCGCCCTGCGGTTTCACTCGCGTAATTCCCATTCCCGTAGGAGTACGGAGAAGAGTCATAGCATATGTGTTATTCTGATGTATAAGCTATTTTATTGTAAAGTTTCATTAAAATCCATTCAGTAGTTTTTACGTGAAAGAGTAACAAACATCCATACAAACTTTCGCGATAATAATATTAGTAGGATAAACATAAATTTATCCTCACATAAAATTAACATTTATGGTGAGATGAAGTATAAAGATCACACAGTTTCAATCAAAGAAAGATATTACTTGGGCACATTCATATTAAAATTTTAGTCGCAATAGTCCGTTGCTCTTGATTTATTAATACCTAATTCTTAATTAATATTTATCATGTCGTATTTCAAATTCATTATTATTTGACAGGAGAATAAATAGTTATTCATTCATACACGAATTATTTATCCCAAGTTGGAGCAAGTCAGGCGGATAACTCAATTTGAAACTCAGTACACTGTCTGCTTCGGTAGAGTTGTTTCGAAGATATAAATTAAATTATATAAACTGAATGCCACATTAGAGTATTGTCTAATGCTGTGACGTTTTAAGAGAGACGAGCAAATATATTAAAATAGTAGATTAATTCGTCACAAGGATTTTTTATAGTCACGTGGGCGAAGCCGGGGGTAACAGCTAGTAATTTATACTTAAGAATTCTAAATCACGGGAAGGTTGGTTCGTGTTAAATTCCACGTAATCCACATGTCGAGAAACAGAAGTCTACCGCTATCTCAACAGCTTCTAATTGGCTGTTACTAGTTGAGGTCCCATTTGAATCCCCACCATGGTTCAGGCCTTGTCTGGCGGTGGGGTTCAGTAGCCAAGGGTGAGCCAAACACCTTGGATGAAGCGAATTTAGCCGAGGGGGCCCTTTGTATCCCTCTTATAAGAAGAGGGAGCAAAAGGTAAGGACGGGTACCTCACCTCATTGCGCTGCCCCGACGTTGGAAGGGGTTGTTCTATGCTGCGGGACGGCCCTTCGGTGGAGGTGGCACCAGTTCCCTGAGGGACTAACTGTCGAGATGCCCTGTTGCTGATAGATCCGGGATACCTTACCAAAGGCGGCATTGGTGGCACTCGCTGGGTTTTAGTGGGTAGAGATGCGTCCACAAGATGGCAAATCTTTTGGGCGCGGTGAGTCCAATATACCCACCTGGGGAGACCCACCTCCCAGCGGGATGCCTCAGCGATTTCCCGGCGTGAAGGTAAAAAAAAAGGTGCCACTTGAATATTGCTGCAGCCGACTGCTCTACGTCGTCATCATTAGAAAATTAGTGACAGATGTACTGTATAATAATATTATAATGTTATAATAAAAAGTTGTCGGATATCATAAATAATATTATTATTAGTGGAAATGTAAGACTGGCGTTCGCTTTTACTAACCTAACCACAAAAGTAATGGTGAAAATTATTTTACCAATAAAAAGTTACGCCAGCGTAGCAGTGAGTAACATAAGCTGTATTTTATCCCAATGTTCCCACGGGAATGGGAACTACGTGGGTAAAATAGTGTGTGTATATTTCTAAATATAAACGTACAAGTCAAAATATTTAAAGGTATCTTTTACTCAAAATGTTTTCAAATAACATGTTTGAATGGCTTTTTGACATCAAACTTTAAGATAAAGTAAACTATTAATGTCATAATATTCTCTGCTCCTAGCTATCCTGATAAAAACATATATGACATGGTCGAATTGAGAAACGCCTACATCCTTGGATTGTTAAAAAAATGAAAAATAAACTTGAAATGTATTGACTATTGATTTGATTATAATATCTTTTCGTAACTGCGCTGCTTTGTCTAGTGGTTAGTGTCCCTGATTGCTGAAGGAGAAGGTGGGTTCGATTCCCAGGACAAATATTTCTGTGACAAGCAAGATCATTAATTGTTGTATGTCTGGCCGTAATATACTATAATTATGAGTATATATTTGTTGTCTGGTTGCCATTATACAAGATCCGATGGGCGTGTTGTCCCAACATAATATGATTAATTACTGTTATATATTACAATTCTAGGAATTATCTACATTATTATTATATAGACTACAAGCCCATGAAGAAAAAAAACCTGTGAAATAAACCAACGTGAATAACGCTTAGAAGGCTGGTACTATATAGAAAAATAATAATAGTAGTGATTCTGCAGTTTTTTCCTTGATGTTCGAAATACTATAAAAAAATATTGCGGTTTATTTAAATTTTTATTATATTTGCGGATATCGTAAGCCTTAGTAGCGCTTTGTAAAATATTTAATTCTCTTCCCTGAAATGGGTCTTGGGAGACAGATAATATAAGGGTAAACCAAGTAATCTTAAATGTTCCGTTCTTAATTTAGATTTCATTAATAAATAAAAAGCCTTTCTATTTCCTTCGTTAGCATTGTAACAATTTCCATTTTTATGTTGGTATATATACATTATTCTAATACAAAAATAATGTATAAGACAACCCTGTTAAATTTTGATCAAAAAAATCATCATAAGCCTTTATCCGTCCACGGCTGAACATAGGCCTCCTTCAATGAACGCCAAGACGATCGATACCTTGGCACTCGCATCCAACACGGACCGACCAATGCACGAAGATCGTCTTCCCACCTTGTCTTCTTACTCTTTGGTTACTGTTACTGTTTGTTAATATTATTATGTCTAGCAGTTTGATTCAATGTACTCTAGGTTGTTTAAAAAAGAACACAGTTGAGGTTTCCAAAAGCCTGTTTTTATGTAACAATTAATAAGACACGATTTTCAGATGTTTGTTTTACTGTCGTGAAAAATAACTTCTTAATAAATATGTTTATGTCACTTCTATGTCAACGGGAAGTATCCTTCGGTTGGACAGACAGACTGACAGATGGACAGGAGTAATCCTATATGATTTCCGCTTTGTCATTTTGAGGAAAAGATGAGTAAAAATATTTGTGACAATACGTGAAATGGAAATAATATGTACAAATATTGTCAATTCCCTTGAGTTTCTAGCGATATTCAATGATTGTTTATTGAAATGTTTCTTTTTAAAAAACTTATCTTGTTCTTTGTGGCTGAGGTCTGTTTAATCTTACAATTACTATTAATTTTTCTAAGAATGTAGCAATAAAGATTTTGATTACAGAATTATTAAACGCTTTTAATATCCGCTTGAAGTTCTTTGAGGTTGAGAAATTTTTGTGTAATTATTTTTGTATAAATTCCCTTTTTCAAATATAATTTTACTAGAATTATTTTCTTGAATATTTATGGAAATAAATTTCTTTTACAAATTATTTCGAGCATAATTTCATTCGATAAGACATGAAATATTATTATTATATCGGATGAAAAATAATGTGCAACTTCGATGGCGTTGACTTAAGATAGAGCTATATAGACTACTAGTAGCGCCCCGTGGTTTTTCCCGCCTACTTCCCATACCCGTGGGAGATGTATTATTTTGATATTGATAATATATTGGATACTTTTTGTTGCCCGCAGCTTCGCCTGCGTTAACTAAGATTTACAACGGGATCTTAGTACGCAAAATAACATTTTTTACACCTTGTGTCCGAAAAACCAAAATATCTTACGGAACCCTATTTTTATCAGAATAAAATTTAGCCATTGTTACTCGTGGATAATGTAGCTTCCGAATGGTGAAAGAATTTTTGAAATCGGCCCAGTAATTTTTGAGCCTATTCATTACAAACATACAAAAATAGGTACAAATCTTTCCTCTTTATGATATTAGTGTAGATGACGTTTCATTAAAATTCATTCAGTAGTTTGTTCGTGAAAGAGTAACAAACATCAATAAACACAAACATTTGGGTTAATTATATTAGAAGCGTGTCACTCAGTCGTGAACTATTTTTCCAATCGAATATCTTTATAAGTATATTAAGCTATCATCCATATAAACCACTCCACTGAAACTGGAAAAAAATCATGTTCTAGTCACCAGCTTACGTACAAGGTACCATGTCATAATCAGCTGATATTTTTTTTTTCGTTGAGATATTGGGTTAACAACAAATTAACAAATATTTGAGCTGAGAGGAAGTGACTGAATTGTTATTATATTTTTCTTCATGCGTGGGGGGCTCCCACCGCTCATCCCCCCAACCGAGAGCCAGCTGACGTTCACGAGGCTTTATGATACTGTTCTCTGATACGTCTCACGAAGTATCTCGCGGGAGGAAATGATTGACCAAATTTTCACCTGGCTCCCGGATCATAATTGGGATAATCGGATTTTGTAATCGAATAATTGCATTGTCATCGGTCTTTGACAGGTGTGCAAAGTTTGAATTAAATCTGATCGTTCAAAGTAGGACAAAAGCGAGTTCAAAGGAGGAGGATTACAAACATACATACAAGCGTACAAACATACAGGTGAAGCTAATAAAAGCGTGTTAAAAACGCGGCCTGGTGGATACTAGAAGATGAGGTCGAAGGTTGGTCGAGTCTGCAGGTTCTAATCTATTAGTCGTGTCTCTTGTAATGTAAATTTATTTAAATATGTATGTGGAAAAGACAGGCACAAACAATATCTTATTTTATTTTCTCATGTTTAACTATTTTATTCACACATAGACGAACGGATAGCATTGGATGTCCGATGTCTTTATATTTATAATATTATATTTACTAAAAAGTAGCTCGGTTTACACGTCTCTGTAACTTATTATGCCTAAGCATGATTTAAAAAAAAAATTTGATCATTCACGTTTCATATCCCTATGAAGAAATCGTACACACAAAAGAAACCGCGGCTAACACCTAGTAAACCATATTGATATATTAACATAAATTTCTCAACAAACTTAAAGTAAATCAAAAAGTTTGCGAACGAGGCTCGAAAAGATTTCTCGATTTTCAAACAACATTTATCTTGAACGGGCTCAGACATAATAATACGTTTCAACGGCCATTAAACCTATACCTACTTAAAAAAACCTCTTTCTAAAAGTTCACAAAAAATAGCTTTTTCGCGGTTTCGTTCAGTACTCAAAAGAGCCTTGAAGGTATGGTATACTGTTTATTTTAAAAAATATAATTTAATTTAATAAATATTATTATCTTAAAAATATTATTATCTGATTTTAATAATAACAAAATTCTAAATTTTATAATGACATCACTTTGAATGTTGGTGACGCGGAACTACAAGATTTTCCCCCATTAAAAAGTACGTTTATAGAAGTTTTCATGTAAAAATAATTACACACACTTACTTACTTACTTTCAGCCAAAACATGTCCACTGCTGGACGTAGGCCTCCCCCAAGGATTTCCATAACTAATAAAAATATCCATCTAGCCCTTATTCTTGCTTTACAAACGGACAATACAACAAGCCAACATGGTGACATGATCTATAAGATTTTTCACCACCGAAAAATGCTCAACGCGGATAAAGAACTTCAACTCAAAAAAATAATGCCTAAAATGCTCAAAAAATGTACCTCGTTAAAAATAAAAAATATGTAGCCTTTATTATTGCTTTCCAGACCGATAATACAAAAAGCCAACATTTCGCCACAATATTTATGGGCCATCTTATTTATTCATTGCTATGATGTCACGCCGACAACTTAACAAGGCGCCGATTTACGACATTGTTTTCGACCCTAGGAGGTACGAAAATAGGAAATTATTAGTTCAGAGCACCATCTCCCAAATCAGATAATATTTCAGATAAGAAATATAATAATTATTAGTAGAGATATTGAAAATAAATCATGTAGCTACACACTACAGTCAAATAGGCTTGAGTTTTATTATTTTACCATGTATAGGCCCAGTTCGCACGAGCACTTTATAATCGTCGTGTTAAAGTTCGACCTTGACTCGAGTTGCAAGCTCTGCATGCTTACTTCGATTTAATGACCAACGCTCAACTTCGAAAATCAAACAGTGCTCGATAAAAAAGCGCCGCGCTTTAAAACGCTTTCATGTAAACAAATACATGGGTATCCATTTGTCTCATTCGACCCTTTGTCGACTATAGTTCGATACGCGCCAGTGATCACTTTTTATCTTGTTGAAATTTTTAGGTAATCATCAATATAATCACAATCAACATCATAATTATTATCATCATAATCATCACAATATTTTTACTGCTTGACATAGACTTCACTGAACCCTAAAATAGCAAATTATCCAACATACACGAAACATTTCAAAACATTTACATAATGTAATAATATGTAAAGTGTATTATTTCGTTTCTCATAAGCTATATTAAGTGCAAAGCCTTAGCAAGATGAGCTAAGCTAAACTGAGCTAAGCTTGAGGCTTAGCACGGCTAAATTTGCTTGAGCTCAGCAAACATGGGCTTAATTAAATTAAGCTATACGCTCGTGTCAACGATAAGACAATAATAATACCTAATGTCAAAACGTGTTTATTTGTACCATTAATTATAGAAATACGGAGTCTTATCTGTCTGAATTAAGTGTCCATCGAAAAGCGTAACATAAAGGTTCTTTTTTTCTCTTTTACGCCACGAAATGCACTGACGCATACCGCTGGGGAGTGGGTCTCCCCTTTCCTCCCATTCGATTTAACGTCAACACGTCGAAAATCCAATAGTGCTCGATAAAAAAACGTTGCGTTTAAAAAACGCCTTCGTGTGAACAGATACTTGGGTGTCCATAATATATTGTCTATACGGTTTTTTACCGCTCGGTAATAAAGCGCTCGTGTGAACGGGGTATTACTTCATACCAAACTAGTTTTCTACACCAGCGCCATTGTGGGCGGTTTTGGAACTAAATGATGTAAGCGTAATTAGATATACATATTATACAAGATGGTGACAACTGGGTGCATAAATTCTAGTTACCGTAACTAACGAACTGCGGCCACACTGCGCTATTAAGATTGACTGCACTCACATTTATAGTATTGAAACACCCTAGTCAGACACAATATGCCATGTAGGTAAGCTGGCCATGCAGTTGACCCTTACGAGTAGTCCGGTCTTCGCTGTGACCAGCCTGTCTCTGAAGTGTTGTTTTTTGATTGTTTTGTCTTCTGATCCGAGATGCCTCTAAAAGCGCCTGCAGCGATCCTTTTGTTTAGGTCCTCAATCAATCAAATTATATTTATTTCGTAGGCAAATTACATAGCACTTGAAACATGTCAATATTTTTTATAAGCTAATGCTAGATTCGCAAAGTAGCAGTTTTCCTCAGAGAAGAATCTAGCAAGAAACTCTGTAGGATTGCTGTAAAATAGAGCTTTACAATTTTTGTAAATACATCTAAATAACAACATACTAACATTATACATCTAAATAATAACAGCATGCTAGTTACATAAATTAATTCACATTTGCCTAAAATAAATAAGTAAATAAATTTAGAACCCGTAATATAAAAACAAACAAGAGGATGTTAATAAAAAGAAAACAAAAAACCAAGCGAGGTAGAAACCGCATAACACGACCAGCCACCACAGCGGCACCTTCACATAGGCCAGGACGCGTGAGCCAGCGTCAACCTAGTAAACCTGGATCATATGAAACTGTTAAGTTAACCTGTGACAAAATATAGGTGTAGATAAGATACGCTTTTTGTTGGATGCGCGCCATTCTTTCCACCAATACACTGCTACCTAAATCCCTTAGAGTATCATAAACAGTAGCGCAATATCTCGTATCATAAAGTCACGTAAAGTGAGCGAGTTTCAAAGACGCTAATGCTGAAACTACATTACAATTTGATTGTGGTATTGTGACTCAAAAACTTTGTACAGTAAACTATTCCAAGAGACCGCAAAGTGTTCGCACAAAGCAAGTGTACCAAGTTTTGGTGAGTTAAAAGTGATTTGAATATGCCACTGCATTGTAACGCATTTAATAGAGGCATGGATGCGCTGTCAAACGCTCCCGTCTGCTTGAGTATTGCTGTCCCACTTGTTTGCCTTGTGTCTCACGAGGCAAACAAAAAAGGCTTTACCGTATTTCGAAGAGAAGGGCACGATAGTATGATTACTGGTACCAAGAGATACCCTATTACGGCTAATGAGAGGCAAAACGTGAATTAGTTGTCTTTGTTGGCTGACCATAATGTGGGTTTTTGCCCGTTTAAGCAATCAACTAACATAAAAAACAAATTCGTGGTTACTATTAATTAGGATTTTATTCACTTTGATATTCTCCACTAATACAATTGCTTATGAGTGTTTTTGGATATATTCTAGGTATTTTACTGTTAAATATTGCATTTGAATTGAGCTGATACGACCGGGTGGTAGCTGTCACTCACATAATACTGCTGTAAAGTGCCAGCCATGCTGTCGCGTTTTGTGTTGTTTGTGAGTTTGCACTTTGTGGAAAGGAGGGAACGCAACTGCATAACCTTTCATTGTGCTGTGGACCTACGCTGTTGGACTGTTGGCCTTTAAGCATCGGAAGAGTAGATCAGCAAATGGCTCATCTAAGTACTTTCTCTCTTTCTCCTCCGCCAGAAGTGAAGTCGAGAACGACCGCACGGCCTTTTAGCATTGGATCGGTCATCTTTCATCACCATTTGGCTCTGACCGCTCTTCTGCCTCCCCATGACATAAAAATGTTCTTACCTTAAGGCTAAGAAAAAGTGGGCAAAACTTAAAAAGGCCGATTTTCGATGCCTTTAATATTTTACCTCTGAAATGTTTTTCTCATATCTACCGCAACGTTTCCAAGTATCGTCAATAAAAATCACAAATGATAAATTCTCCATTAAATCAGATTCTCGCGTGAAATGCTGAAGATAAGAAAAAGGCACTCCCAAACGTGGTACGGAGATTTCCCTCGCGTCAATAAAAAAACCCACCGAACGCGTGTCGTGAATTTGTAAGTGCTATTGAGATAAATCAATTTTATAGATAACTAGCTGGTTTTCATTTTGCCTATACAGCACATCGAAAATCGTGTATTTAGAACGCTCGACGCAAAGAGAGTTTTTTTTATAGCATAGGAGGTGATAATAGGAGAGCAAACACACAAACCGCACGAAACGCGACAGCATAACTGTCACTTTACGCCAGTATTATGTGAGCGAGAGGTACCACCCCGGTCATATCGGCCCAATTTGGCTGCAAAGCAGCTGCATGGCACTATCTCCTTCCAAAAAAAAAGGTTTATTAAGTTCGAACGCTAAGTGTAACTGCCTGTAGCACGTTAGCCAACGGGTAGAGATTTGAATGCGGTTTTAAAAGACGATTCTCTAACTGTTGTTCTTAAGCATGATTTCAATACCAGTTATTCTGATTCTTGGCGTTCTTTGAGGGAGGCCTATGTTCAACAGTGGACGGATAAAGGCTGATAATGATGATGAATAATACCCTCAACGCCATTGTAAATTAAAACACACTCAATTGCAATATTGTCTATTGATATGTTAATAGAATAATTTATTTATTTTATTTTTATTTTATTTATATAATAGATACTAAATTACATTTGGTTTCATAATATTATAATTCCTTTGCATAATATTATATTTGCACGATTGTGCAATATCACAATTGTGTATCGGTGATGGAATTACTGAATAAAATAGAATTTAGGTAAATTTATTGTTCTACGTTTCGATAGTTTCATAAATATAGTACCTACTTAGTATACTTAAGTGATAAAAGACGATGTTAGAGATCATTCAAAAATGGCTATACTATTCGACAACTCCAAAAAAAAAGGTATTAAATTATATATTAATTAGCAATATCCCGCGAACTATGCAGTGTCTGTGCTTTCCTAGTCTTATTATTTGTTAGACGCGTGTTTAGAATTAATACTTATAATATTTGCTAGAACCTTATTTTTGCTAGAATGTTAAACATAATATTATAGTTAGATATGAACCTAAGTGTACACTCGCATGCACCACCACCACACACTACCATTAAAGACCACCACCATAAAATCTACGCACGTTTCATCCTGACACCGAGGCATCCTGAGAATGTAGACTCTACGATTAGTAATTGTTAAGATAATTAAGTTAATAAAATAAAGTAAATGTGAGCACTCACACATTTACTGTAAAGACTGCATGGTTCGCGGGATATTGCTTATTAATAAATAATTTAATACCTTTTTTTTTTAATGGATATCCGCAAAGTAACGCCTGATTCTATTAACTCCAAAAACTTAGCATGCCGGATTAAATTGAAAGTCTTTGAAGGTGTGTTAAGATCACCAACCCAAAGTGAGCCAGCGTATCGGTAAGCTATGGCACAATACCCTCCTTACCTGATTTTGGGGAAGAGACCTGTGCCCAGCAGGATATAATAATATATACTTTATTTTTTTACTTTTTAACATATTTCAAGTTATTATTTCTAACTTACTTATTTCTAAGCATTGATCGTTTCGGTTCTTTAAGCATAACTTAGACCAAACTTTACCCATTAGGTTATTTCAATGTGTAATGGTATCCTATACGTTACCAACCATTGATTTTTATTGCTCTACTAAATGGTTATAAAAGTTAAGTGAGCTTAATAACTAAGTAAAATAAAAGTGAATAGTAAAGTGATTCATATATGAGATATCCATTTTTGTACTTACTTACAACCTGACCTATGTCTATTTGCTTAAGTAATATATAAGTAGTAATCAAGTGTAACGTTGAAGTGTGGCAACCAGAAGACATAGAAGTCATCAAGCCATTTTCAGTCATCAAGTCATCCAATCGGGTTTAGGATCCTTAGTCCTGTGTCACAATAAATCTTCAAAATATATGGAAGCTACTAACAAACGCTTCGAACAAACAATAACTAGCAAGTGCTACGCGACACTTACTACTGATAGCACTGCGAGGTTCGCTTAGATATCTTGTCAATGGACATGTTTGTGTAAGCGCTTCTATCGTTTCTTCGTGTTTTCCGTACTGAACCATATTTACAATTAGCCTGTGTTTGGCATTGAACGTCCTTGGATGAGACTACGGTATCATAAATTCACCAATTATTACCGCACGTTTAACGCCCAATGCCTAAAGAAGAGTGTCTATAGTTATTAAACGGGTACATATGGATGAAGTTTTTGACGTGACAGCGTCTTGTAATTCGTTGGAGCCCGCTGCACGCACGAAAAAACATGACTCATGCGGCGTTACCTCGCTCTGAGGCGTTCTATTTAAGGTTTGAAGTGCAAGCGAGAGCGCAGAACGAGCGACAAAGAGGCATAATCGGCCCATCAGTACTTTCTTATGACGTTGTCCCTTTCAACTATGGTCAGTAATTTTTTAGCCGAATTTACAAACAACCGATTTTTTATTATTTGAAAGTAGGTTTTCCGTGGATGTTTGAAATTTGATTTAGATCTTTCTCTGTTTTGTTAGGCACGTTTTTTCTAAAACTTACTTTTAGCTTATCCTACTAATATTATAAACGCGAAAGTTTGTATGTATGGATGTTTGTTACTCTTTCACGCAAAAACTACTGAATGGATTTTCATGAAACTTTACAATAATATAGCTTATTCATCAGAATAACATATAGTGTGTGGAACTGGTCGTCTGCGTCGTTGGTTGTTCGCTTACGGTAATATTTAAAACTCAACTTTTTAACAGTAATACAATTTTATTAAGTAAAATTAAGATACATAATGTAGACGTGCGACCACCGCTACAATCGTCGCATAAAGTGAGGAAGTGGGGGACGGCGGACCCCGCCGCGGGCGTCTTCGGAGAATCGGTCGACGTATGCGTGTGTGTGTGTGTGACACACATTTGCAAGGCGTTAACAAGTTGCCGCCCCAGGAACGAAGTTTTGTTGATCCATGACTGGCAACGGACACAGTCGGTTAAAGGCGCGTCGTACAGATCCTGAAGTGGTAATCACATCTGCTACTCGAGCCACTCCATCGGAACCGGGATATATATTTGTAACTCGTCCTAGACGCCATTGATTAGGAGGCAACCGGTCATCCTTGATCAGCACCATTTCGCCAAGTTTCAGTTGTCCACCTTGTCTTTGCCATTTCTGTCTCTTCTGTAATTCTGTTATATATTCCATATAAAAGCGATTCCAGAAATGAGCCTTCAGTTTCTGTATTCTCATATAACGTGAGAGTGTATGTAGTGCAGCGGTTTCTTTAACCTCAGGATTTGGGAGCGACGTAAATGTTCGTCCAATTAAAAAATGAGATGGGGTAAGAGCAACAAGATCAGATGGATCTAACGACATCGGAGTAAGAGGTCTTGAATTCAGAATGGCCTCGATATGTATGAGGACTGTGTTCATTTCTTCATAAGTTAAATTAGCTAAAGACACTACACGCTTTAGGTGATGCTTGACAGACTTTACGGAACCCTCGGCCAATCCATTAAAATGAGGACTATACGCTGGGTAAAATTTAAAATTTATTGAAGAGTCTGCAGCCTTAGAAGCTATATAAACAGAACTTTGTTTAAGGAATTTTGCAAGCTCATTGCAGGCGCCTACAAAATTCGTACCGTTGTCCGAAAAGATGTTGGCGGGCTTACCCCTGCGGGCTATGAAACGATTAAGTGCGGCTAAAAAAGTGTCACTGGTTAGGTCGGTGACGAGTTCTATATGTACTGCCTTTATCGCCAAGCAAACAAAAATACACAAATATGATTTTATTAGCTTGCTTCCCCTACCTTTTCTATTCAAAATCATAACTGGCCCGGCGTAATCTACGGCTGTGTTAAGAAATGGAAATTCAGTGTATAAGCGCTGAGCAGGAAGATTGCCCATAATTGGTTGAACAGTTTTGCCAGAAAAACGACAGCATTTTATACAATTACGAACTGTTTTTCTTGCAAGGTTTCTACCACCAATAATCCAAAATTGTTGTCTTACTAAAGCTAATAACAGTTGCGGTCCAGCATGCAAAAAAACTATGTGATAATATTGACATATTAAGTTTGCGATATATGAGGAGCAGAGCAATATGGGATGTTTAGTTTCAAAATTATAAAATGAATTTGATAGTCTGCCTCCAACTCGCAATAAGTTGTCATTGCAGTCATAAAATGGATTTAAATTAAGTAATTTATTTTTTGCAGGTAACTGTTTTTTATTTTTTAATAATATATACTCTTTAAGAAAATCCTCTTGTTGTGCAAATCTACATAATGATTTTAATGCTGAATTTAGTTCATGAACTTTTAAATATCCACTAAGTTTATTATTTGGATTATGAGAATTGTGTATAAATCGTTGGGCGAAGGCTATGATTCTCTGTAACTTTCCCAACTTTGAAAAACGTCTAATAAAGTCTGAATGGAAGGTGAAATGATCATTTTGTTTTGATGCTAAATGACATTGTAATTTGAATTCAGGTAATTTTTTATTTTTAGAACTGGTCGGTTGGACAGGCCATTCTGACTGATCCTGACAAAGAAAAAATGGTCCTGACCACCATAACGAACAGCTCTCTAATTACTTTGCATCTGCACCACGTGACCCAATATCAGCTGGGTTTAAATGCGTTGGTACATAGCGCCACATTGAAGCATCTGACATTTCAAGAATTTCCTGAATTCTATTAAAAACGAATGGTTTTAATAAATGACTCTTTTCAGATTTTATCCAACTAAGAACAATAGTGGAGTCACACCAGTAAGTATAACTTTTTATATTTAATCTTAATGAACATTTTACCCTTTCAGCTAACCTTGCGGCGAGCAGCGCGCCACACAATTCTAGTCGCGGCATCGTAGCCGGTTTTATTGGAGCTACTCGACTTTTTGCAGTTAGCAAATGAACTGTTGCTTGGCCTTTAACCGCGATAGATTTAATATAAACACATGCTGAATATGCTTGCGTTGATGCGTCACTAAATGCATGAATTTCGACCTCAAACACAGAGCAATCAGTTAATATGAATCTTGGCATTTTAATGTTATTTATGTAAGTTAAAGAAAAAACAAATTTGTTCCAATTACTTTGTATTTCCGCTGGAACTGTTTCGTCCCATGAGATTTTTAATGACCATAATTCTTGCAAAATAATCTTTGCAGTTAGTATGCATGGATTAATTAATCCTAAAGGATCAAAAATTTGTGACATTACTGATAATATGTGACGTTTACTAATATGTGCATTTTCTGTTATATTGACTGAGAATAACAGCTTGTCTTCTTTACAAGACCAAAGAAAACCTAAAGTTTTTGAACTCTCGTTCTGACTAAGGTTAAGTAACTCTTCGTTGCTATTCTCATTTATGATTTTATCAATTATATGTGGATAGTTAGAGTACCATTTACGCAAATGAAATCGCCTACCTTCTAACTGTCGGATAACACCTTTACATATTTTTATTAGCTCGGCCTCTGATGCTGCTCCTGTGACAAGGTCATCATAAAAAAAATCGTGCTGTATAACTTCAGATACAGACTTATCAGTACAATCTAAACCTAATTGTTTCAAACATCTGGTTGCGAGGTAGGGAGCAGAGGCTGTGCCATATGTAACGGTGTTAAGTTTGTAATGTTTGAGTTGCTCGTGTGGTTCAAACCGCCACAATATTTGTTGCAACTGACGCTGTTCATTGGTTACGTTAATCATTCGGTACATTTTCTCAACGTCCGCAGTAGCAACATATTTATGCTGACGAAATCGAATTAAGATGCTTATGAGATCATCCTGCACAGTAGGACCTACCATTTGTATCTGATTAAAAGATACTCCAGATGTTGTCGCTGCGGAGGCATCAAAAACGACTCGTAATTTCGTTGACAAACTGCTTTCACGAAGAACACCATGATGTGGTAATAAATTTATGTAAGTATCATTTTTTGGACATGTATTCTCTGTCATATGACCTAAGCTTATATATTGTTTAATGAATTCACAATATTTCATTTTAAATGAGGAATCTTTTGAAAATCTACGCTCTAAAGATAGAAACCTCGATAACGTTTGCTGATAAGAATCACAGATATGCAATCAGATAGGTATATGAATTTATTTAATAGACAGGTAATTGAATGCAAATAATTTGCAATAAAATAACCTATTTTGACCTTCTATTATTTAAAATATTAAGTAAACTGAATATATCTATGAAGCATTACCCATTTTATCGTAGGTAATAAAGTGATAGGTTTATTTCTGACCTTTGGTCAGTATAATATATTATATTATAGTTATTTCTGACTATGTAAGTTATTTTAATTCTGCTTGTTCGACCCCAAAGGGTAAGAAATGTGACGATATATTATACCTTAAGTATCTACTGGTAATATAGAAATAATTCGGAAATGAAATAAATAAGAACTTTTCTCTAACGCAGTATTTAAAAAAGGAATATGAAATAAGAGTTGTAATTTATAGGAGAATAATTGGAACGAACTTACAATAACGCCACCCTATATCCTTATTATATTATGTACTTCAACTGACTTCAACTTTCAAGGCAGGTGCAAAATCGTATCCAATACAGCATAGCTTATATGTAATTTTTCATTGCGAACAAGCCACGTCGATTCGCTCGTTTCCTTTGTCCCAAGCATGCACATGCACCGATATTATTTTTGTTTAAATCTTCGGCTCGATGAACCAAAAAATGTGTGGAACTGGTCGTCTGCGTCGTTGGTTGTTCGCTTACGGTAATATTTAAAACTCAACTTTTTAACAGTAATACAATTTTATTAAGTAAAATTAAGATACATAATGTAGACGTGCGACCACCGCTACAATCGTCGCATAAAGTGAGGAAGTGGGGGACGGCGGACCCCGCCGCGGGCGTCTTCGGAGAATCGGTCGACGTATGCGTGTGTGTGTGTGTGACACACATTTGCAAGGCGTTAACATATAGGCTACAATTTATCCCCGTAATCCCACGGGAACGGGAAGTACGCGGGTGAAACGGAGCAGCGCTGCTAGTATTAAATAATATATCCGTACATTAATAAAGAAAATGTCCTGTACATTTCTGTTCTTTGTCCCTACCTAGCCAGTCTTAATTATTTACCCTTAGTAATTAGGAAATAACTGAAAACCAAAACGTTTCTCGTATATTTAGGGGGGGGGGGGGGATGAGATGTATTGTGCTTGGTCACGCTCCAAGAATATAAACCACTTAGCCGTCTAAATGCGGGTCTGTATAGTACATTATATGTTTGCGCGGTTTCACTCACACCAAGATTGAGTAAAATAGATATTCTTAAGCGACGATGGTCCATTGGGCTCGCGCTTTTACACGTGGAGCCTGTGGGCTAATTACACTAAGAAAAAGTATAATGTGTAATAATAATAACCTCCAAGTGCTTTATAATAATGCTTTTAGAATGTTGTTTGGGCTGCCCCGGTTCTGCAGCGCCTCTGGTATGTTCGCGGATGTGCGAACGGATTGCTTTAATACTGTAATGCGAAAGAAATGTGCATCTTTGGTTCGCCGAGTTAGGAGCAGCTCCAACAGCGTAATGAACATGATTGCGGCCAGGCTAGACTGTCCGTATATAAGGCACTGCTGCAACTTACACGTGGCAGTACCAAAGCCGGAGAGAAAATTATGAGGCAAGATAGACTTTTCTATATTTTAAATTTAATTAAATATCATTAGCTTGTAAATAACGCATTAACCGTTAGTATATTGTAATGCAACTGCTGTTTTGAAATTTGAATGATTTGATTTTTTTGGTACTAATATTTGTATTAGTAGCTTATTATCAATTAGTTTTGGATTTATTTATTATGTTATGGGTGAAACCTGAATTAAATGAATTTTATTTTATTTTTTATTTTTATTTTATTTTGAGTTTGAGGTACGGGTTCTATAGGTTATTCTATAGGTTATTCTAAGGTCAGAACCTTCATCGTGCCCTGCAAAGGTCTTTAAATGTCTAACGGGACCATCGCTTGCGGTGAGCGAGCGTCTTGCCACTCGCATCCACCACGGATCGACCAACCATATGTTGGTTGGTCGATTTGGTTGGATACTTTCAATATCTTCCCAAACGGAACATTTACCTTAATCTTATACCTTTACACGAGCAATTTTTGTATATATCTGAATCTCGGAAGCGGCTCCAACGATTTTATTGAAATTTTGTATACACGAGTTAAAAACAGCGATAAATCGATCTAGCTAGGATAAATTTTAAGAAAACTTTTTTTTAAACGTGTTTTGAGACAATGATAAAATATCATTAAAATTCGAACGTTTTGGCTGACAACTGACAAGTAACATGTCGTGATAGCTTAGTTGAGAAATAAGGCAGTTATGAATCGTATAGAGCCTGGTTTGTATCTCCAGTCCGATTATTTTTTGTCTTTTTTTTTTTCAAGTTCATTTTTTTGAGAGATAAACTTTATCATATCATAACTAAGGGTATATAAAATAACCGAGCAAATACTCGGTCAACCAGGTACTGTTTTATAAAATGTGTTTCACGAAACATCTGAACGGAAATCGCCTGTAACGCCTTGCACGCTGACATGATGCTAATTAAAATACTCAACAAGTACCGAGTTTGTTGTAGGAAGTTTGTGTTTGGGTGGAATTGTTTTGTTTCCCACAAAGGCTTCGAATTTTAAACTTTGTTAAGTCAGTTCAAGGTATTATCACAAGAGAGATATTATGTATCTTCCTATCTAAGAAGAATATTATTTTAAAGGAACACTAGTATACCTTTAAAATGCTATTGTTTTGTAACTTTCTGAATTAGATTTCTTAAGGCTTTTTAGCTTTTGCAGGAACTCTCTTTCTCTCTGAGACAAGATTAGTTGATTATACAATGGGCATATTATAGCGAACCAAAAAAGAAGCAATATTTTATTAAAATACTAGTAGTTGCCCGCAGCTTCGCCTGCGTTAACTAAGATTTACAACGGGATCTTAGCGGGATGATATATCTTTACCGATAAATGGGCTATCGAACACTGAAATGTTTCATTAGAATCCGACCGATAGTTCCTGAGCTTCATATCTTAAGGATTAAAAGCAAGAGTAAAATAAACTCGTTTAAATGTAGTCCAAAAAAATCAAAATTTCTATATAAAATATGGTTGTTGTGCCTCACTCAACATATATAGGTTTAGTGTGTTGTGGACTTTTTTGTAGATAATTATAAGATCTACAATTAATTAGAACATTTTATGGTTAGGTTAGGTTAGGTTAGGTTCATTACAACTAAACAAACAAAGTTTTCCTCTTTATAACATTAGTGTAGATACCTATATAGTGCAGTAGATTTCGCTATAACTTCAAAACCGAACGTCCAATTTTAATCATTCAAAGTCAAAATATTATCTACATAAACTGTACTTAGTGATGAAATAATTTATTTTGATAAGGATCCAAAGCATGAGTAAAATAAACGCGTTTAAATCTAGTCCAAAAAAATTCAAAATATCTAAATAAAAAAAATGGTTATTGTGCCTCACACGAAATAGATAGGTATAACGTGTCGCGGACTTTTTTGTAGATAATTATAAGATCTACAATTAATTAGAACATTCTATGGTTCTATCTTTTATAGTTTAGGCAGCGTACGCAAAATAAGTAACTTTTCTGGTTGATTTTTTACACCTTGTGTCCGAAAAACCCATATATCTTACGGAACCTTATTTTTTTTTTCAGAATAAAATGTAGCCTATATTACTCGTGGATAATGTAGCTTTCGAATGGTGAAAGAATTTTTGAAATCGGTCCAGTACTTTTTGAGCCTATTCGTTACAACCAAACAAACAAACAAACAAAGTTTTCCTCTTTATAATATTAGTGTAGATTATTATAAATATATATCTCATTTTTCATATTGAAATATTAGATTCATTATTAAGAATAGATATCCAATATTGTTAAAACACACAAAACATGTTCTTTCAGTTATGAACTTTTTTTCAGAAGAAAGTAAGCAAATAGAGCTACTGACTCACTTAATTTATCTGATATCTTTGTTTCTACGAAGATTTATACATATTTTATTTTCATATTCGCTCTGAAAAACACGGACACGCATGATGGGTGTCATGATCCTCAAGATTGAGGGATTAGAGGGATAATATACTTATTATGTACCACTGCTGTGCAAAGATCTCCTCCTCGAAATCAGGCGAGGTGTATTGGGCCGTAGTTCACCGATGCACTGATCCAATGCGATTTTTTATAGCGAGGGCAAACGAACAGTCGAAGCCTTTTGGCAACTATCGACGCCCATTAACATCTCCATATAACCAGAGGTTATGCAGATGGGCCACCGAAAACTCACAAACCGCACGAAACATGATATCACAACTGTCACTTTACGCCGGTACTATGTGAGCGAGAGGTTCCTCCCCGGTCGTGCCGGCCCAAATCGGCTGCAAAGCAGCATGGCACTACCTCTTACTAAGCTTGGGGAACTTCACATACCTTCAAACACTTAGTCTCTCCAGGTATGCAGGTTTCTTCACGATATTTTCCTTTACCGATGAGCGAGCGATGGTCTTGTGTTTAGGGTACACTACGAAATTTGGGAAAACCATTTCAAATCACCACACGATCAGGATCGAACTCGGATCCTCTCGCATAAGAGACCGAGTTCACCCACCACTGAACAATCGTCGCTTTTATTGTAGATAATAATTAGTGGCGAATGATTTCGACGTTTATTAAAACCATTTTTTTATGTTTTTGAAGTGAAACTTCTTTAGAATCGTTGTGATTTCAAACCGAATGCAACGGAAAAAACGACAGGTAAGATACACAAATACAAAAGAGCGAGAGAGCAAATGTCGGTGTATATATATGTATATTGCACACTGTTTAATACTTGATTGTATTTGAGCATTTAACATGTGTTCCACTTCTATCGTGTGTGAATCGCACCTTTTTTCATTTATATTTACATACGAGTTTATTCATTAATTAACAAATATAGGGAGTCTAACAGTACATTACAGAATATACCAGCCAATATAATTAATTTATCATCACGTTATAATCTCGTTTAAACCATGGAAATATTTATTCACAAACAAAATCTAAAACTAAATAACGTATTTTTAGTGCGGCGGAAAAACCGCGGATTAAATGAATACTATTTTTCAAAGACGACTTTTTTTTGTGTTTAGTTTTGCATCAGCAAATATATTTTTATTATTATGACATAGAATACAGAATGAAAATAATTCTTGTTTTTTTATTCGGGAAAACAAATTCGATATGAAGTATGACATTTAATCCAAGTATCACCCCATATATTATGTCTTCTCTACCATAATAATATACACTCCTGTGTCTCCTGAAGTTCAGACGAGGAGAGTATTGGATCATGGTTCACCGGTGCGCTGGCCCAAAGCGGTTCGGTGAACTTCACATACCTTCAAAGACTTTCAATCTTACCCAGCACGTAGGTTTCCTTACGATATTTTCCTCCACCAGTGATAGACATTTAAAAAACCCACTTCTCGGCACACCGGGTCAGGATCGAACCCGGAACCCCTCGCACAAGAGGTCGAGTCCATACCCACTGGACCATTACGCTCAAGTTTCTTAGGTATCGAAATGTAACGTAATCGAAAATGTTAAAGGAAAAACTTACAATCCGTTATCGAATTCACCCTTTTCGCTGGTCAAAACTTTTAGTAACCAGAACTACGGTATTACATTATCAAGATTTCACCTGCGGATGACCGCGAAGGGTGAAAACTTCTGGAATTATCCAAGTTTGGAAAAGTTGGTCCCTTGGTGGAAGTTTTCTATCAAATTATAGGCAACTTTTTGGTTTCACTAGCGTTAGTTTCGTTGTTTTACTTCGGAATCGACAACGTTACTTATATTACGCTCATTTTGAACTGTGATAAATACAGAGCTTCGTTTTATATTAGTTTTAGGTATTGTAGTTCTTGTATAGTCTCTTGTACACAATTGACTTCTATAAACATTTGCATTGTAACTCGTAGAATGAGCAATTGTTGAGCTATTTCATTTATGATTGTTACTTCATAAACGAACCTTCTTAGAGATACAAGAACAATGCCACTCTTATCTCCTTTGTTAAAGCCTTCACGGAAGTTTTAGTGTAAATTTTATTATAAAGATAAACCCGTTTTAGGGTTTTGCTTGTTTCTGTGTAGGGCACTGTAGGGGTTAGAGACATGTGCTATTTTACTACGGACTTTCATGAGCGATAAGTGAATTTTGACTCTTAGCAAAATTACAACAACAACAAGTATAGGTAATAAGTTTTTTAAAATGTCAGTAAGGATAATGCTCGTTTAAACGAAGGCTAAGAAAATCTGCAGAGATCAATAAATGCGTAGAACATCGACCCCTTTCTTTTTATATTCTAAGTGGCGAGCTGATGATAATATTGACTCCTAAATCCCTTTTTATGACCACCATTTTATTCAATAATAATAAAAAAATAATTCGACACAATTTCGACCTCAAACGACATCATTTCTGGCGATGACATCCAAAAGTAACGCCCAAATGTTGGCGTTACGAGAAATTGGACACTTGCCGTTGTTTATGATCGAATATCTTTATTTTATTCTCAGATCACATCATGGGGTCAGAAATACGGCCTTATTAATTCTTTGTTCTTTGTATTTAGACTATCTGAATGTGTTAATAATTTCAAAACGAATGTGTTTTAGTGAGGTTGTAGGTTTGAATCCTGTGATACAGATATATAATATGATGCACAAAGTTGTATTCCGATTTACAAAAATTTAGTCCTAAGAATGCCCATTAAAAATCTGATCTAAGTATTTATTTATTACTTTGAAATTTATTGATTGATTACTATGAAACTCCCAACAGTTGAAGTATTGGATGCAGCTCTATATGCTACGGTGACTCGCTTTCTATTTCTGTAGACTAATAAATTGTAATTTGTTTGGAGTTAAACTGTTTACTAGAATTAAGAACATTATTAATTATGGATGTGAAATCTGAAATAAATAATTTAAACTTGAATGGCATTTGTTGCCACACAATTCTTCAACTTCAAAAACTTCAACAATTAGTTGACTCAGAATTCATTGAAGGGAGAGAGAGAGGGGAGGAGGGAAGAGTCTATGTAGGAGCAGAAGCAATTGAAAAACAAAAGGATGAGACCATGACGATGATAGAAGTGTCGATGTTTTTGTTGTGATTGAGGTCACCAATAAAATGTGCGAATCGAAAAACCAAACAATAATGAAATCTTCGACAGTTTGAGATCGCGCTATCAACCATTTGATCACATTTATGATCGGATACCGAACTTTTGCCAAGTTGAAACAAGTTAGCGACAGGAAAAAATATATGGGAAATATTTGCGCGTATTTCTTTTACATATTCATACTAACTGCTGTTTAAAAAAAAGCTTATGGGATATATTACACATTACAATATTACATAGTAGTATGAATAGTTTAAATCAACTTAACGCGCCTATTTCTGCGTACTTTTGGCATTACAAATAATTAAAGCTTTTCAACGTTAGATAATGACAAGTGCACATTGCACACTCACACATCGACATGCGCAAAGTTGAGTTGAACCATCTATAGAAGTTTATCTTAGCTTCTAAGTAATTACAATTACTTAGGCATTAAGCTGAACTAGCATCTGCAGAAAACGTTAAACTAATATGACCATGACAATGACCTTAAAAAATATGACATCAAAAGAATGACCGATTCATCTTTCTCTTGTTTTTTCCCTATAACTTTATCGTTTCCTTATTATCAATTTTTAAATGTATTTTTTATTGAAATAAGTTGATATTCACGGGACTCGTGATTATGATGGAATCCTCCGTTACGAATAAATAGAAACATAGAAAAATATCACAATCAATCATTTACTCCGTGACAGTTGGTAGTGACACACGGCAAGCAGAACTGATGGTTACACATATATCTGACTGAACAAACATGCTATGGATTTCAATTCTAATTTCAGGTCGAATATTTTATAAAAGAATATGCCGATGCAGACCAAAAAGTATTTATAGTATATTATATTGTATAAAGCCTAATCGAATTTTGTAAATCTCATAAGTCTTCTTCTTCTTTTATATATGGACTACTATAGGAATTGCCAGTGTCAAAATGTTTTCTCAATGATAGCACGAGTTTCCTTGAAACTAAGCATCAACAAGGATAATAGCATTCCGCCATAACATTGTATTTTTCAAGTCAATAGATCGAATTACACTTCCCTCGGCAGCCCTATGAGAAGAACTGCCAAATCAAATTTTAGATGTTTTTGACGTGACGTCTTATAATGCAATTATATGCAAGCGAGAGCACGGAACGAGCGACAAAGGCACAAGCGGCCCATCAGTATTTTCTTATTTGACGTTGTCACGTTCAACTACGTAAGCCGACTTTACAGACAACCGATGTTTTTTGAAAACCTATTTGTATAAGAGTGAAGAAACTTTGGACCTATTTAGCCTGACTTTCAAATCATTTTAGGGTTCCCTAAGAATATTTTGCCCGTAAAAAGAACAGATAGAGTGTTTGTTAAGCTGGGCACGTGCCTCGGTTGCGTTCTCATCGCTGGGCCAATATCATCACGTTTTGGTTGCCAGAAGATGGACGAGTGAAGGCGCGATAACCTAGATGTGTACTGATGACTGGCCTGAGGTACAAATCGATATTTGGAAGAGTTTGTAGGAGGCCTTTGCCTAGCAGTGAGACAGCATAGGCTGGTAAAAAATCATAAATATATTTATTGGTGAAATAAAATATCGCGAGGAAACCTATGCGCCTGATGAAATTAAGTCTTCGAAGGTGTGTGAAGGTCACCGACCCGCTCTGAACGGAATATTGGTGAGCTACTGCATAGCTCCTCATCTGATTTCGAGGAGTGCCAGATCTAAATGGGACGTGAGCCCACTACTCTGCTACATGAGCTTTTCAGTCCATCGTCACCCGGCTAAAATATAAAAACAATTGATCGAAGTAAGAAAACTTTTTAATTTAAAGAACAGCTGAAAATAATATCACCAATTTGAGACGAACATCAGAGTGGGTCAGCAATTACATCGGACGCAGCTTCAATTGACTCTGTGCCTCGTTTACTTGGCCACATTGGAATTAAATAGACATTAATAAGACGGTATTATTGTGAACTCACTAATATAATCTATGTATTATAAAATATCGTGTAACAGCTTTGTAAGTGGTCGCGCTCCATCGAACAGGCTCGAAATACTTTTTCAAAATTGACTTTGAATTGTTACAAAACTATTCATGAATATTTGGTAGGATTATTATGTTTCTCAAAAAGATTTTAATCCACAACCTAAGGGATAGTGCCATTGCTGCAATACAGCCGAATTGGCTTGGCACGACCTCTCGCTCACATAATATCGGCATAACGTGACAGCTATTTTCCCTAGCTAGTCCCCCATGAACATAATTCTAACTAACATTATAAATGTGAAAGCGTGGATGTTTGATACTCATCCACGCAAAAACTAGTCGACGAATCATCGTGAAACTTTGTACACATATTCTGGGAGGTACCTACTAGAAGTGACATAGAATACTTTTTAATAAAAAAAGGATTTTTTTTGCTAAAACGGGCGAGCCGAGGACAATAGCTAGTATATAATAAAAGCTATTATAGAGATCAAAATTGTCATTTAATTTTATATACAAAATGATTTGAGCTTACCTAAATTTTATTACGATTAAATAACTAAATGGTATATGAGTAGTAAACTAATAAGTAAAAAAAAAGTATCAACCCTTATATCATGTCCCACTGCTGAGCACGGGTCTCCTCCTCGAAATCTAATAGCCATAGTTCACCGATGCGCTGGCCCAATGCGGGTTGGTGAACTTCACATACCTTCAAAGACTTTCAATCTCATCAGACATGCAGGTTTCCTCACGATGTTTTCCTTCGCCGGTGATCGAACGATGGTCTCGTGTTTGGGGTGCACTTAGAAATTTAGAAAAACCCATTTCAAGGTACACGGGGTCAGGAGCGAACCCGGAACCTCTCGCATAAGAGGCCAAGTCCACCCACCACTGGACCACCTTAATGATAAAATATGATAAAATTTTTCTTCCAAAAAAAAAATGATCTTAAAAAAAGGAAAAAATAAGTTCGGACTGGAGATTTGAACCAGGCTCGTTCGGATTTAAGTGTCTAATTTCACCACTAAGCTACCATGACATATTATTTGACAGCGAAATTTACGTTCTTATTCTAATCATATTTTATCGATGCCTCAAAACAGGGTTAAAAAAAATCTAAAAATGTATCCCAGCTAGATCGATTTATCGCCGTTTTTAACGTATGTATACAAAATTTCATGAAAAATCGTTAAATATATACACAATATATACAAGTATTATAATATACAATAATATAATATATAATAACAAAATATATACAAGAATTGCTCGTTTAAATATATAAGATTAGTTATAACAAGTTTTCATATTTGCTAGCACAAGTGTACACGCTTACATAAACGAACCGAATGTCGAAGTAAAGTTACAGGAACGGATTGATACGAAGCCTGCAATTCGGCACAACTCCCCGCAACTTAGTAATTTCATGCTAGCTTCTAGTTAGTGTATCTGCGTTTTGCGGCGTTCTCAATAGTTTCTCCCAATGCATATCTGCTAATAGTTGTGTCTGATAACTTTTAGATGAATAATAAAGTAAATATATGATTAATTATTTATTTCAACTCGATTGTGAGATATGGCGTGTGGATATGCAACTAATTAAAAGATAGTGAAATTATTTGTCAAGTTTTTAAGTAAAACTTTTCTAAATATAGGAGAAATTTCAATCAAGCAAATTTCAGCAATTAGAATTTTAGATCTTCAATAATATTTTGTAATATACAATTAAGTTAATGATAACCCTCAATTTCATATTTCCAGAGAGTATAATATAGTTGTATTACAAAAATTATTTTCTAAAAAAATACCAAATTTTGTATATTATTGATATCCAAAATATAATTATAATTCTGACCAACTGACATAATACTGAAAAGTACAAATCCTCGAATACCATTTCAAACTATAAATTCAGCAGTGACTAGAGTGGTAAGATTAACTGGAGTAAAACAACATAACTCCAAGAATATAAAGCAAAGAATATAAGTTTTCTCAGTTTACCAGATTTGTTCTCGGAGATAATAAGTCTTAAGGCGTTTCGTATACGCGAGCAAACTGTGCAAACTATTAATTAGCCTCAGAGTTCAACGTAAAACTTATAATGAAATGTTAACACGCATGCTAAAATTAATGCAATTGTTTTGTGATCTGTGTTCAAACGATATGCTTGGTTTGGTTTGATTGATTTTGTTTCGAGCGCTGTAAAAACTAAGTATTTCTTTAGCAAAATGTCTTTGTCCAATGTAGCTTTGATTGGTAATATGTACTACCAATATCAATATTTGATCAAATAAACCTTATATTGATAGCATCATGCGAGTTTATATTTTGATCTCCTTTATACGACGAATTTTTAATAAATATCATCATCATCATCAGCCTTTATCCGTCCACTGCTGAACATATGCCTCCCTCAATGAACGCCAAGACGACCGATTCCTTGTTACTCGTATTCAACGCAAACCTGGCACTGCACGGAGATCGTCTTTACATGAGTTAAATAACTCTATATTATTTATTTGTAGTTATTCAATAAGTGAATCTTGAACGCTTATTTCTATTCACCTTTAAATCCATGACTTCACCGAAAAGCTTCACGCCACAGTTTTGTCACTTTTACCATTGAGATAAAAAAAAAAACTCACAAAAGAACTTGATAAATTATCAGATACACACTTGATGTTTACTTAAATTACTTAGTCTTATAAATCGATGACACCGGCTTCACGGATGAAAAAGCATGACTCATTCGGCCTTACCTAGCTCTGAGGCGTTCCATTTAAGGCTTGAAGTGCAAGCGACAGCGCGGAACGAGCGAGAAAGAGGGACAATCGGCCCATTTTCTTATGACGTTGTCACGTTCAACTATCATCAGTAGACCGACTTTACAGACAACCGATCTTTTTTACTTCTCTTATATACGGAAAAATACTGTCTATAAGAAATAAGCAGAATACTCTTGCAGAAAGCGCACAAATCACTTAAATCCCATACAGTTGAACTAAATTCCAATTTGAACTCAACGTGGGAGATTTTGCAGCAACGTAACTTGATTTTCCATTAGCATTAAGAAGATTTGTTGCGAACGAAGGCAATGAAATATTGTAAAAATGAAATTAAAATATTTAATCTTGATATTTTTTTACTATTTACAACGGTACTTATTATGTAAGTTGGTATATAATGAACCATCCATGATTTTGGCTGCAGATTTTTTTATGAATATTGTATACAAAAACACTTTAAACTCTATACAGGTTTTTAAATCCTTCCCTGGATTTGAAAAGTCCAGGAAAAAAAAAGATTAAAAAAAATATTTTTTTCGCTGAACGAACGAAATATAAACAATGATATGTTAAATATAGCAACAAACAGCCAAAAGAAGAAACCGTTCAATGTAACACGAAGTCCGTGATGAGGATTACACTTTTTTTTCAAATTTGGATGTAGGAGGAAAATATGAAGGAATCGCAACATAATTACATAGAACCACAAAAGTTCAGGCATATTCCTGTACGCTGCAGAGAAGTGGACCCTGCGAGAAGTGGATAAGAAGATAATGTACGCGGTACGCCCTAAAGGTGTTCTGGAAAGGAATGCTCGGATATTTTTTTCGGATGGCTTTTAGGCCTGATGGTCTTTAAGCTCAATCGGAACGGAGTATCGTGGACTAAATTCCATACCAATTAGAACGTACTTCGAGAACTAGGTATCAATCAGCGTTTATCGTCTTTGGTATCATCATCTCTCGTATCCTCACCGCCTTTGGTCATGTATGCCGCCAGAGGTGGTGACCAGAGAAAAGTACCGGACTACGAGGAAGATTGTAATGAAATCAGGCGTCACTTTGCGGAAATCCATTGTAAATAAAAATATATTAAATTGTATATAAATTACTGGCAATATCCTGCGATCCATGCAGGCTTTACGGAAAGAGTGAGTGCACCATATAGCACCGCCCTCCTTTCCGACACAGCATATGCGTGCACTCTCATGCACCACCACCACACCAATACCATTAAATACCACCACCAGAAAATCTACGCATCGAGGCATTTTCAGGATATATACTTAGTTTTCCTTCTTGCGTCCATGTCATGATGAAGTGACAACATAAAAGCGGCTGTAAATGGCTTATCGTCACTACATGAATACCCGAGGAAGGTGGCCATCAAAGAGGACTTGAATTGACAACATTTGAAGTGATAACCACAATCACTCTGTCAAGAATACCGACAAAGACATCGACCACATAACCCATAGACTCCTAATAATAGGTGAACGGGTTCTGGCGACACATCTGACTTATAGTTCCGATGTAAGCCGTAAACAATGTACTCAAACTATCGTGTCGTCTCATTCTTTCCCGTTGCGAAATATATCCATTTCTTTTTAACGTTCCGTTTGGTAATGAATTAGCATAACATTGAATTAGCTAATCACAGTATTGCAACCCCTTTCGTCTCACCTCAGCTAGTTGACAGATGCATTTAATACGAAAAATCAAACATTAGGAGTCTATAGGTTGTGTGGTCGATGGACAAAGAAGTATTATGATTTGTAATCTATACAAAAAAGGTGCTTGAACAAATCCTTAAAGCGATTGGATATAAATATTGGGCCTATTCATCTTTGAGCTCTTATATAGCCGCCATTATATTCCGGCAAGTTATAATTTTTTCAACCCTTTCAGATACAAGTGGCGGCCGATTTGGGTGCGATAAACCATTATTTATGTGGTTTTATTGTGTGGATTTAAATAAATACTCACGAATTCGCCGAAATATATTTTTGTTTATCTTACGTGATATTTGAATTGGACTTTTTATTACCATACCGTTTTCTGCGAAGGAAAGGTTATGAATTTAGCAGTGTATCCTACTAATATTATAAACGTGAAAGATTGTAAGTATGGATGTTTGTTGCTCATTCACGTAAAAACCACTGAATAGATTTTAATGAAACTTTACAATAATATAGCTCATTCATCAGAATAGCACATAGGCTATAATTTATCCCCGTACTCCCACGGGAACGGGAAGTACGCGGATGAAACCGCGGGGCGCTGCTAGTTATATATAGAAATTTCCTATCGTAGCGTCTATTTATAACATAATATCTGATTTTATTCTTTGTTATCGACTATAAAAGGAAACTTTAATTTATTAGCAAATTAGTCACTCATTGTCATCACCACCTTTCCACCAATCATCGTCTTGCCTTTGTCATACGTTTGTCCATTACTTGCCTCTTCCAATAAACGCCAGGAACGCAACTGCACGGCTATTGTGCATACACGTCCATTTACTATTATATAATATGTATATAAGTGTATACAAAAAAAAAGGTATATGTGCGATTCACACACGATAGAAGTGAAACACGTTAAATGCTTAAATACAAGTAAATATTAAACAGTGTGCAATATACATACACACCGACATTTGCTCTCTCACTCTTTTGTATTTGTGTCTCACTACCTGTCGTTTTTCCGTGGCATCCGGTTTGAAATCACAACGATTCTAAAGAAGTTTCACTTAAAAAGTTAGAAATTTGATCGTTCTAAAAATTAATCTAACAGAACTAACGGGGCTAATTCCATGAACGCCAAGACGCCCAATACACGAATACAAAGTAATAAATTATAAAATTATCATATTGAAAAATTGTCGCAGTACAATATTTTATATCGCAAAATACATTATCATAAATTATGTGACCGCTAGAAGCATTACCGAGAATAATTTAAAAGCAAATTGAAAACAAGTTATAAATTGTTATTGCGTATTTTTAATGGTATTTGCAGCTATGTTTTGTCAGCGTTTAGTAGGGAAATTGGAAATTGAAATAATTATTGTTTTAAGGGCCCGTTTCACCACTTCTTGATAAGTGCCGAGTAGGCTATCCGCCAGGTATCCAACAGATAGAGTATGGAGTATCTGTCAAATATGTTGTGGTCAGCCTATCCGGCAGGAAGTGGTGAAACAGGCCCTTAATCAACTTATTTGATGGATAACTAGCTTTAGTTGAGTTTATCCTAATAACGTACGTATCGTATGATTTTCTTGTTTGGTCCAAGTTGAAATAGGATTGTGGTGCCAAACATGATGATCTGCATTACCACCACCACCGCCACCACCATCATCATCATCATTATCGCGAGTTCGCCACATATTCTCTAAAAGCGTACCAATAGAAACAAGTAAGAAAAAGTTTGTTTTTATAATAAACGAAAAAGTATAGGTATAAGCTTTTTTCATTCATTTTCATGTATTCCGTTATCAACTCCTAAGCTGTAAAAATGCCATGTATCTATTTCAAAGAGAAGTTACTTTAAAACGTCTTTAATTTCGATATATTTCAAGTTGATAATCTAATTAAAACCACCTTTAATAAATTAACATTTAAGACAAAGTTGTTACATTGTACACGAACGACGATGTTATGTTTCGTAGCGGAAAGATACCGAAATTCGTCATCGTCTCTAAATTATCAGTGAGAATATCCTAGCCAATAAGATATTGACAATAACTAAATCAATTATGACGACCTCTATTGCTCAATGGTTAGTGCGTTGGCGCTCAAGCCCGGAGGTAGCGGGTCCGAATCTCACCAGGGAACAAAAAAGTTTCTAACTTCCTGGGTCATTTGGTTCCTTTTTTCCTGGTTTCCGTTTTCCTGGTTCCTGGGTGATTGACGCGGTATAAAAGCGTCCATAGATATAATTATTATTATGGGATGCAACCTGTTCAGACACGCTGGCCCCTTCCCATCTACATGGAACCAGCAACAGAGCTGGTGCGGCCTGTGAAGCGGCTGAAAAAACTAAAGCTTGCAAATATAGGGTTCTAGGCGCTGAATATGATTTTGTCCCATTCGGTGTCGAGACCCTTGGTCCGTGGGGTCCTAACGCTTTAAGGCTTTTTAAGGAAATAGCAAAAAGGTTAGTCGACATCACAGGAGACCGAAGAGCTGGCAGCTACCTCGGACAAAGAATTAGTTTAGCAATTCAAAGGGGAAACGCCGCCAGTATCTTCGGAACATTGCCTAGAGGGACGCCTTTTAATAATATATTTTAGTTATTATAATATAATATTTATATTTTTAAGGATTATAGTTTTAGATTATTTATTATTATTAGATTATTATTATTTTTATAATATTATGTAATTAGTTTATAATTTTTTAAATTATATTGTAATTCTTTTAATGTCATTGCTTAATTATAATATATTACCTTTTTATTTATCTTCAGATGGCTTAGTGTTGTAATGCAATAAAACTTATTTTATATGTAATAATAATATATTATATGATATTATTATTATTATATTATTATTAATAACGACCGATAACTAATAAACAGCTTGTGGTTTTGTTAAAATAACGATTGACCACGGGATTTAGCGCGATTTATGTCAATACATTTTATTCTTTTCGAACTTCGTTTTCGTTTTTAATGATACTTTGTCTAAGCCCCCAGTTATGTCTTCTTTCTATTGAAATTATATAGATGAGATTATTATCAAATCCGAGAAACGAAAAATCAAAAAAATATTATTATCATAAGAAAATAATATTACAAAATACAAAAGCATAGAACACCATCCGTGTGAAATTACTGAAATGCTTATTGTTTTGCATTCAGCTAGGTTCCGCTATAAAGAGCATGTGTGGAATTTGTATGCTGATTTTATATAATACTAGCAGCACCCGCGGTTTCACCCGCGTTCTTCCCGTTCCCGTGGGAGTACGGTGATAGATTATAGCCTATACGTCATTCTGATGTATAAGCTACATTATTGCAAAGTTTCATTAAAATCCATATGGTAGTTTTTACGTGAAAGAGTAACAAGCAACCATACTTACAAAATTTAACGATTATAATATTAGCAAAATATTAGAGAGAACATAACGAATGAAAGAAGTGGTCTAGTGAATTGTAACATATATTATGTACATTTTAGGACGTAAAGAGAACTTTTTAACTAAACAAATATCTAAGTTTATATCTCCGATTATCGGCAGTAGTGTATGTTCGCGTTCACAAGAGCGCTTTTTTATCAAAGGTTAAATAAACGTTTGATTGAGATAAATGGATACCCATATATTATTATTTGTTCACACGAAAGCGTTTTAGAAGCGTGACAGTTTTTTGTCAAGCGCTGTATTTTATTTATTAAATATATTATGTTTTTTAGACGTTGAGGATGCCGAACTTGCAACACGAGCCATCATCGGTTTTTGACGTGATTTTCATTAAACGCTCGTAGGAACTGAGTCTAAAGTATACGAATTGTTGAGAATGATCAAGAAAACTCGATAAGATCCGTTATACAATATTTACATTAAGTCACAACTGAATTTCTATGTGATGAAATAGAGTGAAATAGAGAAATGGGTTTTTCAAGTAACCTTGTAAAACATTAATAACACTAATATCGAATTTCAGTAGTTGTAAGGTTTGTAAGGTAAATCCGCGGCGATATGACGAATTTGTATTCTTTAAAACTCGACTATCTATCTATATTTAATAAAGTTCACATTCGAAGTGACGTAAAGTGAACTCTATCACTTAGGTGAAGATCGATATCGAAATGGATTTGACAGAATAGCCCTACAGCCCTGTAAGAACTGTAACTTGAAAAAACATTTCTTCACAAATCGAATTGCTTAGTTTTATATATTTGTAGTTTTTATAACGCAATGTTATATCACAGTTCTGAAGACCCCTCGCACGTAATAAAGAGGTGACAGCGGCCACTTCCGCACCTCTGACCTCAGGAAACTCAACCCCACCATTAACCTCATTGTGGTGGAAAAATCACACACACCCTTATATAGGTTGAGAATAAAAAAAATACATTGTTTTTTCGAAGGGATAATACTTAGAGCCTTTTATAAGGTCTATTGATTAATTATTTAGGGGTAAGATTTGTCAAGAGTCCTCATAGGCGCATAAAATACCTTCGGGATAGAAATTAGATCTAGAGGGATAGCACTGGTAGCAGCAATAAGTAGGTTGGGGACCAGTCAGTCACTCTCAAATCATTTCTAGCTTTGCTATCAGTACCGCTATCCTGTAAAAACCATTTCGATATCGAGCTTCACCTGAGTGATAGAGCTCACTTTACGCTCACTTCGAAAGTGAACTTGCCCCGCCCAACCTCGGGACAGTACAATGAGGCGAATTTCCCGTCCTCGCCCCTTGCCCCCTGCTCTTTTCCCCCATCTTCTTATGAGAGGGATACAAAGAGCCCCCTCGGCTCAGTTCGTGCCCATGGTGCTAAATTCACCCAAGGCTAATGAGGCTCACCGCCACGACAAGGCTTGAACCATGGTGGGGAAGACTAGTAAGTCTTATAGGATCCCCACCATGGTTCAAGCCTTGTCGTGGCGTGGCGTATAGTAAAGTCAGAGACGATTTGTATTTGTCCTACTGGACAAATACAAATCGTCTCTGACTTTACTATAAAAATATTTCGACAAACTCAGCGTTTTTGCTAACTCCCAAGCTGTTCGACATGCTTAGTTCAACTCCCTCTTTAGGACTCATAAATCGGTAGATCATCAGTAGATTACGTTGGATATTTCCCAAATATACCTTAATTATTGACCCAATACCGGCTCATCCATCTACCGGACAGTTATCGTTTCACGCCGACTTACGGGATATAAATTGCCACATCCATTAAATGTGTCACGTGGAGGTCGGATGATATACGTGCTTTTCAACAGCCTATAATACAACCTTCATGATGTAATATTATCATATAATTATCAATAAGTATCAACTGCTTATCGTCTAAACTGTATTTAGTGTATAATATGTCGCAGTCATCTGGTTGAATCAGTCATTTGATTGTATCACTAGCGCGTTAATCTAATGATGACATTTAATTGATTGACTAGGCCGAACGTTGATTGAACAAGCGTCGCTCAACGTCCAACTAGATAGCGGATTGTAACATAGCCCTTTGAACAGAGCGGACGTAAAATCAGTCTGGTGATTGTAATTTAATTCATTTTTTTCCCACCGCGGCGTTAGTAGTCACCAAAACAAACTTGGCATAAAACATCTCGCGCAGATAGCTAGAAACTGATCCTGTGATTATAGATTTTTCGTTTTTTTACCTAAACTCTCATTTCACAAGGTGACAAAGACTTGAGTTAACAACTTTCTGGAGTCATAGAGACTTCTATATTTTAATACTTACATTACTTTAAAAAAAAATATGATATAATATTTTTAGCCTATCTTAAGACTTAAAATACAATATAAAATCATAATAAGGTGTGTCATGTCATGTCCTCATTTTTGTTATGTAAAGGAAGCTACCTTTTAAATTTCGAACTTATGGTCATTCTAAAAAACATTACAAAGTCGGCTATATCCCATTCAACGACAATGCTAAATGACGTTCAGTCAAGACGTTGAACGTTACATTCAAAAACTCGACGAGTTGTCCTTTAGTCATTCAATTAAATGTTGTCATTCAATTAACGCGCTAGTGATACAATCAAATGACTGATTCAACCAGATGACTGCGACGTATATATCGTAGCGATCACCATTTTTGTTTTCTTATGTTTACGGGTATTTCCCTCATTAAAGTGAAACGATCTATTTTACCTGCTTGACGTTTAGGATACTTTACAGCACCATGGTCACGGGAGGATTGTAATGAATATAAAAAAAACTCAATCATCATCAGCTTTTTATCCACTCATGGATGAACATAGGCCTTTTTTTCTTTTACGACGGGAAATGCACTGACGCATCCCGCTGGGGAGTGGGTCTACCCAGGCGGGTATTTTTTTAAAATTTTTTTTCGAAAGGTCTAGACTTTTAGGCCAGATGGCCTTTAAGCTCAATCGGTAGGTAGGTGAGCAGATGGCCCAGGCGGGTATGTGGGACTCGCTGCGCCCGAAAGATGGTAAGTGGACGCAGCTCTACCCACTAAAACCCGTCGAGTGCCACCACTGCCGCCTTTGGTGAGGTGCCCCGGATTTGCAAACAACAGGGCACCTCGACGGCTGGTCAGTCCCTCAGGAGACCGACGCCACCTCCACAGAGCGATTGTTCATCACAGAACAACCACTCCCAACGTTGGGACAGTACGATTAGGTGAGGTTCCCATTCTCACCCCTTGCCCCCTGCTCTTTTGTTCCCTCTTCTTATAAGAGGCATACAAAGAGCCCCCTCGGCTCAATTCGCTTCGCCCAAGGTGTTGGGGTCACCCTGGGTTACTGTGCCCCACCGCCACGACAAGGCCTGAACCATGGTGGGGAACATAGGCCTCCTTCAATGAACGCCAAGACAACCGATCCCGCCACTCGCATCCAACACGGACCTGCCACTGCACTGCACGGAGATCGTCAGTGGGATATAATGGGTTGATTCTTTTTTTTAATTCTATACTAAAATTAGCACTTGCAAGTTTTCTCGTATAGTTGCCGTTCTATAGATACTCCTTGTGGCCCTCAGAGACTGTTAATTATCTTATCATATCACAATATCAATAGTAATTAATCAAGCATATTATTTATACTCCGATGCGCGTACTAATGAAACAGGAATAAGAAAATCATTAGAGACACGTGCTAATAATTATTGTAAACGGTTTGGTATCCAATGGAATAATGATCTTGCCATATTATCATCATCAGGCTGACATTGAAAAAAAGGGAGGGTATATTTTTTTTTTTTTTTTTTTTTTTTTATTTATTTCACTTTATACATACATTTGTTATTCATATCAATCAATAGAGAGGGGTAGGAGAGGGTATTGAAAAAAAGGGAGGGCATTTGCATAACCTTTTGTTTTGCGTATAGGCGTCGGGAGGCCCCATACAAATCGATCCCAATCCCACTACTGGGCACAGGTCCTCGAAATCAGGTAAGCTGCACACCTTCATAGAATTCATCAGGCATGCAGGTTTCCTTATATATTTTCCTTCATCGTTGCGTGAGGGATGTATAAAAAGTAAAGTAAAATATCTACCCATATATTGTCATACTGCTGTGCACTGGTCTCCTCGTAATTAGGCGAGGAGTGTATTGAGGCCATAGTTCACCGATGCGCTGGGCCTATACGGGTTGGCAAACGTCACACACCTTCAAAAACTTAATTTTATCAGGCATGCAGATTTCTTAAGATGTTTCACCGCTGAACGCGCGATGGTCTTCTGCTTAGGGTACTCAGATATTTAGAAAAACCCATTTTAAGGCACCACTAACGGTTAGGATTGAACACGGATCGTCTCACTCAAGAAACCAAGCCCGTAACCACTGTAACATAAATGTAATTTTCGTGACCAATATTTGTGACCATAAATGTAATTTTCTTATTGTGTCTAAAAACATAAAAGCATCAAAAAAAACAAAACAGAAATTGTAATCATTTTCACCTTGTGAATGTCGCGAAGCTTGTGCCGACGAAATTGGATCCCAAGCCAGACCAGCTCAAAGCGCTTCCTCCAGTTATATCTGGCCCCGGTAAATTGTGAGACAAAACGGTGTAAAGGTGGATTAAGCTCGAATGAAAAATTCTACATTTTCTCTTTGCAAGACATTTGAGAACACATTCTCAACAATTTGTAAGTATTAGAACGGAAATAGTTATTCTTAAGTTCATAATATGTATACGATTTGATTGGTGGAAAAAAATGTAACGCTAATTATTATTAGTGTATATTTATACAGAAAGACTTGCAAAAAACCACGAGGAGTTGCTGTAAATCAGCGTCTCACCATTGCTGTAATGGTGTGACAAATGCTAAGTGTCTATGTTCACATTATTAATACCGTAAGCTGTTAAATATTATTATGTTGTTGTGAACAGTAAACATATTTTACTTTCTTTTTCTTCGTTTCGTTTTCAAAAAAAAATGAAAACCTTGAACGAATACTGTCAAGATCGAAGTAAGTTTTCAAAAACATTTTGAAGTAAAACTTCTTTAGAATCGTTGTGATTTCAAACCAGATGCAACGGAAAAAACGACAGGTAAGAGACACAAATACAAAAGAGCGAGAGAGCAAATGTGTGTGTATATAATTGCACACTGTTTAATACTTGTTTGTATTTGAGCATTTAACATGTGTTTTACTTATATCGTGTGTGAATCGCACACACCTTTTTTTTTCGAAGAAGCCACAGTCAATGAGACCCATAAAACTAAACTATCGCTGTTAATGATAAAAAATATAAAATAAATTTATTTTATAAAACACGAAATTCGTGCAATAGAACTGTTCGATCCTCACAATCCTATTATTCACGCGAACGAACGAACAATGGAGGTGTTACGAAACAAATTCACCAAATCCCCTAATTCGACTTCCGTTACGCGCGGATGTCCTTCCGAATCCCTTCTTTGAATGGTGATTATTATTTATGGCTTTATTAGTTTATCCCTTTTTTAATTTTGCTTTACCTTTTTCTAACAATTTCTAAAAATAATAATTGTAGCTACAATAACTGTTGCCATATTAACCTATCGCCGAAATAAGCATTTTTATATATATCTAGCCAACGTCTGGTTTTACCGTGATGCTTTTTAAGCACGTGCGATGGGGGAGGTGGTTTGCAGAGGAGACAATCAAATCTTGCAAAGTGAAATTTGACAAACGTGTGGCCGCGCCTTTACTATTACATAGTGTAAGATTTTTTTTGGCTTTCAGCCATAATAGTTTTAAATTGGGGCCTTGTTACAAGATTGAATTAAATGTCAGTATTGTAAGTTCATGCCAAATTATAAAATAACGTTTCACTGTGACCCACTAAAATGCATGAAATCCCGCAGTAGCAAACTTTTTGAATGATAAATTTTAATATAAAAGTTAGCACTGGATTAAAAGATGTGTGGACGTATGATGCAAATATTTATTTGGACTGTGATTTGTACCAAAAACCTGCGGCCAGCAACCTAACTATGAAAGGAATGGAATTCCTTTTTCAAATATAATTGTTTATTTTTTTTTACAAATTTTGCTCAGCAGTAAACGGATAAACGGATAAAGGCTGATGATGATTATAATGAAACTATTTAATTTTTTTATGATAATAAGTTTTTACATTCCTACATTTTTGGATACTCTACAGGACTCATAATCTTGAGAGGAGTTCTTAAAAGTTGTTTAATTAAAATGATTGTGATGAGATAGCATTCATTAGATTTGATGCAGGTATCAACCCTTTATGTCCCACTGCTGGGCATGGGTCTCCACCTCGAAATCAGGCGAGGAGAGGCGCGCATGGCGCACGCACCTTCCAAGACTTTCAATATCACTAAGCATGCTGGTTTCCCACAATGTTTTCCTTCACCGGTGAGAGATAAAAATTTATTACAAAGGGTCAGAGTGAACCCAACAGACGTTGTCACTTAAATACAAATAGTTCCTGCCGTTTAGTTGCAGTATAGATGAAAAACCTAGAACCTAGACCTGCAGCGCCATCTGCCGGGCTGATTTGTGAATCTAAATCACCCAGCCAATCAAACGGATACAAAAAAATTCAAATCGGTTCAGCCGTTTAGGAGGAGCTCAGTACCATACACACACAGCTTAGTTATATACTAACTAGCTGCTGTCCGCGTAAGCAAAAAAAAAAATTTTTTTTAATAAAATGTTATCTATGTTACTTTCTATAGTACATTCCAGAATAATTTTGTACAAAGTTTCATACTGATTCGTCGAGTAGTTTCTGCGTGATAGCGTAACAAACATCCACGCTTTCATATTAATAATATTAGTATGGATTTATAAAGAAGAAGATTACTACTGTGATATTTGTGATTTTAATATATACTATACAGAAATGTTCTACAAAATAAACCATTATCTGCGACACAGCGAAATGTGGCACATATTGTGAGTTGAGGCATTGTTCACTCCATTCACAAAAATGCTCCATTTTAATGAAAGCAATTTAGCTTATAGTTTCATATTAAAAGGAAACTATTTTTTCGTTTTATATAATATAAATATCTATCTATACTTAATATTATTTAGAAGAGTAAAGATTTGATTTATTTGCTTGTTACAATTGAACTAAAAAACTACTTACCTAACAGGTTATAAAAATTAGAAAGCTACAACACGGTGTGACATAAGATAATGTTAAAATTAAAAATATACATCAGCAATTCAAATACGAGTGTTGATCGTAGATCTATTACATCGGTTAATGCAAGCGAAACTGCAGGCAACAGCTTGTATAATATAATAAAGTCGTATTAAAAAATTACCATTATAATGACCACTGCAAGGAGATCAGCTACGTAAACGCGGCCTCCACTCTTGAACCTGAGTGTGACCAGCTCACTACAGTATACATAATATAATATTATTATTATGATAAATATTTATTGATATACATGGAAGGACTTATGATGAGTTATAATGCCTTTCCGCATGCAACGGCAAGAACGACAGGTAAGAGACACAAATACAAAAGAGCGAGATAACAAATGTCGGTGTGTATTTATATTGCACACTGTTTAATACTTGATTGTATTTGAGCATTTAACGTGTGTTTCACTTCTATCGTGTGTGAATCGCACACACACCTTTTTTTTATATCATAGGTGGGCAAACGAACAGTCGAAGCCTTTCGGCGACTATCGTAGCCCATTAACATCCACATAACCAGAGGTTATGCAGATGCGTTGCCCTCCTTTTTCCTATCCCCCCAATGGGCCACCGGAAACTCACAAACCGCATTAAACGCGACAGCATAACTGCCACGTTACGCCGGTATTATGTGAGCGAGAGGTACCACCCCGGTCGTGCCGGCGCAATTCGGCTACAAAGCAGCTTGGCACTACCTCTTACTATGTATATATAATATTTGATATTCGAATTTAAAATTATTGCATGAATGAAAATAATATTACGTATATCCTCAATTTGGGCTGATAATAAATTGTTGTATTATTATGGAAGTATTATGATGATGATGAATACTTGATCGAAGGTTTTCATTAGAAACTTTTTTAAGAATTAAATTCGAAGTTTTTTTCGCGTCTACTTTTCTAATTTCTTTATATAGTAATACTTTACCTACTCGATCCTCCAAAGCTTTGTAGTTGACATTGACGCATTCATTTTTGCCTTCAAATTGAAATCTTCGTATTCTAATGTCCTGGAATTTTCTAAAATGAATGATATTGTTTTAAGCCTTTTTAAATTACATTTTTTGCGTATTTGTCGATTTGCTTTCATAATATTATATGTGAATGAATAATTTTTTAAGTATAATTGTGTATATAGAGAGTATTTAAGTTACTCTCTCTCTTAATGACACCCCAAAGATAGTAAGGGCATTTATCATGTGTTGTTCAAGCTCTTCCACAGTAGCATAGTAATAGAGTCCCTTGGTTGTAATGTTTTAGAAATCATAAAAAGTCGTTGCAATTGCAAATAAACAAGTAAACATCATTTTTATTAATACAAAAATGTTTTACAAATTAAATAAACAACACATAATATTTACATTTCATAATAAAATTGAGATCTTGAAATAATGTGATTGAATATTTTATATTTATGAATATTATTTCGATATTATTGTTACTATTGATAGCAACTAAAAGACCACGTGAAGAATTACAAATGAATATAAAAATACACATGATTTTAGCATCAAATTTTTTATCACATAAATATTTGTTAATAAACCATATTCTACGACCTACACATTTTCTTAAGTTAATTTACACAAAAAAAATAACTATATTATAATATTACGTAGATCTTATTTACATATTACGACTTACTTTACAAGAGCATATTACGAGTTTACTACATTTACTTCAAATCAATTTTTAATAAAATGCGACATAAAAAATAGTTTATTGAAGTACATAGCTAAAGTAAAAACCTTTGATTCTACAATTTAAAATATTTCAAGAGGAAAAGACGTTCTCTGCTTTCAACGCGCGTGCTGGAGCACCGCGTAAGCAATTTCATGGAAATTTAAAGTACGAGTACTATTCAGGCCAGGGATGGAGTAGAAAATTTAAGAACATATAACACAATCATATACTATTACTAACATTATCATCTTATTGTTACAATATAAATTTACAAAGTCTTTTTCTCATTCTCACTTAAAATTTACAACATTTCTACCAACTAAGTAAAGAAGAATAGGAAGCAAAGACTATGAAGTATTTTTTGCACATAGGGTCTCATACTAGCATTCATTTCTTGAAATCTAAGAGTAATCACATTATTTTCTAAAGGTATCATATTATAGTCAGTGAACGGTAATTCTGTTGTTACAATCTTTTGAACGGGACAAGGTAGGGATTCGGGTGCTATTTTGAAAACATTTCTTCTATTATCTTTAGCGTATAATTCTATATCTTTAGTTTCAGACTTTAAATCAATATTTTTATTATTGAATTCTAAATTACTACCATTAACTAATCTACCTTTGTTATTGATATAATTGTATCTGTCGTCCATTCTGTTGTATGCAGAGCTTACAATGGGTGTGTCTTCACTGCAAGTGACTCGCCTTAGAGAATCTCTTGTATTTTGACTTTCAGTTTCATTTAGAAACACGTACATCCACTTCAATGTGCAGTCACAAGTGAACTTGTTTTCTGTAAATTTAAATGTATTTTTATACAAGGTCCACTTAAACATGTAAGTTAGGTATGAAGTACTCAAAAATATGATATTATGGGAGAAATTAAATTATCGAAACAAACAAATAATAATTTTTATATTTTTAAAATAATACATTTGTGTATGTACCTATATGTAGTGCATCTATGAAATAATTAACAATGTGTGTGCTAAAAAAAAATGAAATTAATATTATCACGACATTAATAAAGGTTTTATTTGGAAATTACCTTCAAGAATCAAGCTGCTGCTCTGTGATTTCAAGTTATCCAATATGGGCTTTATATTGTCGTAAGTGAACTCATGTAAGTCATTCGAACGTAAATCCAAGTAGCTCAATCCCCTTACGCCTTCAAATAAACCGGATGGGATCGATACTAAGTTATTATCATCAAGAGACAATTTCCAAAGTTGTGAGAGCCCATCAAACGCCCTTGCGGATATGTACTTTATATCATTACTTCCCAAAAGTAACTCCTGTAAGTTCCAAAGTTCAGCGAAAGTGAACTCAGTCAAATTGTAAATACGATTTTTCCGCAGATCCAATTTCCGCAAATTGGCCAATCCATCAAACGTGCGACGATTCAGACCGTGTATATTATTCTTGTTGAGATATAATTCTAAGAGATTGAACGTGTGCTGAAAAGCGCCGTCGTTAATTGATGATATGTTATTTTTAGTGAACACCAATTTTTGTAATTTTGGTACATCAAAAAAAGAATCCCTTCCGATTTCCAGTATCGTGTTATCTTCTAAATTTATAGCTGTAATATTAGGTAAATGAGCAAAAGCGTATGGTTTCAATGTCTCAATTTGATTCAGTGATAGTGTAGCTTCTTTCAAATTTGTGAGATTTGCAAACGAAAATGAATTCATGCGAGCAATGCTACCATATTTTATACTTATATGTTTGAGTTTTTGTAAGTATTGAAGTGATTTTGTAGGGATATAGTTTAATGCACCATCGACTCGAACGTTGAATGATAAAGTATGTAAAGAAGGCTGTGAAGCAAAACTTTGCCAGATGGGATCATCTCTAGATATGCCTCCATTGAATATCCAGCATTCAGCCTTTGTTGCGTTCCTAGGTTCCCTCGAATTTTCGCAATAGCAGTGCACCTTGGATTCGCGATCTGTGATATCACAGATGTTCTTTTGGAAACCACCAGCCTTTTCTTTGTTTCGTTTTTTGTTATTGTCTTTATTTTGAACAGTAGTTGACATTTCTTGTATAAAGGAAAATATGATTAAAGCACAAGTAATAGCTGATACCCGCTGCATGTTTACTATCTGTAACAAAAATTTATATTATATTTAAAATCATAAGCACATTATCTACATGAAAGTATATTCCTATTTAGTTAAAAGTTTTTAATTTTAGAATAAAAAAAAAAATCAAACTTGTAGTTGAATTCCACGAGCCTTTAAATATAAATTTCTTCAGCCAGGAAATGTGGATTGGTGATAGTATGTACACATTATCCACATTGTAAATGAGCAAAATTGATAAAATACCTTATTACATAGTATTCATGTTCTATTTTACAATGAAGTGCCTTATATTTATTGCTAAAAAAAAACAAATATACTAGTTAACTGAATATATTCAAGCTCTTCATTTGATGGTATAAAATTATTATTTTTCTGTTTACAGGCGTTTTATCTTTCTTATAGGCTTTGCTTAGTTATTATGGATAATTTTAAACTGTAATTAACTAAACTTGGGAATATCACAAAAAATAATTCAATTTAATAATTAAACGTGGATTAAATTCGAAAATAAATTTTTAGTGAATAAATTATCTTGGCTATGATCTATAGTAATAAGTTTATGAATAAACTGAATAACAAAACAAATTATACTAAACAAAGCTAATTCAAGCGTTGGTTGCTAACGAAGATTGATTATTTGATCGGCAAATTGTTTTTTAATTACGTATCAAACAAACAAGGATTGATTGCTTTCATGGGAACACGAATATCATAGATATGTTTACATTTCAATTAATTCAGCATATGCTGTGTCACTTTTTTATTGGCTACCATATAATATGGATATGGATAGATAATAATATATCCAATAATAAATAGTTATCTAACTAGACGACCGAGATATTGGACTTAAAGTGACGTCACTTAATTATTCGAATTATTCTCAGCAAGCTCTCTCATCATACCGATATTGTGGGGCTGCATTAAAATTACTAATCCATCTTGACTGTTCCATTTTATATCTCTCATAGATAACCATGAATTTGTAGCCTTAACTAAATTTGGAAATTAAAAATCAGCTGAATCGGTTGAAGATAAATGATTCTAAATTGAGTTGCAAGATTCGACCCGAAAGACACATACGTATGCCGTATATACGTAATGTATGCCGGAAGTTTCGGACACTTTATAGGAACCATGATCAGGGGGGAACTCCTCCCTTTTTCATTTTATAGGTAATACTCTATAAGAAGTATATTACTATCATGTATACTTTTGACACTTTGTTCTTATTGAAAATAAAGATTGAGCATAGTATATCGTTAAGGAAAAGAGCGTACAGATTGGATTTTTAATTAAAAGGCCAAAAAAATAGGAGATCTAGTCTATAGGTGTTGGTCATTGCTTACCACCAGGTAAACGGGCTGTCTACTTGCCCCTCTTCAATAATTAAAACGAGAGTCACTAGCAATCAAAGCTTTTATCGATGATGAATGTTAAGGCTGTTGACTTAGACCACAAAATAATATGTATTATGAAAGAGGGGAAAATACTTGTTTACAAATCAAAACCGATATTGTTTGTGGATGAGGGAAAACACTTTGATATAATTTTTATTACAAATTGAGCCAAGGGGGCTCTTTATATCCCTCTTATAAGAAGAAGGGGCAAAAGAGCAGGGGGCAAGGGCCAAGGGGCAAGGATGGGAACCTCGCCTCATTGTACTGTCCTGACGGTGGGAGGGGTTGTTCTGTGGTGCGGGGCAACCCTTCTGTGGAGATGGCGTTGGCCCCCTGAGGTTACTGACTGGCTGTCGAGGTACCCTGTGCTAGTAGATCCGGGGCACCTCACCAAAGGCGGCATTGGTGGCATTCGCCGGGTTTTAGTGAGTAGAACTGCGTCCATTTACCAGCTTTCGGGTGCAGTGAGTCCCACATATATATACAGTCCCGCCTGGTGAGCTCCACTCCCCTGCAGGATACGTCAGTGCAAGTCCCGACGTTAAATAAAAAAAAGGCAACTCATTCATGTGTTGCCCATCCTGAGACATAATATGTTAAGTATCAGTGTCAGTAACAACACTGACCGTCCTGTCCTTCTCTCGGAAACACAGCAAAGCTGTTTGGCGGAAGAAATAAGTAAGATTATGATTTTATTTATATTATTATACTTGTTTTGAACAGCTCCTGAACGGAACCCCATAAAAAACATATTTATAATCTTATCAGTGTACATAATACACAACTATTTTACCTTACACGAATTCTATTTCATGCTCCTTTTAGTAAAGACAGGTGAAGACAGTTTACGAGAAAATACGCTTGAGGAATAGGCTTACGTCCTTTGTGGGAAGGCTGTCATGGCGTGTTATTTCAAACGACAGAAATGTTAAGGGCGTATTGTGGCAAAGAATATATATTTTTTGAGTATATATTAGATTAATATGTTATGTAAGGATTTTATGGTGGTATTTTGATAAGTTTGTTTTAATTCCGTAGTAGTTTTGTAGATGTTAAGTGGACAATGTCGGAATATCATTAATCATCAAAATATCTTTATTTCGTATGTATTAACTTGTACACTTGAAATATGTACGAGAAAAGAACTTAGGGATTGCTCTCTTGTCAACAATATGAAATACATAATTTATAGATACATCATGTAAAACGTTGTGTGAGTGTCTTATTCCCAAGGTGTGGTCTCTAGGTGTGGTCTCTATTAAGAAGGGGCTAGCCAAAATACCATATACAGGAATTGTCAATAAAGGCGGTATTGATAGCAGTAATTACACTGTCCTACTTTTGTTCTAAGATACACCGAAGCTGTTCACGAAAGCAATATTCAATTGGATGGTAGATCCATCCAATTGGGTTACCATCCACCATTTGCACAATTTTGATTGCCGATTTGCAAACTAAAGCAGTAATAAAAAAATGAATAAGGATATATAATCTGTTCAACGATAATTGTCCAGTTGGTGTGAGTTCAACATTTTGATTGAGAGATCCTGGTTTGATCAGCCTTGAAATTGGGCTTCAAGATCTCTAAGTTCACCCTTATCAAATTATATTTATTTTGTAGGCAAATTTCATAGCACTTGAAATATGTCAATATTTTTATAAGCTAATGCTAGATTCGCAAAAGTGGAAGTTTACCCCAGAGAAGAATCTACCAAAAAGATGAGACCATCGCTCGTTTATCGGTAAAGGAAAACGTCGTGAGGAAACCTGCGTGTCTAATGAAATTGAAAGTCTTTATAGGTATGTGAAGTTCACCAGCGCGCATTGGGCTACCTCTTTATTATGGCCTCATCGGTTATGGCCCAAAATCCTCGCCTGATTACGAGAAGGGCGACTCGTGCCTAGCACAGCTGCAGCAGTAGCATAATATGAGTTGATACTTAAATATAATATTTGCTTACTATTGATACTTAAATGTAATATTAATCTTGTAACACGTGTCTATTTTAAACTAACGCGATCCCTATTCATAATTAATTAAAATATAAATTAGTTCGGAGTGCTTACCGCGTTTATAGTTTTATTGAGGTCCCGATATTTTGGCAATGATTCAAAAATGATCACGGGAATACCAACGTATGAAGATGGAAGATGGCGACAGATCAGTCAACCCCTTTCTTCTTCCTTTTAATCGACTAGTTTTGGCACACGGACACACTTATTTACTATGACATACTATATACTACCATCAACGACGTGACGACCTCTGTGGCTCAGTGGTTAGCGCGTTGGCGCACAAGCCGGAGGTAGCGGGTTCGAATCTCGCCAGGGAACAAAAAAAAAGTTTCTGTGTTCCTGGGTCATGGATGTGTATAAAATATGTGTATTATATAATAAAAATCTTAAATATAAGTATTAATATAAAAAGTATTAAATATAATATGTATTTCCGTTGTCTGGTACCCGTAACACAAGTCTCTTCGAGAACTTAGCACGGGACCAGATTGACGAAGTGTAAAAGCGTCCATAGATATTATTATTACTATTATCAAAATACGTCAGTCTCCCCGTGACCATGGCGAATGGAAAATTTCAATAATATCGAAATCTCAACCAAATTATAAACGCGGCAAGCACCCGAATAAATATTCAAATACTTTTTAAAATTACAATATAAACATCTTTTTTATTACCTCGATTCGGTTTTGCAATCCTAAAATTATCATTAACAGCCAAATACATGTACAAGTATATTTAAACGTACGTGTATATTTAAATCTTATTTCCAACAAACGTCTAACTGAGAAATCGCTTGGAATAATTCAATTCCAACAATAACTTTACACGAAAGGCTAATAAGGTTTACGAGCAAATGGAGAATATGTAAATCGTGTTCGCGGGAAATACAATTTTCATGTTTATTAAGGAATTCAATGAAAATTTATCTTATTATATAATAATAACTAGCTGTTGCCCGCAGCTTCGCCTGCGTTAACTAAGATTTACAACGGGATCTTAGTACGCAAAATAAGTAACTTTTCTGGTTGATTTTTAACACCTTGTGTCCGAAAACCCCAAATATCTTACGGAACTCTATTTTATTCCAGAATAAAATTTTGCCTATGTTACTCCTGGATAATGTAGCTTTCGAATGGTGAAAGAATTGTGGAAATCGGTCCAGTACTTTTTGGGCCTATTCATTAGAACCAAATAAACAAAGTTTTCCTCTTTATAATATTAGTGTAAATAAGGTTCAAGAGTGGAGGCCGTGTTTAGACGAAGTGTTGGTTATTAACCAGGATGCGAGTGCGAGCATTCATTGAGGAAGGCCTATGTTCAGAAATAGACAAATAAATGCTGATGATGATGATATCTTATTGCAATCTTTTTAGACTTGATAGTATATTCACAATGTTTTAATAACTCGTTTGTTTATAGTTATTTTTTTATTTATAGTTATTTTTCCAGGTGGAATTTAAAAAAAAAAAGATTTCGAATTAACTTTCAAATCTCAGAAGGAGATGACAATGCCAAGAAATAAAAATAATTGTCCTGTCTATTATAAAAACATGGTAAAACAAGTAACTAAATAAATTCACCTTTCGCTACAACTATCTGTTTAATAATAATAATAATAATAATAATACTTTTCGAATGAACTATTACTTTTAAGTGATAAACTTTATAGGTCCTGGTAGGCTATCAAAGGAGGATTTTCATTCATATGGTGTTAATGGTGGTGCCATTATTTTAATCATTAGTGATGCTTGCTTTATTTTGAGGCCCCGAAATTTTTCCAGCATAAGCTAACCTAACATCAATATTAAGTGCAAATTAAAAATAATTTTTAACATAAGATGTATGATAGCCGGGACTATCGGCTTAACGCCTTCCGAGTCACGGAGAAGTTCCATCATCATCATCATCAACCATTCATCCATCCATGAGCTAACTCCGGCAAACTTAGCTTAACCAGATGGATCGACCCGCGTGGCTGTTATCATTGAGCCACGAGTTCCTCAACTTCATTACCACTCCATTACCAAAATATTACCTTCTACTTCATTACCACTCAAACGTCTGTGTCATTTTATTATTTATGTAAATGAGCCAGCCATGTCCCAGCACGATCATAATTAAATAATTTAAAGCGCATTTCCAAAATAATTACTTTAGTTACAGCAAATAAAAAAATATCTATTCTGTATAAATCTGACACTACAAGAAAAAAAAATGTGTAAAAAAATGTGTAAAAAATAAATTACATTTCTTATTGCAAATTATATAAAGTAGAATTTTGCAATAAGAATGGTATTTCAATTTTAATACAAAAAAAAAATCAAATGGACTCGACAATGTAATTTGATTTGAGTAAAATGTACTATGTTCTAACAAGTTTAAAAAAAACATTTTCTAACATATCCAATTGTTACCTAATATAAAAGCATTTTATTTTATAATTATTACTCTTTTAAGACCAATATTAAATTATATTAAATAAAAAAAATGCGAATTTTAAATTAAAAACAGAAAAATTGTGTTAATTTTTATAAAACTTACAACCACAGTAATAAATAAGTCACTGCTTTTACATAATAATTTGAAGCATCAGCAAAATAATGATAAGATATAGAAGTTTCAACCATTCACTTCAAGTTTGATAATGTAATGTATAATGTATTAAAGCCTTATATATCCCACTGCTTTGCACGAGAGTCTCCTCGAAATTAAGAGAGAGAGAGAGAGAGAGAGAGAGCCAACGAGAGAGTAATTAAGCGAAGGAATTCACCGATGCACTTGCCCAAAGCAGGCAAACGTCACACACCGTCAAAATTTAATATCATCAGGGATGCCAGATCATTTCCTTAACCGACGAGCAAATAGAGTCTCATATGTGACACGGAGAAATTCAGAAAGACACGTTTCAAAGCGCCATGGAGGTCAGAATCGAACCCGGACCTCTGAACCCTGAAGACTAAACCGATTCCCACTAAGCCATCCTTGCTTTTTAAGCTTAGTAATAAATAAATCGTTCTAATTATTATTTTATATCAAACCTTACTTATTTAATTTACATAAAAAATAACCATAAAATAATTATAATAAAATAAATATATAATCAAACCTTATATATTTAATCCAAATATCCCGCACCACATACACACCACAATATAAACGTAGCTTTTATCAGGGGACGTCTAAGCACGTCCGAAAGCTAAGAGCGACTAAAATTGCACAGCTTACTTGGTCGCTTGAATTATAGCCATTCAAATAAAATCATATCTTTATTTCGTAGGTAACTTGTAGACTTGAAATAAGTCAATAAGAAGTAATAGTAATATATTTAAAAAAAATACTCGTTTGAGATGCAGGATTCCCTAAGAAAGACGAGAAAAAAACTTTTGTCATCAAAATAAGATACATAATATTTCATAAACACAACATGTATTTATAAAATATTATGTATCTCATTTTGTTATATACATCTTAAGAGTGAGTGTCTTATTCCCAAGGTGTGGTATCTTCAATAAAATCTTTGATTTCGTAATAGGCTTTACCACACAACCTTTTCTTTTCTTTCAGCCGTTCCTTAACAGTTTTCTTAAATTTATTGTTAGATAATGGGAGATCTTGCGTTTGATCAGAGGCTTCAAGATACTGTCATTAAGGTTTGTATAATATTTTTGTAAGAGTTGTCACGTTGCACTGAAGCCGAATTAGGTCAGCGTGACCGGGATGGTAGATAATCCCATCAAAAACTCGCAAATGTGAAATGAGAGCCAAGTTCAATATGTTGTTGTAAATCAAAATTTAGGATTGACCATTGAACTTGACACCCACTTACCTACCGAATGAGCTTAAAGGCCATCAGGCCTAAAAGTAAAACTATTTTGATGCTGACGGCCTAAAAATATAATCTGTGGTCTTAGCCCGTTCCAAAATTTAAGAAAAATAATAATTATTTTTTGAATAGCGGAAACTACACAAATCAAATCAAATCAAATCAAATAATATTTATTTCGTAGGCAAATTACATAGCACTTGAAACATGTCAATTTTTTTTATAAGCTAATGCTAGATTCGCAAAGTAGCAGTTTTCCTCAGAGAAGAATCTAGCAAGAAGCTCTGTAGGATTGCTCTTTTTAAAATATAGTTTTACAATTTTTGTAAATACATCTAAATAACAACATACTATTAATATACATATAAATAATAACAACATGCTAGTTACATAAATTAATTCACATTTGCCTAAAATAAATAAGTAAATAAATTTGGACCCCGCAATACCAAAACAAACAAGAGGATGTTAATAAAAAGAAAACAAAAAACCAAGCGAGGTAGAAACTGCATAACACGACCAGCCACCACAGCGGCACCTTCACATAGGCCAGGACGCGTGTGCCAGCGTCAACCTCTTCCACATATTAGAGGGAAGTGGAGGACCCATCACACAACGCCACAGACTATAGGGTAAGCGTCCGTCAGAAAAATAATCTCAGTTACTCCCAAGTCGCGCCTTAGATCTCACTCCTTTTATCGTTGGATTCAACAACAAGGTATAAAGTATCTTAATATTGAACTTGGCTCTCATTTCTCGTTTATGTTTTGGGATTCATATTTCATAATTTATACGCTTTGCCTTTTATGCATTTCACAAAATTTTGCAACTACACCTAATTAGTTAATTAAGTTTTCTCGTCCTAATAATGAATGCGATTGCGAATTAATCTATTGCTAGCTAGGCACAGTAATCAGGAAGGAATAAGGATTTCCACAGTTCGCACTTCAAAATTTAGTACTAGAAGTTAGGTTTAATTTTTTCTACTTGTCATATTATTAAGATCCAATGTCAGCGAAGGAACTTCCGAAGCTATATTCCGCGCCACTAATGAAGTCCTGCGATCAAGCTGGAACTAAGTTTGACAAGCTTGACATTTTGACATCTGTCTGGAGTGAGGATATAAAGTGAAGGCCGTGTAATGATCTTGATGACGTTAAAGTGATAGAATTTTGTGAATTAGAAAGTAAGAATAAACAACTATCAACCCCGTTGAATAATATGTTTATAAATGTCACCGCCATGACAGGTAAATTATAAAGATTATTTTAGATAATCGCTTAATTATTTGCTTAATTTATGCTTAAAATATTATCATTAGTTATATTTATTTATCTTATGACATATTATATAAATATGAATACAAAGTAAAATAAATAAAACCTTCCTCAGATGAATGATATTTTTAGGTGTTTTTGTAAAAAAATATCGAATAACAAGAGAAGTAAAAATAGCAACAATTACTTCAAAAAAAATCATCACTTCTGGAAAAAGCCGAACGCGACTAAAGAAGCTTTTTAGAACATTTCGGCTAATCGACAATGTGTATAAATTACAAACGAAATAATAAAAAAAAATGTTTTATTTTACTAAAACCTTTTTTTTCAGCCATAATTATTTTTGTCGTTATTATCATCATCAGCCTTTATCTATCCACTACTAAACATAGGTCCTATAATTAATTATAATTTTTACTGTAATAGCCTTAGTGGAAAATGATTTAGCTACATATTAGCAATATTGAGATAAGAGACCGCAGCTCCGCGTCTGTCGAACTTCTTTCGTGGCGCGGACTCTACGTTCATTTATAGCAAGCGCGATTCAGACTAGGTACGGCGATATCTAGCGCCGGTTCGAAGAAACTCACAAAATAATAACTCATATTTCAGAGCTCCAGTTCTTTGGTCGCCAATTAATTGATATTTATTTAAGTATAATTTATTTTCATTTTGTTTATGAAATTTAGTGTAAATTTTAGAGTTCAATTTAAAACACAAACAAAAATTATTTATTCGAAAAAAAAAAATATTATGTGAACCGCATTAAGATTTTCACACAAAATGCAATAAAAACCAATAACTTTTGAGGATTCCTACTTAGAACTGAAACTCAAAACCTTCGGAGTTTACTCCTTAAACATCAATTTTCATATATAAGGCCGGGGTATGAAAATCTATGGGAGTAAAATCAAACTACAATGTTACACGGTGTAATAAAAAAAAGTATCATATTATGTATGTTACATGACGTCACTGTGAATTTAAAATTGGAACGGGCTTGCACGGTGAACATAGAGCTATAAGTGTTAGGCATAGACAAGGTATTTTTGCAATTTTCGCTGGTACATGTTGATAAATTACTAAAGGAAATAAAATATAGTAACCTTCTAATGGAGTCCTGCCTCTACAAACTACCTATTTAGTAGAAGTAATACTTAAATGTTTATTTTTTGGTGATTTTAAAATAACGTTAATGCAAAAGTAATTTAGTTACATAAACACGAAATCTCAAGCAAGTGTCGTTATGATGATATTATTAACCCGAATGCAGAAGCCGAAAATTATGAAATTTAAAATTGCTCTGATTTCGAGTTTTTTTTCTGACCCACATGATATATGAAAGTAGCATTAATATTCGTTCGTTTCATATATTTGAATGTCTATGCACATCAGTCGTTTAATTAGCTACTAGTAATATAAGATTATTATGCAGCGAAAATAAAATATATGATAGTAAGACAATATAATAATAATAACATAATAATAATAATAATAAACATCTTAGTCGAGTGTGGTCGACTATTTATTCTTGCTGAATACGTCATATTTTAATATATCCAAGAACGTAGAACATACGTATTGAAAGGTATTATTTTGTGAGTTTCTCCAAAGCGTCGCTAGATGTCGTTTTAGCCAATCTGAATCGCGCTATCGACTTGCAATCAACGTTTTGTAGTATCAGAACTTTCATTGACATAACTATATAACAATTTAAAATTTCACAACTTTTATTTTTGCAGTGCGGAAACTCTTGTTTTCGTGCCTATTGAATATCAAAGTAGCGCGCACCGCGTAGCCTGTCATACGGGTAACGGGGTCGCAATTCCCTTATAATATGAATTATTTACATACAGCAAGACGGGACCCCCCCAGTGAATATAATCACTACATTTAGGTCTTCCTTCCGGTGTCGGAGGGGAGGAGAATGACAGCCATGGCTTGACAAATATCGCCACCCGACAAAAAAGCGTTATAATATAAAATCAAATAATATGTCATGGTAGCTTGGTGGTGAAATTAGGCAGTTAAGTCCGAACGAGCCTGGTTCGAGTCTCCAGTCCGAATTTTTATTTCCTTTTTTTAAGATCATTTTTTTGGAAGAAAAATTTTATCGTATTTTATCACTTAGGGTACCGAGCAAACGCTCGGTCAACCAGGTACTTATATTAATACATACATATTATTATATATTTAAGATTTTTATTATATTATAATATACACATTTAATACACATACATGACCCTTTTTGAACTTGATGAAACTTTTTTTTGTTCCCTGTCGGGATTGGATCCCGCTGCCTGCGGCTTGGGCCAATGCGCTAACCATTGAGCCACAGAGGTTGTCAATACATAATATTATCTACTTATAACTATAATCATAACTGCATTAAAATAATTATTGCTATCGATTTTTTATTTAAACTATTGCCTATACCACTCGCATCCGCGTACTTCCCATCCCTGTGAGAGTACGGTGATACGACCTATGTGTTATTCTGATGTATAAGCTATATTATTTTGACGACCTCTGTGGCTCAATGGTTAGCGCGTCGGCGCTCAAGCCCGGAGTTAGCGGGTTCGAATCTCGCCAGGGAACAAAAAAGTTTCTGTGTTCCTGGGTCATAGTGAAGTTAGAGTAATGATTATTTTTTTCTGGATAGTAAATGAAAACTTGCCATAAATTTCATTGCAATAGGTATGTATGTTAGTAAAATAATGAATTAATTAAGTATACCCATTGCCATAAACTTTATCACCAATTATTTCAGAATTGCGGAAGATAGGTAAACAAAGCGAATGTGATTCTACGCAAGATATCTTTTCATGGGTCACTTATGTCACCTTCATTAAGAATTTTGTTTTTGTTTTCGCTAGCTAGCGCGTTTAGGCATACTCCGGTGGTATGCTTGTGTTAAGTGGAACTGTCTCTATACCCGAGAACATGGTAAGATATATTGTACAGTCTTGTTGTGGGAGCTGTGAACGTCCGCGGGACCTCGACGGCGCGACGTGCCATACGACATTCTCTTTTGGAGACATAAGATGGCACCCCCTTCCTTCTTCTCCGCTTTAGACGCCCTGAACACATAAGGTTAATTTTGACACAAATTTGATAGATTGATTATTGCTTATAATTATTTTGAAGTATGTATTACTCCGTATAATGTCTCCCTAGCGCGGGTTCTAGAAATCAACTGAGAATGGTATTAGATTATTATCATATTGTTTTCTTATGTTTACACGAATTTCACTCATTATAATGAAACAACTTTGACGGATTTTATCTCGGTTTATTTAGTTTTTTATGAGCCCGACGTTTCGGATACTTTACAGCAACCATTGTCACGGGGGGACTAGATCATTATCGGTGCCTTATTGATGATTCATCATCATCATAATCTGCCTTTATCCGCCCATTGCCGAAATAGGCCTCCGTCAATGAGCGAAATGATGAGAACCCTTGCCACTCGTATCGAACATGGACCGGTCACTGCACGAAGATGGTCTTCCCACGCGTTCTTCACTATTGAACCTTTTTTCCCCATGGACCATCCGTTTTATCTGAGTGTATCACCAGCCCACTGCCATTCTATGAGCTATCTTCTCCTCGTCTTAATGGTGATTGGTCTTTCATATTTATTCACTTTTAAAGTAGTTAGGGTTACCGCGTAGGGTTTCTTTGGCAGATAGGATTCGAAACAAAGTCCTCTGCCAGAGGACTAAAGTTACCAATATCATGCGAAGAATATGCACGTTGAAGTGGCAATGGGCTAGTCACACACTCAGAAGAACGGATGGCCGATGAGCCAATAAATTTCAAGAGTGGAGGCCGCGTTTAGATAGACGAAGTGTCGGTCGGTTATTAACCAGTTAGGAAGACGATCTCCGTTCAGTGACCGGTCCCTGTCGGATGCAAGTGGCAAGCGATCGGTCGTCTTGGCGTTCATTGAGGGAGGCCTATATTCAGCAGTGGACGAATAAAGGCTGACGATGAAAGTACCCTTATTTCCTCAAATTTTTTGTGTCATTAGTGTATGAGATTTTAAATTTTATAACCTATAGACCTATAGACCTTCAGGTTCGAACCCAGACTAACGTAGCCAAGTCGTCGTCATAGACCATTGCAGCTCACATATAAATGTGGATACATGCTCGAAATTACATTTTATTATCACTGCACTAGATACAATCTAGAATGAACCTCCGCGCCGGTAGTTAAAGTACCAGTAAAAACAAACAACGTAATATTTTCGCGGTATTGTTTCAGCAATTTCAGCGAACATTAACGTGGCGTCCACAAACGGTTTTGCATGTCTATGTATCTTGTGACTTAAAAGAGCGTTCTCGTTCATATTTATCTAGAAAGCTCTTATGATTCGTATGTAATGACTTTGCTAATATTTGAGTATTCATTTAAATGTCTGAGCTTCTTTTTATAAATTATTGTTTTTCTGTATTTTCTATTTATGCAACACTATTGTATTGGGATATCGTTGTATTAAAATCTTGGAGTCAGGCAGTTTCTCCTTATGAGAAGAAGTCTGGCCTTTGTCGGGGTTAGACTGTTGAGTTGATCCTGTTGTCTGTAGATACGGGACCCTCAAGGGTAGTGCTTTCCAAAGAGCAAGTCTCCACATCGGTTCAGAAGCCTAACTGAGGTAAACCTGGATATTGCGAAAATATTCATCAGCGTCATTTATTTCTTGAGCTAAAAATGGCCCAGTGGGCTCAGCCTGTTAAGCGAGAGGATCCGGGTTCGATTCTGACCCCCTTGTGGGTCCTTAAAATACGTTTATACTTAATTTCTAAGTGCACCCTAAAACATGAGACCATCGCTAACTCAACAATAATGGAAAACATCGTGAGGAAACCTGCATGCCTGATGAGATTGAAAGTCTTTGAAGGTGTGTGTAATTCCAATTCACATTGGGCCAGCGCATCGATGAACTATGGCCCAATTGATATCGAGGTGGAGACTGATTCCTACCAGAGGGACATATTATGGTTGATACTATACCTTAATATAGGTTGGATTTCGAAGATTATTTTAATAATAAAGAGTTACCAATAGTACCAAAAGAGTAACCAATGGGTGGTTGAGGAAGGCTATATATCATCCGGCTAAGATGCCATTGTAAATCTAAATTAAAGCAGGCGAAGCTGTGGGGGTGGTGGGGCTCAGTAGCGCTGGATGAGCCCAACACCTTGGGCGAAGCAAATTGAGCCCTTTGTACCCCTTTTATAAGAAGAGGGGGCAAAAGAGCATGGGGCAAGGGGTGAGGATGGGAACCTCACCTCATTGAACTGTCCAGACGTTGGGAGGGGTTGTTCTGTAGTGCGGGACAAACCCTATATAGATGTGGTGTCAGTCCCCTGAGGGACTGACTAGCCGTCGAGCTGCCCTGTTGCCAGCAGATCCGGAGCACCCCACCAAAAGCGGCATTGGTGGCACTCGCCGGGTTTTGGTGGGCAGAGCTGCGTCCACTTACCAGCTTTCGGTGGCAGCGAGTCCCACATACCCTGGGGAGACCCAACCCCACGCGGGATGCCTAAGTCATTCCCAGTAAAGCCTGTTTTGATTCCAGTTTAATTGAAATAATATTTCATTCAAATTGAAAATAGTTATAATCAGAATATTAATTACAAAATGCTCATTATTTATATTGTGATACGACTTTTTATGCTACATTACATTTTCCAACATGAATACACAAACATTGCGTTGTTCAAGGGGGTTTACACGGTGCGCTTACTATTTACACATGCAACAAACAGTTTCATGGCAATATTTTCGAGCGTCCATTTTGCGATCGATTTCAAGTACATAATATTATAATGACAATTTACGTTGTTTTTGTGTTTTTCTCGAGAAGTCGTTTTATTGGTTGGATGTATGAAGAAGTGCTGTGATGATGTTTTGCAGCCAAATTGAGCCGACATGTCTAGCACTGAATCTCATATGAAATCGGCGTTATGTGATTGCTATACTGAATGAATGATTTCTTTATTTAAGTAACAAATACTCATTTTGTTAGTTATACTTATGACTACGTTAGTTAAATAATTATTGCACTGTTTCATTTTTTACGTGTCTCTTTAAAATTAACGAAGTGACGGAAAATTATTCCTTTTGGCCAGATTTTATCGTCTAGAAACAGGGATAACTTAGTTTGAGGGACGAAGAATTTATATGCGCTATAGTCACATTGACGCTTAATAGATATTTTTTCCAATTTAACTGTTTCCTGCGTTTTCTTGTAAATATATGTCACAGTGTCGGACTCGCTTGTATTTTGATGAACGTTGGTTATGAACACAGGTACTTTTCGCTCTGCAGCTCTGAACATTTCATCCTGCTCCACTACGACTGTCCCCATTTTCCCTTCTATGAAGTTTTTCGATTTTTTTCTATTATTTTGCACAAAAGTCCATTTTTTATCATTATATGAGTCATTATTTATATTAGCCGATGAAACGCACGCCGTCAGCTGATCGTCCGGCTGCTCGGTAGTACCCGTATCAGTGCTAGGTACCTGCCGTAGTGAGTCACCGCTCGCATCGACGTTACTCGCTCGCGCCGATACTGGGCAAGTTGCTTGCCCACCCTCTAACCGTTTACAATTAATGGAACGGTATTGTAAACTATAATCATCTTCCGGTAAAAGTTCACAACTGATTTTGTTCTCATCGTTGTTTGGAGAAGATTCCTCTAAAAGCGTCAAACCAATCGGTCCACTATCACGATATGCCCCTCTTTTCATATTTATTTTTGCAGCAGAAAACGGGGGCGAAACATTTTCGGAGCTAACACACTCTTTTCTAACTGACTCAAGCTGCTCGACGGTAACGTAGGATGATTTAATATGCATGATATCCGCTTGTACAACAGCTATATCCTTTAATAATTTTGACACATCCAGGTGATCGAACGTTATCGGGGGTAGCTTTTCCAAATCACGAGCTACAAACACAGGCAGCACATCTGGCTCAGTAACTTTTAAAAAATGAAGAATGTCATACACCTGCCGTTCTTCTTTTCCTTTTCCCTTGCGTGAGATTTTACGCAACTCGGTAGGCACTGACTCAAAAAGTAACGTATGCGATTTTTGAATATCAGCACTGTTAAACGTCGAAACACATATTTTTACCAAACTTTCTTCATCGGCTCTTGATAATTTGGCTTTGAGGAAGGCCAAAAGCTCGTCTATTACACACTTTACTCTACAGTCTACACGACATTTTTTTTTCTTTCTTTCATAATAAAAGGCATTTAACGGAGTACACGTACGCACCGCGTGGCCGTGATCGACTGTCGCGTTTTGTGAGTTTCCCATTGGGGGGATAGGGAAAATGAGAGCAACGCAATTACATATTAGTAGATGTTAATAGGCGTCGATATTCGCAAGGCTTCGACTGTTCGTTTGCCCTTCTATGCTATATAAAACGGATGCGCTGTGCTGCGCTACCGGCTGCACGCGTCTCACAATCTTGCTTGTTTCTCATCTTTAACATTTTTACTATGTTTTTAAGAGAAAGTACAGGCAGAGTAATTAATTATTGACAGCGGGACTTATTACCTTAGGTCTCAGTATAGGCTACGCATAAATGAGTTGCCTGGGCTAGTTCTAGTTAAACTAGTTTAAATTCTCACGTCCAACGTCGACTATTCAGCATCGCGTGGCACTTTTGACATTTGTCAAGTATGATGATGTTTTCCTTCACCTGTAAAGGAACGGTGGTCTCGTTTTTGTGTACTTAAAAATTAAGAAATAACTATTTCATCATGGGTTCAAATTTGAACTGGGACCTTTTCTATCAAAAGACCGAGCCCAAATCTACTTGAACATCGTCGCAAATCAATCATAAACGTTATTTAAATGCTAAATAGCTTTTAATAAGGCACAATTTCAGGCATAGACTTAGCACGTTTCACAATGCTTGGTTTTAGGCTTTGCATTCAATCAACATTAATACGCCTTAATTCATCGACAATACATGAAATAATGATACAATTCGAAATGTATGCGAATGTGAAAGGTAATTTTTTTCTGCTTAATGCATTCTCCCCATTGTTGGGTTATAAACGATCGCCGAGGGCCACCCGGCCTTTGTTTATGGTTTATTTATTAATTTACCAAGGACTAAGCTTGGTTATTTTTCATTGGCAACTGCGAAAAAATGGAAATAAGGTGTGAAAATGCTATAATCATTGCGATAGAGTTACATCTACACAAATTATATAAAACACATTGTGTGTTTGTGATTTCAAATTAATAGCTTTTTACGTAACACACATGAAAGTTATTAAATATGAATGTTACCGATATCTTGCGCAGAATAACTTCATTGACAAAGCAGTTAGCTGGTTACATACTTATAAGAACGTATGGGCGATGGGCGAAATAGGCATATATAGCGAATAAGGTTCAAGAGAATAGGCCGCGTTTAGGCAGACGGAGTCTTGACCGGCCATTAACCAGATGGGAAGACAACCTCTGCGCAGTGGCCGGTCCGTGTTGGATGCGACTGGCAAAAGATCAATCGTCTTGGCGTTCATTGAGGGAGGTCTATATTCAGCAATGTATGGATTAAGGCTGATAGAAAGTACGAATTGGCATATCCAAAAAGCATTTACGTTTACCTGTTTTGTGATACCAATGTGCTTTTTTAAATTAAAGCGAAACTAGGCAAAAATTATGACGGCGCTATCTCTTAATAAATACCTTTAATCACAATACAAAACACGGAAATATTTTGATACATTCCATAGAATTCACTGTTCAAACTTTATGTTCAAGAATAATACTTAGATTACAGCACAGGGAGTATTTCTGGCGGGAAGAGTTGCGAATGAAATATAGTTTTGAATCCTAAGAGGATATCGAGGAAATGTGGCTATAGTTCTTCAGTATAACCTTTTTACGATTTTATAGTCACTTATTTATTTTTAAATCATCATTCGATAGGGGCCAATCAAATAACTTTATAGTTATGGAGCGCGAATTATAGTCATATTTATAGTAAGATTTTTAATTATTGTAGTCAGTAAAATGAGATCAGTGTTGCAGGTTTTTAATCCAAAATAAATAGTGATGTGGTAGAATAGATTTTTTTTTTTTAAATTTAATATCAAACAATTTTGCTTACCCTATCAATATTAGTCGTTGCCCGCGGCTGCGCTTGAATTAATTAAGAATTCCAATACCCGGAGTGAACTTGTAAAATTTGATTAAAATCTAATCTTTGATTTAGACGTGCATAGTTGAAAGACCGACAAATCGATTTTCTATTGCATTTACAATATCTATTAGTACAACTATGTCATAGTATGAAAAAAAAAATGCGGTCAAATGGTGGAATTAAATATAATTGTTAATTATATTTTTGGAGTTTCAAAGTATTAGTACGTATACAACAATAAAAAAATATTTATTGGAGGTGCAAAAACTAGAGTAGTTTTTTTATTTCCTTTTTTTTGCAGCTGTTAGATTTTTCTTCATCATCGTTTGCTGCCTTTAAATGTGTATGTGAGTGAGTATGTATGTGCGTATACGTATATAATTATGTTTTATGTGTATAATATATTCGTATTCCTACTTATTGAAAATGTATAATTTGTTTAATAAACCTATATAATAAAATATTATTATAATATAATAATATAGTATAATTTATTATGTAGTCTTTATTATCATGTTATTATAATTATTTATTTTTTATTAGTATTGTATTTTATATAATATAAAATTTACATTTGTTATTTATGTATTTTTCTTTCCAGAATGCCGCCAAAATAAACTAATAAAACTAATGGTAGGCCTGAAAACCAGTGTTAGGACTAACAGTCCTAACTTAAACTGAGGTCGCACCTTTTTGTGAGGCATGCTGCGAACAAATTAATATTATGCATACAATGTTTTTTAACTTAGTTAAATAAATTTTAATAGGTATCGTTTAATTTTAATAGGTATATTATATAGCTATCAATCCCTTGTATATATTTAGTTTTTTTTTTTGTTTATGTTCTGTTAAGTATATAATTTTATGTACTTGTGTTTTTATTCTTGTATATTTATTTCGTAGTATGTTTTTCACAAATAAAGTTATTTATTATTTATTATTATTATTATTAAAGTAACAGATTATTTTTTATTTTTTACTTTAGTTTATTATTGTCCTTGTTTTATGTTCAAAGAAGAGTTTTGTTTTTCACAAGAATTTAAAACTCACTTAAAATAAAAACTTAAAGTAAAATGAGATACAATATTTTATACATTTACAAAACAGTTTTAACATCTAGGCCGGTGGACAGAGAAGGCTTTCTTAGTTACTTTAGTGAGGATAATACAATATGATTTTTTAGTTTGGTTTTAAATATTTTTAAACTATCACATTGTTTTATTTCATCTAGTAGTTTGTCAAGCAGCTGTTCAATAAAAACTTTCTTTTAAGCTTTAGTTTGTATGACAGATGAATGCATCTGTCAAGTAAAGGCGCAGTGATCCTAAAAAACTTAAAAACTAATCCTAAATCATCCCTTGCAATGCTGACGCGATGTCATAATTCTGAGTTGTGCTGTTGTAAATATTTATTAAAACCAAACCCACATGAACATAACATGTCAGCGCCGGTGAAACAAATAAGTATTGGTTTAGGAAGCTTTCAGTCTAAATCAAAACTCTCATAATTCAGAGGTTCAGCGACGGGCGAGCGCGTTTCATTTGAAAGCATTACCAGTTACATTTGACGATACGACAGTACTAAGACAGGACTTTTATACACCAATAATTTTAGCAATTACCAATAGTTAAAACCAACAATAAGTTGTCACCTTAATTGACTTTCCGTCATCTTATAAAAGAAAACCCACTTCTAGGACATTCAAGAGGGTAAAGGCCTCTTATAGTAACGATGGAAATCGTTGTCTCATCTACTTTAGAGATCGATTTACCCTCGTTCAAACATGACTTTAACTGCTGTACGCCTGTTTTTTTTTCTGGATTTTATCCTCTAATCGATCTTCATTTGATATAAGGCTGGAGTCAAAATTATGGGAAATAAAATCAGAGTTCATGCGATATATTGTTTGCACGCCAGCTCCGACGAATGAATGGACTTTACTCCTTATAAGTAAAATTATGTTCAAAGAGTAATACGTAGCACGGCTACGCGCTACAATAGCTTATGAAATTCTCGTAGCACTTGTAACGGACGCTACCAATGCTACGAAATATTACTTTAACAAATCATATCGTATCCGTCAACTCTAAAAATGCATTCACATACATTTATAGAAAACGAACTCAATAAATAAAACAACTTGGAGTGGCTAATTGGGAAAACCGTGTGTAAATCTCTTTGGGAATGGCGACGTAAAGCCTGGTTCGCTTGGCATGAGTCAGACCGGTTACCATTAAATAGTTTGTAGTTTTTCCTAGCTTGTGATAATTCGAAATACTGCCACTAGCGGAAAGTGGTATGTGACAGTAATTCAATTTTAAGTGTGGTATACATATCTTCATTTATTTTCGCACGTACAAAAAAGCATGACTCATGCTCACTTTCCGGCTAAGCTGAGCGAGCAAGTTAGAGCATGGACCAAGCGATAAAAAGGCAAGATCAGCCTAAGCGTTTAGCTTATGAAACATTATAACGTCATTTAAAGAGGCCCATGTCCAGCACTAAATGAAAAAAATTGATATGATGTTACATTTGCTAAGAATCTCTCCCAATTTTCAGTAGTAGTTCATGGAAAGAGTTGATGACTTTTTGATGTCAATCAGACAGGCATACGGGCAGACGAGCCACATGATGTTAAGTGGTCAGCATCGCCCATCATCACAAACAAGCTACCAGATATATAAGATGTTGAGTCTCTGTGACAGTAATTACACTGTCTGTCCTGCCCTTCTCTCCGAAATACAGCTAAGCTGTTTAACGGGAGAAATAAGCAAGATGGTAGTACCCATGCAGTCAGGAGTGCGGGCACAGTGCATCCCTCTCACCGGTAAACTAGACGTCAGTGATTAGACAAATGACTTATTAATTCTCTAAATCAGGTAAGGCTGAGTTGTTAAAAGTTCACCAAAGGACATTTAGCTTTTTGAATAAATGAATAAATGAATATGCTTTATTGTGCACAGTATATACAACATACAACTTAAATAACCAAAATAAATTAATTAAAAAACACAAGAGCGGCCTTATAAAAAGGAGTATTGACTTTTGAAGATAATATTGTATATAAAATAATCATCATCAATATAAAAAGTCCCACTTACTGATCACAAGTCTTCGCTAATTAAATAAAGGAGTGCATTGAGACATAGTAAGCCGATGCACTGGGGCATTGCGAGTTTGTGAACAATAAACACTTTTATAGACTTTTAATAATCAGGTAAGCAAGTTTCTTGGCGCTATTCTTATTTCAAAGCAATTTATTTATGTGCAGTTTCACAAAAAAATATCTGCGCCGGTCAGGATCAAAGTCAGCTTACCGGCTGATTCCTAACTACCAGAGCAACAATACTATCTTATTTTAGGTCAAATACTTTTGAAATTGATGTCTGACAGACCCCTGCCTTGTGACCAGTTTTTTTTTTTTTCTTTAAAAGTGATCCATGATCCATAGAATAAAAGTACTCTTGCTAGGTACAGTTTATTATTTTAATTACAAATTAAAACAATATAAAATCCATTTCAAATGAAAAAAATCAATTTAAACGTTGTACTTCATTGGAATTTAATAATTTATCACAACCCTAATTTTGATAAATTCGTCGTTTCAAATAAATCACTTATTCTTGTAAAATTGGACAGCGCGAATTCTAAGGGTCTTGGTCGGATAATCTGACATGGCTTGATGAATGTCTTTTTGAAACAAATTTTCGAAGAGTACTTTTTTAACTTTCAAGTCATTGTAGATTTTTTTAATGCTGGTTCAATTCGTAAGTGTTGATTTGATATAAATGTCAGCTATCTTTGTATTTATTGAAGTCGAGTAGGTCTCAGTAGCGGACAGATGTTTGCTGATGATGATGATATTATAGCGACTATAAAAGGATTTTTTTTTTTAGATTTTTCTATTTCATTTTATGGTGCATAATGATAAAAGCATGCAATGTTAAATATTTATGGAAAATTATAAACTGTTTATTTTGTAAGTGAACAAGGAGGCTAATTAATATACGTATGCACTTTTGAAGCTGATATAAAAGAATATTTGCTCATGTTTATGGTTTCCTTTTTTCAAAAATACAAAACTCTTACAAGATTATTCTAAGTTCCGTCTGTCTGTCTGTCAATCTGTCTTACAAACCTAAACCTAAACGAATCAAATAGACTCATGTAATGCTGAGCTATGTGTGTAATGGTCAGAAGCTGTTACAACATAAGTAAATAAATATTTAAACAACGTTTTGTCGTTACATAAAAACTAATACTTCTAAACACTCTTTTCTTTTAAATACCAAAGTCTTTTGTCGAACAAGAACACTTTCATATAATAGCGTTGGGTGCGAGTGGAAAGGGATCGGTCTTGGCGTTCATTGAGGGAGGCCTATGTTCCTCACCATGGTTCAAGCCTTGTCGTGGCGGTGGGGCTCAGTAGTCCAGGGTGACCCCAACACCTTGGGCGAAGCGAATTAAGTCGACGCGAGGGGACTCTTTGTACCTCTTTTATAAGAAGAGAGGACGAGGAGAGGGGCAAGGGGTGATCATGGGAACCTCACCTTATCGTACTGTGGGCAACCGCGCTGTGGAGGTAGTGTCGGTCCCCTGAGGGACCGACTAGCCGTCGAGGTGCCCTGTTGCTTGTAGATCCGGGGCACCTTACCAAAGGCGGTATTGGTGGCACTCGCCGGGTTTTAGTGGGTAGAGCTGCGTCCACTTATTTCAGGCGCAGCGAGTCCCAGATACTCGCCTGGGGAGACCCACTCCCCAGCGGGATACGTCAGTGCATTTCCCGGCGTAAAATAATAGGCCCATGTTCAGCAGTGGACGAACAAAGAAGATGATGATGAATAGCATAAAAATCTTATATCACAGTAGAAAAGTATAAGCAATTAACAGTAAGCTTTCACGTATACTTAACGAGTACGATATATGATGTGCTTGGACACGCTCCAGGAATAAAGCACTTAGCGCTATACAGGTGCATGTACGAGGCCTACATTTAAGGACGCGATAAACGTACCGAAACTTCCTCTAAGCCTTTATACACGTATCTTATTTATATTATACTGCTCACTATAACTGTATCTATAACATTTGTATTTATAGTAAACTAGCTTTCGCCCGCAGCTTTGCCTAGGTTAACTAAGATTTACAACGGGATCTTAGTGGGATGATAATATATCTTTATTTTTTACGAAAAACCCAAATATCTTACGAAACCCGAAAAACGGATTTTTTTTCATCATAGAATAAAATTTTGCCTATATTACTCGTGGATAATGTAGCTTTCGAATGGTGAAAGAATTTTTGAAATCGGTCCAGTACTTTTTGAGCCTATTCTTTACAATCAAACAAACAAACAAAGTTTTCCTCTTTATAATATTAGTGTAGATGTAGATTATAATGAAACAACTTTTATGGATTTTATAATATCTAATAATAATATCTAAGGACGCTTTTACACCACGTCAATCTGGTCCTGTGCTAAGTACTCGAAGAGACTTGTGTTACGGGTACCAGACAACGGAAATACATATATTTAATACTTTTTATATTAATACTTATATTTAAGATTTTTATTATATAATACACATATTTAATTTATATTATTTTATTTTATCGCGGTTTATTTAGTTTTTTATGAGTCCGACGTTTCGGATACTTTACAGCAACCGTGGCCACGGGAGGACTGAGGTGTCAGACGTCCTACTGTTACAAAGTTATTCGAAACTACCCTATGATACATCAATATATTATTTAGTCCTATCTATGCGGACGGTGCTAATAGTGCTGCTTTATAGTAAATATCAAGTAAGTAAAGTTATAAACCATGTATCCCACTGCTGGGCACGGATCTCGAAATCAAGCTAGAAAGGTTGGTCCATAATTCACTCAGGCTCTAGCCAAAGGCGGGTCGTTGAACTTTAAACAATTTCAAAGACTTTTAATCTCATCAGGCAGGCAGGTTTATTTACGATATTCCCCTTTACCGGTGAGGTCTTATGTTTGGGGTGCAATTTAAGAAACACCATTTCAAGGCACCACAGGGTGTAAGGTTCGATTCCAGAGGCTCTCGCTCATGATGCATTCATGTCCACTGGACTATCGTCTGTGTGTATAGTAATGATAAATAACGAAATCTATTTTAATCACATCTAATTCTAAGCTTTTTTTAAATGTTTTTACCCACCTTATTTTGTGTTTTTAAATTTTTGGACACTAATAAATGGAATAATTAGTAAGACACAAGATGACAGAGATTTTCATCAGCCCTCTGGTATACCGATTTCCCGTGTATAATGTTTCAAAGCACAAATTATACCATATTCTTGCAAAAATTCATTCAACGATACATTCATTCATCATTAATTCAGAAATGAACCACCAATAAACAAGATGGTTTCCATATTCAAGGATTCCACCCAGAGCTTATAGGTATAAGCTCCTGATACTGAATTAGAAGTTAGATTTTTAAATGGTATATAAGATAATGTATTCTTATATTTCTGATAATACGTAATAAACAAAAGAAAAAGATCCATGAAAAGGGCGTTAAAAATACGTTTCCAAATATACAATTGTTCACCCGCCATTCAATTTGGACATTTTGGAATGGAATCATTCAAGTTGTAATATTCTTTTGTAATAAAATATTTGAGTAAAACTCAAAAGCAATTTAGTTAAACGAAAGTTCACTTTCCAATTTGGCATCCAATCACGTTATTAAAAAACTCTATAAATAATAAATTACAATTTGTGTTTGGTGTAAATATTTTATTTGTAGATCAGAACATGAAATCATGATATAGTTTTCTAATGCCTGCGTGGATTTCACTCACTCTAATGAAACGTAAATACCCCCATAACTACGGTTGCTGTAAAGTTTAAATTTATTCGCTACGTCCAGCACGTAAAAATCAAAATAAACCACGATAAAATCCGTAAAAGTTGTTTCATTATAATATGATGACTGATTTGATGGCTATTACTTAATATCTTGCTTATTATTACAGACAGTATTTTCTGAGTGTTGGTAAGAGATGATGATGATACAAACACAAAAATATATACGAGACATCCATTCCTAACACTAAGAAAAGCTGTAGCTATAAAGACACTTTTTGATGTTGTATAAAATTGATTAAAACACAAAAAAGGTTCCAATACCATTAAATAATTTAGATTATATTAAAGAATTCTAAACTTTATAATATAGTATTGTCATTATTGGATACAATATTATAAGCCTTAAGCCAGGCACGACAAGGTAGTACACCTAGTCGTCCAGCCCAATCTGGTTGCGATGCAGTAATATCACTGCCCCTTACTAAATAATTCTTATTTTATTTGTCTAATTCAAATCTCAATGTCTATAATGCAAAGTTTGTTCTAAAATCTGGAACCGATGGACGAATAACTAAGTTAAGAGCAGATCTAGTTCCAGTTAATCGACGCTAAATGAACCTTGAACCACAATGTCCGCAAAAACCTATAAAAGCAATAAGATAGTTTTTATCGAAGTCGAGCATTCCAATAAACGTTTGTTATCAAGTTCCAATTATGCTATTTTATTGTAATTTTAGAGGAGCAAGGTAAATTGGAGGTATAAGTTTTTATTGGTTTCGTTGTAGCTTTTAAAGGATCCGGCTATTTTAAAGGATCCGTTCATCATCATCATCATCAGACTTTATCCATCCACTGCTAAACATAGGCCTCCCTGTCTACATGGGATCTGATAATACTTTAAAATGGCATCGGCTATTTAATATAACAGATTTCGACTGCTGGTTGTCTGAAGATCAGATTATAGAGAAGACGCTCACAGGTTAGTGGGCAGTGTTTCCAAGTGCGAATCCAAACGTAGGTCCAGAACCCTTAACCGAGATAAACGATCCTAACCTCTATAATCAAAAAGTTTACCAAGGCTGCGCTCAAATTGATTTGATTACAGATATTAAAAAACAAAAGTATGAAAGACAGCGGGCTCTCAATCAATAATAAATATTATCACTTGCAACACTTTATGATAATTATAGAAATCATTTCGGAGATCCTTTTTGAGCAATGGACTGAACGTAACTGAAAAACAATATTCATGTATTGATTATTCTGGTATTCAAGATACTTGAGTGTTGGGCAATGGATTTTACATAGGCTGTATTGAGATCATAGAGGTGCAACAGTTTGGCAGTAATAATGATGATGGGCGTATTAATAATTTATTGTAATGCTACAAAGATGTACAAGTCCGTTTCTTCCATGGTCAGATCATCTCGAATAGTAATGGCGGAAAGAAAATTCTGGAATATCCACTACACATCATAAATACATCATCGCTTTACCCATGTCAAAGTTGACGCTAATCTTCATATAAGATTGAACATAAAGATTCCATCATCCCGTTTATTAGTAGATGACCTTGCCTCAGTGGCGCGATGGTGCTCAAGCCGGAGGTAGCGGGTTCGAATTCTGAAAGGTAACAAAAAAATTGCGTGTTCTTGGGTCATGGATGTGTATTAAATATGTGTATTATATAATAAAAATCTTGTGTAATATAAAAGTGTTAAATATAATATTTTCGTTGTTTGTTACCCGTAATTAAAGTTCTTCGAGAACTTACCACGGGACCAGATTGACATGGTGTAAAAAATTTCCATGGATTATTATTATTATTTTAGGAAAACGTTCTTAAGACGATCTACGTTTGCAAAACTCGAAGAAGAGGCTACGATTGTGATCAAGAAGAGGTATGAATGACTCCTTATTTCCATTTTGAATTTCTTTAATATAGAAAATTCACGAGATTTAAAATGGATGATTTTTATAAAGCTTCAATAAACATTATTAATGCTTTGCTAGGTTTCTGACTGGTGCCTGGAAGTGCCATATCCTTTATTGATTATGTATGATCTTTCTAAGATATCTATGGAACTATGCAGCTTTAAAGTAAAGGTTCATTCCACAATGATTATCATGCCCTATAAAAATATTGAGAAACGCGTTATTACGATAAATATAATAAAAAAATCGAATTTCCCCCTTGAGAAACGGAGAGAACACAGCATACAAAATAATAATAATTAATGTTTTTAGAAAATAAAGGTTAATTACTTTCAGTATCAAAATCTGAGTAATGCGCAATAAAATCCGTAAACATTTTTAGAACATTAAAAAAAAAAGATTCAATAACATCACACACATGTAGGGAAAAAGAGGGCAACGCATCTGCATAACCTCAGGTTATGTGGATGTTAATGGGCGTCGATAGTCACAAGGCTTCGATTGTTCGTTTGCCCTTTTATGCTTTAAAAAATTAAGTGACAATTCAATATGTACGTACTTCATTTATCTGAGAAGGTAAGATTGTTTAGCAGAATTTTTCAGATTACCCACTGGACAATAGGGAACCAAGTGTCTAAGGCAATTAACTATGCACAGACGTCACTTATCCGATCTTGTATAAGAGGCATACCAGACTCAAAAGACTAATGGGGTCACGTGACCTCCTTGGTCTGATGAGTCGCCCGAGACGTGTTGATCAAACTAACGTTACGTTTGGTGATTATCTTAAGTTATATAACTTATTTATTCTTCTTCTTATACGGTGTCCTTTAAATAAAAGACACCTATTTATTTAGTGAATAAAAGAGTTAATGGAAAATTTACTACAAATAAGACAGTTAAAATTTAAGCTGTCGCAATATAGAGATTTAATTGAAAGTAATTTGACTAGTAATAAATGGAATGAAAAGTACACCGTGAGGAAACCTACATGCCTTAAGAGATTAAAAGACTTTGAAGGTGTGTAAAGTTCACAAACATGTATTGGGAACGCGCCTCGGTGAACTATGGCCCGATTCCCTCCTCGCCTAATTTCGAGGAGATCCGTACCCGTGGGACGTATATGGGTTACTGCTTACACATTTTAAAAAGCCATAAGGAAAAGAGCATAATATAATAATTTTAAAATACAAAGGACCTTTAAGGTTTCTGATATTATTAGTTTTTATGAATATCGGTGATCGCATGGCAAGTTAAACGAGTAACGTAGCGTACATTGGTCCTTTACTCAATTCTTCTTCTTCTGGCATAATGGCTCCTGCGAGGTTTTGCCAATGTCAGAGTTAGTCCTAGGTTTTATTTTTACTAGGGGGTACTACTAATCGCTTTATCATTTACATTTCTTTTACAACGAATAAACTCATTTTGAGACTCACAAATAATGTTATAATTTTACTGTATCAATCAATCGCATCTTTTATAGGAAACTGAATGAAAATATATAATGATATGAATGTAAATTGAGTTTAAATTTTAAAGCTTTTGTGTGATATTAATTTATGTTTCAACTTAACCGCGTTTTAAATTATAAGAATAAGCTTTATGTATATATAATACGGTTATTAAATATGTGGAAAAACGTATTTACATATAATGAGGTGTCACGGTTTGATACCTCAAGAAGGCTTGAAACCCATTGGACCTTTGAGATGGATATTGGTTAATTTGAAGACAATTTTGGAAATATAAAGACAGAGTCGACACAATATATTAATTATTATATTACAACTTCTTTTTTTAAGTGTTAAAATAGTATGTACCTAAATTTAAATACATATATTTAGGGTATCTTTGCGATATAAATAATATTAACTCACCACAAAAAACAATTAAAAATGTTAAGACTGACTGATATAAAATAAATATTAACATAATAAATATTACTTAATTTCATGGTTTACCAATGCACTGCACTTTTTTTTTTTTTTTTTTTTTAACACAGTGGAAATGCTTTGCGCATTCACCCGGGGATGGGTCGTCCCCGGAGATATGTGGGACTCCCGGCGCCCTCCCGACCAGCGCCGGTATACCGCACTAAAACCACTGCGGGTTGCCATCAGCCGCTTGATAGGGAGTATCCCGGATCTGTCTAACACAGGACACCCCCCGCGACCGGCCGGTTCGCTCAAGGCTAACCGGGCTTCTTCCTAGTATGGGGGAGCTCCGACAACCTGGAGCACCCCCGCCGACACCGGAACCTTTCTACCGGGGCAGGTTCCCAGCCTTACCCCGAGTTCCGTTAGACGGGAGGTAGAAGGTGCGCATAGCGCCTCCTTCGTGCTCCCGTCCTACGTCGACGGAGCGGGACGGATGTGACGTCGTCTTCTCTATCCCGCTCCGCGGCCTCCTTCTGTGAAATAACGGTTTCGCAGAAGGTGACCGCCGCCTGCCAGGCCTCATCGCTCTCGAGCATGCAGCGCACCATACTCGAAAGCGAGAGGTCCTCTCCAAGTACTGCCACGAGATCATGTCGCTGTGCGGCCCATCTGTCGCACACCTCTAGGGTGTGCTGAGCCGAGTCCTCTACAGCGCCACACTCGTGGCAGGCTGACGTCGGCTCCCTCCTGGCTACCCGACACAGGTATGCACCGAAACAACCATGTCCGGTGAGCACCTGTGTCAGGCGGAAGGTAAGGGGTTTCTTCCGGCGGCGCATCCACGCCTCCAGAACCGGGCGCAGTGCCTCGGCCGTACGCTGGCCATACGGCGACTGCGCCAAGACTTCCCCCCACCCTCGCAACAGCCACTGTTGCCCGAGTTTCCGCACACGCGAGACCTCCTCCCAAGTCGGTGACTCGCCAAATAGTGACCTCCTTTGTGAACAGAAAAGGCGCACCTCGGCGAGCACCAACGCCACGAGCTCCCACGGTGGATCTCCAGCCAGGGCAGTGGCTGCCACCCAAGAGACCGTACGGTAGCCTCTGATTACCCTCACCGCTATGACCCGCTGCATACTCCGCAGTAGAGCCTTGTTCTTAGTGGTGAGGGTATTCGCCCAAATTGGGGCTCCGTACATGGCTATACTCCGGCAGACTCCGGAGTATAGGCGCCTGCAGGCTTCACTGGGCCCTCCTACGTTAGGAAGGAGTCGGCCCAGCGCTGACGCCACCCTTATGACCTTCGGCCCCAGTTGTTGGAAATGGGGGCCAAAGGTCCATCTCCCGTCAAGAGTGAGCCCAAGATATTTCATAGTGGGACTCACCCTGACCTCCTTCTCTCCGATAAGGAGTCGTGCTCCTGGAGGGGGCCCCTTCCTCCCAGCCCCACGGAAGAGCAGAGCTTCGGTTTTATCGAATCGGACCCGAAGCCCCAATCGCTCTATACGGCTGACTACAAGGGATACTCCCACCTCGGCCAGCCGCGCAGCCTCCGTGTATGTCCGACCACGGGATAGAATGAACGTGTCATCTGCATAGCAGATGACATCCATCCCGGGAAGGAGGCTGCACCGTAGGACCCAGTCGTAGCCGACGTCCCACAGGATTGGGCCCAGAACGGACCCTTGCGGGACGCCGCACCCGACTCGCCGCCTCACTAGAGACCCCCTCTGGTCCTCGTACACGATCTCCCTATCGGAGAGATACGCCCTCAGCAGCCTTCCAAGATACGGGGGCACGCCGAAATACTTTAATGCCTCCCGTATTACGCTGTGGGGAAGGCTGTTGAAGGCGTTGGCAATGTCCAAGGACACCGCCACCACCACCTCTCCCTGGCGTTCCGCGTCACTTGTCACCGACTTGACATGCTCTAGAGCATCGATGGTCGACCGACCGACCCGGAACCCGAACTGAAAGTCTGACAGTTTGGGTCCCGGGCCCTCATCCAGGTGCCGAACAAGACGGGAGGCCAGTATCCTTTCCAGGGCCTTTCCCGCCTCACTCAGCAACACAATCGGTCGCACCGCCGATGCGCTGTCCGGCGGTCGGCCCCCCTTTGGTAGCAGGGTGAGCCGACCTTCCTTCCAGGCCTTCGGGAACTGCCCGAACCGTATACAGCGGTCAAAAAGTTCCCGAAGGCTATCTCCGAGGTGCACGAGAGCTATGGATAAAACTCTTCCATGCACCCCGTCCGGACCAGGCGCCCTTTTCTTACTTCGGAGGCGGATCAGAACCGCCTCCATTTCAGCGTCGGTGACGGGTGGCGGAACACCCTCCTCCTCCATCAAGTCCGGCATCCGTCTGGCCATCTGCGGAGGGGTGAAACCCGCCGGAGGGTCAGGAAATAGCTCCCCGATGATGGTCCCCAGCAGCTCTGGCTGGAGTGTCTCCGTCAGAGGGGCCGACTGAGCGCGAAGTTTGTCTCGCGCTCTTTTGTACGGTCGACCCCAAGGGTCCCTTTCGAGACCTTCCACCAACTCCAGCCACGCTTCCTCCTTAGCCCGACTGATGGCCAGCTGCAGGGTCTTGCGCTTCTCTGCGTACACCCTGTGCAATTGGTCATCCCGCTCCACGTCCTGGGGGCGACGTCGTCTACTGCGAACATAGGCGCGACGCGCTACATTGCAAGTGGCGCGGAGGTCAGCCAGATCTGCTGACCACCAGTAAACAGCCCGTCGAATAGGGGGAGGACCCCTTAGCCTAGGCATGGCTGCTCGGCAGACGCTAGCGAATGCGTCGCCGAGACAGTCAGCCATCTGCTCCACTCCCTGATGCTCACTCGATGGGAGGCTCCAGCGGCTGATGATGGCCGCCTCTTCCGCCAGTTCCCGGTTAAGCTTGGTGATTGCCCAACGTGGGAACCGGCTATGCCTCCGGGACATTGTCGCTAGACTCGATGCGGAGGTTGGAGACACCTCGAACCGTATGTAACGATGGTCCGAGAGTGTCTCCACCTCCGTTACCACCCTCCACCTCTCCACCCTTCTCGCAATGGCGGGAGTGGCAAACGACAGGTCAACCACAGAACCGCCCATCCGTCGCACGCAGGTCAGGGCTGTCCCTATATTGAGCAGGGACAGTCCTGAGGCTAGGGCCCACTCCTCTACTTCTCTTCCCTTCGCATCGGTGATGGGGGAACCCCACGCCGAGGACTTAGCGTTGAAGTCCCCCGCCACGATAACGGGGAGGGGGGCAAGTCTTCTTATCAGCGGCCCCAGAACGCCTAAAAAACGTTCTAAGGCAGCTAGGTTACGGTTTGGAGAGAAGTAGACGCCGATGATGACGACTTTCCCTCGAGCGGCAACCACATACCCCGGTCCCCTCATTCTGGGAATGAGGGGAGGGCCTTCGCATGGCCTCGCTACTATGGCAACAGAGCCCGCATCATCCCCAGCCCAGTGCAACTGTTGAGGCACGAAGTAAGGCTCCGCTACCACCGCCAAGTCAATTCTCCACTCCGCCATCGACTGCAGGAAAAGATCCTGAGCCGCGGCGCAGTGGTTAACATTGGCCTGGAGAAAGCTGAGATGTCCGGGCATTACTGGGACATCTCGGCCTCAGGCGCCACCAATCCCCTCCCCGATGGACTTGGGAAGGAGGGAAGCTTTCCACGGATTGATGGGGGGTTGCAAGATCTGCCCCCCATCACATGGTCCGCCTTCCTACCTGCGTCGCTACAGACGGCGCAGCGGAGCTCCGACTGGCACTCGGGCGCTTTGTGACCCGGTTGTCCGCAGCGGAAACATAGCCCGCTACGGTCTTTATCGGAGGGACACAAGCTAGCTGAGTGCCCGAGGCCCAGGCATTTAAAACAATGTCTGGGACGAGACCCCTCGTGCCTTACCTGCACTTGACTCCAACCCACTCGGATCGCACCCAGCTGGATCAGTTTTTTAGCTGCCCCTAGCGGGCACGACATGCGGGCGAACCCCACGCCACGTGGGCCGAAGAAGATGTCTCCGACCCACACTTGGTCGGCTGTGCAGCCTCCTTCTGCAGCAACCGCCGACTTTACCCGCTCTGCCGTTATGGTCTCGTCTAGACCCGTCAACCGGAAGTCCGTGGACTTGACGGGTCTCACAACCTCTGCGACGCCGGACAGCAATTCTCCAATTTTTTCGGCGAGGATGTCCGCCTTCTCACCACTGGAACGCCCTGGTATCTCGATAAGACGAGCTCCTGTAGCCGCTGTGCGCACCCTGAGGGGCCCAATTCCCAACTCGTCGAAGTTAAGCTGTTGTTGGGCGTTTGTCAGCACAGAGCAGTATGTAGCCCCCTGTTGAGCAGCCTCCGGCCGAAGCTTGACTATTATAGCCGCAGAGCTAGGGAGCACCAGCCTTGCTCCCTTCGTCTTAACTCCGGATGCAGGAGGATGGGTCTTCTCCGTCGTCTTCTTTTTTGTTGCCTTGCGCCTGGTCACCTCCGACCAGGTCTCGGTAGGCGCCAAAGACCCAGACGCATGAACGGGAGCCGCCGCCACAGTCACTGGCACTACTTGAGGCACTACATTGTCCCTCGAAGTAGCAGGGCCAAAGTTGGTCCACGCTTCTTTCTTGCCCTTCTTTGATAAGCCAGAAGCTGGCCGCGCAGCTGGACGTACTGGAAGAGCCGGTAACTCCTCCTGACTCCTTTTCGTGGTGCTAGCGTTCAGCAGCGCCGTGCTAGGTGACGCCTCCGGAACGGGTGATCTGTCCCGTACTACTTGCACGGCCGGTCTCGGCCCAGTTGCCCCAGCTTGACGAGCCGCCCTCTTTCTGTCGGCTGCAAGAGGCGGACGAACGACCGGAAGGGGTAGCAAGCGCTTTTCTAAGGCTGCAAGGCGGCCATCCACCAGATTGCCGACCAGCCGAGCTATACTGCTCTCAAGGACGCCCAGCTGTTCGCTAGACATCGGACTGGCCGCCTTCTGCGCCACCGCCGTCTTAGCCTCCTCAAAGTCCCGCCGGTAAGCACGCACCTCCTCGCGAAGGTTGGCGACCTCTCGCTGCAATCTTCCATTATCTGCACGGAGGCGGCGCGTCTCTTCTGTCTCTGTGCGTGCCGACAGCGCCTCTAGAACCATTTTGACTGCACTCGTCGCCCGCCTTATTTTGTTGGCATATCCACCCTTTAGGTTGGTGGATCTTCCAACAATGCCGAGGATCTCAGTTAAATTAGCCTCGGCTGCGTTTACTAACTCCTCGGCCCCCATTGCGTCGACATCTAGGTCCAAGGGACCAGGAGGAACCTCTGTATTTTTGGCCTCAGGGGCCGCTTTCCTGTATGCCCTCTTCTCAAGGGCAGCCACAAATTCGGCCTCACGGGCCACTTCCTCGCGCTCCCTAAGCGCCTGACGAGCTCCGGCGAGCCGTGACTCCGACCCGCGTGCTTTTCCGCGCTTGGCAGCAGTTTTGCGCCCCGACATCCCTTCCGACACATCCTCCATGTCCGAACCAGAGACCTCCGAAAACAAGCGCTTGTTCCCAAAGACTTCCGACTCTGACATGGACGGTATTGATTCCGTCCCGAGGAACTCGTCAAGAGTTACCCCAGCACGAGCAATCGCTTGGCGCGTCACACGCCCTACAACCGACGACGATTTTCCACGTCTAACGTCCTCCTCTTGACTTGCTTCTGCACCGCTCCTACGATCGTCAGTCTCCAAATCGCATGCATCTTTGTCCATTGTGGTTGCCATGTCGTTATTACGAGAGTCCGGGATAGCCGAACCCTCGAAGCAGGTTGTGCCCCCCCCGTAGTACGTGGGGCAGACCTCCGCCGATTCCGGCGTGGTGCGGGATTCCCCCTTTCGGGGACCCGCCCGGGGACTATTTTCATAACTGCTTGAATTCATGATTTAGTCTGTGCTCATTAGGGTCGAGCGGAACCCGTAGAACTCCTCAAAACGTTGTGCGCTAACGACTGGAGACCCTCCAGCCATTCATCCCCTCGCCGCGCACTAGCTTATTTTGGGATTAGGGTAATTTTTTAGAGAGGTTTTCTTCCTCGCGATCCCCATCTCGACGTGAGATGGCGACCACCACCTCCGGCCCCATGGACCGGAGAGCGGCTTGGCCGGCAGTGGTCGAAACCAACTGCCGCCCGAGGACTGATTGGTCGCCCAAGGTGCTGGATACACCCCAGGCTCAAGCCCCACCGCCGCGACAAGGCTCAGATCCATGGTGGGGCAATGCACTGCACTGGTCCAATGCGGGTTAACTTAACCTCCCCACCATGGTTCAAGCCTTGTCGTGGCGGTGGAGCTCAGTAGCCTAGGGTGAGCCCAACTTAAAGGAACTTAACTTCGCCTTGGGCGAAGCTAATTGAGCCAAGGGGGCTCTTTGTACCCCTCTTATAAGAAAAGGGGGCAAAAGAGCAGGGGGCAAGGGGCGAGGATGGGAACCTCGCCTCATTGTACTGTCACGACGGTGGCAGGGGTTGTTCTTTGGTGCGGTGCAACCCCTCTGTGGAGGTGGCGTCGGTCCCCCGAGGGACTAGCTAGCCGTCGAGGTGCCCTGTTGCTTGTAGATCCGGGACACTTCACCAAAGGCGGCATTGGTGGCACTCGCCGGGTTTTAGTGGGTAGAGTTGCGTCCATTTACCATCTTTCGGGCGCAGCGAGTCCCACATACCCGCCTGGGGAGACCCACTCCCTAGCGGTATGCGTCAGTGCATTTCCCGGCGTAAAAAAAAAAAAAAAAGGGTTAACTTAACCTTCAAAGAATTTCAATTTCATCAGGCATACAGATTTCGACACGATGTTTTCCTTTAAAACGTGTAAATCCATCGCCACTTTGTACGATTTCACTATTATGTGAACTGTGACCTAACATTTTCCTCGTCAAATTTAAGTACGAGATCTGTGCTCTGAGAAACAAAATATATTTTGACTCATATACTTTAGGAATAAAGAGAGCTTGATAAGAATGTTTGTAATTTTAATATTCAACGATATTGTTTTTATTTTCCTTTTTCTTGTATTTTGGCATTGTAAAAATTTAATTAGTGCAAGTTTTTAATAAGATTAATATTTTAAGTACAATTTACATTCGAGTTTCAATAGGTACAAGTCATAAAGCCCATCATCATCATCATCATCATCGCCAGCCGTTATCCGTCCACTGCTAAACAGGCATAAGTATTATATAAAGCCCATAAATATTTTAAATACCATTTTCCATTCGAGTCGCAATAGGTACAAGTCAATATAGCCCATAAATATTTTAAGTACAATTTTCCATTCGAGTTTCAATAGGTACAAGTCATAAAGCCCACCATCATCATCATCATCATCAGCCTTTGTCCGTCCACTGCTGAACATAGGCATAAATATTATATAAAGCCCAAAAATATTTTAAATACCATTTTCCATTCGAGTTTCAATAGGTCAGTTCAATATAGTTTACAGGTCAATATAGCTCATAAATATTTTAAGTACCATTTTCCATTCGAGTTTCAATAGTTAGCAGTTAATATAGCCCGAATTGCCACTTGCTCTAATACACTGGGTTCGATAAAGGCTTATTGGTAGTGTTGTCATAGGCACGCCAAACTAAACAGACGCAAGGCCTCGGTGTATATGCCAATTTCACGCTGATAGGAAATTAACTGAACATGATGTCCTAATATATGCATTAAAATTTACTGATGCCAAATATTTTATTTAGTAACATGATCATTAGATATCCCTATTGATTAAAATAATTAATAAGGCCCTAATTTTTGGAAACAACAGTATTTCTTCTTCACACTTCAAAAGCTTGTAATATGTTTGTCTAGGTACACAAACATTAACTGTTAAATCATGTGTACATTTTCACCAACTCAATAAAAGGATATTTTTTTTAGTTGCATTTTTTTATTGTTTGAAAAATAGACTTATACATTTGCTATTTATTTAAAATAAGAGCAGAACGAACTAATTAATGCAACTGACTTTACAGAAAAGCAGCACTTGGGCCTCTCTTGAGCCAAAATACTACACGTTTGCTTAGTTAACAAAGTCAAAGTATTTATTGCAACAACAACTACAACTATGCATTATGCTTGGCTGAGCCACCTGCCATCCCACAGCTCCGATTTAGCTCTAAGACTCTTTGGCCACACCACAGGACATTAAAAAAAAACTATGCATTAACATGCAATGCTGTTGCGGCTTCCGTGGCGCTGTAGTGCGTCAAGGATAGTTGCTCACACTGGCGGTTTTAAAGCGGTTATACGTAAGAAAACAGCTTCTATGCTACTGCATAATGTATTCCTGCCTAATACTAACACAACTAACATAACCATAAGCTAATATTGTAACTAACTAACTATAATATGGGCATACTTGTGTCTGAAATAAAGATTTACTATTCTATCTATTACCATTTTTACCTTACTTGAATGAAAAAGTTTTCTGTCAAAAATACTATGCTGATGAGTAGAACCTATGTTCTACAATTCATAAATAATGACATTTTGTATCGCAAGATCACGAGAAGACAGCGGTTTGCTGTTAGCCCTGAAGGTGATTTAAGTGCCAAGGCCCGCTAATAGCTGCCGCCATAAATCTTGAGCTCATTTTCAAAATATGTCAAAATGTTCGAACAATATATTAATAGCAGTATATTGTATTGCATATTTGTATTCGGTTTGAAAGCGTTTAATGGGAACACGTGCGTGAGACGGTAATATATCGCCCCTAACAATATATTATGATTTGTGGGTAATATGTGGGCGAGAACTTCGGAAACAAATGTTAGTGTCCCTGATCAAGATGATGGTGATGATGATGATTATGATGATGATGACGATGATGATGATGATGATGATGATGATGATGATGATGATGATGATGATGATGATGATAGTGATAGTGATGAAGTGTATAAATGTGTGGAAGAGAACAAACAAGATTTTATATAGGTATCTCTTAAGATAATGACAAAAGATGTTAAAAAGACAAAAAATACTTTATGAAGCTTAAGATGTTTGAGACGAGGCACCCAAAAATCTCTACGCTCGCTATAACTTTTTCACATAGTTTCGATGAGATAGCTTAATTTACTTCCGTGCGCGAAAAATGATACTTTTTTTAAAAATCAAAACCTTTCTGGTTTTTTTTTACTAATTATGTTACTATTATTATTATTATTATTATGTTATTTTCTTTTCTCAACCTCTAGTGTTGGATTTTTCTGACCCCCCGCCCCGAAACCCTCAGGGAAGAGGGGGTTCAGATTCCCCATTACAAAATATTGTATTTCCTAGTACTTTTAAGACTATTGTTGTAGTGTGGATGGCAGCCTGTTTTTGCATTATATGTATATCTAGTTTAGCGTCTAACTTGTTACAATATCTGGGTAGCGATTTTGCTATAGTCCCTATTGCTCCGATTACTATTGGTATTATTTCCGTTCGTGTTTTCCACAGTCTGGTTATTTCTGTTTTCAGTAGGTGGTATTTACTTAATTTTTCTATTTCTTTTGCACCTATGTTGTAGTCTGATGGTAGTGTGACGTCAATGAGGTAAGTTGTGTTGTATGTTTTGTTTATGTATATTATGTCTGGTCTATTATTTACTACTGTATTGTCTGTCTGCACTGGCATTTCCCACATTAGTTTTGCTGTTTCGTTTTCTTTGACCTGCGGTTGTGTTAGTGTGTCTTTCCACCAAAGTTGATTAACATCAAAGCCATGTTTTTTTCCTAGTGCCCAATAGATGTACTGTACTATGTTATTGTGTCTTTTTGTGTAATATGTTCCTGCTAGTTTTTCGCATCCTGATGTAATGTGTTGTACGGTTTCGTCTTTTGAGCAACAGAGCCTGCATTTACCATCTGTTTCTTTATGTAGAATATCACGTTCATATTGTCGGGTAAGTACTGCTTGATCTTGTATTGCAAATGTGGATGATTCCAATGCTGGTGTTATTTTCTGCTTTTTAATCCATCGAAATGATAATTCCTTATCTATGTTGCTTTTCTCTAGAACTGATCTCCGAAACTGACCATGTAATGGTTTCGATCTCCATGTTTCAATCTTATTCTTTATAACTGCCTTTTTTATTATTATTATTATTATCCATTTCTTTAGACTCGACTCAAAGTCGGTTAGATTATAAAACTCGGTACGGGCTTATGCCAAGTATCCTTGTTTTTTTTTTATGTTATGTGTTATGTATGTATGGTTCGTGATTAGTGAGTGGTTGGTGTGTGGGTTGATGTGTCGGCGATAGCTCGGCTATCACTAAATGACAACATAGTCGAGTTGAGAAACCGACGGACTATTGAACATGTATCGAGCACTATTGATTTCTGGAGAGGAATGTATGTTGTGGCAGAAAGTTGTAGTGTTTTTAGGGCGGTGCTTAAAGTTTTCGGGACGATGCCAGTAGAGGATATGATGATGGGGATTATGGTGACGGTGTCTTGGTGCCACATGTGCTTAATCTCGTCGGCTAAAGGTATGTATTTTTGTATTTTTTCCGTGTGTTTTTGTTTCAGGTTGTTCGTGTTAGGTACGGCGATGTCTATAAGGTAAGTGGTTTTAGCGTGTTTGAGTGTTAGAGTAATATCAGGTCCGTTACTAAGGATCGTACGGTCTGTTATAATGTCGCGGTCCCAGTATAGTTTTGAGGTGCTGTTTTCCAGAACGTTCTTAGGTTTGTATTTGTAATAGGGTGTGTATGTGTCAAGGAGTTTATATTTCAGGGCGAGGTGTTGGTGAATGTGTTTGGCGACGTTATCATGGCGGTGAGTGTATTCTTTGTTGGCAAGTACACTGCAGCCTCCTGTAATGTGGTCTATGGTTTCGGTATTTTGATGACATAATCTATATTTATCGGTTTGTATTGCTTCTTTCAGGATGTGTCGGGCATAATTTCGGGTTTTAATGACTTGGTCTTGAATGGCTATAAGGAAACCTTCTGTGTCGCCAAATATGTTGCCTTTCATGAGCCAGGTGCAGGACGCATTTTTGTCTACATGATCTTGTTGTAGTTGAAATGGGTACTTTCCATGTAGTGCTTTCCCTTTCCATATTTCGATCTTTTGTTCATCTTTAAGGATTTTTTGTTGCGGATTAAACTGATCATTATTTAATTGAAGTGGTGTTCCGGGGTGAGATATATTTACTATTGCTTTATGTAAGGCACTTTCATTAGCTTTATTTAAAAAATATAGTCTTAAATTGTGTATTTGTGTGTAGTGTAAGTTTTTAATATCCAAGAAACCACGACCCCCAAATTTTCTCTTTAAAGTAAAACGTTGTATTGCGGAATGAATGTGGTGGATATTGTGTTTGTAGCATGTAGTTCTGGTTAGTGTGTTTAAGGCCTCTAATTCTGTGTCAGACCATTTGATAACTCCAAACGAGTAGGTTAATATTGGTACAGCATAGGTGTTAACAGCTTTTGTTTTATTTCTGGCGGACAATTGGGTATTTAATATTTTGTTAAGTCTTTGTTTATATTTTAATTTTAGTGTATTTTTTATTTCTGTGTGATTTATGCATGTACTTTGTAGGTATCCTAAGTATTTGTAAGTATCTCTATTTTCTAAGCTGTCAATGGTTCCTCCCTGAAGTTCTAATATGTGTGGAATAGTTTCTTTATGTTGGCCTTTAATAATACAGTTAATTTTACACTTATCTGTACCAAATTTCATTTTAATATCGTCACTAAAACTTTCTGTTAATGATAGAAGTTGGTCTAATTGTTGCCTATTTGCTGCGTAGAGTTTGATGTCATCCATATAAAGTAGGTGTGTCACTTTAACGTCGTTTTCTCTGTCAATAATATAACCGTAACCAGTTTTATTGAGGATCCTAGAAAGGGGATTAATGGCAAGACAGAACCAGAGTGGGCTAAGGGAGTCGCCTTGGAAAATACCACGCGATATCTTAATGGCAGAAGTATCAAGCGTCAGACCGTTATTATTATTATTATTATTATTATAATGATTAAAAAAAATCTAAAACTTTATCGTGGTCTATAACTAATGCATGTATTTAACATCAACCATGGTCACGGGAGGAACATGGTCGCATCCGTAAAAGTTGATTCGTAATAATTAATGTAACTTTACAATAATAAAGTTTACATAATAATGACACATAATGCAACGGCTATAATATTATATCTTAGTACTTTTACGGTCACGGGAAGTAGCAGACAAAACCGCGTTATATGAACGTATAACATATTATCATCGTGGTACAGGCTACAATTTACCAGTTAAAATAGTTTAACTAACTTAATTTGCTTACAATTGCCAAAAATTGGAATACTTTCTCTTAAACACAAAGCTTAGAATAAGAAAGTAATTATTTTAAGGAATACTCGAATTCATTTAGTGATGGTTATGTATTTTGTAATCTATTTGGTTTAGTAATTATCTGTAATATGGTGGTGGACCAGATGTGCGTTTGCGCCATCTTCTAAAAAAAATATATGCAGATTAGCAAACTATATAATCGGTTCTCTCGTTTAAACGCTACGGCAACACAGATAAACACAAAATGGTCGTGCATAAAACACCTTTTTGCGGCGGTAAAAAAGCACAGAATAGCAGCTAAGCTAACTCACAACACATTTGAAAATCAAATTTTCAAAATCAAGGATAAGTTAATAATTAAAACGCTGCAACGTAATCCCCTGAGCGGCATGTGACTCAACGTGCATGAGTGTAATCACAGACACGTAATCCAAATGAGAATGAAATTATTAATATGGTCGCACGTGATACGAACTAATTGAAAGTAGTAGAAGTAATAAAACAAACTACTAGTAATATAAGTAGAAGTAGAAGAGATGAAACGAACCATTAGTAATGTAAGTAGAATTAGAAGAGATGAAATGAACTATTAGTAATGTAAGTTGAATTAGAAGAGATGAAACGAACCATTAGTAATGTAAGTAGAATTAGAAGAGATGAAACGAACCATTAGTAATGTAAGTAGAATTAGAAGAGATAAAACGAACCATTATTAATGTAAGTAGAATTAGAAGAGATGAAACGAACTATTAGTAATGTAAGTAGAATTAGAAGAGATAAAACGAACCATTAGTAATGTAAGTTGAATTAGAAGAGATGAAACGAACTATTAGTAATGTAAGTTGAATTAAAGGATATGAAATGAACCACTAGTAATGAAAGTAAAATTAGAAGTAAAGTTAAATACTAGTCGTTTAATTAGAACTAGAATAGGTGAAACAGATTACTAGTAATGTTACAAGGGTAAAAATTGAAACGAATGGAAAGAATGAAGTGAAGTGATATTTTATACCATTGCTAAATTAATGTATGTGAATGACACTTTATTACTTTCTCACTTTTACCATAATAATAAGTCCATTCTTTGATCATAACGCATCAATAAGTAATGTTTATCCTAATATCACAAAATGAGAACGTGTCTTAATGTGTTATGCGTTAATAATATACTATAATCTCTCTGATAGAATATACTAGAAGCGCTTCGTTCTTTTGCCTGCATTTTTGCCATGACCGTAGGAGTACGATAAATTATAGCCTTTGTTGTATTGTGTCGTTCTTGTAATATTATATATGTTGTATATTATTATTGTAAAATTTCATTACTTATAACAAGATAATTTTAACGGATTTTATTGAGATTCCGTTCATATTATACTTTACCATGTTCCTTTTTTATTGACGTAGGGAAATGCTTTCGCACCTACCCGGGCATTGAGTAAGTACACTGGCGTATGTGAGGACTCGCATTGGTTGCACTACCCCACTAAAATCGCAGAGAGCGCCTTCAGACTCTTTATTAGGGTCCCGGAAGCGGCCATGTTCTTCCCATGACCATGGTTGATGCTAAACACATAAGTAGTAGACCACGATAAAATCCATTTATTCCATCAATAAGAGGTAGTTGATGAAATGTAAAAACCTTTGAAACAAAATCGAGTCGTATTGGTATTTTTCGTCGCTTCCCAGAAACCGCATTCGTGAACATTGTAGTGTGGGTAATTGCTGCATCACATTAATCCTTCCTCAGCTTATGCAGTCCACTTCCATTACCATTACCATTACCATTTAACGTTAATTAACAGAGGTAATGTACTGAGAGCTTTGAATAATTGTGCTGAGTGAACGAATGAAGTTGATTGACCTTAAGAACTGTTAATACGTTCATGTTAACAGTAACACGTTAATATGATTTTTTTATATTTATTTTTTACTAAACTGGGCTTAAAGCGTAGTGAATAGACAAATTTGAAATGTATAAGATAAGATAATATAAATTAAGTATAATGTAAGATATAAAAGGAGGAGGAGCAAATGATTTGCGGCACGATTCTTTCTCCGAAGTCACTCTAACTCTACGTAGCAATAAGAGAAATGAAATGACGCCACCATGGTATTTGATTCGAATCATTCTAGTACCTATACCTATTTAGTTTACCAGCTGTTGCCCGCAGCTTCGCCTGTGATGGTCAGCTATTAGCCAGGTGGGAACACGATGGGAGGACTGCTCCGTGTTGGATGCGAGTGACAAGAGATCGGTCGTCTTGGTGTTTATTAAGGTAGGCCTATGTTCAGCAATGGACAGATAAAGGCTGATCATGATAATGATGATGATGATGATATCATAATATTTTTAGTTCTTGTTTAGACATAATTATCAGTTGGCCGACAATAATAAATTAAATCATTGAAATATTGATGTTATGATACAAATATATTGTAATTGCGTAATGAATTATTTAATAAAATTACTATAGAACTACCAATTTTGCGGTCTGTCGAGGATCATAGTTTTCAATATTGATATTAATTTAATTATTAATACTTATTTTATTACACTCAATTAACATTTCCCATTTAAAATCAATTCGTCGGTGTGGTTAACCAAACATGCATAAACTTTGCTTATTAAACGGTTTTATTACCCCCGATTCATAAAAGAAAGGAAACTATAAAAATAACTTCTGTACATACTATATATATACCATTCTATAAATTATTATAAAGAATAGATAACCAAGATACGAAAAAAAAGTAAACTCCAGGGAATTTTTGTTCAAATTATTTTGCATTCAAAAGCTTACCATCAGTTACCTAGCGTGGCTTGTCTATATACTAGGAATATGCCTTTACGTCATTATTTTTAAGCCATAATAATGTATAACGTAAAACTAGCTTTCAATGAATGATACAAAACGCTACCTATAAACCAACTACTTAGATGCTCAAGAAGGCACAATGATATATGAACGTTGTTCAGTCACGCTCCAAGTGAATGAAGTACTTATCCCCTAAAATACACGTACTCAGATCAAGTACAATGCTTGGATAAAATTTACATGGATAATTATTTTGCACTGGTTTTATTTTTTCTACATCTACATCTACATCTACACTAATATTATAAAGAGGAAAACTTTGTTTGTTTGTTTGTTTGGTTGTAACGAATAGGCTCAAAAAGTACTGGACCGATTTCAAAAATTCTTTCACCATTCGAAAGCTACATTATCCACGAGTAACATAGGCTACATTTTATTCTGAAAAAAAAATAGGGTTCCCTAAGATATTTGGGTTTTTCGGACACGAGGTGTAAAAAATCAACCAGAAAAGTTATTTATTTTGCGTACGCTGCCTAAACTATAAAAGATAGAACCATAAAATTATGTAATTAATTGTAGATCTTATAAATATCTACAAAACAGTCCACGACACACTATACCTATCTATGTCGAGTGAGGCACAACAACCATATTTTATTATAATGAAACAACTTTTACGGATTTTATCGCGGTTTATTTAGTTTTTTACAATCCCGACGTTTCGGACACTTTACAGCGACCATGGTCACGGGAGGACTGAGGTGTCAGATGTCCTACTGTTACAAAAGTTATTCGAAACTACCCTATGATACAACAATATTTTTATTTAGTCCTATCTATGCAAAAGGTGCTAACTGAGTCTTTAGTCTGTGACATATTATTATGCTTGGATTTAAATTTTATTATTTTTATTATGGGATCCCAAGCAGATGGTAGTGGCCAGCCATCTTCTCTATTGAAATTAGGATGTTTTTTAATTTCAATAGCCTCGCGAATCATCCTTGGTTGGAATCGGTGTTCTTTTGCGAGGACCTGTGGTTTATCAAATCTGATATAATGGCGGGCATTATCTAGGCTATGTTCACAGATTGCTGACTTAGTATAGCGACGGTGTTTTAAGTCAGCTATATGTTCTTTAACGCGAGTTTTAATTGATCTTTTAGTTTGACCTATGTAAGAGAGACCACAGTCACAATCAAGCTTATAAACTCCTGCATCTTGTAAGGGTATATGACACTTGACAGATGGTAAGAATTGACCTATCTTTTTTGGCGGCTTGAAATAAGTTTTAATAGAAGCTCGCTTTAGGATGTAGCCAATCTTGTCAGTGACTCCCTTCATAAATGGCAGCACAGCAGGTACTCGCTCGACGGTGGTTGGTTTCACACGTTCACTGCGATGGAGCCGCGGTACCCGAAGCTTGTTGTCCCGCAGTACTTGCTTGACATGTTGAAGCTCGGTCTCCAAGTGCTGCTCATCACAGATCCCTTGTGCTCTCTGAAACAAAGATTTACCCACGGTAGCTAACTGTGTTGGATGGTGGTGTGATTCGCCGTTTAAGTACCTATCAGTATGGGTATGTTTCCTATATACTGTATGGCTTAAGGTATTATTGGGATTACGGATAACTAATACATCTAAGAAAGCCAGAGTATTATTGGCCTCTAATTCCATTGTGAATTGAATTTTATTATTGATGGAATTAAGATGGTCTAGGAATATGGTTACTTTATCAGATGGTAATATTGTGAAAGTATCATCTACGTACCGCTTGTAGAACCTGGGTGTAATGGGTGAAGTGTGCAGAGCAGTCTCCTCGAAGTCCTCCATAAATATGTCGGCAACAACAGGGGATACTGGTGAGCCCATCGCTACCCCATCTACTTGCTTGTAGAACTGACTATTCCACAACATGTAGCCAGATGTAAGGCAGTGTTTAAGAAGTTCAGCATATTCCATTGGCATGTTATTCTCTCTTAGCTTCCTTGATACAATATTGATGCAATCTTCAACAGGTAAGCATGTAAAAGTGATTGCACATCAAAACTGACCATAGTTTCATTGTCGTTGAGATGTAGGTGTTTGATCTCACTGACAAAATGGTAGGAATCCCTTGTATGTGCTCTGGTTTGTCCACGCAATGGCGAAAGTACATGGGCCACATGTTTAGCCAGTCTGTAGGTTGGTGAGTCGATCTGGCTTACAATTGGGCGTAGTGGAGCATTAGCCTTGTGTATTTTTGGCAACCCATACAGTTTAGGTGGTTTTGGGCAAGAAGGAATCAAAGATTTGACGTCCAGATTTAATTAGAGGCCAATAATACTCTGGCTTTCTTAGATGTATTAGTTATCCGTAATCCCAATAATACCTTAAGCCATACAGTATATAGGAAACATACCCATACTGATAGGTACTTAAACGGCGAATCACACCACCATCCAACACAGTTAGCTACCGTGGGTAAATCTTTGTTTCAGAGAGCACAAGGGATCTGTGATGAGCAGCACTTGGAGACCGAGCTTCAACATGTCAAGCAAGTACTGCGGGACAACAAGCTTCGGGTACCGCGGCTCCATCGCAGTGAACGTGTGAAACCAACCACCGTCGAGCGAGTACCTGCTGTGCTGCCATTTATGAAGGGAGTCACTGACAAGATTGGCTACATCCTAAAGCGAGCTTCTATTAAAACTTATTTCAAGCCGCCAAAAAAGATAGGTCAATTCTTACCATCTGTCAAGTGTCATATACCCTTACAAGATGCAGGAGTTTATAAGCTTGATTGTGACTGTGGTCTCTCTTACATAGGTCAAACTAAAAGATCAATTAAAACTCGCGTTAAAGAACATATAGCTGACTTAAAACACCGTCGCTATACTAAGTCAGCAATCTGTGAACATAGCCTAGATAATGCCCGCCATTATATCAGATTTGATAAACCACAGGTCCTCGCAAAAGAACACCGATTCCAACCAAGGATGATTCGCGAGGCTATTGAAATTAAAAAACATCCTAATTTCAATAGAGAAGATGGCTGGCCACTACCATCTGCTTGGGATCCCATAATAAAAATAATAAAATCTAAATCCAAGCATAATAATATGTCACAGACTAAAGACTCAGTTAGCACCTTTTGCATAGATAGGACTAAATAAAAATATTGTTGTATCATAGGGTAGTTTCGAATAACTTTTGTAACAGTAGGACATCTGACACCTCAGTCCTCCCGTGACCATGGTCGCTGTAAAGTGTCCGAAACGTCGGGATTGTAAAAAACTAAATAAACCGCGATAAAATCCGTAAAAGTTGTTTCATTATAATGAGTGAAATTCGCGTAAACATAAGAAAACAATATGTGAACCATATTTTATTCAGAAATTTTGATTTTTTTGGACTACAGTTAAACGGGTTTATTTTACTCATGCTTTTAATCCTTAAGATATGAAGCTAAGGAGTTTGTTTATTTGAACGCGCTAATCTCAGGAACTATCGGTCGGATTTTAATGAAACATTTCAGTATTTGATAGCCCATTTATTGGTAAAGATATATCATCCCGCTAAGATCCCGTTGTAAATCTTAGTTAACGCAGGCGAAGCTGCGGGCAACAGCTAGTTTATTATAAAATTCTATATTCTACGCTCAACAGTCTAAGCGTTACTCTGATAAGTCTATAAAATATATTCAACAGCCTGAGTGCTACGCTCATCAGTCTACGTACAACATTCAACAGTCTGAGTGCTACGCTCATTAGTCTACGTACAACATTCAACATCTGAGTGCTATGCTCATCAGTCTACGTACAACATTCGACAGTCTGAGTGCTTCGCTCATAAGTCTAAGTACAACATTCAACAGCCTGAGTGCTATGCTCATCAGTCTACGTACAACATTCGACAGTCTGAGTGCTATGCTCATCAGTCTACGTACAACATTCGACAGTCTGAGTGCTTCGCTCATCAGTCTAAGTACAACATTCAACAGCCTGAGTGCTACGCTCATCAGTCTACGTACAACATTCAACAGTCTGAGTGCTACACTCATCAGTCTACGTACAACAATCAACAGTCTGAGTGCTACGCTTATCAGACTACAATAATATACTGCGCTTATTAGTCTTGTACACGAGTGTCTTGTACTACGCTGTACACAAGCAGTGCAACACTCATCAGTCTGAGTTCGACGCTCATCTGTCTAATTTACAACACTTATTAATCGAAGTACCTACGCTTACATCTGCTGTGCATTTGTGCTCGATAAATTTCTTAAAATATACAACTTACGACCAACATTTCACTTATTATACTCATTAGTCTGTGTACTACATTCTACGTCTTACCTATTCTTTAAGCAGTTTCTTTAAAAATAAATCGTTTTCAGTAAAGAGATACTCTTATCTGTCTAACATAATATAAATCTTCTATAATCTACATTCTACGGTATCTACAATATAAGTTCTATAATTAAACGTGTGGTAAAAAAAAAAAAAAATTAGATATATCAAGATTTGTTTTTGTAATTTTTCATACTTGAAAACAAAGGATAAGTATTGCAAAAGCAACACTGCTTAAATAGTAGTTTCAAGACAGACAAAAAGCCTTGGGAAATACTCAAGTAGTGGAAAAGTATAAACACTAAGACTTACAAACGATTAAAGATACATTTTATCTACATACATTTGTAGCATGAACCACTCTCTCAAGTTTAATATTCCTGACTTGTAACAAGAACCTTAGGTCTAAGATTCTGCTTTGTACGTATTCATAAGAAACAATCAACAATATTTTTATGTATGTGATGTAAGATAATATCGTACTCGAGTAAGTTAACCGTGATCGCTTAGTAGTTTTTAGTATAAGTTAGACAATTATGAGTGTATAAGACACTATAGACCTATATAAGTTAAAATCAATCAATTAATTACTTAATTTTGATTTGAGATCAGCCATTTCATTCATCTCTTTCTTGTTAAAAATCTTATTATCCTACTTAATATTATAAATGAGAAAGTTCGTGAGTATGTTTGTTACTCTTTCACGCAAAAACCGAATGGATTTTGATGAAACTTCACAATAATATAGCTTATACATCAGAATAACACATAGGCTATAATTTATCCCTGTACTCTCACGGAAATGGGAATTACGCGGGTAAAACCGCGGGGTGCTCCTAGTACAACATAAACGAAAGTATAAGTATACGATAACCATATTTCGGTTTAAATAAAGAGACAAATGGAGCGGTTACTACAAAATTGCCCGCTTACATAAGCCAAATATAGTTGAGCAAATTTCTTCATGCATTCAAAACTACATATTTTAACCTATGTCAACGAATTATGGCCACTGACCGTATCGTTAACACTCTGCTAAACAAAAGGGTCGCTCTAAACGAAGTTTGACAGAGGATATGAACGTTTTTGTCACAGTAAAAAAATATATTTTTAGTCGGAGCATGGATGAGTTTAGTTGAAATTGCAAACGCGGGCGAAGCCGCAGGCAAACCTAGTAAGTTTTTAATAAAAATTTGTACGTATGTTAATTAATATCGTTGAAACAGGTATGCTGTGCTGCGCTGCTCCTGGCTGCAGGCGTACCATCTTGCTTGTTTTACCCATTAAACAGTTTAGCTGTTTCGGAGAAAAGGTCAGACAGTATGTGACTAGCACCATAACTTAGTATCTTAGGACTCAGTAGAGCTATTCTGTAAAAACTATTTCGATATCGAGCTTCACCTGAGTGATAGAGCTCACTTTACGCTCACTTCGAAAGGGAACTTTATTGCTATAGATAGATATTCGAGATATATAGTCGAGAGATAGATAGTCGAGTTTTAAACAATACAAATTTGTTAAATTCGTGATAATATCACCTCGGATTTCGTTTTCGAGATTCGAAAACGACCTTACAGAACAGCCCTACAGGATAGGCAACACATTAATAAGTTTTATGTGTTACTTCGTTTATGTTCATGGAGATGTCGACGACTTACCATCAGGTGCCACGTCTTAAATATTGCCTCAGCGTATTTATCATAACAGACATTAAACATATTAACTACAGTAATATTTGAAGAAGGTCCATCTTCTTTCTCGCCTCACGCTCACACGATACGGTCGTAAACTGACAAACGACTGACTGTTTAACTGCCCTCCTACGCTATAGAAAAATGTGATTTTAATTTAGAATTATTAGCCCATTTCAGCCCAAGATTGACTAAAATCTATGACGCTTTTTTGACGTGACAACGTCTAATAACTCGATACTACGGGCTACATGTACGAAAAATATGACGTCATGTCGCGTTCCGTAAGCAGAGCGTGGCACGAGCGAAAGGAAAGCATGATCGGCTCAGTTCGGTTCGTGCTGCATGTAATGTTTGACGAGACAGTAAACCGACTTTTCAGACAAACATTTTTATTTGAAATAATTCTAGAATTATGTTTCAAGCAGGTGACAAATAGTGATGTTTCAAAAAGTCCATTCGTATACCTTTGGATGACCGTGGTGGTAAAAGCATTTTTATTTGTACGAATTTATTTAAGTTTGTCGTAAAACCGGACCTACGAAAAAAGTTTTAATTGGAATTCCACGTTTTAGGACAAAAATCCGTGTTAGTTTAATCAAACGTAACGTTGGACTGGCAAGTCTTGCCGAATAATTCTTAGATGTCGAATAAATTTTATGCTTGCTGCTTCATTTGAATTTCAATTTATATAAAATAATAGCCATACATTAAGATACATAGTATTATACAAGGGCCTTGACGCCCTTTGCAAGCCGATGCTTTTAAAAATAATTATGATTAAGTGGATATAGAGAAAGGATATTTTATGCACATGAAACATCTTATATATGATAATAAGTATTACTTTTAGTAGTCAACTACTAAAACAACATTTTAGTAGTTGACTGTCAAGAATTAATTTTAAAGAAAATAAAAATGTTCGTGGTTTTATTCACTTCAATATTCTGATGATATGGATAGAATAACTATATTAGGAACACAAAAACAACCAAAATATACCATAAATTGTATGTACGATATTGACTACTAAAATATATTATACTAGCAGTTGCCCGCAGCTTCGCCTGCGTTAACTAAGATTAACAACGGGATCTTAGCGGAATGATATATCTTTACCGATAAATGGGCTATCGAACACTGAAATGTTTCATTAAAATCCGACCGTTCCTGAGATTAGCGCGTTCAAATAAACAAACTCTTTAGCATCATATCTTTAGGATTAAAAGCAAGAGTAAAATAAACTCGTTTAAATGTAGTCCAAAAAATCAAAATTTCTGAATAAAATATGGTTGTTGTGCCTCACTCGACATAGATAAGTATAGTGTGTCGTGGACTTTTTTGTAGATAATTATAAGATCTACAATTAATTAGAACATTCTATGGTTCTATCTTTTATAGTTTAGGCAGCGTACGCAAAATAAGTAACTTTTCTGGTTGATTTTATACACCTTGTGTCCGAAAAACCCAAATATCTTACGGAACCCTATTTTTTTTTCAGAATAAAATGTAGCCTATGTTACTCGTGGATAATGTAGCTTTTGAATGGTGAAAGAATTTTTGAAATCAGTCCAGTACTTTTTGAGCCTATTCGTTACAACCAAACAAACAAACAAACAAAGTTTTCCTCTTTATAATATTAGTGTAGATACTCGTATACAAAAATATTTATTTCTTGCAGTTGTCTCAAAGTAAGACATTGTATAACAAAGCACGCCTTTGTAAATGTTGATTAAGTACATAGACAAAAGAGTTTATACAAATTCCTTATACTTTCGCTCTTAAGATAAACTTTTACGTATATTTTTGAGATTTTCTTTTGTGTCTATCTGCATATTATAATATAATATTGTGTAATATTTAAAACATTTTAAAGACTGCGTCCTTGCCAATGTGCACAAAAATTATAATACATGAAAATTGGATTTAATGAGTGGAGCTATGATAGGAGCGAATGAAAGTTAACTTTCTTATTTCAAAAAGCTTGTATATCCTTTTTTGAATTCAAATATGATACGCCATGCGAAGTGTTGGTCGGCCATTAACCCGATGGGAAGACGATATCCGTGCAGTGGCAGGTCCGTGTTGAATGCGAATAGCAAGGGATCGGTCGTCTTGGCATTCATTGTGGGCTTATGTTCAGCAGTCGACGGATAAAGGCTGATGATGATGACGCCATGCCTTGACTGCTTGAAATAAAGATTATTAGGCTTGATTTAAAGAGCACTTCCTCACAAAAATATAATTTAATGTAAGGCACAGGAAACAGCCGGTACTTAATAAATAACGTTAATAAAATATCCCTAAAAACGATGAGACGCAATAAGGTGAAGTCCCATTTCATGGATGACAATAGCTTTGTTACAATTTATATAAAATTGCGAAGGAATGTTGCGGATTAGAAAAAGATAAAAGATGACATTTTAATATCCGCGCCTTTTGAAGATATTAAATTATTAAAATATGCTCACAAAAGCATAATTAGATATATTATCTACTTGACTATATTTTTGGGCGCAGTTCAAAAGCTTCTAAATGAAATTCTCTGTCCAATTTCATGTGAAATTGAAAGGTATTCGCTGATTATTTAAATGTGAATTTCTAGAGAAAATTAAATTGCGATTGCGTAGAATCATAATGTATATTGCGAGGGATTTTATTATGTTCTGCTTTTGTTTGTAACGAGAAACCACCAATTTAAGTAAAATCACATTTTAATTTTCTTATTTCACTCAAGATAAATATATTATATAATCATAAAAAGTGTGCGCAAAAGGCTAATTTTGGTCTAATTAGACATAGTATGTCTTCATTTTTTGTATAAGTACCATTTGTTATTTAAACGTTGAAGTCTGATTTCCTGATTAAGTCATAACTATTCCCTTTATTGTATAAAATAATTGTTATTTTACATCTTTATAATTATTTATAATAATAGGTAACTAAAAACTAGTTAAGCAATGTAAATTGCTAACTCACAAATTGCAAGACACTATTTACGGCGGTTTTCAATATCCTATCTATCTTAAAATTTTCTTATCTATCCTCAAATTTTGACAGATTTTGTAAGAAGATGTGTCAAAACTTCAAGATATATAAGAAAATATTAACTATCTTAATATTTTAGGGTAGGTTAATTAGTTAATAGGTTATTGAAAACCGCCGTTAGTGTGTAATATGTACTAAAATATATTATATTTATAAGTCAAAAATTTAATTCAAAATAGTACCATCAAAGTATCTTTTTGGACGTCAATTGGGTCTACCACCGATTCCAAAGCAAGCCCACTGAGAAAAACCGGCGAAACAAACTCAGTAGAACTAATCTTTTCAAATATTCTATTACAAAAAATGAAATACATATTACTACTATGGATTTTCGATTGAAATTCGCGTAAACATAAGGAAAGAATAATCTTTTCGTTTTCGTTTGCTGTGAAGTATCCAAAACGTCATTCAGGTAAAAACTTAAAAGTTGTTTCATTATGTATAAATAGGTAAGAGACTATAAAAATTGGACTAAAATTGTTCAAATTCAGGAGTGTAGGTACTCTTACTTCTGCTAACCTGGAGGGCAAAGCCCTCCTCGTTCTCGGTGGAGTCGACCCGCCTTCACCTTGTTTCTTGCATCTCCTTAACCTAAAAAATAAATAACCTCAAAGTAATACAAATATACTTTTCTTGTATTTTTGTTGAGTCTATAACTATAATTGAGTTATTTTTGACTAGCTTGATGAAATGATAACGAAATTTCAAAACATGCACCGCAAGCTGTCGAAGCTTTTGCATTTTGCGAGTGCTTAAAAATAGAGCAAGCACTTTTTGACGCGGCTTCCAAAGCTATCTTTGTTAGCAAATTGGTATTGAAATCAATATTTGGTCGTACGTGGGGTGTGATTGTGGGATATAAAAAGACCTGTCTCATGAAAAACCCCACGTAATAACTAAGTTCATATACGGTTCTTCTTTGGACTTGTTAAAAAATGAGATACACCTTTGAATTTTTTTTCTTTCTTTTTATTGATATAATATCAAATTTCTTTCTTCCTATTCAAAACAGAGTTTCTTGCTGAATTCTTCTTATATACTTTATTACTATAGTAGTATGTATTGTTTGTATTTTTTTTTGTAAAAGAATATTTGAAAAGACTAGTCCACTGAGTTTGTTTCGCCGGTTCTTCTCAGTGGACTTGCTTTGGAACCGATGGTAGACTCAATTAACGTTCAAAAAGATACTTTGCTGGTACTATTTTGAATAAAATTTTTGACTTTATCTTTGACTAATATTACACTAAGGTGCTGCTCGCCAGCTGAATTTGGCCTGACATGCTACCGCGTGTCTAGATTACGCAATTTACTTAAATAAAAGCAAAAAAAAGCATATTATAATATACCACCCGAAAATCTGCAGGATCTTTAATATACACGACCTATTATATGATACTTTTAAGTGAAAACCACTTAAAAGGGACGTACTGAAATTAAGTAAAAACTATGTAAATTAAAATGATATGAAAACATCCTGAAAAATTCTGACACAGCTTACTTTACTTAAATACACGGGTACTTTATCTCCGACTTAAATTCATTTTCATGGATAAACAGCTGGAGGTGCATATTTGCATCCTGTTAGTACTTACTAGGTCAACTGAATGTATAAATGAAGAATATTTTCGTGAATTATACGGAATTGTTAAAAATGTTTGCATTGATGTTATTTTAATACGATTTCACTAGTAAAATATGAGCTTTAGTACGTTTGTTCAAATTAATACATAACATAAAAGAATTTTAAGAACAAAATTGAAATGTGTGAAAGCTGTGAATAGTGACGCAAGAAAAGGCACCAATTAGAGAAAATCTGAATTAAAATATATTTTTTCGTAGGTTACGAACTTGTACACACGTCAAAATAATGAAAATACAAAGTTGCAAAAGCTTTGGAATGTAGACTCCTTATATATTCTTCTTTATATTTTTTTAGTAACCTATTAATTGAATGATTTAATAATAATAAAATAAGAATATGTCTAAGAAACAAAAGTAGATAGATAGATAGATAAACTTTTTATTCACCATTCCACATTACACATACAAATTAAACAAAAAGGAAATCAAAAACTAAATCTAAGAAACAAAAAAATTAATAAATATTTACAATGTTAATAAGATCACATTAAAATACAGAGTATGTGTGCTGCAGAATCGCAAAAAGGTAAGTAACTCAGTACTAAAAGATCAATCCGAAGAAAGATCGACTGATTTTCAGTCACTACCTGTTACGGTGAGAGAGCACAATGCTTGTTTTGTGGTGCAATGTTGTGTATATTATAAATATTTAAAATGTTAATGTATGATACAAGGTGTCAACATATGAGAATAGGTAAATAGTGGCACACAAAAGAGTATATAATTATATAGTTTTTAGTAGATTAGACAAAATATATAGGGTCACATAAATTTTAAATGCAAAGTAAATAAAAGTAAAATGCAATTTATACATAATAATAGTTTGTTACATTATATTATTTGACAAGCAGAACACAAGTGTATCCATCAAGCACCCCCTCCTATTGGACATGTTTTGGTAGAGGAAATAATTACTATGAAATACTGCTGTGGTCAATAATTATCTACCTAAAACGGTCTGCAGCTGCGGCTGTCCCTTTCTTGCATTAGTCGCAGCAGCGGCATACAGCGAGACAGAAATATTATACTCAAATGCCTCATTTCTCAAAAGTCTCTCAGGTACCCTTTCCTCGTAAAGTATTGCAGCGTCATGTCTCTAATAGTTTTTCGGTTGTACTTCAAACATTTTTAGGATTTTCAAACATACCCTAATAATTAAGTAACATCACATTCTAATCAAAACATACGTACTTTATTTCTAAAACTCATCAATAACTTTTGAAAATGTTTCTCTCTTAATTTTCAGGATAGCGGACGGATACTTGCATAGCATATGCTTCAAACCTGACTACCTGTTCGGTTTGCATTTCTTAAGTTCATTTGACTCTTTTATCGTCTTCTCTTTCATACTTACGTACTTCTTTCGTGGGTTCCATGGACTTCTTACTTGCAACTGGTATTTGAGATACGATGAAACAGTGTCTTACGGATCGAAGATAGCGCACGAGAACCATTAAATTTTTTCCCATTCAGCATTAGCGCAGCTAGTTTTTCATGAAGATAAAGCAATACTGATCCTAAACAAATATCAAATTCACAAATAACACATAACATGATCGAACTATTTGATAAGATTACCCGGAATTGTGTGTTGGGTAAATATTATCTGGAACTGGCGTTGACAAAGCATCTGAATATAATAGTCGCGGTGATTAACGGTGAATATTCAATTGTATCTGATCCGTATACATTTTCAATACGATATCTAAGCAACCATTGTTTGAGTATCAGCTTGTATCTAATTAAATTAAATTTACTTGTTTGCTCACTAATAAAATATTTATAAAATTGTCTAAGTGCAGATACACTTAGGGTCTGTTTCACAATGTCCTAATAAAGTTCCAATTAAGCTATTTGCAACATATTTACCACATAACTACAACGTTTTTGTTTCACAATTGACAAATAGCAATATTTGGCTAATAAAGTTCCCTGTAAACTATAGGTCGGATCAACTGGCCATTAGCAAATTCATCTGTCAGATAAATTAGTTGACAGATATATACGTGGTTGACAGCTTCACGACATTTGACAATTTGACGTTCCGGTAACAGTAATATACAAAATAATTTAAATTGTGTTTTGATCGTTTAATAATTAAGGGATAACAATATATACAAGGTCTATGTAAATAAAAGGTATAAAGATGGTATGATACATACATTAAAATTATAAAAACATATTTTCATGTATATTTACAACATGGAATGTTTTTCTAAAACATATTTATAGTAAAATGGAACTATGAAATGCGAGGTTGCCAAGCCTACTAACCAGTAAGTGCCAAATAGGGATCTGCCAAATAAATTTATAGGGAAGATGATGGTGAAACTCAATCGAGACTAACTAGAAGATTCATCTGTCAATTAATTTATGTGTCATATAGCTATAGGGTACTTTACTGGTACTTTGTGAAACAGACCCTTAAGATAACAAAACAACATCGCGAGAAAACCTCCATGCGATGGTATTAAAAGTCTTCTAATATTTACATGCTATTTTATGCTTTTTACACGCTTTTTAGCTTCACCTGTATGTATGTTTGTATGTAAAATGAGTATCTTTGGATGCAATTTTGATCCAATTTAAACAGACAGATTTCGTACAAACTTTGTAGATCTATTGTGGACCGATGACAATGCATTAATTCAATAAAATTATACTATTTTTCAATTTACAAAAGCGAAAGCGTGTTTTTTATTCTTTGAACTACATATTAATAATTCCTCATTCAAACAGCATTGCTGTACTTAAGGAGGGTAGTAACAGCAATATAATCCTAGTAATATTGTTTTCTTATGAACACATACGCCAATTTTCATTCTTTATAATGAAACAATTTTCACAGATTTTATTGCAGTTTACACGGCCGACGTTTCGGATACTTTACAGCAACCATGGTCACAGGTGGACCATGGTTGCCTAATAAACCGCGATAAAATCCGTAGAAGTTCTTTCGTAGTATTAAAAGTGCTTGAATGTAAGTGAAGCTTAAGTAAAAGTAGTGTCGTGCTGCTTTGTTCCTCACTGGTCGTGCCGGCGTGTGGCTACACATTGGGCCGGCACGACCAGTGAGGAACCTCTCGCTCCCATGAAATCGACCTAAAGTGACAGCTAAGCTTTCGCGTTACGCGGTTTGTGAGATTTCTGTGGCCCGTTTGGACAGAGTAATATCTATGGACGTTTTTTACACCACGTCAATCTGGTCCCATACTAAGTTTCCGAAGAAATTGTGTAACGGGTACCAGACACCGGCAATACATATATTTAATACGTTTTATATTATTATACATATATTTAAGATAGTTATTATGTCATACACATCCATGACTCAGGAACTCAGAAAACTTTTTGTTCCCTGGCGAGATTAGAACCCGCTTCCTCCAGGCTTAAGCGCCAACGCGCTAACCATTGAGCCACAGAGGTCACCAAAACGCTATAATTTGTTACCCTTTATTCTCTATAATATTAAGCAAGCACATAAATAATATGAAGCACACTTTTCCACGAGACCCTGCTAGTTATTTATAAAATATGACTCTGGATAATGAATTATAGCCCTATTTAGTTTTTAAAAAAACAAGCAATAAAAGAGAGGCTATTATTGTACAGGCATTGATTCCAACAGAAACTCGCTAACAAAGGCGGGAACGCAATCGGCATCGCATTTGCATCCATATCTTCTTTTTTTACTTTTTTGTGCTCCTGTGCCGGCTTACATCGTATATTGAAAATAAGCTTTCAACGATTTTTGGGTTAAATTCCGTTTTCTTTATTTCATTTTCATTGTAAATTACATTTGATATTTTCGAATATTTTTCAATAAGTATTTTACATAATATTTTAGGGCTTATAATGAATAAACTTTGATGGATTTTATCGCGGTTTCTTAAAATTATTACATGGTCTTCCCGATGGTTGCTGTGAAGTATACGAAACGTTAGGCATGTAACATAAAAGAAACCGTGATAAAATATGTAAAAGTTGCAAAACAAAACTAAGCTTTTTAAATAAGAAGCGTACTTAAATAAACTAGTAAAGTCTGTGTGCTTTTAAATGGTTAATACAGAATTTATTATAAGTATAAAAAAGTTACATTTTAAGCATAATTTTTCGATACAGTCAACAGGAAAAATGAAATAAACGATTAGGAGACGAATATTAGGGATAAGTGCATATTCAGCAATGCTTCACTTATAGCCATATTTCACATAAGAGGGAAATATTATTTTTTCATTTAAAATTAAACGCAATTGCTACCAATTTACAGCAGCTGTGTGCTAACAGTGACTAGTTTTACAAGTTTTTAAGCTATTTTGTGCATATATTGTTTTCTTATATTTACGCGAATTTCTCTCATTATAATATACCAACTTTGACGGGTTTTATAGTGGTTTATTAAGGTTTTTAAAGCAGTAATATACAAATTTAAAGATATGTATAGACACCCAAAGTCATCTGCACCAGCTTATGCAGATAGATTTCCCCTTCCCACGAGGATCTCATAAATTGTATGAAACGAGACAGCATACCTGTCATTTTGCGCTGATATTATGTGAAAGTTAGGTACCACCCTGGTCGAATTGCCAGACAAATACAACTGCAATACAGGACTACCTATTACTAGGTGACACATACTTTACTTTAACAACTAACCACAGATTTATAAATAAAGAAAAAACGGAGCATGCCGAACACCTGAGTGATGCCAACAAAGCGAATATAAATTCAAAAGCGATACAATCTAATAGACGTTTAGAGTACGACGCTATGTCAAGCACTTGAGAGCGCTTTTTAATTTGTTCGCTTTAGTAGCGTCACACGCGTCTTCGGCATGCTCCATTTGCCTTTATTTATAAATATGTGCAACTAACATTAAAAATACTTACACATCGATTTACAACTGAATTAGCACACAACTATCCGACCAATTCACGCTTACTTTCCTTATCACTTCATCCCACGAAACGAATAATTATTGCATACAGTTTATGTGACAGGAGGCTCAGGAGACTTTTTCGTCTGGTTGATGATATTTATAGCCCCGGGGACTGTAGTCAGCGCTCCACGAATTTATCTGTCCCGATATCTCGAAACCCCCTTCATAATATGATCATATTTATTTTCGTCTACGCACTCGAACGATGTCGTCATATCTTTGTCTTTATATAATTGAATTAAGTGAAATCTTTTCTCTTATATCACTACTGGTATTATTTCATATGATTTTTTACTGTGGAAATGTAATCGAAATACTATCGATTTTCCGTAAAAGTCTAAATAGTTCTTAAAATAGTAATGTATAAGTGATTACCGGGGTACTCACCTGCCCTCAGTGTGCAGAGTTTCACTGCAAAAATAGGCTACATTAGCCATCTCCAATCGCATCAGCGCTGAATTCTCTGCCAGGAGTAAGTGGTGACCATGTCCGAAATCGGTCGGACAGATCAAATCAATGTATAAGGTTTATATTTTTATCTGCTAACAACTGTAAAGGACAGTTATGAGCAGATTAATATGCAAGTATAAAACACCAGCACCTTCGAGAAACCGTAATAATTCATGAACTAGATTTTATTTTCATTAAAAAATAAATGTTAATACAATTATTGTTTGCTATTAAAAATACGCTCATTTATTCAAAATTATATAAACGTATCCTTATCCATCCCATAATCCTTTATGTTCACAAGTATACAAAAAAAAAAGGAAAAAAAAACATACAGACGAAGTAAGAATCTCCTCTTTTGTCTGTAGTCACTTAAAAACCCTACAAAATATACCAAAAATAATGTGACTTTCAGGTAGGCAGTGTTTATTTATCCTCAAACTGATTGTGCCATAAATTTGAGGCCTCTCTTTCTCCGATACCGAAAATATTTTTGTCAAGCAACAATAAAGTTATTTTCATACCGAGGGTAATACGTCATGTGAGTTTGTAACTAAAACTATTTCTCTTCACCGTATCGCATCGATATCCGGGGAACAGAAACAAAAATCATAAGTTATATACACGAGCTACGATGGACCTGTGAGTATGAGCTGGACCCAGGAGCTAGAGGACCCGGGCTCGATCCTGACCCACCTTTGTGACTTAAAATGGGTTTTTCAAAATTTCTAAGTGCAACCATAATACGAGACTAACACTCGCTGACCAGTAAAGGAAAACATCGCGAGGAAACCTGAATGCCTGAATATTGAAAGTGCTTAAAGGCGTGTGAAGTTTATCAACCCGTGACCAGGATCCGAACCTGGGTTACTACGGGAAGTTCATCAACCCGCAATAGGCTAGCGCATCGGTGAACTATAGTCCAATCGCCTGATTTTGAGGAGGAGATCTGTGCCCAGCAGTAGGACATATTGTATAAGTTGATACTTAACTTTTTTTATAGACATCATCCGTGTTATTATTGCCTGTTATTTTACCTGATGCTTAGGTAAGTGTAGACACACACGTTTTAAAACCTTTATTAATTGATATCGTTATAGTAATCACCGTTGTATTTAAATATAATTACAAAAATATTTAAATTAAAAAAAATGTGCAAAGTTATCAGACATGCTATTCCTAGGTTTTTATTGTTAAGAGCTTTTTTAGTTTTCTCTCTCTTATTTAAGAGATTTGTCGGTGGAGTATTCGCCACTCACTTCTCTTCTCTGTCAACACCTTAACCTCCTGATACGACATAACCTGTACTTTATCCTTTATTATTATTTATATTATTTTTTAGTTTCATTGTTTCTAAAATACTTTTTGTTAATCCTTTTTTCTATCCGTTTATTTTTAGTTTGGTTCAGCCTTAACATCTTGCGTATAAAATACTTTTTCAATATATCTCGTACATTGTAATACAATCCCTAAAAAAATAAACGACGATGAACAATCTAAGAGGTCATCGACGTTATAAATATATTGTGACGCATTACGGAGTATTAACTGTATTAAAAAAGTAATTTCGCAAGATAAATGTCCCCATAATAGGGAGTAATAGCCCGTTACACGGAATTCCTACTTTACTGGAACTAAATACGATGGTATTATCACCATCAACAAGCCATCATCATCATCTCTCATATCCTCAGCTCATGAGCCATCATCACCAGTTCATCATCATCATCAGCATTCGAGTAAAGACCTGTCCACTGCAGAAAATGGTATTTAATTAAATACCTTATTCTCTTGAAAATAATATTAAAATACGATAAAGAGGGGAAATAAAGAGTATCGCCAGATAAAGCTCCTGGAACGAACTGATGGTGCTCCTGCAAGCGCCATCAGCTGATGTTTAGGGTACTGCAGCGAGTGCCTTTAGCTGCTTTTTGGGGATTCGGATCTGCAAGCTGCAATCACTTCAGCGACTGAAGGTAAGTAACTGCTTAATGTAGGATAATAATAATAATATGCACGTTTTTTACACCACGCCAATCAGGTCTCGTGGTAAGTTTTCGAATAATTTGTCTTACGAGTACCAGACAACGGAAGTACATATATTTAAGATTTTTATTATATAATGCACCTATTTAATACACATCCATGACGCACAAAACGTTTTGTTCCTTGGCGGATTTCAAACCCGCTACCTCCCGGCGTGAGTGCCAACGCGCTAACCATTGAGTCAGGGGAATATACTGGATATGGGTGATATGGTACAATCACTATTATCCACTTACTATGAGGTGAACCGTCTATCTGCTTATCTTTATTCCATAAAAAAAATCATATACAAGAAAGTAGGAAGATGTATGAGTTGAGATAAATTCTAAAATTAATAAATATATGATAAATTTAAAAGTCGAACAAAGCCGTGATCTTCTCTCACAGTTGTTTGATATATAGTACTTCTAATTCAACCTCCTGGCTGCAGGCCAAACTAAACTTAGACTACAGTACAGTCAGGTGTAATACAAAGGAATATATTGTAAACGAAACAAAAACGAAAAAAAAATGGTTTTGATAATAGTAAAGTTATGTATCAACCCTTTATGTCCCTCTGCTGGGCACGAGTCTCCTCCTTGTAATCAGGCCAGGAGGGTAATGGGCCAATAGTTCACCGATGCGCTGACCCAATGCGGGTTGGTGAACTTCACATACCTTCAAAGACTTTCAATCCCATCAGGCATGCAGGTTTGCTCACGATGTTTTCCTTCACCGGTGCACGAGCGATGGTCTCGAGTTTAGAGTGCACTTAGAAGTTTAGAAAAACCCATTTCAAGGCACACACGGGGAGGTCAGGATCGAACCCGGAACCTCTAGCATAAGGAATAGGTAGGAATTTGATAGGAATTTCTATGATTCAGGAACGTCATAGTTTATATTCTGGAGATTTCTTAGTACTTTGAAGTTCCACTTGGCAATAATCAGCTTCGCTCGTGGCCATAAACGGATTAACCCGTAAGGATCTAATTTATGCCACCACCATAAAATGTAGGCAATATGACTTAGTGCTAGTCTTAGGAACTGCTGGTCGGATTTGATTGATTTTTTCAGTGTTAGATAGTCCATCTATGGAGGAAGACTATTATCTTATACAAAATATATAATATAAAGAAGAGTTTATTTGTTTGGACGGGTTAATCTCAGGAACTATTAGACGGATTTGAATAAATTTTCAGTTTTAGATCCCATTTATCGTAAAAGGCTATAGACTTTATATTAAATTATACTAATATCAATGAAGAGATTGTTATTTAAGGCTATAGAAATAATAATTACCAATCATAACGCAGGCGAAGCCGCGAGATGCAGTTAGTAAAGGATAAAGACGATGAAAATGATGAAAGTATTTTCAAATGTGTTGAACTGTACGAAGTTTGAGGCGCAGTTTAATATTTGTCGTTTGGGCGTACGGCTGAAAATATGAGGTGTCTCCATTGTGCTCCCACCAATACTGCTCTAATAATGTTTTTTTTAACCTTAGGGCCTCTAAGGTCAATAGCATATGTCAAGCTTAATCGGAATAGTAGATGGGCAGATGAATCTAATAGTTTTAGGTTGGGTGTTTCCCCCGTCAGCCGTTTAGTCCTCAACCGCACGGCCTTCTGAGTTCTGGCATCGGAAGAAATAATGATTATTATACTCAATTCTTAAAATACCATCAACATAATCAACTTTACCAGCCCACTATTAACATCCGTTAATCGTATTTTATTGTACTACATTGAAAGGAAATTAAAGGTCTCTAAAACTAGTGTCACCATCATCATAATCATCAGCCTTTATCCATCTACTGTCAAGACGGCAATGAACGCCAAGACGACCTTTCCCTTGCCACTGGCATCCAACACGGATAATATCGTGTATGTGGATTTTGTACCCAGATTCATTAGGAGCCTTGCTACAACCTTTTGATTGGCGGGTTTTAGAAAGAGATGCGTGAGTTTCTTCTTAATTGGGAGATAGGGCATGTCAAAATAAAGCAGATATATGATATTCTTCACAAGCCGTTCCTTGTCTTAACCCCTTGGACTACTTCTCTAACTCTATGCTGGCTTAGGTTTAGGAAGACGAAGTTTTGGGCGGCCACTAAGCAAATAGGAAGACGATCTCCGAGAAATGACCGGTCCGTGTTGGATGCGAGTAGCAAAGGATCGGTCGTCTTAATGTTCGTCGAAGGAGGCCTATTTTCAGCAGTGGGCGGATAAAGACTAGACATAATAATAGTAATGCTAGGCCTATAATATATTCATACAGAAATGTATACCAAAAATCATGCCTACTTAAAATAGTATCTAACATGGTCGGCCTTTAAACACGTGAGATGCGAGTGGCAAGAGATCTGTCGTCTTGGCGTTCATTGAGAGCGGCCTATGTTCAGGCCTTACCAACTATTCGGGCGAAGGGAGTCCCATATACAGCTCCCAGCTCCCCTCAGGCCTGGTGATATGCGTAAGTGCAATCCCAAGCAAAACCAAAAAAAAGGCCTATGTTCAACATTGAACGAACTAACACTGATGATGATGATAGACTAACATAATAATAATATGTATTTAAAATTTCCCGTTAAGTAACCAAGCATGGCAAATACCGTTAAATTATAAAACAAACGTGGTGTGTATATAAATTGTAGGAAATACCTATTATATACCAATTTGACTTAATCTCAAACCTGGGACCGGAACGAGTGAAGAACCTCATTTAAATTCTGAGCAAAATAATCGCCGCTTTGGGACTAGGATTATTTATTCAAGGTAACCTGATGCTGTTTACTATTTAAAGGAGGTATACTTTGTAACAATGACTTCAATTTTATCTATATTAATCTCATGTAGGTTTTTGTAGAAATAAGAATAATTTGGTTTTTTATAAGATTTTTAAATTGAATAGTAAACTGTTTATAATGTACAATTTAATAATGTAATAGTAGTGTTTTTGTCCAATGAGAATTCTTGAGAGAATTCATCACCTACGTTCCAAATCCTTGAGAGATTTAGAATTATAATGAAACTAGCTTCTGCCCGTAGCTTCGCCTGCGTTAACTAAGATTTACAACGGGATCTTAGTAAGTACGCAAAATAAGTAACTTTTCTGGTTGATTTTTTTACACCTTGTGTCCTAAAAACCCAAATATCTTACGGAACCCTATTTTCTTTTTCAGAATAAAATTTAGCCTATGTTACTCGTGGATAATGTAGCTTTCGAATGGTGAAAGAATTTTTGAAATCGGTCCAGTACTTTTTGAGCTTATTCATTACAAACATACAAAAATAGGTACAAATCTTTCCTCTTTATAATATTAGTATAGATATAGATTACCCTAGTATAATATTTTGCAATACTATAAAGTCGTCTACCATAATATTATATTATCATAATATCCACACGTTGGGTATAATTGCATTTCCAAGAGACAGGGTTGTTCTATAACAAAGCTCTATAGCTTTAGTATTTTGATGTAAGTAAAGTAAAAAAAAATGGTTGTAAAGTCGGTTTACGAATGGTAGTTTGACGTGACAACGTCAGCATTACATGCAGCACGAACCCAACTGAGCCGATCGCTTGAGCCGATCATGCCTCTCTCGTTCGTGCCGCGCTCTCGCTTTCAGAACGCTACATGACGTCATATTTTACGTACATGCTCTCCGTAATATTGAGTTATTAGACTTTGTCACGTAAAAAGTAAAGTTGAGTATGGATTGACCATAATATTATATGTCCCTCGCTCCTAGGCACGATCTGCTTCACGAAATCATGAAGTCAGACGAAGATTATGCCATAGTTCACCGATGCGCTAGCCCAATTAGCGTTGGTGAACTTCACACACCCTTAAAAACTGACGATCTCATCAGGTATGCCTGCATGCCTGATGAGATGCATGCATTTCCTCACGATGTTTTCCTTCACCGATGAGTGAGAATTTAAAATAGTTTTAAATGGTATTTTAAATTTTTATATTTAATTTATTTTATATTTTTAATTTTACAATCTTTAAAACTTAAGTGGAAAATATTATTGGATACATCGAGAACGAGAAATATAGACACAGCCCTATAGTATAAATGATATTCGTATTTAAGTAAGAAAATGAAAATAAAGAACGGACAGATATCTCTGCCTTCGTGAATTGCGTACAAAATTAATTCTCACGTCTGAATATTTTTATAAGACGCCATCTTTTCGCGTTCTTGAAAATAAAATGGCTCCTAATTCCAGCCTGGTATAAACATGTTTATAAAATTGTTGGAAAATTAATAACTGGAATAAAATGTTTGAAAATTAAAAGCACTTTCTAATAAAAATGGATATGTAAATTAAAAAATCTGTATAAACATAAATATCTACATTGACGACACGACAGACGATCTCAAGTTTCGTGATCAATGTCAAAATTGCTTATTGGCTTACGTCATGCTCATTTCTACTTTCGAGAACAGGATATTGAACAATTGACTACCGATGAACTGCTATCGTGGTATTCGCCAAATTAATGGAATACTACATATTAAGTCTTGACAATAGTATATTCGAATATTGCACTACCAAGAACATTATAACAAATGGGCAAATTATGTATCGTCACAATACAATTATTATCTAATGATATGCATTACACTAATAAAAGGTAAACTGTTGATGTTTAAATTATTAATCTAATGATTAATGATTATATATATATAATGATTTATATATATATATATATATATATATATATATATATATATATATATATAACTGAAAAAATTGTTTGTTTGAACGCGTTAATATCAGGAACTCATTGGTCGGATTTAAATGATTATTTCAGTTTTAGATCTATTTATCGAGAAAGCCTATAGGCTATAATATAATAATATCATCTCGCTAAACTGCCGTTGTAAATCTTAGTGAGCGCAGACAAAGCAGCAGGCAACAGCTAGTTTGAAATGCTTTATGAAACTGTCATCACAAAATCTAACCATACCAAAAAAACCTTATTTCGACCGATAAAAATATCTAATATCCAAACTATGAAAATTTTTTAACTATCTAGAAAGACATAAAAATATGCTTTTCATTAGTCAACTTTTAAAGAACATAAAGAAGTTTCACAACGGCAGATGGCACTATCTATTAACTACACTATACGGAATACAAACGTTGAGCTCTCTCGTAATTTCTAGTGACATTTAGGAAAACTAAATCGGCGTAGTGAAAGAAAGCACCTATGCCCGAAGGCTACCACCATCATAATTCGAATAGAAATTAAGATAGGTCTCGTAAATAATGGCATCAAGACCATACTATGATAAGCAACGTGCAGACACCGACACAAAGATATGGGTGACGTTCACCAGGCGCATCATCATCTACTATTTTACTGTTTTAATTACTCTATATTAGTAGCCTACTCTACTTATCTGTTAATTATTAACAAAAATACATTAATTATATAATACTTGATGTTGTCTTAAAAAGTGTTGAAATATACAAAAAATATTACGACAATATTATGATATAAATCTAAGTCGTAAATATTAGTAGTCAATATAAAAGTAAAGTCTTTTCTAAATAATATAAAGCGGTGTTTAAATAAATATTTTACTGATAATTTATAGCGTTAATTTATAGCTATTGTCGAGTAAAAAACCAACTAAGTGTGACTCCAGTGTGGCGACGTTAATAAGCTTCGGTTTGCAAAAGGATGTCAATCAATGCGTAGGGTGTTTGTGGGTTGCGCTAAAACCTTCAATCAGATACATTTCTTGCAAGACGAAACTTGGAAAACGTGTCCGTGCGTCGCAGTGGAGCTGCCCCTTAAAGCTTTGAGTACTTGCAGTTTTTGGGGTACTTGTCAGGGAAAAGCTTTTTCAACTGTTGGCAACCCTAGTTTCACGATTTCAGTAGTGTTTTGCGCTCAGACCCCGGTGGTTGTGTAAGCCGCTAGCTGCGCAGAGTTTTACGTGAAAGTTGAGACTTGTGATGTTTTGTGATGTGAATTTGGATGTAGTAAAGAAGTGATATTCCAGGTATTTGTTTATATTTACAGTTTCGATTATTGTATTTTTTTTGTTTAGATTTATCTAATTATGCGTATAATATCTTTATTTCGTAGCTAACACTTGAAGTTAAGTCGAAAGAAAAAGTCAATAAGAAGTAACAAAAAAAACTTGTTTGAGATGCAGGATCCCCTCATAAAAACGAGAAAAAAAAACTAGGGGTTGCTCTTTTGTCAACGATTTATTAATATGAAAAAAAAAATAAGATATCCCTTGAAATAAAAAAAAAGTATCCCATAACTTAGCCTTCCACTTTATCCAAATATTATAAAAGAACACGTTATGCATATTTTGATAATTATTTTCTTTTATTAATTATTATTATCTAATATATAAATCGAAATTAATAATCTTCAGTTTCTCTATCACAATCTGGACAGACTATTTTTTATCTCAATTATAGTAAGATGCATAATATATATCTATACTAATATTATAAAGAGGAAAGATTTGTACCTAAATAGGTACAAATCTTTCCTCTTTATATACAAAAATTTGTATGTTTGTAATGAATAGGCTCAAAAAGTACTAGACCGATTTCAAAAATTTTTTCACCATTCGGAAGCTACATTATCCACGAGTAACATAGGCTAAATTTTATTCTGATAAAAATAGGGTTCCGTAAGATATTTTCGTTTTTCGGACACAAGGTGTAAAAAATGTTATTTCGCGTACTAAGATCCCGTTGTAAATCTTAGTTAACGCAGACGAAGCTGCGGGCAACAGCTAGTGTGTAATATACTTATAGTCCAAAAAACAGGTCTTTAAATTAAAATTTCGAGTTAAAGCTTGAATTTTTGATATAAGTTACTTCGAAAAATTTAAAAACGAACTGTGGGATACGTATTTTTTTAATATAAAATTTTAAGCTCTACAAATTTTGTTTGAAGGTTTTTCTTCTAAAACTTACCGTTTCCCCAAAATAAGAGAAACCCCAAAATAAGAGAAGAGAGAAAGAGGGGTGCAATAAAAAATACTTTCTAAATTGTAAATTCTTTAAATTAACATCAAAAATTCAAACTTTAACTCGAATTTTCGATTATAGAGCTATTTTCTTGGACTATTAATCCTAGAATTTAACCAATTGATCGCTGAAAAAAAAATTGCTGTACTCGTAACGATGAAGATGTCGAAGGACTAATCCCCCCTAAAGCTTATCTTTACCTTACCTTACATGGCGACTGGGATTTTTAAGGAGTTGGCAAAAATGCAGTTAATTTTCTGTATTTTATTTCATTATCGTGTGAATAATTCACACGCTTGGTGTTTCCAGCGGGATTTGTAGGAATGAGTTCTCTTCTCTGATGTGTTATAAATGATATATAAGGGCTTACGGTAAATCTCGGCCGTTTTGACGTTCATTGAATGGGTCGAACGGTAAATGAAAATAGGCTAACGATGATGATGATGATGATAGTATTTTAAAAATGCTTACGGTTGAATAAACATAATATATTATTTAGAAGCGGCAAGGAGAAATTGAGCTGTTAATATTGATTTATGGACCCAGTGTCTGTACCAGACGGGAGTTTAAAGGAAACTTTATTGTGGTTGAGACGGATTGAGTAGTAAATTTTTACAAGATAAATATAGTACTTGTAATATACTTTACTCTAATAGCTGTACTTAAATCAATTATTTTATAGGACAATGTTTACGTTTTTACAATTGCATCCTAGAAAACGTTCAAAATATTTCCATTAATAAATTAAAGAAAACTGTTAAGGAACGTTTGTGTGGTAAAGCCTATTACGAAATAAAATATTTTATTGAATATACCACACCTTGGGAATAAGACACTCACTCTTAAGGTTTTTCATGATACCTTTATGTATGAATTATGTGTTTTCTTAGGGGATCCTCCATCTCAAACGAGTTATTTTTTTGTTACTTTATTGACTACTTCTTTCGACATATTTCAAGAGTACAAGTTGTACCTTACAACATTAATGATTTTGGGCGACAATGACACAGTAGGTATAGGCTCGGCCTCTTCAGCGACAGGGTCCGGGTTCGATCCTAACTCTGTGGTGCCTTAAAATGGATTTTCTTATTTGGTGAATATAACCCTGATATCCTTTTCATCTGTTTTCGATAAGACCCGGGCCCAGCAGTGATAAATATTATATATAGTTAGATACTTTAATTTACTTTCATAAGAGTTTGAAAATAAGACCTTAGTGACCAAGACTATAAGTGACGGGAAATTGATTAGTTTTGTTGAACTCCAATATAGTCTATGTCCGAAACCACGTAATCAATTTTACTGATATTCTGTAATATTTAGATTAAATATTATAGTGTCTCAAAAAATATTTTTGATAGTTCCTGTGAGTATCGGCAACTAATTTTTTAGCTTATTTTTGTATTAAAATAGTATCCGTAGTATGATTACTGAACCTTACGCAGGGTCACTTTGTTTTATTATTGGAAAAGGCAAGTAATAAATAACAAAAATACGCTATGAATGTCTGTATTAATTAGAACGATGACCCAGACGTCGACGCCTCTCCGATGAGAGGCGACAATTAATGTTCCAGACTAATAATTATGTCCCATACAAGGTTTTTTTATCTAGTTATTTGTTGTGGCAACTGATTAATTACGGCTTATTAATCATGAGTAGAGAGAAAAGTGCCATGCTGCTTTGCAGCCGAATCGGGTGCGCACGACCGGGGTGTGCCTCGGGCTCGCGTGATACCAGCGTAAAGTGACAGTTATGCTGTCGCGTAAAGTGGCAGTCATGCGATTTGTGAGTTTTCGCTGGCCCATTGGGATTGTGTAAAGGAGGCAATGCAACTGCATAGCCTCTGGTTATGTGGATAGTTGCCAAAAGGCTTCAACTCTTTGCTCTCCTCTGCTATAAAATGTTTTTTTTTTTAATATTATAAAGTTCGTATAAAGTTATAATTGCAAGAGTATCCCACTTATCTATCTTGTCTCAATTTATCGGGTTTGGAGTCGTTTGTTGCGCCCGGCACCTCGATCGGGATCTTTTGTTCCCCACTCCCAGTCTTCTACTTAATACGTGTGATAACTATTCAACGCCTATCATTTTTATGAGTTTAAAGTGTACTTTATCTCATTGCCTACTTTCTGAACATTGTCTCGACTTAATGCTATTTAATGAGATGTTCTATTTGTAAAAACCTTTTAACAACACAAAGTTTGCTGCGATGTATCAAATACTATTCTCAAATTCAGAGGCTGCAGCTATCGAGTTGCGAAAATGGCAGGATGAAATAGCAGCACTGCCTCACCTATTTTAGGAAGCGAAGATATGAATGTAAATAAGTGATAGGAATAAATGTTAAATTCTACAAATATAAATATTAAATACTTATAAAAGTATTTAAGTTGGCTGTTTTTAACTTTTTCAAGGCAAAACGGTGGAATTAATTAGGCTGAAATTAGAAATTGTGATGGTCCTACCTACACCATTTTCAACATTTCCTATTGAGATTGCATCTACAAAATTTGAAAAACGATGTAATTTAATTAATCTTCTTATTTTAAGTTTTTATCACTCAAAATACCTCCGAGTACTGGCTGAACGCAACAAGTATTTTAATACACCATATAATATGGATGTGTTGCATTAAAACACGTTTGCATTTTATCATAATAGTAAGAATGAACGCTATCTGTTTTTTTATATATATTCTAGCAAGGCATTCTGTTTTTTATTCCACGCGTATAAAGAATAGAATAAAAATTTATTAAGGAATGTTCATATATTGCTACACGTACTTAATCTAATGCACACTTAGTAAATAACTATGGGCATGGCCGTTAGTACTATAATCAAACTAGGAAATAGAATTTTACGTAATAATAAAAACACTACAGACTTATATTTGAGAAAAGCGCCTTCATAAAAGCTTGTATAATATTGATACAGAATTGAAATTTTATGAATACTCGAATTAGAAACAATGATTGAAAACGTGAAATTTCATTTACCAAAATTGCCGTAAGATTCCTCTCAAATATTTTATTACTGAAAGGAAATTACGAGTTGAAAATTGATTTTACATTTCGTGAATTCAAATGTTTCATTCGAAAGATAAATATGATTTGCCATATTTATACTAACTTGCTTCCACGTATGTCTGCTTGGAATTTTATAATTAATTTTAAAATAGCTGGATCAGCAAAATATTTAGTCTATATTTCGATGTACCGCAGCCAAACAGCTAAGATGATTAATAAAAAACAATATTGATTGATCAGAACTGATACAAAAAAGTACATCCATGATAATTAATTGACATGTTTATTAAGAAAAAACCAATGCTTTTATTATTATGCTTAATATCTAAAAAAAGATCCAAAAAATATGTACAGTTTCGTCTATAAAAATATTGGAATAGTTTGTTAGAAAAAAAATATGCGAAATATTTGAAAATTCACAAGACCGATTCCATTTTATTTGATTTCTTCTAATAGAAAGGAATCGGTTTTTTGATTCTGCAAAACCTGAATATGTCCATGGCCACCTCCTTACTTTTACGTAGCGTATTCAAGCAATAATAAAATGTTAAAGCTTATTCATGTAACATTCTTTTATAAGTGTGGCGTTGATTATTACATCAGTTATAAGGATCGCTCATGATCTTTTGCAGGCTTTTCAGACTGATACTGAATTTCAATTACATTATTGAATAATACAATTTATCCACAATCAAATATTTATTCAAATTACGTAACATTTTTCCACGTCTAATTCAATACAAAATTCATTCGGTAAGTAAGTCATAAATCAACTTTAGCTGGGTCGCTTGTCAGTGCCACAGTCGAGATATATGAGATTATACTTACAAAAATGGTCGTCATCCTATATCCTATTTCAAAAGTTAAAATGATTTATTATTGAATTTTTGTTTATAAATACCATTAGTACAAGTGGACACGGTTGATGCTATAATAAAAGTGAAATTTAATTTCGTTTAGACAGAAGAGGAGTGCACCAAGGGTCCGATCTTGGTAAACTTTTTTTCCTGAATATGAAAACATTAAAACTTAGGAAATGGTGCAAACTTATCAACTAAAAAATATATTTCTTAAGCCACATACACATACTCGCTGAGATCTATCACATATAATTGTCTATCTAACTGTTAGTAGATATTTTTGAATTCACGTTTGGTAAAATTTATATTGCTGAGCTTTTCATAGTTATATAATATTTATATTCGTATACCTACTGGAGTTATATAAGCTCCGCTCGAAGTTTGCTTTACCCGATAAGTTTCATTAAGTCCTTCATCAGAGTAGTATAATAGTTGAATAGCTTGCAGATGCGAAAAAACGAATGATCGATCGCTCAATAGAATTATCAAAATGGTGTTCATAACGACTGACGAAGATGAGTTGTAATAATTGGAGAATCACTTGATCATAACGCAAAATACAAGTAAAATTAGCCTTACATTTGGAGCATACATACATTCAGGAAACGGATGGCCGATGGGCCAATAAGGTTAAAGAATAGAGGTTGCTGTTGGATTTTTAAAATCTCTTAAAACTTTCTTATGAAGATATTAATATGGTGTTGGATGCAAGTGGTAATGGATCAGTCGTCTTAGCGTTCATTGAGAAAAGCCTATGTTTGCCAGTGGATGAATAGAAAAGGGTGATAATTATGTTGAACATTATTCGTTTTAAAATTCTTGTTATATACTATTGAGTGTGTTAAGCTTTTGTATATATCATCCTTGTAGCTGGTGTTTTCCTTGGTCCTGCCCTGATGCCTTCAAGGAAGAGGAGCCTCAGATCTCCCACTATCTACTAAAATTTCATCCCCCAAACCCTTAGGAACTATTGTAATTGTATGAATGGCTGTTTGTTTTTGCATGATTGTAATATCAATATTGGTATCTAGCTTGTCACAATACCGTCAAATACTTTTAGCTACCATTCTTGTAGCTCCTATAACTATTGGTATACTATTCAAATCAAATCAAATCAAAAATATCTTTATTACGTAGGTACAACTTGTACACTTGAAATAAGTCAAAACATAAGTAGTCAATAAGTAGTAATAGTATAAAAAAAAAAAAAAAAACTCGTTTGAGATGCAGGATCCCCTAAGAAAAACGAGAAAAAAACTTAGGGGTTGCTCTTTTGTCAATAAAATGAGTACATAATATTTTATAAATACAACATGTAACATCATATCTTAAGAATGAGTGTCTTATTCCCAAGGTGTGGTATCTTCAATAAAATATTTTATTTCGTAATAGGCTTTACCACACAAACGTTCCTTAACAATTTTCTTAAATTTATTAATGGAAAGATTTTGAACGTTTTCTGGGATCCTATTGTAAAAACGTATACATTGTCCCATAAACGAAGTGCTAACTTTATTCAGTCTAAAGAATGGAACATTTAATTTATTTTTGTTTCTAGTATTTATATTGTGGTTGTCGCATTTTTTTACAAATTCATTAATATTTTTACGGACATACATCACATTAGCAAATATGTATTGAGAAGCGACAGTCAAGATGGCAATTTCTTTAAATTTATCTCTCAATGATACACGGGGGCCTAAACAATATATGGCTCGAATAGCTCGCTTCTGCAACAAGAAGATCGTATTAATATCCGCGGCATTCCCCCACAGTAGAATGCCGTAAGACATAATACTGTGGAAATATGCATGATATACTAATCGCGCCGTATTTTCATCCGTTATGATTCTTATTTTCTTAACTGCAAAAGCTGCAGTACCGAGCCTACTTGCCAACGTGGCTATATGTGGCGCCCACTGTAGCTTAGTATCTATGGTAATTCCGAGAAATTTGGTTGAATCCACCAAGTCCATCACCTCTCCGTTAAGTGATACACTAGTTTGCACCTGCTTAACATTAGGGAGCGTAAATTTTATCAGTTTTGTTTTATTTGAGTTAAGCAATAAGTTATTGGCGCTAAACCAATGCACCATGTTCGTAAGAGCATTGTTTACCTCGTCAAAGACCATTTGCTGTCGTTTAATTTTAAAAATTACAGATGTATCATCAGCAAACAATACAATTTCATGTTTATCCTTCATGAGTGAAGCCAAGTCATTTATATAAACAAGGAAGAGAAATGGACCAAGAATGGATCCTTGAGGCACCCCCATTTTTATTTTGGTACCAGAGGAACTTTTACCATTTATAATTACTTTTTGAGTTCTATTATTTAAATAAGATGTCAATAGTTTAAGTTCAGCACCCCTGATACCATAGTGGTGCAATTTCCTGATCAACGTCGCATGTTCAACACAGTCGAAAGCTTTGGACAAATCACAGAATACACCTAGAGCATCCTGGGACTCCTCCCAAGCTGTAAATATATATTTTAGAAGATCAACTCCCGCATCTGTTGTAGATCTACCTTTAGTAAATCCGAATTGCTGTTTATGTAGTAACTCATGCTTATTAAAGAACAGTAAAAGTTGATTTAAAATAATTTTTTCGAATATTTTACTGAGAGTTGGAAGAATGGAAATTGGTCTGAAATTCGAAGGGTCTGTACTGCTACCCGATTTAAAAAGAGGTAATACTTTACTGTGTTTCATTAAGTCAGGAAATTCACCACAATCAATACACTCATTAAATATGATAGCTAAAGTCGGTGCAATGATATGCACAATGTGTCTTATAATTTTTACAGACATGCCCCACAAATCTGTAGTATTCTTAACATTAATTAGTTTAAAAGCACTGATAACATCTTTTGGGCAAATATATTGAAATTTAAATACATGTTTATTTTCTTTGACACATTTTTTCAGTAATGTCTCGGCGACGGTAGGAGAAGATATAAGATTTTTAGTTGTTGTCAGTGGAACATTAGCAAAAAAATCGTTAAAAATAGTTGCTACCTCTTTATCAGTATCTATTCGCTTATTATCAATATATAAGGAATATTCAGTATTTTTGTATTTATTTTTCCCAGTTTCTCTATTAATTATGCTCCACGTTGTTTTAATTTTACAATCCGATTTCGAAATAATGTTTTTAATATGTAAAGATTTAGCTTTAAGACATACCTTTTTAAATATTTTAGAGTATGTTTTTACATATTTCTTAAACGCTTCACTAGTGTTGTACGACCTCTCATCATAAAGTTCATACAATCTCTGCCTACTTCTATGAATTCCTAAAGTCGCCCATTCATTAAAAGGTTTAAGATTTTTTGCATTGACTGTTTTTATTTTAGGTGCAAATATAACGTCAAACTCATTTTTTATTAAATAAAATAATTTACCATACAGAATATTTGGGTCTTTTTTGTTGCAATCAAAATACGAGAGTTTAGCAGTTATATTGCACCTAAGCTTCTCAATACGATTTTCGTTTACAGGGACAAACGTTACTTTCTTTTTGTTATTATTTTCCTAAGATATGTTTTTAAATGAAGCTTGCAAGCCACAATGATCTGAAGTAAGTTTATTAATAACAGATTGACTGTATGGTTTTACATTACTAAATATATTATCTATACAAGTAGCTGTGGTGCAAGTTATTCTAGTGGGTTCTAAGAATAAGTTACTAAGGCTATATGATTTAAATAATGATATGAATCTGATAGTGGTAGGATTTTTTTCTAATAAATTAATGTTGAAATCACCACATATAATTAAATATTTCTTTGATACACATAACTTGACAAAAACTTCTTCCATAATTTGTTCAAATGTATCATATAACCCACTAGGAGGTCTGTATACGCTTACAATAATAAGACACTCAAGCTCTACACAAGCTATTTCAATAGTGCGTTCAATAGACAGGCTCAGGTATTGATATTACATTCGTTTTTGTAAAAGATAGATAATATAATATTATATTTGCATATGCTGCTCTGTAGTCAAATCGGGCCAGTATAACCAGCAGTGCTATTCTGTAAGAAACGCAGCGCTATCGCAACGCTGTGACCTGCCAAACGTCAAACCATATCAAACACCCTAGCGCCGTCAACGCTGTGGGCGCGACGAGCTCGTCGCGGCGCACAGCCTAAAAATGACTCTTAGAGAACAGCACTGCTGTACATCTCTCTTACTTACAAAAGTAAGGGAGATGTACCAATCTCCTTAAGGCGGTAATATGTGAGTGAGGCTCAATTTGGCTACAAATCAGCAGTGATGCATTTCAAATCATTACTTCGTTGTCAATCATGATAATGATGAACGAAAATAACTTCTAACATCATTCAAACTATATTAAACACATGTTGAATTAGAAATTCGGCTACTGTAAACAACCATAGAAAACAATATGCCGAGATATTTGTTCAACCAAAGTTAGTTATAACTTTGCTAACAATGTGTGATTGTCAACACGGTGAGCAAATAGACTGTACATGAATGTACTTATTGTTTAAAGGTAAGTTTGTTTGTTAGTGAAGAGCTGTGTAAAAGTTTATAGCGAGTTTTGACCGCCTTTTATGTTCAGGGACTTTTTAACGAGTGATGGTTTTATTAGCTTGAGTTCAACAGAAGTGACGTAGTAAATAATTAATCCTACTAATATTATAAACGTGAAAGTTTGTAAGTATGGATGGATGGATGCTTGTTACTCTTTCACGTAAAAATTGGATTTTATGAAGTCTTACAATGACATACTAGCTTATACATCGGAATAACACATAGGCTATAATTTATCACTGTACCTACTTCCACGGGAATGGGAAGTACGAGGGTGAAACCGCGGCAACTACTAGTTCCTAATATAATGAAAATTTACCAAATTTTTTATATTATCAAAAAAAATTTGTTTAAATAAAAACAAAACAATTTCACATGAATTATACCGCGAATTATTATACACTATTAATAACCAAATAACTAATTACATCAGTCGTTTTAATTTTATAAAAACACACAACTTAATATAAAACCAACAAGTTTTAGTATAAAGCAGATCTAGGTTTTTTGGGAAAAACCTCTCCACAAGTGTTACGAAACAAGATATGGTTGAACAAAACTCATAAATGTTTTACGACCGAAGTTGTTATAGTCCTCTTGTGGTTCGTTTATCTGTTTGTGAATGTTTTATAGAAAAACTAAAATCGTAAAAAATCATAGATCTTCGTGCAATTTGTATTATTCAAACGAATTAAGGTATTACTAACTTACAAACATGGTAATTACCCCGTTTTAAAAAGTCTTAGGGCCTGTTTCACCACGTCCTGATAAGTACCGAATAGGCTATCCACCAGTTATCTAACAGATAGAGTATGGGGTATCTGTCAAATATGTTGTGGATAGCCTATCCGGCACTTATCAGGGAGTGGTGAAACAGGCCCTAAGACTTTTTAAAACGGGGTAATTACCATGTTTGTAAGTTTATTTCGCAGAGCTAGATATATAGACTGAGTGTCTGCGAATGTCTTGTTCACGAGACAGACACATCAGGCTTATAGGTTATCATCAGCTAATATATAAAATACCCGTGTCACTGTGTTTGTCACCAAACTCCTTTGAAACGGGTGGATCGATTTTTATGAAATTTTGTGTGCAAATCAATGTCTGAGAATCGATTAGCTTCTAGTTTTCATACTTCTAAATAATAGACAGTAGTAGTAGAGGAGTAGGAGTAGAATAGGGTAACCCATCCCTATTTTTTTTACTGTCAACTTTTATATCTACATTTTATTATTATTTAGCATTGAAAAACACATACGACTTAAAATTTTCACCCTTCTTATGATAAACCCCTGTTTTGTTGGGTTCCATATCCAAAGGGTAAATACGGGACCCTAATACTAAGACTTAACTGTCCGTCCGTCTGTCACCAGACTGTTTCTCAAGAACCGTAATAGCTAGACAGTTGAAATTTGCACAGATTATGTATTTTTATTGTGGCTACAACAACAAATACTAAAAACAAAATAATCTTATTAATTAAGGGGGCTCCCGTACAACAAAGTAGTTGTTGGCGTGTTTTGCTGTAAGTATCTCATAAACCATTAACAAGGAGGTTAAAATTTTCACAGATGTTGTATTTTTATTGCCAAAATAATAACAAATGCTAAAAATAAAATAAAAACAATATTTAATATTACATACAAAAAAAGTTTTTTTTACCGTTTTTTTGTTGCTAGTACGGAACCCTTCGAATCGCACTTGGCCGGTTTTTTTTAATAGCGAAAATAGGTCTTTTGGCAGACGAAGTCTGTCGGGGCGGCTTGTATTTCCTTATTCACTTCAATACTCAAATAATAATCTTATCGGATGCCATAAACGCAGCATCAACGTCGATTATCTAGACAAATGCGAACGACGGGACGTATAAGTACTTAATATCACTAAATATAATCTTGCTGACCAAAACTTTATGTCACAACAATAAAGATAACCTAAACCGAGTTATTAAGTTTCTGCAGCACAAAGGCGTAATATAGCTGTAGGCTGTTTGTAATGTCATAATATTATTATCTGTGAAGGCTTAGTTTCAATTATATGGTCTGTTATAGTATGTGGAATTTATGAAACTTCGTTAAGAGATGTGAGAGAGAAGATCGTTTGTGTACGCGCACCTTATGCGCACGTCTGACGTAACAGAGCCGTCGCCTGTTTTCGTTGCTATGACAACACATCAACAAACTCTTAGACAGAGCACATCATTCAATTTTCTTCTATTTCTATTTTTACTAACATTGTAACTAATAATTATATTAAAATTGTAAAAAATATAATCAATTTTGTTTTGCTGGATATAACGCAAACAAATTGGCGACCGTGACAGGACATACGGTAACTGCTTCACAACAGGGCCTGGCGGACTATTTCGTACACGATTCCGGAGGTCAACCTGAGGGAAGTGATCCGTTCTTGTTTTTTTTCATTACTGATGTTTCAGAATTCCTTAATCTTCCTTTTTCTATTGTGTGAATTGCGTAGTTCGTGGTTCCATGTCCATTTCTATAGCACACTTTAGACGGTTTAAAATTGACTTATACGTTTCTTGAGTTCTATTCTGAGATTAATACTGAATATTTTAAAACTATAAAAATAATTAAACCAAAACTATACCCGGACTTTTAATTCGATTCCAGATTTGACAATTTCAGTGTTGCAACGTTATGACAAGTATTAAATAGTAACGTTGCGAAATTATTCGATATGGAAATGGAATATTTCTGAATCGATTCCTCTCGATTATAGTAGTATATCTAAACCACTACTTCATTCAATAGAAACTAAGTATATCAGGAAAATTAAATATTTCTGAACGGATTTAGTTTTGACCATTAATTTTATTAAGATCTGAGAGTTTTCTTTATTAATTGTGTGTAAAATAAAAAAATAAAAATTGATAATGAAGGAATATGAGAAGATAAACATATAAAGAGAAAACTATCTATTTAGGCTCTTTTATAATAAGTTTTGTTTTTAATATAAAAAACAAGAACATTAACTTTTTATAAAATAAAGCAGTGATTACTAATGAATATATAATTATTATGAATAATTATGTATTTATTTGAATAAAAATCAATAATTTAGTCTTTAATTGGCACACCAATATTATGATTACATAAACATTAATCGCGATTATTTATCAATTTTTGTATATGTGGTATCATTATTTTGCAAAATGACAGTAGCTAATGTCAAATGCGGAATCGAATTATAATTCCGAGTATAGTTCTTGAAACGATGTCCGATAGATCTCGCGACGGTGGTCCGGTGGTGGGTAGACTTGGCCTCTTATGCGAGAGGTTCCAGGTTCGATCCTGATAGACTGACTGTTCGATCGTGTGTGCCTTGAAATGGGCTTTTCAAAATTTCTAAGTGCACCCCAAACACGAGACCATCGTTCGCTCACCTCGAATTCCTTAAATTTCTTTCCGTTCATGGTATCTATAATACAAGTTTTTAAGAACTTACCACAGGACTGATGTGTTGAACTTACCACAGGACTGATGTGTGACTGAATTCCTTAAATTTCTTTCCGTTCATGGTATCTATAATACAAGTTTTTAAGAACTTACCACAGGACTGTTCATGACCTCTCATTAATATTATTATTTATAATAGAGCTGTTTGATCTTTGCCACTTATTATGAAAATGTAACATTTTATATGTTTCGGGTAAACAGATACAAAAATGTGTCTAGGAACGAAATAGGAGAGGAGAAAGGAGATAATATATATCATTAAATCCCAACGAATAAACCCTACGGATTGAATACAATAAGTGTATACAAAAATCAATAAATGAATTTCTTGTTCCAGATAAAAATATGCTGTGGCGTTCGGCAACAGTTTTGTACATTTCAATAACCTTCGCGCTAGTCAATGAAATGTCTACGGCCGTTCGAATTAAGGATAATAATAAAAGACGTATCCAAGAAAAGCCTGGTGGATTTCTAAAGAATATTTGCGATATCACAGATCGCAATTCTAAAGTGCACTGTTACTGCGAAAATACGAGGGAACCTAGAAACGCAACAAAGGCAGAATGCTGGGTATTCAATGGAGGCATACCTAAAGATGATCCCATCTGGCAAAGTTTTGCTTCACAGCCTTTTTTGCATACTTTATCATTCAACGTTCGAGTCGATGGTGCATTAAACTATATCCCAACAAAATCACTCCAATACTTACAAAAACTCAAATCAGTGAACATAAAATATGGCAATATAGTTGGTGTTACTTCTTTTGCATTCGCAAATCTCACAAATTTAGTAGATGTTACACTTTCTTCTAATCAAATAGAAGTTTTAGAACCATATGCCTTTGCACATTTACCAAATATAACACTCATAAATTTAGAAGATAATGGCATAATTGATATTGACAAAGCGGCATTTTATGATGTCCCAAAATTACAAAAGTTAGTGCTTACAAAAAATAATATATCATCCATACACGATGGCACATTCCAATACACCTTCAACCTTTTGGAATTGGATGTTAATAAAAATAGCATATATCATCTGAACCGGCATACGTTTGATGGATTGGCCAATTTGCGGAAATTAGATTTACGGAGGAACCGTATTTATAATTTGACCGAATTTACTTTCGCCGAGCTATGGAACTTACAGGAGTTGCTTTTGGGAAGGAACGAAATAAAGCACATATCTGAAAGGGCATTTGATGGGCTTTCTCAACTCTGGAAACTGTCTCTTGATGATAACAAATTATTATCGCTTCCCTCCGGTTTGTTTGAAGGTGTGAGAGGGTTAAGCTCGCTGGATTTACGTTCCAATAACTTGCATCTATTAACTTACGATAACATCAAACCAATTCTGGATAACCTGAAGTCACCAAGTAGCAATTTGCTTCTCGAAGGTAATTTTGAACATAAATATTAAATAGTGAATAATTTAAATGTAGGTTAAGAAGTAAGAATAGATAACTGTATAAGTTTAATAACTTTAGTCGTATGTTCGCTTATCCTGGGAGTTATTTGCATGATATATTAAACTTTGAACTGAACTCAAGCAGAAAATACTTTCTGTAGAAATTTTTGTAATTTAATAAAAGTACTGATGCTCGTACCCATCCACTGGTTAGTTTTTTTGTCTAATTAAGTAATATTATAATATCTTAACTAATTAGTATAATATAAAAATATATACCTAAATTAGGGATATTAACGCTTTTAACTTAATATTTGTTACGTATAAATTTACATCAACATAAAATATGTTGTTATTGATATTATTATGTAGATGATCTACAAGAATTAGTGTTTTTAGCCATCAGCAACTTAATAATTTACTAAACGAGACGATTAGTGTAGTGAAATGACGCATTCATATTAATTTTATTTGATTATAATAATATTATAATACTGATTCCCAATACAGAACTAAAGAACTTACTTTCGTTAACCCATACCAAACTCATGTTTGCTGGCCCCTATTGATTCTGCAACATGCTTTGCATGCGCAGCCACAATGTCAAGCATTATTTACATTTCTGCATACATTTGATTATTTACAAATTGATTTCTCGTAGTTAATTTTGCAAGTTTTATTTGTATTTTCAGTTATTGACTCGAATTTTGTCCAAATTTTTAGGTCGTTACGAAGAGAGTTAGCAACACGTTAAAATTATAGTGTTAACAATTTTTGTATTTTTACCAAACATGAATTTTCAGCAATAACAAACTGTACATTTCTTTCAGAAAATAATTTCCTTTGCGACTGCCGATTGAAGTGGATGTTCACATTGCGAAATAAAACGAAAAGTCAAAATACCAAAGATTCTTTAGAACGAGTTACTTGCAAAGTCGACACGCCAACTGTCATCTCGGCATACAATAGAATAAATGACAATGAAGATACAATTTCGATTGATACAATCGATACAAATTCGATAACAAACACCTCCGCGGATAAAGCCGAAGGTAATGAAATTGATAAAAATGGCGTTAGAGGAGTTCTGAAAATACCACCAGAGAAATTACCGTGTCCAGTTGATAGGAAGCAAACAACTGTATTACCACCACTTGTAGACTCTCTCATGCCAGTAAGGAATGAAATGATAAGTTTAATATTTCAAGAAAAAAACAAAGCGGATTCGTCTCTTTGTCCAAGTGTTGGGATTTTGTCTTTTGTTGTTTTATTCTTAGCGCTAAGTTGAGTTATTTAAATGAATTCTTTTCTATAATATAGTCAAATTGTACATTACGCTACAAATAAGTTGTAAAATTTTCCATGTCACGTACAAAGAGTCAGATAAGTCTGGATTGTCTTGTGCAATATTTAGTTTAGTATCTTCTCTTTTTGCTGACTCTACCTGTACGTTATTGTAAAGTAATTAGCTCATAGTTAATGTATATTAATGTGATTTTAGTGGATAAGTCAGCACAAAATATAAGATGATGTAATATATTCATTCACACTGTGCACCATATTTAATAAGGAATGTCATTACTAAAGTTCTTAAAATGTTATGTACAATAAAATTTACATAGATCATTTTTTTCAAGTTGAAACTGTCTGCCTGCCACTAACATCATACAGCAAAGCTGTTTCACAGAAAACATGCAGAGTGATGGTATCCATAAGATTACTTTTTGCTTTTCGAGAGTTTGAAGTATGTTTCCGTTACAATAAAAAAACTATTTCATAGTATAGATACTAAAGTTTGATAGAAAGAGAGATTGTTTTGTTTATGTGAATTCTTCTATGTCTTACGCGCGATATAGTGTGACACAAAACGTTTGCCGCGAATTTCGAAAAAAATGTGTTAATATTTATTTTAAATTAAAAGTATATAATCAGTTTTTGTATTTTTGCGTTTCGAATATAATTAATATGGTTAACGATTACTTTTGAGATACTTATGTATTGTATGATGGATCTCTTACTGGTTTTATATTAATAAAGATTCTGTACGTTGTAATTTTTATTTATTTATTCCATCTCCCATAAAATTAATATAAAATATAAAATAATCGTCATCAAAATTTTCATCACCAATCGAATAATCAAGGTCAAACACTTAGGGGACTTTACACACAAATTTATCATCATCAATATCATTAGCACTTCGTAGCAAATCCCTGCCTCTTACTAAGTTGAAAGTGATCAGCCGCATAATATTTTTGAGAGATATCCATCTTCGTAATCTTTTATAATCACGAAATAATTCAAGTCTTAAGCCTCAATTCTATTTTCAAACAAATGTATCGAGTCTTAATAAATGCATCGATTTATCTCTATTACTCGAACTAACTTACTAACTAATTTAATTACTAAAGTAACTTGACAAGCTAATTACCAAGTAAGATCGATCTTGTATACAGTACGATGAAATCGTACTGACGTAAAAAAATGGTCTGAGAAGGATTCTATTATTACAAGATAAGCATACACAGCAGACTGGAGCGACAATGATCCCGTAGTAGGTGGCCTCGGCCTCTCATGCGAGAGGTTCCAGGTTCGTCCTGACCCCCCGTGTGTGCTTTGAAATAGGTTTTTTCTAAATTAATCTTACTCCAAACACAAGACCATCGTTCGCTCACCGATGAAGGAAAACATCGTGAGAAAACCTGCATGCCTGATGAGATTGAAAGTTTTTGAAGGTATGTAAAGTTCACCAACCCGCACTGGGCCAGCGCATCGCTGAACTAAGGCCTATTTCGAGGTAGAGACCCGTGCCGAGTAGTGGGACGTATAAAGGACGTATGACCTATAAGGATACTTCACTTTCTTAAGTTAAGCTTCTTAAGCAAACACAAAGACCATATCCTTGCATTGGCCGCTCCATGTTAGAGGCGAGTGCAAGTTCATCGAGTAAGGTTTATGGTTAGCACAGTGAGAGGCTGATGATGGTGAAGCAAACAGACATACCATCAGATGAAATCAGTGCTCGCCTTTTCTTGTGTATTCAACCAAAAACACATTTTATTCCGAAGTAATCTCTGTTTTGACAACAGTAAAAAATGGATCTGGATGCGACGGACGCACTTATCGCCTTGACATTCGTTGAAAATTCAGAAGACGGATAAAGGCAGCGAGTGCTGATGATGACGATGAAAATTATTTCAAAAATAATTATTTATCAATACGTAATATAATCTTAAAAAATCAGACATTTATTAGGATACGTCGAAAGGTAACTCAGTTACGGATATTGCTGATGCTCATGACAATATTTATGACCAGCGTAAATGTCACTTAAAGAAGTAATCCAAGATATTGCCGACGCAGGTTTAGGAGGATTACAGTAGTTAAGCAGGGGAAAGCAATTTTTCGCTTATCAAAACAAACAAATTAGAACAGATGAGGATAATCATAATCATCACCATCATTATCATCATCAGCCTTTATCCGTTCACTGGTGGACTCCTTCAATGAACTCTAAGAAGACCTTGCCACTTGCACCACGACAAAAATGGATGTCCTTTTTTGTCGTAGTGTAAATTCCTTGCCCATTCAGCCCAGTATGAGTCGACCCGGAAGACGTATGTATGACACCCCCTCTCCCCTCGCTTTCCCGGGTACCTGTGTACCGCACTAAAAAAACTGCGAGTTGCTTTCAGCCTCTTAAAACGTAATGTCCTGATACATGACTCTTACTTATAATCCCACAATATACCTGATGAACATAATCATTTTCACTAATAATATCAGTTGTAAGGAGGCAGCTATGCTGTCTTATTTTATGCGGTTTGTGAGTTTCCTGTTGGCTTATTGGGGGAAGAAATAAAGGGGGCAACATATCTGCATGGACTCGGATTGTCACGTCTATAAGGATGGATAGAAATTTTAAATCTTAGACTGCAAGTTTACCTCCTTATACCATAAAAAAGGTCAGAATTGAATTCAGAAGTGGCTTAAACGCTAAACGAATAGAATACTTATTGTGTGGGAATAACACTAGCTGTAAAACAACATGTAAGCTAGTATCTTTCAACATACAATAAACATTCTATTCTATTCGTTTAGCGTTTGTGTAGGACTTAATGGGCGCTACCGAAAAAGAAATACTCGTAGCTGAGTTCTGGTCGGATAAAATTTAGGTAGCCATTGTAAGACTCTTCAGAAAAACAACCAGTAACAGTGAATTACTATATTTATTCCAAAATCATTTTTAATCCAATAACACTATATTTTCTGAACTCTTATCCAACTAGTAACAATATCAACAACACTTATTAAACCACAATGACGGCCTGAGACCGACTGCCCCCTAGTCCGCAAGACTGCTCCTCTTAATACCTTCCTACCCCACTTATTCTTTGGATTCCCAGTGTGGCCAGTGCAAGAAATTAAAAATGCCAAAATTATTATAAGCAAATGTAAACAAAGTAAACGAAACCTTACACTCGTCCATCCTGATAACGTGTATGTCCTCATACACGGACCAGGTGGAACCTTACACTCGGCGGACCAAGAAACCAAAGCTTGAATTTATACATTTATAAAAATACATTAGAGTTCAAAAAAAAAAATATAAAGTAAAAGTATACAAAAAAAATGTAATATAAACCATACCAATTCTCAAGAAATCGCAATATTCACATTTGTATATTTATAGAAACCTAGTACATGTAATTTATGCCATTAAAAAAACTGTACTTATAAACCAATATCTATTTAACATTTATCAGCTATATGATCCAACTAATTATCTATCCTTTATCTATCCTTTATCCATCCAATAGGGATGTTGACACATGTTACAAATTCATGTAAAGTTATGTTTTACATATTAAATGCAGTATTTGAAAACCTAAAATAACATTTAAAAAGTCTACTTATTTGTCTTAAAATTTAGAAAATTAATTTAAAATGCGTTATTTATCATGCATGATCACGTGACTGCAAACGCCAATAAGGCGATGACGTCACTGAACATTGAGCTAAGTACAAACTCACCTAACATAGCGCGAGTTCTGAATGCGGTGTGTGACGTAATGACGCTTGGAGCGTTTCAAGGGCGATTTTAAAAACCATTTTCCTTTATTTAATTTTTTGTTAAAATTGGACATATTTCTTTACAAAAGTATTTTTTTCGTGTTCATATATAGTATACCTATCAAATAAAATCAATTACAAAAATTAGTCAACATCCCTATTATCCATCCTTTATCCATCCAATTATCCATATCTTTATCCAATCCAATTATCTATACCTTTATCCATAAAATTATCAATCCAATTATCCGTCCTTTATCATTTGTGTTGATTTGCATTATTTATTGTAACTTTAGCATATAGACCTCCATTAGGTTCTTCTGATATTTTTGAAAAAGTAATGGAAAAGGTCCTACTTAAATCACCAAATTCTAATAAAAAAACTATTAATCGTGTGCGCAGACTTCAATGTAATTTTTTTTTTTTTAAACGGATTGGAATCATTTTCAGATTAATATTTTTTTTTAAATCTTACAATCTTAATAACATGTTTATGGAACCTACAAGAATAACGTCTACTAGTGTAAATCTATAATTAATAAATTAGATTCAGCATTGTGGACAGCTGATGAAATTTCCAAATAAAAGAATAAGTATAAATAAGCACAAAATATTCCAGTAAGATTAGATCGTTTGAACAATTTGAGACATACCTTAATTAAAAGTCTACCAATTTTATCATGTATAGCATACTCCAATTTTTCAATCAATATTTACCCCTAAAACATTATTAGTTAGCGATACAATGATGTTCAATAACTGGGCAACATCAGAAATACATAAAAATAGGCGAATGTTGTAAGATCTATATGCGGAAAGACAATACTATACAAGTGAAGAGTTTTGCAATTATGTCAAACCTTTTCTAAAAAACTAAGAGAAATTGCAGAGTCATTAAATCACAACATCTCTATCTCCATTTCTCCTCGGTCTACCTCTTCCTCTTTTTCCATCAATCTTTCCCTCTATATTTTTAGAAGTCATGTCATATCAGGTGACCAATCAAATTTCCTCCTCGGTTCTAACAGTTTTAATAATATTTCTTTCCTCTTTCACTATCTCCAAAACTTTTGCGTTTGTCACCATTTCTGTTAATTTTATCCCCTCAATCCTTCTCCAGAACCACATTATGAAGACTTTTATTTTCCTATCTTTTTGCGTCAGTGTCCATGATTCATTTCCATAGAATGCAATGCTCCAAATATAAGATTGAATAATTGAATAAACCTGTGGGAATATGGTGGTTGTGTTGTGGTTGTTTTTCTTTCTGGACATTCATCATCATCACTCCCCACCCCTCCGCACCACGCCAGCCAGCTTCAAGCCTCTTCGGGTACTTCGACCACTAGCCTCAACGCACCGCGGCCTGGTCGAACCCTCACCGGCTTCAACGGGCTATCGCACTACCACGACCGGTCAGCAAGCAGAGCACATATCTCTCCTGGTCAGCAGCACGTCGTATCAGCCCCGCACGGCAGCAGCACTCCAACTCACTGGAGCCCCGTGCAAGCAGCAGCACAGTTCCGACTCACTGGGACTCACTGGCACTGGCGACTCAAGCACAAGACTCAAGATACCGACCTCCGGTCTTCGGGGGGGAGTGATGTGGCGGACCAATCACAGCGCCACAATCCTGAATCGCGCTATCAGAGTTCCAGCGCCCGGTCGCTATATATACGACATCTGACACGCTAGCTAGTGGGCTTCGGCCTGGCCGAGCATTGCACCTCGCTCGGTCGGAGATCTCCCTTTGGGGCCAACCACCATATTTCCCACAAACCTCTTCCTAATGTTTAATGAAATGTTTTTGCTTTTGAATATGTATTTTTTTTTTGTTAAACAATTGTTATTCTAACATATTATTATTTAATGTAATTGATCTGCTATTTGTCATGGTTTTGGACATTATCATTGTTTTAGTTGTTTGTATTTGTGATCAATCTATATATACTTATAATTTTTTAAATCACTTCATCCATTTATAAAATCACAACATACAAGTTCAAAAATTAAAAACAAGTAATATTATTTAAAAGACTTGGAAAATTATTAAAAATGAAATAGGAATAGTCAAACCACAAAACAAAGATGTTAAATTAAATGTATGAAACAACTATCACGTCAGATTTCGCAAAAGCTACTTCTTTTAAATATCTTATCTCCGAACTCTTCACCTGTTGCCGCCATTTCCTTTTTTTTTAAACAATGTACCTGAATGTTATAATACCTTTCAATCCAATCATGTTACCGCATCAGAAATTATATTATCAAACCTATAAATTGATAAATCCTAAAAAGAACTGCATTGATTGTGGTGTATTTCCTGACTTAATGAAACATAGCAAAATAATCTTGTTGTTTAAATCAGGTAGTACTTTAGATCCCACAAATTTTAGACCGATATCCGTATTACCTACGTTTAGCATAATTTTTGAAAAGATTATTCTAAATCAATCAATGAATCATTTTATAGAAATAAATTACTGCATAGTAAACAATTCTGTTTCACACGCGGTCGCTCTACAACTGATGCAGGCTGGAGAATTAATACAGACTATTTTTTTTTAAGCCTGAGAGGAATTTACATGATGCATTAGGCATTTTACGTAATCTATCTAAGGCTATCTAATATTGTGTACAGCATAAAACATTGGTCAGGAAGCTTTATCACTACGGCATAGAAGATATCGCGCTAGATTTAATTAATTCTTATTTAGTATATAATCCAGAAGGTAGACGTGAATGGAAAACAATCTCTTATTTATATTAATGACTTACCGTATCTTCTAAATGATAAACATGGAATATTATTGTTCGCAGATGACACATCAGTTATTTTAAAGACACATAGGCGGCAACCTGTAACTGACGATGTGAACAATGCTCTTTCTAAAATTGTAAAATGGTACAATGCCAATAACCTATTTTTAAACGAAATGTCTTAAATTCACTTTGCCTAATGTTAAATAAAACAACTGTAAATATTAACAATGAAGAATTAAATATGGAAAGTACTACGGTATTTCTAGGAATTAATTTAGATGCTAAACTTCAGTGCGACCCTCACATATCTAGTTTATCCAACAGACTTTCATCTGCAGCATTTGCATTAAAATATTCGACAATTAACTGACGTAAATACAGCTAGGTTTAGTTTATTTTGGTTACTTTAACAGCATTATTAAAAAAATATTATTATTATTATTATTATGTCATTGTATCCTATTACGGGGTAATGCTGCCGATATTGATGCTATATTCGTTCTGCTGAAAAGAGCTGTTCGTGCAATATATGATTTGGGTCCAAAAGACACACTTAGAGATAAATTTAAAACAGTAAATGTTATGACATTGTATAGCCCATCTATTTTTGAAAATCTTATGTATGTACACAAAAATATCCAAAAATTCAAGAATAATGTGATCAACGCAATGTTAAATACTGGAAATAAAAATAAACTTGCTGTGTCCAGCTCAAGGCTCCATAAAATGAGCTACTCCTTTGCGGGTAATTATATACGTTATAATAATATAAGTTTTTATAATAAACTTCCCGACAGTATAAAACAGTTGTCAATTAATAAATTTAGATTTATCATTAAACAGAAACTTATTAAAATCCTATTATAATGTAAAAGAATATATAAATGACAAAAACGCTTTGAAATTAATTGCTATAGATTTAAGTGACTTTGTGAATTATTGATCACAATGAAAAGAATGATAGGAACCCAGAAGAGTTTCTTTTCTTCGTGGGTATCTTCTCGGACATGGGCGCGTTGCGAACGCTCATTATAAACTTAGCCGCTAAGACGATCATAAGTGATCACTATAAAGATCCTATATGTGAAGTTAAACAATAAACAATATCCATTTATGTTTGTGTATCCAATCGAGTGGTGGCCTAAAACCACGGCCTACACCCGCTCTCTGTCTGTAACAATACCGGGCAATATACTGTGTATAAAACACCTATCACCTAATATATAATATAAACCAATATTAAATTCGTTCAATTTATGTACCTACTATCTACATGTCATAGAATATGTAACGAAAGTTAACGAATAATGAGAGTGTAAGTCCTATTTTATCACTCAAATATATAATCCTCAACTCTTGCTTAGTTCGAAACAGACTCCCTAATGATCCCTTCCTTAAGCATACCATCTATCACTATACGGACTTTTTCTAAGCATTCGTAGTCTTCGCCTAGATTTACAATCATCTACTACCTTGCATAAAACATTAAACTGTGTCCAAGCTATTACCAAAACCTCTCAACACGATTCAGTATGATCATGAATAAATCCAAGCTGTTTATAGGTGGATTGCCTAATCAATGTCGCCTCACTACCAAGATCAACGTAAACTTCTACGAGCGTACCGCCAACACTAACAGCTAAAAATAAATTTATCATACGGGCCCGGCAACCTGCCACAGCTGCGCCTACTTGGTTCCATCTCCTTGCTGCGGAAGTTGCGTCGCTCGCTGCTGCGACGCCATTGCTCGCTGTCCTTCGCAATTGCAGCGTCATACGAAGGAGATGCTCCTCTTTATGCCTTAATGCCAGCTAGCGCTCCAGCAGCCGGCGGTTGCGGCTTTGGCTGCTGCTATGGTCTCGACACCTACCCGCTCTCGGCCAATTACGACTGAGGCTGCGGCTGCGACCTTGACGCCTAGTGTGAGAATGATCTCGTTGAGGAGTCGCTAGACTTCTCCAAGTTCCCTATTCCATGTTCACATCAATCCATAACTCGTTACATGAAACCAAAAAAAGGATTATGTTAAAAAAAATATAACAAAATAACATAAATAATAGTCGGCATCTACTAAACGGTGCACTCTAGACAAAACGGACATATTTTTTTTTTATTCTCTTTCAAAGCTCCTGTGTATATTCAGTAGTTCTTACACCCTTGGCTAATTTTCCAATGTACCCTCATTTTGATAAAAATATGTACGGTATCGTTTGACGATAGTTATTATTATTTTTGTATTAAGTTACTCGTTATAACAGTTACCCGCCAAAAAGAAGTCCCGTCAAAACTGGTCCAGCCATTACAGAGACTAGCCGGAACGAACAGACAGACAAAATTGTAAAACGTTACTTTGGTATATTATGTAGGTGCCATATATTGTATTATACTCCTACGCATGTAGCAAAAACCGGCTAGTTTAATATTAGAAACAGGCATTCCTATTTTATTTGTAAGTTTAAATGTCCATGACGTGAAAATTATATATCTATAACTTTGATAATTTCTAATTGATTCTTAAATGAGCTAGAGACATGGGTTTTCTAAAGAACACATCAAATATACTCCTGAGGGTAGGTCGCTGCTAATCGCTACGAAATTTTTCTAGTAGTTATGAATTAAACTTTCTTTCCTTAATAAGTATATGCATTACGTAGTGTAAGAAGAAAAATAAAATATTGCAGGCGTGTACTTACGGAATTTCCGACGGTGTTCCACTTCTGAGATGTAAGACTCTTCAGAAAAACAACCAGTAACAGTGAATTACTATATTTATTCCAAAATCATTTTTAATCCAATAACACTATATTTTCTGAACTCTTATCCAACTAGTAACAATATCAACAACACTTATTAAACCACAATGACGGCCTGAGACCGACTGCCCCCTAGTCCGCAAGACTGCTCCTCTTAATACCTTCCTACCCCACTTATTCTTTGGATTCCCAGTGTGGCCAGTGCAAGAAATTAAAAATGCCAAAATTATTATAAGCAAATGTAAACAAAGTAAACGAAACCTTACACCATCGACACGCTAAGAAGAAGAAGCGTTTGTGCAAGTCGCCTGGTTGCATTGTTAATGTCAGATGGATTTTAATATATTAATGGCTTAATGTGCAAATAAAACTACCGAGACAGAAATTCGTAAATTTTATATCCGAAAATGTCGCATTAGAATTACCATAATATGGTTTTACGTTATGCTTTTATTGTCACCATTCACGTCAATTTATTTTACGTTACGTTACGTCGTGTCAAGTTTATCGACTGATTTATGATGTTGTTTTCATCTGTTTACGAGGGAAAAGGCTGGAAAAACAAAATCGTCGTAGCAAGTTTTTAACACGATTAATTGAACACTTGTATCTTAAAAGAATTTTATTTGAAAGTTATGTTCTTGTTTTTTATGTTATTTTTTGTAAGAAAATATAAGTGCTTTATAGAATTCTGTATTACTGACTGTAATATTAAGATAATACAGCACATCATCATCATCATTATCATATCAGCCAATTGACGCCCACTGCTGGGTATAGGCCTCCCCAAGGATCTCCACAACGATCGGTCCTGCTCTGTCCGCATCCAGCGGCTTCCCGCGACCTTTACCAGATCGAAACCCCTCCCCCCAAATACAGCACAGAGTAAATTTAATAAAAAAAAGTGTGTGTGTCAGCTCCGATGCTCGACAGGAGTTTACTTTTTACGAACGATTATAAAATAGATGGATTAGTCAATAAGGGTTAATAAATGCATTTTTTGATACTTAGAGCATACCTCTATTTTTAATTAATATACAATGAATTTGTTAAAATACAGTTTGTAACTCGCCTGCTGCCTTCCTTGGATTTGGTAGCCGTTTCTCAGGCTCCCTTTTTCGTTTAACGCTTCGTGTAACATCGTGTGACATCGTGTAACATCGTAGTTCGATTTTACTCCCATAGATTATACTACAGGCATAGATTTTCATACTCCGGCCTTATATTATATGATAATCAATTCTTACGGAGTTAGCTCCAAAAAATGTAAGTTACAGGTAAAAAAATATTTATCATACTATCGTGTCATAATTATAAATCCAAAAGGCACAAAAAGCATTTTATTTAATCACATACTATCTATATTCCACTAGGGGTGGCTAGTGCATAGAGGTCGTCGGTTCTATTTCAAGGTCTTGCTTGAAGTTAATTTTATTAAAAGAATTGAATAATTCTTACAGCCGGCGTACAGAAACAGCTACACTGTCGCATTTCGTACGGTTTGTGAGTTGCTGGAGATAGGGAAATGGAGGGCAACGTATCTTTAAACTCTGGTACGGATGTCGACTGGCGCGTCCTTATAACAAATAAATTAAAATCCCTTTGAACTCTTCACAAATTAGCATTTTTCTCATACTCAGCGGTCGATCGTATTTTAATAACGGCCAAATTGCCTTAGTCGTGAGGAAATCAAATTTAAAAAATGTATTAAGTTATTTTTCAATATAAACGCATATCTTGCGCTGTTTTTTTTTAATTTCTATGGACGTTTGATGTCAATATAAGTTGAAACAGTCAAACCATTAGACGAACTATTCGTTGATTTATATTAAAATAAACCAGCTCAAAACTAGCCCACATTTCCCATTTCAGATTAGCCCTTATCCGTCCACTGCACTCAGAAGAACGGATGGCCGATGGGCCATTAAGTTTCAAGAGTGGAAGCGGTGCTTAGGTAGACGAAGTGTTGGTCGGCCATTAACCAGGTGGGAAGACAGTCTCTGTGCAGTGGCATGTATCTGTATCTTCCTATCTTAATTCTTCCAGAAATTTTAATACTAATTTATATTTAATCCTTACGGATAATAGAAATCAGATAGGCATTAAGCTAAATGAATTGAGAGAGTGTTATACGATAAGTGTCCGTCTTGAGTCGTCTTAGGGGTGAAAATGGTGTGCACCACATGGATACACTAACCCAGTATTCCACAACGTGATTAGGAAAGCCTTTCAACCCTGTTTGAAATTCCAATTAATTCCATTTTGTTTAGACGTTTCTAAGCCTTAATTTTTTGCGATCACTTCTGAACATAAGTTTTTTTATCAAAAAATCATGAAGCCACAGTGTGCAACTGGAACTGAATCGGAAGGGAACTGGCTGACGAGGATCATAGAAAACGTCCAAAACCTTTTTATAAATGACTTGAAAAAACATTTAAGAATGTTCAGATTTTTTTTTCCTTTATCATCCATTCTGTGATCTTACGTTTTTCAACTTTACATATGTTTGGTTTTTGTAAAGCATAGAAGGGCAAACGAATAGACAAAGCAACTATTGACGCCCATAAACATCCACACAACCAGAGATTGTGCGTTGCCGTTAATAACACCAACAATGAGAGATACCTCGGTTGTGCCCAATTTTTCTGCTAAAAAGCGTCCGAAGTTGGTCAAGAGGATCGTAGCGGGATAATATGTTAAAGCCTTTCTCGATAAATGTGCTATTTAGAATTGAAAGAAAAATTCAAATCCGATCAATAGTTCCTGTGAGCATGTTCAAATAAACAAACTATTTAGCTTTATAATTAGTATTAGATATATTATTATACAAATTGAGGCGTTCATTAATGGAGGCCCATGTTCAGTAATGGACGGATAAAGGCTGATGATGATGATGATGATTTTTGGCACACTACGACTTTTCGATGACCATTAAAATAAATAAAAGCATGATGAAATATAATAGAAACACAAGCTTTAAATGTCGAGCATCAATTACTAACGGATAAGAAGAGCCTTGCTCACTGAACCTGAGTGAATGAAATCGTGAATCCCCGAACTCAAAGCTCATACAGAATTTCACAAAAACAAAGCGACTTTGACGGCAGGAGCAAATTTTTCAGTTAAAAGTCCGGAATATTCCTCTGATGAAACTGATTCATTTTTTGTTATAATGAAAATGCCTGACGCACATGCGTCAGTCTCGGCTACATAGCCGAGAATGGGTCTTTCCCGAGGATATGCGGGACTCACCAGCGCTAGTATACCGCACTAAAACCACTGGGAGTTGTCTTTACGGGCTTAAAGAGGAGTGTCCCGGATTTGAGTAACAGAGGACAGGGAAATTGCGTTAAAGTAAAAGGTTTAAAAGATTTATCCCCACCATGGTTCAGGCTTGTCGTGGTAGTGGGGCTTAGTAGCCCAGGGTGACCCCAACACCTTGGGCGAAGCGAATCAAGGGGGCTCTTTGTAACCCTCTTATAGCAAAAGAACAAGGGGAAAGGGGCGAGGACGGGCCTAATTGTACTGTCCCGACGTAGGAAGGGGATTTTCTGTGGTACGGGGCAACCTCTCTTTGGGGATGGCGTCGGTCCCCTGAGGGACTGACTAGCCGTTGAGGTGCCCTTTTGCTTGTAGATCCGGGGCACCTCAGCAAAGGCGGCATTGGTGGCACTCGCTGGATTTTAGTTGTTAGAGCTGCGTCCACTTACCAGCTTTCGGACGCAGTGAGTCCCGCCTGGGGAAACCCACTCCCCGCGGGATGCCTAAGCGCATTTCCCGGCGTTATTGAAAAAAAAAGTTTAAAAGATTGAAACGAACAGAAAGCAAAAGCGATTTATATGTGCAGATGTAAGCCATAACAACCATAATTCTGGCAAACAAATCCTACAAAACACACTTTTGTATAGGTACGCTGTGTTTGTTTACTTAAGAACATATTCTAGTAAATTAATTGTCTACCGTACGTTTCACAGTGCTATCTTATTTGGCACAATAAAATTTGGCTACTAATCAAATGATAACGTTTTATCTGGATATAAAATACTCTTAAAAAACTTGAACGCTTCTAGCTTAGTTCGAAATTCAGTTGGCAAGGACAATACTTTTAAGATGTTTATAACGTATAAACTTAATCCACGCTTTTGTTTCTCTATTGCATATACTGAGAAACCTATTTACTCTCAGTTACTTTATCTCGTAAGGAACTATAATGAAGTATAAGTGAAGTAATTACTTGTTAATAACAGAATTATGAACAAATTTTCCATTCTTACTAAAATGTATTGCAAGAATTTCTTCAAGTCTGTGATGGAGTTATATCGTTATCTGGTCATATTGTGATTGGACTTATGTGATTATTTATACATTTTTATTCTCAATCAAGTAATAGAATTTGTCATTAATTTTAAAAATTGATGTGGTGTCGTGGGACACCAGGTAGGAACGAAGTTAAGAAAGAGAAGGGATGAGAGAACGAAAAGAAAGAGGGAGAAAGAGAAAGGTATTATACACTACTCGCTTGTGTATGCAACTGTCGCGCCTGCGCACGTCTAATTTAACAGTTTTATTCCACGCATTTTTTCTTACGGTTTTACTATCACATTTTTTTTTAGTTCGGTAGCGCAGCAAAATCCCTATGCCCTCCAAGCCGTAAGGAACTTCGTTCCAAAAATATTGTAATAAAACGCGACGATGGTCCAGTGGTGAGTGGACTCAGCTAAGAGCTGCGAGAAGTTGCAGGTTTGATCCTGACCCCACCATGTGTGTCTTGAAATGGGTTTTTCTAAAATTTCTAAGTGCACCCCAAACACGAGACCATCGCTCGCTCACCGGTGAAGAAAAACATCGTGAGGAAACCTGCATTCCCGATGAGATTGAAAGTCTTTGAAGGTATGTGAAGTTCACCAACCAGCACTGGACCAGCGCATCGGTGAACTATGGCCCATTACCCTCCTCGCCTGATTTCGAGGAGGAGAGCCGTGCTCAGCAGTGAGACATAAAAGGGTTGATACTTTATATTTTTTTACAATGGTCTGACTGATTCACGCCTAATAACGGATTTACTAATATTCCTGCGAACATACACGTCTCGTTAACATCATTACATAGATCAATAACCCCTACTCGTCTGACAGGGCTTAAGATCTTAACCGTGATACCTGTCAAGGTCATCACTTGAGTAGTAGAATAGCAAAAGTCCTATGCCATCATAGTAATACTTTAAAAGCCAATGTTTGTAAGAATGTTCGGGTAATATTTGTTACTATTTCATACAACTACTGTATGGATTGTGATGAAACTTTACATTAATATAGCTTACACATCAGAATAATAAACAGGCTATAATTTATTTACTCCCACGGGAATGGAAAGGACGCGGGTAATAACGCGGGACGCTACTTGTCGATGGAAGGAACTACCGTGCTCTTATCTGAGTAGACATCATCATCTTGCTTCTTTCTTCCGTGAAATAATTTAAACTTTGCTTAAGAGGGAAGAGTAGCGAGGCATTTTTTTTGATGACGCAAGTTAATGCTTTTGCATTTTCCAGCTAACTTTGGACAACGCTCCTTTATCTATGCGGGGACTAGCACTTGGGAAATGTTCTAGCCCACTGAACCTCCTGCACCTTTACCCGCTTTTTGATAGTTCTGGAGCTGCTAGAAATAGAAACACCTCAAGGCAGTGTTTTAAGAACGAGACTTAAATAGCATGTCTCAGGGTAGGCCATAAATGATTTGTAGTTCCAGTAGACTCGTACCTACCATCGAGAGCACAGAAGTGCCTACTTCTGTTAGTTTGAAAGCAAGAAAGAAGAATGTTTTTTTATTGGTCACAACAAAAATCAAGAAGACACGTCACCCAGCAGTTGTGACATCATTACAGCATTTTAATCCCATTTGCTGACCCAATTTCCATGAAAAGGATTTATAATTTATTAACATACCTCTTACGTTGCATTAGGCACATGACAACAATATACGGCGAATACTCATTTTGTGCTCGTAAAAACCTTAAAAGCAATCCCGGAAAAATCGCTTCTTTGTGGAAAGATATTTCCTTGCCGGTTCATTCATCTGAACTGAAGATTTAACATCTGGGGCGGAGAGATTACAAGCGATTTGAGAATACTAAAAATAACCTTCATATGTTTTCATCTGTGTTGCCTTTTACATTTTCTAGAATTATTTACGCTTTAGTTAAAGTTTGTGTTTTTGTACGTTGAAAGGTTTATTATTATGATCGATATAAATATGTCGAGCGTGAAACTAAATAAAAATAAATTTAAGTAAATCGTAAAATACAAAAGGAAAAAAAAATGAATGTTTTTAGTGGGGGTGGTTTTCTTGTGTTTTTTTTGTCTATAATGTGAAGAAAAGATTCACATTTACCGTGGTTTCATAACACCCCGCGGTGGGTGTGGACTCGTCCTCTTATGCGAGAAGTTCCAGGTTGATCTTGACCCCCCTTATAATGGGTTTCTCTTTTCTTAGTGCATAAAAACAGGACCATTCTAAACATAGCACCATCACTCGCTCACTGGTGAAGGAAAATATCGTTAAGGAACCTGCATGCCTAATGAGATTGAAAGTCTTTGGATATAAATTATGTGAAGTTCACCACAACGCATTGGACTAGCGCGGCGCATCGGTGAACTATGGTTCCGCCCCTGATTTCGAGGATGGGACCCGTTCTTAGCAGTGGGACATATAAGGGTTGATACTTTTCTTTCCTTTTATACGGTATATTGGCAAATCACAATATTAATTCATACATAATTGAACTCAGCTGGTGTGCCTAGTTTAAATGGAGTTTTGAAATTATTGGAACTTCTTGTTCATAAATTACTTTGTATTGATGATAACATTGAAATAGTTTGCATTGCATCGGCCAGTAGATACAGCCAATTATGGTTAACAGATACTTATCTTTGGAAATTTAAAAACTTTTCTACTCTATTTTTCTCTGTATTTCATCAAGTCTGTATCTTGGGTATACAACCCATCTAGACAAGTGGCACAAACGGTGAATAGAATAGAATATTTATTGTATGGGAATGACGCTAGCTGTCAAATTACATGTCGTAAGCTAGAGTCATTCCCACATGTATTCTATTCTATTGTATTCGATTAGCATTTGTGTCACTTGTTTAGGAAGGCTGATCCGATATAGAGTCCGTTAAGTCTAGTAAGCTTATTTATAAGTTAAAAATGTATATTTATTTACCGGTTTTGTATATTAATTATTAACATTACAGTTACAAGACCAACGGCTTAACGTGAAAGCACATACGGGAGAGTTTCGGTATGTAAAGATGGTCACCCATCCGCGCCCAACCTCGGAAAGCGTTGCTTAACCTGATGGATCGATTCGCGCGGCTTGTTTTTACGCTCTTCCTATTACAACCATTCTATCAATGAAAATACACGCATATCATCTCGTATTATAAATTCCTACTCACACTTATATCTGGTGTCACGGGAGCCGCCCGGCACCGTTCTTACTAAATCATATTTATCACTTAATAAATGAACTTTGTTTCTCGCTTTTATAATTAGCCTCGCGCCTTGCAAGTTATTTGCATAAAACAAGAGTAGATTAAGCTTTGTGAAGGCAAACATAATGTAAAGAAGGAAAAACATATTGCAGAGGTTTCTTTGTGCACGTGAAGTTAATTTATTCTGTTAAACTTATTTGTTGAATTTCGCTTTATAATTGGAGTGTATGTGATAGAACAGAGAGCGCTGAAATTAATATAATCCCTCACAATTGAAAGAACGTCTAAGTTTGAGTCGGTCTCACACCCGAAAGGTTTAAGGATGCACTTAAACGACATTAAAAAGAAAATATTTATCACAAACACACATAAAGACACACATAAAAAACACACAATTACACACAGAGAAAAAAAAATCGACTGCACAACCAAAATGTAAACCAAAAAACATAAAACGATAACTGCAAAACAGATTGTAACATATAGTGTATATCTCAAGAGTGCGTGTGGTATGTGAGAGGACTCCACACGGCCCGTTACATAAACTTAATAAACCGCGATAAAATTCGTCAAAATTTTCATTATAGTTAGTAAAATTCGCATAAAATAAGAAAACAATATGTGAAAGGTGCCATTTTTACCTGGGATAAAAGGTATAAGGCAAATACCTAGTGTATTTCTAAAAGTAAATATTGTTCGTATTTTAGTCACGTGAAACGTATATGTAAGCTGTCAAAGCGTTTCATATTAACGTTCAGCACAAAATAATATAATATGTAAGCTTGTATAATGTAGGGGCAAACACAAAAACTTTTTCTTCGAAATGCAGTTGAGAAGTTAAAGTTGCGCTTGAAAGGTAATTTCATGTTATGAAGTTGTTCATTTATATGTAGCTTTAATATTAGCTAGTAAATATTTGGAGTGTCTTTTCAGGCTCGGGTCTCCTCCCCGAAATCAAGCATAGTGGATATCGGGCCATAGTTCACCGATGCGCTGGCCCAATGCGGGTTTGTGAGCTTCATACACCTACAAAGAATTATTTTCATCAGACATGCAGGTTTCCTCACGATGTTTTACTTCACCGATGAGCGAGCGATGGTCTCGTGTTCAGGGTGCACTTACAAATTCCCATTTCAAGTTACTACAAATGGGGTCGGGATCGAACTCGGACCCTCTGATATCCTCGGACTAACGTTGCTACATGCCTTGATTATTATTAGTATTTTAAACATCAGAAGTGAAAATGTGTTTTAAATATAAACATTTATTATATTATCCATAAAAATATCAATATTAAGGTTCACAGGTACATATTTTAAGATGCATTCTTACTCACACTGCCCATACATTTACACACACTATCGCCATATTACACTTTACACATTAAAATAAACAATGGCTTACGTGACCTTACAATACAATTCGGGCAGAGCTTCGTCCTCCCCAAACTCACAGACGCGAATGACCCCTCTAATAATTATACCCCGCTATTTAAAGGCAAACTTAATGACCTTCATAACGCTCGGCCGTCCTACCCACACTTTGACAACGACTACTTCACGCCACACGCAGGTAAACTGGAACCTGTTCCCCGTTTCCGACTTATAGCCACCAGATGGCGCTACGGTTGCTTACAGTATATTCTAAATTTTTCACCATATTTGTCTAGTTATGTGTCTGCAACTCATTTCTATGAACTTTATCCGTCTATTGCTGGATGGAAATCTTTCAATGAACTTCAAGATTTCCTATTACTCCCCCTGCCACCCCCTGCCACTTCCCTGCCATTCCTATTCCATAAATGCCACTGCACAATTTTAGAAAACACTTATATCAGAATAAGGCCTAAATTATTACTTTCAAATTAAAATATATTTTTTTCTTTAGTGAGGAATCCTTAGCACTTCATAAACTTCTCAAACGGCTGGACTAATTTTGATAAAATTGATTGTGTGTGTTTCAGTAGATATGAGAATAGTTTAAATTAACAATTCGATCATCTAAGTACAAAATATTTTGCAGGGATGAGTCAGACCCGCTAGCATTTACATATTATTTTTTATTAAATAATAATTCGTAACTTCTTTAATGAGAAAGGTTTTCTAATAAATATTTTATTTGAAAATCTTCCTTTATTCAATGACACAAAAAGTTATAATTACGTTTATATTCCGTCAATCGTTCAGAGTTCAGTCACCCCGCGCTGGAAATACGTCTACCTTACACGTATTGTCTCCTACACGATTATCTGTTTAATTGGAAGGAATCAAATTTCCCTTTATCTTTAGTCGTTATTACAATCGTTTTAATTAATGGAAAATTTTAGATAATTTGAAGGTTAAATCTTGCTTTAATTATCTATATCACGTTTTCCTATTTTTACTTGTTTCATGTCTTTAGTTTCGGCTTTTTTACCTTCATTATCATTATAGGCCTTATCTGTCCACTGCTGAACGAAGGCCTCCCTCAATGAACGCCAAGATGACTGCTTCCTTGACACTCGCATCCAACGCGGACCGGCCACTGCACGGAGAATGTCTCCTCTTTTTCCGAAATACGTACTATATTATATTAAAACTCTTTCACATTTAAACAAGCAAACCTGACCCTCCCAAGTCTCAACCTTTCCTTTCTTAATTTTCCTTTCATCTTTTGATGTTTCTAGTGTCCTATGGATCTCGTCACTTCACACCGTAAGCAATGAAAATGTTTGTTGGTGTGGCCTTTAGAGTGTGGTCAAAAGAAGAAATGTTTTTTTATAATTATTTTAATGGTCAATACCATAATAATAATTATGACAAAATAAAATTTCAGGACATTTTCAATTGTAAATCGATGTAGACGTTAGCATAAAAGCGATCTCATACTGAACTAATAAGGTAGAAATTAGAATGTCTAAATTTAAAATATTACAAAGCATGATATACATTTTAAGTTGCAAATATTAAATCAATATCACACTATTATAGAGATGCAACACCTTTATATAACGTTTCCAGATTAGAAAATTCTGAAGACTTTTATGCGCACAGCAGTTGTGTTTTATGACAGAAAAATGGGCAAAATTACTTTATGAAAAACTTTATTAAAGAGTATCAAGCGTTTGTTACCGAGTTAATTTTGGTCTTAATTTAATTTACTAGAGAACGTTAAAGTTTCAAAGAGTCCAAGCTTTATTGTCTACAAATTGTTGTTTGTATTTTTGAAATTATAATTTCACTAATGTAAATATATTTTAACGCTTTTAAGTTTACAAGTGGTAGTAAATGTTATTCTTATTAATTTTTAAATGTTATTCTTATTAATGTCTCACTGCTGGGCACGGTTCTCCTCCTCGAAATCAGGCGAGGAGGATTTTACCATTATTCAAGTGCAAGCCTAATTTATGTTGGTGAACTTCACACACCTTCAAAGACTTTCAATCTCATCAGGCATGCAGGTTTCCTCACGATATTTTCCTTCACCGGTGAGCGAGCGATAATCTCGTGTTTATGTGCACTTATAAATGGGGTCAGGGATCAGGATCGAACCCGGAACCTCTTGCACAAGAGGTTCCGGGTTCGATCCGGACTTTATCCGGATTTTATTATATCTTGAATATATGGTTGTGGGTTTTATTTAGAGGACGTTAAATATAAGTCCTGAGTGGTCATTGGTCAATGTTAAAAGATATTTTTTAATACAGTTGCTCAAAAAGTAGCGTATTGCAGGCACGTATAGCGTTCGGTAAGTGGTGCTTTTTCTTTAACTTTTCGAACTCGTGCCTTCTCTTTTCCAACTGTCAAAATAATATATTATATTAAAAAGAAAAAAAAAAACAACCAAGAAGTTTTTACAAATATTTTTTAAAAAAAGCTACTTATTTGTTTCAATATCAGATTTAATGATTTGATTCAATGACTTAGGTTAGGTCTCATTTTATTTCATCTCATGAAATTTCATTTTTATTTCATATCAATAAAACAATTCCACTGCAGACTTGGCTGTATGGGCATAGTTCCCATTGCCAAACCAGAATGGGTGAAGAAAAAAAAATCTTTACTTATATTCTTTTACGTTCGGCGCCATTTTGTATTTTTAATATTGTATTAAATTACTTCATTTTTTCGCAACTGTATTAAAAATAGTCGTTCAGTACACGTGCGGAACCGTCATTGCAACTTGTTCCGACTGTCAACCCTCATCTTTGGCTGCGCCTCGGGTCGGGAGACATTTGTCGGAACTCGTTGCAATGATAGGCTTTCCGCACTTGTAATGAAATATGCTATCACGATGTGGACGCGGGCTCGTTTTCAATCAAGCACAAATAGTAGATTGTATTCATAATAAAAATGTCCACACTGGGTCATGCATTTTATATTATATACATTTCCTAATTTTATTCGAGTTATATTATTGTTCGAATCACTATATAAAATGCTTACCATAAGCCATTCTCCAATCATACGTCGACTATTCTGGTTTATATTGCTTGATATATTCCTGAATGTCCCCAAAAATCAGCCATTATTAAAAAAGAAATTGGTTTTGAAGAAATCCGAGGATAAATCAATTTTATCTACATCTGAAGCTCTCTAACAGGATTTGAAGTCTTAAAGGAACGGAAAATGTTGGGCGGAATATATTTTAATATGTATTACCCATTCATCATCATCAGCATTTAAATCGTGGATGCGTTTTAGGATACAATAAACGACAAGGCAATAAACACCTATTGATACATATAGTAAATATAGAAGGCTTGTGTTCAGCAGTGGACGGACAAAGGCTAATGATGATAAAGAAGAAGATGATGATGATGATTATGATGGTGATGATGATGATGATGATGATGATAATGATGATACACAGTAAATAGATTTTCTTATTAGGCACACAAACATAAATAATTAATTAGAATTTAGCTTTCGGTATTTTTTATGTTAGTTACATAGACAAACTGACTGCTAAATAAATAGTGAACTTCGCCCATGAACTACATAACCTGGAACTAGACAACTCATTTCCGTATTGCCTATCCTGAGATATAAAACTTGGTGCCAGTAATTACACTTCTCTTAAAAATACAGTAAGGCTGTTTGGACAGGTAAGCAAGTTGGTTGTGCTCATGCAGCCGGAAGTGCAGCACAGTGCATCCTTTCCTCTGGTATGTCTATCCAAGTGCCAAGTGTGTGCAACCTTAGACCAAGATAGACCTTTATTGCAGTAACTGCTTCTCCTCTCCCTTTTGACAACGTCTAATAATTCGATGTAACGGGCAGCATGTACGAAAAAGATGACGTCATGTAGCGTTTCGAAAGCGAGAGCGCGGCACGAACGAGAGAGAGGCATGACCGATTTAGTTCGGTTCATGCTGCATGTAATGTTTGACGTTGTCACGTCAAACAACCGTCCGTGAACCGACTTTACAGAAAACCAATTTTTTTTTAACAAACAAAACCTGCATAGCGAAAAAATACCATTCTCTTCTTAGACATATAGGAAAACTTTTTAACAGAAGATCGCCTATCATACTGTTCTTACAAAGATAGCGAAATTGATTGACGTAAGAATGCCTATAACTCCTTAGAAAGTTAGCAACGCTGTTTGACGGAAGAAAGCAGGTTGGCCATTTCCACCATATATTAACAGCGGAATGAAAAATGAATTCGTACCTCAATAACCTATAATTAATGTGAATTTAGTCGAGTTCCTTCATTGAAAACTTTTAGAAGCCTCTTTTGATATACGATCAAAGTTTCCATCATAAAATAAAACAGAATTGTTTGTTCTTTCGATTTAGTTAAAGCGGGTTTGAATTTCAATTAAACTATTTTTGGACTGCATAAAGATTATTGAATAACAAAATAATATTTTGGTCTGTGAAATATCGTGGGAAGAGCTTGATCATCATCATTACTTTTAACTCCCACTGCTGTTCGGTCATTTAATGAGCGCCAAGTTATGTTTTTTCACTATCATTAAATTTCATCTCGTTTACGAGTCAAGTAAGAACAATGCCGAAATTTTGAGCTACGCGAAGTAACATTTCGGCATCAATTTTAAATAACTTCGATTGTAAACCAAGTTTATTACATAAAATTAATATTATAATCATCTTCTGATGAGATTTTTGAGTCTTACATGAGATTTTCTGATACTTAACAGCAACCATACCAACATGACTATATATGCTGTAAACTTTACAGCAAGTAAAGTATACGAAATGTCAGACATGTAAAAAACTTAATAAACCGCGACAAAATCCGTAAAAGTTTGTGTCATTAAAAGTTAAATTCGCGTAAAATTAGAAAACAAACTCTAATTTGAAGATAATATAAATATATATTATACGTATATACATATATTATGTATATTTTTTGAAGTTGTAAAGCTAAGCACATAAGCCTATTAGAACATACATACCTCTGGTATATTAACACTCATCTTTCTTCATTTTACTCGTAATGACGGCGTATAGTGGATCTTAAGCCTTCATACAGGAAGGGATCCTTACAATTAGCCTCAAGAAATGCTAAAACTGACAGCTCCTTGGCCTTTGTGCTTTTAAAGGCTTTCAGTTATATGACATCTACACGAGAATTACAATTACAACATCAAACAGAGGGTTAGTAAGATAACATTTAAGATGGCGCTATGTAAATATTCCGCATACTCCACAGGTGCTCGAATATTATGTTACGAATATATATTTTATTTATATAATAGCTGTTGCCCGCAGCTTTGCCTGCGTTAACTAAGATTCACAACGGGAACTTAGTACGCAAAATAAGTAACTTTATTGGATGATTTTTTACACCTTGTGTCCGAAAAACCCGAATATCTTACGGAACCCTTTTTTTCAGAATAAAATTTAGCTTATGTTACTCGTAGATAATGTAGCTATCAAACGGTGAAAGAATTTTTGAAATCGGTCCAGTACTTTTTGAGCCTATTCATTACAACCAAACAAACAAAGTTTTCCTCTTTATAATATTAGTATAGATAAGGCACGTCGGTTCAAGAGTTAAGGCCGCGTTGGGTATAGGAAGTGTTGGCGGGCCTTTAAAGTATCAACCTATAATATATGTCATACTGCTGGGAATGGGTCAGACGAGAAGAGTAATAGTATAATAAGCCATATTTCACCGATGCGCTGGCTACGGGTTGGTGAACTTCACATATCTTCAAAGACTTTTAATGTCATCATCAGGCATGCAGGTTTCCTCACCATGTTTCCTTCACAGGAGAGCGAGCGATCGTCTCGTAGAAGAGTAATAGTATAATAAGCCATATTTCACCGATGCGCTGCCTGCGGGTTGGTGAACTTCACATATCTTCAAAGACTTTTAATGTCATCATCAGGCATGCAGATTTCCTCACCATGTTTCCTTCACAGGAGAGCGAGCGATCGTCTCGTAGAAGAGTAATAGTATAATAAGCCATATTTCACCGATGCGCTGCCTGCGGGTTGGTGAACTTCACATATCTTCAAAGACTTTTAATGTCATCATCAGGCATGCAGGTTTCCTCACCATGTTTCCTTCACAGGAGAGCGAGCGATCGTCTCGTAGAAGAGTAATAGTATAATAAGCCATATTTCACCTTCACATGCCTTAGAAAACTTTTAACGTCATCATCAGGCATGCAGGTTTCCTCATCATGTTTTCTTCACAGGAGAGCGAGCGATGGTGCGCTTAGAAAATTAGAAAAAAAATCATTTCAAGGCACACGGGTGGTCAGGTCGAACTTCTCGCCCAGGAAGCTGAGTTTGGGCCACTGGATCACCGTCGCTCTTAGGTGGCCCAACCAGGTGGACATACTGTCCCAGTACAGTGGCAGTTTTGTGTTGGATGCGAGTAGAAGTGACCGGTCGTGTTGGAGTTAATTTAACGAAGCCTATGTAGATGGATAAAACAGGGGCTCAAAACTAGTGATTCACGGTCCATCGGTTGTCCGCAAGATCTGAATAAATATCCGCGAAGTTCACTGCTTTGACAATAAATATAGAATTCAAAAGTCTTATTGAGATAACGTATAAAGGCAGAAACATACTTACGTGTCGTGACGCGCCAGAAGCATATCGGTTTCATACATTTAATATGGTTAGGGACATATTTGCGTGTCGTGTCGTTACTTACTACTTACTTACTTTCAGCCAAAACATGTCCACTGCTGGACGTAGGCCTCCCCCAAGGATCTCCACAACAACCGCTCGCCGCGCCGCCTGCATCCAGTGGATTCCTGCGACATTTACCAGGTCGTCAGTCCACCTAGTGGGAGGCCTACCAGCACTGCGTTTTCCGGTACGTGGTCGCCACTCCAGAACTTTTCGGCCCCAGCGGCCATCAGTTCTGCGAGCAATGTGCCCTGCCCATTTCCACTTAATAAGGGAAATTTGTCGGGCTATGTCGGTGACTTTGGTTCGCCTGCGGATGTCCTCATTTCTGATTCTATCACGCACTTGTTGTGTCTGTCACATGACAGACACAACAAGTCGTGTCGTTGGGACACGCAAATATGTCCTGGCGCGTCACGACACGCCACGACACGTAAGTGTGTTTCTGCCTTAATACAACTTTTAAGATGTTTTTCATTTACGTCAAATGTTAAGGTTAAAGTTTGTATTATTTTGATGCTTCTACTGCTTTCCTGAGCTGCTTTCTAACTTTTGGTCGCGGTTAACATAGAAAGCAAAGTAGTCCTAGATCAATAAAAGGTTGGGAATACTGAGATAAAGAATGATGATAAAAATTCATGCTGTGAACAATAAAGTTTGATTAATTTACATATTAAAGAGAGTACAGGCAGTCTAAGAAGTCTTAGCCTCCTTCTGTGATATAGTGATGGTCCCAAGAGGTTGACGAATGGACGACGAACAGGGGTGCATCGAAGGAGTGAATGTGGAAAGGGTTTCCCGTGGCCTGTGTATCCGGGACCATCGCAAATTGGCTGAAGGCGCTCGCAGTGATTTTGTTTGATTCTTAAGCACTACTGTACTCAATCAGTAGTGCTATTCTGTAAAAAACGCAGCGCTGTCGCAACGCCGCGACGAGCTCGTCAAGCCCACAGCGTTGACTAGGGTGTTTGATATGGTTTGACAAGCTTAGTAAATACCAAGTTGAATTCACACAGTCACAGCGTTGCGACAGCGCTGCGATTCTTACAGAATAGCACTGCAAAACGCACGAGTAGTACCGGCGATTCTCAGGTGAACATTTTACATGAACGACGTTCTCCGTTAACTGTCGGGAGACTCGTGTGGTTACCCAACTAACATAGAAAAAACTTACTGTCGTATCAGTAATACAAGTACACATACTCATAAGCATACACATACACACGTTACACGTAGCTTTATTGCACATACACGACGTATACACTCATATACAAAATAGTTTTAAACTAAAATACTACCAAGCTGTGTAATTTGTTTCTCCATATTTTACTTTTAATAAATAAACGTTGGACTTTTTTCTCTTTCTGTCACGGAATTACTTGAAACTAAATAAATTAAAGATACCTTTGTAGACTAAGATAAAATACAGGGAGATATTTTGTCATGAAATTCCTTTAATTTATTAACGTCTCTTAGTAACAGCTCAGTAACGTTGCTTACCCTGAGACCTCAGATGTTAAGTCTCTGTATCAATAATGACTTTACGTGTCCGTCGCTTTTCTCTGAAACACAGCTTTGCTGTGTTACAGAAGAAAAAAGCAGGAAGGTACACCACGTGGTCTCGTGCTAGACAACGGAAATACATATTATATTTAATACTTTTTTAAAATAACATGAATTTAAGATTTTCACACATATATTTTAATACACATCTGTGACCCAGGAACACAGAAACTTTTTTGTTCCCTGGCGAGATTCAAACCCGCTACCTCCGGGCTTGAGCGCCAACGCGCTAACCATTGAACCACATGGGTCGTCAAAATAAATATAAAACATATTTATTTTGACGACCCATGTGGTTTATCTACCATCAAGCTCTAGGTCTCTTTCAATGACCCCACCATGGTTCAGGCCTCGTCGTGGCGGTGGGGCACAGTAGCCCAGGGTGACCCAAACACCTTGGGTGAAGCGAATTGAGCCGAGGGGGCTCTTTGTACTCCTCTTATAAGAAGAGGAGACAAAAGAGCAGGGGGCAAGAGGTGAGGATGGGAACCTCACCTCATCGTACTGTCCAGACGTTGGGAGTGGTTGTTCTGTGGTGCGGGGCAACCACTCTGTGGAGATGGCGTCAGTCCCCTGAGGGACTGACTAGCCGTCAGGGTGCCCTGTTGCTTGTAGATCCGGGGCACCTCACCAAAGGCGGCATTGGTGGCACTCGCCGGGTTTTAGTGGGTAGAGCTGCGTCCACTTACCATCTTTCGGGCGCAGCGAGTCCCACATACCCGCCTGGGGAGACCCACTCCCCAGCGGTATGCGTCAGTGCATTTCCCGGCGTAAAAGAAAAAAAAAGGTCTCTCTCAATGAACGCCAATACGGCTGGTACTCGCAATTAAGACGGACCAGGCTCTGCACGGAAATCGTCTCCGCACCTGGTTAATGGCCGACCAACACTTCGTCTACCCACCTGGTTAATTAAAACTCAGTCTACAGTCTAGATATGGATGACGTGTGATATTTTTTATACTTTAACAAAATTAATAAAAATAATAATATTACATAAACCTAACTAATCTATCCATAATTAACAAGTACTTCTGCCGATCTGATCGAGACGTGCGCGCGGAGGAACGATGGGCCACGCGCACTTAATGCTTAGAAATGGACTGAGCGATGATGGTCCAGTGGTGGATGGACTCGGCCTCTTATGCAAGAGATTCAACCAGACACCCCGTGTGTGTCTTAATTTTTAAGTGCACCCCAAACAGTGGCCTCTAACAAAACTCAAACACTCACCTGTAAAGGAAAACATCGTGAGGAAACCTGCATGCTTGAGGAGATTCATGCATTGGGTCTTCTCCTCGCCTGATTCTGAGGACGAGACCCGGGGCCAACAATGGGACATTAAGGATTGATACTTTACTATACGTTATACTTTAAACCTAACTCAAAGCTATTCAGAAGTTTTTAAGAAAAATGGATCGCTGATTTATTTGGTAAGCGCTACTTACAGGACCATTGAATACCTTGAAAATAGATGATTTTATAAAATCTTTTGTAGCTTCAGATTTTCTCAAAAGCATTTTCTTTAACGACAAAAGGCCTATACTTTAAAAAATCTTAACAATTATCGTTGTTACAGTTTACTTAATCTTGTGAAATAATAACAAATAACAATATATTGTAACACTACTATACATACATAATATGTAAATCAATAGTGTAAGTAGATTTAAGGTGTATCTTTAATTTTCGTATCTTTACTTTGATAAAATTCTAAATATTTTTGCACTATTGGATAAAAAAATATATTTAGAATTCACCATCAAGCAAGCTTACTGAGAAGAACCGGCGAAACAAAATTACTGCAAGTAATCTATTCAAAACATTAAATTCCATAACAATTTTTAATGTATTTCTATATGTTTTTCCTAAAATGCCTGGGAGGAACGCCCTATTTCCATGTTTTGGTATCTTCCATGAAATATTTTACATTATGTGATCCTCTACTACTCAAACGCTGTTCAATAGGTAATTTTTGAATTTAGTACTATATTAAATTAAAAAAAAAAACGATTTTGACTTTGATTTTGGTTAACTTATACGTTTTTCATGATTCTATGGTACAATTGTATACAACTGACTTAAAAAGAATTGCTTACTTTGTAAGTCTACTATTTATATGGGTACATCTAGCTTGTTGTAATATACCTACTATGTTACTTTTCTTATAAAATTCATTAATATTTTTCTAGAATACAATATGTAAAATGAATTTTATTGATAGGAAATATGCTTGAAAAATCATGATGATGATTACGAGGTAATGCAAAAAAGTTATGAAGCATAAAACATTAATATAATAAACTTCAATAGCGATAAAAATCTAGAACTTAAAAAGTTCACGAAGTTTCACGAAGCGTAAAATGGGAACTTAAGAACAAGTGCTTAAGCTTGCTTGGTTAATGCGTCAGGGAAGAGATTTTCTATTTATAATATAAAATATCTTTGAAAAATTATATCACATTTTTTATATTATTAGCAGCCGCGCCCGCTACCAACTTGCTATTGCCGTGGGAGTACGGCGGTACACTATAGCGTATTTCTTACTTTGATGGGTAAGCTATAATATTACTGCTAAGTTTTATCAAAATCTATTCACCGGTTTTGCGCGAAAGAGCAAAAACACATGAACATCGAAATATCCAATTTTTACTAATATTCGCCTTTATAATTAACAAGCAGCCCGCGGTTTCACCCGCGTACTTTTCATTCTCGTGAGAGTACAGTGATAAATTATAGCTTATGTGTTATTCTGATGTGTAAGCTATGTCATTGTAAAGTTTCATTAAAATCTATTCAGCGGTTTTTACGTGCCAGAGTAACAAACATCCATCCATCCATACTTACAAATTTTAGGCATTTATAATATTAGTAGGAAGTAGGTAGGTAGATAGTATGATATTAAATTTTTGGTGGAGGTTTATTAAGGGATGTGCCTTACCACGCTCCCGACTGCATGGTAATGTAATGCTTGTTAAAAAAGACGTTTAGTATCCAGAACCAAGACTTATCTTACGTTTCAAAAGAGGAAACATCTAGTTCATGTTTTCAGAGCTAGTTCCAGATGAAATCGTTGAAGTGTATGGGCTACTCTTCATCACGTCATTGAACAAGAGAAGATATTTTCCATACAATTTTTTACGTCTCTATAATTAAATCTTATTTCAAGAAGCTATGTCGAATCGAGTATAGTACATAAGTTTTCAGAGCTAGTTCCAGACGAAATCGTTAAAGTGAAGCGAAACTACTCTTCATCACGTCATCTAAAAAGAGAAGATATTTTCCATACAATTTTTACCTCTCTATAATTATATCTTATTTCAAGATGGTCTGTCGAATCGAATCGGTTCGTACGTGAATAAGCTTATTCCACATGCTCATACTGTCGCGATTTAAGCGTCTCTGTGTAAATTTGTATTGTCTTTAAGATGGAAAGCCGTCGTTAATCTTGGCGAGTGATCCGTCACGTGGAAGGGCTTAAGGGCCGACTTTAGCGTCACTTACGGTAATGAGATATTACGTCGTTTGAGGCCTGAGATTTTCTTCATTACTTATTACAAGTGACTTGTGAACTATGAGACGTAGGGCATGTTTCACAATTTTCAGATAAGTTTCCAATAGGCTATTGGCAACATATTTAGATATTTGACATATTACTCCATACTCTATCTGTCAAATATGTTGGATAAGAAATCAAGGCAATACAAGTCTTTACTTGTACTGCTTGGTTGTTGATACTTTTATCGACCTATATAATATGTTCCACTGTTGGGCACGAGTCTCCTCCTCGAAATAAGGTGATGAGAGTATTGGGTATTCGCCCATGGTTCACCCATGCACTAGCCCAATGCGGGTTGGCGAACTTCACACACCTTCAAAGACTTTCAATCTCTTGCCATGCAGGCAGATTTCCTTACTACGCTTTCACCGGGATACGAGCGATGATTCCGTTTTTAGGGACACTTGAATTTAGGAAAACCCATTTCAAGGCACCATGGGGGGGGGGGGGGGGGGTCAGAATTAAACCTGTACCCTCTCGCTTAAGAGACCGAATTCATATCCACTGGATAGAGTGAAAGGACCATTGATCCTTCCACTCTAACTTCAACAAGTCCAAATAATTCATAAGTTGAGTACTTTCTGCGCTGAGCTATAATTGACATTTGATTTATTTAAAAATCTTAAATTTTATTTTCTAATACCTGTTAGTTACAAGCTAACCATTTATTTCAACAAGTTTTGTGATGGTACAATTTATCACGCCAAAACTATGTCCGTGAGGTCTCAGTGACTTGTTATTCTGGAACTTTCTGAAGTTGTGACCTCTTAATCCCATTTGAGGATAAGTGACGTGGGTTAGACGAGTACAAGTAACTTGAGACGTTAACGCTAACTTAACGCCTCCGCGGCTTAACCTCTTCAAATTAGTTACATGAATTTATACCTCGACAATTACAGGGAATTTTTAAAAAGAAGAAGAAGAAGAAATATACTTTATTGCGCATACAACTTAACATAATACAAGTGATATCTTAAAAATAAAGCTCACATTATATAGTATGCACAAAGGCGGTCTTATTGCTGGGGTAGCGATTTCTACCAGACAACCTTGCAGAAGAGCAGATTTTTAAATAATACAGAGTAGGATCATCAAAAAAGTAAAACACAATTAGAAGAAAAAAAAAGATAGTTTTAAGGCCTAATCGTTAATTGTGAGTAACGTGTGAAAGAACTGGTGCTATCTGGTCTAGTTATTTATTAGTCTGTTATGTTCGTTCATTGAAAGCTTTCTTCTTCTAAAAGAAAAAATGATGATAAATGAATGATCTACTTCAGGATTTCTCAAACTTTGGGCCCCTCGAACCCCTGCTGACATTTTCAAGTAACAGCCCTAATTGACTGTTAAAGAAAATAAGGTTTTCATTTGAATAAAATGTAACAAATAAAGTCCTAATAGAAATATGTTTTCGATATTAATGTGACGGGTGTGCTTGTTTCCTGTCGCAAATGGCCGTATAACATAAAATAACCTTAATTCTTACTGGGTATCAACTGCTTTGCGTGAGAGTGTCAGCACTCAAGCCAGCATTACGTAAATCTTGTCACAAACGCCCTGCCGCCGAATGGCGAACCTCTAGAGCAGTGGTTCTTACCTTTTCAATGTCACTACCCCTGTAAAGAAGTATGGGAATTGAGTTTACCCCTAGCTAATTAAAAAAAATTAAAACCACACAAATTTGAACTATATACTATTTCGTGCCATCCCGTGTTACCCCTCTAGAATCTCTGTTTTACCCCTGCGTAGGTAATTACCCCCCGATTAGGAATCAATGCTCTAGAGGTTCGCATACCTCACTTTGAGAAACCATGATCTACTTCATACTCATTCGAGGATGGGGAAAAGGAGGGCAACGTATTAGCATAACCTTTAGTAGAATGGATGACAACAAGGCTCCATCTGCTCGGTTGCTTCCTTAAGACATGAACAACCTGTTTGCTTACGGAAAAAGTAAGCTGGGCTACATGGGTAGCCATGGATCATTCAAACTTCTACCAGATATCATTTCCGATTATTCCTACTCTACTATTTCTGAAAGGCTGATCAACGCAAAAACTATCTAATCGACGCGACTGTCAAACCGAATTTAAGTGTCTAATGAGTTGCTAGAAGCATCGTTAAATTACATAATTAGATCAGACTATCAGTTGACATAACAACTACAATGAAAAGCTGTCAAAGACTCTAGAATCGTATGTTAACCGCCATTAAAAGCCATGTTAGTTGACTTATACTTTGACCAACGTTTCAGAAACCAGGCGTAAGTTACTAAATAAAAATCAAAAACACAACTTATCACAAGTATACAAACTTTCAGTTTATTCAAGTAAATAAAATACACATATTTCCTGGTAAATATTGAAGCTTGAAGACAAAAAGGAGCAATTCCCACGGTGTGAACGATGAAAGGGATTCCAGTAATGGCATGGCATTCAAGATACAGGCGAAATCAAATGAGTGGATTTTATCAAACGTGAAACCATTTTGCCATGAATGTCATTTTATGTTGAAATATAAATATGACTATGAATAAAATATTTATTATACAATATAAGTATTAAGTCTAAGAATCAAAAAAAGAATAATAGACACACACACACACACACACACACACACACACACACACACACACACACACACACACACACACACACACACACACACACACACACCATCTTAGCGTAAGTAAGTATTTGTAAATCTGGAAGAACGAGGCCTTCTGACACTTAAACCTACTAGAATGACTTGACCACTATGTTTATTATTACTTTCAAAGGTTAAATAGAAATAAAGTTATTATTATTACTACGATAACCTTTTCAGTCAAATAGACGTAAAGTATGAATTATATTTTTCAGTTTTATTTTGAGGAGCTCGATAATATTTCGACTCTACGAATGTCTTGTTTGAGATTGAGTTTGTCTATTTATCTCAGGAGGTATTACCTCATAGGTATTATTACATCTTATCTGTAAGCAAATACTTTTCAAGAACGTTGCATCTTAAATTAACATGGTCATTTTCATTATGAAACTAAGTTTAAAAGTCTCGTGAGCATGACATTCGTAGACAATGTCATAATATCGAGCACCTCGAAATAATAACAGAAAACATGTTAAATATCCCGTTTTAAATATTTTAAATAAACGTTGCATTGAGTTTAACTTGTCCTAGCATCACTATTGTCTCACCTCCCATAAGATTTCCTTGAGTAACCAAGTATTTATATTCGCGAGGAAGCCAAGTGACGCAAGAATCGAAATAGCATGAAAAGCATCTCATTTGCTGTGTCTCATCGCTTACGAGCCCATTTGTTTAGCCGCGTCGAGTTCAGTAAAGCAAAATGTAAGGCGTGGACACAATAGTGGTAAAATATTAAAGCATAAAGTTATATTATTAAAGTATTAGTTCTCATATATTATAAGTTTGGGACAGAGAGTATTCAACCAAAGGGAATGGAGAATTTTTGAAGTGAAACTACTTTAGAATCGTTGTGATTTCAAACCTGATGCAACGGAAAAAACGACAGGTAAGAGACACAAATACAAAAGAGCGAGAGAGCAAATGTCGGTGTGTATGTATATTGCACACACATACTTGCTTGGATTTGAGCATTTAACGTGTGTGAATCGCACACATATTTTTTTTGTGCGTTATATTTGAATTAGGTGAACCCATATTTATGTATAATATGTACCCTCTTTGCCTGATTTCGAGGAGGAGACTGCCCAGCAGTGGAATACAATATATGGGTTGCTACTTTACTTTTTCTAATTTAAACACATGTTTACTAGCAGATTAATGGTAATCTGTACTAATAAATAAATTAACGATTTATTTGTTTCTCCATATATAGTCATATTAGTCCGGTTCTAAGGTGCATTTTTTATAGCTGAATATTTTGAAGAAAGAAAATATAGGGTATGAAATTTATAGACGTTATTTCTACAAGTAAGTTTTGAGGGCATTAAAATGTGAACTATATTTTTTATTAATTAATTTATTAATTACTTCTACGTAGGATTGATGAGAGATGATAGAGGCAAGATACCTGTTATGTAATGTATAGCATGTATGACGACCTCTGTGGCTCAATGGTTAGCGCGTTGGTGCTCAAGCCCGAAAGTAGCGGGTTCGAATCTCGCCAGGGAACATTAAAAAAAAACTATGTTCCTCGGTCATGGATGTGTATTAAATATGCATTAATATAAAAAGTATTATAATATTATGTATTTCCGTTGCCTGGTATAGTAACACAAGTTCTTAAGTAACTTACCACGGGACCAGAATGACGTGTTCTACTCGTAAAAGCGTCCATAGATATTACTGAAGTAAAACTTCTTTAGAATCGTTGTGATTTCAAACCGGATGCAACGGAAAAAACGACAGGTAAGAGACACAAATACAATAGAGCGAGAGAGCAAATGTCGGTGTGTATGTATATTGCACACTGTTAAATACTTGCTTGTATTTGAACATTTTGCATGTGTTTCACTTCTATCAAGTGTGAATCGCACACACACTTTTTTATTAATGTGATCGGTGTTGGTCATTTACTAAGCGCGAACTCCTCTTAAATAAATATTTAAATTCTTGTCCCATATATTTTCTCCCAGTGTACCTCAGGCACGATGTGAATAATTCCCCTGAATATTCGCTACTCTTTTATTCACCGGCGAGAGCTTCGTATGACATTCATACAGTCCCCAGTAATTTCCGTTTGCTTCTCAATTTTTAGAGTCCCATAACTGTAATGATGGAGCGGAACCATTAAATGTTCGCCTCCATACGTTTCAGTTGTCTTTGTAAATGTAAATTCTATAGCTATCTTATAAAATCTTCGAATACGGACTAATGAGATGATAAAATTGCCCCACAATATTAAAGGCATAGAAATAATAATCTTATGTGTAGATTGCGAGCGACGGTGGTCCAGTGGTGGACGGACTCGGCCTCTTATGCGAGGGGTTCCGAGTTCGATCCCGACACGTCCATGTGTGCCTTGAAATGGGTTTTTCTAAATTTCTAAGTGCACACGAGACCATCGTTCGCTCACCGGTGAAGGAAAACATCGTGAGGAAACCTGCATGCCTGATGAGATGAAAGTCTTTGAAGATATGTGAAGTTCACCAACCCGCACTGGGCCAGCGCGGTGGACTATTGGCCCATTACCCTCCTCGCCTGATTTCGAGGTAGGAGACCCGTGCCCAGCAGTGGGACATAAAGGGTTGATACTTGATGTGTAGATTCGTATAATAAACCTGTAGACGATACGGTTCTATTTGTGAGTGTAGATTTTATATTATTTTCGCTCCTCATAACTTGAATTATTTTACTAGCTTACTGGGACTACATTACGAATACTAACCAAATCAAATCAAATCAAAATATATTGAAACACGTCAAAAAAGAAGTCAATAAAACCAAAAAAAAATAAATCGTTTGAGATGCATAACCCCCAAAGAAAAACGAGAAAAAAACTTAGGGGTAACATTTATAAATATTGACTACCTTTCCAACTGCTTAAATTCGTGGACCAGAAGGGAGTTTTACAAATCCATCGGGCTATTTGAAGTCCAATCGAAAGGTCATTATTAATTAGTTGCCGGTTCTGGTTAGGAGGGATGTGATGGTGGTTTTGGTAGGGGAAAATCTTATAGGTTTGCATAGTATACTTATAGTTAATTTGATATTGTTCATAATTCTAAGTTTTCAGTTTTCACTTATGTCACCAGTTCATATGCCTGCCATTTATTTATTTCATAAAGTTAGTAATTCTTATATGAAACGGTCAATTGAGACGGTCAATAGTACGGAAACGGATTTGACAGCAAGTATCGGAGATTGTGGAAGTCAAGTATACGAGCCAAGTAACTCTTTCCTAAAAGGTGTATTTTAGTTCAATTATTTGTTGCTGTTAAATTCTGTCGTAGGTACTTTAGTAGTAATTAGTTAGTCCGTATAATAAGATCCATTGTATTGTGAAGAACCTTTATAAATCCTTGGCCCTCTATTGTGAAAAGACAATTTTATAATTGCCACAGTGCAATACCCGAAACATGATTTACTACGTCGTAAACCACGTATCGAACCATTTACCAGCGCGTAATATCCGTACTCCGTATTCCGTAGTCCGTTCCGTATTCCGTACGGGCAATAGTTCCTCTGGGAGGAAAGGAAATAGCTTGTGTTTAGTTTATGTGCGTTTTAGTTTGTTTTAGTTGGGAGTATGAATTAATAAATGGGTCAAAAACTAAATTCAGCATCATCAGCATTGACCATGTAAGATGATGGGAGTTCAGATACTTCATTTATCGGCTCGATGGGGTGGTGAACAGGTTACCTCAAGAAGATTCGAATTCGGATATTTAGGAAACCTCAGAAAAGATTGAGCCCAGACTTCGAGGCCGAACCCATACCGACTAGACCACCGTCACTTGGAAACTAGCCTACCTAAATACGGCCTCCACTCTTGAACCTTAATGGCCCATCGGCCATCCGTTCTTCTGAGTGCGTTAAAAGCCCATTGCCACTTCAACGTGCTTATTCTTCGCGTGATATCGGTATCTTTAGTTCTCTGGCGAAGGTCTTCATTTCGAATCCTATCTGCCAAAGAAACACCCATCATAGCACGCTCCATAGCACGTTGAGCTACTAGTCCATTGAAAAGTTACATTTGGAGTTACTGGACCAAAGTTGTAGAGTTTTGAATTTGGAACAAAAAATACTTACAATTTTTTTATCAGATAATTATTTTAAGAGATATATCGTAAAAACCATATCAACCCTTATTTTCAAGATGGCGGCCGTGGGAAAAGGGTGGCAACCCCACAAACTTGGTTTTAGCTTTACCCTGACCCCACCTACACATAAAAAAAAATTGAGTCCTCTAAAAAACCCAAGGTAAGGCCTAAAAAATGTAACATTTCAATGGACTATACGGCAAATATACCAGCATATATTTAAAGCAATGACAAATTATATTAATAAAGATTAAAGAGCGAATTCGTAAGGCGAGCAAATCTTACGTGAGGTACGTGATTCAAATTAACACGAAGTCATCGATTTATGATGTTTTCGTGTGATGGTGTAATTTATTAGGATTCAAAGGTTTTCATTTGTACGATATCAGAAGTGATTAGGGCTGACCCCGAGTTTTTATCTCCTGTTTGAATTAATACGATCAGCGTTTTGCTACCGTTTTATGATATTACGCGAATATGAAGATATGTTTACTGTCTGGTTTTATGGAAACTATGCCAAATGACTAAACTATTGTTTCTTGTAGAATGGAGTCCATACATTCAGATCGACTTTACCTAGTGGTGCCAACCCTACGCTTTCGCAGGCTAAGCTATTGTCATCTAAACCAGTTTATCTTATTCTAGTGAGGACCCATGCAACAGTTTAGGCAAAGCCTACAGCGTACCTGTATACTATATGAACTTGGCTTGACACGCTGCCGCGTGTCTAGATTTTTGTATAGTATACAGTAACCGCTATAAAATCCATTAACGTTGTTTCATTACAATGAGTGAAATTCATTTAAAGTAGGAACCCATACATTATGTCCCACTGCGGGCACATGTCTCCTCGAAATAAGACAACGAAGGTATCGAGCCATAGTTCACCTGAGAGACCCAATGTGGGTTGGTGAACTTCACACCTTCAAAGACCATTAATCTCATATAGCATGCAAATTTCCTCACGATGTTTTCCTTCATCGGTGAGCGTCGCTCAACGTTTTATTTTTTAGATTTGTTAAAACATTAAAAAATGCATTTTACTATCGTAAAACACTATTTCTAACTTTGCTTGTTCTTGAAGCTGACCGGTTTCGGAAGACTATGGGAAATAGTAAACAAATGTTGACTGAAAAGGACGGCGCGTGTCAACAGCCCCAACAAAATGAGTATAAATTTTGCCCCCGGTGAAGCGGAGGGCTTATTAATTTTCTACAATATTGCCGGTTCGTTTAATTAAAAATTCGTATGGTATAGCAAGTTTCTGGGGCAAATTTACTTTAAACTATCTTTGTAGTTCTTTGCAATACATTTATCTTTGTTATTAATATTATATTTTCATTATTATCATTTTATCTTTTTATGAACTATGATGATGATGTGCTAAGGAATGGAAGAGGGGACAGGATTTAAGGCCTAAAATTCGTTGCCTCTCCATTCCTTGTAACAAAACATGGTAGTTTTTGACGTGAATAGGACTTTAAAATTGCTTACATAGGGGACACAAAAAAAACCAATGATAAAAAAATCGCACGATACAGTTTCGTGGTGTAGCTATATATCTATCCAAGGACGGGGCAGCCCCGCATTTTTGAAGCCTATTTTGCTGAATATTGAACAAATATACCAAATATTGATTTATATATATTGAGATTTCTATTTCTTACAACTTTCGATGCGTTGAAGCTACGACTTTCGTTTAAGTTTTAATCGTCAGATCTCATCGAAATCTATCAATTACATAATATATTATAAAATATATACTGTAGAAGAATTATTTATTTTTTGCCATACCACGGATTTTTCAAATTATGATTTCATGAGAAATGATTTTCAATATTACCAACACCTTCGAAATTATTACCAATTTCAGGCCCCGTATACATTTTACCCTGGTAACTGTACCGATATCATTATTTTGCAGCAGTGAGCGCGACACTTGCAAATCACAAACTCAATTTGCGACGACCCATCGAATTTATCGGATGCCGCACGCTCTGATCCGCTTCGGTAATCTACAGAAAGTACGTACCGAATATGCGGCCTATAATACTGCATAAGCTATAAGGACCGGCAGACTCGGTGCTGTGATTTCGGCTCTTGAAATAGGTTTTCCGACGTTGGACTGGTTAAACAAGGCTACTGAATTCTCCCCATCATGGTTCAGGCCTTTGGTTGTTCTGTGGAGGTGGCGTTGGTCCCCTGAGGGACTGAGTAGCCGTCGAAGTGCCCTGTTGTTGATCCAGGCCACCTCACCAAAGGCGGTATTGGTGGCACTCGCCGGGTTTTAGTGGGTAGAGCTGCGTCCACATACCAGCTTTCGGGCGCAGCGAGTCCCACATACCCGCCTGGGTAGACCCACTCCCCCGTGGGATGCCTAAGCGCATTTCCCGGCCTTAAAGAAAAAAAAGGCTGCTGAATTCTGGGAGGGATGTGCAGTGCCATTTTTATAGTATAGGAGGGCAAACGGACAACTAAAGATTTTTGGTGACTATCGGTCCATACGCAAATACCTTGCCCTAATTTTCCCTATAATGGACTACTGGAAACTCACAAACCACACGAAACGCGACAGCATAGCTGTCTCTCATATGGGTTATAGGAGCATATTATGTAATTTAGATTCTAAAAGGTATAAAGCCGCGTCACGTTAAACCCGACATCGTCTCATTTGCGAGTTCGGCATGCTCAGTATGATTAATTAACGTCCAACGCTCAACGTCAAAAATCAGACAAAAAAGCGCCGGATTTAAAAACGTTTTTAAACGCTCGATGAAAAACGCTTGAATGAGGCCTAAAAGTTAACATTAACTTAAATGTTTGCTAGTATCATTTTTTCTTTTATGACAATAAAAATACATTAAATACAGACCATCCATTAAACAGAAATAATTGGAGCAATTTTCAAAACTGCATGAAGCAAAACGGTCCAAAATTTTCCTATTTTTCTTCTAGTTTATATTTGATTTTTCGTTTTCGGCAATTAGCTATGAAAAATGCCCTGGTTAATTAACGAAAACCAAACAAAAGGTGACCGGAGATCAGACAATAGGAGAGAATGCATTGAATAAAGAACACGCCTTCCGCGTATAGGTTTATTTTGTTTACTGGCGTTAACAATATTTGCTTAAATTACACAGATCTTTGTTAGAGTTAGTGATACCTTTAATAATCAGCCAACTTCTTTTGGATATGATCTTTAGTTGCAGATCAACTAATGCGTCTGATGCGATTAAATGTCTATGAAGACAACTGTAGTTCGTCATCCTTTGTTTTTGGAGCCTTTGTGGACACAAAGAGTCTTACATTGTGATAGGAGAGGAAAAAGGTGCTACATGTTCTTGACTATACTATCAAAATATAACGCTCTTTTATTAATAAAATTGGGACTATGATAAAAAGTAAAAAGTATGATAAAAAGTAAAGAGTAAAGTTTTTGTAAAATTAAGTGGTAATCCATATTATATGTCCCACAGCTGGGCACTAGTCTTCTCCTCGAAATCAGGCGAGGATGGCGGGCCATAGTTCACCGAGGCGCTAATCTAATACGTGTTGGAGAAATTCACACACCTTCAAAGATTTTCAATCTTATCTGACATGCAGGTTTCTTCAAGATGTTTTCCTTCACAGATAAGCGATCGATGGTTGGGGTGCACTTAGAATTAATTTAGAATACCACATACAATACCATTTCAAGGCACACACGGACGGGTCAGGATTAAACCCAGAACCTCTCGCATAAGAGGCCGAGTCCACCTACCACTGGACCAACGTCGCTCACTGGACCATCGTCACTAAAGTAATGTTAAAAATATTATAAGTCATGTACGATATGGAATTATTTTGTCTTAGACAAAGAAACTTAGTTATTATCGTGAAGTTATAAAGTGTCATATTCCCTATTAGAGTTTATTTATTTTTACATTTTTAATTCATTGTACAAATAATAAAAGCTTGTTGTTAAAAAGATTTTTTTTTCTTTAATTTTATTTAATTTGAAGTTTGTCTGAATTAGCAAAAATACTTTTTTAGAAATTTAAAAACTTTTGAATTTATCTCGAAATTTCTTACTCCTCCTGCTGAATATAATTCTAGGCTATCGTGCCTGGCCCAAAGGAGAAGCTTCTCAGAAGCACAAAATATTATTTTAGTAAATTTTAAGATAAAACTGCGTTCAGCTGACAAAAATATAGGGAGTAATAGTAACTAGTCTTTTAGAAAATAGTATTTTTTAAACGGGTTTAATGTATAACTTATTAATATATACCTAATTTTTTTTTCGTATTGCAATCATAAAAAACATACACGTGGCTTAGATTAAAAACTAGAACCATAATCATTTAATACATAATTTTTCTAATTTCAGTCATATTATCCCACAAAAAACCTTAGAAATGATTCTAATTAGCAAATGGCAGTTAATTTTATGGCGTTTTGTTAATTGCGTCGTTGTGGAATTATACTGTTAATATTTCGCTCCGCAAATCCCCTGGTCGGCTGTTTCGGCTAAGTAATGTATCTTAACATAATTTATGAATGTCACACCGAGTTATGACGTTGCGCAAAAAGCCTTGATGTATTTTTAATAACGATAGCATTAAGATGGATGTCAGAAATGTTTTTCATGGAGCTAAGAAGTTGATATTGCAAAAATCGGTTGCCTGTAAAGTCGGTTTATTGACGATAGTTGAACGTGACAACGTCATAAAAAATACTGATGGGCCGATTGTGCCTCTTTGTCGCTTGTTCCGCGCTCTCGCTTGCACTTCGAGCCTTAAATGGAACGCCTCAGAGCGAGGTAACGCCGCATGAATCATGTTGTTTCGTGCGTGCAGCCGGCTCCATCGAATCATAAGATGTTGTCACGTTGAAAATGACTGTATGCTGCAATAGCTCATAATATTGAAATACAGATAGTTCATTTCAACTTTATTACAACTGCGCTAAGTAATGCCCTTGTCATTACACAGATTTTTGACCGTTGACCGCTGGCAGTTGAGCCGCATCACTGCCATCCAAGCCCACGCACACAGCTCGGCGCGCAAAGTTGAGTTGAACTATCTATCTGATTATATTGATCATTAATAATAACAATCCAGATACGACTGTAAATAAGTGTTAAAGAAACGGAACAGTATTTTAGTTATAATGAAACAACTTTTACGGATTTTGTCGCTGTTTATTAAGTTGTTTACATCATCATCATCATCATCCGCCTTTATCTGTCCACTGCTGAACATAGACCTCCCTCAATCTGATCCACCATCCTCCAACCGATCCTCTGCCACTCGCATCCAACGCGGACCTGCCACTGCATGGAGATCGTCTTCCCATCTGGTTAATGGCCGACCAACACTTCGTCTACTTAAACGAGGCCTCCACTCTTGAACCTTATTGTTGTTTACAATATGTCTGGTCTAAAGTATTCGATACGCCAGTTTAGAACAACCATATCTCAAAATAGAATAAAATACCCGAAACCGTAAAATATGTTTCATTATGAGCGAAATTCGCGTAAACGTAAAAAACAGTATCTAAGCTCCTATTCTGTACAAGTCCAATCACTCGAACCAAGTCAGGTGAACGTAAATTTGCCAAATCTCCAAATTCCACAGATTTCGCGAGACACATAGATTCAATTGCAATCGCATTTTGCGTTTGCATCTGTTCTTTATTTTATTGTTTCGCCCATTTCTTAGACACGAGAAACATTGTATCTATAATATTTATCGATTTCGGTGTTTTCAATGTTATAGAATAAAAAATATACTTATAGTATTAACAATAAGTATGTAAAATAGATGCACTAGCAAATGAGTCACCTAATAGTAGGTCAGTTATGAGAATCAGATGTTACTTAGTGCAATATGGATTATAATCCCTATAAACTATAATTATACTATCCAGTGGTGGGCGGACTCGGCCTCTTATGCGAGAGTTTCCGGGTTCAATTCTGAATGTATTTTAAAATAAGTCACGTAACAGAATTTTTTCCTACGGTATCTAATTATTGTATCTACGGTATCTAAGTATCTAATTATTGAAATGGACAGAAACGTGTTAGGGAAAAAGGAGATTAAATATCAAGACTCAAAAAAGGTCCCACCAATATCAGATGTTTGAAAATTGGATGTTATTTAATTTCACTTTTTTTATAGTCACCTGTGTTTTTGAGATGCTGCAATGCAATGTATTTGTAAAACATAATATATTCGTCAATATTTATACAGTATAATGTTAATAATATATTATAATATAGTCAATCATTTTTTATTAAGCTTAAAACTTTATACATTTCATCTTTTTGAACTATAAATTGGTTGATGAATGAACTGACTAAATAAACTATGCATTAATCTCTAAAACATTTCATAATAAAATTTAAATTAAAATAATTAGAAAAGTTTTGAGATATTCACTTTTTTCCCAAAGCATATTTCTTATAAATTGATTTATTTATAATTTGAAGTCATAGAAGGATAGTCTTCGATTTATGCATATAAAATTCTAAATAAATCACAATCAAATCTGTACTTCCACGTAGTTACATTATGAGTGAAATTTGCGTAAACATTACATGCAATATAAAATATAGAAACTAAAGATGGAACATTTTTTACACAGAATTCGTAAATTAATAGTAACTCTTGCCAAATGGCATCATAATCCCAACTCGAAAGCAAAACCGTATTTCGTAAAAGTTATCCCAAATTCAGTATAATAAAGCTGACATTCGCTCAGCAAACCCAGTGAGAAGCTTATCGTAATGTTACTGACAATGTCAATTCCATTACATGGTTGTGACATTTGCAACAATAACGGTTGTAAATGTTGTAGAAATAGGTGAGGTAGCATTTGTGATGTCACGTCGCTTTTTGTGTGGTTAGTTTGAAAATAGAAAATAAAATAATACAAATAAACAAGCAGAGCTTTCTAGAAATATGTTATAAGATCCTCTAGTGTAGCGAGTATATGGATGTCACTATCACTTACTATCAGGTAAACCTAAGGTCCGTTTGTCCTTTCTTATATATATGTATTATGACGTGTGAGAGTGTTGTGAGTCAAACATTTCCATCTCCAAGTTTCGTTTAACATCGGGCTGCGTTCAATGACAGAAAAAAAAACTCTTCATAAGGATACAAATAAATGCGAATGGCAAGTTATCGAACGATGATGATAACTGCTTTGCAGTCAAATTGGGCCGGCACTCTCGCTCACGGCAAAAATCGGCGTAAAGTGACAGCTAAGCTGTCGCGTTTCGTGCGGTTTGTGAGTTTCCGGTGGCCCATTGAGAGGAAGGGAAATATGTGGATGTTAATGGGGTTTGATAGTCGCAAAGCTTCGACTGTTCGTTTGCCATTCTATGCTAAGAAAAAAGGATGATGATGATGATGATGATAATGATGATGATGATAATGATGATGATGATGATGATGATGATGACGATAATGATGACGATGATGATGATGAAAATGATGGTGAATTTATATATTTATAAAACAGTTATTAGGCATGAGATTAGAGTGCTAGTTAATAATACGTATTTGCTTCACATGTAAGGACGAAATAAACAATGAATGCGCGGTTCAGCTTCAAGTCAAAGAGAATAATTAGCACATTCACGCGCGTCGCGTTTGCCATTTATATTGTAACTTTGAAATTATCCTTGTGTGTATTTAAAATCATAATCATCATTTCATTTAATAATTAATTCTACTTCCAAATTATATTGAAGTGAAACTTCTTTGGAATCGTTGTGATTTCAAACCGGATGCAACGAAAAAAACGGTAAGTTCACGGAGGACACAAATACGAAAGAGCGAGAGAGCAAATGTCGATGTGTATGTATTGCACACAGATTAATACTTGCTTGTATTTGAGCATTTAACGCGTGTTTCATTTCTAACGTGTGTGAATCGCACACACACCTTTTTTATATTTACCTTTTACCTATTTTTTAATATAGAATATTTAATATTATAAATAATCGATTGCATGTACCGTCGGTGCTTAATAGAAATTCATGTTGTAGCCAGTATAATAAAACTATTTTAATACTTTTTTCACTATTTATCTACACTAATGTTATAAAGAGGAAAACTTTGTTTGTTTGGTTGTAATGAATAGGCTCAAAAAGTAAATTACCGATTTCAAAAATTCTTTCACCACTCGAAAGCTACATTATCCACGAGTAACATAGGCTAAATTTTATTTTGGAAAAAATAGGGTTCCGTAAAATATTTGAGTTTTTCGGACACAATGTGTAAAAAATCAACCAGAAAAGTTACTTATTTTGCGTACCTACTAAGATCCCGTTGTAAATCTTAGTTAACGCAGGCGAAGCTGCGGGCAACAGCTAGTTTTACATATAATAATTTATAACGTTTTCAATAAAGTGATTGATACACTGACACCTTATGATGACTGTAGGCCTATGTTCAGCAGTGGACGGATAAAGGCTAATGATGATCACCTAGAAATTGTACTAAAACTTATAGGTATGAAACTAGCAAAATCTTATTGTCTGTAGAAAACCGAAAACTCACTTTCAAGAAATACTGGAACGTGACGAAAAGCAAGTTTCTAAACTTAAAATCGTATTTCAATGAAATAATACAGAGCGAAGCGCTTTATATTTAACACTGATTTATTTTATTATATTCATCATCATCATCATCAGCTTTTATCCATCCAATGCTGAGTATAGGCTTCCCTCAATGAACGCTAAGACGACCGATCCCTGGCGCAACTAACACCGGCCACAGCACTTAGATCTATTTACAGCGCAATATTTCGTTTCTATTGTATCGATATTTTGACATCTTAGAATATTTCATTCGCGAGAGTGAAAGGAAAAGTTAAAATATGGTAAAAAAACCCAAAAATTGTTAAAATAATATTTAGATAGACGAAGAGTTGGTCGGCTTAATAGCCGACTACACGAAGGTCCATCTGGTATTAACCAGTATTGGCCGGTCTGTGCTGAATGCTAGTGGCAAGGGATCGGCCGCCTTGGCGTTCATTGAGAGAGGCCTGTTCAGTAGTGATTCAGCAATAATAATAAATCATGTCAATTTCAAATCTTTTCATAGCAAAGCATTATGTTAATGAATGTACGAATGAAAAGAGAATATATTTAATTCACTAAAGTTTTTGGAACGAATTTCCTTACGGCAGGCTTGGAGGGGATAGAGATTTTGCTGCGCGACCGAACTGAAAAAATGTGATAGTAAAACCATAAGAAAAAATGCGTGGAATAAAACCATTAAATGAGACGTGCGCAGGCGCGACAGTCGCATACACAAGCGATTAGTGTATAATACCTTTCTCTTTCTCCCTCTTTCTTTTCGTTCTCTCATCCCTTCTCTTTCTTAACTTCGTTCCTACCTGGTGTCCCACGATACCACATCATTCTTTTTTCATTCGTTCATTCACTAAAGTTTTTATAGAATACATACGAGTCATAGCAATGTCGAATAAATAGTATTTTGCATTAAAAATGCTTAAACTGAACGGCGATGAAAAGTACAAAGTTGAAAAAACCTTCAGAAGCCGGGTGTTGAACTGGAAAACTGTTAGTGTGTACCGGAAAATATGAACATCTAATTTGCAAGTTTCGAGTTGTGCAAGAAACATATTTATAGCCATGATATTTTCAAGCTGTTCGCTTATCGTATACTGTATATTGTTTTATGGATAAAATTAATATTAATGTACTCGAATAATTAATATAATTTTAGTTGTCCAATTTTCAAGCGAATTTCACTAATTTTCGTACGTACTTACGTACGTAGACGTTTCGGATAGTTCCACTGAGTTTGTTTCGCCGGTTCTTCTCAGTGGGATTGCTTTGGAACTTGTGGTAGACTCAATTGACTTTCAAAAAGATACTTTGATTGTACTATTTTGAATAAAAAATTTTGACTTTGACTTTACAGTTTTTTTGTTCATTAAAATGCTTTAACTTTTTAAAGATTTTGTGTCTTATTTGTAAACATATTTAGATGAAATTAATAATAGTGATATAATATGATAATAAGGGAAACTGCTGTCTTTATTTATCGATTGAAATAAGATATATTTTGTAAGAAATAATAAATCATATATAAATCTTTCGAATCTTTATTTAATTATTGCTATTGTGGATAATACACATCGCAGTAAAAGCATTGCACGTTTACAAGCACCTTTAGAATACGTAAAACGTTCTCAACTAATCTCACGTACGTAGTCACCTTCGACGCCAAAGTGCTTTGTGTGCAAGTGTCGAGCATTCAGCCATGAATAAATTTGTCATTGATTTTTGAACGCTGAGCCAGTTTACTTAGTCGATTTCAAAATATTTATTGGAAAGAGCTGGATACTAAATAAAACGAGCAGCAGTATTTCTCAATTTAAGGTGTTGCCAGTGTGGGCGTTATGCCGCGCGGCTTTCTTACTTCAGATTTCCTGAAATAGGCAACACATGAATAATATCCTGAAAAAGATCAAACTACCGTCTGTTTGACATTTTCACCTCAAAATACCGTCTGTTTGACGATTTCACGTCAAACTACCGTCTGTTTGACGTTGTCACGTCAAACTATCATCTGTAAACCGACTTTACTTTTTCGAAAAATAAAGTCGTTGTTCGTTTGAAGGTATTTTATCTACCTACATATTTGCCTACCTAGTATATAGGATGGTAGCTATTAATATAATTTGATGAGAGACCACGTGGGTACCCAAAAATTATGACGGAGGATGATGATCGCCCAAAAGGAAAAGAAGGCCAAAGTGGCAATGAAGATAGGTCCACCAAAGATGCGCTAAACTGCGCAGTTGTGGTGTATGTAAGCGGTGTGAGGAATTAATTACCCGCTTATGCGTTCCTTCCTTACTCAGTTCAATTGCTTAGAGCAATGAAAATAAATGACACGGCCCTAAATGCACCGGTTTAGCTAAGCCAGTGGTTCCCAAACTTATTTTGTCTACTGCCCACTTTGAGAATAAATATTTTTTTAGCGCCCCCATTTTTTCACCTATTTAAAAACCACTATAACTTCAAATTGAATTAATTAATTATTGTGACCTATATATGTATATTATGTATATTAACGGAGAATTCTAAACGAAACTTTTACTATAACCCGCAACTTGAAACCTGAGCGCAGTAGGTAACATACAACGGTGTTACGCTTATAAAAAAATGAAATAAATGGGAATAATTAAAAATAAAAGATGTAAACTTTATAAATATATTATCGAATAAAAATTGTACAAAGAAAGTTATAAATTAAATTCAGAAAAAAATAGGTTGAGGCCGACTATTAAAAATATGAGAAAATTTATTAAAATTAGCTAATTAAGGTTGTAAGAGGTTGTAAGAGAGCGTGGGTTCGTTATTCCTGATATCAAGTTGGGAGCTAATTTAAAAGAGAACTTAACATAGACTGCGTCCGGTCACGTGCCACGTGGTCCGTGCTTCGTCCAGCGCGCCGTCCCGTCGCTCAGCGTGGCGGTGAGCAGGACCGAAGCCAGCACTGTGGTGTGCGGTCCCCGAAGAGAGAGGTCAGGAGAAGTATGGGATCAGTGATTCCGTGGGGTCCGTGGGTAAATTAATAAGTGGGTAGTGGGATCCCAGCTGCTCTGGTTCCCGTCGTCTGCTTCCTACTGGACCCCGTCCACAGCTACTCGGCCACGCCCAGGATTAGCACCGCACCGACCACGACGGCAACGCCTGGGACCCCACTAAAATATAACGCGGCGCGTGTGCGCTTCTCAGCACTCTCCGGCAGAAAAAGAACGATCGACCGGTCCGAAAGCGGCACGACTCGATTCCAAGACGCTTCACATATCGTGACGTCGTAATATGTCTTGGCCAATAGTGATCGAGTAGGCGAATGAAGAAATTCGCGCGCGGAATATGAATTTAGTATTAAAAAACGAATAAAATCTATGTAACATAATATATATGTTACAATACCCCCCCCGTCAGAGAAGAATTTTGCTTCTCTGGCAAAATTCTGAAGAAGGTAACGCGAGAAGAAACTCTGGCACAGCGCTCGAGAGAAAGAGAAAAAAAAAATCAACGCTACTGATTCTACTTCTCAATAACAAGATAAGAATTGTTAACTCATCCGTAGCCGATCACAAAAGTGCTACGCTACATTAAAAAAAAAAAAATTTAGCTTCACTGCTACGCTGCGCTACGAGATGTAGACAGCGTATCCGATCATACGTCACTCACATTCATCATCATCCAAATTCTCACAAGCAGCGTGCGTTATCTGTACTACACAAACAACGCCCTGACACAAAGAGATATGGTCTACTACGGACACACACTCAAACAGCTACTATAAACCGAAAAATTACATTAAATTTAATATGCCAAAAAGTATTCCCGATGAAGGCTTTTAGCATGTGTGCATATACTATAATAATATAAATATGTGGAATCGCCACCCGTCCCGGAATTAGATAAGCTATATCAGAGTTAATAACTTATGGCGTAGGCTTAACATAATATACAAGTACAATTAAGAGATGTACTCGAGTTATTGCTCAGTGGAATAACTCAAATATATTACCAAAATACATAACTGGCACAAAAGTCCTTGCTCAGTGGAACGACTTGTACCCTAAATACATAATCAGTACATAAGATATGTACCATAACACACAACAATCCATGTCATGTACCTATTGTATATGCACGCTTTAGAGATCATCACCCGTCTCAAAAATTGGAATAAATAGTGTAAATTTTGAAAAAAATAACGTTTTTACTTAGATCATTAATATTATTGACCTAAGGATTATTATATTATTTGATTACTAAAGCTACCTATTATTTTCAGGTCTTTCATATTAATTAGATAAAAAACAATAATTCTATAAAAACAAATTAAAATCTGGCACAAGCCTAAAATAATATAACACCTAACATTTTTACGAATCAAATCTAATAATCCGTCATACGCTAACGTTACTGTTTAATGTTAAAAAATATGAAATACGTTGTACACTAACTCGACTTTAAGCAGAGATAAAAATTTAATATAACGTGTCATCGTGAGTCCTTATTGAAACAAACCCCAGAGATAATACAAAATAATACACAATAGATAACAACAAGTAAACACAAAAGTATCCGATACAGAGGGTATTCGGAAAAAAAGTGAACAAACAAGCCAAGTACAAAGATTACGAGTTATATAACACTTATCACTTATCATTCATTCTTATGATTGAATATTTTATGATTTCATAATTGAAATTTTATATTGTTATAATTATATTCAGTACTTACATTATTTATTATTGTCATTATTTACACTGATGTTGCATTAATTGAAATTTAACTAGATTTTAACACTATATGATTTAGCATTTTAATTTAATATTTTTTAATGATTTAAGTAATACTTTAAATTTTACTACATTTTAATATGAATTGTACTTGGTTTGTTATGTATATAGAGAGAACATAAAACATTTTAAACAGTACACAATTCACAACACATACATTTAAAAAAAACGGGACCATTTCCACACCACCAGACAAACTTAATACCAGGAATATTTTAACCGGTTGGGCGCCATTGTTACGCTTATAAAAAAATTATAATAAATGTGAATAAATGAAATTAAAAGATGTAAACTTTATAAATATATTATCGAATAAAAATTGTACAAAGAAAGTTATAAATTAAATTCAGAAAAAAATAGGTTGAGGCCGACTATTAAAAATATGAGAAAATTTATTAAAATTAGCTAATTAAGGTTGTAAGAGGTTGTAAGAGAGCGTGGGTTCGTTATTCCTGATATCAAGTTGGGAGCTAATTTAAAAGAGAACTTAACATAGACTGCGTCCGGTCACGTGCCACGTGGTCCGTGCTTCGTCCAGCGCGCCGTCCCGTCGCTCAGCGTGGCGGTGAGCAGGACCGAAGCCAGCACTGTGGTGTGCGGTCCCCGAAGAGAGAGGTCAGGAGAAGTATGGGATCAGTGATTCCGTGGGGTCCGTGGGTAAATTAATAAGTGGGTAGTGGGATCCCAGCTGCTCTGGTTCCCGTCGTCTGCTTCCTACTGGACCCCGTCCACAGCTACTCGGCCACGCCCAGGATTAGCACCGCACCGACCACGACGGCAACGCCTGGGACCCCACTAAAATATAACGCGGCGCGTGTGCGCTTCTCAGCACTCTCCGGCAGAAAAAGAACGATCGACCGGTCCGAAAGCGGCACGACTCGATTCCAAGACGCTTCACATATCGTGACGTCGTAATATGTCTTGGCCAATAGTGATCGAGTAGGCGAATGAAGAAATTCGCGCGCGGAATATGAATTTAGTATTAAAAAACGAATAAAATCTATGTAACATAATATATATGTTACAACGGCGCTTAAGGTCTCAAGTTAACTCTTACGGGCTCCACCTGCCAATAAGAATGATTATTGAAACACAACTTTATAGTATTAAAACAGAGTATCTTTTTTTAAAAATATAACTAAAATAATCAATCCTTATATAAAAACTAATGTGAAGGATGAATCTGATGCTGTTTAATAAGTTTGTTGATATCAGGTTCCAATTTACTCAAGAACAGTCGCAAGTCGCCACGTTCGGTAACAAGCAAACGATTTCGCTTTTTAGTAAGCAGTGTTGTCACAGCACTAAATCCACGTTCACACAAATATGACGATGGGAATGCTATCAAGAATCGTTGAACGATCGACGACGACGACGAATCCAGGGTACAATTGCGGGATCGGTTTTTGTAGCCAAAATTCTTGGTAACCATTTTTGAACTTGATTTTTATTTCCTCGTTTGTTGTCAATTCTATAAGTTCTTCTTCCAGCTGAGGTGACATTGCTGTGTTGACATTTGAAAACGGATCCAACACCCAGTCTGGTATTTCCAAGTTCAAAATGTCCTGGTATCGTTCGATGAAGTCAATGTGGAGGTTTTCCAAATGTTGGCAGTAGGCAAACAATTCGTCGTTACTGCATGATACTGATAAATTTGGAAAATTGTGAAACTCACGTCTGCCCAGATTCTTTTTGTGTAGAAGCAGTTTGGCTGCGAAAGCAGCAACGACGTTTTTTGTTTTAATTAAATTTAGTTTATCGCCTTGCAGTTGGAGATTCATGTCGTTGAACAATTTATACAGGTCTGTCATGTAAGCTACATAATTTCTCTTTCTCATCGCAAAACTTTTCCAATGTATTGAATATGGTTTCACCTTTTGTATCGGTCTCTAAATTTCTAGCAAATAATAGTTCTTCACATCTTTAATAAACCTCACGTAAGACAACAACAATGCTTCATTAGTTGGTAAAGTGGACTCATCGAGCTGAATTGAGAATTGACTTGTCCTCTGGTGATCGCACAATGATTCTTCAATGTTTTCAGCCATTTCATCAATTCGTCTTTGCACAGAATTATTACTCAAAGGAATTTTTCGGATAATATCTGCGGCCGGTTTATGAAGCACAGTAGTTATTACTTCATTTATTGCTGGCAATATTAACTCTTCTCCGATGTTATGTGGTTTGCCTTTTTGAGCAATTAACAAAGAGATATTGTACGAAGCTCGAAGTCCGTCGTCATCTTGCTTAGCAGCCGCCGAAAATAGTTTTGCTACACTTGACTGTGTATTATGCTTCTTCTCTAGGTCTTGAAAATATGCTACATTCTTGTCTTTCTTATCTGGGTGCATTTTATTCAAATGATCTTGCAGCCTTGAAGGCTTCATTGCTTCATTCGAAAATGTTTTTAGACATAGAAGACACAAAGGCGACGATGGGTTTGTGGGATTTTCAATAAATCCGAATTTAATATATTCCGCACAGTATTGCCGTCTCTTCTTTTTTACTTCCGACATTGTTTTGCATTGAGAAATACGTTCAACTTCGCGAGTAGTGTAGAGGAGGTGTAAGTAGTGCTCATCTATTGCGCGCGAGACCACAAATGAAAATAAAATAAATATTACATTGTTTATATAGAAATGCTTAAGCAGCACGCACCGACAGGAATAAAACAAACATGCATAAACTCGTTAATCTCATTCGACGCTCAATCGTACTCAACAAGTCCGAACAAGTATTCAATGAATCATCCGACTGCTACAGGAATGCACAATTCGGGTTATTTAACAAAAACTTGTTAAAACATGATAGATATCTACGAGTACTAATAACTATTAAAATGCGAAAGTGTGACTGTTGCCTTTTTATTTGTGTCTACTTTCATTACGAAACGGAGCGACCGATTGACGAGAATAGAATCGAGTTTGAGCAATCTTTTAATTCATATTAGTTGATGTTCACAAGTTGTTGTTGAGAGTCGAGAGCTCTTGCAGTTAAGAGGTTGTTTAAGAGGCCTACTAGCTAAATAAAATTACAAATCACCCCAAGACACAACGCCCCCATTTTCTTTCTGGGTCTCTTACCGCCCCCCTTGAGACCTGCAGCGCCCACAAGGGGGCGTTATCGCCCACTTTGGGAAAGACTGAGCTAAGCTAATCGAAAATAAAAGCTACAAAACCAACAACTAATAATATTATAACAACTATTTTAACATCTTTACGGCGATATGAAAGCCGTACATTATTTTTAAATGCAAGCTTGTTTAAATATACTTTCTTGCTACTTTATTTTAACTGTTAGATATTGTACTAACATCCTACTTCCTACTAATATTATAAACGCAATGGATTTTAATGAAATTTTACAGCAAGCTTACGCACCAGAATAACACACAAGCTATAACTTATCCATTTACTTCCACGAGATTGGTAAGGACGGGTAAAATTGCAGGATTAACAAACCAGTGTACAATAAACAATAATAGTTATGTTGGGGGTAAATACAAAACTACTGGAAAATATACAAATTATTAGCTTTAAGTTTTAGATTTACAACATCTAAATTCTAGTATTTGTACTTACAAATGAAGTCACAAAGTCAGCTTATGTAAGTGCTAACGTTTCAAAGTCTGATCTTTTAATCCTCTTGAAGTCTTGTAACGTTGATTAGATGTTTACTTAAGCTTTGCTTTTTTACATTTGCTTAGGATCTCGTATTTCAATTTACAGAAATTACCTTCAAATAGGTATGTAAATTGGAATATGTATAAATAAATTACAAGGACTATAACCGTTAAATTTTGATGACATTATTTGTCTTTTTTATATTGTTCTACACTAATATTATAAAGAGAAAAACTTTGTTTGTTTGTTTGGTTGTAATAAATAGGCTCAAAAAGTAAAGGACCGATTCCAAAAATTCTTTCACCATTCGAAAGCTACATTATCCTAAGGCAAAATTTTATTCTGAAAAAAAGGGTTCCGTAAGATATTTGGGTTTTTCGGACACAAGGTGTAAAAAATCAACCAGAAAAGTTACTTATTTTGCGTACTAAGATCCCGTTGTAAATCTTAGTTAACGCAGGCGAAGCTGCGGGCAACAGCTATTGTAATAAAGATGCAAACAAAGAGTCGGACTCCTATGGTGATAAACGACGCTTAAGCATCCCTTTTGTTCCTAATCCTGCCGCTTCTCCCAATGAGCTACGAAAAACTCTCAAGGCGCATGAAATTCGACAGCATAGCCGCCACTTTACGCTGGTATTATGTGAGCGAAAGGTACAGCCCCGATCGTGCCGGCCCAATTCGGCTGCAATTCAGCGTGGCACTACCTCTTACAAAAATAACGCTCCACGTTTAAATTACTAATACTCGAAACGTCGGAAGCATTAAAAAAAATAACGAGCCAATATAAAGTTCGTAGAAGTGTTATCGAAACTCCCATAAACATAAGAAAATGGTTTCATTTATAAATTCATAAAATCGAGGCAAAGTAACACAATTTAAGTCTATAAAATGTTTAAAGAAAACGGGGAAAATTAGAGGTTCCATATTTTTTTTAATTTGGTAGACGAAACTCATGGTACATTATTAGCCTTGCCCACTAATATAAAAAAATACTAACGACTAGCCAATATAGCTAGTCACTAAAGGAGGCGAGAACTAGTCTTAAAGCGAGACCAACGAGAGCAAACCGCCTGTGATAACGTTTAATTTTGTCTACAGCGTCCAGACGCGTGTGGCCCCTGGCCGCACGTTCTCCCACGAAATAGCTGATGTCAACCATCTTAAGGCGGAACATCTTGCCCACAGAACGAACTAGTAATGGTAAAATCGGCTAGGAAATGATAATAAAGATGATAGCTACCGTGCGTTGCCTATCCATATAACTGCTTTTCGGTGCTAGTAATAACACTACCTGTCCAAAACACAGCACGACTGTTTACGAGATTAATATAAAGAACAAATTTTAACTCCTTTTGTTAATTAAATTTTAACCTTCTTTTAACAGCCATAAAGATTAATATCCAAAAAAAAAAAATTATAGCGTAAAAAATCATAAAATATTTACTCTATGAAAATTTCTTAAGACACTTCTGTAGTATCTGATTTTCCTAATTTATTGTAGAGTTTGGACGATGTTTTGATATTAAAAACTCGCTTAGATGGAAATCGGTTAAAATTTAACTGAAGGAAACTTTCAGAATATTCTTGACAAATTTCTTAACAGTAATAGAACTGCGCTCTTAGTTTACTCCTTCCTTATAATATCTTCGGGTCTTCACTCGCATGTTTCCCATTCCCACGAGTATAAATTATAGCATAATAATTGTAAGCTATATTATTGTAAAAAAAAAAGTAAAGTATCAACCCATTATGTCCCACTGCTGGGCCCGTGCCGGTGAGCGAGCGATGGTCTTGTGTTTGGGGTGCACTTAGAAATTAGAAAAACCCATTTCAACGCACACTTTGGGGGCGTCAGGATCGAACCCGGACCTCTCGCATAAGAGGCCGAGTCCATCCACCACTGGAGCATCGTAGCTCATATCGCTCGATATATTTTTTTATTATATAAATTTATTATTTTATTTTTATATGAGCGACGATGGTCCAGTGGTGGACGGACTCTTATGCGAGAGGTACCGGGCTCGATCCTGACCCGTCCGTGTGTGCCTAGAAATGGGTTTTTCTAAATTTCTAAGTACACACACGAGACCATCGCTCGCTCACCGGTGAAGGAAAACATCGTGAGGAAGCCTGCATGCCTGATGAGATTGAAAGTCTTTGAAGGTAAGTTCACCAACCCGCACTGGGCCAGCGCGGTGAACTATTGGCCCATTACCCTCCTCGCCTGATTTCGAGGAGGAGACCCGTGCCCAGCAGTGGGACATAAAGGGTTGATACTATTATTGTAAAGCTGTATCAAAATCCGTTCAGTAGTTTATGCGTGAAAGAGTACGAAAATATTGCATAATCATACATCCATAATTCTTACAAAATTTCATGTTTATGATATGGCTACGACTTATTCGTTACAACTGAAGTTTAGTATGAATTTAATTTACACAGAAAACATTTACTACAATAATAAATATCTTTTTAGCTTAGTAATTTAATCTTGACTATATTTTTATTGGGGTAGGTCGACTTGGCGTTTATTGAATGAAACCTATGTTCAGTGGTGAACGGAAGCTGATGATGATAATGATGATGATGTAACAGATATAATATTTAAAATTAGAAAAAAAAAAACAAGTTTAATAATAAAATTTATTATAAAAGTTATTAGTGGAAATATCGTATATAAATGTATAAGACTAAATGGTGTGAGCAAGTGTAGGTAGAACCAGCAAAGGAAAAAAAATAGGTAAGTCGCCTTCAATGACGCTTCGGATGGGCCTAAGCGCCTTATTATATTCATCAATATAATGAGGCAAGCGGCCGCGAGGTCGAACGCCTACACGGTGGACAGACCTGATAAAGGCTGTGACACTAACCAGCAATGTTCCCGAAATACTGAAGATCGCAACAAGCGGAGGCGTATTGCGGGAACTAATGCAGTTTCACCACATCATCATGAAACCATGACCACTCTGTAAAGAGTGCACAAGTAGAGAGAGAGATATTCATCAATAACCTTTTTTTTGCGAAAGCACGTATGGCGTTTATTAAGTTTTGTCACTCTCATAAATTATAAGAGTACGCTCGTCGAATAAACCTCATCAGATCATGGCTGCCCCTTCTCACCAGCGCTACTCTTATCTCCAGTCATCATGTCCAATGAGAGGATTACTGGGAGCTATAAAAGGTTAAATTCAAAAAAGCTACACTATGGTAACTGAGCCCCTGAAAGAACTGCTTCATTATTATATTGATTTATATATAAACAACGCAAGTGATAAAGTGTTTTAGGCGCATATTTGTCACGTAGCGTTTGTGACGCTGTTTCCATCATACCTCACAAACTCAATTTCTTTACAATTCCCCGACAATCACTAACAAAGCTCGCCGCTTTCAATGGACAAACGTTAGGCCTTTATACACCCATAGCAAATTGGTTTTGTGCTTCAATAGACGATTGTATTCAGCAATTATAATCCTAATTATAGATGATGTAGTGGTCACAAGGGAGGTCACAGGTTAAATATGATTGAGGTTCTTCTTATATGTGTGTATTTCTTTTGTTTGTTAGATAGTAAAATTAGCCCTACGCCCTAACCCTATACGGAAAGGGAAAGACCGAAGAAAAGATGGCTGGACGGGATAAGTAGAGATATGAGGAGTGTGGAGTGACGCGGGGACTATTATATAGTCACGGCCGGGAAAATTTAATATAGCCTAAGGTTATCATGGACAGTGTAGCTTCCCAACAGTGAAAGAATTTTTCTAATCGGTCAAGTAGTTTGGTAGCCTATTCAATACAAACAAACAATCAATTATTTTCTCTTTATAATAATATTATATAATAGTATAGATTCATAAAAATATTACACAAAAGAGTACACGACAAAGATAAATATTGTACAAAAATAAATGAAAATTGGAATTGTAGAACATTTTCTAAAACTTTTTTCCAGCGAATAATGGCCGACACATAAAAGGTGTAGCTTAGTATCTCTTTGTAGTTGCTGTAGTTGACAGTGACACGTGGATGTGGGACAAAACTTTATGTTGATAAGCGGAACAGTTTTTGCAGCGGAATTCTATGTTTTTTACGTTGCTCGGTTGGTATCATCATCATCATAGGCCACAGCATCTTGTCAGATTATTGTTATAGTGTCATCGGGTAACAGTCACGAAGTTCTTAGGATTCTGGAAGTAGGTATCGTTTGTGAATAAAATTTGGTTTCATCCAGATTCTTCGTACATATTATTACACACAATTTTACTGTGTACCTTTATTCGAAACACAGTAAAATTTTGCGAGGAATTAGAAGAAATATCAATGGCCAAATGGCCTAAAGAACTTCTACTCATCGCAACTTAATTTTTATTGCTTCCTCCATTTTATCTATGGACGCTTTTACACCACATAAATCTGATCCCGTGGTAAGTACTCGAAGAGACTTGTGTTACAGGTATTTTATCTGACTCATTAATATCAAATATATCATTATTTTTACCAATAACTTTTAATATACATAATGAGATATTTATTCTAATTTTGAAATATACTTTGACTACAAAGTCGGACATTATTACAGAGAAATAAAAATATGTTATAAATACTCTATATTCTGCAACAATACTGAAATAACCCTATTAAACTTAAAATCTAGATAGTGTTATACAGGAATTATTTCCAAGCGAAAGGATTTTAAGATTACCAAGAAATTGTAGAAATTGTTTCAACAAGACTCCAGAGCCACTCTTGTTTAAAAGTATCTTGACATGAACAATGTATACTCGTCAGACCTGACTCGAGACCTCTCGTAAACAGAGAGACAAGGGAGACAGAATGAACCTGAATAGTAGACTGTATTCTTATATGCACTCAGATTAGTTTTGTTTAAGTGATAAGCATTTGCTTTGTGTTTTTAAAGGAATATTCAAATGTGTATTATTATTATGAGCTATACTCTCCGGTATAGAATACTAAACTTTAAAACTTTAAAACTAAACTTTACTAAACGCTTCGAATTTATTCAATTGCAAAAAACGCTAACGCCGTATTGTGGTTGTAAAAAATTGACAAACGCTCATTCAAAACCATGAAGTATATGGTTTTGTTTGTTAAAACGTCATTCTTGAAAAGGGCCCGTTTTTATTCGTTTAGCGTTTGTGCCACTAGTAAAATAATAGATATTTAAATTAGTTAGTATTCTTAGTAGATATTATGTAGTTTAAATTGAAAATAATGGTGCACAGTGAAAAGCAGCTGACTGTATCTTTCAACACACACTTGGTACATTCGGCGGACCCGAGCTCACTAGATCGAGCCTTTCACCACAGAGTGCAACGGATCAGCCACACTCACAGCCATAGAAATCTAAATGACAAGGTTACCTTATTTCAAAATGTGTGGTAGTCCAAAAGAAGTTTTATAACGATCTTAGTATATTTGGAGATGTTTATAGGATCTCCAATAAATTAGTATATACGCTACCCAGCTGCAAATTCACGTAAAACTTTTCTGTTAGATTTTTTATCAAATTCAATGTGAAATTATTTATGAACATTTTGAAACTTTTTGGTCCGTCGGGAAATATTGTTTCCAATATTTTTAATATCATTTTTTGAGTGATGGCTATTTTTAGTGTTATATACATTGTTTGCATAATACAGTATGTAGCTAGTCAGCGTTGGATGTGAGTAGCAAGGGATCAGTCTTTGGGTTCATTGAGGGAGGCCTATGTTCAGTGAATGGATAACAAGTAATGATGAAATAACGATATCTATTATTAAAGCATGTCCAATCAGAGCCGTAAATAGGGCAATGCCACCGGTGCCCAGGCACAAAGCGTAGACTCTGTGGGGCGCCAGAATGGCCAGACCAGGGAGGACTATTATTTTTTTCGGTTTGCTAAGGGCGCAGTTATAGAATCTCGCACAGGGCGCCAAAAAGGCTATTTACGGCTCTATGTCCAATTTCGGATGCAACGTTACAATTTTGCAAGATAACCTACTATATAAATATGGTACACGTTGTACGTGATTACGTCAACAGGCACCTCTATTTTTTATGTTTCTAGATTAATGTTCTTTATTGCACCATACTTGGCAAAATATGGATGAGACAAGTTTTTTGTAATAGGAGATTTTTTTTTTTTTTTTTTTTTTCGAAAGGTCTAGACTTTTAGGCCAGATGGCCTTTAAGTTCAATCGGTAGGTAGGTGAGCAGATGGCTCACCTAGCCATCTGCTCACCTACCTACCGATTGAGCTGTAATAGGAGAAGATAATCGACTGTAACGTGATCCTTGTTACGTACCTTAATAATAGCATACGCTATTTTACGGCATTTTAAACTGGACTCAAATTGCTTTTTGACTAATATGCTAATAACACACCGTTCTATTCTTTCTTTATAAGCAACAGATCTTTCATTTGCTCTATAAAAATATAAAGAACATAAGACTATTTTTATTTTTAAGTAATACAAAATGTATTTCAAGAAAATATTGCCAGAATATGCTAGTACTGAAATGACTAATAAACATAAGTGCCTTCAATTTACATAAATATGGTAATACGTGGATGCTGTAGCAGTATGTCGTTACAATGTAAGATGTCGAGTTTTGAGAGGATACTTAGAAACTTGTAAAATATATTTCTAGTCATTAACGTGGGTATGGAGTATAAATTTATAAATAATCCTACTAATATTATAAATGCGAAAGTTTGTGAGGATGTTTGTTACTCTTTCGCGTAAAAAGTACTAAATGGATTTTGATGAAACTTCATAATAATATAGCTTATACATCAGAATAACGCAAAGGCTAGAATTCATCCCCGTATTCCCACGGCAACGCGGGGCGCTGCTATACTATATATAAATGCCGTTGTAAATCTTAGTTAACGCAGGCGAAGCTGAGGGCGACAGCTAGTAATGTAATAAAGCAACTGAGTATTATTAAATGCACTAATTTCTAAAAGTAATTATTTATCACATTTGAAAAATGTTATGTGGTATTTTTGAGAACTTTTCTATATTTTTCAATTTAAAGTTTTCGACAAGTGAAGCCACCAAGAAAATCTAGCGTCAGAAAGGTTGGATTGACTTGGATTTTTTTATAACTGCTCCTGACTTCCATAAATAGCAGTTATTATTAACAAACCGTTCTACGTTATGTATGTATAGAGGGTGTCAGATTAGCTTATACTTTTTTTATAGAGCCTTAAAAAGTTAGGTTAAACATGATAAAGTAAAAATGTAAATTAAATTTCCATACAAAGTGTATGGCAACGACAGGTTAGTTAACTATGTAGAAAATATCAAAGAAAGTTATAAAATACCACATGTGCTCTACTAACTTTATGTTTACACAGTGAAATATGTAATTATGTTTCGTATGCCATTTAACCTCTTCATTACCATTAACACAATTGTCAATATCATTGGCATCATTGTCATCATTATCATCAACACCACTACCATTATCATCATCATTATTAATGATGAAGTCATGGACAGGAATAAAAGTGCTTTGCTGATCTATTAGGACCTGTTCTCGCGAGCGCTTTTATACCAAGCGTTAAAAACATTTGGATGTAGCAAATGGATATCCATGTATTTAATATTTTCACACGAAAGCGTTTTTAAAGCGCGACAGTTTTTTGTCGTCCTGTTCGATTTTCGACTTTGAGTGTTGAACGCTAATCGAATAGAGTATACTAAGCTCATAACTTGAGCCAACGTCGGGATTTAACGTGACACTTAAAAGGCATTCGTGCGTCTTTCGTCGCTCTTCGGAGGTCGCCGACGATTCCTCCATCCACAGACGATGAATCTTGCAGATCTGGAACCATTAAAAAGCGGCCCAAGACGCTAGCAGTGGTTTTATTACAGATAGCGTACTCCTAGGTACCAGCCCCACATAGTATCACGATATTAATAAAAAAGAACATTCATCTGGTTAAACATTTTTTAAATCGTATAATTAGTTTCAAAAACAACATCCAACCTTACAGAGGTAGCGTACCCTGTAATATTAAAATATATAGCTATCAAATTCGGAGGAAATGAATAATATACTATGTGCACACAGTTCAAGATTGAATCCTAACCGTGCTTCGATGAATTCACCAAAGGTAAAATATAGGCAAGGTAAAGGCTTATTGCTGTAAGCCTTTAAAAGCCTCAGTGCATTAGAGCGATTGGTAAATGGTAATATACGTTCTTGTACGTTACCATAGTAATTCGAATTCGAACAGTTAAAGATCGATAGAAGAACGTACAGTGAAGGATCGAATTTAAAATCGAGTTTGAAACGCAATATTATTACCAAACTGGCCTAATGAAAGAGCATTCCTAAAAGAGCGTTATTATTGACAGAAGAACGATCAAAAAGAAGAAAGAAGAAAGCTCATTCTGGAATACGGAGGGTCGTTGACCTAGGCGCTACGTCACGACGCTACAACATCGTATATCGAAGACAACTTTTCACTGCCAAGTGTATTCACCGTGATGCTCGACAACGAGCACTGAACTGGTCTCCTTCTGCGAGACAGTAAAGTCCCAGAAGAAAGGTTCAAGGCCTCTCCTGCAGGTGACGAAAGACGAAAGGGAACGCGTAGAAGGAGCTACTTAATGCACCTCTCCTATAACGGCTCTGCAGTCGTGTCTGGTTAATGTTGGAAAAGAGGAACTCGGAAAATCTTTTGCTTTCGAACTTTCGAAAGAATTTCTACGAAATCTTTCCCTGCTTTCTTTGATAGTCTTTTCCGTACGTGGAAGCCAAATCTTTTCAGGAGGAGGTTTCATTGTCACCTATCAAGAACAATACTAATATTTGACTAATTCCAAGCGTAATGGTTCAATACTGTTATTGACTAGCCTATAATAATAATTGGTCTGAAGGTTAGTGATCTTGATTGAGAAACCAGAAGATGATGGCTTTAATTTCCACCCGGGAAAAATATTTTTGTGATGAGCATGATCGTGTTTTGTTCTGTGTCTGGACGTTATTGATTTATAAAATAAATAACATAAAAAGGTATTTAGAAAATATGATAGGTCGTGTTGGTGTTATCCCAACATATTATTAATATTATTACATGACCTACGAGTACTTTATGTAACGCAATCACAAAGATTCGGTTTCTTTTCGACCCATTCGACAAAATAGTATATTTATATACATATATTGTATGTAATAACTTTTCACAGGTAAGCTTTCAATTCTTAAAAATATTTTGTAATGAATTATATTAAAATATATTGTTTATCTTTTAAGGGCCTGTTTCACAATCTCCCTTCAAGTTCCCTATAGGCTATTGGCAACATATTTGACAGATGTTTGACAGATACACCATACTCTATCTGTCAAACATCTGTCAAATATGTTGCCAATAGCCTATAGGGAACTTAAAGGGAGATTGTAAAACAGGCCCTAAATAAAATAATAGAACCTTGTGCTCAAATGCTCAGTTTTGTCTGATTGTGAAAATATTTTCTCCCATTTTATTGTCCCCACCGATTAATATTAAAACAGTTGCTACTGATATTTATGTATTTAAATAAATAAACATGCTCGTAATGTAACAACTTTAAATAAGCATACCCACAATTTACCACATATTCATTTATTATTGCTAAATATTAAATATTTAACAGCGGCCGAATAATTTCGCGTTTCCGGTAAACTGTTTTTCTACTGACAAACTGTGTGATTCGAATTATGCCTCTAGACAAAGGACTTGTATCCAGTTTTTGATAAATTTTAAAAAATATATATGCCTCATTTCTTAAAGAGCGCTTGTATGAAGACTATAGTTCTATATAATTATTCTAAGTTGTAACAATATTTATAGCCACACAGTGTGTATATTGTAATGGATGGATCTTGAGTCTTACCTTTACGAATGTTATGAGACCTACATTCTTCCTAAAATGTTATGATTCAATATCCCAGCCCAGCAGTGGGGCATATAAGGGTTGTTTCTTTACTTTTTACTTTTTATGAACAAAATATAAAACATTATTTTATTCGAGAACCGATGGTTGTGTTTCAGTCTACATTTCCAGATGACGTTCGAACCCTTTATCTTGATGGACGTGTCCTTAAAGAGCCCTAAATTTCCCTTCAGGGAGATTCGTTGACCAGAATATCTTATTTTGGATAGAAGTACAAACTCATCATTTACATATTTTTATCTTTTTAATGTTTTAAAAGTTAAATGTAGATTTCTGTCTGGCAATGAAAGGCTAGCCATAAAATTAGCGTAATATGATATTGTTTTCATTATAGACTTATTTAATACACTGTTCTATGTATCAAATATATTATGTGCATATAGTATACTCATAATATATTATCAAAGAAACGATTAAATGGAAAAAATTGAGGTTGAGGAGAAATAAAAAGTAGAGAGTAGAGAGTTTATATTTTACAGCTAACTAACATGAAAACAAACAACGAAGCTTTCAGTGTTTTAGCGAAAGCATGTTGATGTTTTACAAGTTAAATATTTGTCAAAGCTGCCAGCTTCTAGATTTTTTCCCAAAATACTTGTTAAAATTTCCAGACTAACCTGACATGTTAATATTGATTTAAATGATTCTTGACTAGAGTTAGACTAGTTTTATGAGAATTATCATCACTACTACTACTTCTACATCTAAATCTCACTTAAACGGAAAACTAAATAAGCTAGCTCCACATATTACTTCATACGAAAGCTTAGAGGAGTGCTTCCAGAAAGTTCCGAACAACTGAGTTTATCAAAGTACGAGAGTATACACCAAACGTCGATACCATATTATAGTATTTTAACAAAACCTTTTAGTAATGAAAACTAATATTTATGTATTTTATTGTGTATCTGTATAATCTTATAAATCGATAAACGTCACCTACAGGCACGAAAAATTATGACTCATGCTCACGTTCCGGCTGAGTCGAGCGCGCAAGCGAGAGCGCAGGACAAGCGATAGAGAGGCACGATGGGCCTAAGCGGCTTGAGACGCATTACGACACTATCACGTAAAACCATTATCCATATTATGAACTTTAATATTTTGGATATTTTGCATATTATGATCGAATTGCTTACTTATAAAGGCTCTATATTAATTATTACCTAAGTTCCCTGGTGGATAAAAAATTAAATCACTCAATGTTGCCCGGTTTTGATAGTTTTAAATCCTACCTAATATAATAATAATAATAAATATAGTAATAATCTTTATTCGAGTAACTAAAGACTCAAATTGGTTAGTAAGCAAACATTTCTTAGTATGTTAGTAGTATTTTTTTTTAATATACTTATATATATATATATATATATTTTTTAATATTATTATTATTATAGGGAACCGAAGCCGAAGGCCGAAGCCAAGTAAATAAAGCGTGTGGTGTGTTACGATGGAGTGTGGTGTTGTGTTATTTCGTTTTCCGCTATCTGCATAAACTTTCTCACTATCCTGGAGGTGTTTAGTATGACGGCTTTTTGTAGGGTGATATAGTTGGATTCTTTTAGGTCTAGGAGCTGAAGGTTATGTTTAAGATGTTTGGGAATTACACCGGTGGTAGAAATTATTATTATTATTATTAAAAACTTTGCCCCATACACACGGATCATTGCCGTACCATTCATAATTCATTCATATCATAATGTGAATGTGAATTTATTACGCTTTTAAGCTTGAACCGAAAAAAACGTATCAAACAATTATTTCACTAATAGAAAGCGACATTATCAGTAAGTAGCATACACTATATTTCTACCCTGTACGAATACGAAAGTGGGATTTATGTGGGTAAAAACACTTGAGTAAGCTTGTATTGAACTGTTTTACCTAAAATTTGTTACGATATCTTGATAAACGTTCACGTTCCAAAAGTAATTACTACTACTAATTAAGGTCGCAGATAAGTAGTGACATAGTTCTTGACAATAAAAATTACGTAGCTCGTAAATTGTTCTAAGCTAAGTTTATCCTTGTATCAGATAAACCAGTAAGCGGTTTCTTCGTTAAGCTGTTGCATTTGTTTGGTGTATCTTGAATTAAAGATATCTAATAAGTTATTTAAGTTGATAGCCGAGTGTTTACGTATCATTTGACAAATTTTATTTATTGTACGTATATTTTATTTATTATAAGTACATTGTTTTCTACACTAAATTAATTACAATTAAAGATCCTAATCAATACAAAGCTAGGTTGTTTTATGAGAAAGCACCAGAAATATGCCCATGCTCGCACCGCCCATCTAACATAGTTTTAATGAGATAGAATAACTTACTTCTGTGCGCGAAAAAAAACAAAAGATTAATGAAAACAAACGCGTATGCGGCATAAGCATTGTAAACAAATCATATCAAATAAACAACTTATGTAAATAAAATTATTTTTCCAATTCACTAATTGTGTTAATTGGAAAAAATAATTGGAAATAGCATATCTAACCTTTTTGAAATTTTCGAAGTATGATTACTTATAGTTCCGGAATAAGTAGCAAAAAAATGCCCAAAAAACTCCAAAGTGGAAAATTGCACGCGTAAAATTTAAGAATATACAATGGTTTCAATTTAGTGGGGGGGGGGGCTCGGTATTTTGACATTATCTACGAATGTCTTGTTTGCGAAAAGTCGTGAAGAATCAGTCGTCTTGGCGTTTATGGAAAAAGACATGATATAGATAAATATGTACTAAAATTGAAATAATATTTATTGCTCATCATTTTGAACAAGTCTTATAACATCACTCTCCGGCGTCTCCCCTTATTTGGATACCACTTCAAAGGCCAACATTATGCATCACCAATGCTCATTCTTTGATGGCACAACCCCAAACAAACAGATGAATGCCCTCAAGCCGTTTATTCGGAATTTATTTATATTTACATTTTATATACTTAATACCTTCGTGGTGTCTTTGCGTGGTTTTTGGTTATTGTATAACAATATTAAAATTATTTATAAGTATCATGTATATTCCTAATATTTTTATTAATACGTTTTATTTAAAATAATATAATCATCGACAAGCGACGATGGTCCAGTGGTGAATGGACTCGTCCTCTTATGCGTGAGGATCTGGTTTCGGTTCTGTTTTTTCTAAATCTCAAGTGCACCCCAAGTACGAGACCATCGCTAGCTCATCGGTGAAGAAAAATATCCCGAGGGTTTCCTCGGGATATTGTGTTATGCATGTTTCATGCATGCCTGATGGATGAGAAAGTCTTTAAAAGTATGTAAAGTTCACCAACTATGGCTCATAAGCCCTTTCGCCTGATTTTGAGGAGGAGACTCATGCCCAGTAATGGGACATAAATGGTTGATACTTTACTTTTTTACTTACTAAATATAATAATCATCATCATCATAATTATCGACTCTTTTCCCGCCTATGGCTGGAGGTTGTTTTCAATAAACACTGAGAATGTAAATGTCAATCACATAAATTAATAACCAGTAGCTGGACGACTTCTGACGATGATTGTGTTGACTCAATCAGTTAGTGAAGTTGAATGATGATTTCGAAACATCATTAATTAGGATGAGGTCAGGATGTAATTTACGACACGTAAAATCATCGTACGCTTGCGTTGGACCGAAAATGAGTTTACCCCATTGTCATATTATTCTTTGAATGTATTTTATAATTATTTTAAACAATAAATCTTTCATTTTAACCCAATGCTGACGATTTATCTTAATAAAATACTACCGAAAAAAGTTTTTATGCTACAAAAAAATAACAAAATGTCTGTAGAGCTTTACTGTTTGTGATCCAAACATTATTAGAAATTATTTTTGTTCACATTGACACACGCTAAATACCCTCTTATAATCAGCTGGTTGCCATCACAAGTGCTTAAAAGGTTAATAAGATACGTGATGTTAGTGTTAAAAGCGTGTATGAAAGATTTTCATTAAATGATAAATCACTCTGTAAAATGCATAAGTTATCATCATCATCAGCTTTTACCTATCCACTGCTGAACATAGGCCTCCTTCAATGAACGTCACGACGACTGATACTTTGTCACTCACATGCAACATGGATCAGTCACTGCACGTATCTCCATCTGACCAACCAGCAATTACGTTATCCTCTCGGTCATCTGTTCTCCTGAGTGTGTGACCAGCCCAGACTCTAACAAGTTTATTTTTCGCGTGATATCGGTAACTTTAGTTCTGTGGCTTATAAATTACGTCTGGAATATATTAATTTAATCTCTGGGGTTAATGGATTCCATAATATATATTTCCTACACCGAAATTATCACTTTGCACTCTTTACGGATTTTTTCGCGGTCTATTAACATTTTTATATGCGATACGATTTTTTACAATTTTCACATACAACGTTCTAACTTACATACTTATTCGAAACTATCGACTCCCTTTATTTAGTCCGTCTACTTACCCCGAAATGATTTATTAACACAACCCTAACAAAACCACGCTAACAAACAATAGATACTATATAGAAAAATACTTTTTGTCGCCAGACTCGCCACGCTCCATTTCTATCATTTTTGTCGCGTAATCAATAACACATCAATAGATTTATTTAGCCTCAAGCAACTTCTATATGAATTTAATATTTATTAGGATGTTGAGATGAGTCTCACGTTTTGTAATAACTCTATATTATTCGAATGTTTCTATATTAATCGAAATCAACTGAATAATTTAAGTGACTTTGTAAAGCTGTGTTATGATTCGTTGACCCTGGTTGCGCTCGGTCCCCACCGTGGTTCAAGCCTTGTTGTGGCGGTGGGTGACCCCAAAACCTTGGGCGAAGCGAATTGAGCCGATGCTAGGGGGCTCTTTGTACCCCTCTTATAAGAAGAGGGGACAACAGTGCGGGGCAACCGCTCTGTGGAAGTGGTGTCGGTCCCCTGAGGGACTGACTAGCTGTCGAGGGTCCCTGTTGCTTGTAGATCCGGGGCACCTTACCAAAGGCGGCATTGGTGGCACTCGCCGGGTTTTAGTGGGTAGAGCTGCGTCCAATTACCATCTTTCGGGTGCAGTGAGTCCCACATACCCGCCTGGGGAGACCCACTTCCCAGCTGGATGCGTCAGTGCATTTCCCGGCGTAAAAAAATTGCATTTATCAACAGAAAATTACATTGATGATAATATCTCGAAATCGTTTCATATGATACATTCTATCTCCTTGCAATATTTTATCGACATTTGATTGGTCGTATGGGTGTGAACATAAAAAACAAAACATTTTTGTGAACAAAAGTTAAGTGTTTCTGGGTTCATAGATGTGTATTAAAAATGTGTATTATATAATAAAAATCTTAAATATATGTATTAATATAAAACGTATTAAATATTATGTGTATGTCAGTTGTCTGGTACCCGAAAAAACTTCTTCGAAAACTTAGCACTTGACCAAATTGACGTGGTGTAAAAGAATAATTATTATTATCATTTAAAACCTTAAGAGTGAGTGTCTTATTCCCACGGTATATTATAAGTAGCTGCAGACCATAATATAAGTTACACGGATGATAATCCAACCTACACTTGAATTCATTCTTTATTTTATATCATAATAATATGTATATTTTTTATATCCTAAAATACTTCAGAACATAATATTCATAAGGCAATATCGACGATTCTTTATTAAATATGTATGATATAGAAAAAATACAAAAATATTGTTTTATTAGGAATATGTAGGAACTTCATATAAAAATATTTTACAAACGAGAAAGCAATAGTCACAAATTGTCAAATAATATTTGAAAAGTTGAGTGATATTATATAGCCTGTTTTGGGGTTACTTAAGCCCCCGTTCATATGAGCGCTTAAAAAGCGTCGCGGTAAGACCCGACGTTGGCTCGGCTCCGGATTTTCGACGTTGATTGTTGGACGTTGACGGCGGTTTTCAATATTCTATCTATCTTAAAATTTTCTTATCCATCTAATAATTTTGACAGATTTTGTAAGAAAATGCGTCAAAATGTAACGATAGATAAGAATATTTTAAGATAGATACGATATTGAAAACCGCCGTAAATCGAATTAAGCATGCTTGGCTCGCAACTCGAGCCAATGTCGGGTTCTACGACGCTTTTTAAGCGCTCATGTGTTCGGGGACTAGTAGTTATTTTACTTCAAATGCCTACATAATTAAAAACTTGATATTGTTTTAAATTTATATGTTATTGTACCTTCATAATAAATCCATAAATAATTGTTTCCTTTTATACAAAATATAATTTGGAAGATATTAATTATATTATAAACGATAGTAATTTAATAGAAAAAATATATACTTAATGCTTTCACTTTAAGCTCAACCGATGCACGTATTTGAAACCAAAGTTTGAATGGCAAAAGTAATGTGTTCTCAAATATAGTATAATAGTACCTACCTGATGTATATTTGGCAATAGTATAGTGTTCAATTCTACCGTTACATCGAAAAATATTTTGCTAGTATATATTTTACTATGTTACGGAACCCTCGCTGACTTCCACGGACTTGGTCAGTTTTTTTCAGAATAATTTATAGTATATTTCGCTTACGTGGCTAGCGGCAAATGCGGAAAAACTATTTTATTTTGCATAGTACATACATTGGTATGATTTGGTTCTCTTTAGGATTCTTTTTGGTTCTTCAAAATTACAAACACATCAATTATGGGATCACTCCATTGTCCGTCTATTGTTATTCGCCTTTCAGTCTGTCAAATCAAAAAAAAATGCTTCATATTTACAGAGAATTGCGAAATTTGGTAAAAAGGATGTTCTCAAAACACACAATATAAACGCTGTAACTGTTAATATTGTGCATACAACAACAACATATTTATCTTTTACATTTTATTGTAAAATTCATTGCATAAAAACACACACTTTCGAAACCGCTCAGCACGCTAGCTTGACTCACTTTTATCTAGATTTTATTGTAAAATCGAGTATCCCAAGATGATAATGATGATGAAGATGAAAATCTTAGATAGTACAAATATGGAACAGAAACGAATAAACGTCTGAAACGTCACACTCACACAGACATGCGAATCAACGAGACCTCTAAGCGAACCTCGCAGTGCTGTCAATTGTATTGTGTAATGTAAAGTATAATAATCGTGGTTGGCGCGTTCTTGCGCGGTGTGTGAGTGAGGGCGCACTCGGCATTTGCCATTAAAAAAGTAAACTTATATAATATGTCCCACTGCTGGGCAAGGGTCTCTTCCTCGAAATCATGCGAGGAGGGTGTATCGGGCCATAGATCATGAGGCGCTGACCCAATGCGTTGGTTTCACACATTAGTCATGCAGGTTTCCTCACAATGTTTTCTTTTTCTGTGAAAGTGCAGTGGTCTCGTATTCAGAGCGGACTTTAAAAAACACCCATTTTAAGACACCATAGGAAGAGTCAGGTACGAACCCTGGCCCTCTTACTCAAGGGGCCGAGCCCACAGGATAATCGTCGATCGTTATTACTTGAAATCCATCGTAAAGTTTGATAGCGTTAAATTCAAGAAAGCTTTGTGAGAATTATACCAACAAGCAAGTTATACACGTCTTAGATATCCTAGGAGGGTACTAGCCATTAACCACAACGTACAATCTTCATCCCATAGGATCCTAATAACAAACGATTATTGGAATACTCTGCTCCGATAAAAACTATCCCCTTTTGTTAGATACTCTCGCACTGGAAATGCATTTATCAGCCTTAATGTCATTCGAACAGAAAACTAATATAACTCACAATAACTATTATTACTTTTATGAAATCCTCTATTATTCAGGTAGTTTTAAATCCACAATTAGCCAATAAAATCTAATCGTGAATGAAATGCATGTAAAAATAACAAAGTTAGTTTTTAATTTTTATTGTTTGATAACTTTATAGTAGTTGTTAGGAACATCACACAACACCCCGCGGTTTCAGCCGGGTACTTCTAGAGATGTAAAGAACTCGAGCCTTTTGAGTCTTAAATTTTAGACTCGGCTGACAAATTGCACAGCTCGACTCGTTATACCAAGAACCCCAGACTCGAGCACTTAAGTCTAAATAAAGACACGAGCGCAACATGGCGCTCGAGTCTTGATTCGCGCTCGAGTCGTTTTACGCGACGAGTCGCGCTCAAGTTCTTTTCCATTTGGAGTTCCTTTATAAATAAACAGGAAATAAAATATGTAACTTTGTGAGATATAATAGTAATTTAATTATTTTTGTAACGTCTAATATTAAAAAAGAAAAAGCAAAAAAAAAAAAGCAAAAAAAAGCGTAAAATAAAAAGCAATAAATATTGTTCCGTACCCACATAACAAATAAGTGTCGCGTTTTTATCCCTCTTGAGGTACACAGAACATAATAATGCCATGCCTAAAGGCCACATTTAGCATGTTGCCACATAAACTATGTATTTTAAATAAATCAACCTTATTACGCTCAAGACTCGATACGCTCGAGCTCTTTTTAAGACTTGAGTTCTTTTTGAGACGTGAGTTTCTTTTTTAAGACTCGAGCTTTTTTGAAATACGAGTTCTATTTTGGCGCTCGAGTCTTCGAAAAAGGACTGGAGCTCGGGTCGACTCATAGCTCTGAGTTTTGTTAGCACACCGAGTCTTGTAAAATTGAGCCGAGTCTATCGAATTAAGACTCAAAGACTCGAGTTCTTTACATCTCTAGGTACTTCACTACTTTAAATTATAGACCATATTTCTTTTTTTGAAAGGTCTAGAATTTTAGGCCTGATGGCCTTTAAGCTCAATCGGTAGGGCAAAAAAACAGAAATTAATTATTCTGATGTGTAAGTAGAACTAATACGCTCCATTGTACATACCTGCCTTTTTGGGTACCACCATATGTCTTGTTTCTTTCTTCCTCTTTCTTCTTTATTGGCTAAGGCAAGTAACTTGTTAAATTCCCATATGAATATATCAGTATTTTGTTATAATTAGATGAATCCTAATTTTAGATCTTCTTCATATTACCGTAGGCGCGTGATGTGCCGGGCTGTCGTATACATGGAATCTTATTTGTCTCTCACATGAACCCACTTTACTGTGTTTCAAATGTAAGAGCAGAAAAGTGTGATCACTGTCGCAGGATGATATCTGTGCTAGTGATCACACTACCTTATCTGTCCTTCTCATCGAAACAGTAATTTTATTTCATCATGTATCACATCAAAAATACTTAACATTAAAAAACATAATATGCAAAACCTGTAGTAAGAGGTAGTGCCATGCTGCAGCCAAATTGGGCCGGCACGACCGGGGAGGAACCTCGCTTTTCATCGCTCACATTAAATTGACGTAATGTGACAGCTAAGCTATCGCGTTTCTTGTTCGGTTTCGGTTTGTCAGTTTCCGGTAACCCATTGGGGGGATAGGGAAAAGGAGGGCAATGCATCTGCATAACTTTTGGTTGTGTGGTTGTTAATGGGCGTCGATAATCGTAAGGCTTCAGCTGTTCGTTTGACCTCCTATGCTATATAAAAAAAAACTATTATACGTTTTATAAACATCTAGCTGTACGTGCGTTGCTCGTTACCAACTAAAAGAAATTTGAAGAAAAAAACATTACACAAACATTGAAATTCATTCAAATGATTGTCCTAGCAATTCACAAGCCCATGGGCTCTGAAACAAACACCAAAAACTACACCGGTAAACACTTGAAATGTAAAAGCTATTTGGTAAGAAGCACAAATAAAAGTGGAAGAGAATTTATAGATACACTTACGTAATAAATTGGCGCTATCCGCACACCGTCTAATGGCGTAAGTCTCCTCTGATATATTCGCTTTTCATCAATATCTATTTAGTATCTGACCCCTGATATTGGTATGAAATATCATCATTGCTATCCTTAGTTTCTAAGTACAATCAAAACCACTAAGGGGTTAGTTTTCATCATGAGGAATTAATTTTATTAATTAAGTTGCAAATCATAGGTCATTAGCTGTGACGCTTATCGGGTAAGACATCGCGGATTCAACGAGTTTAGAATATTATGGAAATGTTAATAAATTATAGGTAGACCGGGACGGACTTGGAACAAATATTTATATTAATATATTTATATTAATGATATTATTATAAATTTCAAACATTCTAACGTCCTATTATACGCCGACGATATGAAAATTTTTACAGTTATAAAATCAATAAAGTCGTGCTTTCTTCTGCAAAGTGATATCGACAGTTTGTGTTCGTACTGTGTCAGGAACTCCCTATTCCTAAATATAAAAAAATGTCACACTATATCTCTAACCAGAAAACGTAAGCCTCTCGCTTTTAACTATACTCTTAATGGAGTTCAAATCGATCGCGTATTCGAGGTTAGGGATTTAGGCATTACGCTAGATACTAAATTATCGTTCGAATCGCACGTCAATAATATAATAACGAAGGCTTATCGCATTATGGGCTTTGTTTTAAGAGTGGGCCGAGAGTTTAGGGAGTCTCAAACCTTATTGCTTTTATTTAACTGTTTGGTTCGACCGATCTTAGAATACGCATCTGTAGTGTGGAATCCGCAATACCACACTTATATTGAAAAAATCGAAGCAATACAGAAGAGATTCCTTAAACACATAAGCCGCAGATCTCTTAGCGGTGCCCAGTCTTTAAAAGTTACCCCTTTAATAAACAGACGTATTGAGCGGGACCAATTACTCTTATATAAGCTACTTAACTCCAAAATTGACTCTCCTGGCTTGTTAAGCAATATTTCATTTCGATGTCCTAGATCCTCGTCACGCAACGGAACCAGTCTGTTTAGCGTACCCTGGTGTAGAACCAACTTTGCTGCCAACACATTCATTCCCCGAGCAATGAGGCATTATAATAATAATTTCTTTGAAGCTGACCCCTTCAGATGCTCACTAGGTGTCTATAAGAAAAAGCTCAGAGATATTATGTCCGTAGAGTCGTTTAAATCCTAAATTTTTAATTCTATTTTTTTTTTTGTAATATTTTGATTCTTTTTTGTCATTCTTAATTTTTTTTATTATTTATTATTTTATTAGGTTAGTCTGTGTTTACTCTGTTTTGTAATTTTGTATTAATTAGTTAGTAGTGGACACTTAATTGGTTTGTGTATTATTTTTAAAGTCATTTTTATGTGTTATTATAACTGTTTGTGTTCCTTTAAAAAAAATAAAAAAAAATAAATAAAATAAAATAAAATAAAGGAGACAGTACAGGTTACGTCGTATCAGGAGGTGAAGGTATTGGCGGAAAAGAGAAGTGAGTGGGGAATACTCCACAGGCAAAATAATGAGAGAGAGAGAGTTTATAATTGATTTGAAAATCAGTAGGAACCTTTTTTTTTTCGGAATGACCTATGCTGTTGTCCGTAAGGACTTTACGCTTAATCGGAAGAGTAGATGAACAGATGGCTCATCTAATGGTGTTTAGGATGGGGGTCCCCCCCCCCTTCAGCCGCGTAATTCTTGTCTCTACAGCCTTCTGGCATCGAACGGGTGTATGAATTTCATTGGACTTTGAAAAAGCTGATTTCATATAGACAAGGATTAGCTATATTAGACCAAGGATTAACGAGGGCTTGTTTTTGGGCTTGGCAAGGATTGACTTAGACTTTGTTTATGGGCATCAATAGTCACCAAAAGGTTTGGACTGTTCGTTTGCTTCCTTATGCTGTTAGGTAAAAGGTAACACACTAATTACCTGGCCTAGTTCCAGGTAGATTAGCATAATTCATATATTCTTGGCGTTCATTGAGGGAGGCCTATGTTCAGCAGTGGACGGATAAAGGCTGATGATGATGATGGGCGATGACAAACAGCGAACTACTACTAGTTCGGTTCTCGTTTGGAGGAGAAGACGACGGGTCTCTTTATATTATAAGGTTTTTACTTTACATTTTACCGTAGGATTCTTATGGTATTTTTGGCCTCACTATATACTAGAAATATGGAAGAATGTTCTAGACTTCTTCCAACAAATAAGAACGCTTTAGTAATGCCAATATTTTTAGTAAGCCGCGCCTTGCGGTTTCACCCTCTCACTTTCCACTCTCGTGGGAGTACGGTGATAAATTATAGCCTTTGTGTTTTTCTGATGTATAAGCTATACTATTGTAAAGTTTCATTAAAATCCGTTCCATAGTAGTTTTTACGTTAAAGAGTAAGAAACATACATACTTACAAACTTTCGCATAGAATATACCTACACAAAAATGTAATAAATGGTCATTTACATGTAATTTTAGGCGGTTATTGGTAAAATTTGTATTTTAATTCACTTTAAATTTCATGTAATTAATAGTCTAGTTAATATATTTTACGGTAAATAACGAAAAATAATGAAGTGATAACCCTAAAAGCTTAAAAGCCTTCTGTGGTTTGCTTACAAAATATATTCAACATCAAGTCTGGATAGTGCATAGTTAGAGGTCTTCACGAACATGGCCTCCTCCAGAACTCTATTGCCCTAGGGGCCTCTGATACTCATAACATCGAATTATCGAAAAAAATTGAACGTTATAAGTAAAAAATTCTCCCATTTATTACGATTGAATATCTAAATTAGAAGATAGATTGAAAAAGTCAAATTTCGTTTACCAAAAGCCTTTAAATTTCACTGTCGCGGAAGGAAATTGCCAGTTGAAGCTTGATTTTACATTTTATGGATTGAAGGGCGGATCGGAATTAATGAATCAAACCAATTCTTTAATAAATAATTTGTTACTTTGAAAAGATTGATCACAGAAATTGATTGTGATTTTTTTTTAATTTACGTGTAATTTTTTGCACAGGCATGAATAGAGAGTAACAAACATCCATACCTACAAACTTTCACGTTTATAATAGTAAGATTAGCAAGAAGTAAGATATTCCTCTTAAATAAACATAATTATGTTTATTTAAGAGGAATATCTTACTTCTTGCTAATCTTACTATTATAAACGTGAAAGTTTGTAGGTATGGATGTTTGTTACTCTTTCACGTAAAAACTACTGAATGGATTTTAATGAAACTTTACAAGAATATAACTTATACATCCGAATAACACATAGGCTATAATATTTTATCCCCGTACTCCCACGGGAATAGGAAGTACACTGGTGAAACCGCGGGGCGCTTCTAGTTGGAATATAAGCCTTGATAATATTAATTATGAAAACTGCCCAAGTATTTCGGGACTATGAAGGATCCAAAGTTACCCAAACACGCCAATTTCCAACAGCAGTTTACAAATATAAATATAAATTCACTGTTAAGAAATAAGTAATAATTATTTTAGTGTAGGCAACTAAAACATAATATTATATTGTTTGTATTTCGAATATAAGTGCATAAAGGGATAGATATAGATATTTTTTTTACAGAATATAAAAGTAAAGTATCAACTCATAGATTATGTTTCACTGCTGGGCACGGCTCCATAATACACCGATGCGCTGGCCCAATATGGGTTGGCGAACTTCACACGCCTTCAAAGAATTTCAATCTCATCAGGTATGCAGGTTTCCTCACGGTATTTTCCTTTGCGAGAAATGGTCTCGTGCACTTACAAGGCACTACTGGAAGTAAGGATCGAGCCAGAACCCCCTCGCTCAAGAAAGCGCAAACCCACTTCTCTATAGTCTGCGAGTGACCATCGTCACCTGCAGATTATAAATAATATATATAATTTTATTTTATTTCGATACTAAAATAAATCAAGATCATTTTAGAGCTTACGCGGGCAAAGCCGTAAGAACAAGCTAGTTTAAAGATTAATCTGAGCGCGGGTCAAGTTTGGAATCGAGTCCTGTCTTCGACTCAAACTTCATATGAATAATTGGAGTGGTGGCCACTCTATAATCATATCAAATACATGAATATGCTTCGCACAGATTATGAGTTGTCAAACTACGATGTCATTAAACAAGGACAATTTGAAAGAGAGATTATATAAATATATATTATATAAGATAGCTAAGGTACCGAGTCATTTTTTTTTTTAATTTTTTCGATTCTTTAAATAATAATAATAATATTATTAATATAAATATAAGGGTAGTTCTACGATAAGAGGTAATATGTGCGGCTATTTTTTGCAATGAAACATATCACCTAAACGTACTTTACTAAATAACGCTAGGATAAAATGCCTAATTAAAGTATACGTTATTCAAAATTCCTTATAAAGTCTAAAAACTCTCTACCCTGGCCTGTCCCACTACCGGTTTCAGTTTAACTTGCAAACGATACACACCTTCTTTGTATCAGTTGTTAAACTAAAGTATGTTAAACACAAAATTTAATAAATATATTTTAGGATTGTTATGGAAAAATAGGACAATATTTATTTATTTGCATTATTTTTAAACTTAACTTTTGTTCCGCTGTTTTTGGGTATCTACCCTGGCATATTTCATTTTGTTACTACAAATACAAATAAATAATGGTCATATTCCAAATGGTACTCAAGGTGAAGCTAAGAACATGAAGTTAGTAATACAAAACACTTGCTAGGTTAAGAGCGCCGTCATTTGTTAGTTTTGCAACGCGTTAGTTCAAAGTGGTGGTTTCGCGAGGTCATTATGTCTCTCCACTGGCAAGTCATAAAAGTTATATTATTCATTCAATTTCTTTGCATTTACTGGTTTACTTTAATAATAATGCAATAGTTAAACTGTAATACATGATGTACCGATATATTTCTTACGTCAATTAAAATAATACAATTTATCATGAAAAAGTATCTCCCCTGTCATATTCCCCCTGGCAATATAACTGTCAGGGGAGAGACTTGTTGATCAGGGGAGATAATTTTAGTGCAAAAAACTTAGATATAGCATATTTTTATCAACCAATAGTTTTAAATAATTTTGGTGAATTCTTAAAACTGAAAAATAAAAGTGATTTCATTATTTAAAGTATTTAAAACGGGATATTTACCATGTTTTTTAATATTGTTTTGCGGAGCTCGATATTTCGACATTGTCTACGAATGTCATGTTCAAAAACATGGTAAATATCCCGTTTTAAATACTTTAAATAATGAAAATAACCATGTTAATTTAAAATCCTATAAAAGTGATTTCAGTTCATATTGTTATTTTATTATAATAGAATTTTGTATTATAATCAAATATATACCAAATGCACTTTTGTTTAAAATTTCAGAAAAGGCTGAAAAAATATGGCATGTTGATGTTTAATATGATTGGGAAAAATGATAGTCTGATTCTTTGTTAAGTACGATATTCGATTAAAGTTGATTTTACTAATTTTGTTACTTTTACTGACAGGAATTCTCTCCCCTGGCCAATGTATTTACCCTGGCCTCCTAAAATGTATATAAATTGACTTGGCCTTTCGTGAAAATACACATAAATAGGACTCAAATAGTAATTAAGTGTTTAATAAAAAAACAACGACTTTTCTCCATGGCCGTATTCTCTATGGAGTGTGAACCTCTTATCGTAGAACCACCCATAAAATAATAATAATAATAATATTTAATAATAATTGTTAATATATTATGCATGTTGTAGTTTTAAAAATCAAATGAAAATGGCATAAAACATGATTGTATGGAAGCTTAAAATTAATTCCATTTTTTTATGTTGTAATAGCTGCAATAGAAATACATTATATTTATTAATTTATCTACAATAGGCTAATGGTGATGATACCCATAAAATGAATACTGAGATCGTAAGAAAACCTAAGATGATACAACTTGAAAAAAGCTGCAGTATTTCGCTGATAGAAAAACTTCGGTTCTTCAACTTTTTCAGTGTAGAGCCGAAGATATTAGTTTACCGAGAGCTTTTCACCAAATACGTTCAAGTCCGTAAAGTTTTAAAATAGTTCTTTAGTTTCTTGTGAAGCACCTGGGTTGTTTCCTCGAAGCAACAACAGCATGTATATGAAGACCGTTGGACTACCGTTTGTTCGAATACCTACCGTTTATTCGTTTGTAGTCATTTCTTTTAATTTTGGAGATTACTCCTTAAGAATCGATTTTCATATAAGGCTGGGGTAAAATCTATGGGAGTAAAATCAAACTACGATGATACACGATGACACACGAAGATGTCACTCGAAGCGTTAAATGAACATAACCCGATTCTCTCGAATCTCAGTATTCAAAGATTTTTAGCTTATTGCATTAAATTATTGTTGTTTATTATGTTTTTATGGTTTAAATATGTATTTTAACGAATGAATTGTATGTTTGATAAAAATGATTGCATCACGTGTGCTCTAAGTATCATAAAAATGCATTTATTTACCCTTATTGACTAATCCATATTTTATAATTAATCGTTCGTAAGGAGTAATCTCCTGTCGTGCATCGGAGTGGACCCACACACTTTTTTTTTGCTAGTTGGATGGCAAACTAGCAGACAGATGGTAAGTAGTCGACTAGTAGATAGAAACGACTTTATCTGGAACTAGCCACAGTCTAACTAGCTTAGTTCAGTTACTGAACTACCTTATTCATTCATGTGTTACTTCTTTTGCTACTTAGTTGATGTTTAGTTTAAGATGCTAAATTCCTATGGCATTATCATTATCTATGACCTTCCTAGTCTAAGTTTTGATGCAATATGCAATTCCCAACTTGCCTAAATCCAATCGCAGTTAAATTGATAAAATTGATTGAATTGGAGCAACTAGCAAGATGTCGCCTATGCAGCCTCCCACCTAAGGTTGCCAGGCGTCCGGATAAAGCCGGACACAGGTAGGCTTTTTGATTGCGTGTCCGGCCAAATTATACAAAGTCCGGCTTTGGTTAGACTTTTTACATTTTGCAAATGAGCGATTCCAAATTAGTCTTAGGATCAAATTGTATGATACTCATAAAAAAGCTCGATTTTACATAAAATTTCTTTGTGGTATGTATAAACACTGAGACAAAATCCTTAATAATATTGGGTGTCCGGTTTTTCTATCCAAACGTCCGGTCAAGCTAACTGGTCTGTCCGGCTATAGGTTTGGTAACCTGGCAACCCTACTCCCATCGGTATTTATATGGCTGTATAAAGAAAATAGACATCTAGAGATTATTCACTAAAAGATGAATACATGATAGTACTAGCAGCGCCCCGTGGCTTCACCCGCGTACTTCCCATTTCCGTGGGAGTAAAGTGATAAATTATAGCCTGTGTGCTATTTTGATTTATAATCTTATTATTGTAAGCTTTCATCAAAATCCATTCAGTAGTTTTTACGTGAAAGAGTAACAAACATCCATACTTACAAACTTTCGCGTTTATAATATAAGTGGGATTGATATTTGTTACTATTATGGAAGAAGAAAAAATAAAGAAAAAGTTATCATTATAACCCGAAAAATATTTTTTCTGTCAAAAAATTCTGCCATGTTCCAGAAAGAAGGGAAAAAGAATTTCACTTACTGGTACCGAAACAAAGGAGTTTCATGGGCTATTCCGAAGTAAACTCTTTTGTCCCGATAGGTGCCGTCGACGTGCCCGATAGGTTTTTCGCCAGCGACCATGCCACCCTAATAGTTCCAAGACAACATAATTTCTAAATCTCTATGAATTTGTGCTAACTTAACTAATTTATATAAGCTATTGGCCTTCTCTGACAGCGGGAAAGCCAAAATGACCCTTACAAAGCGGCTGAAGGCGCTCGCAGTGGTTTTAGCGGTTATTGTGTTGGTGAACTTCACATACCTTCAAAGACTTTTAATCTCATCAGGCGTACATGTTTCCTCACGATGTTTTCCTTCGTGAGCGAGCGAAGGTTTCATGCTTAGTGTGCGCTTAAAAATTTAGAAAAAAACCCATTACAAGGTACACGGTTTAGGATGGAACACAGAATCCCTCGCACAAAAGACCGAGTCCATACTCACTGTCCATCGTCGCTCTTCTAAAAGTAATAAAAAATAATAGTAAAAAATAAAATTTTGCTTAATTTACCTGAAATGTATTTTCTAACATAAAATGTTTTTTGCATTGTTAGAAACAAAATTTGTTTGGAATTATAAGGAAACTTTACCAGTAACCAAATAGTGGGTATACTATCAAGCAACTGGTAACATAATTTAGAAACTTGCGAGATTTGATTATCACTTCGGAGAAGTTCGGGAAACCGAAGATATATTTAGTTACTAGCTGTTGCCCGCTGCTTCGCTCGCATTGTATAAAAGTAAAGTAGCAACGTATATATGTCAAACTGCTGGACACGTGTCTCCTCCTCGAAATCAGGTGAGGAGGGTAATGGGCCAGAGTTCACCGATGCGCTGGCCCAATGCGGGTTGGTGAACTTCATACCTTCAAAGACTTTCAATCTCATCGGGAATGCAGGTTTCCTCACGATGTTTTTCTTAAACTTCCACTTCAAGATAACCCGCATTGGATGCGGGTTATCTTGAGTGGCAACCGAAACAATTAATAAAAATATAGCCTCAATGCGTGAACTTATTTATCACGGAACTTATAAGTATTTTTATGCTTAATCTGTTGGCATGTTGGCTTTTACATCGGAAAATTACGATAATTGTTTAAGTAAATTTTTAATGTGCAGATTAACTCAGGCGTAAAAATTCATAAAATTGAGGAGTTTGTGGGAATAAACAAATTAAAGAATGCAATAAATACACATTGTGTTCATTTTAATTTTTTATAAATCTCGTCTAAAATAAATAATCTACCGATATATATATAAATAAATAACATCCAAAAGAAAACACTCCACCGATAATAATAATAATTTATTTATTTCAAGAAACATACAAAACCATTATACTTAAGCTTACACAGAAGTAGTAGTACCTTAAAGTATGAAAGTATACTTAAGGCTTGATCCCGCTACTTATCCACAACGAGTATTATAATAAAAAAAATAGAATTTATTGCAAATTCGAAAAAAAATATCTCTAACTATACGTCAAAATAAAATAACCTCAAAAATCATTTCCCTCATTTCTGTCATGAGGAATGTTGTTATGATGATATGATGTTATGTCATGTTGTTATGAATGATCATTAAAACTTCATTCATATATTATAATTTCTTTCTCCGCAATTTGTCTAGAAATTATATTTGCGATATTAAATCCACAATTTCATAAGATCTTCAAACATCTAATTATGTTTTGTGAGAGATCATTTAACAATTTAATCTCGCTTTAACAAATCTCCCTTACGGTACGAAAGTTATGAAGGCTCGGCAATTTTGTGCAAATTGTCGCAAAATTGTTGGTTTTGTGTGCGATATACGTGGCAAATTAAAAGCGAGATAAGATGAGATGAAATGAAACTAAACGGAAATATAAATAGAAGCTTGTAAAAAGATGATGAAAGGAATGAAATATTATGTATCATCATATCCTGGCCTTCAACATCATCATCATCATCATCAGCCTTTATCCGTCTACTGCTGAACATAGGCCTCCTTCAATGAACGCCAAGACGAGCGATCCCTTGCTACTCGCATCCAACGCGGACCTGCCACTGCACGGAGATCGTCTTCCCATCTGGTTAATGGCCGACCAACACTTCGTCTACCTAAACGCGGCCTCCACTCTTGAACCTTAATGGCCCATCGGCCATCCGTTCTCCTAAGTGCGTGACCAGCCCATTGCCACTTCAACGTGCTTATTCTTCGCGTTATATCGGTAACTTTAGTTCCCTGGCGAAGGTCTTCATTTCGAATCCTATCTGCCAAAGAAACACCCAGCATAGCACGCTCCATAGCACGTTGAGCTACGGCAAACTTGCGGACCAGTCGTAAATTAAATTATATTAAGAGGCCACGTTTCGGCCCCGTAGGTCATCCTGGCCTTATTTTTTATAATAATAATATGCGCAGAATATTATTATATTATTAATATATAATAAAAAAAAAAAACAAATATAAAATATAAAAAAACCAAAACTAAAAAGAGCAAAACAATCTTGGTATCAAATGAAGTGACTAAGTAACCAACAATTTTATTTTAATTTTTGGTATATTTGAAAAATAGAGGAGAATTATTTGCAGAAGGAATAAATTATCGTGTGACGTAAGATCGGTCATAGAGAAGAATGTGATAGGTATAAGATTTATACGTTTGAGAAAATCCAGGGATAATAGGAGAAGGGAAAACTTTGGATTTTATTGAAAGGAATTCAAAAAATGAAGATTTAATCTTAGAAAGTCAATATCCTACTCTGACATGCAAAAACGAAATAGATTTTAATGAAACTTTATGATAGGTCAGGATAACACATTATAATTTACCTCTGTACTCCCACGGGAATGGTAAAAACGCGGCTGATACCGTAAGTCGCTGCCATCATAATATAAGGGAATCGGGTGCATTATCTTGTGGACCTTGTCTGATTTTGGAAAAGGAAATCTAAATATGTCCAGCAGCGGAACGTCTTATAATGGTAGATGATGCTATTAATGATACGACGATGCATACGATGATTATGATGATGATGATGTTGATGTTGATGATGATGTTGATGTTGATGATGATGGTGATGATGATGACGATGATGATGGTGGAGATGGATGAGATCCAGCGGTCAAAACACGAATATGTGTATCTGATAGATTTTACTCTGACGAAGTAAATTTCTAATATAGTTAAGCTGAAATTAGCTCTCTACGAGAGCGTAAGCGTCTACCTACATTAGGTAAATAGTTTCTAAATTTGCGTTTGAACTCATAAAGTCAAATTTATGTGTGAAAATGTTAATTTCATCATCAACATTATCCCCTTGACTGACTGTAGATCCATAAAGTAAATAAATAAAGGAAACTAGCGGATCCGGCAGACATTGTACAAAATGACCTGTACAAAATATTTTGTAGTGTATAAAATTGTGAATTTGCACTGAAAACCTCCGCCATTGAACTACAGTTCCCGACATCACGCGAAGAATAATCTCGTTAAGTGCCAGTGGGCCGGTCACATACTAAGAAGAATAGCCGCGTTTAGTAGACGAAGAGTCGGTCGGCCATTAACCAGGTGGGAAGACGATCTCCGTGCAGTGGCCGGTAAATGCTCCCGGTGACCGATCCCTTGCCTAGTGGCGGTCTTGGCGTTCATTGAGGAAGGCCTATGTTCAGCAGTGGATGCATAAAGACTGATGATGATTATGATGATGACATCAAATTTTAAATCATACATAAAAATCCATCCAGCCACTTGTCAGTAGTTCCTTCATCGCGTGTATTGTATACGCGCCAGAACCTTTCGTTCGAATCATAAATTATAAATGTAACAGTCAAGTGTAACCCAAGAAGAAAGAAAATGTAATCGCATGAGTATTAAAAACTTCGTTAATATTCGCAAAAATTTCCTTGTGACAGGCAAATGGACGAAAGAAAGCTTAAAGTAAATGGCACTATCATAATCTACTTAACCCATTTCCTTATCTTGAGAACGTGAGATCTTGGAAAAAAAATAAGGAAAAAGCAGGAAATGGCTGATCATAAATTACTATAAGTATATTCTAGAGTATTATTACATGAGTTTTGCGCTCATACGTGGTGAAAAATTGTAAAGTATTAACCCTTATATTATATCCCTTTGCTGGGCATGGGTCTCCTCCTCGGAATCAGGCGAGGAGGGTAGAGAGGTGAAAATTGTAATAAGTGGAAACAGTACAACAGATACAGTAGTATAATTATTGTGTAAGTGGAAATTATCTCTTATAAGAAGATAATCAAGAAAACGCAAGATCTCGAGAAGAAAAATCAAGTATTGAAGTCGACAACTAATTTCGCCCTTTTTCCTGGAATGCAGCTAGGCTGTTTAAAGGAATAATTAAAAATGGTAAGTACTACATGCATAAGTACATCCTTTCATCGGTGAAATAAACTAAGAACTTCATCATCATTATCAGCCTTTATCCGTCCACTGCAGCAATGGCCGAAAAACACTTCATCTACCTCTGCCATATGTTCTCTGTATGTGACCAGCTCACTGCCATTTCAACGAAATTAGCAACTTCAGTTCTCTGGCGAAGGTCTTCGTTTCGAATGTTATCTGCCAAAGATTTTTTTGCTCTTGCTGCTGACATTTGCTCCACATCACGTTGAGCTACGGACATCTTTCGAACATTCCTAAATTAAATAGCCATGTTCACCGTTCGTCATCACGGGGAGAGAGAAGATAACGTAAAAATAATCCTGAATGTAGCCCATCAAAATTGAATCCTCCTATCGGCTCGAAGGTATTTTTGAAGGTATGTTAACATAGTTACAAAACTAGAAATATTGTTGTAATTAATTTTAAAGTAAATCACCTGTTACTTATAAAAACCCTACAATAAATTGCACGCTAGAAAATGAAACAAAAAATAGCAAGCTACGGACACTCCGTATAAAATTTACTCTGTCCTAATTGGTATGATAATTGACGCAAGATTTCGTTTCGCGTGACCTACATAAGAGGTTGAATTCGAACGCCTAATTACGTTGCATGTCGACACAACCTGGTTTTCTCCCCAAATTTCTCATCCCTACTTTTCATTTCATTACTTGAGGTGCCTCCAAAAATAACACTCTTATCAAAACTTATTAATTGTTGTAGTAAAATACAGCGTATAAGGCGAAAGTATTATTATTATTAAAATAATTTTATATGTTGTACCTTTGTGCTTACCTTTCATCATCATCATCATCATCAGCATTTATCCTTCCACTGCTGAACATAGGCCTCTTTCAATGAACGCCAAGACGACCGATCCTTTGCTACTCGCATCCAACGCGGAACTTCCACTGCTATCGCCTTTATTAAACTTGATTATTAAAATTTAGGCCCGGTAGCGCTTTTATACCAAGCGTCGGATTTTACCGCAACGCTTTTTAAGCGCGCGTGAGAACGGGGGCCTACTGCAACGTAGTTTTTCCACGTAAACACGAACAAAACACTAACCAAATCTAACGATATTATAAAAAGCGCATATCTACTCGAATGTACGTACAAAATTTCAATTAAAAAGTTTCAGCCGCTTACGTAGAGTATAGTGACAAATACACGTATACAATGGTATTATATGTTACTACCGTAATTATTATATGAGCTACAGAGCATAATTTATTATATTATAATATAATTCCAGAGTCACGATGTTTGTCCGGGATGAACTCTGAAACTACTGAACCGATTTTAATGTTTTTTTTCTTTTAAAATGTGTGCTTTTGTCAAACTTAAAAGAAAGAATAGTTTATTTCTCGAATTTGAGATTGCAATTTTATTTATTGCGAATTAATTGTTTTAACAGAACGAAGTCTGTCGGGTCCGCTAGTAATATTATAAATCTAATTACTTAAAATAACAAAATGTGTTTATTCAAAGCGCTTGTTTGGTTGTAATTAGAGCTAAACAAAGTTCAAATTTACTATCATGTGTGTTAACCGACCTGTTGAATACTTAAATTATTGAATGTAAACCTAGCGGCTAAAATGTGATGTTTCAATTAGTTTCCTTTTGAAAATAAATCATACAAATGCATTTATACTTTTATATAATTACAAGCAGCGCCTAGCGGTTATACCCGGGTACTTCCCATTCCCGAGGGGGATAAATTATAGCCTGTGTTATTCTGATGTATAAGCTATATTATTGTAAAGTTTCATTAAAATCCATTCAGTAGTTTTTACGTGAAAGAGTAAGAAACATCCATACATACTTACAAACTTTAGCGTTTATAGTATTAGTAGAAAGAAAAACTTGTGATTACTGAACTATACAAAATAAGCTGCTTGTCTGGGCTCATCTCAGGTTTACTTGTTTGTCCCCACCATGGTCAAGGCCTTGTCGTGGCGGTGGGGCCCAGTAGCCCATTGTAACCCCCACACCTTGAGCGAAGTGAATTGAGCCGAGAGGGCTCTTTGTATCCCTCTTATAAGAAAAGGGGACAAAAGAGCAGGGGGCAAGGGGTGAGAATGGGAACCTCACCTCATTGTACTGTCCCAACGTTGGGAGTGGTTGTTCTGTGGTGCCGAACAACCGCGCTGTGGAGGTGCCATCGGTCCCCTGAGAGGCTGACTAGCCGTCGAGGTGACCTGTCGCTTGCAGACCCGGGGCGCCTCACCAAAGGCGGCATTGGTGGCACTCGCCGGGTTTTAGTGGGTAGAGCTGCGTCCACCTACCATCTTTCGGGCGCAGCGAGTCCCACATACCCACCTTAGGAGACCCACTTCCCAGCGCGATGCGTCAGTGCATTTCCCGGCGTAAAAAAAAAAATACTTGTTTGTGTTGACGGGGGACGTTGACACTTAACATGTGGCTCGTCTGCCCGTTTACCTTTCCGACTAACAAAAAAAAAAATACAAAAAAAAAAAACCATTTCCATCATCCAGCATTCGTATCAGTGAAAAGCATTTACTAATCAAATTCACCGCGGGGCCTCCCGTTTATCTCGTTTGGGATCCAAGATGAGGAAATAAACCATGTGCAAACGACACATGTCCGTAAATCACAAAATATAGGTTAGTCTTTTTGTGTCGCTCGATATTACCGGATTGGGAATGAATTATGTTACAAATGTGTGAATATTTTACTATTCAAATGTCAAAGGTGGGATATAAGGAAACGACGGTTATTTTTTTATTTTATTTAAACACAATTATAACATCATTATTTAGCACAAGACTGATACATTACAAGCAAACAAATACTATATTAAAACATGTACAATATTACGTATTATGACACCGACACATATTATATATACTTATATTAGAACTTCTCATTTGTAAATAACAAGAACAAAATTATACGAAGTTATTTCTTTTCAAGAAAATCCTGTACCAATTCCATTAATTTCGGCAGGTTGTAGGTAAATATGTCTATACCGTTATCTGACATTTCATTTCAAAATCGGATAGCACGTAACATTGGTGACGAATGTAACAAATTTGTTTTTGATGACGTGAATCTGAGCATAGCAGGCTGCCACCGGAGGCCCACATAATTGTCGGGAACCCGCAGATGCAGCGCAGCAAGCACCTGGGTGGAGGTCTCCACGCATCACACGATACGCATTCTTGACCAGCGCCACGTCTCTTTTATTTCATGGAAACTCCATTATTTTAGTATCGTCCGGTAACCCTCTTCTCTTTAAAAGTGTACATAAAGAACTAGGATAGATGCTCCATAAAATATCTTATAGACGTATATTGTCCTCGTAAGAATATATCTGTCCAGCGCTTAAGAGTTAAGCGGGTACACCTGATGTTTTATTGGCTACATACTTTTCCTGGGGGCCTAGCCAAAATGCCATTAAGAAAGCGTTATCGAAGTTCGAAAATGATAAAATGTATGGCATTGACATAAGGCCGCGCTTAATCACGTGATTCATCCTATATTTTTTATCATTTCGAACTTCGCTAACGCTTTCTTAATGGCATTTTGGTTGGTTTTGCGTTCGTTAAATTGAGAAATAGATATAAATTGATTATGCCATATTAACGTCCATAATTCAGTAACAAAAGTATCGCAAATAAAAAAAAAAAATAAACCCCTTACTTCCAAAATGTCTAAACTTGTTTATCTTGGTTTGTTTCATACCGGCGGTGCTTGTACCTAAGAAAACCAAAACCTATGGGTTTTTCATTTTGACTAAATATGAAAATAAACACGTAAAAACAATTGAAAACAGTTAAGTGCTAAATTTCAAATAGTAAAAAACGTTCTATAAAATCTAGTACGCGAGTCACATTCGCTTGTATCAGATTATTTTGTATTTTGCGTCATAATATTATATAAATAGCGTTATAATCTATAGAAACATGCATAATTTCAATAAACGTATTAAAATCTATGAGAACCGAACATAGCGTTTTACCCTTTTTTTTTTTGACGCAGCGGAAATCCTTTACGACCATACCAGGGCCTGGGTAGGCGCGCTGGTGTGTGTGGAAACTCGCATTTGGGTGCCCTACCCCACTAAAACCGCTGCGTGAGCCTTCAGCCGCTATATTTGAGGGACCCGGATCTGTGCAGGCGACGGGATACCCTCAGCGACAGACTGGTCCCGGCAAGACCAGATTCTCCACAATAGGGGCACTGCCCGGCTACGACTTGGCAGTCCCCAGGACGTCGTGTCTTAAGCTGGGCCCGGGTTCCCATCCCGAGCCCGACACGAGCACAGGGGCTTTATTGAAGGCGCATTAAATAGCGCCTCCGACGCACCCCCGTTCGTCGTCTACGGGGGGAGGCTACCTCAGCGGCCTCCTCTCTCACCCGTTCGTCGGCCTCCTTCTGGGACATCACTGTCTCGCAGAAAGAGGCCATTGCCGTCAGAGCCAAGCATCGCGGTGATAACGCTCGACAAAGACAAGTCCCCTCCGATGACAGACGTCAAATCATGACGCAGCGCCGCCCATCTCGGGCACACCTCGAGGGTGTGCTGGGCAGAGTCCACCGCCGCGCCACAATCGTGACATCCTGATAGCGTTTTACCCTACCGCAGTGAACAATTGTTATAATCCCATCAATGGTAAGCTTGTTTCAATATTTTCATAATAGGTAATCTCACATAGCACAGGGGAGGAATTATTCGAAACCAAAAATTATATGTATTTATTATCGTCATTATTAATTAATTATTTATAATTAATTCGTACATTAATTATTTTGTTCAATTCTTTCATTAATTATTATATCATTTGTCGTCATCATCACTTATTGGACTTAGATATTTAGAAGGATAATAAAGATAGCATAGGATTGCCGGGGCCAGCCTGTCTCTGATGTGATCCTGTTGCCTGCCGATCTGGGACCCTCTCTGGGCTAGTTCCAGGTGAACAATTTAATTCGTGGGTGACGCTGACCATCAACCAAGGGGAATGCTGCCTGTCAAAAACAATACTAACGTAAAAATACTATAGTACACACCTATAATACATTTAAAATTATTGTAAGTCTAATATTTAGTTGTAGTTCTAACTTAAAAAATTAACCCATATAATATGTCCCACTGCTGGAAACGGATCTCCTCGAAATCAGGCGAGGAGAGTAATGTGCCACAGTTCACTCATGCTCAGGCCCAATGCGAGTTGGTGATCTTCACACACCTTCAAAGACTTTCAATCTCATCAGGCTTGCAGGTTTCCTGAAGATGTTTTCCTTCACCGAAGAGCGAGCGATGGTCTCGTATTTAGAGTGCGTTTAGAAATTTAGAAAAACCCATTTTAAAATACACGGGAGGTCAGGATGGAACCTGGAACCTTCCGCACAAGAGGCCGAGTCCGTAAGTCTTCTAAACTAGAAACTGCTTTCATTATATTACTTGTTTAGTTATGTTAACCATATTGTTTTCTTATGCTTACATGAATTTCACTCATTACAATGAAATGACTTTTATGGATTTAATCATTGTTAATTAAGTTTTTTACATGCCCGATGTTTCGATACTTTGCAGCAACCATGGTCCCGGGAGGACTGACAGATCCTATTAAAAATATATTAACCATGTTAGTGAAAAGCATAAACAGCGCGGCTAATAAGATAGTCTGAGATTATAAATCCGCCATTTTGTTTTACGTCATTTTAGTTGCAAAAAGTGCTTGATAGAATAACGGTATTTTAAACTAGGAAGTTGTTCAAGTTGTTTCCGACTTAGTTAACTATTACTTAAGTATTAAAGAGCAGCGCAGTGAAGCTCAATTACTTAATATTTCAACAAAGGCTTTTAGAGCAGCTAACTTTAAAACTGTTGGATATAAATATTTTTGTTCCTTTTTGCTACAGATGCATGTAGGGTAATTAATTATAAGTAAGATTACCTCGAGTGGAGAATATTCAAATAATATATCTTTATAATATAACGAGCTATGGATACCCGCTTCGCTTGGTCATATTTAATATTATGTAGTACAATTATTATTTATTGATATTAGAGTTTTTTGGGATGTTTAAAATGTTACTTTAGCATTCAGCATATTTTCAACCGATAAGAATGTTGATATACATTTTAAAGCTTTCTAGTTTGCTGGGAGTTACTTTAGATCATTCTAGAATTTTCTAAATCACTTTCACTCAAGCAGAATCTAACGTAGATTTTAGAACTTCCCAGATCATTTTAGAATTTTCCAGAACATTCTCGATCGATCAGAATATTGGTACATACTCGTATATACATACTAAAGCTTTCTAGAACATTCCAAAAGTTTCCTGAACAATCCAGACCATTTTGAGATCGATAATAGTCTCACATTTTCAAAGTTAACATCTTTTAACCCCCGTATCTTTTACACCCTTATAATTATCGACTTGCAACCACCATAGTGTACAGTGGGAATCTTGTGCCTATTGCCACATACAAATACTTTTCGTCTGCGATGCGTAGTTTTGGCTGCAAAGTGAAATATAAAGACACACATCTCCAATTTTATATATTTAGAAATTATACATTTTTATATTCAGTGAGATTTGTTATTTACAATTCTAAATTTTTTACATCAAATCCTGAATAATTACTGTTTTTTAAAGGATATATTCTTACTTTGAGCAGAACGAAGTCTATCCGACTAGCTAGTATAAGCTTGTTAAAGCTGTAGCTGTAGCTGCTGTAGCATTAGTAAACACCCCGTTTTAGTTAGTACATACTATTGATTTACTACATTTAACTAACGAACTAACTAAATTTTGTGTTAAAAGAGCCCGTCAGTTCGACGGAGTCGTCTCATTGCGCCCGTTCCGCACTGCCAAGCAAAATAATTTATTCAAGATTATCCGAGGCTCTATTAATTTGACTTTAGGAAAAATGTTACTTGGAAGGTATTTTTTACAAGTACACTGGTTTTTTTACGTTTACGTGAATTGTATTTACAATGAAATAAATGTTTCATTTCGATTGAAGACATGAATGACAGGAGGAATGGATGGTAGGGATCCGGCTGTCATTCGTGGATCATTGACAGTCGTTACGGGTCCTCAGAAGCCCGAGTCTGACAATCAGTCTTACGTATGACCCAGTTACTGGGTTGTGGAGGTCAGAAAGACAGTTACTCTGTTTCAAATACTGGTATTCCGGTTCCGATTAGACTGGAAGCCGACCCCAATATATAGTTGGGAAAACGCTAGGCTGATGATTTTTTTTAATATCAACAAAGGTGTTACACATCTGCTGGACGTCATGTGTCGGCCAACTTTCTTCACATTCTTTCAAGAGTCAAGACACCAGCAGCCACCTCCAGCGTACGATTGGTTGGTATGTCGACATAAATTAACACCATTTTCTATACATTTATTCATGCTTGAAATGTTTAAATTCCTTACTAATATTTCTGCAAAGCAATTTTTACAAAAAGGCAAGTGGACTCACCTAGTCTTAAGTAAAGTAAAATGTCTTAAATAAATAATAATAAAAAGTAAAGTAAAACAAAGTAATCCTCAACTAAATTAACTTCTGCGAAGCTGAAGGCACTAACTAGTACAACATATTTAACTCTTGACGTATTTAACTCAAAATACCTTAAAAGTAAAAGTAAAGTAACAACCCTTTATGTCCCACTGCTGGGCCATAGTTCACCGATGCGCTGGCCCAATGCGGGTTGGTGAACTTCACATACCTTCAAAGACTTTTAATCTCATCAGGCATGCAGGTTTCCTCACGATGTTTTCCTTCACCGATGAGCGAGCAATGGTCTCGTGTTTGGGGTGCACTTAGAAGTTTAGAAAAACCCATCAAGAGAGGCCGAGTCCATCCACCACTGCACCATCGTCGCTCATATTTCTCGCTCACTTTATCATATAAACACACTAATTTAAAATCGTACAAATATCGAAGGACAGTTAATATTTATTTGATACGGATCCCCAGTTATGACGAGATGGAAGGTTTCGTGTATCGGATTTAAATTTATTAGATTTGTATGTTCAAAATGAACTGATATTTTATGAACTCTTATATTCAATTCGATATTTTCACAATTGTATTTCTCGTATCTTTTGAAACATGAGCATTTTTATTTAACATCAATTTATGGAATAGATTTTGTTCCACATTTTATCCTTGAGCCGCGTTAACTTAGGCTCACAACTATTTTTAAATTGCTTATGATTATTTTATCTATACTATTATAACAGGTGCGCGTTGGATGCGAGTAGCAAGGGATCGGTCGTCTTGGCGTTCATTGAGGGAGGCCTATGTTCAGCAGTGGACGGATAGAGGCTGATGATGATGATGATGATGATGCTATTATCACAGTGTAGATAGATAATTTATCTACACTGTGCTATTATTATAAATGGGAGAGATTCGATTCTTTGTTTGAATTGAATAGTCTCCGAAACTACTTGACCGATTGTAAAAAATATTTCACTGTTGGGAAGCTACACAATACACTATCCCCAGTGAACAAATAATAAATTTTCAAAATAAAATTTTCAAAAAGTTCGGGACCCGTTTTTAATCTTAGTTGACGCAGGCGAAGCTGCGTGCAACAATTATTCATAATCATATTAATCCTTGTTCGTCGTACTTTATCAGGTTTTGATAGGAAATCATGATTAGCAAACGAACTCTTAGCAAATTTAAAAGATGATGTGCATAAATTAATTTCACAAAGCATCGTCTTTTATATAATTTCGACGACCTCTGTGGCTCAATGGTAAGTATTTCTGGTACCCGTAACACAAATATCTTCGAGAACTTTCCACGATACCAGATTGATGTGGTCTAAAAGCGTCCATAGATTAGATATCTAGACACGCGGGAGCGTGCCGAGCCAAGTTCAGATGGCGAGCAAGCGTAATGACCCCCTCATAACTCAAAAGCTATAAAATATAAACGTATCAAATTTGGCACATATAATATAGAGACTTACGAGATTATAATACTTTAACAATTGATGAACATACTATGGACACACTTCGTTATTTTAGCCTTTCAAACTTGGCTGGTATCAAATATGATCGCCCGACACGATTATACGGTAACCCAATTTAAATTTTAACTAGTGTCTTAGATCAACTTTGGAACCAGTCTTCTGTGGCACATTCATTATTCGGTTATTGTTCCCATTCGGATACTGATTCTTAATTAATCATCATCAGACCGTTGATCTTTCAATACGGGACAAGACGGTCATTGTATTGCTAGTTGAACACGTGTACTCGCATCCGACTTAGATCGGTTATGCACTAAGTCCGATACGAACCCGAGAAAATATGGTCTGAAGTTGCTGCTGTATAACTATTTGTATGGTACTTTACGCAGTCTTCAGTATGGTACTTTACCTAAATCTGTCATCGGATTTCTTTCCGTCATTTAGAATCTCCATTCCAGATAACATTTTTGACGGACCGAAGTAGACATAGTTTTTCTTTCGAAATGTCTAGGAAGGTCTAACTTTTAGGCCAGATGGCCTTTAAGCTCAATCAGTAGGTAGGTGATATGTAGATATAGTATTATTTGTATGAACGCTTGCGCACTACATTCGAATTGCTTCACTCAAATATTTAGGAGCTCCTCAAACTACTAAGCACGCCTTAAATCCATATGTCATCAAAATGTCTCCCAAATTTGAGCTGCGTTTGAGTACTCGGGCGTTAGATCCTGTCCAGACGAAGCGTTTTGCGCGCGAGGGCACTCGCGCGTAGACACTCGCGCGTTCCCGAGGTATTAGAGTTACATACACCCTGTCCAGATGTTCCAGTACCCTACGCTTTGTCTGGAGAGGATCTAACTTAAGCAGATCATTATCTTATTCTGTATAAAATTATGAACTAGTTATTTCCGGTGTTTTAACGATCCCTCAAAATTTAAAATAAATGACTTGATAATTACTTTAAATGAACTTGCTTCAAGTAAACTTATTATATTATGAGATCGTTCCGATAAAATCTTTTAATTCACTTTGTAGTCACCATAATCCTTTTATTGTGCTTGCCGTGAATATTAAAAATCGAAAAAGGGCGAAAGTTAAAAGAAATTTCTTCACAATAAGTAAGAAATAAATCATCATCATTATCAGCCTTTACCCATCCACTGCTGATCATAGGCCTATGAGATATTACATTTGTTACCTATAAGTCCGCGAACGGCAAACCACGCAGTCTGTACACCAAATGTTTGAGTGCACATAGCACCTACTTTACTTTACACACTCCATACGCGCCCACTCGCATACTCCACCACAACCACAATAAAAACCACAACCGCACAATCAACGTACGTTTTGCCCCAAAACCGATCCTCAGGACCTAGATTCTAGACTCTACAATTAGCAATTGTTAAGTGATTGCCTAGTTTTATGTCTGTTAATGGACAAATGTGAGTGGCAAGGAATCGGTCGTTTTGGCATTCATTGGAGAGGCCTATGTTTAGTAGTGAACGGATTAAGGCTGATGAATGATGATGATGATTATGAATGATGGACAAACTGAAAGACGCTCCCATTTACTTTGGAAAGCAGGCGGACTATATTGCTAAATTTACATTGAAAATTAAAAAAAATATTTTATATTTATTCTTTTCTGTAACTAGGCTGAGAATTCTTCAATTTACCCTTGTATTTTATTACATGTTATCAATTCTATTATCCAAATTTGACGCTAAATCCTTGACATTTGGCTAATTCGACTCCGAACACTTTGCAGCCAATACTCGAAACTTGGGTCAACTGCACTTGCTTTGTGCATTTTGTGTACTCTGTCGCAAGTAACAAGGACCTGAGAGTCCACTTGATACCAAGTGTATTTGTGATATTCCACAACAAAGTAAAATAAGGAAAATTTATATAATAATAATAATATACTTTATTGCACACACATAATTTATACATTAAACAACATAATATTACAGTAAATAGGTACAATTGGCAGCCTTATCGCTTTAGAGCGATTTCTTCCAGATTAGCACAGGAAGGAAAGAAACATTTTAAAATTATTCTCTTGTCTTCGAACGAAATTCGAACCTCAACAAAATTAATAGATAAATCAAAGAAAGTAAAAACCAGTATAGAGTAATATTAACTAATTAAATCAATCAAATAGAGAAGATGAAGTGTGCGAATTGTCCAATAACCCGAAGAAACACGTTATACATAATTTATGTTCTAACTAATGTTTTTATATCTAGTTCAACTTGTGCAAGAACAACAAAACAATATTAATATGTGGTGATTGGACTCGGGTGTCTGGGTTAAAAAATGTTTGAACTCGATTGTCGCCCACTTATAAGCGTCGGATAATTTCATAATTTGACATTGCTTATAAATATTCTGTAAAGTACTAAAAAACTTAAAGCAAATTATAATTAATCGTACGCTTCAATACGAGTAAAAAAAAACCAAAGAAAACAGGCAATATCCCCGTGTAGCGCGTGGGATGCTCTTTATTATAATATTGTATTCATAGAAATTATATTTCCAAGAAACCTTATCCATGGAATATTTTTAAGAGAAGAAAGCACATATTTTATTATTATTATTTTTTGTCTATTATACTATTATTATTAAAATAAAAAATGATTGTGTGGTTTTATAAAAACACCGTAAGAGTAAAACTTCTTTTCACATTACAGACATTTAACAAACGAAATAGCGTGGAGTACTGGCACAAATAAGTAATAGTCTGTACACTAAACGGTCAGTTGATACTAACTATACGCCGCCATAGTTTTACTTTGAATATTTTTTTTTATTTTTTTTATTTTTGTTAGTATAATAATTATAGTAATTATAACTATCACTTATCTAGACCATAGAGAATAAGTATTTTGTGAAACGAACTTCTCAAATCATCATTTTAAAATGCTTAATTCAATTGTGTTATTCGCAGATATAATTTACTAGGCTTTCGAATTTTTAAACAAGTTATTTATAGCTCCTGGTTAAATTTTTGTAATCTTTAACCTGTGTAACTTGGGTTCCCTTTTGACATCTCAAATACATTGTCGGGTCATCTGGACCCGCAAACACCGGTGTTCGAAAGTAGGACACCTCTTATTGATTTAGAATACACAATCGTAAGCTTCCGTTTGAAGTCACGTACTCTTATTACAAAGAAAGCGTCCTTAGTTTCATTGTAAGATAATTATTATTTTCGTGTATTAAAGTTAGCAGCATAGACAGGGTAGAGAGAATAAATGCCAGGTTACCATTATGCTCCTTGGTTGGATTGTGAGACTTACAACCCTGTACGAACTCTATATTTAAGTTCTTTGCTCAATAATGGCTAGGTAATAGCTACAAGAAGGTACTAGTTTTGTTAGTCCCACAACTATAAAAGAATTAAAGTTCTAAGCTGTACGTTAGTTTAGGTTCTTTTTAAAGGCTTACAGAAATAAAAATCAAGATTCTTCTGAGAAGCGCATTGTCTGTCTATTGTGCAAATATTACTTACAAGCCGCGCCCCGCGGTTTCACCCGCGTACTTCCCGTTCCCGTGGTAGTATGGATATAAATTATGTGTTATTCTGATGTATAAGCTATATTATTGTAAGGTTTCATTAAAATCCATTCAGTAGTTTTTACATGAAAGAGTAACAAACATACTTACAAACTTTCTCGTTTATAATATTAGTAAGATATAGTAGGATTAAAATATTAGTAGGATGTAATTATATGCCTTGTCTTATGTTCAGCAGGGATGGACAAAGGCTGTTGATGATGAGCTATCACCCAGAGAAAGTGAAAAAATAGTTTTTTACGGTAAACTTTATTTTATAATTTTGTTTTTAATGTATACTGGATGTGTTAACTTGATAATATCATTGATTTTATTTTATCTGCCAATAAAAAATGTTTTACGAAAGAATTACGAAATATTAATTTCACGTGTAAATTCCAAAAGAACCAATTTGCGAGAAATTAAATATTCTGCAAAGTGGAAGGCGCATGACGCCTATACGAAAATTAACTGTCGTCGGGAATTTTAATATCAGCTATTCTTAATATAAATTCACAATTTATAAAAACCTATAGTACCCTGACATATTGTATATAATTAGAATAATTGTATTCATTTCAATAGAGGAGTTTTATACCGGCACCTGAACCGTACACACGCCAAAATCCTCAAACGTCTTCATAGGCCCAAGTTATTTCAATATTATCAAGCAACCAGCTCCACTATCTGAAATGTTTTATTTAGATTGCCATGTATGTTTTTATTTGGCTCTAATTTAAATAGTACCTCCTCACAATAATTGACAAATTGATTTATTTTGGTACATTAATTTATAAGTCCTGATGACACAACAGTACACTTTAAGTAAAGTCGGTTAACGGACGGTAGTTTGACGCGACAACGTCAACTAACATTACATGTAGAACGAACCGAACTGAGCCGATCGCTCGAGCCGGTCATGCCTCTCTCTCGTTCGCGTCGCGCTCTCGCTTTCGGAACGCGACATGACGTCATCTTTTTCGTGCATACTGTCCGTAATATCGAGTTATTATACGTTGTAACGTCAAAAATTGTGATTGTAATGACAACCTTACAGACGGTTTATTTTTTAATAGCGTATTTTTATAGGTCAAGTCTATTTTTATAAAGTATATTATATGTATATGAATTATAATATATGAATTACTTTGTAAACATAAGTTTACATAGTATTAATGTAAATATAAGTTTATATTAGTCTATCTGACACCTCACCCCACCATGGTTCAGGCCTAGTCGTGGTGGTGGAGCTCAGTAGCCCAGGGTGCGCCCACCACCTTGGGCGAAGCGAATTGAACCGAGAATAAGAAGTCTACTCTCATAAGAAGAGAGGACAAAAGAGCAGGGGGCAAGGGACGAGGACAGGAACCTCGCCTCATTGTACTGTCCCGACGTTGGGAGGGGTTATTCTGTGGTGCGGGACAATCCCTCTGTGGAGACGGCGTCGGTCCCCTGAGGGACTGACTAGCCGTCGAGGTGGCCTGTTGCTTGTAGATCCGGGGCACCTAACCTAAGGCGGCACTGGGGGCACTCGCTGATTTTAGTGGGTAGAGCTGCGTCCACTTACCATCTTTCGGGCGCAGCGAGTCCCACATACCCGCCTGAGGAGACCCACTCCCCAGCGGGATGCCTCAGCGCATTTCCCGGCGTTAAAGAAAAAAAAATCTGAAACCTCAGTCCTCCCGTAATCATGGATGCTGTAAAGTATCCAAAACGTTAGGAATGTACATCTTAATAAGCCGCCATAAAATGAATTCACAAATAATTATTTCATAAAAAAATATCACACTTGTAAACAGATAAAAAACTAAGAGTTTATTTAACTCGACACAAAAGCGGTAATTTATGGTGGAATTCCGCAATAGCAGTCCCTTGGGCCTCAATAGCAAACGATTATCGAGAAAAACTCCCATAAAATAATAACTTTCACTGTATCCTTGTGCGGGATTCTTCAACAAAAATACCGCTTGTCTATCTCAATGTCATTAACTGTACGAATAAGCTATTCAAACTGGCCAATAGCCTGTAAATATGAAAGTTTGGATGTTTGTGTCTAATAAACTGATTTGCGGAAAATTTAACACGAATTCCACATTTTATCCTATCAAAAACGTCGTATAGTAATACTTGTTTTCCAATTTATTCTGTGCCATACAAAATAAAAATAAAACTATTTTTTTATCTGACTATTACCATTTTTGCTATGTCCTTAGTGTATTATAGCGACTATTATCGCAGAAAGCCCGGGATTTCAGTCTCTCCAGACGCCTTAATATTCTAGAGTTCTTTTAGTTCCTATTTCATCATAAATTTTATCAAGTTCAACTAAAGAACTTTATTACAAAGACTAAGTCATTCATCCACTAAAATGAAAACGAAATAAAATAGGTGTTGTCGAACAAGTAAACATATATGAGAAGGTATGAGTAGTATCATGTCAGGAGATAATGATATTAACGATAACTCCACCGACAAGAGCACAGCTTCAAAATGAAGAAAACATTTTGATTTATATTTCATAAATTAATCATCAAAATCGCATTAATTTTGATGCCACAATAAAACAGAAATGCATTGCAACAGAAATGCTAATGTTATAATAGTAAATGTAGGGATGTTTGTAACGCTTTTACGCGAAAACTACTCAACCGATCATCATGAAACTTTCTACACACATTCTTGGATGTACCAAAAGTAACATTGTATACATAAAAAAAAGATGTTTTTTGCTAACGCGTTCAAAGCCGCGGGCAACAGCTAGTTTGTACATAAAACTTCCATTACGGTACTGTATCCATTGTAGAATTCATTCAGATGTATAATATACTTTTAATAATGCTTGTCGAATAGTTGCGCGAATACTCCGTCCGCTGATGCCTATTAAAACTTTATTCCAACTGTGAGTTACAATACAAGTTAGTACCATAATAAGCACAACTTGAACATGATCCTCAAATACGGAATAAAGTTAACTCAAAATGGAATATACTAACAGATGTGGGTGTATTGTGAGAACAATTCGTTTCATGATTACAAATTGCTGTAACAGTATATTTTTTTGTAACAAATATATTACTAGTAGCACCTTGTGGCTTAATCCACATAGTTCCCGTGGGAGTAGGGGAATAGCTTATTATTCCAATATAAGCTATATTATTGTTGTTTCATTAAAATCCATTCAGTAGTTTTGCGTGAAAGTGTTACAAACATTCATGCTTACAAACATTCCCATTTCTAATATCAGTAGGATTTATTATAATAAGTATATTATTATGTATACATAATAATATACTTATTATAATAAATTCTACATAATATTATAATTAAATAATTATGGTAATAATATTATAATATGTTAAATGCATATAATAATAATTAACATGAATATTGTACAATAACAGTATAATTATTATTGTTTTCTATCTTTTCGTAGGATAGTATTCGTTGCAAATATTATGTACATTTTATAGTTGTTATTTAATACTGATAAAGCCCCACGGTTTTACCCGCTTTTTCTTAGCATTTCCATGGTTAGTACGGAGATCAAACCTATGTCCTTTAAAAATAATGTAGACTTGTTAAATGAATTTTCAAAATCAGCTCAGCAGACGCGGTGGTATAGTGGGTATCACGCGATGACAGCACAATTTACAGCCAAGGAGCGCTAATATGTGATTTACAAAATATTTTCTCAAGAACTCAATAAGTATGTCAGTCGTCCATTAAGTTAAAATCGTATCATATTCTATACACGATCAACATGTTCAATAAAGGTCACCTGGCGGCAGGAAAGCTGATGATTTTCGAATTTGAGTCGTAATTTCTGTGGAAGCACAAAGCTTTTATGATATTGAACGATATTAGCATAGAGAAGATGGCCAGATGAGTTGACATAAATTCAATTTTAGTAATACCGACTCGCTCCAACGTAGTTAGTGATTGAAAAATTAATTTCAATTTGGATAGTTTGATCAATCTTACGGACCTCAATATTCAGATTTTGCTGAAAACATCGATCGTCAGAATGTTGAAAATGGAACCTGGAGATGCGGTGGGGTGAAAGTGGGTTAACCAAAATGAGCGCGATTGAAGATGGGTATGCTCGGCTTTTTAAGTGGGAAATCCGGGTTCGAGCCTTGTGGTAGGTAATATGTCATTTCCCAGTTCAATTATTTTTAATTCACGACCCATAAAACATTCTTGACCTTGGTTATATAATTCCTCGAATGAGACATGAATTATCTTAATGGACATGGTTGTTATTCCATGGATGACCTCGTGGTTCAGTGGTGATAGCGGCGCGGATCGATTCACCAAGTTAAGCAACGTTTGCCGAGGTACTTTCGTGGATGGGTGACCATCTATACATACCGAGACTCCTCCGTGCCTCGAAAATCATGTTACGTTGTCCGGCTGTCATTAATGGATCTTTCACAGTCGTTAGGGGTCTTCAGAAGCCCGAGAATAAGACAACCAGTCTTACCATGGGGTACCGTATCAAGTAACTTGGCGATGGAGGCTAACCTCCATCTTATTAATTTGATTCCGCTTATCCCAATAAGCAGTCACTCCAAATAAAATACTGGTATTTATCTGAATCTGCCTAGACTGACAATCTGCTCACCTATCTACTGATTGAGCTTAAAAAACATCGGGTTTAAAAATGGAGGAATATATTTTTTTATAAATATCAGAGCAGTGCGCGTAACAAAACGGTAACCCTCTTAAACGACTAAAATAAAAAATAAATATTAAGGCAGTACCATTGCGGCATTGCAGGATTCGACAGTCACCGCACCGTGGTTCAAGTCTTGTCGTTGCGGTGGGGCTCAGTAGCCTAGGGTGAGCCCAATACCTTGGGCGAAGCTAATTGAGCCAAGGGGGCTCTTTGTACCCCTCTTCGATGAGGGGGCAAAAGAGCAGGGGCAAGGGGCGAGGATGGGAACCTCGCCTCATTGTACTGTCCTGACGGTGGGAGGGTTTGTCTTGTGGTGCGGGGCAACCCGTCTATGGAGGTGAGGTTGGCCCCCTGAGGGGACTGACTGGCCGTCGAGGTGCCCTGTGCTAGTAGATCCGGGGCGCCTCACCAAAGGCGGCGTTGGTGGCACTCGCCGGGTTTTAGTGGGTAGAGCTGCGTTCATTTACCAGCTTTCGGGCGCACCGAGTCCCACATACCCCGTCTGAGGAGACCCACTCCCCTGCGGGATGTCAGTGCATTTCCCGGCGTTAAAAAAAAAAGGACCCGACAGTCTAATAGGGGGGATAGGGAAACAACGCTTACGTCATCGTCACAACGCCACCATAAGACTTAAATTGCTCGTTTCGTCTTTAAAGCCTAATACATATATCACAAAAGATATGACACACTTATAAAAGAAGTCACAGTAAATAACACAAATAAATTTGATTGACCAACATTATTAAATTTTTCAACTTCAACACGAAGACAATTTGTGTTGTGCTGAGTTTTATTTCAAAGATAAGTCTTTTGGTTGTGCTCAAACTTTGGCACGATTAATGTAGAAGTTTTACTTCACCAGATGTCGCTCCTGCTACGTATATACTGAGCTTCAGATTTCAGTTACCCTCGGCTGTACTACGGGGCGGTTGCGTGAACTTTGCGCGCGAAGATTTTCCCTTGTGTTTGTGTACGTGCTTTGAAATTTGGATTTTGTACAGGATGATATAAGGTATATTTTTTATTCAATAATACAAGTAGATAATACGTAGAAGGAAAGAAGTATGACATTTAAATATTATAAACATATTTTTAAATTCAAATGTCTCATCAAAAAGTTTTAAATATTATGTTTAGTGATAAAAATAAAACATTCAAGAATAAATAATATGACCTTTATTTTCGTATTTATAATAGCGTAAATTTAATTTTGACAGAAATGAAAAAATAGCGTAAAGATTATTTATGGTCTTTTGTATTTTTGACAGGACACTTGCTATTAAAACAAAGTAAAAAAAAATCATGAATTTTCATACTTACATTTATTTACGAAGGATAACAAACAAGATATTTATTTTAAATCTCTTGCTTCTATGATACAGATTTCTGAAACTCTGTCCAAATACAAGCGCAAGAAATTTCTGAATTTGTAGATTAAATTGAACGCGAACAGTTGTAACAGAAGGTTAAGAGTTATACCTACTTAGCATTTTAATCATATGTATAATTGGCTCTTTAGAACAAAATTACTACCTACTGTATAACTGCCTATAGTAGTGTTTTATTACAGTGTCGTTTTCATCTAACTTTCGAAATTATTTTAAAAAGAAATTTGTAAATTAAAGAATTAATTGAAGAGCTCAAAGTGACGTTAACGCTTCTATACATATTATTATTGTTATTGCATTCTACCATGGACCATAGTGCTAAAAATAAATGATTTTATTTTTATTATTAAAATAAGTATTATTGTATTGTTTTACGAGTAAAATGCTATGAATAAATATTTTAAATAAATTATACAATATTTATTATAAAATATTGTAAATAAATTGTATAATTTATTTATAATATTTATTACGTGTACTATTACTTGAAATAGTCGGACGAGACGCGTGTGATGTGGATTCGGATATTTAGTTTTTATTACTTAATATTATAAAGAAAGAAAGAAAGAAAACACTTATAGGTTCACACACATAAGTAGACGAAGCGATGATCTGCTTTTAGCCAGGTGGGAAGACAATCTCCATTGAGTGTCGAATCCACGATAGATGCGAGTAGTAAGCGTATTGGCGTTCATTGAAGGAGACCCATGTTTAGCAGTGGACGGATAATATCTGATGATGATGATGATGATGACTGCCTTTATACGACTAGCATTATAATACAATATTATGAATTTAGCCTTCTCTATCTTCGACCAAGCTCACTGTATATTGTATAAATAGAGTCGGTATAGTCTTATCGACAATGTGAGTCCTTTGGGTATATTTATTTTGTACTGGTTATCCCATGTTAACGGGCTTCGTTATTTAGTAGATGGAATAAACGTTGACCTGGGATCTTGGACCTTTTAAACTATTGATAAGGTATATTTTTGCAAAAAATAACACCATATAAGAAAGATTATATCTACAAAATATTATTTTGTGAAATATATTATTAATGCTGAATAATGAATTCATATTCATCAGTTTATCCTACTAATATAATAATGGTGCCGTGTGGTGCCGGCGGAGTAGAATAGCACCACCCCTTTCCTCCCACGGGGGTCGTAATGGCGACCGAGGGATAGACCTGTCCCAGTATTATCAGGGTCCCGGAGAAGGAAAACTCCACACCAAACCCGGAATGGAGTCTCCGTCAGGCATTCGTGGCATAGCTCTAATATGCGAAAAACTCCTGCAGCCGAACTGGCTCCGCACGTATCGACTAGTCGTTCCTGTGGGTTTAGCCAGCAAGGTCGAGAGGGTGGCGCACAGCTTAGGCAACTCTGCGTCTTCCCTAAGTGTGTCCTAGACGACACAGTGTCTGTCTGTGAAGAGGTCACTTCACCCGCGTCAGCTCTGCTTCGTGGAAAACAACACGGAGAGTGGCAGTCACCAGTTATAAGTCTGCGCATATAGACGTAAGCGCGGGCGCTAGGGGTCACTCTTGACAGTGGGAGGGTCCATCGAAGGCCCACTGATCGGTTACCGCCCGCTCTAAGCTGGGCAAGTGGCGTAGAACCGTAGTGGATGGAAGCAAGGCACATGATCTAGCTTGGTTTGAAACCTTAGCGGAAAGAAGAAAGCGAAAACATCAAGCTTCTGCCGTCAATAACATCACCCAGTTTACCTGCAAAGGCTGTGGCCGAGTGTGCCGCTCACGGATAGGGTTATTTAGTCACGAAAGTGTGACCGACTTACGCTGACTCTGTTTAAATCGTCTGAAACAGACGGACTGACGCCAATGATGATGATGATGATGATGATGATGATGATGATGATGATCCTACTAATATTAAAAATGCAACAGTTTGTAAGTATGGATGTTTGTTATTCTTTCACGTAAAAACTACCAAATGGATTTTAACGAATCTTTACAATAATACAGATAGATCATACATCAGAATAACACATAGGCTATATTTTATCGCCGTATTTCCACGAGAATGAGAAATACGCGGGTGAAACCGCGGGGCGCTGCTAGTTTTATCCAAATGATAGTGGAAAAAAACAATTGCTGCAAATAAATTTACTGGCTCAATTACGAGTAGTGTCTGAGTGACCTCCAGGAATTCACGCAGTAGCTACATAAGCTCAGGTCTTCTTTAATGCTAGATTTTGCTGTAGCTCGCCCGCTTCGCGTGAGATGAATTCAAACGTAAATAAAATCTCTTTTTTTATATGGACGCTTTTTACACCACATCAATCTGGTCCCGTGCTAAGTTTCCGATGAACTTGTGTTACGGGTACCAGACAACGGAAATACAATATATTTAATACTTTTTATATTAATACATATATTTAAGATTTTTATTATATACAGTAATACACAAATACACATCCATGACCCAGAAACACAGACAACTTTTTGTTCCCTGGCGAGATTCGAACCGGCTACCTCCGGCTTGAGCGCCAACGTGCTAACCACTGAGCCACAGAGGTCGTCAAAATATTATAATACTAGCGAATACGTCAGACGTTGTCCGGAACACGTTGTCCTGTAAAATATTTTTTATTATGGACCGTATTGTGTATCTTCACAATTCCGGAATCCACTTAACCACACAAAAAAAAATAATCAAAATCGATGAAAAGAAAACACTTTGTTTGCAAAATACTTTACCAGATTTATCATTTTGCAATACTACTCGTATTATATTCAATTTGAGCGTATAATATGGAAGATTTCAATTGGCATTTTCATATAAATATACAACTGAATTTCACGTCGTTAAAGAAGTAATTTTACGTATGATGAAGTCATTGATTCTGACTAATATATAATTAATGCAATGAGAATATAAAGCAACCCTAGAATAATGCCTAGAATAATATAATCTTTAAATCGATATTGGCGTTGGTCGATCTTCTCTTCTATGTTGTTTGCCTATGTCCAGCAGTGGACGGATAAGAGCTGATGATGATGATGATACCAAAGTAAAGAATAGGCGACTTATTATATAATTATAACAAAAAATCTTATATTTGAAGAGTCCTAAGAATAAATATTTACCTCTAAAACCGCTGTAAAGCCTAAATTAAAAGCTGCCACGCAACCCAAATTAAGGACGGAATATAATATGGCAAATGAGTTTAAAAAACTTTTATATAAATATTTAAAGTTTATAATTATTATCAGCAAGGGTATTTTTCTTAATTGGTGTAAGTCAAACTTAAACCTTTAGATCCAATTTTAGTCAGGATACTTGTCTCGGGTATCCTGCCTAAAAAGTATCAATTATAGTATAAAAAATATAAAATAAAGTAAAGTAGCAACCCATAGAACATATACCAATGCTGGGCACACGTCTCTACCACGAAATTAGGCGAGGAGGAGACGCTGGCCCAATCCAGGTCGATGAACTTCACAAACCTTAAAACCTTTTAATCTAATAAGGCATGCAACTTTCCTCGCGATTTTCCTTCACCGAAGAGTGAGCGATGGTCTTGTGTTTAAGGTGCATTTGGAAATTTAGAAAAAAACATTTTAAGATACCTCAGGTGGGTCAAGATCGAAACCGGACCCTCCCGTTCAAGGGGCCAAGCCCGTACTCACTGGACCATTTTCGCTCCTAAAACTTTTTATAAGGAAATATTACCATGTATTTTAACTTTATTGTGCGGAGAAGTGAGTCTTGTGAACAAGATTCGTAGACAATGTCGAAATATCGAGCTCCTTGAAATAAAGTTAAAAAAAAACATTGTTGCAACAACAAGCTGCATTTGATATAATATACCTTCGGAATTTAAATATATTACAGCTAATGTATGATAATATGTTATCAATATTCTGGGTTTATAAAATACAGGGTAATAGTAGATTTCATTACAAGTGCGGAAAGCCTGTCGTTGCAACGAGTTCCGACAAATGTCTACCCGAGCCGAGGCTCAGCCAAAGGTGAGGGCTGACAGTCGGAACAAGTTGCAATGACGGTTCCGCACGTGTACTGAACGACTATTTTGAATACAGTTGCGAAAAAATTAAGCAATTTAATAAAATTATAAAAATACAAATAAAAATAAGCAGAGATTTTTATCTTCACCCATTCTGGGTAGGCAAAGGGAATTATGCCCATATAGCCAAGTCTTCAGTGGAATTGTTTTATTGATATGAAACAAAATTGAAATTTAATGAGATGAAATAAAATGATACCTAAACTAAAACAAATACGTAGCTTCTCTTTAAAAATATTTGTAAAAATTTCGTAATTGTTTTCTTTTTTCTTTTTAATATACATTATTTTGACAGTTGGGAAAGAGAACGCATGAGTTCGGAAAAGGTAAAGAAAAAGCACGAGTGTGTAATAGCCTATTTTCCGAACGCTATATGTCCCTGCAATACTTTTTGAGCAACTGTATTAAAAATGTATTTTGCAATAATATACAAGTACCCTTAACGTTAAGATCCTTGTATAATATACTTCAGTATGTTTTGTTGTTTAGTATAATATTGTCGAAACAGAAAGGGTGCTTTGGGTCAACTTCTAAAGTAAGCCATGTTAGTTTACGTTTTAGTAAGCTTTACAATATAACTATAAAGGCAGTTGCGATTCAAAGAAACTACATCATCATCATCATCATCATCAGCATTTATCCGTCCACTGCTGAACATAGGCCTCCCTCAATGAACGCCAAGACGACCGATCCCTTGCTACTCGCATCCAACGCGGACCTGCCACTGCACGGAGATCGTCTTTCCATCTGCGAAGACGATCTGGGTGAAGAGAGAAGAAGTGTTGGTCGGCCATTAACCAGATGGGAAGAAACTACATAATAGGATTTTATTATCGAACCCCGAAATGTGCAGGAAATTTCGGATCATACTAATGTATCATGAATGAGTCATCATCATCATCAGCCTTTATCCGTCCAATAACCATAGACCACATTCAATGGACGCCAACACGGCCGACTCCTTGGCACTCGTATCCTCTTCACGTCTGGTTAATATATGACCAACACTTCGTCTACCTAAATGCGGCCTCCAATTCTGAATATTACTGGCCCATCTTCAATCCGAAGTGAAGCAATATAAATTATTATTAATTTCCATTCGAATTTTTCTTTTTTTTTTGTATTTATTACACATAATTAAGTATGGTTTTAAATAGAAGAATCTATGACATCGTGTCGTACATTACGAGAAATTTGGTTTGGAACAAAAAGCCTAGCACTTAAATAATATACCTTAAATTTCTATAATAAATATTGTCGTATCTAATATACGTACAAATCGAATTGTGAATTTAAACCGATCTCCAATATGTTGGAATAAACTTTATCCTCCAATATGTTGGAAAAAAAATAGCTTCAAAATCGGACCAGCCATTTAGGAGAGTTAGAGAGTTTAAATACTAGATTAGATAATATATTTCGTGACCGTCACTTTCATCTTCCAAACGTGGACAAGAAATATAGGGGCATATTCAAAAGTACCTTTTCATTTCTCTGTGGAGGTTGCATGTTTTCTGGGATAAAAAGTAGCCTTTGTTACTTCTTAATCCTCCAACTGTCAGGTGAAATTAATCATGACGATTTTTTACACTGCGGATTAAACGGACAGACAAACACATTTTCACTTATTACATCAGATGATGAATATACGGAGAAAACGTTTTTATGAATTTTAATATCAATTTGAAAGGCGAAGATCTGATTTTGTGTAAATTTTAGTCGAATATATTTTAATTTTCATTAATCATTATCATTGCTTTTCTGACCAACAGCTCAACAAAACAGGATTCAGCAGTGCTATTTTATAAGAAACGCAGCGCTGTCGCAACGCTGTGACAGCGCTGTTATTTATATCCAACACCCTAGCAACGTCAACGCTGTGGGCGCGACGAGCTCGTCACAGCGTAGAATAGCATTGCTGATAAACTAGTATAGCGTTCAATTTTGTCACTTGACAGAAGCCAATATTCATCATTGGATGGATATGGGCTGATCATGATGATGAATAACTTTATTCATCAAAGAATGATTACTTTTTGAGGCGGTACATGGTGGTTATTTCGTCGTCGTTTGGCCGTCGAGGTGCCCTGTTGCTCGTAGGTGCCCCACCTCACCAAAGGCGGCAGCGGTGGCACTCGCCGGGTTTTAGTGGGTAGATCTGCGTCCACTTACCATCTTTCGGGCGCAGCGCGTCCCACGTACCCTGGGGAGACCCACTCCCCAGTGGGATGCGTCAGTGCATTTCCCGGCGTAGAAGGAAAAAAAAGTGGTGGTTATTTAGTGTATTTAAAACTCGATTAGCACAATGTGTACATTAGCCTAGTAAGCTGATCCTCGAGAAAAAGATTTAGATTTCAACCCAAATTAATATAAATATTGAGGAAAACGACAAATGTGTCCGTAGTTGCTGTAAAATATCCAAAACGTCGCACTCATAAAAAACTAAATAAACCGCGATAAAACTTGTAAAAGTTGTTTCATTATAATGAGTGAAATTCGCGTAAATATATGAAAACAATATGTAAAACAGTAATCATCAAAGTTCGTTTAGTAATTGTGATTTGCATAGATATAAGAACAGTAAACTTGGTGTTATTATTTAATGACTTCATTGTATTCTAAATCCTATTACTAAGAGTAATAAATCACTATTGAAAAATGACGCCGAAACAAGTTTCGATTAGTCGAAACGGCCAAAGAATGACTAAATAGCCCTCAAGACAAATTACTTTGGAACAACTTTTATGAGGCCAAAGTGAAAGGGTTTAACAATAGGCCATTAATCTTTTTGGTTTTCATTTCCAAAGTGTAAGTGGATTGCTTTTTTTTCCCACTGGTAAACTGAAACAATCCAAACTTTCTAACCAGCACAAGTCATATTCTTAGTCAGTGATTTGTCATTGATGCAATATTAATTTTAACCAATGATCGTTTCATCGGCCAATCATCCACCAATGGCTATCGGTCAGCTAATATTGTCAGAGTCGGTGTCACCGCACAAATTTGGCGGAATTTGATTTCATACAAAACAAATGACAAACGTAGCATTGCTTCTTTTTTTTTGATTATATGGCAAAAGTTGATCAAGAAAATAGGATAAGGCTTTCTAAGCGTATACAATAAAAAACAAATTTGACAGTCAAAACGAGACACCCTACAGATTTGAAACATTTAATATTTAAAATTACTGTTTTAAACGGAATATTATCATGTTTTCACATTTGTTTTGCGGAGCTCGAGATTGTCTAGGAGTGTCTTGAACACATAAAGTAATGCGTGTAGTTCTTAGCGGTGTAAGAAGTCTTAAAAACGAGCCCTGCAAAATAAAGGCATTGTAAATATTCTGATTTCAATAATTTTAAATCAGAAAATAATTATAAATTAATATCAAATGTAAAAATAGTGCAACCTTTATATTATTAGGCCTGGTTCTCCTTTTGGAAACCCGGCGTGGATGATATTTGGCCACAATTCACTGACACGCTGGCCCAATGTAGATTAATGAAGTTCACACCTTCAAGGTCTTTTAATCACTTCAGCCATGCAGGTCACCTCACGGTATTTTTCTTCACCGGTGAGCGAGCGATGATCAGTTCAGTTATACTTAGCAAATTAGAAAAACCCCAAGGCACCACAAGAGGTCAGGAACCCGGACCTCCATCTCATGAGGCCGAGTCCACACCGTCTTAATCATCGTCATTCTATCGCGCCTCGTAATAGTGTGTATCCTGCATCGCGCTATCAGAATTCCAGCGTCCGGCTGCTATATATACAACACCTGACACGATAGCAAGTGGGCTTCGATCTGGCCGAAAATTGCACCTCGCTCGATCAGAGATCTCCCTTTGGGGCCTACCACCATAATCCTACAAGTGTAAGAATAAAATACGCACATCATAACACGGCACCGTCACCACATTTACGGAGAATGAGCAGCAATAGATGTTCCACATGAACAGAGACACGTAATGGAAGAACTGGTTCACACTAACTAATAACCAAGTAGAAACTTCTGTATGAAGTTTCTATGAAGCAACTAGTTTTTACCTGCCACTTGCTAGTGTTAAATCGTTGAATGTTTATTGAAAGTGAAATATTAGTATATTATTATTGGAGAATATTATGATGGTCTTTCTTTTCTATAGAAATTGGTCTAAATGAATAGGAGAATGCATGGCCGATGGGCAATGAGGTTCAATAGCGGAGGCCGCGTTTAGGTAGACGAGGTTTTGATCTGCGATTAGCCGGTTGGGAAGACGATCTCTGTACAGTGTCCGCTCCGTAAATATACGAGTAGTAATGGCTTTACCGTTTTGATGCTCATTAAAAGTGGCCTGAAATGTTCAGTGTAATTTGGAAAGAATGTATGCAGTGTAATTACCTGCAATACGATTATTAGATTTTTGAGAACATTAATATAGAATTAAGATTTGTGTGAGTGAATTTAATTATGCACACAAGATTTTCATCAGGTGTTACGTGTGCCAGTTTCTCTCTCTCTACTTAAGAGCTTTGCTCTTGTCGGTGGAGTATTCGCCACTCATTTCTCTTCTCCGCCAATACTTTCACCTCCTAACCCGACACATTGTACCTTCTCCTTTATTTGTTCCATATAAGTTCTCCTCGCCTCGGTCTACCTCTCCTTTCTTCCCTCAATCCTTCCTTCTATGATATTTTTTCAAGCTGGTCCAAAACAATAAAAAAAATATTTTGGTTATCCAACCAAGCAAAAGGTTCTGGTGTTACATGAAGCATCCACTGAATTCTTTAAATGTTTAAGTAGCCGTGTAAAATATTCACGTCATCCAAATATATACACGAGTGAAATAATAAATTTTGCAAATCTCTAAAAATCCTCTAGAAATAGGTTTCGTGAGAACAAATGTATTTCGAACACATCTTGCAAATTCTGCCGTTCTACAAATCTTATTCTGCTTTTTATTATTTCTTGTAGTTAACGCTTGAAATATTTCTCAATAGATTTATTTGTTTCGCGAAAATAAAAGGAAAGGATTACATAAATATGTTCGTGTTTTAACAATATACATTTTATACATAAAAACAAGGCATTATATTTAAAATACTTTTCTTCATCATCATCAAGTCATGCTAGTCAATTAGTAGGCACCGAATATGTATTTAATTTTTGGTGCCAATTATCGATCGTAGATATGCTTTCACTAAAACATCATCTACAGCAGCGAATGTATAAGTGTTTTGTTGTGATTGCCACTCGCATCCTACTCGGAGCGGCCACTAGACAGAGATCGCCTTCTCACCTAGTTTATGGTCGACCGACACTTCATCTACCTAAACACGAACTCCACTCTTGAACCTTATTGGCTTATTCGGCCATCCGTTCTTCTGAGAGTTTGACCAGCCCTCTGCAACGAGCTTATTTTTTGCGTAAAAAAAAATAATATTTCTTTTACGCCTTACTTATTATTGCTTTATAGCAAAAGCTTAAAATTCCTAAGTAAAAGTAAGTGAGGAGCGATCGATCATTTAGACTTTCATTGAAAGAGGCCTGTATATTATAATATACACCAAGAAAAAATATCTGTATAATGAAAATCAGGTGTATTTAGTTGTTTAAGCTATACTTAATAATGATGTGCCGAAGGTAACAAAGTCTGCAACATTTAACGGTAGAAATTTGCAAGTTTAACGTTCACTCATGTCTGGTGTCCTCTTAATCCCGTTTCAAGATAAGCGAGGGTTAGACAAATTAACTTAGTTAGGGCAATAACTTTAACTTAAGTCCTTGCGTTTAACCTCTTGTAGGTAGTTGGTTGTCAGAATTAGCATGAATTTTATCCCTTAGAGTAGTTAAAACTGTACTTGCAGTTGTGACATTATAACTTCCATAATATGTAACTAGTTGCGTGAGGGTTCTATTTGAATAATTCTGTTTAATTAGAAAGTTTTAAAACTGTAGTTGTCAATGGATGTCTATGTTTTAAATTCTTAATAAATTTCGAGATTGAATTTAATTTTTTTTCAATCGAACATAATACGAATTTTACTAACTCCAATAAAGATTATAATATTATATTTTCTATGAAAAGAACAACTTATTTTAAAGCATTTTTAGATACCCACTCATTGTTTGCTTCGCAGAAAATAATATGCTATTTTAACATTTTCTGTAAATAGGCTAAAATGGTTTCGCATAAAAATATTGCTAATATTTTAGCATTTTCGTATCAATTATTCATATATTTTTTATTTTTATATAGCAACCAACAATCACACCGCTTTAATCTAGCCGAATAGCCTTTACGAATTCACTACTGAATTCATAAAAACAGGATTTTTTGATTTCGGGCATTAAACCAAAAAAAAAAAAATATTGGTTGTCTGTGAAGTTGGTTTACGGACGGTAGTTTGACATTGTCACGTCAAACATTACATGCAGAACGAACCGAACTGAGCCGATCGCTTTACCCGATCATGCCTCTTGCGCTCGTGCCGCGCATTCGCTTCGGAACACTACATGACGTCATCTTTTTCGCACATGCTGTCCGTAATATCGAGTTAGATTTTGTCACGTCAAAATTAAGAAGTTTATATAAGATACATGTCCATGATCCGAAGCCGACATGCATATTCGTTTGAACCCGCGACCTGCTTAAAATGTCTAATAATAAATAGCCTGAGCACTAGACCATCCTGCTTTTAACATTCATCATTAAGGCTTTTAAATAAAGGACCCCGATGTGTATAATTGTGTACTTTAAAAGTCTTATTGGAACATTTAATTCCTGTAGAACGACGCGATTGTTCCACTAGTTAACGGAATGAGGTCCGATTGGAGCGGCTCGGTAATTACTGACCCTTTGGGACCCTTAATGACCAAATTGCGATATTACTTTGGGCTTGTTCCCTTCAAATAGCACACGGCCCTTACAATGTTTGATTTTTGATTAACATATTGTTGTGATCACTAAATTATTTTTATAATGAAACGACTTTTACGTATTTTATTGCAGTTACTAAGTTTTTTATGAGCCCGATGTTTCAGATACTTTGCAGCAAACATGGTCACGGGGGGACATTGTTTGCTCTTACTTAGTCCATGGTTGCTGTAGTATCCGAAACGTCGGACCTAAAAAAAACTTAATAAGCCGCGATAAAAGTAGTTTCATTATAATGAGTTAAATTTGCGTAAGCATAAGAAAACAATAAATTCTTTGTTTAATTTTTTTTTTTTTTTCGGTTGGATCTATGCTAATGGTCCTAGTGACCGCTATGCGTCATCGGAAATGGGGTGATCCGGTTGGATCATCCTATGACGTTAAAAATTTGGGGTTTGCCCCCCACCATGTTCATGGCGTCGGGTTTGCTCTGTTTAAATTATAATTATTCTTATAGTATATGTACCTATTATTTATGGGCTATGGTGTCTGATTTAAAAAAAAATGAAATAAATAAATAAATTTAAAATTTTCTTGAAAATATTAGTTTCTATGTGCAAGTTATTTACGCTATTTATGCAATTTGTAAATCGAAAATTGATCTCATATTAATATTATAACCGCGAAAGTTTCTATGAATATTTTTATAATGTTTGTTACTTTTTTACGTAAAAACTACTGAATTGGATTTTGATGATAGTTTACAACAATAATTTAGCTTTCTGATCAAAATAACACATAAGCTTTAATTTATCCCCGTGCTCCCACGGGAAGGGGAAGTACGCGGGTGAAACCGCAAGGCGCTCCTAGTTTTGAATAAAATATGTCACTGTTTGTTTCGTACTAGCAGAGACTGAGGCATACTAAATATTTTAAATGCTAGATTTTGTTTCAGGAAATTCATCTATACTAACATTTTAAAAAGATAAAGTCCGTAAGTTTGTGAGACTGTAGTGGGTAATCCCCGGATCTAATGAACCGATCTTGAATACTCCTTTACCAATAGAAGGCTACGTTATTTGTGAGGACTTAAGCTGTAATCTATCCGCCCATTCCTTTGAGAATGTTAATTACGCGGGTGACTTTATAAGATTTCTGCATATTACGCAAATTGAAAGCTTTTTTCTTATTTTACGGTATTAATCAGACTAAGGGCCTGTTTCACAATCTCCAGATAAGTTCCGAATAGGCTATCGGCAACATATTTGACAGATAGAGTATGGAGTATCTGTCAAATATGTTGCCGATTACGGGCGGTATTTTGACGTGAAAACGTCACACATTACATGCAGCACGAACCGAACTGAGCCGATCGCTCGAGCCAATCATGCCTCTCTCTCGTTCCTGCCGCGCTCCCGCTTGCGGAATGCGACATGACGTCATCTTTTTCGTGCATGCAGCCCATATTATCGAGTTATTAGACGAAAATATTATAATATAATAACCTTTTTTTTTTAATAAGCGTGCATTTGATGAAACCTTATCTGCGTTTCTTATTCTTTTTTTTCGTTTTTTCAATAAATGCAAATACTTCTCAGATTTAGTTAAATGTTCAAATATTTTTATTTTATTTTCGTGTGTTACTTGTTCATTCGCTGAAACTTTTTTCTATTTACGCAAACCCAAAAAGGCTTATATCGATTTCAAAAGCATTTCGACCGGCCACAGCGTACAAAGCTAGATCTGCAATCGACACGACTAAGCTAACAATGCAAACGACATTTTAATTGAGTGTTGTTTTTTAAGCCTTGCACTGCGCAGTGGATATAAAAAATACTTGAATTCTACTTGTCCCATGCAACCCATGGATTCAAATATTTATAATATACTTGTATTGTAACTTTAACGTATTTGAAATAGAAAATTGTAACTTACTTGTTACATAATATATTTTACCGATGGAGCACTGTGCTGCGCTCTCGTTTGCATGAGTTCATGGATACTATGCAGAGCGCTATCGTATGCATGGGTTCATGGATACTGTGCAGCTCGCTATCGTTTGCATGGGTTCATGGATACTATGCAGCGCGCTATCGTTGCGTGGATTCATGGATAATTTGCTCAGCGCTTTCGGCAGCATGATAGCATGTATGCTATGCGCTGCGCTTTTGTCTTTATGGGTTCATCGATGAGCTGTGCTCTGACGCATTGGCCCGGGAGAGCAGGGCAGAAAGAATGTTACTGGCACAGTGACTTAACATCTTACATTTCAAGGTAGTCAGACGAGTGTGCTTCACAAGCACAACCCCGTACTGGTTTCAACCTACGTTAATAGCCTATCTGGCGTTATATTATTAGGCTAGATGATGGCTTATCATCTTTTAAAGCTTATTATCTCAGTGATAAAGGTTTTAATCGAATGTGGAGTTTCGTATGTTAATGCTACATGCAAACATTCTTCTTATTAGTTCCAATATATTTTCTTCCTATAATAATATACGTCACGTGACCGTCATCGATGACGTCACGTTTTCCAATGGACTATTGCTAGCCTTTGTTTCTTACATAATGGATTTAAAATGTGTATCTATATTGTTACTTGACAAAGTGTGTCTGCTAATACTAGAACGTGTAAATAAATCATGGAGGCTGATGATGATGAATTGCGTTATTTATGTGTGATATGGATAAACAATGGCATACAAAATATTTAATCTAAATAAACGGTGAACTGTGGCCCTATACCTTCCTTGATTAATTTCGATGAGACTCGTGCCTAGCTGTGAGACGTGATACTTGATACTGATACTATACTTTTGTAGACAATATAAAAATAAAATCGATGGATGAACATGTATTTGACGCATTTTACTAAAATTGGGACAAGCGAAACCGAGAGCTATACATCCTTACTAATATTATAAATGCCAAAGTAACTCTGTCTGTCTGTCTGTCTGTTACGCTTTCACGCCTAAACCACTGAACCAAATTTGATGAAACTTGGAAAAAGGATAGATTAGAGCTTGGGAAAGGACATGGGCTACTTTTTATTGCGAAAAAAAGCTTAGGGGGGTTTAAATAGGGGATGAAAGTTTGTATGGAAGTTCGTCGTTGTTAGAATTAAATAACCATTTAATAATTGTTCCACCGTTTTTAAAATTTTTACCTACATGGGCATGAAATAGAAGATGAAAGTACGCAGGGTAGTTAAAAAAAATCTGTCTGTGTTTACTATACGTACGTACTGGAACTGCGCTACTCCGAATTTAACGCAAGCGAAGCCGCGGGCAACAGCTAGTCTTTACGTAAAAGTAATAATTGTAACGAAAAACAAACAGTAAATAGAGACATAATTATTTTATTTCCAACATAACACAGTTATAATAAATTCTCGTGTGATTAAGTCTTGAAGAGGTCCGTGATTAATGGAGGGCGACGGGAGGGACAGGAGGGACAGGAGGGACAGGAGTGTTGATTAGATTTGCCAGCGTCAGTGAAGATTGTGTACGACACAGACCAGGAAAATATTTATAATCTCGTTGTTGGGAAACGTAGTGTAGCAACAGCATAAATACCACGAGTCGTCAAAATTCATACGAAATATATTTTTAAGCGCCTTTCCAGTAAAATCGACTAGAATGCTGTGAACAAGATACAAGCGGTACGACTCTGATTTGATATCGATTTCACGTAATGAAATTTCAATTTTTTCACATATAACGTGTTACAAGCAAAGTAGCTTACTGACCACCGATTGGATCGAGTTCCAAAACAAGTCTAAAATTCTGCCTTTTCTTTGCTTGGCCTTTGTATTTTCAAAAACAGGTTGGGTTAAATGTTTTGTTGTTTGCTTCGTGGTTAGTCTAATAGCTGAATATTATTCTGGGTCCTGTTTCATCAAAGTTACAAGTCGACGATTTTGTAAAAAGTGACAAAGTTGTATGACAAGTGCTGTTTAATAAACCTTACAAATATGTATTTTATAAATAAAATCATACAAATATTGTAATTACAAGTGCTGTTCAGTAAACGTTTACATGTGTAAAAAATATTCTTTTATTCATCATCATTACTGTTACTACTTCCACTAGTTGTTAAAACTATTTTTATGTATCAAATATATTTCCTATAAACTAAATTGTAAATTTTGACATATGACGAATTTGCCTGTTGAAATTGTATTACAATTTACTAAATATGTAAACTTGTAATTATAATTATGTGTTCAATAAAACAGTTTTCCCTACAAATTTGTAAATTGCCACTTGTAAAAAGAAAATGTTTATTAAACAGAAAATATATAAATAATGGTTCGCGGGATATTGCTAATTAATATATAATTTAACACCTTTTTTTAAAACAGAAAATATACGTAAAATTATAGGTACAATTTAAGTAAAATAAAATTGTAAGTTGTATTTTTACTAAACAGTTCTCAGCCCCCCCACCAAGTTGACTTTGGTCAATCTCTCTTCTTTTTTTTCCACGGGAGGTTAATATAGACCTGTGTAGTGAGTCGAGAGTCCTTCTTCCGCAATGTGTGGCCAATTAAAAGATATTTCTTTTCAGTTATCTCTCAAAAATTGGGATATTAATATATTATTATACCATATTTTTTATTTATATTTCGTATACAGTATCTATAAATGCATTCTTCACGGAACCAACATAAATAATTTTCAATATAACATTTGAAACTATGAACCAAATTTAAAATATTGAATATTATAGTTTTATTAAAGGAAGAATACACTCCATTCTCAAAGTAATTGTTAATTCTGATAAATAAATATTAAGGCGTCGGCGTTGAAACTCAATTAAAAAACAATTTGCTGCTAAATAATCAATCTTCGTTACTAGCGGATGCCAGTTACAATTACTGGTTTTATATAATTTATTCAGCGCTATTCCATACAACAGCGCCTGGCGGTTTCACGTGAAGTTCCCGATGTCGTGATAATATATAGGGATACAATATAGCCTTTTTTTTCTTTTCTTTTCTTTTACGCCGGGAAATGCACTGACGCATCCCGCAGGGGAGTGGGTCTCCCAAGGCAGGTATGTGGGACTCACTGCGCCCGAAAGATGGTAAGTGGACGCAGCTCTACCCACTAAAACCACCTCCACCACCACAGAGCGGTTGTTCCGCACCACAAAACAGCCACTCCCAACGTCGGGACAGTACGATGAGGTGAGGTTCCTATCCTCACCCCTTGCCCCCGCTCTTTTGTGTAAGATAAGAGGAATACAAAGAGCCCCCTCGGCTCAAGTCGCTTCGCCCAAGCTGTTGGGGTTACCCTGGGCTACTGAGCCCCACCGCCACGACAAGGCCTGAGCCATGGTGGGGGGAAACAATATAGCCTATGCTATTCGTCGATAATGTAGCTTTCTATCGGTGAAATATTTTTTTAAAGAACTTAGCGGAACAAGTATAAACTCTTATATATCCAACTGCTGGGCACGGGTCTCTTCCTCAAAATCAGGCGAGGTAATGGACCATAGTTCACCGATGCCCTGGCCCAATGCGGGTTGGTGAACTTCACATAGTTTCAAACACTTTCAATCTCATCAGGCATGCAGGTTTCCTCACGATGTTTGCTGCTGGTGAGTGAGCGATGGTCTCTTGTTTGGGGCGCACTTAGAAATTTTAAAAACTCATTTCAAGGCCCACGCTGCCAGATCGAACTTGACACCTCTCGCATAAGAGGCCGAGTCTACCCACCACTGGACCATCGTCGCTCAACTTAGCGGAACAAACGCACACAGTTTATCGATATTAGACCTCAGAACAGAACTATCCTTTTTCACATTCAAACATACGTCCTCTGAAACATGAGATAAGATCGATCTCATGTTTCCGAGGGTGCGGTATACATTGTGTGACGGCACATCGACCCTCTGTTATCTTTTGCCCTCCTCAATGTTAACTTTTCCTTAGATAAAGTCACTCTTTATTGAGTTGATATGCTTTTGCTGCTAAAAGAGCTTGCAATCATCAGAAAATAATAGAAACAGAATCCACCAGGTTGCTGACTTTACTATAGAATCTGGCATTAGGTGGTGACCAGCTTTTGCATATCTCTTACCTTATCTTAATCCGCATAGAACTCAATCCGAAGCATTTATTTGCAGACCACCTCCTCGGCTCCTAATCTTCGGCTATTAACTGAGACGAATACTTTTAGTGTGCACATTTCTAGTTCTTTCTTATAAGCTTTGTACAAAATTGAGTCAAAATTTGCTCTACTTTTTCTTACACTCATAAAAGTGAGTGCTTTTTTATCGAGCGTTAAAAAACCTTTGAATGTGACAAATTAATACCCATGTATCAGCTGTTCACACGACAGGGTTTTTAAAGCGCGAAGTCTAACAGCGCTTGAAAAAAACTTTCAAGCGCTGTTAGATTTTCGATTTTGAGCGTAAAACGAATTGAGCGTGCGGAGCGTACGCCTTATCGTTGGTTTTCATTATATCAGTGAAAAATTCATAAGCAATCTTGTTGATAATCCCTCGTCAATCTTTAAAATTCTTTTATTAAACGTGAATTCAGGTTAAAACACTAGAAATAAATAAAGTATATTTTGTGTTACTTGAATAGGTAAATGGACGTTTACCTGGAATAATCTAGTTGCCATGGTAACTCATTTATCTTTCTAATATTATAACCGTGAAAATTTGTTTCTATGGATGTTTGTTACTCTCTCATGTAAAAACTACTGAATGGATTCTAATGAAACTTTACAATAATATAGTTTATATATCACAATAACACAAAGGCTATAATTTGTCTCCGCACTCCCACGGGAACGGGAAGTACGCGGTTAAACCGCGGGGCGCTACTATTATATAATATTATTGGCTATCCCGAGGCATAAGTTGTTAAGTCTCTGTGCCAGTAATTACACTGCGTGTCTTCCCCTTTTCTCTGAAACATAACAAAGCTGTCTCATGAGGGAAACAAGAGAGAAAGGAGTGCGGAACAACGCATCCCTCAAACCGATAATGAAATACCTTCTTGAGAGTTTCGAGAGTCGCGGCTTATTAATATTTTACTCATGTTGTTTTTTTTTAAGTGAAACTTATTTTGAATCGTTGTGATTTCAAACCGGATGCAACGGAAAAAAACGACAGGTAAGAGACACAAATACAAAAATATGTAGGATGAAGCCGACAAAGAATGAGACAGAAATATAAAATAGTAATTTTATATTATCGGTCTCTCCTCTTTGTCTTATATAGTCGCCTGTGAGCCGTGTGAGAGTGTATTAGTGAGCCAGAGTGAGAGAGCAAATGTCGGTGTGTATGTATATTGCACACTGTTTAATACTTGCTTGTATTTGAGCATTCAACGTGTGTTTCACTTATATCGTGTGTGAAACGCACACACCTTTTTTTTTCTTTAATGCCAAGATGCAGGCGGATATGGGACTCCTTCTTATAAGATATCAATCTTCGGCTCAATTCGCTTCGCCCAAGATGTTGGGTTCACCCTGGGCTACTGAGCCCTACCTTTACGACAAGGCCTGAACCGTGGTGGGGAGAGAACTGATGTCCTTCCGTAAATATGGTTGATGTAAAGTATCCGAAACATCAAGCATGCAAAATACTAATGGAATTCGTAAGAGAAGCTTCATAATCAGTGACATCTTGAAATTATTTGCGCTCAAAAATTATGAAGTTTTCTGTCATTGTTCTCAATATATCTGTTAGAAAAGAAAATAGGACTCCAGGTCTTATATCAGTTCAATAGGATTGACATCGACGCCACGATCCGCCATTACTGTAAGTGAATAGACAAACGATACGGCTAAAGTATATTCGTGAAATGCATTATTGGATCAATGTTGTATTCAATTTATTCACAAGAGGAAAATCTTGTTTACTTCCAAAGTATATATCTGGTATAGGAGTTATCTGTCGTCTAGTTTTGCTATTTTTCTGCGTAGGCTTAGTTGTATTCGGTCATGATGATAGAATTTCATGCTGAAAAAATCGTCGATTTAGATCGATCGTCGATCGATCGATAAACTCAAGTAGCAACGAAACCCTTAATCTCAGTTAATTTCGATTTTAGGGAAACAGTTATTTTACCTACAGTTATGAGAACCTTTTTTTAAATTTCACGCTCCACAACCCAAAATATACACAAATAAACATTTTATTTTTTTCACCGCTTCTCGGGGTCGAATTTAAACAAAAAACTATCACAGTTCGTTTTTAGATTATTTAAAGTAACTTAGATAAAACCCATTTTCTCGCGAGTATATTTCAGAAATGTTTGTATCGTAGGTTTACTAAGCGTATTATGCGTATGTTATTGTTACTTTATTATGCGAACTGTTTCTCACTTCACAGCCTTACTAGACATTCTATTTACAATTATTTGCATACATATTATATACTAATCCTCTTCTTTTTTCGTCTACTGCTCATTTGCCACACCCATGTCAAAGGCGACAGCTTATTTGTATGCCTTTGCTCCTTCGACCCACATGACCTCAAAGTAGTAAGCACTCAGAGAGACCTAAAAATAGGATTCCCTTAAGGCTCCCAAACAAACACTTAGATCACTTCGTCCAGTAAAAACTTTGTAGTAGATAAAATCCCTCTGGACCGACATTTTTAGGACAAATCAAAAAAAAAACGCTTGAAAATATTTTGTAGGGTTATTTTTGAGGTTATTTTTTCTCTTTATATGTATATTGTGAGGGTGACAACAAATTATGTGCTTATTGTCCATAAAGATTTTACGATACAAGTTTTTATGGTGGCCCTGTGTTCTTATGTTCTGTTTATCTGTTTGAGGCGATCGAGGTTTTACGGTTTCACTATTGTATTATAATTATACGACTGTTGTATAAAGTACTATTTTGTAGATATGATATACTCATATTCCAAAGGAAATACAATAACAATATGAAGCTGTAATAACCATACAAACATTTCGCTTAATGCGCTTTAAAATACGAAAGCTTGAGGAAGTACGCGTGAAAAACTGAATGCGAAAATGTTAAAAAATATACAAAATCGGGCTGCTAACAATATATATCATCATCATCAATATAATAATCATCATCATTAACATTATCATTAGCATCGTCATCTACCCAACCACTGCTGAACAAGGCCCTTTTCAATGCCCCACCATGGTTCAAGCCTTGTCGTGGCGGTGGGGCTCAGTAGCCCGGGGTGACCCCAACACCTTGGGCGAAGCAAATTGAGCCGACGCGAGGGGGCTCTTTGTACCCCTCTTATAAGAAGAGGGGACAACAGAGCAAGGGGTGAGAATGGGAACCTCACCTCATCGTATTGTCCAGATGTTGGGAGTGGTTGTTCTGTGCTGCGGGGCAACCGCTCTGTGGAGGTGGTGTCGGTCCCCTGAGGGACTGACTAGCCGTCGAGGTGCCCTGTTGCTTGTAGATCCGGGGCACCTTACCAAAGGCGGCAGTGGTGGCACTCGCCGGGTTTTAGTGGGTAGAGCTGCGTCCACTTGCCATCTTTCGGGCGCAGCGAGTCCCACATACCCGCCTAGGGAGACCCACTCCCCAGCGGTATGCGTCAGTGCATTTACCGGTGTAAAAGCAAAAAAAATATTCGAAAATAGAATTATTAGTCAGCAAATTGACATTTCATATTCATCTCAAATAGACGATCCACTGCCGAACATAAGCCTCTCTCCATGAACTCCAAGACTGCCGGTCCCTAGGAGTGACGTGGTTGAAATTAAATATCATCAGCCTTACTAATCACCTAGACTTCAACTTAAATCCAGCATAGTAAAGATGTTTTGATGGATTTTAAACCATAATCTCTTGGAACATGCTCCGTCATTTTGGCACCAGACATCAGGGGTCTTGCCAAAAAGATTTTAAAGTCTGTGATTTATGCTTTGTGAATATAAAATAATATCCAGTCCTACTTTATGATGGTCACATTAGCGAGGTCGTTGCTATCTGAACTGTTAATGGCGGTAATTATTGTTCTATTGCTCTTTTTGGCTGATATTATATTCATTACTAAGGTTTCTTGTGTCAGTTATAGACAACTGGTCTAATTGTAAATAGATAACTGTTCTTAGTAATGCTGTCTGCATTACTAAGAACAGAGACGAGAGAAAACACGGCCAGTCAGCTTAGTTCTACAATAGAAAAGCCGTTACACGCAAAAATAAATATGTTTGGAACAATTAAAAAGCAAGGAAGAAAAATATAATGCACATAATTAACAAAAAACTGAAGTGATAATTAATTAATAAAATGATATATAGTAAAAAAGTAAAGTCAACTCAAATCAAGTATCAACCCGTATATGTCCCACTGCTGGGCACGGGACCCCTCCTCTAAATCAAGCGAGAAGGGTAATGGTCCATAGTTCACCGATGCGCTGGCCCAATGCGGGTTAGTGAACTTCACATACTTTCAAAGACTTTCAATCTCAACATGAGCGATAAGGAGAGCGAGCGATGGTCTCATGTCTAAGGTGTACTTAGGAATTTAGAAAAACCTATTTCAAGGCACACGGGGGGTCAGGATCGAACCCGGAACCTCTAGAATCCACCGATTCCGCCCACCACTGGACCATCGTCGCTACCTAGTATTAAGTTATAAATATAATGAGGGACGATGATCTAGTGAGTATTGGCTTGGTCTCTAAAATGGGAGCTTCTGGGGGCTTAGTCAAAACGCCATTACAAAAACGACAGCGAAGTTCGTTCGTTCGTTCGAAGTTGTGATTGGCTAAATCACGTCCTCAGTCGCTCGATCGTTCAATCGACGACCTGATTTAGCCAATCACAACTTCGAACGAATGAAAATGAATTCGTAACGGATGAAAATACGGCGCGATTAGTATATCATGCATATTTCCACAGTATTATGTCTTACGGCATTCTACTGTGGGGGAATGCCGCGGATATTAATACGATCTTCTTGTTACAGAAGCGAGCTATTCGAGCCATATATTGTTTGGGCCCCCGTGTATCATTGAGAGATAAATTTAAAGAAATTGCCATCTTGACTGTCGCTTCTCAATACATATTTGCTAATGTGATGTATGTCCGTAAAAATATTAATGAATTTGTAAAAAAATGCGACAATCACAATATAAATACGAGAAACAAAAATAAATTAAATGTTCCATTCTTTAGACTGAATAAAGTTAGTACTTCGTTTATGGGACAATGTATACGTTTTTACAATAGGATCCCAGAAAACGTTCAAAATCTTTCCATTAATAAATTTAAGAAAATTGTTAAGGAACGTTTGTGTGGTAAAGCCTATTACGAAATAAAAGATTTTATTGAAGATACCACACCTTGGAAATAAGACACTCACTCTTAAGATATTATGATGTTACATGTTGTATTTATAAAATATTATGTACTCATTTTACTGACAAAAGGGCAACCCCTAAGTGTTTTTCTCGTTTTTCTAGGGGATCCTGCATCTCAAACGAGTTTTTTTTTTTTTTTTATTTTTATTACTATTACTACTTATTGACTACTTATGTTTTGACTTATTTCAAGTGTACAATTTGTACCTACGTAATAAAGATATTTTTGATTTGATTTGAACGAACGAACGAACTTCGCTGTCGTTTTTGTAATGGCGTTTTGACTAAGCCCCCAGGTTGGATCCTGACGTCATTACGTCAATATATAACATAAATGGTACCTTGAAATAGGTTTTTCTTAATTTTTATGTGCAACGGAACTTGAAGCCATCGCTTGCTCACCAATGAAGGAATATCGTGAAGAAATCTCACAGGAGTTTTTTAAGTTCACCAACTGGTATTAGGCCAGCCCATCTGTGAACGATTCGCCTGCGTTAAATAATATGCAACAGAGATATATAGCCTTATAGCCTTCTAAAATTATTCAAATCTGATCAAAAGTTTCTAAGATTAGCCCGTTTAAACAAACAAACTCTTCTTCAGCTTTATATTTAGTATAGATTTTTATTTACTAGGTTACAATTATTAACTAATATAAAATTGTTATTTATGGTTCATTTAGAATATTTTTTACGGTATTATCGCGGCTGATTAAGATTTTACATGGCCATATTTGGGATACTTTACAGAAATCCATCAGTCCGGTAATCATGATGCGAAAGTGTGAAGTATAACCAAAGTAGTTGTAATGATTACTAATTGTAAGATATCATATTTTACATAGATTATCGAGTTCTTCTTCTTCTTTTATACATGAACTCCTATAGGAATTGCCAATGTCAAAGTGTCTTCTCAACATGGAAATAGGAAGTATATTATAAATTCTAATTTCATATTTATGAATGACTATTAAATAATACTAAATAATCGACTTGCCCATTTGACGCGTCAGTCCCTTTTTGCTTGATGTCAATTTAAATCATCTTCAAATATGTTTTAATAATATTCCGTAATCATTCGCCTGACAGATCTCGCCTATTTATAGATCCTTTGTTACTTACCCATTATTTATATCAAATTAACAAACAATTTACCACTTCTCAACGCCGTTACCAAGAACATTAGACTAAATTCATAAATTTTGGAGGAATAATAAACTTTCAATTAAATTACTTCGCGTCAATTACGCAGGATCTCAGAAGACCGCGGACACAAGAAATACGATTTGCTTAAAACAAAAACTTCTAGATCATAAAATTAATTAATTTAATTTACTTTATGAAAATTTGAATATAAATCAAAATTTCATATAAATCATTATCAATATTATTATTTAATCTTTGAATTACCAGAGGACCAGATTCCAAATAGCGGTTGCTCTAAATTTGACTTAAAGGAAAGCGCGGAGTTACTTTGCCAGATAGATATAAGATAAATTTTCCAGATAGATTATAAGTAGAATATAAATATTCGATTCTATTTTCAAAACAAAATCTGCAGTTAGTAAATAAATTCATGAAAAAATAAGTTAAAATTGTCATTGACTTTTATTAGATCATTATAATTGACCGTATCAGGCTACTGTTGATGTGTACCGCAGCACACATCAAAATTTAATCAAGTGTGTTAAATCCACAATGTTTTCATTTATAATTAAACAAAAATACTATTATAATATGTTTTATAGCGGTTCAAGATTTAAAAAAAAAGTGTAAATGTGATGATTAATAATTTGTTAAGAAAAACCTATTTATCTATATCTACTTCTGATAGTATAAAATAATAGATTGATGATATGTTTTTATAATGCTTATAATATTAATATAATTATTATATTGTTACAGATAAAGAACATGCAGTGGAGGTTTGCGAGGATTATACATATTTCAATAACATTCGCCTTAGTGAATGAAATGTCGACAGCTGTTCAAAGAGATAACAATAAAAGACGGACACAAGAAAAGTCTGGTGGATTTCTAAAGAATATCTGTGACATTACAGACCGCAATTCCAAAGTGCACTGTTACTGCGAAAATACTAGAGAACCGAAGAACGCAACAAAGGCGGAATGTTGGGTATTTAATGGCGGTATACCGAGAGACGATCCTATTTGGCAAAGTTTTGCTTCACAACCTTCTTTACACACTTTATCGTTCAATATAAGAGTGGATGGAGCTCTTAACTATGTGCCAACTAAATCACTACAATACTTGCAAAAACTGAAGTCTATCAATATAAAGTATGGAAGCATTTCTAGTATCACTTCCTTTGCGTTTGCCAACCTCACCAGTTTGAATGAAGCCATATTATCCTCGAATCAAATAGGAACGATAGAGTCATACGCTTTCGCCCATTTACCGAATATAACACTTATAAATTTAGAAGACAACGCAATAATAGATATAGATAAGCTCTCGTTTTACGACTTGCCAAAGTTGCAAAAGTTGGTGTTCACGAAAAATAATATATCTCTAATACACGATGGCACATTCCAACATACGTTCAACCTTTTGGAATTGGACATGAACAAAAACACCATATACCATCTGAACCGGCACACATTTGACGGATTGGCCAATTTGCGGAAATTAGATCTCAGGAAAAACTGCATTGCAAACTTGACAGAGTTCACGTTTGCAGAACTTTGGAACTTACAAGAGTTACTTTTAGGGAATAACGACGTAAAGTATATTTCCGAGAGGGCGTTTGACGGGCTCTCGCAGCTCTGGAAACTATCCCTTGATGACAATAAATTAACATCACTCCCCTCTGGCTTATTTGAAGGCGTAAGGGGTCTGAGCTCTCTAGATTTACGGTTTAACAATCTCCATGTATTAACTTACGACAATATTAAGCCTATTCTGGATAACTTAAAGTCGCCTAACAGCAATTTGCAGATTGAAGGTAAATAAACATTATAAATTAATATTGCAATTTTAAATGTGTACCATGTATTTATAAAAGCGTTATAAGTTAATTCTTTTTCATTATTTGTGGATGGCTCGAATTTATTAGCTCACCGGAAAGCTAATTTAACAGTTACTCATAATTTCCACCCGGTTAGTTAGGTGCACGTAAAATTTATTAAAAATTATCATGTACCCTTTCTTTTAAAGCGGAATGAAAAGTATCATCATCATCGTCAGCCTTCATCCGTTCACTGCTAAACATAGGTCTCTCTTAAAAAAGTTTTTTTTTTGCAATGTCATTTACTTTATTTATGACCCAAATTTCATGTCTCGATTTCGTTACTTTAACATCAATCATAAAATTTCACTAATAGACAAAGCCTAGAGCTAGCAAATGAAGATGGTCGAATAATCCGTAATAAGTTCAAAAAGTGTACAACTGCGTAAATACAATGTAGCAGTTCCAATAAATTATAATATCGATAATAATAACCCACGAGACTCATTGACCATTGTACATAATTAAATTATATCGATACGATCTCAATGCATTTAATTAGTTCCTGTGAATAGAGAATTGATATTATTTAATAATCTCTATAATGACCACATTTATAATTAACTGTGCGAAGTATGTCAGTAATTCAACCCACATAAAATATACTCGTATACTACTTTATCCTTTACGTTGATATGGGATTTTTTATTAACTTTTATTAGTATAGAATTAATTACTATTATATAAGAATACTTAAAATGATTACAAACTATAATGATGGTTAGTGATAATTTTCTTCTTAATTTTCCTAAAATGCGAAAACCGAATCAATATTGAATAAGTTTGTCTATTTGTCTGGTCTATGTCTGTCAGTCGGTGAAACCAAAACGTGGCATTTTCCCTTAAAATAGGATTATGACATTTGGCTAGAAATCCAGTATCACTTAAGTGGGAGAAAAAAAATTGTCAATCCAAAACTAAAATATTTTTTTAGCAAAAAGCATAATAGCAGCAGCAGTAGCTATCCATAAATGATTGTGATAAAATAATACTCGCATTCTTATATACATATAAATTTTTCGAATTGTGCTTGTGGGATATCGAAAACGATTACGGATAACGTGTTTTTTTCTAACTTTGATTCATTAAATTTTTGTTCACTTACAAATTAGATTGGTACAAATTAAATTAAATTATATTTGAGTAAATATTATGCTTTCCTTCCTAAATTGCAAAATTGTCCTATTAAAAAATGTAAATGATTGTTGGTAAACAATAAAGTCCAACAAACAGCATATCGATAAAATCCTGTAAATGATTGCTGGTTTTATCCCTACAGAGACTAACATAATTTACCTTTAAACATTGATTTTAATTATTAAAAACTGATTTATGTGAAAAGGAAATAAAGAATAAAAATATTCGAACTCTCATGATGACTGAACCAATTTCATACAAGCTAATAGAGAACCTTCAATGCGCGTGTCAATTTTGCACTTGTCCAGGTTTTTATTATTCCACAGATATTTAGTATTTTACAATTAAAAAGTTGACGTCATAATTCGGCCTAAGCTCTTTACATAATACGAAGTAGAAGACAGACTAATTAAACACTATAATTGATAGTCGCAAATCTATAGACCAGAGAAATTAATTTGTTTTGAATTGTTTATAATTTTTCTTACCTTTCAGATAATAACTTATATTGTGACTGCCGATTGAAGTGGATATATACATTGCGAAACGAAACATCAAGTCAACACACGAAAGATTCATTTGAACGGGTCACCTGCAACGAGGACACACCAACAAGCGTCGTATCTGCCTACAACAGAATAGACGCAAATGATGAAAATAATAAACCCCCTTCAAATTATGATTCAGAAAATAATAACTTTGACGTATCTTTAGATATATCTGAAGTAAATGAAATAAATGCTAAGAAGGGCGTTAAAAGAAACGTACTTAAAATACCACCAGAAAGGCTTCCGTGTCCAGTAAAAGCGACAACTGCGCCACCACCGCTCGTGGATTCTCTAATGCCAATAAGAAACGAAATGATAAGTCTTATATTCCAAGAGAAAAGTAAAGCGAGTACAGATGTCCTAAATTTGAGCTTATTGAGTGTTAGTTTCTTGTTCTTCTTTACTTAACTATACAATTAATGTTATTAAATACCGAGGCAAAGACTTTATGTTCTGATTATAAAATATACGACATGGAGTTTTCTAGAAATAAAATACAGTAGATAGTTTATGTACAATATGATATTATGTGATTTTAGTATATAAGAGAGCACATAAATACATTATTTAAAAGACGTAATTACACTAGAAAATGAAAATTTACTAAAAATTTAAATAAAAGCTGCAGAAATTCGTTCCTTTCGATTTGGAAATATTATAACATAGAAAATAAGATCATAACTGGAATAAGTTCTAAGTATAATAATTTACGTTCATATTAAGTAAATAAGTGGTGTTATTATGTATTACAATTACAAATTCACATATAAGAATATAAATAATAGCTATACCTTCTTACGAAATAACAAGGTATGAATTTGTGTAACAGTTGAAATGTTAAATTTATTGACTGCGAGTAAATTTATGTAGCATTTTGGATTAAAGTATTGTGTACTTATGCTGATTTTTTTTGTTGTAGATTTGTCCCCTTAGATACTGGAACATTAATATTTTACAATGAGTCGAAGGTACGAATTGGAAGTAAGAAACGCATTCACGCATTTTTGATTTTACAATATTATAATAGAAGATTGTTTTTGATTGATTGATTGTTTAATAATCGCAATATAAAATTATTTTCTTTCTTCTCAAAGTGGGAAGAAGGTAAAATATAAGAGAAAAAATATCACAACGATCTAAATAACATAAACATTTGCTTTACTGTCAAGAAGAGTGCCAAGTCTAAAAGATCGGGTGAGGGAAAGCGGCCTGAATAAAATACGGTGACATGCACTTAAAGTGTTTTATCCATTTGAGAAACACATACGAGTACGTGTACGTTGAAAACTTATATTATTCTGCTTCTGGAGAGACTGGCATTTTATGCATTTAGGAGAAGTAGTGACAACTGACCATTTGCTCGTTTATAGTCAAGTCCCGCTTAAGAATTTCCTTGTTCATCATTTAATTAAATTTCAATGGTTTCTTTGATACAACATCAATGAGATTTTGAAATCCATCACTCACAAATCAGAGACTATATTTTTTAATGATAACACAACATTCCTTCATCGGTAAGCGATGGTCTATTAGGTATGGACTCGACCTCTTATGTGAGAAGTTCCTGTTTCGATCCTGCCAGTGTGCATCAAAATGGGTTTTTCTACATTTCTAAATGCACCCTAAAACAGAGAGTCTGCCTGCCTGCAAAGCCTGCATTGGGCCAGTGCATCGGTGAACTATGGCTCACCACCCTCCTCGCCTGATTTCGAGAAAGAGACCCGTGCCCAGCAGTAGACATATAAGGGTTAATACTTTACTTTAATAACACATCCTTCAACCTCTATAGTCGAACACAACAATAGACATTGCCTAAATGGAGATAAAAGTTGGTAAGTTTTACTGCAACGTGACTACGGAATATGAATATTAATTTTGTGCATTAGCAAAGCTATAAAGCGATGAAAGATGGTGGCATAAAAAGCCGGGCGTGTCGTCTCAAGTGAACAGAACTTAGATACATATAAATTAAATATTTCACAGCAAAAGCACGTATATATCAGCACGCTTGTCTTCAGTTCAGCGAAGCTACGTATTGATGTTTAAGTTGCACTCAAAGCTGTTTGTAGAGTGAGGCGATAGTGCAGGGAAGGATATTTGTCGACGAGTTAGCTCCATGAAATTAGCTGGCAACGGAAAATGTCGGAATACCTAATAATAGTCGATAATAGTTTGTTAGTCAATATTTATTATATTTGTTTGCGATGGGCAAACTACCGCTGTTTTGTTACATTGTTTTCGATCACATTTCCTTCTCTATAAAATACTACAGCAACGTTTATTTTAAAAAGAACGATAATAGTTTTTTTTTATTTAAGTATTACCGGGTTGATCATAAAGAATTTTAGTAAGTAGTAAGTCGGAAATATACGAAAGGTAAAGATGTGTATGACATAAATAATATGTCTGTGTCATCAGTGTCATCCTCTGTATCATTATCAACCTTTATTCGACTCCAGCTGGATATAGGCCTCCCTCAATGAACGTCAAGACGGCCAATCCCCCAATTCTGCATTATACTGTGAATTTAATGGTGTTAAGATATCTATCAACACTTAGGTTCAACGACCTTCGAACCCGAAGGGGAAAAAAAAATGTATGTCTTCTACATCTACATCTACACTAATATTATAAAGAGGAAAACTTTGTTTGTTTGTTTGGTTGTAATGAATAGGCTCAAAAAGTACTGGACTGATTTCAAAAATTCTTTCACCATTCGAAAGCTACATTATCCACGAGTAACATAGGCTAAATTTTATTCTGAAAAACATAGGGTTCCGTATGATATTTGGGTTTTTCGGATACATGGTGTAAACAATCAACCAGAAAAGTTACTTATTTTGCGTACGCTGCCTAAACTATAGAAGATAGAACCATAGAATGTTCTAATTAATTGAAGACCTTATAATTATCTACAAAAAAGTCGGCGACACACTATACCTATGTAAGTCGAGTGAGTCACAATAACCATTTTTTTATTTTGAAATCTTAAATTTTTTTGGACTACATTTAAAAGCGTTTATTTTACTCATGATGTTAATCCTTATCAAAATAAATTATTTCATCACTAAGTACAGTTTATCTAGATAATATTTGGTCTTTGAATGATTAAAATTGGACGTTTAGTTTTGAAGTTATGGCGAAATTAAAATATTACGATTTCTGCTGCACTGTGCGTGCGTGCGTGTCCAAGGCGGGGGTGCGCGTGCGGGAGGGGAGTTAGATCTATGACTAAGGTACCCGCGCGGCTCACCTGAAAAAAATAGGGTTCCGTAAGATATTTGGGTTTTTCGGACACAAGGTGTAAAAAATCATCCAGAAAAGTTACTTATTTTGCGTATTGAGATCCCGTTGTAAATCTTAGTTAACGCAGGCGAAGCTGCGGGCAACAGCTAGTGTATTTATATAATAAAAATCTTAAATATATGTATTAATATAAAAGTATGAAATATAATAATAGAGAGTCTTCCTTTGGCCTTCCTAGAGAAGAAGAGTAACAAGTAGTTTTATTTTATTCTCCTATATTAATATACAGTCCACACAAAATCAAACAATTATGTATTTCCGTTGTCTGGTACCTGTAATACAACTTGTACCTATTAACTTCAGAATTTTAGCACGCGACCAGATTGACGTGGTGTATAAAGCGTATAATATTATATACTACTATTATAATTCTAACAAAGCGCGGCCCCAGCTCTACACTATATGAAAGTAAAATCTAAGCTATGGTTCCTATTATCCAGCAGCTGCATAAGTTTTCATAAGCTAGACTTCAGGACTACATAGCGCGGTTGCCATAAATATTCGTTTACTAGCTATTTTCTGCAGCTTTGCCCGCGTTAACTTATACTTACAACAGTATGTAGACTGATGGCTATTTTAATAGCCTCTTAGTTGGTTCTCGCGACTTTTGTCTAAGTTGGATTAGATTTTGAACACTCCACACAATATTATAGTTATAAATTTATAAGTGATTATAAAGCTTCTTAAAATGGTTGTACATCTTTTGCGTGAAAAAGTCACAAATATCCTTACACACAAACTTTCGTGTATTAGTTTTTTGTGATATTAATAGCGTATCACTCAATGATAACTTAGTATTGTCGGTGAATGGTTTTTTTAATGGCGTGACTTAACAAATATGCCATCTACGTACACAAATATTATCCCTTTATTATAATATAAGTAATAAATCGGATTTTAAATTAAAATTGTTATTTTCATTATTACATCGAGCTCTGCGAAACAATACAAAAACATGGCAAATATCCCGTTTAATAGTTTAGGTAATAAATGGCCAATGGGTCAGTAAGATTCAAGAGTGGAGGCTGTCGGCGCCTATCGTGCCTATTCGGGCCTCGTCGGGCGGTGACAGGGCGACAGCGGGGTCAACGCACGGGAGGAGCGGTGAGCGGCGCACGATCGCTCGGCCGCCAGACTGCCACCAGCTGTTGCGCACCAGCATACGGGCATTTCGTTGTCTCCACAATAAACATATATATTTAAATACAGTCCACTCTTTTTTATAACCCCCTTCGAGGCCTTAACATTGGTCCTTCGAGCCCTTGAAGAGGATTTGGTTTTTCGACGCGAAAGCTGAAATTCGGAACGTCAACATCGGCAGATTTGACCGTTAAAATACGAACACAGCAAGTGAGAACAAAGAAGTCGTTCCCGTAGCTGCAGCAAGACAACAATTCAAGAAGCTGGTGTCTTTCTCTGGGAGTATATTTACAGTATTTGAGTGAGTTCGTTCCAATTAAAAAGTTTATTTCCCTTTATTTTTCTATATTTTGCCGAAAATAATTAGTGACTTATCTTTAAAATCATAGAAATTAAAATATTTACAAATAAAATATTACTAATAACTTGAATGCATTACAAATTCATTGTGTAGTTCAGTCGTATACGCATCGAGTAAGTTGTCGTGTCCTTGAACGTGACTTTGACCGCAATCCTTTGTCCTTGCATTGTAACGGACGATTGACCGTTAGACAAGGAATTTCAAGTGACCTACTTTTAATATTTACTATTTTTTATTGATTTAATTCATATTTTTACATTCGATTTACCTAAATAATGGCAGATAACATTAAAACATTAATTAAAAAACGTAGTTCAATTAAATCAAAGCTTACAATTTATAATAATTTTTTAAATTTAATTAAAAGTGGTCCCGAAGTATCGGATTTACAGCGGCTAGGCTTACAGGAGCGTTTTAACAAATTCGAAACCCTACATTCAGAATTTGATGACTTACAGACCCACATTGAAATTCTTGCCGACGATGCCGATGCAGCATTTGCGGAACGTGAAGACTTCGACCGTCAGTTTTTCGACCTGGTGGCACTCACGCGCAGCCTGCTCGGTGCTTCATCGAACGGTGTGGGGTCCGAGGCGGGCTTCGGAGACGCTAATTCAGGTGCACATATTTCCAATAGGAATGATTTTGTACGTTTGCCAAAAATCGACTTGCCTCATTTTGATGGGAATTATCAGTGCTGGCTTGAGTTCAGAGACACATTTAAGTCATTAATTCACGACAACCCTAGCATTAATAATATAAACAAGTTTCATTATTTGCGCGCTGCACTTCAAGGCAACGCAGCTTTAATTATTAAAAATATGGATTTTAAAGGCGACCACTACATAATTGCGTGGGATTTGTTATGCGAACGATACAATAATAATCGTCTTCTTGTCAGTAACCATATTCAAGCGTTGTTCGATACCGAGCCAATAAGCAGGGAGTCGAGTATTTCAATACGCAATCTTGTCGACGTAATAAATAAGAATGTCAGGGCACTTACATCCTTAAACCAACCGACTGAACACTGGGATACTATACTGATCCATGTAATGGTAAAAAAATTAGACATGACAACCAGTCGCGATTGGGAAGAGCACAGAAATACATTTTCCTCTGATAATCCCAATTTATCACAATTTTGTACCTTTTTAAATAGACGAGCGGACTGGTTGGAATCCGTTGAATCTAATATTAGTTCAACATCATCATCAGCTCGAGTTAGTCAAATGTTGAATACTTATCAAAATAAATCAATTGTTGCCTTAAATAATAATCACACAAACAACACAAAACTCACTCAAATCAACAAAAAAAATAATACAAGATTACATAAATTAAATAAATGTCCTCTTTGCTCCCAAGGTCACGCTTTGTTTAAATGCGAGTCGTTTCGAAATCTTAGCATAGAAGATCGCATACAAAAAATTAATGACTTTAATGTTTGTCAAAATTGCTTACGCTTTGGACATTTTGCTAAACAATGCAAGCTTTCACATTGTAAATATTGCAATAAAAAACACAATACGCTTTTACACTTAGAAGCACAAGAAACCAATAAATTTGCTGATCCTTTGCCATCTGCTTTGCTTTCGGCTTCGCCTTCTACGTCTAATGTTGTGCTATCAGCCAATTCTATGCAGCTTGCTACTTCTGCGCATGTTTTACTGTCCACAGCGCTCGTGAACGTGATCAGCGCGACGGGTAAGAAGTACACTGCACGTCTATTGCTGGACAACGGTAGTACGGCGAACTTCGTAACTAAGAGCTTGTCGGATACACTGGGTTTGTCACGACGCGGTACGAGCACCAAGGTAACGGGTATTAATAATCACATATCCACTAGTACACAGTCTTGTCATCTCACAATAGAGTCTTTATGCTGTGCCTTCAAAGTTGATATCGAGTGTTATATTTTGCCCGAAATAACAAAATTGCTGCCGCGTTCTTTCGTGAACATCAATAATGTCCCTATTCCTACAGGTCTTAAATTAGCGGACCCGAACTTTAATGTTCCGTCGGTCGTTGATATCCTGGTAGGGGCAGAAGTATTTTGGAATGTATTATGCAACAATACTATTGACTTAGGCAAAAATCTTCCAAAACTATCGGAAACCAAATTCGGATGGTTAGTGTCAGGTAGTATTTCCCTACAACCTAACAGTAGGTCTAATTTTTCTTATACTCCATGCTTCCATTCCAATGTCACTCCCGATCTTACTCAATTTTGGGAGCTTGACGATGTGTCACCTAAGCATATACATTCTCTTGAGGAACGAATGTGTGAACAAATTTTTCATGAAACTACCGTTCGTAAAAATGATGGTAGGTTCGTCGTCACGATGCCTTTAAAAAGGGATCCCAGCACTCTAGGACAGTCTTATGAAAACACTAAAAAACGTTTTTTGTCACTAGAGCGGAGGTTTAAGCGTGATCCCGCGTTTAAAAACAAATATATCGAGTTTATGCGCGAATATGAACGTCTAGGCCACATGACACTAGACTCTTGCAGTTCTATTGATAACAGCATAACAAAATATTATATACCTCATCATGGGGTTATTCGTAGTTCTAGCACCACTACTAAACTACGCGTAGTATTCGACGCATCGTCCTCTTCTAGTTCGGGAGTGTCATTGAATGACATTCAGATGGTCGGTCCCGTAGTGCAAGACGATCTTTTTAACATTTTAACACGTTTTCGTCAACATAAATATGTGGTGTCCAGTGACGTCGAAAAAATGTACAGGGCAGTTGAGTTAACTCCAGAACAACGACCTCTGCAAAAAATTTTATTCCGGTTTGATCCATCAGAGCCCCTTAAGATCTATACGTTAAATACGGTCACCTATGGTACTGCATCTGCGCCCTACTTAGCAACCAAATGCTGAGTGAGCTTGGCTGACAACATTGCGGATAGTCAAGTCCAATCTGCCATAAGACGGGACTTTTATGTAGATGACTATTTAAGTGGAGGGAGTACCATAGCAGAGACTGTCAACGTTTCAAAGCAGGTTCAATCAGTTCTGGCGTCTGCTAAATTTAACCTTCGGAAATGGAGATCTAACCATCCAGACATTCTAAAACAAATTTCAAATAGCGACAATTTCAATAATATTTTGCATTTCTCTGAACAAGGTTTAAATTCTTCTGTATCTAAAACTCTAGGTCTTAACTGGGTTTGTGATTCTGACACCCTGACTTATAGTATAAATATTACACCTTCTACTAAAGTCACTAAACGACACATCCTATCTGTCATCAGTCAGATTTTTGATCCTCTGGGCCTTGTAGGTCCTTGTATTGTTGAGGCAAAAATCCTGATGCAACGACTGTGGATAGAAAAATACGACTGGGACGACGAAGTAGCATTAAACATTAAAAATCTATGGTCTACATTCGAAGAAACGGTAATTGCATTAAATACTTTAAAAATTCCCCGTTGGGTTTTGCGTGAAGGCTCTACTATGCACGAAATACATGTCTTTACCGATGCGTCAGAAAAGGCATACGGTGCTTGTGTCTACATTCGTTCACGCAATACAATGGGTTGCATAGGCGTACAACTTCTAGTCTCTAGAAACCGTGTAGCGCCCATTAAGTCAACTACCATACCGAGACTCGAACTTTGCGGAGCTTTGTTAGGTGCAAGGTTGTGTACTAGGGTTCAAGAATCGCTTACCATGCCCATTCTTAGATGTAAATTCTGGTGCGACTCAACAATAGTCCTGGGCTGGCTCTCCACTCCTTCTAACCAATTAAAACCTTTTGTTAGGAGCAGAGTGAACGAGATACACGAGAGCACGCGTGATCATACCTGGAGCTACGTACCGTCGAGGGACAACCCGGCAGATCTTGTTTCCCGTGGTCTATCCGCCAACAATATCATAGACTCATCTTTGTGGTGGTCCGGACCATCTTTTTTATTACGATGCGAAAACGAATGGCCAAAAATGCCTAATACAGTGAAACACGATTTGCCGGACGTAGTAACGCATTTCATTAGTGACAATAGTAATCATTCATGTAATATTCCTCATTCAGACGTCACCAATCATTCATCAATCATATATAATTTATTAGAAAAACATTCATCTTTAACAAAGGTACAAAACATAATCTCATATTTACAAAGATTTATCTACAATTTAAAAAATAAAAATAAATTAAGTGGCAATCTGTCGACAAAAGAACTACAAAATTCATTCAATTTAATAATTCATTATTCTCAGCTAGACATGTTTCCTGACGATTACAAAACTTTAAAATCTGGGAAAAAATTGGCTCGTGATAGTAAACTCATTCGTTTATCAGCATTCATTGATGATCATGATCTCATCCGCGTGGGCGGGAGGCTCGATAACTCCCCCTACGACTTCAGTACCAAGCATCCCATCGTAGTATGTAGTAAGCACATTTTCACAATCAAATTATTTCAAATGCAACATTTAAAACTTCTACACGCTGGCCCTCAATTACTTCTAAGTCACATTCGACAGTCGTTTTGGCCTCTAGGCGGTAGAATATTAGCTAGGTCTGTCGTGAATAAATGTATAAAATGTTTCAGACACAAGGCACAAAACATACAGCCTATAATGGGTCATTTACCTAGCTCAAGAACTAGTCTCGAATTCCCATTTTTGAACTGCTATGTAGATTACGCTGGCCCAGTACTTTTGGCCGATCGCAAGGGACGCGGCTGCAAACTTACAAAATCTTATATGTGCATCTTTGTTTGCTCGGCAGTAAAAGCCGTCCACTTGGAGCTCGTCACTGATCTTACTACCGAAGCTTACATGGCCGCTCTTAATCGGTTCGTGGCACGTCGGGGTAAACCTCGAAGTATCACGTCTGATAACGGGACAAATTTCATAGGCGCCGCGAACGAAATCTACAGGTTCTTACGTTCATCAAATGTTGCATCTGAAATCGCGCAAGAGGGTATCGAATTCGTCTTTACACCGGCTTACAGTCCTCATTTTAATTCATTGGCTGAAGCCGCTGTAAAATCGTGTAAGCATCATTTAAAACGGTTATTGCATCTCGTACATTTCACTTTCGAGGAGATGGTCACTTGTCTCTCTCTTATAGAGGCGGTCTTAAATTCGCGCCCTCTTACTCCATTATCATCCGATCCCACTGATTATTCGGCACTAACACCTGCTCACTTTTTAATTGGACGGCCACTCTTGTCTGTGCCATGCTCTCAGACGACGGACGCCAAAATAACGACTCTGGAACGATGGAAGCGGATCCAGTACATCCAGCTTCACTTTTGGCGTCGCTTTCATAAAGAGTACATTTCCTCACTTCAGCAAAAATGCAAGTGGTTCAGTTCCAGAGGTGAAGTGAAGACGGGATCCATGGTCCTGATCAAGGACAAGACGACACCGCCGCTGCTGTGGTGCCTCGGTCGGGTCTCCAGGACCTACCCGGGCGTGGACGGAGTCACAAGAGTAGCAGAGGTGAAGACGAAGAAAGGAACCATTCGTCGTGCCTTCAACTGCCTCTGTCCTCTACCTATTGACGACTGACGTCAACCCGGGGAGTATGTCGGCGCCTATCGTGCCTATTCGGGCCTCGTCGGGCGGTGACAGGGCGACAGCGGGGTCAACGCACGGGAGGAGCGGTGAGCGGCGCACGATCGCTCGGCCGCCAGACTGCCACCAGCTGTTGCGCACCAGCATACGGGCATTTCGTTGTCTCCACAATAAACATATATATTTAAATACAGTCCACTCTTTTTTATAACCCCCTTCGAGGCCTTAACAGAGGCCACGTTTAGATAGACGAAATGTTGGTCGGTCATGAACCAGGTGGGAAGACGATCTCCGTGCAGTGGCAGGTCCGCGTTGGATGTGAGTGGCAAGTGATCAGTCGTCTTGGAGTTAATTGAGGGAGGCCTATGTTCAGCAGTAAACGGATAAAGGCTGATGATGATGATGAAATAATAAATCGTCTTATACTGTATTTATTGATACAGGGTATTGGTTGTCTACAGGGCTCAACTTATTTAATTATCGGGCTCCAGATCTTTCCAGAACTAGTTTGTCTTTAGATGTATTAATTACAGTACGATGAATTAGTTTCAGACATCATCGCTTGCAGCTACAAATTGACTAATAGACGTCCATATTCTATTCATACTATTTATAATATCGAAACTTTATTATGCTGCGCTAATATAGAACAGTGACTTTAATAATAATCAAATTGACGGCGGTGCAGGAGTTCGTTCACCTCGCGCGGAGAACTTTGTGAATCAGCTGTTGCGGTCCGACCGGCATTAACTGTAGTCTTACTAATATCATAAGCGCGAAAGTTTGTAAGCATAGATGTTTGTTACTCTTTCACGTAAAAACTACTGAATGAATTCTAATGAAACTTTACAATAATATAGCTAATAAATCAGAAAAAAACATAGGTTATAATTTATCACCGTACTCCCACGGGAATGGGAAGTACGCGGGTTAAACCGCGGGGCGCTGCTAGAATTCAATAAACAAATTACATAGCTGTTTTTTTAAAGAACGATTATTTTAAGGCATTTTCATCAAAATATTATATATGATACAGATATCATTACGTTTACCAAACCGAATTATACAAAAAAAGTTAAAAAGGAAAAAAAGAATAAGCATTTTTTTCACTTGTATCATGTCAGGCCATGACAGCACTATCATACCTCTTTGTTTTTGTAAGCATTCCAAATTCCACTCTGTGCATATTCAAAGATCACACCGCGTTAACCTAATAATAAGATCGTAAGAACTAGTTTTACTAAGAAATTTATATAAATACATAATATTTTAATAATACTCGTCCACGATACATCATCAGCACCATGCCCTTTTTCCGTACACTGTTAGACAGGCTGATTTCAACGAACGTCGAGACGGCAAGACCGCTTGCATACTAGGACTGGATTCAAAGTGAGATGTTAAAATCTTTATATCCCTTTATTTCATTTTGTCTGCTTAGCGGATTTGGGATGTTTAATAGATATTATTGATTTTGCTTTTTTTTGAATAAAAAGATGAAATAATCGTGTGATCTATGTTCGGTGAAAATCGGTCCAAGATGGCCGCCGCGCGCCGTCACAAAATGGCGGATTATATATTGTTTCGCAACTTTCTCAATATGCGTATCATATTATGACTTAATTAGTAGAATATTATAATAGATTAGCAGCGCCCCCCGGTTTTCCCCGCGTACTTCCCATTCCCGTGGAAGTGCAGTGATATATTGTATAGGTTATTCTGATGTATAAGCTACTAGCTGTTTCCCGCGGCTTCGCTCGCGTTAAATTCGGAGTAGCGCAGTTCCGTACGTACGTATAGTAAACACAGACAGATTTTTTTGAACTACCCTGCGAACTTTCATCTCCCATTTCATGCCCATATAGGTAAAAGTCTTAAAAACGGTGGAACTGTTATTAATGGTTTTTTAATTCTTATCAAGTGCCTAAATGCCAAATTTCATGGCGTCATTTTCTATGTATAATAACGAACTTCCATACAAACTTTCATCCCCCATTTAATCCCTCTAATCTTTTTTTTGCCAAAAAAGTAGCCTATGTCCTTTCCCAAGCCCCAATCTATCTCTGTTCAAAATTACATCAAAATCGGTTCAGTGGTTTAGGTGTGAAAGCGTAACATACAGGCAGACAGAGTTACTTTCGCATTTATAATATTAGTAAGGATATAATTGTAAAGTTTCATCAATATCCATTCAGTACTTTTTACATGAAATAACAAACATCCATACTTACAAACTTTTGCGTTTACAATATAAGTAGGATTTTGATAGGATTTTGACAATTTAAAATCCAAAATGGCCACCACAGAGTGGCCATATTATTATCTGTCGGGGTTTTCTAAATTTTTACATCCCTTCCCTTTAAATTCGATCAAAGCGACATTTATTACGTTATCGATAAAATTACGTTACAGATAAGATCAAAGCCTTACTCTGATCACTTCAATGGGCCTGCCGTAAATAATAATCGTGAATGGAATTCGATAATCAGCGAACAGTCCTAATTTCTGTCACCTTTCAATTGGTATGTAGAACCTTATATCTAATAATCTATCTAATCTTATTTCAGTTTGCAAGGTTACATAGCTGTTCAAAGTATTGCTAGTATTAATTATTGTTGTTATTGTTTTCTTAATTTATATTCTGTCTTACATTAATTTAGATTTAGTAAAACAATGTTGTATTCTTATTCTACTTTTGTTCTTGTATAACTTGTGTATCATCATGTATCTTTGCACTGAATAATGTTGTTCTATTCTATTCTATTATATTCTAATAAAGTTTTTACGCGTTTAATGTTTTACACCAGTGGTTCTTAACAATTACAGCCATTTGTCAAAATTTCTGTTTTGCCATGGACCATATACCAATATGAGTACCTAAATGTAAATAGAAGGAGGGTTGTTTTTATTCATCTATTAAGCGTGGATAGAGTTGTGTTGACTCGTCTCTATCATCTTATTAGGATGGCTTGGAGGACGGACCACTTGGGATGCTTCCAGAGACCACCAGTAGTCCGCGGACCACCGGTTAAGAGCCTCTGTTCTACACGATTTCCCCAATAATAATGATAATATTTTTTTTAATATTAACATATTCTACCCTATTGTCATCACTATCGATACACTGCTGAACATAAGCCTTCTTCAATAAATAGCAAGACGGCCGACTAGCTCGCATCCAATACGGACCGGCCACTGCACAGAGATCGTCTTCGCACCTGGTTAATCGCTCCTATCTAAGCGCAGCAACCATCCTTGACCCTTCGGTCATTCATTCTCCTAAACGTATACCTGCCACTTACCCTGTAATTTTTATTGATATCCGTAGCGTTAAAATGGTATGCCATTAATTAATAAACCTTATTAATACGTGCACGAAAGCATAAATCTAAGTCTCAAGTGAATCAGCTTAGCGTAATGATATGGATTTAATACAGGCTCAAACGATACAGACATATGCGTCAAAGGCAACCGAGATCTTCCTGAGATATGGTATCTGTGCTAATAATTACACAGCCTGTCGTATTTTGCGAAACTTTGAAATTGCTTTGGAATAATGAACAGTAACACACTCATAAGAACGGATGGCCGATGAGCCATTAAGGTTCAAGAGTGGAGGCCGCGTTTAGGTAAACGAAGGGTTTGTCGGCCATTAACCAGGTGCGAAGCTCCGTGCAGTCCGCGTTGGATGCGAGTGGCAGGAGATCGGTCTCCTTGGCGTTCATTGACGGAGGCCTATGTTCCGCAGTGGACGGATAAAGGCTGATGATGTTGATGATAAGCAGTGTGTAAGCAAAATACAATATTCGAAGAGATTTTTTTACTGAAATTGGCTAACGGATAAACGACTACTTGTTTAGTATCTTTCGTAAACATTTTTTTTCATGACTAGCTCGACAAGTTCTAGGTTAAGACTGATGATTGTAAGCCTTGATTCCATTTACATTTCCATTACATCGTCTATCTGCTCCTTTTTACTATAGCACAATAAAGCTGTAAGACAGAACAAAATAATCAGAATGACAGACAGTACCCATAAATAAATTAAAGTGTTTTTTTTAATTGACATTTAAAAATTAAATTAATTAAAAATAAAATAAATAAATATATTATTATGACTAATTATTATTAGCACTTCTAGAAATGACGGATCTGTGTAAAGTTATAGTTTCTTTGTTCACCGAGTCGACCGATGCATGCTTGTTTGTTACGATATAAATATTATTTTTAAGATTACCCACTATTTGTAATTGTAGCAAGTATAATATTGTTTAGATGTAAGCAGCATGTTCGCATTTAGTATATTGTTACATTTAGAATTAAATGTTTAGTAAATTTCTCATTTTAAGTGAATTTTGTAATTCTTTATGAGAATAAATTTCTTTAAACCGAATTATTCTTTTCGAAAGAACACAATATTTGTCAGAATTACGATATCTGTTCTGTCTTTCTCCGAAACACATCAAAGTTGATTGACGAATTAAGTAAATATGATGGTAGTATTTTTACAATGATTTTCCTTTTTTTTCTTCTTTTCCTCGTCCTCTTATAAAAAAGGCAGCTTAATTCCCGAACCTTAGTTCATTAATGAAGTAATAGTATACTTGAATATAAATTAAGGTGCCAAATTAGATTGTAGAAAATAATAAATTCTTCTTCTTCTTAGAAAATAATAAGAACATCATTTACTGTGTTCAGCAATAAAATTAGATCTTGTTGCTGTGTAGCAACGTACTATTTTCAGCAATAAAAATGAATGCGATGCTAGTATGTAATCAGGAAACAGCAAATACAGCTTTTACGAGAGCTCAAGTTGAACGCTACTTGTACACTGTCCAGTGTTTACACGGAGTACACACGATATATCGTATCGTGGGGTCCTTTTACAGTTCATCATCACTATCATTCTCTCTAGTTGAAAGAGTTAGAAACTTTGTCGTAGTGACGAGATGCTTATTGTAATAATATGTTTCGATTCGTTTTATTTTAGTATATACTTAGATAAAAAAATAAAATTAAAACTTTTAATTGGTATTCATGTACTTGAAATTGCCCTAACCTACCCTTAGTCTGTGCCTAAAAACATGAAAGCTGGTTGTTTTCCACTGGAAATCTCCCCCCTCCCCCTCTAAACACAAGCCTTTCCACTAACAAAACAACTAGAATTTAACCGTGTCCAAAGTCTCTGCATGTAAAGGGCCCCAATCCCAGCTGTGGCTACAGCGTGTACTGTAGAGCTATCAAAACATAACTAGCGGACGAGGACTATAAATACCTATACGGGGTCCCGTAATGAAACGGTAAAACGGGACGTTTACTTTGCAGGAATTCGCTCATAACTGTTACGCGTTTTGCCAATGTGTGGGAGAAATGCGGTGCTACCGCATACACGTCTAATAGAACTAAGTAAATGATCGTCTACTTCCTTGACAATAAGTAAAATATCAATATTTAGTTAGTTCATTTACCAATAGATGGCGTTGTGCCAATTTTAAATCGCGCTATCGTTAACATTACACCGATTTACATATAGAACCAAACACAACAAACACAACCCCATGAAGCTGTGGAAGTCACACTCCACGGCTGGCGGGAGCCAACCCCTCACTTACTATATCACTGGGTGATGCCAACCGGCTCACCCCATTTCCGAAGAAGCATTACGGTCACTAGGACCATTAGCATAGCTCCATCCGAAAAAAAAGAGAAAAAAATTATACGAGAGTTTTATCCGACGATGGTGAGGCAGAGATCCGCCACAGGTACAAACCCGACGCCATGAAGCCGTGGAAGTCACACTCCACGGCTGGCGGGGGGCAACCCCCACTTACTATATCACTGGGTGATGCCAACCGGCTTACCCCACTTCCGAAGAAGCACTACGGTCATTAGGACCATTAGCATAGATCCATCCGAAAAAAAAAGTTTTAAGCAAGTATTTAAAACGACTGTATATACGTGTCTAAAGTACTATACACGAGTGAGTGTTTCATAATTAATTTCTAACAGTGAAGTGTGAACGAAAAGTGTGTAGGAAGTGTGAGAGACGATGGTCCAGTGGTGGATGGACTCGACCTCTTATGCGACCGGGCTCGATCCTGAACCCCCTGTGTGTGCCTTGAGTTTTTCTAGATTCCTAAGTGCACCACAAATGCGAGACCATCGCATGCTCACCGGTGAAGGAAAACATCGTAAGGAAACCTGCATGCCTCATAAAATTGAGTCTTTGACGGTATGTGAAGTTCACCAACCCGCACTGGGCAAGCGCATCAGTGAACTATGGCCCATTACCCTCTTCGCCTGATTTTGAGGAGGAGACCCATGCCCAGCTGTGGGTCATAAAGGATTTATACTTTCTTTACTATTTTACTTTTAGTATATAATAAATATATGTCTCATGCAAGAATATGAGCAAAAACAAAAAATGGAATAAAGTTGCAAAGTTCATAAATTGTCCATTGTCAGGATCGAACCTAGATCCTCTCACTCGAAAGGATACGCCCACTAGTATATATAATACTACCATCCTCACTCAATTAGTGTAGATCCTAGTAATATTATAAATGCGAAAGTTTGTAAATATTGATGTTTGATACTCGTTCACGTAAAAACTACTGAAAGGATTTTAATGATACTTTATAATAATAACATATAGCTTATACATCAGAATAACACATAGTTTATCCACGAACTCCCACGGGAACGGGAAATACCCGGGTAAAACCGCGGGGTGCTGCTAGTATACAATAAAAAAGATATATAACACGCTCTATACAGTCAATATTTTTAAACATATTAAAATAACATTCGAGAAACTTCTTCGAAAATTTACAGAACACATCCCGATAATAATTTATACTTTTCAAAGTGTCAAACCGAAAGAATAACTTAAAGTTGGAAAACCGTATTTCATGTTAGCACCAAGTAACAAACAAGCTCTGTAATAATATATAAGGTTCTCCGCTCTCAAATAAGGTTGTAACATCTCTCAATTCGCCGGACTTTGCCAAGCGAACCTCAAATTAGTGATCGTTTTTGTCTTGGCACTTCGTCCGAGTGCTTCTTGATTTATTGAGCCACTTTCCAATTAGCCACTTCAAATATAAGTTCTACTTTACTTTATAGTGATTTAATACTTAATATATCGTCACGATTTTATAAACATACCGTATGATAGACGGATGTTCTGTACAAACGTAGTGAGCCAAACAACTAATCTTAAACCGGAAGGAAGTTCGCGTAGATTTTTTTTAATTAAACGAAATGCCAATTAATTGCTCCGTGAGAATGCGTAATTGTTCCACGTTTATTACTATTTATTCATTTTAAATTAATTAAAAAAAACGAAAATTTAATTTGGCTATAAAACGTAAAATATTCACTTTTTCTGTATTTTTTTTGCTCAAAAATGCTTCTTAAATGCTCTATTAGATGTCCATGTTTATTACTATTATTAATTTTATTAATTTCTAAAAAAATAATTTTCTTAATTCAATTTGGCTATAAAACATAAAATATCCCCTCTTCTGTAATCATTATCGAATTCAGCTGAATACAAAAAAAATCAAAATTAGTCCAGCCGTTTAGGGGTATTCCAGTGACATACAAACGCACATCATTTTATAACAGCCACTGAAAGGCACTTGCCCATTAAAGTCATCATCATCATCATCAGAATTCCCACTGTTGGACAGTGTTTTAAACAATGAGCATTAAACGAACGATAAGATGGCGTGTCTCCCACTTGTTAACTGGGACCGAAAAAATAGATTCACGACGCACCTTAAGGGATTTTAATTAACATGGTTATTTTCATTATTTAAACTATTTAAAACGGGATATTTACCATGTTTTTTAACATTCTTTTGCAGAGCTCGATATTTCGATACGAATGTCATGTTCATCACTGTGAACATGACAGTCGTAGACAATGTCTAAATATCGAGCTCCGCGAAAGAATATTAAAGAACATGGTATTATATATACCATGTTCTTTAATATTCTTACTTATACACAATAAGGTATTTCAAAAACTGAAAATGTATCAAATATCACTGAAAAACTCAAATAAAGTTTAATCTGAATTTATTATTTATATAAAGTTTAATCTAAAATAATTTTTATTTAACTTGAATAGCGGTTGCGGAAGTTGTATATTGAAGTGTGACGTGTGTGAGAGTTTAATTTAGTTAAAAACTTTGGCAAAAAAAATCGAGATCACGAACTGTTTGAAGTGTCGTCACTCTTGAACAAATAATTATCGTCTAAAACTTTATTATTATTCATTTTAATTTCCTGAATTAGATTTTTTACTAGTTTTGATGAGCGCTAATAATTTTACCTTATAATTTATTACTAGTAGGACTTAGGATGCACTTAAGTACCACCACGGCTGACGTAGGCGGCCATATCCTACATAAATATAGCTCTTGAGATTTCTAGACCTCAAACTATGTACAATGGTGTCATTATGAACCCAGGTCTAAGCCAGACAGCAAACTCTCAAAGCTAATCTTAGAGCTATGCTGTGTCTGAATATCTGTGATTGTCTTCTATTAGGATAACAGAAATTGTTTTTAAGAACTGAATAAAAATTATCATTTTGCAAATGTGATTTGATTAGTTCGCCAAGTTAGATCAGCTAGGCGAGGATTTCTCCGACTGACCTTAAGACTGTGATAAGAGCCGCAAGGGTCAATCCATTAGGTTACGCTCCACAAACAGGATTGGTTCATGGATGGGTGATCATCCAAGTTTTTCAGAATCCGAGTCATTACATACTAAGACTCCTCAATGCCTCTTCATTCAGCATAGACGTTCAATGAACGTTCGAACTGTGTTACTGTTACCTATGCCGGAAAAACGCGACGCGTACGCTGCAGTTAAAACGCCGCGACAAAGCGACGCGTTTCCTGCTGCAATCCAATTTATTGCAGCGAAAACTCCGCGACAACACGACGCGTTCGAAGGATCTACATTACGCACTGAGCAAACGCCCGTCGAACGCTTACGTGAAAAGCCCCTATTTTTATTTAATCTTTTTTTTAAATAAAATTATTAACATTGTCGGGGTTACGTAAACCTGTGGGTTATGCTTTGTTTTTTTCTAAATGCTTATTTCTTGCGTAAAATAGTTTTATTATAATGTGTTTCAGAAAAAAAAATAGGATAATTAGTCCATTGAAAAGTTACATTTGGGGTTGCGTTTTTTAGAGGACGCAATTTTATTTTTTTGATCTGTAGTGGGGGTCAGTGTAAAGCTAAAACCAAGTTTGTGGGGTCGCCACCCTAGTCCCACGGCCGCCACATAAAACGTACACATAAAAAAATAAAAATGCGTCCTCTAAAAACCGCAAGGTTAGGCCTAAAATATGTTACATTTCAATGGACTAACTATGATTCGACCAAATCTTTACCTGATAATAGGTAAAACTTTTAAAATTAATTAGGTCAAAAAGACACCTACCCTCCTCGCCTCATTTCAAGGAGGAGACCCGTGCCCAGCAGTGGGACATATTATAAGGGTTGATACTTTACTTTTTTTCAGATCAAAAAGACATCTATGGAAATATAATACTTAGTAATGAATACAAATATTTGTCCGGATTTTTCCTCGGATCTGCTGATATCGCCACCTAACTTATCTAGCTGGTCAACAAATAATAAAAAATATAAGTTTGTATATGGCTTTATTTATACGGAATACATTAATCTACCCGGTAGCGTCGAGGCCTTTTATACTAATGGATATTTTACAAGCAGACGTTGTGAACCATTATGCGAAATTTATAATGAAAAAATACGTATGTGCTTATAAATTCTGTGTGTAGTTTTATTTGTGACTTTCCTTAATGCTTTTTTTTTCTTTTACGCCGGGAAATGCACTGACGCATCCCGCAGGGAAGTGGGTCTCCCTAGGTGGGACTCACTGCGCCCGAAAGATGGTAAGTGGACGCAGCTCTACCCACTAAAACCTCTCAAATGCTACCACTGCCGCCTTTGGTGAGGTGCCCCGGATCTACAAGCAACAGGACACCTCGACGGCTAGTCAGTCCCTCAGGGGACCGACGCCACCTCCACAGATCGGTTGTTCCGCACCACAGAACAACCACTCCCAACGTCGGGACAGTACGATGAGGTGAGGTTCCCATCCTCACCCCTTGCCCCCTGCTCTTTTGTCCCCTCTTCTTATAAGAGGGATACAAAGAGGCCCCTCGGCTCAATTCGTTTCGCCCAAGGTGTTGGGGTCACCCTGGGCTACTGAGCCCCACCGCCACGACAAGGTCTGAGCCATGGTGGGGACTTTCCTTAATGTTACGCATTTGTTGTGAGATAAGGTCTCATAAAATTTGTGAGATAACATGCTTACAAGTCTATCTCATGTCTATTAAATATACTGGAATCTAATAAATTGTTATGATCAACTCTTCTTTAAAATTATTTTGAATAATTAGTAAGAACGACGATGGTCCAGTGAATGGTTTCTTTCCTCTAGATAGTCCGGGATGTCCTAAATTTCTTAGTGCATCCTAAAATACCAGACCATCGCTCACTCAGTGAAGAACGAAAATCACGAAGAAACCTGCATGCTTGATGAGTATGAAGTTCACCAACCCTTATTGGGTCGGACCATAACCAATACCCTCGTCTTCTACTCCTCGTCTGGTTTCGAGGAGACCCGTGCCCAGCAGTGAGACATAATATATGGGTTCATACTTTACTTTACTTTTATTAATTAGTTACTGACACCGATGATTATTAATTAGCACTTTTGAACCTTATTGGCCCATCGGCCATCCGTTCAAATATTATTTTCTTAAAGGTTCCCAATTTAAATTTAAATCAATTAATTATGCACATTATAAATATTAATAATATTATTAATATTGTAACTAACAAACTAACAATAATATGGGCATACTTGCGTCTGAAATAAAGATTATTATTATTATTATTATTATTAATGGATATGCATTAGATATTTTGTCCGCGGATGTTGCGGTGAGTGTACTCAGTCTGTGGTTTATGTGTATAGATATCTCATCATCTCACGAGCGCAATGGTCCAGTGGGTATGAATCTCGCATCAGCCACTTGTGAGTTGTTCCGGGTTCGATCCTGCCCTATGTCCATTGTAATTGGTTTTTATAAATTTCCAAGTTAGTATTTCTAAGTGCACCATAAGTAAGCCTCGTCGACACGAAGCGTGCATCAATTGTGAGGTTTTGGTCCTCATTGTGGTACTCCGTGGGAGTCCGTGCCTAGGTGTTCAATTACACCAAATAAAGTTTTATGATGGATTTCATTTGGATGAAAACAATTTTCCCACAATTTTCTTCCAAGATAAATTATCTCGATCAATCTAACTTCTTAATAACCTTACCAATAATTAAGTTGGTAATTAAATTAGACAAGTTCATCCATTTTTGATTAAGATAAATCGACTGTTCTAGATATTTCGAGAAAGTATATTAGAGCATTACGACTAATAAAATTATCAATAGTATCATGATTATCATAAGAAATAATCAACAGTTAAATGGTACTCAAAAAATAAATAAGTCTTGCGTTCTCGTCGCTTAAGATACTATGGAAAAATCATGACACCCAAGTCTTTAGGTAGACGAATTGTTGATCGGCCACTAACCAGGTGGGAAGACGATCTTCGTGCAGTGGCAGGTCCGATGCAAGTAGGATCGGTCGTCTTGGCGTTCATTGAGGGTGGCCTATGTTTAGTAGTGGACGGTAAGAGACTGATGATGATCTCTCTACCACATATTATAATAACATATCTTGTCTGTAATAATACATCATCATCTGCCTAGCTTTTTCCCAACTATATATTGGGGTCGGCTTCCAGTCTATCCGGATTCAGCTGAATACCAGTATTTTACATGGAGCGACTGCTGTCGGACCTCCACAACCCAGTAACTGGGTGATACGGTACTCCGCGATTAGACTGGTTGTCAGATTCTCGGGCTTCTAACGACCCGTAATGAATGTCAAAGATCCACGAATGACAGCCGGGACCAACGGCTTAACGTGCTTTCCGAGGCACGGAGGAGTCTCGGAATGTAAAGCTCCTACACGAGTCTGTAATAATACAATCATCTCATATGTAGCTCAATTCCCTGTTGATAAAAACAAGAACTCAAAACCGAGTCCGTTTTCTATTAGCATTATTTCTAGCCTTAAAATATTTGTATCTAAGTGCTTCATTTAGAAAAATGGAGAGAGGTCGACTGTCTTTTAGCGGTCGATCCTGAACGGATGTGAGCTGTGGCTCACGCGTCTTGGCGTTCAGTATTCAGTGGACAAAAAAAGAAGAGACGTATTTTTTATATTTGACTCAGATTACTATCATGACCAAACCTCGTTATTATTATTATCATTATTATTATATAAAAAAAGTAAAGTATCAACCCTTTATGTCCCACTGCTGGGCACGGGTCTCCTCCTCGAAATCAGGCGAGGAGGGTAATGGGCCAATAGTTCACCGCGCTGGCCCAGTGCGAGTTGGTGAACTTCACATACCTTCAAAGACTTTCAATCTCATCAGGCATGCAGGTTTCCTCACGATGTTTTCCTTCACCGGTGAGCGAGCGATGGTCTCGTGTTTGGGGTGCACTTAGAAATTAGAAAAACCCATTTCAAGGCACACACGGGGGGGTCAAGATCGAACCCGGACCTCTCGCATAAGAGGCCGAGTCCATCCACCACTGGACCATCGTCGCTCTCTATTATATACTGACATAATATTACACAGCCATAATTTCGTCACTTAGATTAATATCATTTATTATTATAATCATCAATCTTTATCTGTCTATTTCCAAACATAGGCCTCATTTAATGCACGCCAAGACGATCTCTTGCCACTCGTATCCAACACGGACAAGTCACTATTCAGAGATTGTCTTCCATCTGCCTTGTTGCCGACGAGCTATCGACTAATAAAATGTGACCTCCACTCTATCTATGCCCAATTATTGATGGAAGATTATTGATGAAGAATAATATATGGAATGTGATCGCGGTTTCTTATGTTAGTTGGATCGATAAAATATGGGCAGGCAAGTCAACTGATAGCAAGTGGTTGACGTCGTCCATAAACATATTCTAGTTAGACTGAGACTAGGACAAGCAACTTCCCCAATCCCCATCATGGTTCAGGCCTTGTCGTGGCGGTGGGACTCAGTAGCCCAGGGTGACCCCAACACCTTGGGCAAAGCAAATTGAGCCGAGGGGATTCTTTGTACCCCTCTTATAAAAAGAGAGGGCAAAAGAGCAGGAGGCTAGGGCTGAGAACGGGAACTTCACATCATTGTAATGTCCTGACGTTGGGAGGGGTTGTTCTGTGGTGCGAGACAGCCCCTCTGTGGAGGTGGCGTCGGACCCACGAGGGACTGACTAGCCATTGAAGTGCCCTGTTGTTGCTGTTTTGTTTGAAGAAAAAAAAATGAGTTTCAGTTCTAAGTATGTAGGATCTCCAAAATTAATTATTTTTTTGCCATTTTTGGCTACGGAACCACGATAAAAATCGTATTGTAAATTTGTATCATTGATTTTCCAAAATTTCGGTATATACTCGTAAGTTTTATAGAAAACGATCGAACTTTACACCCAATCGCTTTCGAATAAATATTTCCCAATACGTTTGTGTATTGAACGTATGTCACAAATCGTGACAGCGCGTGCCGCCCAAATCTTTGTGCGGGAAAATGTATACAAATTTATTCGCCCAGTTAAAATGTCGCACATTTTGCACCGCTGTAGAAAATTGAAGATCATATGATAAGGAATACTATTACTGAGATATAAATGTCCGTGCAATTGCACAATACCGTCAAGGATCCATAGAATATTATTTCATGGGCATGAGAAAACTTAAAAAAATTGAAGGATAGGATTAAAAGAATTAGTACAAAAATTTAAAATATTATTACAAAAATTTAAAATTTCATAACGTCATGATTCTAAATTATAAATTTTCTCTTCTATCGGCAGACTGCTTTTTTATTCCTAAACCTGAGAGAAGAGTAAAAAAGCCATCAAACAGAGAATAACATATAAATACTTATTCTGTCGAAGGAAACTTTATAAGGGTATGGTTTAGATTTCTGACAAAGTACTAAGAGTATAATGTATTAATATTCATGAAAATAATTATTATTTCAAGCTATAATAACACATTTCCTGACATCATCAGGTAAATATTATGCTCAAGCTTAAAATAACGCTCAAGTGAATTACTTCCCATCGTAAAAAACACATACGTTAGACTCGCTTCCGTTCTGATAAAAAAATACTCCATCTGCATACGAATAGAGGAATACGGGCTCTTTATTGCAGAACGTTTCTGAATACTAAAATAATAAGCCAATAACTTTACATATTATATTTTTATATACCCATGTATTACATACTAGGCTATTTACAAGAAGTGGTTCCTTATTGTATCATGGTTCCTTATTTCCAGAAAAATGGAACAGGTGAATTGGCTTTGTAAACAGACAGCCTCTAACGATTGGCTACGATAAGACTATGATGTGAGGATTGGAAAACTGTACTGAACTGTAGGGCTATTCTGTAAAGTCATTACCGAATCTCGAAAGCGGAATCCGCGGTGATATGACGAATTTGACGTATTTGTATCCTTTAATACTCGACTATCTATCTAAATCAATAAATTTCGCTTTTGAAGTGAGCGTAAAGTGAGCTCTATTACTCAGGTTAAGCTCGATATCAAAATGGTTTTTGCAGAATAGCACAAAACATGAATGGGACAGTCTTTGCCCTCTGACTAATAGTTTAACTTCATCCGCTAATGACTCGTCGACCGTATTGGATTTGACTAGCCAAACACCTACTCTCTAGAGTAGCGCGCGCGATATACCGCGCCCCCTGCGGGGCACGGAGGGGGGCGCCCCCCTTTCGAATTTTACTAGGTGAGCAATCTGCTCACTTACCCACCGATTGAGTTTAAAAGCCGTCAAGCCTTTAGGCTTGACGGCTTTTAAACTCAAAGTCAAGTCGAAAAAAAAGGACAGTCTTTGTAAGCATTGGCACTTAGATCAGACAGCCTATAAATTATTAGTAGTCCTGTACAACAATATACTATGGTTTTAACACCCGTATTCACGAACAATGCTTGGAGGTTTCACAGTACTTCAGAACGCACAGTCATTCAAACAAATACTTAAATGAGATCCGCCAATGTGCATCTGTCGAACCCATATAAAACCCGAATATAGATATATGTTATCCCTCTTATAAGAAGAGTGGACAAAAGAGCAGGGGCAAGGAGTGAGGATGGCAACCTCACCTCATCGTACTGTCCCGACCCTTGTCGTACTGCCCATTGCCCTGTTGCTTGCAGATCCATGGCACCTCATCAAAGGCGGCATTGGTAGCACTCATCGTGTTTTAGTGGGTAGAGCTGCGTCCAATTACCTTCGTTAGGGCGCAGCGAGTCCCACATACCTACCTGGGGAGACCCACTCTCCAGCGCGATGTACATTTCCCGTCGTTAAAGAAAAAAAGGTCTGTTCTTTAGGAAATCCAAGTGTAATAATCAAGTGTTAATTATATTTGTCATACTACCTGTCAAAGTTTTTCACTTTTTACGTTCAAAGTTTGCGTAAATGAAATGCGGCTTTGACGTGAGTTCTCTTTACAAACAGTGCGGTTTCGTTTCAGCAACTGAAGTGGTTTTTAGAAAATTAGTTAAGCTTTTTTGCTGTGCTCGTAATTAATTACGTTGTAGATACGGGCTTACAGGTTTTAAGGGTTTTTTGCTTACTTTCAACGTCGACTAGTACAAGGCTTGTTATATTTAATTGACGAAAAGTTTCTGACTCTTTTTTGTTTTTCTATCAACACACAACGCAAAAAAAAAAGTTATAAACGTTTCATGTCGATCAGTATATAAATATGTGGCATCGTAGTCTCACGTGTTTGACACAATTTTTAAAACAACATTGCATGGAAGTGCATACGTTTGCACGAATATGCAGTGAAGAAAAAGACTATGCATGCGTATGCTTGTACTCACACATTATACATAGATTGTGTGGTTCGCAAGATAATTACAAATTATTAAGATTCGATTTCACTAGTGAGGGATATGCCTGTCAGCTGTCCTCCGCATACGCTAAGAGTATATTATGTATGACATGACTTGCGAGGTAACACTCCTAGTAGTCAGTAACACACATTTCCTTCAAAAACACATACTTAATATTATTACCTTCCTGCATTATGCGATTATGATTCTGATAAGAAACGCTCGATAAGGTTTTTTCATCAATGTCACCATCTACCCATCATTTCCTGAATAAAGACCCTCAATGATGACCAAGACTGCCGATCGATTTACACATAACCGACCGGCTCCATTTTTTTTTGATAACACGGTGGGAATTCTTTTCTGACCATACCAGGACCTTGGGTAGGCGACCTGGCGTGTGTGGGGTCTCGCATTGGGTACACTACCCCACTAAAACCGCTGCGTGAGCCTTCAGGCGCTATCTGAGGGACCCGGATCTGCAGGCGACGGGAAACCCTCAGCGACAGATTGGTCCTGGCAAGATCAGATTATCAAAAATAGAGGGACTGCCCGGCTACCACTTGGCAGTCCCCACGACGTCGTGTCTAACAGGACCCGGGTTCCCATACCGAGCCCGACACGAGCACAAGGATATTACTGGAAGCGCATTAAGTAGCGCCTCCGACACACCCCCGTTCGTCGGGCTCCTCCTAGGACATCACTGTCCTGCAGAAGGAGGCCATTGCCGTCCAGGACTCGTCACAGCCGAGCATCGCGGTGATGACGAATGGCAAAGACAAGTCCCCTCTGATGACAGACGTCTCGAGGATTTGCTGAGCAGAAACCAACTGGCTCCTACTATAACTATTTTTGATATTAGCTTAAAATGCAATAATTGGCTATGTTTCCGTCATAAAGAATCAATGCATGATTTTCCACCCAACTTCTTAATAACTAATCAGGACAAGACTCCAAGCGCCTCATCATATATCTTCCCAACAAGTTTCATGGTGTATAATCTCTATAACGAGACTGCGCTGTAATTTCAAAGTGGTCATAAAAATTGAATTATGGCCAACTTTTATTATATTTCTAAAATCCGTAGTAAAATATTTGCTTTATAGCAACGCAAGATGGCGTCTAAGGGATACGGTTTGTTGGCGCGTATTGTTTTGTGTGAACGTGTTTGCGTATGTGTTGTTTGGAGTGCTCAGGTGACTGGATAGTCTCAGGTTCGATTCCAACTAATTATTTTTTTATGATGAACTACCTGTTGCCCACAGCTTCGCCTGCGTTAACTAAGATTTATCACGGCATTTATATATAGTACAGCAACGCCCCGCATTCCCGTGGGAATACAGGGATGAATTTTAGCCTATGTTCTCTCTCTCTATAATCTGATGTATAAGCTTATTATAAAGTTTCATAAAAATCCATCCAGTAGTTTTTTCCTGAAAGAGTAACAAACATCTTCTCAAACTTTCATATTTATAATATTAGTAGGATATGTCTGCGCCGTGTTATAAGTATGTATTCGTATTAACATTTTCTAAAAGACTCTTGTTGGCACACATAACAAATGATATAACCATAAGGCTAGTGTGAATTGTTACAGTTCGGTATTTGTCAGCCAGGAATTTTGTTTAGGTTAGGACCATAATATTATTTAGAACATACGTTCAAATCAAAAATTTTCACCCTTTCATTACAAGTTTACCAAGAGACCTATTTAACGTAGTAAGATTGTTTAACCGTGTATCTTGAATTGCTATAAATTTTTGTTCAATATTTTATTTGAATTTTCTTCTTCTAAAATCTGCTTCATACGACTATCCGAATAACGGTTTTTGAAACATAAAATATACTGCGAATAAGTAAAATAAACACCGCAATAAATATTGCCTAAAAGTCAGCATTTATTGGATTCAAATCCTAAAAAAAATACCTGTAAAGCTTAGACTTTATAAATCCTTTCTAGTTTAGAGTTCTAATTTGACCGATGTGCATGATGGTATATTTTAGGCCCAAAATTAACCACCGGAAACAAACCACACAAAACAGTGCGAGTAGTAAAGTAGTTTCGGAGCTAATCAAATCATATCTAATCAAAAATATCTTTATTTCGTAGGTAACAACTTGTACACTTGAAATAAGTTAAAAAAAAACTAGTCAAAGAGAGTAAGTAATAAAAAAAAACTCGTTTGAGATGCAGGATCCCCTAAGAAAAACGGGAAAAAAAATTAGGAGTTGCTCTTTTGTCACCAAAATGATACATAGTATTTACAAATACAACATGTTACATGTTGTATCATAAGAATCATCTATTAAATACAAACAAAAAATCAAATCTTTCCTCTTTTTAATATTAGTATAGATAGAGATTTTTAAATATTATTAAGTATGAAGGCCTCTTGGCGTTCATTGAGGGAGGCCTATGTTCAGCAGTGGACGGATAAAGCCTGATGATGATGATGGTGATTAAGGCCTGGGGAAGGAAGACGAGGTGTTGGTCGGATATTAAACCGTTAAGAAGTCGCTGTTGGATTCGCGTGGCAAAGGATCCGTAGTCTTGGCGTTCATTAAAGGTGTCCTATCTTTAGTAGTAGATGGATAAATGGTGATGGTAATGATGAACACAAGAACCTACTAATACGAAGTTATGGATGTCTTCCAAAACTTTGCAGCTCTGTACTTAATCTAGATATTTTGTGAAGACTTTTAGCTTTTACTGGACATAGTCGATATGTCTAGTACGTGGCATTTTTGAAAGTTGTGATTGAATCTAAGTCTTGGAAACTTGAGCACTGTCTTAAGTCACAGGATAGAACATTCGTAAGTAAATGAAATTTCTCTGAGTTTTATATATTTCTAGCTGTTTCGCGCGGCTTCGCCTGCGTTAGCAAAAAAATTTCCTTTTTTTTATGTATCCTATGTTACTTTTAAAATGTGTGTGCAAAGTTTCATGATGATCGGTTGAATAGTTTTCACGTGAAAGCGTAACAAACATCCCTACTTTCACGTTTATATTATTAAAGTAAAGATGTGGGTATTATATTTCAATCCTTTTTATTGAGGTAAACCTAATGTCTTTAATTTTAAATTAAGTCATTAATTCCTGCTTAAAATAAAAAAGCGACAACAATACAACTCATGGGCTGTGTTGGTTTTATTATATGTATTCCCAACACTTCTTCTTTATTATAAATGCGGAAAAATTGACTCTTTAACTATTTTTTTCAAAATTATGGCTGAATAAGAATCTTATTATATATTTTTAAGGACGGCTTTTTTTAGACACGTCACCTTCGTAATAAGACTCAATGATTACAATAAAATGCACAAAAATGTGGTGTCGTGGGACACCAGGTAGAAACGAAGTTCCTTCGGCTAAAAAGAAAGGTATTATACACTACTCGCTTGTGTATGCGACTGTCGCGCCTGCGCACGTCTCATTTAACGCTTTTTATTCCACGCACTTTTTCTTACGGTTTTACTATCACATTTTTTTCAGTTCGGTCGCGCAGCAAAATCCCTATCCCCTCCAAGCCTGCCGTAAGGAACTTCGTTCCAAAAAACTAACCTTTACGATTAACTAATCCCAAATAATGTTAGTCATTTATTAATATAGAATTACTGTATAATATAATAATTTATTTTCAACATTTTATTCAACAATTAAACAGAATGATGCATTAATCTTGCACATAATTTAAATAATGATTATAATTTAATGTTAAGCCCTAAAAGTAAAAAAATAAAAGCATGTTCCAGATGATCCAGCTATTTGATGTATAGTCCTAACTCTGGCTCCTTGGACTCAAGCCAAATTAAACTCCAACTGTGGTACAGTCACCCAAAACAATATTAGACATTTCAATTTCCCAAAACACTATCACTTCTGTATTATATATCGTAAGAACTATTCGCACAATGCGCTCATCACGCGGTCTGTTCTATTTGTTTTATTTTTCGAAAGGAGCATGGCAGAGTAATTTGATCACTCTCTGAGTATTAGAGAGTCCGGGTTCGATCCTGACCTCCAGTGGTGCCTCAAAATGGATTTTTTTTTAAATTCGTAAGTGCACCAGTAGGGCTATTCTGTAAGGTTGTTTTCGAATCTCGAAAGCGGAATCCGCGGTGATACGACGAATTTGACGATTTTGTATTCTTTAAGACTCGACTATCTGTCTATAGCAATAAAGTTCGCTTTCGAAGTGACGTAAAGTGAGCTCTATCACTCAGGTGAAGCTCGATATCGAAATGGTTTTTACAGAATAGCCCTACTATATCACTACGCTGAACACGATATCATCGCTCGCTCACTGGTAAAGCTAAACATCGTGAGGAAACCTGCATGCCCGGTGAGATTGAAAGTATTTGAAGGTCCAATATCCTCCTCGTTTGATTTCGAGGATAAAACGCGTGCACTGCAATGGGACATAGTATGTAATGGACTGGATTGATACTTTTTTCGAAATGGCGTGAATTTCCAGCCATTGGCATTTAAGCTCAATCAGAACAGTAGGTTCATCTAAAATGAATGATTTAGTAGTAACTGTTACAAGATATATTCCGTGGAATAAGTGTCACGCTTGGCAAGATTAAGTAAGGACTTTTGCAAAAAGTTTAAAAAACGAAGGCGCTTACGAGTAATTTCATTAAGGTGAAACTAACCACGTCATAGTTATCTTGAAGTTCCTCTCAACCGAGGAACTTTGATACACAGAGTTTCAGTGATAAAAAATATTAAGTAAATGCTGCTAAGTGTACAAAGCAGCGGTAAACTTTAACATTTGTCGCCAGGAGGCAAATCGAAGCTTAAGCTAAAGTATGAACTATTGGTTTTGTGTTCTAGCTTCAATGGTGCGATAATACGCTTTTATAGTACTCTCTTAATGCGTTTATTCAATTTATTAAATTATTAGTTGAATAGGCAAACGAGAAGATAATGCAAATAACGATAAATGTTCAGCGTTGCATATGAATACAAATTAGTTAACCTCTTTTTTCTTTTACGCCGGGAAAAACGCTTAGGCATCCCTATGGGGAGTAGGTCTCCCAGGCGGGTATGTGAGGCTCGCTGCGCCCGAAAGATGGTAAGTGGACGCAGCTCTACCCACTAAGCCCGGCGAGTACCACCAATGTCACCTTTGGTGAGGTGTCCCGCATCTGCAAGCAACAGGGCACTTTGACGGCTAGTCAGTCCCTCAGGGAACCGACGCCACCTCCACAGTTCCTCTGAACCTTAGGGATTACTTGAGTTCGCTCAATACTGGTATCAATAAAGTACTTGAGTTCCCTTAACACTGAGCATGTTTGACGACAATGGTTTCAAAAAATAGTTTAACATATTATTATCGTTATTGCTTACAGGCTATTTTTACGTTTACATAAAAAAATTAAAAATAATAAAATGTGTACTTTTGTTCAAATAGATGTCGAAATATATACGGACTTGGAGAGTTAGGTCGTTCCAGTTTTCGTTTTGACCGGATAGTATTTATCATACGTTATCTGGCGACACAAATTTCATGGTATATAACCTCCAGTAAAAGTCATAAAATAGAATTATAACCAAATTTGACTGTATTAAAAAAAGTAAAATTACATAAATTAGGTTTATGGCTTCGCAATGGGGCGTCTTTTATGGCATTTTATGACCTTTGTAGCTGTATTAGCTACAAAGGTCATTGGTCACTATGCGACACTAAAAATACTAGCCCCTGTCAATATTAGAAGAAAAAGTATTACAAAAAAATAACAGCACAAAAATAAATCTTTATAATGAAGTTTCCTTGACAGCATAAAAATGTAGATTTGTTAGTTCTCGTCTTCTAGTTTTCAGATTCAACGTCTTGGCAATCAAGCGATTTCATTTTTTGTCCATACTACAAATAAAAAAATAAAAAAAAACATACGACCAATTTTATAAATGACATTTTATATTATGAAACAAATAATCCCGTAAGCAACAAATAATAAATCAAAACCACAAAGAAACATTTACAAAAATAAATACAATCAGCCAGTACACAGCCAGTACATTGTAAATCTAAAATCTAATCCAACCGTACAATAGGCCCATTGTCCATATTATAATTTAAATTCCGGAAATTATTGGACGTCATTCACATTTATCTGCAAATCAGCGATTACTAATGTAGCTTAGATTTTCGATATTTGTAATAATATCAAATTCTTTTTTTAACAATTACGTGAGTATGATCTTAAACCATTACAAAATATCAACCCATTATTGGGCCATTCTTTTCCAATTCGCTGGTTGGTGAACTTCACTCACAAACAGATGGCTTTTGATGTCATCGGGCATGGAGGCTTCCTCACGATGTTTTTCTTCACCGGTGAGCAAGCGATGGTCTTGTGTTTTTTTTTATAGCATAGAAGGGCAAACGAACAGCCAAAGCCTTGCGACTATCGACGCCCATTAACATCCACACAACAGACAACTAGAGGATATGCAGATGTGTTGCCCTCCTTTTCCCAATCCCCCCAATAGGCCACAGGAAACTCACAAACCGCACGAAATTTCACGATTTCATGAGAGCGAGAGGTTCCTCCCCGGTCGTGCCGGCCCAATTTTGCCGCAAAGCAATATGGCACTACCTCTTACTAAAATTGTTCAGGTGCATTTAGAAATTCAGAGGAACCAAGGTATCAACCTATATAATAATAATGTCCTAGTATTAGGCTTTGGTCTCCTCTCTTCTGTCTCTGGCTCTGTCTCCTCTCAGGCAAGGAATAAAGCATTATAATAATCTCTAGCTTTTCTTGCAATCACTGTTGTAATTGATGTTCTTGTTTTGTTAATTTGACAAAAACGTCTTTCATTAATCATCATCACTATCATCATCATCAGCCTGTATTCGTTCACTGCTGAACGTAGCACAATGAACCTCAACCTCAATGAACGCCATTATTGTTTCACCATTACCATTTATTATTATATATTAATACCATTATTATAATATACTACACAACGTGTTTAAAAAAAAACGGTTGTCTGTAAAGTCGGTTTACTGAGATAGTTGAACGTTACAACATCATAAGAAAATACTAATGGGTCGATTGTGCCTCTTTGTTGCTCGTTCCGCGCTCTCGCTTGCACTTCAAGCCTTAAATGGAACGCCTCCTCAGAGTGAGGTAACGATGTATGGGTCATGTTTTTCGTGCGTGCAGCCGGCTCCATCGAATTATAAGACGTGTCCACGTCAAAAATATTTATTAAACCATTCATACTGGAAGCCGCCTAGTAAAATGGATATGAACCATTGAATCTAACAGATATATTTTTTTTATTTATTGTTTATAGTAGCCTAAATGCCACTGCACAAATACTTGTCTAAATATTTTAGAACCACAAAATTTATATAACGGGAAACGGGGTTTATCGAAGTGACCAAAAAAGCGTTCAATCCGCTTTATTTAAATTTGCCATCCACGAAACTCCCTAAAAATAAATAAATTTTTGGTCAAAGCGCCAAATTTTTTGAACAAAAAGTGATCAAGTGCGAGTCGGACTCGCCCATAAAGGGTTCCGTTACTAGAATTTCTATTTTATAATATATTTGAGTTAATTGAACGAAAGGAAAATTGCGGCTAACGATTTATGGCGTATTAAAATAACATTTACTAGATCTCGTTTAAACTAATTTACGGTCAAAGTTTGACTGGTAATATACATCATATTTTTTTTTTGTTTTATCATTCTCTTATTATAGAAGTTACAGGGACGAGGACGCACATTTTATCACTTTGGAAGTGTTTCTTGGGTAAACTTTAGTTCAGTAAAGTTCAGTTTAGAAAAAAATGATATTATTAAACACCTCAATGTCATTTATGAAGACCTATCCATAAATACAACATAGGGGTTTGATGAAAAAAAAATAGTTTCAGTTGTAAGTATGGCGCACCCCATTTTTTTTTTTGTTTTTTTTTTCTATTTTAGTGTGAAAAGCTTTATGAAATTCACGGAATACAATATATTCTACCAAGTTTCAACAGAACGGACAGATAGACAGATAGACATGACGACTCCATAGGGGTTCCCTTTTTGCCATTTGGCAATGGAACCCTAAACACGTTCTGAATATTCAACTATCAAACTTCGTTTTGTAACTTTGTGTAACAGAGTGTTAACGACACGGTCACAGAGTTCTACCATGACGACAAAAAGTATTCGCATCTTTATAATCTTGGTTACCTCACTCTGAGGCGTTCCATTTAAGGCTCGAAGTGCAAGCGAGAGCGCGGAACGAGCGACAAAGAGGCACAATCAAGTCATTAGTATTTTCTTATGATGTTGTAACGTTCAACTATCTCAGTAAACCGACTTTACAGACAACCGTTTTTTTTTAAACACGTTGTGTACTATATTATAATAATGGTATTAATATATAATAATAAATGGTAATGGTGTAACAATAATGGCGTTTATTGAGGTTGAGGTTCATTGTGCTACGTTCAGCAGTGAACGAATACAGGCTGATGATGATGATAGTGATGAGATTAATGAAAGACGTTTTTGTCAAATTAACAAAACAAGAACATCAATTACAACAGTGATTGCAAGAAAAGCTAGGGATTATTATAATGCTTTATTCCATGCCTGAGAGGAGACAGAGCCAGAGACAGAAGAGAGGAGACCAAAGCCTAATAATGTCCTAGCATTATTATTATATAGGTTGATACCTTGGTTCCTCTGAATTTCTAAATGCACCTGAACAATTTTAGTAAGAGGTAGTGCCATATTGCTTTGCGGCAAAATTGGGCCGGCACGACCGGGGAGGAACCTCTCGCTCACATGAAATCGGCGTGAAGTGACAGCTAAACTACCGTATTTCGTGTGGCTTGTGAGTTTCCTGTGGCCTATTGGGGGGATAGGGAAAAGGAGGGCAACACATCTGCATATCCTCTAGTTATCTGTTATGTGAATTTTAATGGGCGTCGATAGTCGCAAGGCTTCGGCTGTTCGTTTGCCTTTCTATGCTATAAAAAAAAACACAAGACCATCGCTCGCTCACCGGTGAAGAAACCTTGGTTATACATAGAGTATATACTATATAGTTCTTCCTTGCAAAGTACTCAAAACGTCAAGAATGTAAAATGTTAATGAAACATTAGAAAACTTTAGGTAATAGATTGTATCCATTGTTTGTTGTAGATTTAGAAAAATAATTTGTTTTACAGATAATGCGTCCTTCACAGTATATAAAATAGCACGTTTTGAGTATTATAGGAGTTTAAGAAGTGCAGAATAACAAATATTATGTAACAACATAATATTATGTAAAGCTGATTATGTATTACATAAATTAACAGTATTCGATTTACAATTAATCATTTATGTATTCACTTTATGACTAATGCAACATGTTTAGCAATATTATCCTAAAAACGAAGGCATAGTATAGAAAACATAAAAGAGAATTTCTCATAATCATGAAAAACTTCGCGGTTGCAAACTTTTCGAGGCATACCCCCTCCCCCCCCATTCTAGCAAGAATAGATGCAATCAACGTTATTGACTTTCGGTTAAATGTCGACCCATAACAGCATATACAGTGATATTATTAGAAGTACTGACACCACTGCCACATTATTCGTGTGTTTAAGGCAATTATGGTAAACTGGCTGTCTTTGTTATGCGCGAACTATGTAAATTTCAGTACAAATTTTCATCGCCATGTTTTACGTCTTTAACGAAAAACTTTATTAAAAAATTATTTTAGATAGGTATTTCTTTAATAAATAAAACATAAAGTTGCAACAAATGCAAAAAAAAAAGTTGTAAACGAATTTTAAACAATATGAAAATTCTAAGCAATTCTCTCATGTAAGATTACAACATAATATTATAGTTTATTTCCTAAAAAAGACTATGATAAAGTTTGATTTTATACACACATCGTCAAATGAGTCGTTAAGTATATTTTTTGCAATAAGTATTTTTTAATCATACTATAGATAAAATATTTATAATGGGTGATCAGTTACATTTCGACATCTTAAAGTACAATATAAATAAAAATTTAGTGAGAAAATAAAAATACCTAATCAAAAGCATTGAGAACCGGACAAGAAATATGAAGTGCTACTTGACACGACATAATGCGGTTTTTAGAAAAAAGGAACGGAGAATAGAGGTTGAGAAAAATAGAGGAAGAGAGGCCAATGAAAACTTATATGCAACTGATCAAGGAGAAGGTACATGTTGTATCGTATCAGGAGGTGAAGGAATTGGTAGAGAGAAGGAAGGATTCTCGCTTATAATATCGGCAAGAGCAAGACTCTGAAATAAAGAGAGATATATTATAATCTGGTTAATGGAAAATATTTTCAAGGCCCTAATACTTTTTACATAAATACATAAGTTATCTAATACCAAAAACAGTAATTTGTCAAGAAATATGAAGGCTTTAACATGGATCGACGAAACATATGACTTTGTGTGCTCGAGCGAAGAATTGAATTGATAAAGTTTAAATGTATAGATCTTGCCATTAGAACTCCAAGGCAATATTTTGTTGAGGGTAATAAAATATTGTAACGTTATAATATTATGCTATCATATCATTATTAGATTTATTTTCGTTTTCCTTATATTTCTATCTATATACTATTAATAAATAACACTTAAAGGCGCGATTTGGAAGTAAGTTGTACCCCAATTCTGTGAGAGACATTGGCAACGCTATCATTTCTTTGTTTTTAAGGCCTGTTTCACAATAACCGAATAAAGTTTCAGATAAGCTATTTGCAACATATTTACCAGATCTGGCACATAACGTTCCCAGTAAACTATATTATGACGAATCAACTGGCCACAAGCAAATTTATATGCCAGATAAATTTGTTGACAACCGTAACCGTTGACAGTTTGACGACATTTGGCGGTTTGACGTTCCGGTAAGAGGAACATAACAAAATAATGTATATTATTCTGTTTTTTAAAACAGCTATCTACCAAATAAATTTACAGGTAAGATGATGGTGAAACGCAAACAAGCTTCAAGACTAACTAGAAGATTCATCTGCTACGTAATTCATGTGCTCAATAGCTATTAGTTACTTTACTGGTACATTGTGAAACAGAGTTTTAGGTAAATTTTCAATGATTATGAATTTTGATTTACATATTCAATTTACTACTGTTTCAACCCCCGATGCAAAAATGGGGTGTCGGTGTGTTTTGACGTGTCTGTGTGTGCTGATAAATTTCCTAAAAATATTTAAAACTATAAGATAAGGTCTTATTGTTTTAAATATTTTAAAAAGCACACGTATATTTTTAAAATAAAAAAAATAAAAATAAACGTATGCTTAGAATTTTAATTTTTCTTCACGAAACAAAAACAATTTCTCTTTCACTATAATATATATTGTGGCTAAAAGGAATGCTGAAAAGAGTTTCTTAAAATATATGCTTCAACTAATCCATTCAGTTTTCGCTCACCTCCGTGCCCTCTGTAAGTGCTTATGAGGAAGTGAAGTCCCGGTTGAGTGTTCCACATTGTTTGATGTCAAGATTCTTTAAACGCATGAGGGCGTCAAGTGTCAGACAATTTTAGATACAGTTTCGTGGTTAAAAAGGGTTTTTCATAAAGTTCGTTAGCCTGTGATCAAAGAAAAATCTTACTTTTTATATTGTTGCCTATCATGTTCGCGTATTTACATTATAATTAAACAGCTTTTATAATTTCTATCGCGGTTCATTTAGGTTCGTAACAGTCCGAAATTGTCGTTTTAATTAATAACTAAACGATTGAAAATTTGAAAAATATTCGTATTTTTTAATATGGTGAAGAACGAGCCAATTTTGAACTATGCTGAATAATAACAATCAAATATAAAATTATTTATATTATAATTATATTGTACCCTAACGATTAAAGAGAGAGAAGAGTTGACTTTGCAGCTGCCTGTTTTCTCGCCCCAAATCTAAAAAAAAGCTTTTCTAAAAACCAATAGTCTTACTGTATTATTGCCCTTTAAATGCAAAAACAAATCCAGATTAGCGCATTAAGATTTGTTTTGATTAAGATTAGGTATTCAAATTTTGGCAGTGTACTTTTTTTTCTTTTTCTTTAACGCCGAGAAAAGCGCTTAGGCATCTCGCGGGGGAGTGGGTCTCCCCAGGTATGTGGGACTCGCTGCGCCCGAAAGATGGTAAGTGAACGCAGCTCTACCCACTAAAACCCGGCGAATGCTACTAATGCCGCCTTTGGTGAGGTGCCCTGGATCTGTTAGCAACAGGGCACCTTGTCAGCTAGTCACTCTCTCAGGAGACCGACGCGACCTCCACAGAGGGGTTGCCAAAGTGTGCTATACCCATAATTATATTTCGTATGTATACATCTCGTATGTATACATAACCATTTGCTTAATGTATACACAATAGTAATATGTCTATTGTAAATTGCTATAACTGTGTCATTACATTAATCCTGCATCTCAATTAATGTGTATAACAGACATAATTATCATTCCGGTAAATGATCATGAGCTGTTGGTCGGATATGCTCTGTCATAGGTGTCTTGGCTTCCGAAACCTATGTCTCATTACTAGCCGAAATATATTAATCACACAATCTCCAGTTAAGTTCCCAATAGGATATCGGCAACATATTCGACAGATAGAGCATGGAGTATCTGTCAGATATCTGGCAAATATGTTGCCGATAGCCTATTGGGAACTTAACTGGAGATTGTGAAACAGGCCCCAAGCGAATAATTCAGTCCAAATATTTATTGTGCGATTTGTATGAACGTGTAAAAATATTTTTGACAGTGTATTTTTTATCCAACGAACTAAAATACATTCTTGATAATTATACTTACCTTGAAGATGATGATGAAAAGTGCATTGCTTATATACCAAAATTAATAAAATAAACCTGAAACGTTACGTGATTTAAGTAGTAGTACCGATTTGGGTAAAAGAGAGGCCGATTTAGTCTTCATGACATATTATAAGCTTATTACGTGAGGCAATAATAATATACTCCTTATAGTAGAGTGTAAGTTGGGACTTAATAAAAGAACTTAGGTGTTTTTCAGATATCATCCCTGCATATCGATAAAATATGATTAGAATACGAACGTAAATTTCGCTGTTAAATAATATGTCATGGTAGCTTAGTGGTTAAATTAGGCAGTTACATCCGAGTGAGCCTGGTTCGTATCTCCAGTCCGATTTTTTTTCCTTTTTTTAAGATCTTTTTTTTTTGAAGAAAAATTTTATCGTATTTTATCACTAAGGGTACCGAGCAAACGCTCGGTCAACCAGGTACTATCAGAATAATACATAGACTATAATCTATCCTTGTACCCGCACAGGAATACTGCTGCTACTCACTGCTAGTAGAAAATAAAGCATAATGATACCCAGAAGGTCACAGGAAAAAACATGTAACATCCCTTGCACTAATAATTTGTTGACTTATTAAATAAATGAATATAAGTCACTTTCATCAAGCAAAACATGTCTAAGTCGTTGTAACTCGCACTGCAAGTTCATTAATTATTTGGGGCACATTTGGATTACGTCTCCGCGGGGCCTCCTATTCCAGTCTTAAGTAGTAATGTCCCTACAAAATGCATTCTTGAATGTCTTAGTAAATCATTACATTAAAATATCATTAACTAAACTCAAAACATCACTGCATATTATAAAACAAAGTCGCTTTTTCTGTATCCCTTTGTACGCTTAAATCTTTAAAACTACGCAACGGATTTTGATGCGGTTTTTTTTAATACATAGGACAATTCAAGATTTTTGTATGTAATTTATTAAGTTTTTATATACATAGGCTAAGATATAATAATAATTGTTGGAGGTGTCGGAAAAAAATAGGCCGCCCAGGAGTTTTCAACGAAAACGCTGCCTAAACCCTTTGAGATATAACAAAATAATGTATTTTGTTATATCTCAAAGGTTGTGTATCTTAAATAGGTCTACAAAAAAGTCCACGATGGCATATGTCTATCTCTTAGGGATATCACACTATATCCATTTAATACTTTAAAAAATGGACAATTATAACGCGATAATTTGAAAGTTATTTACACAAATACGGTATGAATCCTTATCATTTTAAATCAGTTATTTGGCTTGAGCAGTTCATGAAGATGATTTTTCTCCCTTACATCATGCAAATTAAACGAATACTTTAGGAGATATGGCAAAATCAAAATAATACGCAAGAAAATAAATAGCGTTGCCGTGATTCGAACGGGGGAACTAAATTCACGCAGGCGAAGCTGCGGGTAACAGCTAGTAATGTATAAATAGACTTCTAATATATAGAATTCGCTTATTTACGCTTTATTATATTTTGTTTTAAATTTAAAAGAGTTATCGTACGTAACCCTCTAAGAATAAGTTTGTACGAGAACAAACTTACAGCCTACATAGGGTAGTAAGCAATAATTTGTTATAACAAGGGACGCCCCGCAGTTTCACCCGCGTAGGTACTTCCTTTTCCAGTAAGAGTATGGGGATAAATTATAACCTTTGTGTTATTCTGATGATTAAGTTATAATATTGTAAAGTTTTATAAAAATCCATTCAATATATTATCGTAAAGTTTTATGAAAATCCATTCAGTAGTTTTTAAGTGAAAGAGTAACAAACATCCATCTATATGCATGCATATGCACACACACATTTTCTGTAAAATTCTTTTTTAAAATATCCATCTATCCGTCTATCCATCCATCCATCCATCCTTACAAATTCCGCGTTTATAATATTAGTAGTATATAGAAGCCTATTAAATTTCCTTTGACTAATTGTATATTTTTTAAAGTATTGCTATATACAAAAGCTGTTTATATATTAAACCTTAAATTAAAAGTAAAATAAATTAAGAAGGTCAAAATGGTGTATTTGAATTTTGACATACGCTCAGAAGTCCTTTCAAGTACAATATTTTATCCTAAAACATCAGTCACAGGGATACGGAATAAATTATTACAACCCAATGCAAATCCTAATCGCGTTATATCGCCTCACTTTGACAATTTATCCCTCAAAGGGAATTAATTACTGAAAATCTGTTACAACTCGAACACGGTTTGACTTTCATATATTTTGTGAAGATGAGAAGAAGATAGGCACGGCGCAAGACAAACCTGAGATGAGAGATGAGTAGGAAAAGAGTTAAGTAGAGTAGTTAAATGATCCATGGAATAAGTTCCTTGAGCACGCCATAAAAGGCTTACCTTTGTAGCCAGCAGGCAGTATGGCAACGTACGGTGCCCCGATTTGGGCGGATCACCTCACGGCGCGCAGCGGGTTATCGCGGTGAGGGTGATTTACGGGGGTACCGTACGATTTCGTGGGCTGCAGCATCCGCTCTGGCCGGTGACCCCCCGTGGGAACTTGTAGTGGAAGTTCTGGCTGAGACACACTCCTACGTCTCGGTAGACAGTGCACCCAATCCGAGTCCCCTCACACGTCAGCGCGCCTACACAAGGCCCTGGTGTGGGTCCGAAAAGGATTTCCGCTGCATCATCTAAAAAAAAAAAAAAAAGGCTTACCTTAGTAGACTCGTTAAAAGTCATTAACAATTTTGACCGATTACACGTTCTTTCTTTTTCTTTTTTGTTTATCACAATAAAAAGATATATAATAATTTCTAGGTTTAAATACATTTATGTAGATACATATTTCTATGTTTAATAAAATTATCAATATTGCCAATGCGCATAAGCAAGTTTACTCAGGAGTTCCCATTGTGTCACTGACTTGTTCGTCTCTCGTATACATTGAGACACAAATTAAATTCAGCAGAATATCGAGACAAGAAGATTTTCAATTGAAATAATATTATGCAGTGTGTGGGGCAGCAACGATCAGCCATACTACGGTTGTTTTCAAATAATAACGTATAACTTTTCAAATTATGTTAAAATATTCGTTTACAATATCACAACATACATTTATATATAATATACAACATTTTAATCGGAGCGTGTGTTCGAATTAAGAGCAAGAATATTCGAATATTTTCAAATTACGAATTTATATTTTCTTTTTCTTTTTTTTTTATTATTAGTGGCTTATGTCTACCACTGTATTATTGTTAATCATATTATAAGCCGCGACAGTGTGTACATCTTTATTATCGACCCTTATGTGTTTTATTAGGCCACAATGGTTTTAGACCATCGACCCATGCACACCTACTTTTGATCACATCAGGCATGTAGATTACTTCACGAAGCTATCACCAGTGACAAATTGGTTTGAAACTCGATATTTCTCCAATATCCATAAGTGTCTCTTAATTGTAGATAATGTCACAGTATCACAAATACCCAGCCTTGCCACGTGTACCGTATCACCCAGTTACTGGGTTATAGGACAGATAAGCAGTCGCTCCATGTAAAATACTGGTATCCGACAGAATCCGGTTAGGCTAGAAACCAAGAAAATCTAGTTGGGAAAAGTCTAGGAGATGGTGATATAAATAATAACGTCGATCTAAAATATGCTAAATATCTCAAATTTTAAATCATATTATGGATTTTCTGAAATTTTGATAAAGATTGTATTAAATTAGATCCATCTAAATCTGTCACCTCAATGACTTATAATATTACACAATGATATTGAGCCATATTCAGGTTACAAAGTTTGAGGTACAAGATCTAGGTAACCTAATTTAAATGTAAATCGCTGACGTCGCTCCGATCAAGTTAACTGGGGCTTGTAATGATCGTTTTCATTCATCATGCAGTATGCTCCACGTTTGAAACGACATCTCAATGGACTAATACGGTTCAATACAAATACAATATTGACTACCGGTGAAGGAAAACATCGTGAGGAAACCTGCATGCCTGATGAGATTAAAGGTCTTTGAAGGTATGTGAAGTCACCAACAATGGGCCAGCGCATCAATAAACTATGGCCCATTAACCCTCCTCGCCTGATTTCGAGGAGACCCGTGCCCAGCAGTGGGACATATATGGGTTAATACTTGCTTACTTTTATAATATTGACTGGCCTGTTAGTCTAGTTGTTATCGACCTCGACTGCTAAGCTAAAATGTTGTGGGTTTGATTCCCACCCAGTACATGTGATGAGCGTCATAATGTTTTGTTTTATGTTACGTACTTTATCTATAATGTATTTAGAACAACATAATATCACGAATTTTGACTATTTGTGTATTCATCATCATCATCATCATCATCATCATCATCAGCCTTTATCCGTCCCCTACTGAACATAGGCCTCTCTCAATGAACGCCAAGACGACCGATCCCTTGCTACTCGCATCCAACATGGACCTGCCACTGCACGGAGATCGTCTTCCCACCTCGTTAATGGCCGACCAACACTTCGTCTACCTAAACGCGGCCTCCACTCTTGAACCTTAATGGCCCATCGGCCTTTTTGTGTAATGTACCTATAAGTAGAAAAGTATCAATCCATATATTGGCGACTAGGTACGTCATTGAGTTCACTGAGCTTACGTCACTTTCGATTTGTTTAAAATTTACATATAAAAAGTTTGTCTTACATCTAACAAATTTAATACAAATTGAACTCAAGCTTAAGCAAAGTATACATACCTGAAACCTTTGCCAGGCAGGGTAAATAAAAACGAAACACAATACAAAGACATTATTAGATTTAGTCGATATCAGCTCACTCTGATTTGCGGTCCTAAACAAACTGTTCACACTTTGTAATGTAAGATCGGGCTTATCCTTTGCCAGCATCCTTTTTAAAAACATACGTGTTTCAAAATGTATCGATACCCCGTAGCCATTGTTTAATGTTAACATTATTAGAGGAAGGTTTTTTCTCTAGCTGCGACATAAATTAATAAAGGTGTGTTTGCGATTCACACACGATAGAAGTGAAACACACGTTAAATGCTCAAATACAAGCAAGTATTAAATAGTGTGCAATATACATACATATCGCAATTTGCTCTCTCGCTCTGGCTCACTATATGGGATAAAGAGGAGAGACCGATAATATAAAATAGTATATATATTTCTGTCTCATTATATTCCGGCTTTATCCTCCACATTTTTGTATTTGTGTCTCTTACCTGTCGTTTTTTCTGGCTGAGCCAATACCAAGGACCACCGTCGCTAACCAAAGTATAACAATAATAAAACTAAAATAAAAATAAAAAAAACTACGTTTAAAAAAACCGACTTCAAAAACTAAAAAGTACAAAATAACTTAATAAAGATTTATACTATTTAAAATTAGGTATTTTTGGAGTCGGTGCCAGCCAAATAAATATTTTAATGATTAATCATATACACCAAGTATTGAGTAGATGTCTGTGTAGGCCATCTTTGTTTTGGCTGGTACCGACTCCAAAACATCTCTAAAACATCACTATAATAAATTTTAGTTATCTATGAACATTCATTTCGTTCTTATTATATACGTGAGAAGAATATCATTACTACCCTTTTAATTCGTAGATTTATTATTTCTGATACGAAATAACGGCATCATTAGTATTCAGATATCAATGATAAGAGACCCACGTTTTTTAGATTTAATATTAATTTCATAATTACTAGTATGGCGTGTTCGATGCTGGATTTGAATCTGTCCATGCACAGAATGGTCAATTAAGCCCAAACGTATCAAAAACGACTTAAAAAAGACCAAAACCCGTGTAATATACATAGAAAAAGATGCCTTAGATCTCTTTATACGTGGGATCAAAAAGTTAGGAGAACTAATTTAAGAAGAAGAAAAAATAATTAATGTACTAATTTAATTTTCATTTTTAATATAAAAATGAAATAGTACTATTCTTTATGCTTGAGGAGCTCGTGGCTCAGTGGTAATAATCGCAATTCCAAGGTTGGTCCGTGGATGGGTGACCATCTTTACATATCTAGACTCCTCTTTGCCTCGGAAAGCACGTTAAGCCGTTGGCCCCGGATGTCATTCGTGTATCTTTGACAGACTTTACGGGTTGTCAGAAGCCCGAGAGTCAGTCAACCAGTCTTATCGCAGGGTACAGTATAGCCCAATTACTGGGTTGTGGTCAGATTAGCAGTCGCTCCATTCAAAATGCTAGTATTCAGCTAAATCCGGTTACACTGGAAACTGACTCCAATAATATTTTCGTAGATGCTGATGCTGACTATGCTATATGCTGTAAGGGGGAAGGCCAGCAGGTAACCTTACGGTGACCACGTTCATAGACATTCGCAACCAAAGGCTATGCATTGCCCTCCTTTTCCGTATCCCTTCTATAGGCCACCGGAAACACACAAATTGTACAAAAGGCGACAGCACAGCTGTTACTTTACGCTGGTATTATATAAGCGAGACGTACCACCCTGGTATTGCGGGCCCGAATCGGCTGCAGTGTAGCAATGCCACTATCTCTTATAAAATTAAATATTTATATTATGTTAGTATCAATTACTAAAAAATTTCCGTCAACTAAGTAGTAAATATTATAATGATATTTTAAGCTCACAAAAAAATTTATATTTACTATTTTTATTTCTAATAAAATCCGTTATTTTAATTTTAAAACTATATCAAATGAGGCATATAACACATTTTCCATTTTCATGTCGCAAAGTACTGTAAGGAATTACTGGATAAAACAAAAGTGAGAAAATGGTAAATTTCCCGTTTTAAATAGTTTTTTTATTGTTTTCTTTTTAGTGGTACTTTTCATTAGGACTAATGAAGGAGTGCTATTTGAATTACAAAGCTAATTGGTTTAAGTAGGTTTTATTTACCGTAAGCAAGTGCGCATTTAAGTGACTCACTTAAACGGTTTTTAAACGGTGGTATTAGTGAGGACGTCTGTACTCTTGCCTCAAAAATAAAGGGCGACAAGTAAGTCCTTAATTCTGTTTCCTTTTCTTTTTTTAAATTGTAACTCATTGTAATATAACTTAACTAATATAACTTAACTTAACCTGAATGATATAATATATCTTCGTTTCGTACCGTATATTTTGTATTAAATGATTACAAAAGTAATAACCTGCAATATATAATAGTATGATTATCTATAAAATTGTCATTCAAATTAAAAACGATATAGCCATAGTACCCCTTAGGTAATAGCTGCAGTTTATGGAGACCGTCGCCTTTTGCCGGGTTACTCGTAGCTTGTGGTTGAGGTGATTTTGTCGCCTGCAGATCAGGGACCTTCAGAAACGGCTGAAGGCCCTCGCAACGGTTTAAATTTGGATTTTTTTTCTTTTTGATTGCCCTACATTCAAAAAGAAAAGAAAGGAAAAAGAACGCCAAATTGGTGGAATAAGTCGTCGATTCTAATATAATACATAGAGATTCTAATATTACAGAGCGAAAAAAAAAAACATTAAAAGGCTCTTTTTTGTAAAAATATACTATAAAATGCGGCAATGCTGACGATTTGTATACTATGACTGGCTTAACTTACTAAAGCATGCCGTTAAAAGTTTTTCGAATTGTATACGAAAATATACCTTTGCTGCGCTCACTGACGGCTGTTAAAAGTTGTTCAAACTCGAAATAGGTAAAGGGTTTCCAACATTTTTGTAAATTTAGACTAGTTATAAGTATTGGGAATTCGTTATTTAAATATAAAAAAATGTATTTTTTTTTATATATTCAGAGGACGTATAACAGCTGATGATCATGATGATGATGATGATGATATAAAAAAGTGGTTTGTCCGCAAATAGTTTTTAAAATAGTGGTATGATTTTAATGCACTTATGCGCATTACCGTTTATAAGAACTTAAGAAAAGATGGTTTTTGTACAAGACAGATCGTTTTTGTATGTCGACACAATCTGATCGGACTCCCAGTGTTTCTAAGAATCATATTTAAGTCAGAATATTGTTCCGATGCAAAAATGCATGCAAAACATGGCATTACCGTAGCATAAGCGGCTTAATATGAGCCCCCCGTCGAAGCTTTTCCACGCACACGACGAATGGAAGGGCGTAGGAGGCGCTACGTAATGCAGCTCCATAACGCCTCAGTACTTATGTTCGGAATAAGAACCTTGACCAGGCATGGCGTTGCGGAGGCTGCTTAGTGCCTTTGCCGGGGCTAGCCTGTCACTGTGGTGCTGCTGTTACCTGGAAATACGGCACCCTCAAAAAGCGACTGCAGCCGCTCTCCGAGGATTAACTTTGGGATATCTACTGCCTGAGTGTGAGCAGAAACCACCCTGATACCTAGTTACGTATTTCCAATAAAAAAGGTAATATTGTGGGCAATATTTAAAAATAATATACCTCGTAGTAAATACGTAAAAAGTTCAGACTCTTTAGACTAGAAAATTAGTTTTTAGGAAATTAATAAAAGCTCTTTGATATGAAAATTAAAATTGAAGTAAGCTCGATTCACTGGAACTTGTATTAAGTTACTATTAAGCTCATAATTACTGAATTAATTTCTATTAAGTTTCTTCAGGAATTTCTATTTTAGTTACAATAAATTAAGAAGCTACTCGCAAGTTTTCTTTACTGCTTGTTCCGAGAAACTTATTTTCATCTCGATCATCATTATCAGGCCGACCACATCCAACGAGCAAAATCGGTCGGTCCGTGTTGGATGCGAGTGGCAAGGGATTAGTCGTCTTGGCGTTCATTGAGGGAGGCCTATGGTCAGCAGTGGACGGATAAAGGCTGATGATGATGATGGAGTTAGTTTCTTCGTCCTTATAAAACTTACGCTCTTAGAGGGGATTAAATGATATAACGTCTTTAGAATTGTGTTATTTGAGATGTAAAAATATCAATTTTTAACATGGCCCTTTCATGGCAAAGAAATTGAATTAGAGGTAATCCAAATTATGTTACGTGCATATAGCCGTGTAATAAGATTAAAGTGTAAAGAGGGATGAGATGAAATAGGACGAAGGAAGAATTCTATTACCTGTCTATAAAATATAATGTTACCAGTAATCTGGTAATATGTATAATACATAGGTAACGTATTTTTTAATACAGTTGCTCAAAAGGTGGCATATAATATACGTCCCTAACGTATAGCGTTCGGAAAGTGGGCTATTACACACTCGTGCTTTTCCTTTATCTTTTCCGAACTTCTGCGTTCTCTTTCCCAAGTGTCAAAGTATATATTAAAAAAAAAAAAAAAAACAACCACGAAGTTTATACAAATATTTTTAAAAAGAAGCTACTAATTTTTTTCAATATGAGATTTAATGATTTGATTAAATGAGTTAGGTTAGATTTCATTTTATTTCATCTCATTAAATTTCATTTTTATTTCATATCAATAAAACAATTCCACTGAAGACTTGGCTGTTTGGGCATAGTTCCCTTTGCTTACCCAAAATGGGTGAAGAAAAAAATCTCTGCTTATATTATTTTACGTTCGGCGCCATTTTGTATTTTTATTATTTTATTAAATAGCTTAATTTTTTCGCAACTGTATTAAAAATAGTCGTTTAGTACACGTGCGGAACCGTCATTGCAACTTGTTCCGACTGTCAACCCTCACCTTCGGCTGCGCCTCAGCTCGGGTACACATTTGTCGGAACTCGTTGCAATGACAGGCTTTCCGCACTTGTAATCATCATCTTGCCAAATCGTCGACTGCTGAACATAGGCCTCCCTCAATGCACGCCAAGACGACCGATCCCTTGCTACTCGCATCCCACACGGACCTGCCACTGCAAGAAGATCGTCTACCCATCTGGTTAATGGCCGACCAACACTTCGTCTACCTAAACGCGGCCTCCACTCTTGAACCTTAATGAAGAACGGATGGCCGATGGACCATTAAGGTTCAAGAGTACTTGTAATGAAATATAATAAAATACAGATTTGTTAACATTGGAATTAACCTAACCTTTAAATAAAAAAAAAATAAAACATATAATAATATCAACCCTTGTAACATATTCCACGAATATCGTTGAAATCACGCTTGGAGGATGCTGGGTCATAGCTGTTTACTGATGCGCTGGCTCAATGCTAGTTGGTAAACTTCCTTTGAAATCTCATCAGGCAAGTTTCCTCACGATGTCTTTATTTACCGCTGCAACAAGCGTTGTAATATATTCAGGTTTACGTAGAAATGTATAAAATTTATTTCAAGGAATCACTAGGATCAGAATCGAACACGTACCTCACACCCAAGAGCCTAACACCCGTATTCAAGAAGCGTACTTGGCTAAGTAATGAAACAACACTATGCAAAGAACGCTTCTATCTATGCACTCCGTGTCAGTAGTCGGGTTTTATACGGGTTTGACAGATGCACAGTGGCGGATTTCATTAAGTATTGTCTATGAATTGGTTTGAATGACTCTATGCGTTCGCGTGTACTGTGACACCTCATAGTATTGTTTGTGAATACAAGCTCTAGAGTGGATAGAGATAGAGGTTATTTTTTATTTTATATTTATTTCTTTATTTACTAAGGGCTTATTAGTTATTATACATAACATCACGATAACATGACAATATCTTCTAATATATAAAATTTCCCTGTCACAATGTTAGTTACCGTACTCCTCCGAAACGGCTTGACCGATCTTTATGAAATTTTATATGCATATTCAGTAGGTCTGAGAATCGGCCAACATCTATTTTTCATCCCCCTGAATGTTAGGGGTAGTCCACCCCTAAATTTTTATTTTTATTTTTTAGACAAAATTTTTAATTTCTATTTTTTTATGATACAACATACAAAAATACATACAATCATCAATTTTCACCCTTCTACCATCAACCCCTATTTTGTAATAGCAATTTTAATATTGGCAGAACGTAGTCTGTCGGGACAGCTAGTATTTATATATTTAGTAACATATTTCACACCACACACTACCCCAGTATCAATGCCTTATAATTGAACAATGAAGATTTACTCTAAAATATATAAAATATATTTTTGATATGATACTAAGTTAATTAATAGCACGAATTATTTTCTCAATACTTAATTACTAAGAGGGTTGAAAATATTAAACTTTGCTAACCCAAATTGCTTTCGAACTCCCAAATATTGTTTTACAGAAAGGAAATTGTAACTTGTTATTTAATATTATTATATTATAACCATGTAAATTATAACTTACTATATTTATTCCATAAATTCCATTCCATAGCTAATAAAAATTTGCTATGGAATGGAATCAGGAGGTCAAAATCTTAGATCGTACAGCCGATGAATGTGCTATTAAGGTTTATTTTTCTATCTTCATTAGCTTTCATCCGTTTACTGCCTAACATAGGTCTTTTTTTTCTTTTACGCCGAGAAATGCACTTAAGCATCCCGCTTGGGGAGTGGGTCTCCCCAGGCGAAAGATGGCAAGTGGACGCAGCTCTACCTACCAAAACCCGGCGACTGCTACCACTTCCGCCTTTGGTGAGGTGCCCCGGATCTACAAGCAACACGGCACGTCGACGGCTAGTCAGTTGCTCAGGGGACCGACGCCACCTCCACAGGGTGGTTGCCACGCACCTCAGAACAACCACTCCCAACGTCTGTACAGTACGATGAGGTGAGGTTCCCATCCTCGCCCCTTGCTCCTTTGTCCCCTCTTCTTGTAAGAAGGGTGCAAAGAACCCCCTCGGCACAATTCGCTTCGCCCAAGATGTTGGGCTTCTTAGCCCCACCGCTACGACAAGGCCTGAACCATGGTGGGGCTTAACATAGGACTCCTTCAATGAACGCTAAGATATCCTAATACCTTGCTGTATTGCGTCTTCCCATCTGGTTAATGACAAAAAATCACTTCATCTACCTTATCGCTGTCCACTCTTGAATCTTATGGACCATCCGTAACGTAAAAACAATAAGATGATTCTTTACCCTCAAATTCCCTCACGATGACACTATTATTTGAACACCACATACCTGTATACTACTGAAGATCCTTCTAAAGATCACCTCAATCATCATCATCATTATTCTTAAAGGAGTTTTAATGAGAAAAAAATATTTTTCATAAACCTTTGTAAAAAATGGGAAGCTTGTGTATTTAGTAAAACCGTTGTTACAGAGATAAAAACTAAATTAAGAACTGTGTCACGGCTTAAATAACGGAAACTGTGCGAGTCGAAAACACTTTCATGAATAAACATCTGAATGCATGTTTGCATTTTGATTTTTGTACAAAAATATTCATGTAATTACAGTACAATGCTTTGAGAATTCTGACACTTTATTATACGTTCACTTTATTTTCTAAAAATAAAAAAAGTAAAGATTTTAAGCTATTGCATAGCTTTTATCGCGGGCCTTGAGCGCGGGGACCGAATCCAGAAATTCCGTAACGAAAAAAAACCTCACGCTCCCCCTCCGACGGGCACGGAGGTGTGGCCTTGAAGGCCGTGCATTGTCTAACGTCGTTTCTTTTCGGCAGTCTTCGACACGGTGTTTGTGTGCGTGCAACTAGACGTATTGTACGACTCTACGAAGTTCGCACGAATAACAATAAAATATAACACATGTATATTTTAAAATAATAAAAATATTTTAAACAATATTAATTTTGTATTTATTTAATAAAAGAAAAAAAAAATGTTTTGAAAAAAAACTTGAATTAATATCAAAGAAAAAGAAATACTGCATAAATAAAATAAATAAATATTATTTTTAATTGCATAAGTTGATACAAAATGCTATGCAATAGCTTTACCGCGACAGTCCCCGAGTGCCACACGTCTTTTTTAAAATTAAAAATAGTACCACCAAAGTATTTTTTTGAACGTCAATTGATTCTACCACCGGTTCCAAAGCAAGCCCACTAAGAAGAACCGGCGAAACAAACTCAGTGGAACTAATCGGAATTCGAATTGAAAATTCTTTAGGCATGATGATAAATTATATTAATTTTTTTATGGATTTTATCGAGGTTTATTAGAGTGTACAATTTTAAAGTTCCGATTATAAAAATATGATCACAGAAGGACCATCTTTAATATCTTCTCCGTGTGCTGCGACTGAGCCGCCCGCTAAGCCTTCACTTTGCAAGAAAATTTCAATGAATACGTAGCGTGTCCGTAAGTGGTAGTAAGTGTGAAGATAATCACACATTTTCTTGCAAAGCAAAGCTTGATAGACGTGCATACCCTATTCGTGATGCCTCTTCATAAGCAATTTAACGTGAGAACCTCACAGATGTGAGATGTTAGACAGTGTCTACCTTTTAGAACCCAGAAAAGCTAGCTGAGCTATTTTTAGCAGAAAATAGTAGGAAGTTCGGTATTTTTTTCTCGTCGAAAATAATTTAAATTTCATCAGTATTTTAGCTCTTTTTATTTATTGCTATTCATTTGTTTTCAAATTTTCTTTTACAAATGTATTTTAGATTATAATATTATATTAAACGTCGAACAAGGCTTAAAAATTATATACACAGCGGTATTCTAATATATTTTCTAAGCCAAACTGTCTATCACAACAAATATTACCTATAGAATACAAAAGTATAGAAAATATTCCTTACTTTTTTCCTTTACTCCGATATGTACCAGTCTTCGCTCAATTTCTTTCGGCACTTTTATTGGAATCAAGCTGACGTCTTGATGACAGATGAACTGTAGTAATCCCTGCTTTGGCAAATATTGAATTCACGTGTTACGTATAATCTATTTCGTATATTTACTACATCTATTCCAGTGAAATATTTTTTTTTTTTTTTTTCGGTTGGATCTATGCTAATGGTCCTAGTGACCGTTATGCGTCATCGGAAATGGGGTGATCCGGTTGGATCATCCTATGACGTTAAAAATTTGGGGGGTTGCCCCCCGCCATGTTCATGGCGTCGGGTTTGTACCTAACTTGGTCAGCTACGGTCGACTGGTTTGGAACGGGTGACGTTAGAAACCTATCGTGAGGGCCGGCCCTCCCCTCCCCCGGTAGCGGGGGAGGCGGGTCAAGCGCGGGACCCGAGCAAGCTGCCGATAGCAGAGTGCTATCGGTGATTACACGGTCTATATTGGTGTCGACTCGTAGCTGATCTGAGCCTATGCTGTCGCGGTTGATCCGGATCAACTGGTCAACGGAGTGTAGGGTTCGACGTCGCATACGACCCAGGGGCCCATGCGGTGTGAATGTGTGCCTAACACCGGCTGTGTTATGTCTGAGTGTGTGTTGTAGCTTACGTCGCGCTTCAGCGTCGCGCTTTAACAGTTCTGTGATTTTATCAACAGGATCGGTTATGACATTCTTAGGTAACCTAGACTTATTAGGTGCTAAGCTATCGGGGGTATAGTTTGCCGCACTCACGACGAGTGCGTTCGGGTGGAGAAGTGCCTTTTCGAAGTGACGTTCTGACATCGCTTTGAAATGGCCCCTAATCGAATCTAGTCTGAGGTCGCGGTGTAGGTCGATGTTTCTTACGTACCACGGGCAACCGGTTGCCACACGTAAGAATTTATTTTGGATCGTTTGGAGGCCTCTGAGTCTATGCTGAGGCACATGCGCGAATGCCACACAGGAGTATGACATGATGGGGCGGATACATGATTTATAGAGGGTGAGCTTGTGCCTGAGGGGCATTTTGCTCTTTTTGTTTATGAGGAAGTACAGTCTACTACTGACGAAACGGGCTTTTTTAGAAATCGCGGCGATGTGTGGTCTAAACGACATCGACCTGTCAAGGGTGACCCCCAGGTACTTGACCTGTCTAACTCTGGGAATAACGACGTTATTTAGTAAGATTGGTTTCATCGTGAACCATGTTTGTCTGCGTTTAGGTAAGCGTGTCTTTCTCTTACGAGAGAAATGAATCGACGCGCTTTTGTCGGGGTTAATAGCTATTCTCCATTTTGCGAACCAGTTGCCTAGTTCGTTGACGGCACGTTGGAGAAATAGCGATGCTCTATTAGCATTAGGGTGGGTAACGTATAGAGCTGTATCGTCAGCGAAGAGAGCCAGTTTGACGTCCGGAGGTCTGGGGATATCTGATAGTAAAATAAATGTATCAACCTATATAGTATAGTCCACTGCTGGGCACGGGTCTCCTCCTCGAAATCAGGCAAGGTTACCCATTTCAGTGAAGGAAAACAGGATTTTTTTTGTAGGAAATGAAAATCTACATGTACTGAAATTTTAATTTTAGGATACATACGTAAAAGATTTAAAAGAAAGACGCCCGGTAAATACGTAATCTGCCTTACTCATGCCGTGACCATGGTTGCTGTATTCAGCTGACGGTGTTACGGCATGGACCAAGAACAAGAACAAACCCGACGCCAAAAAGCCGTGGTAGTCACCGATATTTCTACTCATCACAAGGTGAAGCTAACCGGATCGCCTCACGTCCGATAGAGCGAAAGAGATAGAACATCAGCTTATCTCCAACTGAAAAAAAAAATAGTTGCTGTATGTTGCTGTTGGTATATGAAACGTCGGATGTAATAATAATAAAATCCTTATGTGATGTTTCATTAAAATATGTGAAAATTATCCTAATCATAAAAAAGTATAAGAGGCATGGGTTTATTACTGAAACATAAACCTTCCTTCTGATGGATAAAAAGCAGCTGTTACACAATTTTAGATATTTTCAATATAAAGACATAAACTTCATAACATTTTCCTTTGAAATAGCTTAGGACGAAACTTAAAATACAGAGCAAGGCCAGTTGACCGTACTTGAATTAAGTTATGATCCTTCATATGCCTGCTCCTCAGGGATACTCGACTTAAACGCTCAAAGGACACTTAATGTATTCCGTAAATAAACTTGAAGTTACTAAATCACTTGAATAAGAGCCAAAAATACAGACAAACTTTGCACAAAAACACAAAACAGACTCGAAATAAACTTCGAAAAGCTCAAAAGTTTTTAATAATCATTATGGCTTTCAGAGTTGCGAACAATAAGGGCTTGGAACAGTTAAACAATTCGACTGTCCTTAATTTGTTTTAATGGTTTATTATATTACTTAACGGGTATTTGGTAGGACAATTAAAAAGTTAAACAATGTGTACACCATTTGGCTTATAACTAAAAGTTTGAATATGGGGAATATGTAAACATTTTTTCTTCTACTATTGGACATGAGACTGATCCCAAGAACATCAAGATAGGTGATTTCCTGCTAATTACATAATACAAAATCCAGCCTCTGCGCGATAGGGGTTTAAATAGTTTGGTGATGTAATTAAGAGAGTGAGAATTTATAATTATGTGCATCTTATTGGAAAGTATTAAGCACTACAAAAGAAATATTATTAGATTTTTATCGTCAGCTTTCTTCGCTTACTTTAACTGCTTACTTCGCTTTGACTTGAGTAAGATAATTCGTTGCGCAGATGGCGCTAGCAAGAGAATCACTAACGCCATCTGCATACAGAAGAATTAATAATAAATATTATATTTATCAAATGTACGACTAAGCAAGTCCAATCATTCAGTTCTATTATGTATTTCTAAAAGTATTTAGTATGGGATAATATTTACTTTTTTTCAGTTCTATTTCGCAAAGCTAAACATAAAATCGACCTTATCTAAAGCTTGATAAAAAAGAGCGCGATGTGGTGACAAGTGGAACTAAAGGCTGAGAGACGACAAGTGCTAGATTTTTATTTAAGTGTGATAGCATCGCTCTCATTTTTCTTAACTCTTTTTTACCAGCGTATATACTTGTAATTGTCATGTTCAAAAGACCGTCTTACGCGCGTGAATAATTTTAGATAGATAGATAGATAGATACTTTATTGCTCACATTAACATATATATACATTTTTTCAATAATAAGACAATAAAACATAAATGTGGGCAAGGGCGGCCTTATCGCTATAAGCGATCTATTATTTTAGAAGTAAAAATAACCATATAAATAAAAATATTGTACTTCAGTGTCATTAAAATTAATAACCCTCAATCTCCACACCAACAGGGGCGAAAAATAATAATTATGTATACAGTAAAAAAGTATTTATGGGCAGGCAATTATATCATCAGTTTTTCAAACTCCATATGGACGCATTTTTTTCTCTTATTTTATGAAGCTGTGTGCTATTGTCGTGATAGAAATCCAATATAAAATACAACTACGACAGTTTCCTTTTTAATACCACATAAAAGTTTAAATTCAAATAAAAGTCGTATAAAATATCATAAATTGTTCATACAATAAAATAAAACTATTTGGAGGATGTTAATAGCTGAAAGTAACGTTACGATTCGAGCGTCAGTGTCACAATGGGTCTGCAATAACGGGCTGGGGTTGCCATCTTAAATTTTACCCAATATTTTTGCACAACGCATGGTATATTCGGTAGATACCATTTTGCAGGCAGGATTGGAGGGGGTAGGGATTTTACAGCGCGACCAAACTGAAAAAAAATGTGATAGTAAAACCGTAAGAAAAGTGCGTGGAATAAAAAGCGTTAAATCAAATAATCAAATAAAAAATCATAAAGTCGCATACACAAGCGAGTAGTGTATAATACCTTTCTTTTTAGCCGAAGGAACTTCGTTCCTACCTGGGGTCCCACGACACCACATTTATTAAACAGACAGATTATTGGGCTGCTATAGGTGGTTAATGTCCACCAAAATCGGACAACTGCCCTCCGACTCATAGTATAATTTCATATTTTAATGACTCGTCGATCATATTGGATTTGACTTGACAAATAATTCCTGCTCTCCTGAGAAGCACGCGTGATACACCTACGTCCCCCTTTCGAATAATTTCTAGGTGACTCATCACCTAACTACCGATTAAGCTTAAAGGCTATTAGGCCTAAAAGTCTAGACCTTCATTAGAAATTATCTGGAAAAAATGAACAACCCCAAGGGAGTCCCTGGATTTTACACTCGACTTACAAAAAATGTTAACTTAGCGTTTCATTAAACTATCATTATTTTCAAATTTGTAAAGAAATAATTTAAAAGGACCAAAAACACTTTTAATTTTAAAGGTTTTGTAAGAAGTTTGATATATTATTGGAGAAGCTGTTTTAGAGCTAGCAACACTAACTCGATTGCGCTTCAATGGGGTCTGGACGGATTCGTTATGTAATTGTAAAACTCAAATGAATGTTTTAATTAAACTTTAAGTGCAGATCTATGTCATTATTGTACTAAGTAGACTTCACTAAGCTCGTACTAATTTGGGATGATAAGCGACTAACTCGTTTCGTTTGTAATACATATTACTACATATAATAATTTTAATCATCATCATCATCAGCCTCTATCCGTCCACTGCTGAACATAGGCCTAATTTGAACAGTTAACAGTTTTATCTTAAGTTTATTATGTATCAAGAAAGGAGTTTATATATCCCATATTTTTTTTACTTGATAATGAAATTTACAAAACCAGAAATTCAATTTAACTGTAAGAGAGGCGGTAGGAGGGATGCAGCTCTTGTGCAACGATTTTGTCTGTATAGGTTATTTCTTCCGAGATGATTCGCGGATACTTTGATGTGTTTTGGAAGGACAAGAAGGAATATTTTGTCTTAAGACACGCAACATACCCATTAGGTCTCATCATCATCATCATCACCATCATCATCATCATCATCATCATCATCATCACCATCATCATCATCATCATCATCATCATCAACAGCCTAGCATTAGGTCTAGCTCACGTTAACTTAAGTATCTTGTAACGCAGACTTATCATAATTTGGTTCTTTTGCCCGCTTGCGCATCTAACTAACATAAAAATTAGCTCCCGAAATAAAACACATACAAAACGTACACATACAAGACTTTTATTATGAAGTTTGTAAATAATTCCTCAGAGAAAGAAATTTAACAGTATTACTTAAAATATTATTGTTTCTACATACTTAAATATCCACACGGGAAAGCCGACGTCAAGTTAGTTCTAACATAAAAATGATTTCAAGTAGAACCGCAAGGATTTAAGTTACCGCTAACGTCCCAAGTTAGTTAGATGTCTAACCCATGTCACTCGGTTATCTCCTTGGGATTAAGAGGTCATCTGACAAGGGGCCAACAAAAGGTAAGTGAAAATACAGTTACGCAGTAAATTGAGTGCAAAACTGCTGTGTTTAGAGTTTAACACATGCAAAACGTATATGTATTTTGTATTCATTTTCTATACATATTATAATTTTTAATACAAGTGGTTATTGTTTGAGGAATTGTAAAAGAAAAAAAGGGGCTCAGTAGCCCAGGGTGACCCCAACACCTTGGGCGAAGCGAATTGTATCCCTCTTATAAGAAGAGGGGACAAAAGAGCAGGGGGTAAGGGGTGAGGATGGGAACCTCACCTCATCGTACTGTCCCGTCGTTGGGAGTGGTTGTTTTGTGGTGTGGAACAACCGCTCTGTGGAGGCGGCGTCGGTCCCCTGAGGGACTGATTAGCCGTCGAGGTGCCCTGTTGCTTGCAGATCCGGAGCACCTCACCAAAGGCGGCAGTGGTGGCACTCGCTTGGTTTTAATGGGTAGAGCTGCGTCCACTTACCATGTTTCGGGCGCAGCGAGTCCCACATACCTGCCTGAGGAGACCCACTGCGGGATACGTCAGTGCATTTCCCGGTGTAAAAGAAAAAAAAAGGAATTGTAAAAGAACAAATTACACTATAAATACTACCAGTTCGTGTTAGTTGTGAGTAGTTTGGATCTTAGCGTTCATTAGAGGAGATTATCTATTTACGTATATTAAATATTTTTTTACTAATAATTCAGATAATTTCCTATTTTGTGCTACCTACCGATTGATCTTAGAAGCCGGCAAGACTAAAAGTCTAGACTTTTATTATGCCTACTATATATTTACCTTTCGAAAAAAATCCTGTCCTCTCAGTTTGCTTATAAAACACATTAATAATAATAATAATAATAATAAAATACTTTATTTTGTACTAGTACAATTAAAAACAAACAAATACAGAACAATCTTTCTTAAAAATAGGTACAAAAAGGCGGTCTTACCGCTCCAAGCGGTCTCTTCCAGACAACCATTGCTGAAGAGATGACAATTATAGAGTGAGGTAGGACTTCGTACAGCAAACATACACATTTACAGTAATTTCGGTGCTTAATTAATAAAAAATAAAAATAAATTTACTAATAAAACATTAGTTTTATTAGCAAAAAAAAAAATCACTTACATTTCTATTGTTATAAAAAGGGAGAACATATTTTTGCAATCTCTCAAGCGGCGTGCGAATCTAATCAAGTCCTCCACACGTCATTTCATTAATCACGTCACGCCAGAACTTGTCACCGGTTTCCATGTTAAATTTCATTATTTTCTGTATATATGAAAACATATAATGCGGTGTTTACACACGCTTCCGATCACTCCAATCATGTGCGAACATGAGCGAAGCTGTTCGCGCGCTATTCGATTATATATCTTTATACAAATAATTAATTCACTTGCTTATTTTTTCACGTGTTTGCCTTTGTTTCATCTACATTCTCGTTCATGCCTGCTTACGAAGCTTTGCAGCAGCTATGTGGAGCCGGTATAGAGAATAATGCGCACACATCTGCTTAGTTTTAAAGCTTTCGATCTTTATGGCATAAGAACAAAGAGCTGAAATAATACTACTGATTACTGGTTTTTATAAACATTTTGAACAAAAATGGCAAACGTATTTGTTCTCACAGGTATGGCTACTTACCATTCCGTTTCCACACTAAATTCCGATTTGCGTGGCGCGAGTGTGATCCTACCATTATACATTGTATATTGCCAAAGGATTCTGTGGTTTAACTCGCATGATATATAGAATTTGTGTCTAAATTATTTACGCAAAATAAAATTAGGATTTTAAGTAAATTAGTTTGAAAAATAATAGTAAAATGCCAAATAATATGCTGAGATGTTGTTAAATTAAATTAATCGATTACAAACTGTTATAGAACTAATAAATTTTTGATTAAGCTAACCCTGAATACAAGTGGGATTTATAATTTTCAACTTTATCCGTCTTAAGGAGTTTGTTTAGGATTATCTGTTTCTAATAATTCTCAAGACTGCTTTATATAAATCGCTTATTAACATAGTATATAGACGTCTTTATTTAAAATATAGTCTGTATTTCGTCAAAAATTAACCTGCGTTGCAATGTCCCTTATTCAGATTTTATTGCGTTTTTTACATGCTCGACATATCTAATATTAAGTATACTTTACAGCTTACAGCTATCATGACGACGGGAGAACTGAGGAAGACGTCCTAAGCTTGGAATAAATAAATAAAAAATCGGTTGTCTGCAAATTCGGTTTACTACTTCAGGTTCAACTATCGTCAGTCAACATCATAAGAAAATACTGATGGGCCGATTGTGCCTCTTTAGCGCTCAGTCTCGCTTGCACTTTAAGCTTTAGATGGAACGCCCCAGATCAAAGTAACGTCGCATGAGTCATGTGTTTCGTGCGTGCAGACGGCTCCATCGAATTATAAGACGTTGTCACGTCAAAAATAGAATAGAGAAAGTGCTGTTTTTAATCTGTAACTCTACACATATTGTTAAAAATTGTTTCATTCTATATGTGTTTGCGTAAATAGGGATGTTGACACATGTTACAAATTCATGTAAAGTTATGTTTTACATGTTAAAGAAAGTAATTGAAAACCTAAAATTACATTTAAAAAGTCTACTTATTTTTCTTAAAATTTAGAAAATTAATTTAAAATGCGTTATTTATCATGCATTATCACGTGACTGTAAACTGTATAAGGCGATGACGTCACTGAACATTGAGCTAAGTACAAACTAACCTAACACAGCGCGAGCTCTGAACGCGGTGTGTGACGTAATGACGCTTGGAGCGTTTTAACGGCAATTTTAAAAACTATTTTTCTTTATTTAATTTTTTGTTAAAATTGGACATATTTCTTTACAAAAATCTTTTTTTCGTGTTTATCTATAGTATATTTATCAAATAAAATCAATTAAAAAAAATTGTCAACATCCCTATTGTAGAATACTTTAGTAAAGTTAAATATAACTGTATCGTTCGATGAAATACCGAATAAGACATCATCATTACAAACACAAGTTTGATAAATACAAGACTCGATCGAACATCGTTTGAACAGCCTAACGTAGCGTCGTAGTAGGGTTGGCGCGTTTTATACGCATATTTTTAATAGAATTTATCTAGCCCAAACAATGCAATGCGAATAAACCATGGCTAAAAACCTAAATTGATTTTATTTTTTTGCTTAGTGAAAAGTTAGACCTAAAATTAGGCTGTAATTATTTTTAAGCCCCAACGCAAATAGAGAGCTTTATAGTCGCAAATTCCATTTACAACCCTATTTGGACTGATGGCGATTATAAGTCTATATCTGTGATAACGTAGCATTTTATTGGTTTAAGAATTTTGTATATCGAAGCATTAAAATTGAATCAAATTATCTTTATTTTGTTGGTAACTACTTAAAAAATTTAAGTCAATAAAATGTAGATAAAATTGAATACCACCAACACCAACCAGCCTTAGGACAGTACGCTCGTGAACTATGGCTAAATACCCTCATTGCCTGATTTCATGGAGACCTGTGTCCAGCAGTAAGACTATTATAGGAGTTTCCATACTTTATAAATATTATATTTTAACTTCTACGAATAGTGAAAATATATTCGTGATATATTCTTCACAATAAATAAAATAATACGTACACGACTAGCACAACCCTAGATTTACGGCCATAGGTCAGCAAGCTCGTTTGTCTTCAGCGAAGTTACGTATTGATGTTTAAGTTGCACTCAAAGCTGTTTGTAGAGTGAGGCGATAGTGTGGGGAAAGGGTATCTAGATGGAGCTTGTCTTCCTGAATTTAGAGAGAAAAACAAACATGTACATGTATATTCTGTATTATGTACTTCCCTCTAATATGTGGAAGAGGTTGACGCTGGCTCACGCGTCCAGGCCTATGTGGAGGTGCTGCTGTGGTGGCTGGTCGTGTTATGCGATTTCTACCTAGCTGAGTTTCTTTTTTTTATTAACATCCACTGGTTTGTTTTGGATATTGCGGGGTCTAAATTTATCTACTTATTTACTTATCTTAGGATAGTGTGTATAAGACTGTAATAAATGTGTTATAGTAATAAATGTATGTAATTATGTATGTTTATAAAAAATAGTAAACTATATTTTGAAAGGAGCAACCTAACAGAGTTTCTTGCTGAATTCTTCTTATATACTATACTAGTATAGTACTATGTATTGTTTTTATTATTATTTTTTGTAATATTGTATTTGAAAAGACTAGTTCCACTGAGTTTGTTTCGCCGGTTCTTCTCAGTGGACTTGCTTTGGAACCGGTGGTAGACTCAATTGACCTTCAAAAAGATACTTGGATAGTACTATTTTGAATAAAATTTTTGACTTTGACTTTGACTATATAGGCAACCAAAATAGTCAATACAACGCTTAAATTGATTTATGATAAAAATGTACGGACCATAATTACGATTTAGCATTATTGGTTATTATAATAAAAATGGCGATTATCATACTTATAAAGATAATAAAAAAGTCATTAAGAATTGAATATTATACTTTTACAAAGCACTTGTAAAACGAGCTTTTTTTCTTAATTACTAAACAAAACCGGGTTTTAATGAGTGTACAATTACGCTTTTTATTCGCATTCGTTTTAGATCCCTCATGAATTTATAATCACGTGGGTTTTTTTTATAAATCTAAATAACATTATATTATTTATGGCATCAGCAATAAAGGTTTCGTATGAATTTCGGGTTTCATTAAATGAGTTTTTAATAGGTTATAGTAGATTTTTAAACTCTCTCTTAAATGGTGACGATGAAATGGTTATAAAGTTACTATATACATTTGAAAATTCAAAATCATTATTCTCAGATGGACTTGAATTCAATTCACACACAAAAATATCATCAATAAATGAGCCAGCCGCTTAGGAAGAGTAAACAAGATACACACGCACAGTATCATTTCAAATGTGGAGATTTTTAGTGTACCTACTCGATACAAGAGGAAATATTTTACTTTAAAGTTATTTCAGAGTGCACTTTAGTTTAAGATATTCAAATGCATTTGGTTAGAATATGTTAAAGCATGTATCGGTCTGATAGCTCTCAATAAGAAGAATAAGCTAACATTGGAAACGTACATATTATTATATTACGGACATTTTTGCTTTACAGCATTTTCTTTTTTCCTTTTCTCTCTATCTCCCTTTCTTATTCTCTCTGCATATACATAGATGTTTGCTTAGAGTCTTAGACCTTAGCTTATATGTACAGAGTGTAGTAACATATTTCATACATACATACAAACATAATTGTTAGAACTTATCTTTGCTAGATTATTATACCTATAGTTAATTGAGAACCTAAGTGTCAGGACATACCGGTAAAGGTTTTATGACACTTACCAAACTATGATCGTTTGGGTAAATATGTTGAAATAAATAAATAAATAATAAATATAATATTATCATTGGGTTAGACGTCTTCATTTTAAACTTAAATGTGTATTAGTGACTAAACAAACTAAACTTTTAATGCGAAATATTTGCCATTTTTTCTAATCCTGTTCGTAATAATATACAGCGTATTTTTTACAATTTAAACGCGTCCAAGACCTCTCAATCTAAAATCCATAAAGCCGTTCAGGAATAATACAGAAATATAATATTTATCATCGTATCAGGGAGTAACGTATCTTATACTATGATAGTTTTTTTTTTTTTTTTTTTCGAAAGGTCTAGACTTTTAGGCCAGATGGCCTTTAAGCTCAATCGGTAGGTGTCTATGATAGTGTGGCTTTCTATAGGCAAAGGAATTTGTCAAATCGGTCCAGTAGTTACAAAATCAATCCAATACAAACAAACAAACAATTAAATCTTTCTTGTATATAATATTACTGTAAATTGTGTATGTGAAATTGGTTAGTGTAGTACATGTACTATGTACTATTAAAAATTGCTTCTCAGTATCCAAGTCTTTTACAGTGTATTCAGTCTTCGTTCATATAGTACATTGGTCCCCGACGAATGGACCGCTCCTTGCTCTGCGTACTCTTTTTCTTTACAGTAACAATATTAGGAGTAAGCAAGACAGAACTATACGCTCATGAGGAAAAGCTCATGTACAGTCGACAATAAAGAAGCGATGATAATAATAAATAATAAATCAGGGGAATATATTAGATTTATATCATCATCATAATGATCAGCCTTACTCGTCCACTGCTGAACATAGGCCTCCCTCAATGAACCCCCAGACGACTCTCTCACATCCAACACGGACTGGCTACTGCATGGAGATCGTCTTCCCACCTGTCTGACCAACACTTCGTCTATTAACAATTTAAATCTAGTTCAGAATACGAACAAATTAAATGAAAAAAAAAAACACATACGAACTACGAACATAATATTATATTCTGTACTACGTAACTTATGTAAAACTACAAGTGCTAATGAACAAGAAGATATTTTGTACGATATAACATCAGAAAAAATAAGGGTGAAACAAAGGTACTAATGTATAAGAAGACAGAGCTAGTTCATTCGAACAAAATATGTACTAGTACGAGCGATCCGAACAACATCCGAGCAAGAGCGTTGTGTAACGTTGGATATGTAAAAACCCTCCCAAACCACGATAAAATCCGTAAAGCTGTATATAATGCGAGAATTTCGTGTAAAATATAATAAATCATTAGTCGTTCATTTTATGAACAACTAGCTGTTGCACAACTAGTTTTTTTTGAACATTTAATATAGCCGATGTTCACCGGGGATAGTGTAGCTTCCCAACAGTGAAAGAATTTTTCAAATCTTTCCTCTTTTAAATAATAGTAATATAGATGTAACAATATATTATAATTTCAAATTAACATGGTTATTAAGCTATTGCATAGCTTCTATCGCGGGCCTTGAGCGCGGGGACCGAGTCGAGAAATTCCGTAACGAAAAAAAAAACCTAACGCTCCCCACTCCGACGGGCACGCGGAGGTGTGGCTTGAAGGCCATGCATCGTCTAACGTCGTTTCTTTTCGGCAGTCTTCGACACGGTGTTTGTGTGCTTGCAACTAGACGTATTGTACGACACTACGAAGCTCGCACGAATAACAATAAAATATAACACATCGCACCTCCAGTCGTAGACTGGCTCAATCCAAAATTCATGATTTTTGGGAAATGAATAAAACGTGTTTCGTTACTCGCCAGGTTTTTGGTATTTACGCTATAACTTTATGAAATATTGAGTTATTATCAAAATTCGAAGTGGTACTGATTATTTGGTCTATGGACTATAAGAACGCATTATCATTTTTTATAAATAAAACAAAATATAGGAGTAAATAGGTGTTGAAAAAAAACTTCAATTAAAGAGTCAGTTTAATATTAGAAACGTTTTTGAACGTTTGTCTTTTGCACAAATACGTCTCTCTATTTCTTGACAATATGTTTGATTGAATGGTTTATTTATAAAAAAGTCTCTTCAATTCTTAAATTTATCTATTTTTTCGGTAAAATACTTTAATGATGCAGGTATATTATAGTATCATACTAAAATAACTCTAGCGAAATAAAACATAAACTCAAATCAGTGTTGTTTATTATCTGTTGATATAAACTTCTTAATTAATACTTAGTATTATATAATATAATATTAGTATTAGTATTATATAGTATAATCAGTCATTAGCTTTCAATATTATCACATGCTGCCCTTATTTTTAGACTCTTTTCTTATTTGTTTGTAACAATAAAATTTGAAATATAATAGTAGGTAACATTCACAACAAAAATGAGATCTTTTTATTTGAGGTAGTAACATACATAACATTAACCAGATACAACAACAAATTTAGATAGTTTAGAACCTAACCCTTAAGATTAATCAACTACAAAAACAAAGGAACTTTAAAATACCTCTATAAAATGACTATAGAATAACATACATTCTCAATAGGTAGTGAGAAAAAAACTTAAAAAATAAACATTAAAAATAAAAAATAAATCTACAAAAATATTCTGTTTTAATTAATAATACCAGGCGAATCAGTTAATGAGGTAGACATTTTTAAATGTTTACTTATGAATTATTATAAAATAACTACTTACTTAAATAATCACAACCGTTAAATCTAAATACAGCGTTGCAATAATAATCAATGAGTCAGATACTCATTAATTATTATTGCAACGTTGTATTTATAATAATATATAATATAGTGTAGGTATACATAATGCCCTTACTAAAATATTATATTATAATATAATACTGTAGTGTTTCATATTTTTGTACTTATTAGAGATTCTCATAAAAAGTTTTGTAATAACTGGGAATCATATTTTTTTTCACCAATTCCTTTAAGTCCTTTTTTTTTGTTTTCTTTTAAGCCCAATTCTTGAGAATATAACTGTTCCAATTCAATCTCGTTAAAGCTCAACATTTTCCTCCTCTTGTTTCTCATATTAATAGTTTTATATTCCGTATCCATGTAAGAAGTCTTGTAGTCAAATTCAAAAGTGTTTCTTTTCACAAATTTCAAAACTTTGATGTTATTCCAAATTGTCGTTTCTTTATTTGTGTTTTCATTGTAGTTGTAGCCCCATTTTTCTTGCAAGCTTTTGATATTCAAGAAAAACCTGTAGTCTAGTTCCTTGACCTTGAAAGGTGCGCCCGTTTTTCGTGCACTTTTGATAATTGTTGCGTATTGGCAAGGTATATAGATCGGACCAGATTTTTCATTTTTTATAATCTCCTTTTCTATGAGGCTGTGTACGTTATCCGCTTCATTTTGCGTGTGCCCTTTTATTAAGTATTTGTGGGTTATACTTTCAATGTTATGCAATGAGGCCACTGCAAATGAATATAAGCTAGCAATTACTTTGTTTTTATTCTGACCAGCACAATTATCAGAGTAAAAAGTGACGTGCAGCTTCTTATCGGGGTGCTTTTGACTCAACTCTTTTAAGTAGTCATAGATGCAGGATCCTATTTCGTTAGGCCCCCTCATTCCTTGTGTCTCGTCCCAGAAGTAACAGTTTACTTGCCCATAAGAAGCTTCTTTGTATTGTTTCCTATTCAGTTCTGTTATCGTGAAGTCTAAGCAATTAATTTTAGAGCAATAGTAAAAATAGGCTGGACTCGGACATAGCATTACAGACTGTAAGTCAAATACAGCACAAATGTGAGTTTCATCCACGTTGTCGCGGTCTCGCTTCTTTTCATCTCGGCATAATTGTTTTTCCAATAAATGTTGATCATAATTAGCTTTTAGCTCTAATTTCTGGTCCGGCGAGGCAAGGTCAAAAGCTATGCAAGTGTCACACCTGTCTTTCATTGGTTTAAAAAAACCAATATTAAATTCAGTGTTAAATATTTTGCAATAGAGCCAGTAATCACACTGCGATTTATTACGTTCTTTTTGAAGATTATTAAAATCTGTCCAGATATCTGTAATAGTTTTGCTGTTTGAAATGAATTCTCGGCTTGTCTGTGCTCTCAAGTAGTGTGATTCAATCTTCGGTATAGAATTAATATGGTTTTTAATGTCGTCTATTCTACTTGTATGTCGTCCTCGCATATCCTTTTCTACGAAACCGTGACTATTTGTTTTGGCCTTGATAGTTCTCAAAACTCTATCACTTACGTCCAGCGTATTAATAAAAAATTGTTTGCAGACACGAATTTTTGTACCGTTTACTGTAAAGAAAAAGGCATTGTTGGGTTTTCTGGGTCGTGCAGAGTTCGAATATTTATATTTTGGTGTGACTTCAACCATACAAGATCGGATGTAACTACGCTGTAAGTCTATATCATTAAGTTGCCAGTAATAATCGAATAAGTTTATCCTGTCTGTATTTTGTATGTTATCCGGGCATTTCAGCCTGCATGTACACGATGCCTTAATGCAGCGAGCCGGAACTTGTCTTTTTAATTTTGATTGAGACACGTAAGGCTTTCCACAATTTCTTAGCATTTTTAGCCTATTTTGTTTCCAATTGTTAGGGTCCCTTTTACGTTTTCTAGACAGGCGAGGAGTGTCCTCAGATCTTAAAGAAATTGAAGGAGGTGTGGGCGAGGACGATGAGGAGCTTGATCGCGAAATATTAGGAACACTTCTACGTGTGTATGTTGGGTCCGAGTCACTCAAGTCTACGTCACTTTCGTTAGAGTTAATTGGTGATACCTGATAATTTGGACGAACTGTTGAACGTGAAATTGATTTAGTTGGACTTGACTGATTTGTACTTGACGAACACTTTGACGAGGAAGAACTGGACGATGAACTAAATGACGACGAACTAGACGATCTTGATATGGTCGTAGCTTCCGCTATTGTAGAAGATGTTGGTGACTTACTTTCAGTTCTATCCATATTTACTTCTTCCTCAATTTGACAAGTATCGACTTGCGTCTCGTTCGTCCGTGTCAACAGCATATTATGGTTCTCAATTGGTGGAGGATTGTTATTTGTTACATGCCTTTTCAACATCCATACTCTTATTACGTATATTGTCTCTTTCTGGGGTATTTTCAATGATAGATGAACAGCTATCGGACAAATTTCTTTCAGTAATCTCATACTCTCGCGCGTTCAACATCTCGAAAATATGGTCAACTCTTCTCTTCATTATGTTAGTTAAAATCTAAAAAAAGTTAAAGAAAATACAATACTAAACTGACCTAAACCTAAGTGCAACATCATAATTTATATAAGATTTATTTAGAAATGGACTTAAGAACAATAAATTCAAAACAGTTATAAATTTATTATTCAAACACAGACTCAAAATATAAAAAGTCAACAATTATTTTAATGTTTTCAGTAATAAACTAACGATTTTTGCTTTAAGTCACAAAAATTTTGATGTTTACAGTTGTAAAGTGACTTAAAATCATCTTCGGTCACTTTACGAATGAAATAAACTTAAGTATACTTACCGCCAATTTTGTACTACAGTGACACTTTGAGACTTGAGCCACTTCTCCATTAGGTGCGCAGCGTCTCACTCCAACGACTCGTTACGCAACAATAAATACGCCACTACAATAATGACGATACGTGCCAAATCCGTTGGTAAAAAGGAGACACAAAATTGAGTTTCTCCTTTTCTAGCCTAAATAAGGCAGTTTATGAGATACTAGGCGAAAGAGCGCGCTTTTTTAAATCGTTCTGTATACTTAACTCAATTTACCAAAATTTTGGATTGAGTCAGTTTACGACTGGAGGTGCGACATGTATTGTAAAATAATAAAAATATTTTAAACAATATTAGTTAATATTGTTTAAAATATTTATATTTTTTTATTTATTTAATAAAGGAAAAAAAAATGTTTTCTTATCGGTCACCACGCTCAAAAAGTGTAACTTGAATTAATATCAAAGAAAAAGAAATACTGCATTAATAATTAAAATAAATAAATAATTATAATTGCATAAGTTGATACAAAATGCTATGCAATAGCATTACCGCGGCAGTCCCCGAGTGCCACACGTCTTTTTTTTTCATTACTGAAACTGTTTAAAACGGGATAATTAGCATTTTTCAACATTATTTAGCTGAGCTTGATATTAGATTGTCTACGAATATCTTGCTTAGGATATAATTGCAAGAATAATAATTATTCTTGCAATTATTAATATGGAGAATTATTCTCCATATTAATAAAAAAATGAAGACACATCAAACATAGGACTTTCGCTCGCTCAGCACGCACTTTACTGATTAAACGGGAATTGCTCTCACATTAATTAACTCGTTTTCTTTGTGAAGGACCATTTGAATTTCAAATTGTGGGTTTTGTGCGACCAATCCCAAGTTGGGAATCTATAGCTATTTTAGCTTTATAATTCAAGAGTGTCATTTGACATTCTGGTAAGTGAACGCAAAAGTTTATTGGAAATGTTGAGTTAAAAATGTGAAGGAAGTTTGTACTTAGGAAGTACTTCATCATCATCATCAGCCTTTATCCGTCCATTGCTGAACATACTAAAGGATAATGAATAATACTTTGTAGGTAGAATTAGTAAATTTTAAGAAGTATACAGAAGTGGCAGTGGGAGGGTTATAATAGCCAATAGCTTACTAATATTTGCAGTGGGGGTGACGGCAAATGGGCGATTGAATTGCAAAAAAAGAATAACGCAAACAATTTCACTGAAGACAGGAGACGCTGGGAATTCATCGTTTTAGATTTCATCAAAGGAGGCAAAAGTCTAGGTATTATAACAAATGAAATCATGATCAGCAAATAAATTTAATAGCTAGTAGAATTTAATTTAATACTTAATAAAAAAATACTTCTTACGGAACCAGCAGTGTAAGAGTCAGTTTCGCTCTTGGCTTTTCGTTATATATATATATAGTACTAGTATCTAGACACGCGGGAGCTTGTCAAGCCAAGTTCAGCTGGTTCATTATTAATATACTTCTACTTAATAAGTTACTTCTACTTAATATTAGCAAGACTTTTAATTAATTATTATTAACTGTAAAAATCGAATCCCTCTTGTTTATCGGCAATTAAAATGTTGCATCACTTTCATTTCAACGAATTTCTTGTCCCCTCTTTTTGATTAAGTGCTTAATTAATAATGTATCTTGTTCTTTAGAAAAGGGACGCACCGTGAGAATCGACGCCTGACTTAAATCTCGACTTTATTGGTTTTGGAAAACAGTACAATTTACAAATACTATTAAGTTTTATTTATACGAATGTAAGGGGTAATGTTGGTAAGTGTGGATGTGTGAGGTTATCTTCGAAACATTTGATTCAAAATCCTTTCATCAGTAAAATGCTATATTACTTAACTAGTAGCGCCTCGTGGGTTCACCCGCGTAATTCCCATTCCCGTAGGAGTACGGTGATAAATTATAGCCTACTAGTAGCGCCTCGCGGTTTCACCGGCCTACTTCCAGTTCCCGTGGGAGTACGGTGATAAATTATAGCCTATGTGTTATTCTGATGTATTATTGTTAAGTTTCATTAAAATCCATTCAGAAGTTTTTTACATGATTTAGGCTATAAAAATAATTAATTAGTCCTAAAACAGTTGGGTTACAATACTGCTCGATATTGTGAGTGAGTTTAAATCGAGAACGGGCAACGTTTTCATAGCCAATTGTAGGAAATGATACCCCCTAAATAGTATTCCGTTCCGTTCCGAGTGATGCTAAGGGTGAACTTAGAAAATTATTAAAACCCATTTCAAGGCCCACGGAGGTTCAGGATCGAACCCGGAACCTTTCGTACAAGAGGCCGAGTCCATACCCACTGGAACCGTCGCAAAATGTCAGTAATTATAAGTATTCCCAGGTTACTATGGCATGTTTCTGCTCAAGTGTTTGTTCATTGATACCACAGCAAATCTTCACATTATTATTTAAGCAGTTAGTAATGATCATTAAAATCATCACTTACTCACATCCGTCCGCTATACATAATCCCTTTGCGCCCCTAGTCGCATTGGCACTACTTTTCTTAAATTACCTTACAGAATTACGACAAAATTGCTACTATTTTTTAAATACAAGACAATTATATTGAGTTTTTCTACAATTTTTACCAACCCGCACTGGGCCAGCGCGGTGAACTATTCGCCCATTACCCTCCTCGCCTGATTTCGAGGAGGAGACCCGTGCCCAGCAGTGGGACATAAAGGGTTGATACTTTACTTTTTTTTCTACAATAATGTAGTAGTTATATTATAGTTAACTATAATTTCTATACCAACTTAAAGCTACGTAATGTTGAAGTGTTTTGTCCTCTTGAAGTCATTAGATCTCGTTAGACGTATTAGTAGTACACCCACGAGCAATTCTTGAGAACTCTTACTGTTTCTTGTTAGACTACAATATTATTATTTATGTATACAATATTATTATATTTCATACGCTTATTTTCAAACGTATTTAATCATTATAATCATCAGCTTTTATCTATCTACTGCTAAACACATGTCTCCCTCAATGAACGCTAAGATGATCCCTTGTAACTTGCGTCCAAAACAGCCCCGTGGCGAAATAGTATAGAATACAATACTTATTGTATGGGAATAACAATAGATGTCAAATTGCCATGCAACATGCCTATTTCTATTCGTTTAGCGTTTTTGCCACTTGTCTAGGGTGGTAGAACTGCACGGAGATCGTCTTCCTACCTGGCTAATGACCGAACAACTTTATTGTCCCATCGGCCATCCCTCGTCGTCATCATCGGAGTTTGTGACTTTCTTCGTCTTTGTAGAGCATTGAACCAAAACCTTATTTTTTTTTATAAATTAAATATTCAGAACTAAGCAACTCAACTTTTAAGCCTTATTCAGTCAGGCCTAACAAACGCCTCTTGAATAGAAATTTCTATAGCTTTCAATACCCTATTTACATGTTAATTATATGAATATGTTTTTTTATTGAGGTGTCAGACTCAATGATGGATTATATTGAGTAAAAAGGTCTTTGATAGCAAGTAAGGGTGTTCCTGCTTCCTTATAAAGCATTTTTTGGCTTTAAGCTGACTGGCTTGCTTGTCTAGTTGTTAGTAAGCCTGGTTGTTAAGGCGGAAGATCTTGGGTTTGATCCTGGGTGGGACCAGGACAAATGTTTTTGTGATGAGCATGATCATTAATTGTTGTGTCTAGGCATAATGTATTTTTATATTATGCACTAGCTGTTGGCTGTTGAAGGTACAGGTTATATCGTATCGGGAGGTGAAGGTGTTGGCGGAGAGGAGGAATGAGTGGCGAATACTCCACTGACAAGAGCAAAGCTCTTAAATAGATAGAGACAGAGAGAGAGAGAGAGAGAGAGACTAGCTGTTGCGGCCTTGCCCGCGTTAGCAAAAAAAAAAACATTTTTTAATGTATCCTATGTTACTTCTAGTATCTCCGAAAATATGACAATATGTGTACAAAGTTTCATGCTGATCGGTTGAAAAAGTTTTCGCGTAAAAGCTTAACAAACATCCGTACTTTAATATTGATAATATTAAGTAAGTAATAAAGATGTATTAAGATGTTTTAGAAACATATAAATATGTATGTATAAATTACAATTGGTTTATTTAATAATTTAATATATATTTACATAGAACTTGTATATAATATTATCCCTTAATTATTAAACGATCAAAACACAATTTAAATTATTTTGTATATTACTGTTGCTGGAACGTCAAATTGTCAATTGTCGTGAAGCTGTCAACCGCGTATATATCTGTCAACTAATTTATCTGACAGATGAATTTGCTAATGGCCAGTTGATCCGACCTATAGTTTACAGGGAACTTTATTAGCCAAATATTGCTATTTGTCAATTGTGAAACAAGAACGTTGTAGTTATGTGGTAAATATGTTGCAAATAGCTTAATTGGAACTTTATTAGGACATTGTGAAACAGACCCTTAATAATTTAATATAAATAAGTTTAGTTTGTAATAATAATAACATTGATTTGCTAAATTGTGGGTTTGTATTAAATTGTTTGTAGTCGGTATTCACTATTCGTATTCAGCGTGTTGTAATCTTATGTTAATTAGAATTTCACTTTTTTAAAAACATTTTTTTTTAATTGTATCGTGGCTTATTACGACTTTCATATACCCATCGTTTCGTAGACCTTGCAGCTCACGTGACGACTGATTTTCAGGTAATAATTATCCGCCTTGTCCGTCCACTGCTGAATATAGGCCTCGATCAATGAACGGCAAAACGTCTGATCTCTTGCCACTAGCATTCAATACTGCCCTTCTACTGCTCAATCATCTTCTCACATGGTTAATAGAAGATCAACACTTCATCTACCTACACGCAGCCTCCACTCTTGAACCTTATTAGCCTATGGGCCACCAGTTCTTCTGAGGTTGTTACCAGTCCACTACCACTTCAACGAGCTTATGCTTTGCGTGTTATTGGTAACTTTATTTTTCTGGCAGTGGTTTCCTTCGGAGATTTTCCAGATGTCATTAATATCAATGAATAATTAAATGTGTATAAGATTACAATATTAATAAACATCATTGTAAAATACGGACAAAAAGGCGATTATATCAGTAAGTAGCGATTTCTTTCAAGCAGCAAGGTCAACTAAACTTCGTTATTAACAACATATTGGCTGTTAGTGATAACCTATCAACCGTTTATGTCCCACAGCTGGGCATGTGTCTCCTCCTCGAAATCAGGCGAGGAAGGGTAATGGGCCAATAGTTCACTGATGCGCCGGCCCAGTGCGATTTGAACTTCACATACATTCAAAGACTTTCAATCCCATCAGGCATGCAGGTTTCCTCACGATGTTTTCCTTCACCGGTGAGCGAGCGATGGTCTCGTGTTTGGGGTGCACTTAGAAATTTAGAAAAACCCATTTCTAGGTGCACATGGGGGGGTTAGGATCGAACCCGGAACTTCTCGCATAAGAGGCCGAGTCCATCCACCACTGGACCATCGTCGCTCAAGTGTTAGTGATAAACAGAACAAATTACTCTAAAATTATCCTGACATTTAGCTAACAACAGTTAATTTAATACACAAATGTCAGTCTATATAGCCCGTCCATTACTCTATTAAACAGTCATTAGTCATAACTGGAATCCGCTCAGATTTCTATGACAGCTCGAGGTGCCATTAAGGAAAATGTCCAACTGAACTAAACTGTATTTACGATAATAGCTGTCAATGATAATAGTGTTCGCTAACTAGCTCATTTGTTAAGTTCACCAATGGTATTTCAATCATCATCACCATCATCATCAGCCTTTATCCGTCCACTGCTGAACATACTAAGGAATATTGTTTTCTTATGTTTATGCGAATTTCACTCATTATAATAAAACAACTTTTACGGATTTTATCGCGGTTTATTTAGTTTTTTATGAGCCCGACGTTTCGGATACTTTACAGCAACCATGGTCACGGGAGGACTGAGGTGTCAGATGTCCTACTGTTACAACAGTACGGAACGTACGTAGAAACGTCGGGCTCATAAAAAACTAAATAAACCGCGATAAAATCCGTAAAAGTTGTTTTATTATAATACTAAGGAATAATAAATAATACATAGGAAGTATTTAGTAGGTAGTATTAGTACATTTTAAGAAGTATACAGAAGTAGCAGTGGGAGGGTTATAATAGCTAATAGCTTACTAATATTTGCAGTGGGGGGTGACGACAAATGGTCGATCGACTTGCAGAAGAAGAAGACTTGCAGAGAGGTACTTCTAACATACGCTAGTACATGAACCTATACTTATAGGTCATAATATTATATATCTACTAGCTTTTCCTCACGGCTTCTATCGCGTTAAATTCTGGGTAAGACAAAAGAGGAACCCCCCTTTCCCGATTTAGAGCACAGAAGAGAACTCGTAACAGAATTTTATTTCGATACTTTACTGTAGACGATATTATGTGTCTTTCCATTTGGGGATAGAATGTAAAGATTCTGGGCATTTGACACAAACAAATTTTATTGGCTGGGGGAAGATTTCCAAACAAAATAGGACCGGTATTTTTCGGTGGTAAAAAGTACCTACCGATTTTTTCTTGTAAAGTGCGAAAAGGTTCATTAAAATTTTATCCCTTCTCTTAAGAGTTTGGGGGCGGATTACCAAAAAAAAAATATATACAATTTTTTTGTTAGTCACAATTAGTCCCCATACAAATTTTTAGCTTTATATTTTGAAAATTGCTGATTGCTCTACATACAAACTTCCATCCCCCATTTAAGGGAAGTGGGGGGTTAGTAAAAGACAAAAGGTAGCCTATACCACTGTCCATCTTTTCAACTATCTCTACTTAAAAAATCACGTCAATGCGTTGCTCCGATATGAATGACGCGAACAAAACAAACAGACACACAGATTTTCCCATGAATGATAAATAAGTAAATATTATTATGATAATATTAGTATAGAAGTATGGATGGCTACGGTATGAGACGATCGATGGTAAATATGTGACATAATATGCGAGCGATGATGGTCCAGTTGGTATGGAATCGGCATTTTGAGCAAGAGGTCCGGGTTTGTTATACTGATACCATCTGTAGATCTGTAGATCATGTGTGAACACCCAGAAAAATAAAAGGGTCATCACGATCTCAATCAGCCTTTATCCGTCCACTGCTGCAGCTGCTGAACATAGGCCTCCCTCAATAAACGCCAAGACGACCGATCCCTTTCCGGCTGATGGCTGATGATGATGATGATTGTAAGATTTTGAAAGATATTTTAAAAGATAAATGTGAAAGAAAAAAAAAGATTCCCTGTAATGGTTGATCTTGCATGTGTTGATGCTGGCTTAGAGAGAAATATTGAACTAATATCGGAGATAAGATGCCTTCGCAACTACTAGGACATAAATCACCTATCCTGGAAAGGATCCAAGTTTTCTGTAATACCAAACATGGGCCAATGTAGGTTTTGCTAGATGCACTAGAATCATAAAAGTAAATACTTAATACTAAAGTGAAATATTATAGGTGCTTTTTTGACACTTTGAAGTATATGCCAACGACTAATTTCAAGTTAAAAGACAATTACGACTTTGCCAATACTTGCTGATACCGACTTAAGTGATAGTTTAAAGTAATCGATGAAAGATGAACGACGGTGGTCCAGTGGTGGACGGACTTGGCCTCTTACGCGAGAGGTTCCGGGTTCGATCCTGACCCGTCCGTGTGTGCCTTGAAAAGGGTTTTTCAAAATTTCTAAGTGCACACGAGACCATCGTTCGCTCACCGGTGAAGTAAAACATCGTGAGGAAACCTGCATGCCTGATGAGATTGAAAGTCTTGGAAGATATGTGAAGTACACCAACACGCACTGGGCCAGCGCGGTGGACTATTGGCCCATTACCCTCCTCTCATGATTTCGAGGTAGGAGACCCGTGCCCAGCAGTGGGACATATAAGGGTTGATACTTTTAAAGTAATCGATGGCTTCTTTTAATTAGATGTGGAAGATACTAGGCCATAGCGCGCTGGCATAAAACGTTTTAGGGTCTGTATACAACTATGTAGACTATTTACATTAAATATACTAATTTCATTAACCAGATGGGAAGACGATCTCCGTGCAGTGGCAGGTTCGTGTGTGAGGCGAGTAGCAAGGGCTCGGTCGTATTGGCGTTCATTGAGGGAGGCCTATGTTCAGCAGTGGACGGATAAAGGCTGATGATGATACAAATTTCACCGCAATTTTTTTCCCCTCAACAATATTTAAATAATAATTTCACGGGATCATACTCTGGAACTCTTTCTCCATCATTGATCCTTATACATCCTACTGCTGGTATCCAGGTCTCTTCATCATTATCATCATAATGTTAGCCAATTGACGTCCACTGCTGTACATAGGCCTCCCCTAAGTTTCTCCACAACAGGTCTCTTATAGGGAGGATATCAAAGAAGTGGTGATCATAATTATACACCTTATCAGGTAAGTAGGTAAATACGCTGGGCTAATGTAATAGTGGCTTGCTCCACCTTAAAAGACTTTTAGTCTCATCTCTTGATGACTGGTGCAGGTTTCCTTACGATGATTTCTTTATCAAACTCTTCTTAGCCCTTCCCAAAATCAAAAAAATTACTATAATCTACACACGCACAATTTCAAAGCAATAGTCCAATAGGTGTTTGCTCGGTTCTTGAGCGTGAGGGTCCAGGTTCGATCCTGAGGTGCCTTGAAAATGTTTTTCGAAATTTCTAGGTGCACTCTAAACACAAGACCAACGCTCGTTCATCGGTGAAGGAAAACATCGTGAGAAAATCTGCATGCCTGATGAAATTAAAAGTCTTTAAAAGTGTGTAAAGTTTACCAACCCACACTGGACGAGCGCCTCGGTGATCTATGGCCCGATTTCCTCCTCGCCAGTTTTCGAGGAGATCCATGCCCAGTGGTACATATTATATGGGTTGCTATTATTATTTTTACAATCTTGAAATCATGATCCTCCCGTGACCATGGTTGCTGTAAAGTATCCGAAACGTTGGGCTCATAAAAAACTAAAAAAACCGCGACAAATCCGTAAATCTTGAAATATTTTCAAGAGTGGTAACCACTCTTGAAAATATTGATGTAGTTACATAATTTTATTAGCAACAAAATGTATAATTTGATTACCAAGAATATTTGTTTCATTTTCACAGCGAATAAAAAGATTGGAAGAATAAAATAGCGAACAATAGCACCGCGTTGGGCTCTGAAAGGATATTGGAAAATATACTTGGTGAAGTAAATAATATTAAAAAATCTTTATTCGAGTCGAGTAGCTCCTTTAAAGTTTTTCGTATTGTGATACTTGTAATTCCGAGTATAATAGATTCTGGAATAATCTCAGATTAAATGATAAAAGATTGTGTAATGGATACATATTTTATTGTATCATTTTTTTTAGCTGGTACCCGCGACTTCAACTATTCCGCTGGGGAGTGGGTCTCTCCAGGCGCCCGAAAGATGGCAAGCTGACGCAGCTCTACCCACTAAAACCCGGCGAATGCCACCACGGCCGCCTTTGGTGAGGTGCCCCGGATCTGCAAACAACAGGACACCTCGACGGCTAGTCAGTCTCTCAGGGGACCGACGCCATCTCCACAGAGCGGTTGTTCCGCACCACAGAACAACCACTCCCAACGTCGGGACAGTACGATGAGGTGAGGTTCCCATCCTCACCCCTTGCCCCCTGCTCTTTTGTCCCCTCTTCTTATAAGAGGGATACAAAGAGCCACCTCGGCTCAATTCGCTTCGCCCAAGGTGTTGGGGTCACCCTGGGCTACTGAGCCCCACCGCCACGACAAGGCTTGAACCATGGTGGGGTGCTGAACAAAAGAGAAATAAAAAGGATATCAATTAAATCGATACCGCAACGGACGCATTAAAATAAAAATGAAAAAAAAAATATCTGGCTTATTGGATGATTCGCACAAATTAAACTGTCACGAAATGTACGAATTGACACTATTTAACCCACGACCCCTAAAAAGGGGGGGTGTTGTAGGTTTGACGTCGATGGCTGTGGCATCTTGGCTATCAAACGGATGGACCGATTTCGGTGCGGTTTTTTTCATTTGAATTTCCTTATGGTTCTTAGGTATGTTTGATTTCGCTGAGGTTATTAGGTAATAACCTGCAGATCCAGGACCTCACAAAGCGGCTGAAGGCGCTCGCAATGGTTTAGTAGGGTAGTGCACCCCAACGCGAGTCCCCACACACGCCAGTGTGCTTACCCGGCCCTGGTATGGTGCGAAAGCATTTCCAATGCGACATAAAAAAAAGGTATATTTGGTTAATATCGGTAGAGCGGTGTATAAATATCCGCTTTTTTCCAAAACGGTGTAAGAGATTTATGGATAATTCATTTCAATCACCTTTTCTTTAAATCATCTTCAACATAATTTTACTTTCCAATTTGTTCTCCATTCTTATGAAAGTATACTTTATGAAAGCAACATAGCCAATTTATTCTTAAACAAAATATAACACAACAATATTCCGTGAATTTTAATAGTATTTACACACAAATGTTAATTAATCATGCAAAGTAAGGAGTTTGAACTGTTATATTCGAACAAACACGAGTGTAGCATGCGCTTTACATATCCAATAATATTTAACGTATCAAATTATTACATTGTCACGTAGTGCCTCTTAATTAACATCATCATGATTATCATTATTTTCTTATATTTACAAAAACGTATCATTAAATGAAATAAAAAAATAAAACTTATATGTCATTAAATGAAATAAATAAATTGTATCGCGAGTACGCGCCATTATATTTTAAACGTATTTTTAGGTTTGGTATCGATGTAATAACACTTGTCGCTATTTATTTTTAATATCAATGTACATGATTTACAATGCTACAGTTTCATTACTAAGTCATTAAATTATAGACTGTATTTGTTATTATTAGCATTATTTTCTTTTAAAAATTTACGTTTCAAATACTTTACAGCAATCATGGGAGGACCATGGTTGCTGTAAATTAAGTAAAACGTCAATAAACCGCGATAAAATCCGTAAAAATGTTCTAATATAGTGATTGAAATTCGCGTAAACATAATAAAACAATATAAAAATAAACCGGCCAAGTTCGAGTCGGACTCGCGCACGAAGGGTATACCAGTAATAAAGTAAATATATAACCTTAATAATTTGTAATTATTTTTAGCGTCTACGTATAGCCATTATTAATATCGAGAAAAAACGATAAAAAATACTTTTGTTATATCTTAGCACCCCTTAAATATTATTTGTATTTTATTTTCAGTACTTGTTATTATTGTGGCAATAAAAATGCAACATTTGTGAAAATTTTAACCTCCTTGCTATTAGAGTTCCGTTGTATGGGAGACCCCCTTAATTGTTATTATTATTTTGATTTTAGTATTTGTTGTTGTAGCCACAATAAAAATACGTCTAGCTATTACGGTTCTTGAGATCTAGCTCGGCGAGTGGTAGCCATGAAAAGGGGCTAAAATATCACGTTTTTTGTATGGGAGAACCCCTTAATTATTATTATTGTGTTTTATATTTGTCATGTTATAGCGGTAACAGAAATACACATTCTGTAAAAATTTCAACTGTCTAGTTATTACGGTTCTTGAGATACAGCCTCGTGACAGGCGGACGGACGGACGGAGCGAAGCCTTAGTAATAGGGTCCCGTTTTTACCCTTTGGGTACAGAACCCTAAAAAGAGCTTAATGTTGCGTAATTCTTTCTTAATAGTTTTATTTTGCAGTATACTTATCATCATTATAATATTCATACTATCATTATTCATCGTTTATTTACATCATTAAATTCCCCGCTGCTTTAAATTGAGTTCTTTTGTGAAGGTTGTGTAATTATACTTTATCAATAAAGCCTCTTATCGGCAGGATATTACGAAGGTAATGTTAATGGCCCGAGGCAGGACTTACTTTGTACACGGAATGTTATAACAGGTGCTTCATATAAATACAATGTCGACATCACATCATTCATTGTCGGCGCCTATCGTGCCTATTCGGGCCTCGTCGGGCGGTGACAGGGCGACAGCGGGGTCAACGCACGGGAGGAGCGGTGAGCGGCGCACGATCGCTCGGCCGCCAGACTGCCATCAGCTGTTGCGCACCAGCATACGGGCATTTCGTTGTCTCACAATAAACATTTATATTTAAATACAGTCCACTCTTTTTTATAACCCCCTTCGAGGCCTTAACATTGGTCCTTCGAGCCCTTGAAGAGGATTTGGTTTTTCGACGCGAAAGCTGAAATTCGGAACGTCAACATCGGCAGATTTGACCGTTAAAATACGAACACAGCAAGTGAGAACAAAGAAGTCGTTCCCGTAGCTGCAGCAAGACAACAATTCAAGAAGCTGGTGTCTTTCTCTGGGAGTATATATTTTACAGTATTTGAGTGAGTTCGTTCCAATTAAAAAGTTTATTTCCCTTTATTTTTCTATATTTTGCCGAAAATAATTAGTGACTTATCTTTAAAATCATAGAAATTAAAATATTTACAAATAAAATATTACTAATAACTTGAATGCATTACAAATTCATTGTGTAGTTCAGTCGTATACGCATCGAGTAAGTTGTCGTGTCCTTGAACGTGACTTTGACCGCAATCCTTTGTCCTTGCATTGTAACGGACGATTGACCGTTAGACAAGGAATTTCAAGTGACCTACTTTTAATATTTACTATTTTTTATTGATTTAATTCATATTTTCACATTCGATTTACCTAAATAATGGCAGATAACATTAAAACATTAATTAAAAAACGTAGTTCAATTAAATCAAAGCTTACAATTTATAATAATTTTTTAAATTTAATTAAAAGTGGTCCCGAAGTATCGGATTTACAGCGGCTAGGCTTACAGGAGCGTTTTAACAAATTCGAAACCCTACATTCAGAATTTGATGACTTACAGACCCACATTGAAATTCTTGCCGACGATGCCGATGCAGCATTTGCGGAACGTGAAGACTTCGACCGTCAGTTTTTCGACCTGGTGGCACTCACGCGCAGCCTGCTCGGTGCTTCATCGAACGGTGCGGGGTCCGAGGCGGGCTTCGGAGACGCTAATTCAGGTGCACATATTTCCAATAGGAATGATTTTGTACGTTTGCCAAAAATCGACTTGCCTCATTTTGATGGGAATTATCAGTGCTGGCTTGAGTTCAGAGACACATTTAAGTCATTAATTCACGACAACCCTAGCATTAATAATATAAATAAGTTTCATTATTTGCGCGCTGCACTTCAAGGCAACGCAGCTTTAATTATTAAAAATATAGATTTTAAAGGCGACCACTACATAATTGCGTGGGATTTGTTATGCGAACGATACAATAATAATCGTCTTCTTGTCAGTAACCATATTCAAGCGTTGTTCGATACCGAGCCAATAAGCAGGGAGTCGAGTATTTCAATACGCAATCTTGTCGACGTAATAAATAAGAATGTCAGGGCACTTACATCCTTAAACCAACCGACTGAACACTGGGATACTATATTGATCCATGTAATGGTAAAAAAATTAGACATGACAACCAGTCGCGATTGGGAAGAGCACAGAAATACATTTTCCTCTGATAATCCCAATTTATCACAATTTTGTACCTTTTTAAATAGACGAGCGGACTGGTTGGAATCCGTTGAATCTAATATTAGTTCAACATCATCATCAGCTCGAGTTAGTCAAACTTTAAATACTAATTATCAAAATAAATCAATTGTTGCCTTAAATAATAATCACCACACAAAACTCACTCAAATCAACAAAAAAATTAATACAAAATTACATAAATTAAATAAATGTCCTCTTTGCTCCCAAGGTCACGCTTTGTTTAAATGCGAGTCGTTTCGAAACCTTAGCATAGAAGATCGCATACAAAAAATTAATGACTTTAATGTTTGTCAAAATTGCTTACGCTTTGGACATTTTGCTAAACAATGCAAGCTTTCGCATTGTAAATATTGCAATAAAAAACACAATACGCTTTTACACTTAGAAGCACATGAACCCAATAAATTTGCTGATCCTTTGCCATCTGCTTTGCTTTCGGCTTCGCCTTCTACGTCTAATGTTGTGCTATCAGCCAATTCTATGCAGCTTGCTACTTCTGCGCATGTTTTACTGTCCACAGCGCTCGTGAACGTGATCAGCGCGACGGGTAAGAAGTACACTGCACGTCTATTGCTGGACAACGGTAGTACGGCGAACTTCGTAACTAAGAGCTTGTCGGATACACTGGGTTTGTCACGACGCGGTACGAGCACCAAGGTAACGGGTATTAATAATCACATATCCACTAGTACACAGTCTTGTCATCTCACAATAGAGTCTTTATGCTGTGCCTTCAAAGTTGATATCGAGTGTTATATTTTGCCCGAAATAACAAAATTGCTGCCGTGTTCTTTCGTGAACATCAATAATGTCCCTATTCCTACAGGTCTTAAATTAGCGGACCCGAACTTTAATGTTCCGTCGGTCGTTGATATCCTGGTAGGGGCAGAAGTATTTTGGAATGTGTTATGCAACAATACTATTGACTTAGGCAAAAATCTTCCAAAACTATCGGAAACCAAATTCGGATGGTTAGTGTCAGGTAGTATTTCCCTACAACCTAACAGTAGGTCTAATTTTTCTTATACTCCATGCTTCCATTCCAATGTCACTCCCGATCTTACTCAATTTTGGGAGCTTGACGATGTGTCACCTAAGCATATACATTCTCTTGAGGAACGAATGTGTGAACAAATTTTTCATGAAACTACCGTTCGTAAAAATGATGGTAGGTTCGTCGTCACGATGCCTTTAAAAAGGGATCCCAGCACTCTAGGACAGTCTTATGAAAACACTAAAAAACGTTTTTTGTCACTAGAGCGGAGGTTTAAGCGTGATCCCGCGTTTAAAAACAAATATATCGAGTTTATGCGCGAATATGAACGTCTAGGCCACATGACACTAGACTCTTGCAGTTCTATTGATAACAGCATAACAAAATATTATATACCTCATCATGGGGTTATTCGTAGTTCTAGCACCACTACTCAACTACGCGTAGTATTCGACGCATCGTCCTCTTCTAGTTCGGGAGTGTCATTGAATGACATTCAGATGGTCGGTCCCGTAGTGCAAGACGATCTTTTTAACATTTTAACACGTTTTCGTCAACATAAATATGTGGTGTCCAGTGACGTCGAAAAAATGTACAGGGCAATTGAGTTAACTCCAGAACAACGACCTCTGCAAAAAATTTTATTCCGGTTTGATCCGTCAGAGCCCCTTAAGATCTATACGTTAAATACGGTCACCTATGGTACTGCATCTGCGCCCTACTTAGCAACCAAATGCTTAGTGAGCTTGGCTGACAACATTGCGGATGGTCAAGTCCAATCTGCCATAAGACGGGACTTTTATGTAGATGACTATTTAAGTGGAGGGAGTACCATAGCAGAGACTGTCAACGTTTCAAAGCAGGTTCAATCAGTTCTGGCGTCTGCTAAATTTAACCTTCGGAAATGGAGATCTAACCATCCAGACATTCTAAAACAAATTTCAAATAGCGACAATTTCAATAATATTTTGCATTTCTCTGAACAAGGTTTAAATTCTTCTCTATCTAAAACTCTAGGTCTTAACTGGGTTTGTGATTCTGACACCCTGACTTATAGTATAAATATTACACCTTCTACTAAAGTCACTAAACGACACATCCTATCTGTCATCAGTCAGATTTTTGATCCTCTGGGCCTTGTAGGTCCTTGTATTGTTGAGGCAAAAATCCTGATGCAACGACTGTGGATAGAAAAATACGACTGGGACGACGAAGTAGCATTAAACATTAAAAATCTATGGTCTACATTCGAAGAAACGGTAATTGCATTAAATACTTTAAAAATTCCTCGTTGGGTTTTGCGTGAAGGCTCTACTATGCACGAAATACATGTCTTTACCGATGCGTCAGAAAAGGCATACGGTGCTTGTGTCTACATTCGTTCACGCAATACAATGGGTTGCATAGGCGTACAACTTCTAGTCTCTAGAAACCGTGTAGCGCCCATTAAGTCAACTACCATACCGAGACTCGAACTTTGCGGAGCTTTGTTAGGTGCAAGGTTGTGTACTAGGGTTCAAGAATCGCTTACCATGCCCATTCTTAGATGTAAATTCTGGTGCGACTCAACAATAGTCCTGGGCTGGCTCTCCACTCCTTCTAACCAATTAAAACCTTTTGTTAGGAGCAGAGTGAACGAGATACATGAGAGCACGCGTGATCATACCTGGAGCTACGTACCGTCGAGGGACAACCCGGCAGATCTTGTTTCCCGTGGTCTATCCGCCAACAATATCATAGACTCATCTTTGTGGTGGTCCGGACCATCTTTTTTATTACGATGCGAAAACGAATGGCCAAAAATGCCTAATACAGTGAAACACGATTTGCCGGACGTAGTAACGCATTTCATTAGTGACAATAGTAATCATTCATGTAATATTCATCATTCAGACGTCACCAATCATTCATCAATCATATATAATTTATTAGAAAAACATTCATCTTTAACAAAGGTACAAAACATAATCTCATATTTACAAAGATTTATCTACAATTTAAAACATAAAAATAAATTAAGTGGCAATCTGTCGACAAAAGAACTACAAAATTCATTCAATTTAATAATTCATTATTCTCAGCTAGACATGTTTCCTGACGATTACAAAACTTTAAAATCTGGGAAAAAATTGGCTCGTGATAGTAAACTCATTCGTTTATCAGCATTCATTGATGATCATGATCTCATCCGCGTGGGCGGGAGGCTCGACAACTCCCCCTACGACTTCAGTACCAAGCATCCCATCGTAGTATGTAGTAAGCACATTTTCACAATTAAATTATTTCAAATGCAACATTTAAAACTTCTACACGCTGGCCCTCAATTACTTCTAAGTCACATTCGACAGTCGTTTTGGCCTCTAGGCGGTAGAATATTAGCTAGGTCTGTCGTGAATAAATGTATAAAATGTTTCAGACACAAGGCGCAAAACATACAGCCTATAATGGGTCATTTACCTAGCTCAAGAACTAGTCTCGAATTCCCATTTTTGAACTGCTATGTAGATTACGCTGGCCCAGTACTTTTGGCCGATCGCAAGGGACGCGGCTGCAAACTTACAAAATCTTATATGTGCATCTTTGTTTGCTCGGCAGTAAAAGCCGTCCACTTGGAGCTCGTCACTGATCTTACTACCGAAGCTTACATGGCCGCTCTTAATCGGTTCGTGGCACGTCGGGGTAAACCTCGAAGTATCACGTCTGATAACGGGACAAATTTCATAGGCGCCGCGAACGAAATCTACAGGTTCTTACGTTCATCAAATGTTGCATCTGAAATCGCGCAAGAGGGTATCGAATTCGTCTTTACACCGGCTTACAGTCCTCATTTTAATTCATTGGCTGAAGCCGCTGTAAAATCGTGTAAGCATCATTTAAAACGGTTATTGCATCTCGTACATTTCACTTTCGGGGAGATGGTCACTTGTCTCTCTCTTATAGAGGCGGTCTTAAATTCGCGCCCTCTTACTCCATTATCATCCGATCCCACTGATTATTCGGCACTAACACCTGCTCACTTTTTAATTGGACGGCCACTCTTGTCTGTGCCATGCTCTCAGACGACGGACGCCAAAATAACGACTCTGGAACGATGGAAGCGGATCCAGTACATCCAGCTTCACTTTTGGCGTCGCTTTCATAATGAGTACATTTCCTCACTTCAGCAAAAATGCAAGTGGTTCAGTTCCAGAGGTGAAGTGAAGAAGGGATCCATGGTCCTGATCAAGGACAAGACGACACCGCCGCTGCTGTGGTGCCTCGGTCGGGTCTCCAGGACCTACCCGGGCGTGGATGGAGTCACAAGAGTAGCAGAGGTGAAGACGAAGAAAGGAACCATTCGTCGTGCCTTCAACTGCCTCTGTCCTCTACCTATTGACGACTGACGTCAACCCGGGGAGTATGTCGGCGCCTATCGTGCCTATTCGGGCCTCGTCGGGCGGTGACAGGGCGACAGCGGGGTCAACGCACGGGAGGAGCGGTGAGCGGCGCACGATCGCTCGGCCGCCAGACTGCCATCAGCTGTTGCGCACCAGCATACGGGCATTTCGTTGTCTCACAATAAACATTTATATTTAAATACAGTCCACTCTTTTTTATAACCCCCTTCGAGGCCTTAACATTCATTGTGCAATAACATGGATTTTGCAGGTTTTTTTTTAATAAATAATTAATCAGAAGTGAATATTTTATTCGTAGATCGTTCTCCCTAAGTCTTTATACCAACTAGATTCGGTCAGTGAGATAAGTTTGTATTTGATTTCCTATAGCTTTTAGAAGCCGTAAATAAGTAGAAGTGAAGTAACAACTCTTGTAATATGTCCCATTGCTGGGCACGGGTCTCCTCCTTGAAATCAGGCAAGGAGGGTAATGGGCTATAGTTCGCCAATGCGCTGGCCCAATGTGGGTCGGTGAACTTCACATACTTTGAATGTCTTTCAATCTCATCAGGCATGCAGGTTCCCGGTGAGTGAACGATGGTCACGTGTTTGGGTGCACTTAGAAATTTAGAAAAAACCCATTTCAAGGTACACACGGGGAGGCCAGGATTGAACCCGGAACTTCTAGCATAAAAGGCCAAGTCCACCCACCACTGGCCTATCGTCGTTCACTAAGAAGCTATAACATTTATTAATAAATTACAATCAATATAAAATTTGTATTAAATTTGAAATTTAGTAAACCCTCGTCATAATATTTTTTAACGCGCCCTTTTATGGTGACGGCCATGTTGGATTAGATAGAATAATTATTCACATTTCAAATAAAATAAAATCAAAATCAATTCATCCGTTCGCGAGCTATGCCGTAAAAATATGTGACACACACAAACACACATACCTGTCAAACTAATACTATAACTACTCTCCGCAGTTTTTTCGTCGGGGGTTAAGCAATGTACAAAACGTTTGCTGATAAAAAAGACAAGAAAAGGTTTTATTGAGCTTCTCTTATTTATTTCTCTCTATTTCTCTTATCTATTCCATCTTATTCGGATTATCCCATACATAAGCATTGAGAGATACCTCTGGACTCTCAAATTCTATGACGGCAACAATTATACAAAGTTCAAGTATACAAAGTATACAAGAACAACAAAAATAAACTGCAGACAATAGAGTGATTCTTTAAGAGAGCCATTTTGAGGAACGTAATGCAAAAAGAATAAATTCTGGCCTGGACAATGTTGGATATTTATGGATATTAAGCCGTGCTGGTATTCGGTGCTAATGTCAAATTCCGGGGTCACGCATAAAGCGACAAAGTTCCAAATACCACAGTGTCATTAGTCCCTCGAGGTCACTTAATGGAGTCAGATCCGAATAAAACTCAGAAACGAGATTCATTTAGTTCAAACAGTCCAGTTTATACATTCCCAAACCCATATTAATCCTTCCTTACCCATGTAAGGAAAGTCAAGCAACAAAATCGATGCCACAAAATATACACATAAAACACAAGCTGCCCGGATAGAATCATTCTGTCAAAAAGTACTAATATAGCCGTTAAAAAGTACGGGTTGATCGTAGAGAAATTTGAGGTTGTGTGTATTTTTAATGCCTCGTCATAAAAAATAGAAATGAATAATTTTGTGAATAAAATAAAAATATATTTCTGGGTCACCTCTGATTGAAATGAACGAAAAATAGATGTTGGCATAACCCAAGCAGCTAGAGCGATAACAAAACGAAGAGTAACAGGTTACACTATAAGAATCTGATAGTAAAGCGGTACTCCAAGCACTAAACACACACACGACAAACTCAGGCCTAATTTACGAATGCCACTGTTACCTCGAAAGAGCGTGCCACCTCAACACAATAACCCTTCAATGGATAAAGGGCCACAGTGGCTCAAGAGGTAACGACGCAGCGGACGAGCTGGCCAAACGGGGAGCAAATATGGAGGTCAAAGGCAATAAACCGATGACTCCACTACCATACAGCCAGTTAAGGGCGTGGGTAAGAATGTACACAAATACACAACACAAAGAACTCTGGACAAGCAGAGACGATTGTAGACAGGCAAGGGAAGCGATACCTGTATGCAACCCACGCGTCTCTCGTCAATTAATGCTACTAAAACGACCAGAACTGCGCCTACTAACAGGCACCCTAACAGGACACGGTCACTATAACAAACATCTTTTCACTATAGGTGTCACAGACAGCTCGCTATGCAGAGCTTGCGTAGCGGAGGAAGAAACAGCAGCCCATGTATTGCTGGAGTGCACAGGAGTAGCACCGCTACGGGCTGCCCATCTCGGAAGTCCGAGAACGCTCCCGGAGATCTGCGCCGATGTCAAGAGACTGCTAGCTTTCTTGCGGGAGCTTAACTGGCAGTAGGGAGTGCTTCAGGCTCACAGCACGCAAAATAGGCGCAAAAGCGTCGAGTTGCGGAAACCAGCCTGACCTCAAGTAACAAGTAACAAGTAGATGTTGGCGGATTCTCAGACCTACCCGATATCCACGCAAAATTTTATGAAAATCAGTCGAGCCGTTTCGGAGGAGTATGGGAACGATTATGACACTAGAATTTTATATTTTAAACTGAAAATTAAAAGACACATTTTTATATAAACATAATATCATACTAAGAGCATACACCAAATTTGCCAAAATATTAATTAAATTTAAACGAAATCTATGAATAATATATCATTTTCTATTGATTTCCCAAATTTGTTGCATTTAAATCTTTGATTAGCTCACATTTTAAAAAAAATAGAACTTACCCAGATGACCTACTTTTATTTTAGGCCATGAACATGCCGATAGACTAGGTTCTCAAATGGAAGCTTTGGTCAATCTCCAACTTAAAAAATGGTTGGATGGGAGTGGATGAGGGTTGCCGACTTGTCATTTATTGAAAGAGGCCTAATGTTGATGATGATAAACACTATATAATAGTACTATTTCTACATAAACCAAGCTAACTACATTATACTCGGGAAATGAGGTAAAAATACGATGAAGAACAACGGAATCTGTGTCTTAAGTGCTGATAGAAAAACTTTGAAAGGATCTTGAGGACCGGAAGATTTTAGTTTTGTTTGAGTTTCTCACCAAATAAACTTGCTTGAAGCCTGCTCGAGTTGTATCTTGATACTGTATTTAAAATTAGTCTGGGAAATTTTCTTGAAATTCTTATTTTCTTTCATTTATTACTAATGAGATGAGTTATAAAAATTCAGGGAACGAGCAGACGTTATGGTTGTGATGTTGAGTGTTTCCTAATCTTTTTTGTACCAGGCCCCATCTTTAAAATTTCTAAAATTTAATACATAATTTTTGACAAAAAAAAAATGATTTGTTCACCAAAGAAATATAAATGACAGGTTTTAAAAATAAATTACTATGAAATTGTTATCGTAACACAATAAGTAAAATTTCCAAATATATAAAAAAGTGACATTCAAATTTAAAATAATTTTAATAGATTTTTATAAATGAAATTAGTGAGATCCTTGACGAAGCTGACTTGACCCTAATCGCCCAGTTGTTATTTGGTAAAGTCAAACAAAATTGTACCGAATAAATATTTACAACTGTTTTTTTTTTGGAAAAATTAAATTTTTAGCTAAAATTGGCGGTGTCAAATTATCTAACTTTTTATGTCATAAAGAGGCAACTGGAGAAAGAGAGGGAGAGATAGAGAGAGGAGAAATAAAAGAGAAGAGGACTAGAAGGGAAGATTACCGATGCCTATACACATCTACAGGTTAGGCAGATGCATTATCCTCCTTATCCCTATTCCAATGGGCTACCAGAAATGTGACAGCATAGCCATATACCGGTATCATAATGGAAGTTACATTCTAAATCCTACATGTAAGCGAAAGGCTTCATTCAGGTCATGATTGTTCCAGCCCGATTCGGCTGCAATACAGCAATGGCAGTACCTCTTACAAAATTCCGACTACCCGACAATTGTCAGCATATTGTATGCTATTATATTACATCGAAGAATTAAAACCATGTATACGATTTTGATAAAGGACGTGAGCAAGTCAAAGAGTTAATATACAGGTGACATTATATGAAGCATTTTGATCCACATCAAAAAAGAGCGTCACATTCGCAGTCATCATTTTTAAACTTCTTACTTATATATTAAAATGGTAACATTAATGGTGTTTGTAAAAGCATAAATAATATTTAATGTCTCATTCTCAACGATATGGCTGTTTGTGAATTTGTTTGGCATAATAAGAGAAATTGTCGCAAGCGTTTCAACGACCTGTCGAGCGGAATGATTAGGGAGAACAGATGTGCTTTACATCTGTTAAGGTATTTAAAACTTGAATATATTTACACAAAAACATAAAAATAAATAAAAATGTGGTGTCGTGGGAGACCAGGTAGGAAAGAAGTTCCTTCGGCTAAAAAGAAAGGTATTAAACACTACTCGCTTGTGTATGCGACTGTCGCGCCTGCGCACGTCTCATTTAACGCTTTTTATTCCACGCACTTTTTCTTACGGTTTTACTATCACATTTTTTTCAGTTCGGTCCCTATCCCCTCCAAGCCTGCCGTAAGAAACTTCGTTCCAATTATATAAATATGCGATAAGATCCGTAACAGTAAATTTTGTTTCTTACAATGAAAAAACAAGATTTTACGAATTTTATGGCGGCTAATTAAGATTTTAACATGCACAAAGTTTCGGATACTTTACAGCAACCATGTTCACCGCAGGATCTAGTCAACATCGACTTTTGAATATCGAATATATTTCTTTCTTTTTATCATCTTTCGAAAATACACGCAAACAGCCTTCAATCGGAAGCTATTTATTTAAAAAATCCATTTATCTTCCTCTTCTCAATGACACATGAAATTTATAGTTCAATTTATATTCCGTTAGCTGTAAGTCGGCGTGAAACAATGACACCACACAATAGGTCGGACACAACAAATTACTGTTTATTCAAATTGATATTGCTGCAGTTTCGATAAATGGAATTAATGAACAATATTGAAAAAGGCAATGAGGAATATCTAGCAGAGTTACATGGATAGACAAGTGGACAAGCCACTTGATAGTTTATCATCCATAAATACGTTTTTAGTTCACGTATTGCTTACCTTGAGACGTAAGGTGGTAAGTTTCCTTCTTTCACACAGCAAAGCTGTACCAGAGGCCTCCCCCTCATTGAAAAATATTGAATGTTCATACTTGTAAGATGAGGCGGACTACAGTAGCAGCAGAGACTAGCAAAATTTAAAATATTTGATAATATTACAACAGTTTTAAATATTTGCGTTTGATTGTGACTATTCTACGGGTCACTTCAAGGAAGACGAAGTGTTGGTCGGCCATTCACCAGATGGGAAGATGATCTTCGTGCAGTGACCAGTTCATGTTGGATGTGATGATGATGATGATTCAATATAAACTAGTTTTCTACCACTAACCTTTATTGCTTTGGCTATTCTGTGATTAGTAATAATTGTGAATAATCTAGTTTTAAAGTTAGCATGTCAACAATTCCTTATTCCGTATAGTTATTATCCTATACCAACTGTCTTTATATCTAGACCATATTAAATGTGATTTGCAAGTAAAACAACCTAAATTAACATTTTGACGACAGTTTCACTCATGTGAAACCACTTTTACGCAATTCATCGCGATTAATTAAGATTTTACATGTCCAATTTTGATTAAGATATATCCGCATAATTTTTTTAATAATAATTCATGTGGTTATTTTTATTAACGCATAAAAGCAAAATCTCATAAAGAGACATTATAATGCTAAAATATCGCGATGCGGGGAAAAAAATCAATAAGAAATCTATTTATTCATTTCAGGTAACATTAAAAAAAACCCTCAAATGAACATAATATATATGGATAAATAACAGGATACTTTTCTTTAAGACACATCTCTCTCACAAATATTTGTAGTATATTTAAAGATAGAGCACAACTAGGCAGAATATGAGACGTTCGAAATTCGAATCACACCTTGTGGTCATCGAAAGTGACGACGCACACATAAATCTTGCACGCCCCTCGCCTTCGTGATTGGTCGCTTTTGATCGCGTGACGTCATTTACGCTGCTGGACTTACTTTTAGTACATTTAACACTTTGTAAATTGTAAGGTGGACTATAAATGAGTAATACAAAGATAAAATAATACAAAGTCAAGATCCGATTACATAACATTATTACTTAATTATTATTCTTAAGTTTTTTATGTTCATCATTATCATTATCATGAGCCTTTATTCGTACACTGCTCAAAATAGGCACGTTTTAATGAAAGCTGACCGATCCCCATTTTCAAATTACCATTATATTATTTTTTTTTTTCATATTGACCGATTTTAGTTCCAAAAGATAAATTTTCATGCTATTATTTTATTTTAATACTTCTAAATTACATGCATCATTATCTTTGACTTAAGGCACAGCCTGTTTGAATGTATTTTTATTTTTACTCCTCCATAAAAACTCCTTGTGCAAATATACTTAAATACAACAAACAAAAATACACTCAAGCCAATATACGTAAGTAAATTTGATTTCCGTATCATGGTAAAAAGGAATGATTAAATAAATAATTCGTGCCTCCCCAGGCTAAGCGGCGTGTCAACGCGCTTCAAAAGGCAAATTTTAAACCTCTCTGAGTATTATATGTGAGAGAAATATAATTTGCCATTTCCAATACAAATGTATGTGAGACTTATATAGGTACTTACGGCTTGATGTCACATTAGAAAAATGTTTACTTCATCATCATCATCAGCCTTTATCCGTCCACTGCTGAACATAGGCCTCCCTTAATGAACGCCAAGACGACCGATCACTTGCTACTCGCATCCAACGCGAACCTGCCACTGCACGGAGATCGTCTTCCCATCTGTTTAATAGCCGACCAACACTTCGTCTACCTAAACGCGGCCTCCACTCTTGAACCTTAATGGCCCATCAGCCATCCGTTCTTCCGAGTGCGTGAGCAGCCCATTGCCACTTCCACGTGCTTATTCTTCGCGTGATATCGGTAACTTTAGTTCTCTGGCGAAGGTCTTCGTTTCGAATCCTATCTGCCAAAGAAACACCCAGCATAGCACGCTCCATAGCACGTTGAGCTACGGCAAACTTGCGGACCAGTCGTAAATTAAGAGGCCACGTTTCGGCCCCGAAGGTCATCACGGGGAGAACGCATTGGTTGAAGACTTTCGTCTTCAAACTCTGCGGTATAGACGACGTGAGAATAATTTACTTACTAATTATTAATGTGAAAATAGGGATGTTTGTTACACTTTCACGCGAAAACTACTCAATCGATCATCATGGAACTTTTTACACATATTCTCGAAGACTAGAAGTAATATAGGATGCATTAAATAAAACGTTTTTTTTTAACGCGGACGAACGCGGCAACACCTAATAAACACTTTATAATATTGTGATTTAATTGTGGTATTGTTTGCTTGACTCTAATAATAATAATAAATTAAAAATATTATAAATAATAACTGACGTTAATTTTAAGAAATGAATGTTGAATCCAACAAGCCTCCTTAGCGCGCTAAGAAAGTGGTTTGTTCTTACACATCCAAAGCCAAAAAGCCCAAAAATTTCGCGGTGTAAACATTTTACACAATTTCACATTTAATGAGTACACATTTTGATACAATTCATTACGTGAACACGTCACTCGCAACAGCCCGATATGATCGATTGTAGTATTTACCTGAAATGTTTGTGTTACGTTCATTAATGGTTTACACTAAAGTTCTTCAGTTACATTACAGTAATAATTAAATTCAATATGCTCGATTTATAGGAGAAATTCAATGCGAGTTAACACATCATATTATACCGGTATTATTTATCGTCGGCTCTATGTAAAAAGTGTTAATTTACACAAGTATAAAAATGTTCAACAGTGGATGAATAAAGGATGATGATGATGGCGAAGATGATGATGATAATGATGATGATGATGATGATGATGACGATGATGATGATAATGATGATGATGATGATGATGATGATGATGATGATGATGATGATGATGATGATGATGATGATGATGATGATGATGATGACGATGATGATGATGATAATGATGATGATGATGATAAAGTGGACTTTCTTCATGTTGAATTAGTAGTATTATAATAATACTACTAGCGCGACTTGTAATCGGTAAATAGACCGATTACAATAGACAATACAATAGACCTAATAAGGTCTAATAGCTCTTTTCGGACTCGTACATGTTTGAACCGCACGATTGTGTGTGCGAGCGAGAACGAGAAATAAAATACAGTCACTGTTCGTTTCTGTGTCTGAGAATGAGAACGAGAGCGAATAGCCGACGAATGACGATACTACCCGAACATAAAATAACATCAAAAAAACCTTTATGTATATTACTATAATATTAACCTAGTGATTATATTCTCTTGGTAATATTACATAGATTATTACAATGTCATTTTTAGTTAAGTAGTAAGTACGTAGAGAGCATAATATTTATTCTGTGATTCGCTCTGTGCTCCATGAAAATGCTGACCGACAGCGAAGACCGAATAGAGCTAATAGAATTAATAGAATGAACTAGTTCACTGTCCGAAATGAACTAGTACGGAGCGATCTTAAAAATGACTCTCATACGAACGGGGGCTAAGGCTCCGAATACTCGGTTGTCTCCTTTTGACATAAATGACATATCCTCAACTCCGATATTGAGTGATCTCTCGAGATGAACTCTCGAGATGATTTCTGTTCATCACGTCCGTCTTCAAAAAAAAGCTAAGTAAATGCGGAAAAAAAAATCTCAAAGCACTAAGCTTGAAACGCGGACGTTGCAAATCGATTCCTTAAACCAAGTACTTACCTCCGTAAATAAGATCAGTAAATTATGGAGTTGAGGACAAAAACAATTACGGCAGTAAATTGTTTTAAGCTCTTTGTTTAGTGACGTGGTGATCGCCTGCGGTTCGGTTAACTACTTGTTACGGTCTGGGAGATAAATCGGTGGGGGGCAAGTATTTGATATAACTTTCGTAATAATGTTACTTGAAAATATTACGTGGACAAATACTTACTAATTTTATAAATGTGTAAATGTATGTAGGGATGCTTGTTACGCTTTCACGCGAAAACTACTCAACCGATCACTATGTAACTTTGTAGACTAGTGTGAAAATAGTCTCATTTTTATAAAAAATGATGAGCATGCAATCGTACCTAGTAGCGCGTCATCCGTTGTCTCGGTGTTCATCAAAAGCATCTTGCCTATAATGTCTGGCAGTAGACGGAAATAAATAGATAAAGGAGAGGATGATGATGATAATGATGATGACGATAATGATCATGATGATAATGATGATGATGATGGTAGTGAGTGGCAACCATTCAATGCGAAATATTCAATACAAGTATAAACTTGAGTACACTTTAGCTTATTAACTTATGTACTGCACTTGTGAATACTTGGGCGTTTGACGCTTTGGAATAGCTTCAACTTGATAATAAGTAATAAGCTAGCTTGATAGTTAGTACTGTAGTATTATACTGCAGAAAATTATGTAGTATTGTGCTCAAATGGTTCAGAGTTTGTGTGAAATATCACATTATTTGATAATGCGATTCACATGTATTTTTTACTTCTGTATTTGATCGGGTTGCAAACTTACACGATCAACATTGAGGTTGGTTTTAAAATTATAATTAGCTATTATTTTTATATGCTTTAGTAGATGCAATTTTTTATGTTCCAACTTATTGTGAATAATTGATTTTGTAAATCAAATGTCGTCTCATATCTTATTTCTCCCATGAGGTTGCTGTAAAGAATTCAAAATCGAAGAAATGCGCGATTAAATTAAAAAAAAATGTTATAATTAGTAGAAAAAGGTTACAATTTGCATATTAACAACGTTAAGCCATGTTTCCAAAATCAGTTAAAATCAGATATTTTTTTATGAATACGCATTTTATCAAGCAAATGCTTCAATTTTCAATCATTAACTCTTTGCAAAGCTTTATATTATTTTAGATAATTTGATTTCCAATCATTAATTCTTTATTATACTGTTTACCATTCCAGATGCTTAGATCATTAATTTTATATAATATTTTAACATAGTATTTACAAGATAAACCTCATATTTACCAGAGATTAAGCAGTAAAGCTTTCGACTTTATGCGAGCTTTAAACATTTATGTCATGAGTATGAAGTTTTAGGAATTGAACGCTTAAAAAGATTCGGAAAAATTTCTCCTTTAACATTGACCTTGCGACCTTTGATCATAAACGTTATAGACCTCTCAACACTTTAACGTATTGGCAATCGACTTTAGAGCCCTGCGGGGACTTTAGAATTGCTCAATTTATCCCAAAGCAATATAAATTTTAAAAGGGAATATTTACTAGAATCGATTTAAGGATGGATGCATACACACAATATTATGATTATGAAGATGGATGTATCAGAAAAAATCAAACAAAAATCTACAATAATTATATGATTATATTGAATGAAGTGACCCATGAGCCAATAGCGTTTAAGAGTGGAGGTCACATGTAGACGGAGTGTAGCTCGGCCGTTAATCAGATGGGCCGTAGACGATCTCCGTGCTGAGGCCGGTCTGTGTTGGATACGAGTGGATTTATAAAAGCTGATGATGATGATAATGGTGGTGATGATGGTGATGGTGATGATGATGATGATGATGATGAAGATGAAGATGATGACAACAGAATCAAATTGTGTAAACATTTATAAAAAACTATGAACATTTGTGAATAAATAATATTATATTATGTTTATTAATAACTAAGCGGCTAATTTTATTAAAATAATATTGTATATTATCTGTCTAAAATGCTCCTACCGTTCTAATGAGTACATAATATATAAATGTTTTTTTTTATCGGCGTTTACTACCCTATTGGAGCTTTCATTGCAGTGATAAAAGCATAAATAATGCATTCTAAATAAAACAGTCCTTAAAATTTAAATCCTTTTCCAATTATCTGCCTCCATAATATGCAAATTGATCTTCATTCCTATCGTAATTGGAAAAAAATCAATTTGCACTGAATTAAATCTATGAAAAAGTATATTTCGAAGGCTTTCGACGGTCATGTAAATGCAAAAATTAAATCGTTGAGATTTTTTAATTCCCAGCAGACTATCGTTGTTTCGTTCAAAAGTTAGAACCCTTTCACAATAAAGAGAGACTGCTTTTTCGAATGGCATACTAGACTTTTATTGAATTGAAGTTTGAGAATGAGGAAGCCACTTTGTCCGGTAGCGATTCACAGTAAAACGAAACTGTCCATGACAACTTGCAATCATTTTAAGTATAATAATAAGAATATCTTAAAAATCTCTAAATAATATTGTCTTGTCTAATTAAGGTTCTTTTTTTGATTATGGCTAGTGCGCTCTTGAAAAATAGGCTTAATAAAATGTATATCTGTTATTTTTTTTATAGCTTCGAGCTAGGAAACCTGTATATGTCACAGGAACAAAATACATTTATGTCAAGTTGAAAAGTCCTATTAGAACATTGCATACATCTAGAATTGTATTGTTATATAAAGACTGACAAATCAAAGTAAGTTGATACTTAAAAGCAACGTAAATGTTCTTTAATTAAACGTAATTGACAGTTAAACGTAAGAGACAGTCCTGAGGCCAGTGGTACCTTCCAGACAACCCTTCTTTTAAGATGCTATGAAAGTTGTTGGAATATTTATGCAAAAATTTAAAAGAATAGTCCAATAAAATATTGTCTATGTCCGGGTTACAACAATACTTTAATTTTGTATTCAAGTTTACAATTGAGATGATAAAAAAATCTTGAATATCTAAAACAAACAAACCCGCTTCTCGAATAGCTCTCATATTATTATCTCTATTCTGTTGTATAATCAAAAGACGTTATTTATGTAGTTTTGTAAATTTAGCAGGAGCAGAATTTCTCTAAAACACTCATTAATATAGAAATACGTCAAAACTAAACCAATCGTGCAGTCCAAATTGTCATCAATAAAAAACAGACTAAACCAATTTGGTCCACAAAATTCACATTGTAACTTAAAAAGGAAGGTTTTCAACATTTAAGTCAAAGTCGATATTAAAATGGGTTCGTTCCTTCAGGACTCGGGATTGAGGACGACCGTTCCCGATAATTGATTAAGAAATCGAGGTTTTATCGAGGTTTGTTAAAAACATCGCACTCCAATTTATTTTAGCTTCAGTCTTTTTAAATTATTCTCTTTTCACATTTAGTTACGTTAGTAAATAATTTATATGAAGTCAGCGTGATTTTTTTGTGTTATAGCGACATGAATATTATCATTCAATAAATTCTGCCTAAATTATAAAAATTGTCGATTTTGTAATGCAGGGCGTGGAAAAAAATCTAAGTCTATATTTTCTTGGCTTAAGATTTTTAGATAGGCGTTTAGTGGTGTATGAGAATCGATTTTGTGAAATTCCTTACCGTGATAATATTGGCAATGTTCACCTCAATATTGTGTGAAAAAATATCTTCTTTTTTCCTATATCACTACATTGAATAATAAATTAAAAAACGTGGCCGTAAAATCTATTCAGTACTCCTCTTGCATTATTTTGTAGTAGTGGTTATATCATGCAAAAATAAATAGCATTTACATTCATTAATACGTATCGCGATAAGCTACGCTTTAATGGATTGCCTTACCTAGTTACTGGCAAACCCGGCAATGCCCACAGCCTATACTTGCCATTACAATCTAGCGACAAGTTTCGAAATTCACCTAAAATAAAAAGTAGATAATATTCATGGGAAAGATTATATTTTTGAAGAGCCAAATATAAAACGTTTAAAGGTTTATTAATTGAGTTTTTAGTTTAATCATCAGATATCAAACGAGATAATCTTAAAAAAGATAAAAGAGAGCAGAAATGTAATTAAACCACAGAGGGTTAAAAAGCAATATTATGGTTGGTCACCTGATAGGATTTTACCAGTTTAAAAAATATCATAGAAGAAAGGATTGAGGGATTAAGACCCAGGAGAACTTAAATGAGACATATCAAAGAGAAGATACAGGTTATGTTGTATCAGGATCTAAAGGTACTGGTAGAAAAAAGAAGGATTGGCAATTACTCCACTGCCAAGAGTAGGACTCTTAAATAAAGTAGCACCATTATCTTAAAATTCACGGTGACAAGTCTCAAGTTTTAAATAGTTTCTATACCATTATAATAAAATAACTTTTACGGATTTTATCGCGGTTTATTTAGTTTTTTATAAGCCCGACGTTCTCCCGTGACCATGGTTGCTGTAAAGTATCCGAAGGGGCTCATAAAAAACTAAATAAACCGCGATAAAATCCGTAAAAGTTGTTTTATTATAATGAGTGAAATTCGCGTAAACATAAGAAAACAATAGTTTACTATAGTAACAATACCAATTATAGTCATGTGTCACATTAACCGGCGCGATGTTGGCCCGCTTCTGGCCGTGCGGAGCTACCACTGTCTTGCTTGTTTATTTCTTAAAACCGACGCTGTGCCTGAAAGGCGTCCTGCCTTTCAGGCACAGCGTCGGACAGGAAGTGTAATTATCAAGATTTAATATCTTGTTTTACTTGAACTTGTCTTAATTTATGTTCATGGTCGACGTTGACTAGGTGGTACGTCTGCTAGTTTGACTGACATAAAAAATAAAGTTCATGATTACCTATTGTTTCTAAAATGATTCCAACCATTTTCCTATAAATAATTCGCATTATATTTAAGGAATTCCCGGGCTATTTAATATACAGAGGGAATGAAGTCGGTCAAATGACTGGGACAGGAATGTTCCCGAAGGAGATTTTAGGGATACGCAGTGTTTCAAGTGCGAGAGTTTAGTGGGAGAGTTAATTAGAATCGTTTTAGGTTACCTTAAAAGTGATAAAGATGTTTTGGTTTTGTTTGTTGTTTGCAAGATGTTTTTCAGCAACAATATATTATTGTATTCAACGAATTTTTTTAATTTAAGAAATTCAATATTTTTTTATAATTTTAGTTAAGAAAGAATTAATAAAACATCATTTATATATTATGAATACAGTTCGTAAAGTGGTACTCGACCAAATCTGCGACTTGTAGGTATTTTATGCATAACACGACTTAAAACAGTCACTTGGAAAGAAATTTATAATCCAAATGAGAAAAAATATCTGACAACTGTTTCTTTTTCAAATTCCACGCGGGACAAACTGTTGCGGACAAAAAATCAGCTATTGCATCATAAAACATAAGTCGGAACTTGAGCGTGAGAGAGAAAACAGAGGAAAGAGAAAGCATGACGTCACAGTTAATTTTCGGCGTTCTTTTTTGTTTCAATAACTGCTAAGACGTGAAATAGATGCTTTACTTCACAAAATCTTTTAGGCCTATCTCCAGAAGAGGAATATTTTACAAGTCCAAACTATATTTCCAAACCGCGTGACCTCATGCGTTATCCAACTCGGATCAGCATAAATAAAAGCACGCCTCACAAAATCCCTTTGAAGCCCCGGCATCAATCAGGAAATTTGCTGAAAAACATCTGAACTTTATTAAAGGCCCATGAATATAAATTGTTACCTAAATATGAGATCGATTTGGCTTTTATTGAGTCTTATATTTATATAATACTAGCTGTTGCCCGCAGCTTCGCCTGCGTTAACTAAGATTTACAACGGGATCTTAGTACGCAAAATAAGTAACTTTTCTGGTTGATTTTTTGCACCTTGTGTCCGAAAAACCCAAATATCTTACGGAACACTTTTTCTTTTCCAGAATAAAATTTAGCCTATGTTACTCGTGGATAATGTAGCTTTCGAACGGTGAAAGAATTTTTGAAATCGCTCTAGTACTTTTTGAGCCTATTCATTACAACCAAACAAAGAAACAAACAAAGTTTTCCTCTTTATAATATTAGTGTAGATGTAGATGTAGATATACTTGCTATAGGAGCAGGCCAGTATGCTTTGATCGCTTCGACTTGGGTACCTAGGGGTTACCTTGGGGACTTAATCATTCGCCGTTTTTAATCTCATGTATATGTAGTAGTTTATCATCATCATTACCATCATTATCAACCTTTATCCATCCACTGATGAACTTGGGCCTCCTTCAATGAACGTCAAGACGACAGAACCCTTCCCACTCGTATCAAACACGGACAAGAAGCTACACCGTCGTCATAATATCATGTCCGTCAGTCAATCTATTATACCGATTTTGATGCGTTAATTTAAAAGCAGATATTCTAAGCGTTGTTCTTAAATATTTTACTGAAATTGACGCTTTGTTTTAAGATTTTTAACTCTTTGTGATATTTATTTAATATGTATAGTTTATATTGCTTTTAATATTTATAGTCTTATAAGTTTTAATATTGTAGTTTCATAAAAATCCGAAGAGAAGCTTTCATGAAATAGTGTAACAAGCAAACATCCTTACAAACATTCAGCGTATAATATGCCGGAAATCATAAAAATAAGCATCTCATCTTTTTTATCTTAACATTTTAATAAATAAAGTTAGAATAATATGGTTTTCAGGATTCAGTGAAGGAAAACGTGGCAAAAAAACCTGCATGCCTGATGAGATTAAAAGTCTTTAGAGGTGTGTGAAGTTAACCCACCCGCATTGGGCCAGCGCAACGGTGAACTATGCCCGATACTAGTGATTTTGAAGAGGACAAAATCAGCAGTGGGACATAATATATGCGTTGCTTCTTTACTATTTACTTTACTTTTTAGGATTCAGTTGTTCAAAATCACACCCGTTTATATTTGTATGTCTATTCTCAAAGTTTATAGATTAGCTTAGTGAGACACAACATACCAGAACTTAGCAAAATATCTAGAAACCCTAATTTTGTAATTAAATATTATTACATGAAAATACACATTTTTTCCGAAACTTCAGCGTAATAACACATCCATACGCTTGGTTAGTTTTTAATCTAATAAAACAAGACTCAACAACATTAAAAGGCAGACAAGACAAGCTATGAAAGCCTAATGAAATGAGCTTTCTGAAATATCCAGGGTTCGAATCCACGCGGTGTCATTGATATTAATGATGCTAACTGCATACGTTTTGATTACGTTTTGATTTTGTCAACACTAAACGAAAACCAATTATCAGAGACAATCAGTTTGAGGGGAAATAATATATTCATGCATCGATTTTAGCCAGATTAATTGGAACTTTATCATGGCCTGGTGAAATGTTTTGTTATAGGCTAAATGTTATCTTGTTTGTCATTATACATAGATTATTACAATATTTAAACGCATAATAAAATCCGTCTATTTGTAAATGGACAAAATAGCCACCCAATAAATACCATGTTTAAGAATTCTTCAAAAGCTAAACTTTTCTATGAAGGCCTAGAATACGGATCTCCCGCTATTTGAGTCCAACTTAGATTCCACTGTGCAAGAGTGGGAATCACAATAATTCAATAATTAACACATGTGCATGACAGAGAAAGGCTAATCACCATCAGACATCATAATCAGCCTTTATCCGTCCATGCTAAATATAGGCCTCCCTCATCAATGAACGCCAAGACGACTGATCCCTTGCCACTTGCATCTAACAGGAACCGACCACGGACGGAAGATACTTTTCCTAAGAAAAGATTTCATCATCATCATCATCATCATCATCATCATCATCATCATCATCAGCCCTTATCCGTCCACTGCTGAACATAGGCCTCCCTCAATGAACGCCAACGACCAATCCCTTAAGGAAAGCTTGCAATGTTCTTATTGAATCTCTTATGATGAATATTATAAAAAGGAAAACTTTGTATAATGAATAGGCTCAAAAAGTACTGGACCCATTTCAAAAATTCTTTCACCGTTTGAAAGCTTCACTATCCACGAGTAACATAGGCTAAATTATATTCTGAAAAAAAAATAGGGTTCCGTAAGATATTTGGGTTTTTCGGACACAAGGTGTAAAAAATCATCTAGAAAAGTTACTTATTTTGTGTAGGTACTAAGATCCCGTTGTAAATCTTAGTTAACGCAGTCGAAGCTGCGGGCAACAGCTAGTATTAAATAAAATCAATCACGCAAGGAGAAAGCCGCCGTGGTTTACGATGGATAGCTCCATACAAACCATTGGTCATTCATCCTGAGCCCTCCATTATTAGGCTTTTATTTAGTAAAAGGGAACCTAATGAGGGATTACTTAGCGTACGATTAACAGCACTTTACGAACTCAAAGGTACGCTATTCCTGAATAGGATACTTAAATACCAGCCTATTGAATGCGCCAAGCGATTTCGCCGAGTAAAAACTTTTCATTCAAACTCGCAAAAGTTTCGGTATTAATAAGCGAAAATATCTTAAACGAGGTATAAAGTTAGCTAAATATAAGTTATAAGTTATATTATTTGGCTAGTTTTTACCATTAGTTGGTTTCCGATGTGGTTATAAAAGTAAAAGTTAAGTATCAACCCTTTATGTCCCACTGCTGGGCACGGGTCACCTCCTCGAAATCAGGCGAGAAAGGGTAATGGATCAATAGTTCGCCGCGCTGGCTCAGTGCGGGTTGGTGAACTTCACATACCTTCACGATGTTTTCCTTCACCGGTGAGCGAGCGATGGTCTTGTGTTTGGGGTGCACTTAGAAATTAGAAAAACCCATTTCAAGGCACACACGGGTGGGTCAAGATCGAACCCGAACCTCTCGAATAAGAGAGGTCCGGGTTTAAGATTCTAATGAGTGAACTTGGTTTAAATATGATGTAAGAGCGAACGAATTCATCAATCTGTCCATTTATATGGACTGGATATTGTTCGGCCCACATCAATGAATATCACGACCGTATCCAATTAGGGTCGGCACGGAGATCGTTATCAAGCTGTCGGGTGAGCAACTGTTCGTCTTCTCGAAATTGACCATTAGTTTGTCGGTGTGTGTTGAGCAATTGCTATTTGAATATACTTATTGTTCGGATTCGAACTAAATAGCTAGATTCAATATACAAACAAATAGGCCTCCGTCAATGAACGCAAAGATGAGCCATGCCAGTCGCATGATACATGCTAAAATTGAAGACAAGACCATTCCACTGAAATAAACAGATAAAACAGTCAGTGGTTCTATTTTTTTGAATATTCTGTAAAAAATACGATCATCATCATCATCATCAGCCTTTATCCGTCGATTGCTGAACATAGGCTTCCCTCAATTTTAAATTAAGTTGTCCTAAAAATTGATCCATTTTGAGTGCCTTACGTTTATAGCATGTTGTGTGCAAACCTAACTAACTTCAAAGTCAAAGTCTACGTTTCCTTCATCATCATCAGCATCAACAGCCCTTTTCCATTCACTGATAGAAGTATCTCTTAGTGAAACCCAAATGGCCTTTCCCATTCACATGTAGGAGCTACTCTATAATCAACATTCAAATCTAGTTCAAGATCCACCGACCAGTTTTCCGCCTTCAAATATTAATTTATTGAACCAACGTGATGTGTGCATTTAGTTAATATTTAATTTAAATCCTATAATTAAATAGCGACGTGCAGCGTTTGAAATTAAATTACACAATACAAGCTACGATTGCTAGGAAATACATGTTATTTGCTCTGAGAAATAATATTTATATCACTGCTACCTGGTACTCCGCTTACGATGGCTGTGGATTTATATAATTATTCACAAGCAGAATAAATTTAGTCTTCAAATTAAATCCAACTGGAAAAATATTTAGTGTTATTCTAGAAAATAAATGTTTGATAAATTTAATTAATTCTTACTATTATTATAAATCACCCTCCTCGCCTGATTTCGAGGAGGAGACCCGTGCCCAGCAGTGGGACATAAGAGTCAATACTTTTACTTTATTTATATTATAAATGTGATAATAGGTATGTTTGTTACGCTCTCACACAAAATCTACTCAACCGATCACCATGAAACTTTGTACATTGATACATTTTTTTTCTTAATGCGGGCGAAGTCGCGAGCAGCTGCTAGTAGCAATATAAAGTACATCTTGGATAATACACTCTAATCTTACTTTATATTTTTAGCGTGTTTAGGCTACAAAGCATTCTAAAGATGAAGAAGAATGGTGGCAGGCTGATTTAGAATGATTGTTTTGTTGAAATAGCTTTTGAATATTATGAAAAAATGCTATACGCAAGGATATTACTGGCATTGAGACTTAGGGCAGGTTGCATAGACCGATTTTAACAAGTATGTAATCGTCAAAGATGGCGGTAACGAATTTCATTGAGCAAAGGGCGTTGCTTTTAAGAGACGTAAAATTTAGCGACGTCTCTTACATTAACCGGCCCTATTATCATAAACTCCTATCATAGTCAGATGTGTGAAGAAGTCCACGGTGAACTTGTTTATGGGTGACGCTAACCACTCACTCTTAGACGGTTCATCTACTTATTTACTTATCCTACTAACTTAAAAAGGCATTAAAGTGCGAGTTTATGTATCTTGTCTTAAGACTCGTATAGGGACGAGAGCAAAAGTGCCTCAAAAATAGCCTTTAGTGCATCTCTCACACCATCTTCATCATCATAATCAGTGTTTATCAGTCCACTGCTGTACTGTACTTCACCTGAGTGATAAAGCTCACTTTACGCTCACTTTGAAAGCGAACTTTATTTATATAGACAGAGAGTCGAGTTTTAAAGAATACAAATTTATCGAATTCGTCATATCATCGCGGATTTCGCTTTCGTAATTCGAAAACGACCTTACAGAATAGTCCTACTGAACATAGGCCTCTCAATGAACGCTTAGGTGACCGATCCTTGCCACTCACATCCAACACGGACCGGCCACTGCGCGGAAATTGTCTTCCAATATTATAATGTAGTGTGTGTAGCTGTTGCCCGCGGCTTGACCCGTATTAGGAAAAAAACACTTTTTTTAATGTAACCTATGTTTCTTACCTAGAATAGGTGTACAAAGTTTTATGATTATCGGTTGAGTATTTTCGCATAAAGGCGTAACAAACATCCCTACTTTCACACTTACAATATTAGTAAGGATTTAAATAGTATTTTAAATATAACTTTTAGAAAAATTCAATAGTACCCGATATTCACAGCATCAACAAAAGTATTGTATTTGTTCGAAATCCTAAACTTGCCAGTTTTCTATTGAACGGGTGTTGTGCTGAACTAAATCCGACCCGTACTGACACACACTAAGAACTTTTCATGTTCAAACTATACTAAAATCAATTTTACTTCCATGAATATTGAAGAAAAATATTTGAGTCGAAAAATCGAGTTTCCTTTTATATATCCTGTTACATTTCTACCACTGTTTTCTGTATGTTAAGTAATTGTGTATTATGTATTTCGTTTGTCCTACTATCCTACTAATATTATAAACGCGAAAGTTTGTAAGTATGGATGTTTGTTATTCTTTCACGTAAAATATACTGAATGGATTTTAATGAAACTTTACAATAATATAGCTTATGCATCAGATTAACATAGGCTGTAATTTATCCCCGTATTCCACGGGAGCGGGAAGGATGCGGGTAAAAACGCGGGGCGCCGCTAGTTTTGTTATATTTTTGAGATCATAAATTGATTTGATATGATTGAACGGGTATAACTGAAGTTGTCATTAAAGCTGCTAAGCTGAAATGTGATCGGGTCATGTCACTCCTACTGCTGGGCAAACATCACCAGATTTTGGGTGCCAGAAGATGGACGACGTCGCCGAGGTCAGCTCCGAAGAAAATGGCGTGGCGATCTAAGCTCATACCAAGATGATTGGTCTGTGGTGCCGGAAGACCTCTATCTGTAGAAGAGCTTGGATTAGGCCCGCAAGTGGGACAGCATAGGCTGGTAAAAAAATATATAAGCCATCTAGCAGATAACGGTTAACAACGCTTTATTGTTTTCGAAGCAACCATCTTTCTGTCAGATAACTGCGCGGCATAACCCCTCTAAATTTCACCCGCCAAATTTCGATAAATTAAATAATATTTTATTGAATTATATCTAATATTTACAATGCTTTAAGAAAAACATTTATGTGAGATTTTTATTCAACATTTTGCTTTTTTTTCACCTCTTCAATAAGCTCGTTATTTCGACATTTCCTACGAACTATTTCATAGAACTGCCTGAAGACGAAGGCAAAACTGTCGATTTAAATATTTTAATTTTATGATCATAATATGAAATACAAATAATGAAAACGCCTAAAGGCGGTACGGATTCTATAAATAAAGGAAACCTTTTAATATCACGTTCAATATAACTACCAATGTAAACATGACTATTCCAAACTCATCGCCCTGATAACTTGTTTACTTACGCCATAAAGGAAACCATTTCTTAAGTAAATGTTCCCTAAATACAATCGAACTGTTTATATTGAAAGGGAAAATGCAAAAATAGTAAAGTATTACGTTACCTGAATCACTTTTGGGATGTAAATAAGATTTTTTATTATTTTTGTAGTTAAAAAAATTAATTAATAAAAAAGTTAAAATAATCAAATCAAGGAAGCACCGGTGAAGGAGAACATCGTGTGGAAACCTGCATGCCTGATGAGATTAAAAGTCTTTGAATGTGTGTGAAGTTCACCAACCCGCATTGGGCCAGTGCATCGGTGAACTATGGCACACTATCCTCCTGGCCTGATTTCGAAGAGGAGACCCGTGCCCAGCAGTGGGACATATACTATAGACTATAATATCTAGAATAAATTAATGTGTTTTTGTTAGTTTTATGGTTTTTATAATGTATCAAAATATAGATAAATTGAGTCTAGTGTACCTATATATAACCTATTTTGTAAGATGTAAAAAGTATATGGTCTATTAATGTCAATGGTGTGTTGTCAATAAAATAAAAATCTTTAGTTTTTACCTGACTGTTACAGATGGAGACACTATGTATGTATATGGTTATTTTTTGAAGTCGGGTTTTTGTTGTTGCCATTATTGTTTTGGTTATTTCTTGGGGACTTGTCACTTACTCTCAGATTTACTTATCTCAACTGATGTAATAAACGAAACCACTTTCAAAACTATCCTTACTAATTTCACTTGGAACTGACATAAATTAAAGTCATAATGTTGACCATTAGTAGGTCATTAATATTTCTTTATGTTCCGGACGTCATGAATAACAAGTACAAACTCTACATAGGTCTCAAAATTTAATTCCCCAAAATGTATGAAATAACTTGTAAATGTTATAATTACGCAGAGAAGCAGCAACTTTTATTTCCAATTTTTCCTTGTCTTCTCGAGTCACTGGTCTTTAATTTTCCGCTCGAGCCCGTAACAAAACTCGGGGTAACTAGTTTTTCTGAATAATGTATTTAATTTTAAAAATAAATTAACTTTGTACAACCTACTATCCGCAAGTTACCGTCGTGGAAGTTTCTCGAACAAACATCATTCATTTAACAGCATCCTTATTCTATCTCTTTCTTTCTCTCTCTCTCTAATCTATCTAGACTTTTCCGAACTATATTTGGGTCCAACTATATCCAGTCTAGTCAGGTGTAGTTGAAACCAGTATTTTAAATGACCTAACTGAACTCCTACTTGATTGTGGGGTAATACAGTACTCTGTGGTAAGACTGATTGTCACAGTTTTGATTTTCTGATGGTGTTAGATCTTGACATTCGTTACGGGTCATTAGAAAAGCCGGCAGCCGGTACCAACGGCTTAACAAGCTTACCATGGCACGGAAGTCTCTGTATGAAAAGGTGGTCACCCATCTATGGGCCAACCCCGGCAAGCGTAGCTTCACCTGATGGATCAACCCGTGCGGCTGTTATTGCTTAACCACTTACCCTTAGGAGATATAATCATTATCTACATCAAGTTTGTGTATAAAATAACTTAGATTGATTTTTTTGAGTAATGTTTTTGTCAGAGCAGTGCCGCACTCCTGACATGCTGACATGAACCAATGTCCTTCTTGTTTCTTCCTCAATTGCTCTTCTTTCCAAAAACATCAAAGCTGTTTCACAAAAAAAAAAACAAGCAAGATAGTAGTAGTACAGCGCCACGGACAGACAGACGCACACAGAGCGATCAAATTTATAACACTCTTCGTATTATGACGTGGGTTGAAAATAAAGAGAGTTTAAACTTCTTTATTTTATACAGTTCTATACCAGTATTTAGGGTTGCCAGGTCGCCAAACCTAATAGCCGGGCATTTGGGTAGAAAGACCGGACACCCTACATTATTGAGGATTTTGTATCAGTATTTATAGGTGCGACAAAGAAATAAATTGATGTAAACTCAACCTTATGAGTATCAGACAATTTGTTAAATTATAGTGAACTAATAGATAAAGTCGAATGCAAAGACAGTATTAGCTTAAGACTAATTTGACATCGCTCATTTGCAAAATGTAAAAAGTCTAACAAAAGCCAGACACTGTATAATTTGGCCGGACACGCAATCAAAGAGCCTACCTATGTCTGGCTTTATCCGGACACCTGGCAACCCTACCAGTATTTAAAATTACACTTCCTGCTCTGCCCGCATAAAAACTTTTCATCAAACAGGAAATGTGGCGACTTCCACGAAAATATATCGTATTTCACTTGAACAGTAACGTGATAATGTTTCTAAGTTGTGTACGAAATAGCAAGAAATAAATATTACCTCCATTGGTGTCGCCAGTAAATCTTTTATACCGTAACATAATATCGCCAGGGAACAAAAAAAAAGTCTATAATATATTCTGTTATGGATGTGTTTCGAACGTGTATTATAAAATAAAAATCTAAAATATATTACGAGTATGTATTAATGTAAAACTATTGAATATGATAATAGTAGATAATAGTAGTAGAAGTAAAATATAATGATGATATTGTATTTCCGTGGTCTGGTATCCCTAACATAGGTTCTTCGGAAACTTACCATGGGACCAGATTGACGTCGTTGTCACGTCCATAGATAATATTATAATTTTAATAATAATATCTATGTACGCTTTTACACCACGTCGATCTGGTCCCGTGGTAATTACTCGAAGAGACTTGTGTTACGGGTACCAGACAACGGAAATACATATATTTAATACTTTTTTTTATAAATACTTATATTTAAGATTTTTGTTATATAATACACATATTTAATACACATCCACGACCCAGGAACACAAAACTTTTTTGTTCCCTGGCGGGATTCGTACCCGCAGCCTCCGGCTTGAGCGCCAGCGCGCTAACCCAGTGGTTACACAGAGGTCCTCGTATTATTATCGTATTATTATTAATATATAAAATAGTACATACAGACATGGCGAGGCTTTTTTGGTTAGATTTTACAAGCCAGTATTTATGTCCATACCGTTGAACGCTTTTAAGAGTATAATTCAGTCTTATCTTCATACCGAAGTTGGATAAATTTCAACAAACAAAAACAATATAACTTTATTAAATTTCCAATTTAAATTTTACTAAAATCCATTTAATACAAGTAAACGAAAGGAGGGTAGGACATTTTAATGAATTTCAGTATTAAATGTTTGCCTTTGAAACCCTTTCCAAACCACAGTTTGTAAGACTTCAGCCGGTAGATATTTTGTTTCGAATTTAATTTAATCAGTGGCCCTAAATATATTGATTAGGATATTCTGGAAATAAGCAAGAAATTAAATCGGAACGTAGACCTTATGTTTCATTATATACATACGTCAAACAAAAGTTTTAGTAAAGTTAGACGATAAGATATAATATATTTTTGGAATACCTAAAAATTTTTATTGCTATAATTTTGGTCAGGTTGAAGAAATTCAATGCATATAATATTTAATAATACGAGTAAATACTAGTTACATATTATTATATTAGAATCGAATTTAAATAAAATTTGTTGAGGAGATATATTTTATATACCAAGTTAGAAAATATTATATAGTATAAAGGTATTTAAAATTTGACGGTGACTTAGACTTTTAATTTCGTTTATTGCGATTCGCGGACAAAGTGAAGTGAAATTTATAAAGCTTTAAATACTAAATGCTTAATCTTGAGTTATTCGTCAAGTAGAAGGGCTTAGGGCCTATATTTAAAATAGTCATTTACTTTAAACATCAATATTTATTTACTGGTGCTTGCGCTGTTCCACGCTCCTGTCTGCTTGGGCTCTACCATTCTGCTTGTTTCTCCAGTGAAATAGCATTAATGTTTTTGAGAAAGAAGAAGAACACACAGAGTTATTACTGCCACAGATAATTATTTTCTATGCTGATCAGTAGTCCATACAATATGTTAATTATTAACATATTATTATCTTAGAACACATGACTGAGTTGCCTGAGTTACTTCCAGGTAAACTTACTACTGTTGGTCGGCCATTAACCAGGTAGGTAGACGATCTCCGTGCAGTAGTCGGTCCGTGTTGGATGCGAGGATCAGTCGTCTTGGTGTTCATTGGGGAGGTGTATGTTCAGCTCATCGGAGGGGACTTGTCTATGCCGAGTGTCATCACCGCGATGCTCGATAATGACAAGTCCTGGACGGCAATGGCCTCCTTCTACGAGACAATGATTTACTAGAAGAAGGCCGACGAACGGGTGAGAGAGGAGGCCGCTGACGTGGCCTCCCCCCGTAGACCACTAAAGAGGGTGCGTCGGAAGTGCTACTTAATGCGCTTCCAGTAACACCCCTGTGCTCGTGTCGGGCTCAGGATGGGTTCCCCGGCCCCGCTAGACACGACCTCGTGGGGACTTCTTAATAACGGTCGGGCAGTATATCTGAAGAATCTGGTGTTGCCGGGGCCAGTCTGTCGCTGAGGTGATCCTGTTGCCTACGGATCAGAGACCCTCACAAAGCGGCTGAAGGCGCTCGCAGTCGTTTTAGTGGGGTAGTGCACCCTAATGCGATTCCCTACACACGTCAGTGTGCCCGAGGCCGAACCCCTGATATGGTGCGAAAGCATTTCAAATGCGACATTGAAAAAAATCGTATGTTCAGCAGTGGACGGATAAAGAATGATGATGATGCTGAATCTTGCTTATCCATATAGGCGACGCTACCCACTTTCCACCGTAGCACACAGATGACATGATAATGATGATGATGATAATGATGAACAAGACAGATATTCACAATCTGTCTAATGATAAAGTAAATAAAATGACTATAAGTTACGGAAGATGCAAATTCCACAGCACAAACGTTTCCACAATGGTAATTTATACTGAATGTTACTAACTAGTTCCCAAGCTCCAGTGGTAAGTTATTTGTGACCAAAGTTGCTCCATCGCCAATAACGTTAATTGAGATTTAACTATTCCCCTTTCATGTTGGATTTCATTTTTTATCATATGAACTGTGCACTGTGGAACGCAATGGTCAAATGTAATTATGTGTGCCGTTTTGAGCTGTGTGCGGTTATGTAGCGTTGTATACTTTTGTGTAGCATTATGCACAGCTGTGTGGTGAAATAAGTCGCACAGAAACACTTTAAAATGCTACGTACTGGTGTGTAGCACTGTGTACAGCTAGTAGTGAAGTAAATTGCACTGATCTGCCATGCAAGGTACTGGTGTGTAGCAGAAATTATATAAACTATTTTTGTAGACCTATTTCAGATCCACAATCCCAATATAATGTATTATTTGGTTATATCACAAAGGATTTAGGCAGCGTTTTCGTTGAAAACTCCCAGGCGGCCTATTTTTTCCGACACGTCCAACAATTATTGTTATATTATCTTAGCCAATGTACATAAAAACTTAATAAATTTAACAAACAAATTAAAAAACTTAATATATTATATTTATTAAGTTATTTATATATATTATTCAAGTAATAGTTAGTTAGTAGTAGTAGTAATTTTATATATATATACATAAACCTTTGTCTTTAATTGTTCTATCTATTAAAAAAACCGCATCAAAATCCGTTACGTAGTTTTAAAGATTTAAGCGTTCAAAGGGATATAGGGACACAGAAAGCGACTTTGTTTTATACTACGTAGTGATAATGTGTTTAGAGGCCCTTTATGGGCCTCTGTTCCGTCGTCTACGAAACTGATCTATTACTAAAAATTGTGGGAGGGGGAAACTATTGTTGCCAACCGTGACAAGATCTAAAGGTGAATATAGCGGACACCCTACGTCTTACATACTTGTAGTAGGTAGTTGAATAAGTTAAAATTGTAGTAGGTAGGTAGTATAAGGCATACAATTGAAAGAAATACGTACAAATTTTGTTAAAATATATCTATAGGATTTGTTATTTATATGTAGAATAATTTTGTACTAGAAATCTATTTCAACTTTATTGAAATATTTTGTTTGACTATTTTCAACACTTGTCCGCGCCGTCCGCGGTGAGCGTGAATATTGCAAAAGGCATTGTATTGATGATTGTATTTTTACTAAAATGCTTTTTTGTCAAACAACTATTCCAGGAATGCTTTGTGAGAGCTAACAATGAAATTAGTATTGGTTTTAAAATTTCAATATCGCCTCGCTAGATGGCATTTTTTCAACATTATCATCATTAACTTATTTCCCAATATTATAAGATATTACAATAGCTTATTGAGCGCCAAAAATGGCCAATTCCGTGCCATCCAAATCCCATCAGACGGTCCTTTTTTTTTTCGATGACGCAGTAGAAAACTCTGGGTAGGCCCGCTGGAGTGTGTGGGGACTCGCATTGGGTGCACTCCCACTAAAACTGCTGCGTGAGCCTTCAGCCGCTATTTAAGGGACCCGGATATGCAATCAACGGGAAAACCTCAGCGACAGACCAGACGATCCGTCTGCCACTAGACTAGCCAACTCATTATTTATCGTCTACGCTGATACATAAGATGTTAAAACACGGTGAGTAAACAACTTTTGAATGTATTTGAGGGGGAGAAGCCAATGAAGTGGGAGATGATTCGCTCTCGGATATCACTGTCACTGTATCTCTACTCAGAAATTAAAGAAAAGTGAAAAGATATCGCGATGGACGATGTTTAGTCCCAATTAAGTTACCAGGATATGGAAAAGTAAAATTAAGTCTAAAATAGTTTTCTTAGCGCAAGTTTCGGTGCAAGTGATTTACCTGCCTTGTCCTTCTCCTCAGAACACGACAGTAGCGAGCTGAATATGGCAATGAAAGTTAAAATACAAGACTGCACGATATAATTTACAATACAACGACGAAAAGGATTGAACCAATAAATAATTCACAAAACAAAATGGTGAAATCAAATGTGCAGACTTCGAAACAGAAAATCCTTTTAGTGTGATTATTTTATGAGTCCATCCGTAACTTACTCGACTACACAACTTTTAAGATGAAGAAAATATTTTAAAAATGTACAAAAATAAAATTAATAAACTAGAGTCATCGCCACTTTAGAAGTCCGATAGACGGCGCTGCGATCTCATAACTTAATGTTGCCAATTTCTATTGTAATGGTTTTCCACCAAGTCTAGTACAATGAAAAATTTAAATAATTATAGGGCCTATGGTCAGTAGTGCATTGATAAAGACTGATGATGATAATAATGACAAAAATAATTATAGCAGCAAAATAAAAATCTCCTTGCCAGGTTTTAGTAAAATAAAACATTTTTTTGTAAATATTTCATTCGTATTTTTTACGTATAACCGATTAGTAGAATTCATCTAAAACAAGCTTCTTCGGGTGTGCTCGGCTTTTGCCAGGAGTGACGATTTTCTCAGAAGTAATTGCTGCCATTGTTACTTCCTTTGTTATTCGACCTTTTTTACAGAAAAATATCATTCATCTGAACAAGGTTTTAATTCTTTTACCTTGTATTTATATTCATATAAAATATCATAAGATAATTGTAGGTATAGAGGTAATGATAATATTTTAACCATAAATTAGGCAAAAATGAGTGACTCTGGCATCTCTAAAATTTACCTGTCATGGCTGTGACATTTATAAACATATTATTTAACGGGGTTAATTTTTGTTTATTTTTACTTTCTAATTCACAAAATTATTTCACTTTAACGATCATTATACGGCCTTAAATTTTTACACCTTACTTTATATTATATGCTCCATATTTCACGTAAAACAATTTAAAATATCACAACTTCTTACTCCAGACAGATGTCAAGATGTCAATGTTGTCAAATTTAGTTCAGGCATTAGTCGCAGGACTTTAAAAGTGGCGAGGACTATATTCGAAATTCGCAGGGAAGTCGACAAAAATATGTCAATTAAAACACATTTGTTATTTTATTTTTAGACACGTGGTTAGCATAATTGTTTTCAAGTATGTAATATTAATAACTAATCCTCGAAATCAGGCAAGGATGGTAGTGGGCTATAATTCACCCATACGCTAGCCCAATGCGTGTTGGTGAACTTTACATGCTTTAAAAGACTTTAATTTCATCAGGCATGCAGCTTTCCTTTTCACATTTCCTTCATTGGTGAGCGAGCAAGCGGTGGTCTCGTGTTTTAGGGTGCACTTAATAATGTAGAAAAATATTTCAAATAATAAACATCAGAAGTGAAAATGCGTTTTAAATATAAACATTTATTATATTATCCATAAAATAACAATATTAAGGTTCACAGGTACATATTTTAAGATACATTCTTACTCACTCTGCCCATACATTTACTCACATGAACTACTGCAATATTATTACACTTTACACATTAAAATAAACAATGGCTTACGTGACCTTACAATACGATTCGGGCAGAGCTTCGTCCTCCTCAAACTCACAGACGCGAATGACTCCTCTAACAATTATACCCCGCTATTTAAAGGCAAACTTAATGACCTTCATAACGCTCGGCCGTCCTACCCACACTTTGACAACGACTACGTCACGCCACACGCAGGTAAACTGGAACCTATTCCCCGTTTCAGACTTATAGCCGCCAGATGGCGCTACGGTTGCTAACACACGGGAGTTAGGATCGAACCCGGAACCTCTCGCATAAGAGACCGAATCCATACCCACTAGACCATCGCAGATCGCTCTGTAAGCAGTTTTTTTCGCTCTGTAAGTTTGTATAACATTATGTCAACACAGTAATTACAATAGGTAAGTACATAATATTTTACTTTATGCTATGTTCGGTTATGAATGAGACAAAAACGATTTAAATATAATATCGAGTAAACCGAAATGGAATATTAGATTCTTCTATTACCTGCATCCAAATACTTTCATTTTATTATCCTAACATTTTATAGCATTTTTATTCGATTTTTATTTCACTTTAAAGTTCAATTTTCTTTCATATTTGGATATAAGACGAATTTAATTTTGAAATTTTGCTTGACTTGCTTTAATACTGTTTTATTAGTTCCTTAAGTTTTATTTCAGCTCGAGAATCAGCATGAAGGAGGAAATGGGAGATTTTATCAAAGGTAAAATACAAAATTATAGTTTTTTTTTTACCTGCAAGCACCTATGCGTTGCGTTTTGTGCTGTTTGTAAATTTCCGTAAAGAACCGGTAAAAGGCGTGCCATGCGGCACCGTGATGATTACATGATTATGCTATGATGATGATTACATGATTATGCTATGATGATGATTACATGATTATGCTATCATGTAATCATCATCAAAAAGCTCTTGATTGTTTATGGGCGTTGGTAGTTTCCATAAGGCTTGCTTGTTTGGCCTTGTACTCTTGAGTTCTCTTCTGAGTTGTGGATTAACAAAATGCTATTATATGCTGTATTTTATTACTAACTATTATACTATTATATTTATTACTTACTACTAGTAATACGTCCGCAACTCGCAACATTATTTCGTGCACTGTCTAAAAGTTATAACTAAATGGAAATTCAGGTGCGTGAAATATATAAGTTTGATGATAATGCGCTTTGTGTGGTTGCATCGTATAGGCCTTATGATATAAGACTACTTTTGATTATTTTGTATCATTTTCACGTTTTTTGAATTTAGAACTATTTTCAATGGTCAATGACGAAGGGCGTCGCTTACGCTGGTAGAATGATTTACAGTCACTCCTTCGCTTATACGAGAAAACAGCATTAACCAGTAAAGCTCATCAGGTAACATTTGTATTGTATGTGTTTAAGCTTGGTATCGAATTGTGTATTATCATGAATTAACAATAGTGAAATTCCATGTTGTGGTGAGGCATCGAATCTTATAAGGCGATTTCGCACACCGCTAATCTTTGTTTAAGGCAATAGGCAATATCATGAATCATAGTTCAAATTTTATCCTACTAGTCCTAATAATATTACAAACGCGAAAGTTTGTAAGTAATACTTACAAACTTTCGCGTTTGTAACTCTTTTACGTAAAAACTACTGAATAATAATAATAATATCTATGGACGCTTTTACACAACGCCAATCTTGTCCCGTGCTAAGTTTCCGAAGAACTTGTGTTACGGATACCAGACAACGAAAATACATATATTTAAGATTATTATTATATAATACACAAATTTTATACACATCCATGACCCAGGAACACGTTGTGTTCCCTGGCGAGATTTGAACCCGCTACCTCCGGCTTGAGCGCCAACGCGCTAAGCACTGAGCCACAGAGGTCGTCTTAGTGGATTTTATGAAACTGTGCAATATAGCTCTTTTATCAGAATAGCACAGGATATAATTTTTCTCCGTACTCCTACGGGAACGGTAGGTACGCGGTCGAAACCGCGGGACGCTGCTAGTACATATATAAATCCTGATTTTTTCGGTAAAGTAAGAGCACAAGCAGCTCATGTTAGAATATTATCATCGTCAGGATGGAGCCTAAGCGCAGACAATCATGATGTCACAGGAGCTGCTTCGTCTGGACTTCGCCGACTAACGCTGAGGTATATCATATCAAATCAAATAATATTTATTTCGTAGACAAATTACAAAATTACAAATTACATAATCATCATCAAGAGTGCACGACTAGAGAGAGAGAGAGAGAGAGAGAGAAATTACATAGCACTTGATATTATATTATTATGTCAATAATTTTTTATAAGGTGGTCAGGGGGGGTCAGGATCTACCTGAAGATTTTTACTTTTTTCCCCTTTGTTCTTCTGCCCTGCGGCATCAAAAAAGTTAATGTTGTAGGTTAAATTGTTAGATAGTATTATTCAAATAATTTAACTTTTAACTGACTGTTGCCTTTCCTTTGATCTTTCCCAGAGTCATCTTTTTTGATATAAAAAAAAACTTATTTATTTTATAAGAATACTAATTCTAGTGCATGTCAGTTCTAGATTTTAGCTTGGTACCCGTAATGCCCGCTCTGCGTTCCTGCTTACGAAGGCGGTTTACCGCTAACTGGATAGGATGTGTGTACAGTGATCGCCTCAAGTTCTAGGAGAGCGACAGGAGTCGTCTCAATCGACTAGGTTCATGTATATTGTTACTCGTTGCTAATGAATTTCCTTACATTGCTAATATTTTTAGTCTGCCTTAGTTTCTAGATGATTTACATAATTGGTATTTACATTTTTTCAAGTTTTATAAATGTTATTAAATTTATACATTTTTCCTGTTTCGTTATTGATTAAACTTAGTTGACTTACAAAATATTATCTATAATCTTATACCTTTAAACGAGCAATTCTTGTATATATATATATAGAATCGGGATCTCGGAAACGGCTCCAACGATTTTCATGAAATTTTGTATACATGACGTGTTAAAAACGGCGATAAATCGATCTAGCTAGGATACATTTTTAGAAAACTTTTTTTTATCCGTGTTTTGAGGCATCGATATAATATGATTAGAATACGAACGTTAATTTCGCTATCAAGTAATATGTCATGGTAGCTTAGTGGTGAAATTAGGCAGTTAAGTTAGAACGAGTCTGGTTCGAATCTCCATCCGAATTTTTTTTTCCTTTTTTTAAGATCATTTTTTTTGGAAGAAAAATTTTATAGTATTTTATCACTTAGAGTACCGAGCAAATGCTCGGTCAACCAGGTACTTATCAAATTAAAAAAGAGGTAAAGTTTGTGAAGTTGCAGTTAGTAATCTCTGCACTAACTGCACCGAATTCGGAAGTACTTTTACCTAGTTATAGTACATAATATATAAGGCTACGTTTTTATATGATACTATCTGCTGCCCCGACAGACTTCATTCTGCCAAAAGCACTAATAAATAAATAATATACTTAAATAAATAAAAAAAATGTTTAAAAATAATACAAATAAAATTAGGGGTCTACCCTCAACATTTAGGTGGATGAAAAATAAATGTTGGCCGATTCTCAGACCTTGTTAATATGCATATAAAATTTTACAAAAACCCGTCGAGCCGTTTCGGAGTAGTATGGTAACTAACACCGAGACACGATAATTTTATATATTTGAAGATAACATGTAACATAAGAAAAAAAATGGAGTGATAAACTTCACACAACCGGCAGAATTTCTCACGATGTTCTCTTTACCGATTCAAAATTAAGTTGATGCCTTAACCCAATAAATACATTTTCATTAAGTACGCATTATTTAGTGAATGCAGGTCAGTCAATGATGTGCAGCTGACGCTTGCGGCCGCAGGACAAGAGATTGGCACCGTGGTACACGGTCTGTGCCAAAACCGATACCAAAATATAGGAAAGATTCATTATCAACATTTATATGTAGATGGGACAGGTATCGTGAGTTCTTGCTTGATTCTCTTGTGAAGTAGATCTTCTAAGTTATCGGGACAGACAATGCATGAGACACTTTTTTTTTGATGTCGCAGTGGAAATCCCTTTTGGAAAGTACCAGGGCCTCGGCCTCGGCCTTTAGCCAATTTTTGAGGGACCCGGATCCACAGGCAACAGGAACCATCAGCGACATGAGACTCTTATAGACTAAAAGTATCAACCCTTATATGTCCCACAGCTGGGCACGAGTATCCTCCTCGAAATCAAGCGAGGAGGGTAATGGGCTAATAGTTCACCGCGCTGGCTCAGTGCGGGTTGGTGAACTTCACATACCTTCTCTCATCTCATCCTCCTCATCAGGCATGCAGGTTTCCTCACGATGTTTTCCTTCACCGCTGAGCAAACGATGGTCTCGTGTGCACTTTAGAAATTTAGAAAAACTCATTCCAAATAAAATATTGATATAATAATAGCACTAGGTAATAAATTTATAATAATATTAATCCTCTTTAAAAGCTATATCGTACTTTTTTCTTATGTTTACGCAAATGTAACTCATTATTATAAAACAACTTTTAGGGATTTTATTGAGGTGTGCATAGATTATGTGCGTATAATATTGATGATGGTAATGATGAAGATGATAAATTAGTCATCAGCTAGTAATTACACTGGATCTATACAAAGACAGAATATCAAAGCGAGTTATTGAGTCGAGTCTTGTTATTTCACACGCGCTTGCCACGCATAATGAGCATTCGTGAATGAAATTCAATTATCGACATTGGATATTGCAGACGGACGGACTAATTCACCTTTGTCGACGTATCACGTGATACTCACTTATCAGTGATAAGCAGTGTTATTAACAAATCATTATGAATCAATTTTGTGTGTATCAGGATGATCTGTGCCTATCAAATCGTTTTATCTTTCTAGTTACTTAATAAAATTTGAGTGACAATATTGCAGTGGGTAAGTACTCGGCCTCTCATACGAGAGGTTCCAGGTATTCGATCCTGACCCCCATGTTCCTTGAAATGGGTTTCTCTAAATTATAAGTGCACCCTAAACACGAGACCATTGCTCGCTCACCGATGAAGGAAAACATGTTATGGAAAGCTGCATGTCTGATGAGATTGGAAGCATTTGAAGGTATGTGAAGCTCACCAATCCGCGTTGGGCCAGTGCATCGGTGAACTATGATAATAGCCCATTACCCTCCTTGCCTGATTGTGGAGAAGACCCGTGCCCAGCAGTGGGACATAATATAAGGGTTAATACTGATAAAATGGATATGGATGGAAAATATTTATGATAAAAATCGACACAAGATGGTCGCTGCTACAAAATGGCGGCTTACAAATTTTTCCAAACATAGCTTTGTACCGTTTGCCGTAGCTCAACGTGCTATGGAGCGTGCTATGCTGGGTGTTTCTTTGGCAGATAGGATTCGAAACGAAGATCTCCGCCAGAGTACTAAAGTTACCGATATCACGCGAAGAATAAGCACGTTGAAATGGCAATGGGATGGTCACGCACTCAGAAGAACGGATGGCCGATGGGCCATTAAGGTTCAACAGTGGAGGCCGCGTTTATGTAGACTAAGTGTTGGTCGGCCATTAACCAGATGGGAAGACGATCTCCGTGCAGTGACAGGTCCGTGTTGGATGCGAGTAGCAAGGGATCGGTCGTCTTGGCATTCATTGAGTGAGGCCTATGTTCAGCAGTAGACGGATAAAGGCTGATGATGATGATAGCTTTGTACCAAATTATCGTAGCTTGTTGTTCTTCAAAATATTCTATGTGATTTTGGAGCCGTATCATCAAAATTTTGTTAAAAGACGTGATTTGCAAACAGTTCCAGTCGCAACTGCGGATAGAGCGAGCAATATGCAGTCGAGTGCTATCAAAACATAACTAGCAGACACGGCCTCTTGCAAAATATTTTCCTCGTTATTCTGCATTTAGGCTCTGTTATATTGAATTTCCAATGTCTGGGTCATGTTTAATATCATCTATGTTAGATTGAAACTTAAGCCAGTTACTGAAAGGAACATATGTCCAGGTTTTAAATAAACAATTCAAAATCAGCACTCAAATTCGAATAGCTTAGAACAGTAATACCCAACCTTTAATTGATTAAGGACTACTCTGGTTTCTGTGTTTATAAGGACGTGAAAGCTAAAATGCAGTAAAACATAAAAAAATACCAACTTTAATATAAACATTTTTAGTAAAGTGAAATGAAAATATTAAATATTATATTTGTCTGTACCCGTAATACAAGTTCTATATATGTAACACAAGTTCTTCGAGAACTTACCACGGGACTAGATTGACGTAGTATAAAAGCATCCATAGATAATATTGTAAAATATTTGAACGATAATTAAGAACTAACTGACAACACTGAAATAATATGTTATATTTAATATTAATGTTATAGGTTGCTTTATGGTTCATAAAATGCCTGGTAACCCTATTTGTGCCAAGATAACCACAAGTTAGTGGCGATTGTTTTTGTTCCTTGGCACCTCCACTCGTGATTTATACATCCGCTTTGAATTTACATCCGATTTAGGTTTTATTTATCACTTTGTAAATTTTTTCTGTTTTTGTTTTCTAAATTCATTTATTATTAAACTTACAACATAGTTTTTTGGGTTATGAATTGTTCCGCAAAACTGTTTACACAGTTTGTCTGCGGGATCAGAATCTTATATTCAAAATATTTTTTAGGTTAATTATTACGACTTATTTTGATTAGATCCATTCGTAAGTCCTCGGGTAAGTATGCTAAGCGTTTCTTTATTGTTCTATCACCAGAGTAGCTTTTAACTCTGGGTACTTCAAATTTATATTAATTATTAATAATTTATCCCTGTACCCCCAAGGGAATGGGAAGTACGCAGGTAAAACCGCGGGGCGCTTTATTTGTTGGTCGCAGGCGCACGTCCGCTCTCGTCCACGGCTCTCGCTGTAGTGACGTGCGCCCCACCCGTACCGTGAGCATGAGATCGTGTTTATAATTATTAAGATAGTTATACACTAACTACAAACATTACAATTATCTTTATATTATCTTTAGTTTTATTAGACTAGTAAGTAGTAAAGTAGTAACATTTGACGTATGTGAAAACAAGCTGCTGTCCGCAGCTTTTTCTGCGTTAAGTTAGATTTACTACTAGATCCTGTTCAATTATATTTCTGATAAGAATGCAATCAGCAGATACAGAATGCAAATAAATACTGTATACTAACGACAAATATTTCTGATTCATCCATAACTATGTATTGATTGGTTTGTTAATTTAAACATTTTAATTACAATTGCATACATGTTTAATGCATCGGACACATGTTTTCGTATTGGTGTGATGGAAATGTGTTTTACATATGCAAATAATTCGCTTGTGGAGTTTGTAAATGGAATTATGTAAACTAACTATTCCCCGCGGCCTTGCTCTCAATCCACGTTGAAAAATATAAATAAGCACTTTGAAAAGAATCGCGGTTGCTTACGATATTTGTATTAGTTTTCTTATTTGTATATTCGGGATAAAACTATCCGTAACTACTGCTATGCTAATACTATATAGGTACTATGCGTAACCTCCTTAAATCTTAGTAATAGGTAGTTTAAAAGTTATATGACCTTTAAGAAGGACATCATCATTATCAGTCACTGCTGAACAGAGGCCTCCCTAAACGAACGACAAGGCGGCCGATCCCGACACTCCTATCCAACATGGAGTTTGCTGGCGGATGTTCTTTTTTCGAATCATAAGTGCCGAAGAAAAAAAGGCATACATTTAAATTGTTTACTTACTTTTGATCATTTGTCATAATTATTGAACTCCTTCCATTCATTTAAAGAATTAATTGCTAGCGCTAGAAGATATTCTCATTCCATAGATTCATTGTCAGCCTTTATCCGTCCACTGCTGAACATAGGCCACCCTCAATGAACGTCAAGACGAGCGATCTCATAGATTACCTGAAACCTATGATGAGTTTCCACAATACACGTATATATATTTTTTATTAGCAGTTGTCCAACAAAGCGTTGTATTGGACGTCAATTGAACTTTCCACCGATCAAAAAGTCCGATGAAATTATTCGGCAAAACAAACTCAGTGGTTTAATTATATAAATCACTAGCTGTTGCCCGCATAAGGTTCGCCTGCGTTAAGATATACAACGGGATCTTAGTACGCAAAATAAGTAACTTTTCTGGTTGATTTTTTACACCTTGTGTCCGAAAAATCCAAATATTTTTTTCCAAATATTTTTTAAAATTTAGCATATGTTAGTCGTGGATAATGTAGCTTTCGAATGGTGAAAGAATTTTCGAAATCGGTCTAGTACTTTTTGAGCCTATTCATTACAACCAAACAAACAAACAAAGTTTTCCACTTTATAATATTAGAGTAGAAGGGTAGACTAGTGTCATTGCAATAGCTTATAATATATTAGATATAGGTCAATCATATCGATATCCTCATTACCAGCTTCACATATCATAAGTCCTCTCAGACATATACAAATAGGTTCTTCAATCACATTTCACTATCATTATCAAAATCATAACACACTGCTTTAGCCATTGTATTCGATTGTGGACTATTTAATATTATGTTGAGTTAACACTCTTGTCAACTTCTGGACAACTCAGACATGGCCATCTCACCCCAAAACTAGACGCCTGTATTATGGCAACCAGGCAAAATATACTTCATCATCATCAGCCTTTATCCATCTACCGCTGAACATAGGCCTCCCCGATGAAAGCTAAGAGGACATACTTGTATGTTTCTAAATACTTCGTTTTTTCGTTTTTTTTTTCGCAATTAATATTTACCATCCTCTTAGTTTAACTTCTTAATTTTTATGTCAAATGGAATTTTTCCTGTGTTGAATATATTATAATGTGTTTATAAGTGCTAACTACGATTGATCAGTTCAAGGAATGCAAAAACTTCTACTGTCTGTTCTCCTTATTCCTGCTTTGAAACAATTTTGTTTCAGAAAGAAATGAAGGAATTATTGCTGGTACTTTTTTTGTTCTTTCGGGATGTGAAATCCTTAGAATCTTTGCTATAGTCGAAGAATTCAGACGTACATAAAAGGTCAGTTCTTATAAGCACTTTAAGGACAAACTGCGATGTAAACGTCCGCTTGGCGGCGTGACGAGAGGGATATCTTGATCTCCCCAGCATATGAGCCTACGAGAGCGAGCGAATGCGAACTGGGAACATGTCCCCAATGAAGTTGGCACAAAAATCCTTAAGAATTGTGCTTCTATATACGTCTGAATTCTTTGCTACAGTGGTGGTATAGCTGCACTTACCATCAGGTGTCGTCTATAGTTTGCATATGCAACAATTAAAAAACCCAGTTGAAGAAGATAAATAAATTAATCAAATCAATTTATTCGTTTTTAATAGCTTACCGAACGAACGTGTGATAACTCCCATTTTGTATGTAAAACCGTTTGTGGACCGTTACGCGTTTAACGGCCATGAATTCAAAAATAGTCGGAACTAACAATACCGCAAAAATACATGCTTTTTCTGGACACTTAATGCTACAAAAAACACAGTTGTTATTTAAATAAAGCTATTTTGAATGGAAATCGCCTATCTTTGTGTTGCTTTTAAAGCTCTGATGCATGTAACTCATAAAGGGATCAACCGATTTAGAAACGTTTTAAAATTATATAAAATTTAAAACTTTGATTATTCTAGATTTTCATTATTTTCATATGCTTTTATTAGCCTCGCCTGTATATATGTTGAAATTAACTCCTTTGATTGTGATTTTGACCCAATTTAAACAGCCAGATTTGGTTCAAACTTTGTAGATATATCGAGGACTGATTACAATACACTGATTTAATAAAACTATTCCATTTTTCAATTTTCTAAGCAAAAGAATTTTATTTGTTTATTTTTTTCTTGAACTATTCACTATTATTATCCACACATATATATCTAGTAGTAGAACACCACACTCATTTTCGCGTCGAAACAAATTTTTCTTTAAGAAAATCTCTAAATCTGATATACGTGGTAAAATTATAAGTAATAAAATATTAAACTCACGTATAATAAATTAATAATGGCTTCCTCTCCTGTTTGACCTCAGGAAATTTAATCCGATGAGTTAACCTCGTTAACAAGAACCGGTAGAGAAATATTACCACATTTTTTCATAACATGTCTACGGTTACCAATTAAGTTGATATGTAATGAGGTATGAAAATATATTTTGCTTGGTTTGTTTCGTCAAACTGATGGCCTACTTTGGAGTGGAGGTCACTTTCGGGTAACCTGAGAGAGAGTACCAGATGGGGCTACGTATAGTATCGTGGCTGATGACTTAGCGCTCATTCTCTTATGTCAAACAAAAGCAACCGAATAACTATGATGTATGGAGCGACGATGGTCCAGTGGTGATGGACTCGGCCTCTTATGCGAGAGGTCCGGGTTCGATCCTGACCCCCGCGTGTGTGCCTTGAAATGGGGTTTTCTAATTTATAAGTGCACCCCAAACACGAGACCATCGTTCGCTCACCGGTGAAGGAAAACATCGTGAGCAAACCTGCATGCCTGATGAGATTGAAAGTCTTTGAAGGTATGTGAAGTTCACCAACCCGCACTGGGCCAGCGCGGTGAACTATTGGCCCATTACCCTCCTCGCCTGATTTCGAGGAGGAGACCCGTGCCCAGCAGTGGGACATAAAAGGGTTGATCCTTTTTTTACTTTTTTATGGTGCTCATACACATCCACACAACCAGAGTTTATGCAGAAGCTTTGCTCTCCCTTTCTATATACGCCTAATGGACCAACGAAAACTCAATAAGCTGGTACTTTAGGTCGGTATTATGTGCGAGAGGTACCACCCCGGCCGAGAAAGCCCAATTCAGCTGCAAAATAGCATGGCACTACATCTTACAAAATTTAAAGAAACTTGTGTCCTGCAATAGATAAAGAAAGGTTGATGATGATGTTAATAGCCAAGGTTTGATTAAGTGGAGAGGGGAGGGGGAGCTGACACACTCGAATGATTGAAGATTTTATTACATAATATGAAATATTATAATTAAAATATAATAAGATAATAATTAAAAGGTAGGCTCTTAAGAGGCAAGTAAATTTAGAACATCTTGGCTAATACTATAGTCCGTAATGAATAGAATAACAATGAGAAGAAAACTAAATGTGTTAAATTTACTCTGCCCAACGTAGGTCAAGTTAATACGGATATAGAGATAAAAGGAAAAAAAATGTGCCTTGTGGAAACAACCATGTTCTTAGGTATTACTTTAGATTCTAGATTGCAATGGGGCCCTCATATTGACAAGTTAGCAGATAAGCTCAGTTCTGCAGCTTACGCGGTTAAAAAGATAAGGAACCTGACGGATATTCAAACTGCCAGGTTAGTTTACTTTAGTTGTTTCCATAGTCTTATGGCCTATGGCATTTTGCTGTGGGGTCATGCCGCTGATACCGAGCGCATTTTCATTCTGCAAAAGCGAGCTATTCGAGCTATTTATAAATTGGGTCCCAGGGAATCTCTTAGGGATTTTTTTAAAAATATTGATATATTAACATTAACATCACAATATATCTTCACAAATTTAATGTATAGCAAAAACAACCTTCATCTATTTAAACAAAAAAGTGATATTCATAATGTAAATACTAGAAATAGAAATAAGCTGGGGCACTAGCTATAGTAGTCGACTTAACAAAGCAAGTAAGTCTTTTGTGGATCAATGTATACGCTTTTACAACAGGGTCCCTTCTAATATACAGGAATTATGCTCCAAGAAATTTAAGATTGTCATCAAACAAAAACTAAGTAAAAAAGGATATTATAAGATTAATGAATATCTAGATGACGCAAATCCTTGGGATTGAACTGCTCTTCTATCAAGCTGTATTTATTTAGAATGTATATAAATTTTGAGCCTGCAGTATGATAAATTAAACTTGTATAAAGGTGAAACGTATGACATGTCATGCTCGCTTATGCCATTGCAGTGGTGGCGTTGTGTGATGGGTCATCTACTTCCCTCTAATATGTGGAAGAGGTTGACGCTGGCTCACGCGTCCTGTCCTATGTGAAGGTGCCGCTGTGGTGGCTGGTCGTGTTATGCGGTTTCTACCTCGCTTGGTTTTTTGTTTTCTTTTTATTAACATCCTCTTGTTTGTTTTGATATTGCGGGATCCAAATTTATTTACTTATTTATTTTAGGCAAATGTGAATTAATTTATGTAACTAGCATGTTGTTATTATTTACATGTATATTGGTATGTTGTTATTTAGATATATTTACAAAAATTGTAAAACTATATTTTAAAAAGAGCAATCCTACAGAGTTTCTTGCTAGATTCTTCTCTGAGGAAAACTGCTACTTTGCGAATCTAGCATTAGCTTATAAAAAAAAATTGACATGTTTCAAGTGCTATGTAATTTGCCTACGAAATAAATGTTATTAGATTTGATTTGAATACCAGTTACGAAATATTGGATTTATTTATTTGCTAATACACGTCGAAATGTTGATATACAATAATTCAGTGAAATGGTACAGTGTATTCGCCATTAAATGGATAAAATTTGCGCAAGCACAAAGAAGTCGAGAGAAGCGGATTAGTAGCATCAAACGCGCCATTGGATATTTAACATAAACAAATATAAACTAAGCTAATAGTTATTATGTAAATATATGACATGTAGTGATGTTCGTGTACCTCTTATCAATGGATAAATAACTAAGCTAATAATTGTAATAATATGCAAAAATACTGAGTATCATATTTTATACTATAAAAAATATATACATAAAGTCAAAATCAAAGTATTTATTGCTACTAAGTGTGAAAAGTTTCTTAAATATTATATTATATTACATCGATTAATTTAGAAATAGTTATAAATTGAAACAAAACATGTCAATCAAATAAACCTTTCAGTACGAAAATTTTACATATTCAAAAGAATAAACAGGGTATAATATATAAAATATTTGTAAATCGATGGGAACATCTTAAATTGTGACACTTGAATCTTTTACGTGCTGTATTGCAGCATTGAATGCGAATATAATATAGGTTTTGCCTGGTGATATTCAAGGATACATTTGTATGTATAAAAGTTCGTATGTAAATATATATAGCGATTACAGACCACCTAACCTAAAACTAAGTTGGTATGTCTGTGATCGCGATAAAATCCGTAAATTTGTTTCATTATAATGAGTGAAATTCGCGCAGACATAAGAAAACAATAAGTTCGTACGAACTCACTCTGGACTAATAATAGGGATGTTGACTATTTTTTTGATTTTATTGATTTTATTTTATTGATTAGATATACCATAGATATACACGAAAAAAAGACTTTTGTTAAGAAATATGTCCAATTTTAACAAAAAATTATGTAAAGAAAAATAGTTATTAAAATTGCCGCTAAAACGCTCCAAGCAGTCATGAAACCGTGATACGTCACACACCGTTAGACAGAGCTCGCGCTATGTTGTGAGTTATGACAATTTGTACTTAATTCACTGATCAGTGACGTCATTGCCTTATATTGGCGTTTGCAGTCACGTGATAATGCATAGATATAGACTATAATGAAACAAATGTACGGATTTTATCGCGGTTTATTAAGTTTTTTACAAGCCCGACGTTTCAGATACTTTACTCGTATCTACTTTACTAGATCATGGTCACGTGAGGACCGAGGTGTCAGATGTCTTAATAAACTGCAGTAAAATCCGTAAATTTGTTTCATTATAATGAGTGAAATTCGCGTAAACATTAAAAAAAACACTAATAAGTAGACTTTTAAAATGTTATTTTAGGTTTTCACATACTGTTTTTCATATGTATGTAAAACATAACTTTACGAGAATTAGTTACATGTGTCAACATCCCTATTGATGTAGGTCCAAGCAACTATTAGCGCAAGCATTCTTGACGTCCTAATTCTCTACCCGATTTTTAATTAGCTGCTTGTACTTTACAACTGCTATCTGTGTTCAGTATAGTTTAGTTAGCGCTAAAATAGGTCGTCGTAACATCGGTACAAAAAATGTAGCTTTTGTGGCTTGGAGCTCATCCAGAATTAGGGTTTTTTCGTCTAGAGATACGAACATGGAAGTGGGTTAAACGTAGTTGAGTAATTTTATATAGACTGGAAATATGTTATGAAAAAACAGGTATAATCTAAATGGTAGGGCCATGTTGCAAGCCTTGTCCTGGCGGTGGGGCTCAGTAGCCCAGGGTGAGCCCAGGGGGCAAGGGGAGAGGACGAGAACCTCACCTCATTGTACTGTCCCAACGTTGGGAGTGGTTGTTTTGTGGTGCGGAACAACCCCTCGAGTTGCCCTGTTGCTAGCAGATCCGGGACAACTCACCAAAGGAGGCATTGGTGGCACTCGCCGGGTTTTAGTGGGTAAAGCTGCGTCCACTCACCAGCTTTCGGGCGCAGCGAGTCCCACATACTCGCCTGGAGACCCACTCCCCAGCGGGATGCCTAAGTGCATTTCCTGGCGTAAAAGAAAAACAAAAAAGGTATATTCTAAATAGAATATTGAGAATTCTAAATTTTCTATGTCTATAATAACATGAGGATTATCAGAAACAACAATATTTATTTTTTTATTCAGAACTGTGTGTTTGTTAAAAAAACTAACAGATTTGGTGTTTTTCGGAGAGGAGTATTACCCTCCTACAGGCGGTGTGTGTAATAACCACTGATATTATAACATCTTGTCTTAGGAGATAATCAACAAATGAATGAGTTTCCTGAGTGATTCCAGGTACTACTTTGTTGTCATGGGTGACGTCAACCCCATTAGGTGGACACCTTGCCTATCCAGGACCTATTAGGAACATAAAGAAAGCTCATCCCAAGCGTACGGAGCGTCTATGGCAAAATATATTATGACTAGCAGCGCCTCGCGGTTTTACCCGCGTACTTCCCATTCCGGTGGGAAGACGAGGATAAATTACCTATGTGTTATACTGATGTATAAGCTATATCATTGTAATGTTTCATAAAAATCCATTCAGTAGTTTTTACGTGCAAGAGTAACAAACATCCATCCATACTTACAAACTTTCGCATCGCATGTTTGTAGGATTTGTAGGATATCGGTTTGATAACCTTGAAATCTCTCATAATATGGTTGGTTAAGTATTATCTCTGTCCATTTGCATTACTCTAACTGTCCTCATAAAACATTTTACAGTTTTAACTTTTAATGGACCTTCCAATTTTCTGTTACATAAAACGACATTTTTATTTTAAGTAAAAGCTCCAAGCTATCATATCACGTCATAATTTTTTGCTACAAAACATAAGTAGTTTTTAATACTATAAAATTTTGCAAAATAGTAAATGCAGACTCTTATAAACTATTATTAAGTTGTATTTAGGTAAAAGTTCCAAGTCTATAGCATAATTATTACTAAACTAAAAGTATAGCAGTTCTGATAGCACAAAATTTTTAAAATATATATTTTCTAATCATTCTAATATTGTGATTTTTCCCAGCCGCTGTAAAAATAAATAAAATAAAACTAAATAAATAAATTACTTTAATGACATAAGTTAAAAGTTGCCAGTCCAATAAACCCTTTATTTTAGGAACTATCAAAATCATAAAAAAATACCTTTATTGTTGATTTAGAATTTAGATTTATTTATTTATATAGATCAGCGATTACATTATTATAGCCGAAATAAAAAAAAATATTTAAAACCGTGTCTGTGCTCTTATTGGCTGACTTATAGCTATTGATTAATGGTTAGACTGGACTGATCACTGGTTGGTTGAATTGCTATTACATCAGTGACACCTCATTGACTAGCGGCCGGACTTTTACAGCTCACATTACTAATCTATTCATTTATAATATTATGTCCGATGGTTTAGATACAGTTAGGTTCACTATAAAATGTTTGTATACAGCCATGTTTTTCCGATCCGCTAGTATATAAGTATGATGCATAATGTCCATTCCAAATTCAAAATGTAATTTTATTAAATATCTTAGGAGCATAATAATATTGTCATACCAATGTTTTGATGAAGTATTGTTTATATTATAAAAAAAGGTGTGTGCGATTCACACACGATAGAAGTGAAACACTTTTTAAATGCTCAAATACAACCAAGTATTAAACAGTGCAATATACATACACACCGACATTTGCTCTCTTGCTCTTTTGTATTTGTGTATCTTACCTGTCGTTTTTTCCGTTGCATCCAGTTTGAAATCACAACGATTCTAAAGAAGTTTCACTTCAATAAATTTAATCATAGGTTAGAGAATGCCAGGTAGCATGATTAGGTTAGCAGGTTAGCATGGCAGCATTTACTTTGAAAGTTCATAGTAGCGGAAAATATTAATTTGGTAGGTAATATTAATGATACTGTTCTGGTTGAGTGGTATGCCACGACAGGCTTCGGGTCTTCAAGAAACATCATAACCCATATCAATATTTAAGCATGAATACACATTCAAATTTCGAGTTACTTTGATTAAGATTATCTTGCGTTAAGAACATTATTTTAAGGCAAGTGGACGAGTGAACCACTTGAAACTAATATCCTTAAATCATACAGAGCTCTCTCAAATTTTAATCATCAGACTAACTAACATAATTACAAGACTATACAATAATAATTAATTACCTAAAAATCTAACACACAAAAGAATTGCTCGTTAAAGATATAATACATAGAAGAAACATTACAACCGATTGCAAAATCAAGATGGCCGCCATTACAAAATGGCGCTATATTATAATATCGGGGTTTTATTCTTTATTTTTATTTAATTTTGCAGATAAGTCCTCTGTGGCTCAATGGTTAGGGCGTTGGCGCTCAAGCCGGAGGTAGCGGGTTCGAGTCTCGGCAGGGAACAAAAAAGTTTCTGTGTTCCTGGGTCATGGATGTGTATTAAATATGTGTATTATAATATAATAAAAATCTTAAATATATTTATTAATATAAAAAGTATTAAAAATATGTATTTCTGTTGTCTGGTACTCGTAACACAAGTTCTTCGGAAACTTAGCACGGGATCAGATTGACGTGGTGTAAGAGTGTCCATAGATAGTCCTTACTGGATTGAATTTTTGTTGCATTATTTAATTTAGATTTGTATTAGAGTAAAACAATATTTGAACAGATATACGGTAAATGTAATCATCAATTATTGCACTAAACATTTATTTACAATAATGATTTTCCAATGTTGATTATGAACAATGATATACTTAAAATGATTTCCATTAATGATATAATATTAATAATAATGATGATGATGATACACCAACATGGTACACATTTACAACTAGTCTGAGAGGTTGCCGTATCTCAACGTGATAGGAAGCGTGCCAGATTTATATGATGACTATTGATTACAAGATGAGATGAAATTTGTATTTAAAGAGTCTTGGTTAAAAGTAAAACCTAATTTCAGAAACATAAATCCGTATCTAGTATCCATAACTCAAATTCTTTGAGATTCCCCTGGCATTAATTATTATTAGGCTCAGTGGTGTAAATATTCTAAATACTATTGTTTCTTTATTATATTAAAATGGGGCACTATTTAGTCTTAGTACCTGGCTCGGAAGCCTAACCTCACTTTCATTTCTACATATTTTGAGGTCTATAGCTCTTTAATATTTCCATAGGCAAACGTGTAGATGAGTCACATATATTTCAAGGTCACTCATGCACATAAATAAATAAATCTCATACTCTCCAGGTAACATAGTAAATCTCTGTGCTATCAATAACACTATGTCCTGCCTTCCTTTTTGAAATACAACAAGAAGAATGGTGCATATACAAATGGCTTTGGACAATCAATTAGTGATTCAGACCAAACAAATCAGAATGGAAACACTCAATACAGACGCCATATTGTGGCGCGATAAACCTAATATTTTACTAGTTTGAAGTTTAATAAAACTTGACCGTATATCAATTTTATGAGCACTTTCAAATTAGATCATATTTTCCACTATAAAGAACACATCAGATTCTAATATTGACAGAATATTTTATGATACATTAACCTATGATACATTTCTCAGCCATTTCTCGCAGTTGTACATGCAACAAAATTAATAAAAGTTGAAAGTTTTTCAAAAGCAACGCCGATAATATTATAATTAGTTCAAACAAAGAAACTATTTGCTTCGCTTCTTAGCTCTTAAGATTTTTAAATATCTGAACAATGTTCTTTTTTACAAAACAGCAACTAAGAACTAAGAAATAACTAAGAAAAAATATTTTTGTATTTACTAATAGGTAATTTATTATTATTATACTTAACGTGCTATGAAGCGTTATATGCTACACCCAAAGAAAGACCTCCGTCGGAGAACTAAAGACGCGGAGATTAAGCTCATTGAAGTAGGCTGGTCACTGTGAGTGATGCGTTTGAGTAGACGAAGTTTTGATCGGCCATTAACCAGATGGAAAGACGATCTCCGCGCAGTGGCCGTTACGCGTTTGATGCAAGTGGCAAGATATCGGTCGTGTAGGCGTTAATTGAGGGAGGCCTATGTTTAGCAGTGAGAGAGTCTTATGATGATGATGAAATATATTTAAAAGTTAGTAAATGTCATATTTTTCAAACAACATTGACTCACATCAGAGTTTGTGTTTACAAGGAAAGCATACAAATACACCAGCTGTTTATTCATGACAACAATTTTAAGTCCGTCAGAGATAGAGCGCTTAAAGCTGTGTCACAGTTTTTACTTAAATTACTTTTCTCTTTACTTTTATTTAATGTTGGAGCATGGCTGATGCGCTTAATGTAGTTGTTTTTTCGAGAACCTTTTCCATACTAAATGCAAGAACAAAAAGAAAACGGCCATTTCGGTGCAATATTATAGAATACGAGTAGCAATGGATCGGGTGCTTTCATGGGTGGATAAAGGCTGATAATGATAATGATGATAATTATAGAATGAGTATAATGAGAAGACACATTGAAAGAAGACACATGGAATACACTTGAGGGCGGCGGTGGTCCAGTGGTGGACGGACTCGGCCTCTTATGCGAGGGGTTCCGGGTTCGATCCTGACCCGTCCTTGACATTTCAAGTTTTTCTAAATTTTTAAGTGCACACGAGACCATCGTTCGCTCACCGGTGAAGGAAAACATCGTGAGGAAACCTGCATGCCTGATGAGATTGAAAGTCTTTGAAGGTATGTGAAGTTCACGAACCCGCACTGGGCCAGCGCGGTGAACTATTCGCTCATTACCCTCCTCGCCTGATTTCGAGGATGAGACCCGTGCCCAGCAGTGGGACATATAAGGGTTGATACTTTACTTTTTAATGAGAAGGCGCTAAAAATATATTAATGATGCTTTAACCCTTTCGTCCGTGAGCGACCTCAAACTTTTTTAACACTTTTTCCACTATTTATGACATATATATTTACAGTTACAATTTAAATACGACCGGTTTCAACAAAGTGATGATGAATTTGGTCGTGTTTATATTGTAACTGTAATAATATATGTAATAAATAGTGGAAAATTTGTTAAAAAAGTTTCATTATAGTGGCTATGAACAGTATCCCACCATGGCTCAGGCCTTGTCGTGGCGGTGGGGCTCAGAAGCTCAGGGTGACCCCAACACCTTGGGCGAAGCGAATTGAGCCGACGGGGCTCTTTATATCCCTCTTATAAGAAGAGGGGACAAAAGAACAGGGGGCAAGGGGTGAGGATGGGAACCTCACTTCATCTGTATTGTCCCGACGTCGGGAGTGGTTGTTCTGTGGTGCGGAACAACCGCTCTGTGGAGGTGGCGTCGGTCCCTTGAGGGACTGACTAGCCGTCGAGGTGCCCTGTTGCTTGTAGATCCCTGGCACCTCACCAAAGGCGGCAGTGGTGGCACTCGCCGGGTTTTAGTGGGTAGAGCTGCGTCCCCTTACCATCTTTCGGGCACAGCGAGTCCCACATACCTGCCTGGGGAGACCCACTCCCCTGCGGGATGCGTCAGTGCATTTCCCGGCGTAAAAAAAAAGATTATGAACAGTATTTGTTGTTGTTCGGCTTACAAAACGGTCGACTCGATTTAAGATATTTTCATTGCGTAATATACCCAGTATTTCATACACTTTTAATATTTTATTATTTTAGTATAGTAAATAATATTAAAGGCAGTATACAGTATCGTAAAACCTTTACATCCAGCTCTATTATTCATGGTTCCAATTGTCGCGTTACATTTATTATTTGCGAGGTTTTGTTTGTGCGGACTCAAATTGTATCCGATTTAAATATATTCTCACGCGTGTGGTTTGTAATTGTGTTTTTACATTGTCATACTAAATACGTCCTGTGGTTTTGTCCGCGTCCTTCCATGGGAATACGATTTTGACGTGACAACGTCTTATAAATTGGTTTGCCGGGTGACACTTCAAGAAACTGCGTTACGCTCCGCTCACGTTATGCGCTCACAATGAGAGCGAGTGAGAGGCACGCGTCCCTTCCACTCGGGCATGGTTAGCCCGCCTAAGAGCGAGAGAGACAGACATATGTCCTCATGTACCACGTTGTCACGTAAAACTTTCGCCCGTATACCGACTTTACAGGCAACCAATTTTTATCGCATAAAAAGGCAAACGAACAGTCGAAGCCTTTTGGCGGCTATCGACGCCCATTAACGTTCATATTACCAGAGTTTATGCAGATGCGTTTCCCTCTTTTTCCCCTGCCCTCCAATGGGCAACTGGAAACTCACAAGCCACACAAAACGCGACAGCATAGCTGTCACTTTACACCGGTCCTGCCGTCCCGATTCGGATAACAAAGCTGCATGGCACCTCTTTATGACGATAACTTCGCCTTTGTATTATTCTGATGTATGAGCTATGTCATTGTATAGTTTCATAAAAATCCATTCAGTAGTTTTACGTGAAAGAGTAACAAACGTCCATACTAACAAACTTTCGCGCTTATAATATTAGTAGGATTATTGTAAAATTTCATTAAAATCCATTACGTATGTCTGCGTAAAGGTGTAACAAATATCCATGCATACAAACTTTCGCATTTTTTATATTCTTTTAATAAATACAAAAACCTATCAATTCCTATACATCTGTCTCTCGGACAGTTATTGTTTCAGGTTGAGTTATAGGAGAATTTACAGCATCGTTGATTTTATTTGACGCGTACAAAAGTATACGAGTGTTTGATGGGCTAGAATGATGGGTTAGACAAATATCTAGTTTAGTAAAAATAGAGATAGAAAACTATCTAGGATACTATTTTTTTAAGCTTACTAGCTTAAAAAAATAGTATAGTAATATTACAAAGATTTAGATCTACTGATTATCTAAATCTTTGTAATGCATCTTTTATGAACCGCATAAAGTTAACTTCACAAGCGAGACTCGATTTGCGTTGGTTTTTTTTAAACGTGTTAAATATATATTCTAACAACAGATATTTTTGCTTTACTAAAGATATATCGAGTTTATTTTTGTTATCATGTTTAGCTTATTTTAATTTTTTTTACTATAAGTCCACTGAGAAGAACCGGCGAAACAAACTCAGTGGAACTAGTCTTTTCAAATATTCTATTACTAAAAATAATTAAATACAAACAATTCATTCTACTATAATAGTAGTATAGTATATAAGAAGAATGCAGCAAGAAACTCTGTTGGGTCCTTTTAAAACAAAATAAAGGCTGATGATTATGATGATGATGATGATGATGATGATGATGATGATGATGATGATGATGATGATGATGATGATGATGATGATGATGATGATGATGATGATGATGATGAAACAAACTTTTGTCATGTTGTCTTAAATCGAGACCATTAAACTCAAATAGAGTTTGACTAAAATAGACACAAAGGTAGAGATAGCATTTTATATTCTCTTGGACTTTAAAAGACTATTGTAGAAAGCAGTACTTTAGAATTGAAACTTACATAATGTATTTTCATGCAAAACTAGGTGTGTTTGCAAATGGAAACTTTGCATTCTATTGAAAAGGAAGTATAATAATATCTATGGACGCTTTTACTGCACGTCAATCTGATCCCGTGGTGAATTCTTGATGAACTTGTGTTATGGGTACAAACAGACGGAAATAACATATTTAATAGTAGTAGTAGGTTAATGCTATACATTTTAAAGATTTTATTATGTAATATTATACTGTATATATAACACGCATCCATGACCCAGGAACACAGAGAACTTTTTGCTCCCTGAACTTTCGGCTTAAGATGCGCTATATAAAAATATTTTGATATCTGATATCTCAACTAACTTAGACTTGGTGCAAGCGGGCCACCGCCCAGAGCCATTAGGCCAGCGATAGCGATTCAACAAAATTTTTCATATAATATTTTGTACTAAGCTGTTTCCCACGTTTTTTCGCCCGTGTGAATTTCGGTTTAATGGTGATTATTTTATATGCCTAAGTTACTCCGACTGGTAGAATAAGAATCGAGTTTTGACTTAACTTTCTACTTTCTATTTACGAAGAATGGACAAGACACAAAATTCGATGGACAAACGAAATGGTCTTCTTTTGACTTCTGGAAAATGTGAAACATCAAAAATATTTTCAATGAATACAAATTACATTGGCGATGCATCACCACGCCACGCTACACCACGATATGCGTCGCCACGGCATGTGTCGCCACGGAATGCGTCACTAGGGCGTGTGTCACCATGACATGCCTCGCCACGACAGCGATCGGTTTTACGTACGGCTAGATGTTTCACACTATATTTCGTACACAAACAACCAGCAAAAATTTTAAACATACCGCCTTATTTCGTTGTTTCACTAAAAGTACTAAATCCGACACCAGCTTTGGGATTAGGCAATCATAAAAACCCAACAGAAACATAAATCGTTCAGATCTAGTAATTTCTGCGCACCAAATGCTAAATCCCCAACGTATAAATGCACCACAGAGAGAATATGTGCACAAAGGGATGTTTTCTCGCGATCGCCTTTGAAAAGAGTTTTTACTGGCGTAGAATATCATTTTATAATCCCGCACACGGTCTTCTAATCTGTCTTTAGATGTACGTTGGGTGTAGTTTTAAGGATTTATTCGATACTTTGTTTTGTATGGACTGTCGTTGTATGAACTAAGATGTATGGAAATCGCACCTAAGCGGTAGTGGAGTCACATACAACGTGATAAACGATGTTCACGACAAGCAGCACAAAAGTATCAACCTTATATGTCCCACTGCTGGGCACGGGTCTCCTCCTCGAAATCAGGCGAGGAGGTTAATTGCCCATTGTTCACCGCGCTGGCCCAGTGCGAGTTGGTGTACTTCACATACTTTCAAAGACTTCCAATCTCATCCAGTTTCCTCACGATGTTTTCCTTCACCGGTGAGCGAACGATGGTCTCGTGTGCACTTAGATTTTTTTTTAGAAAAACCCATTTCAAGGCACACACGGGGGTCAGGTTCGAACCCTGAACCCCTCGCATAAGAGGCCAAGTCTGTCCACCACTGGACCACCGTCGCTCGGCACAAGCAGTACAAACGAAGTACAATATATGACGTACCTGGGTCTGTGACTACACAATGATCCAGCCTTCGTTGAATTAATTGAGGGAGGCCTATGTTTAGCAGTGAGAGAGTCTTATGATGATGATGAAATATATTTAAAAGTTAGTAAATGTCATATTTTTCAAATAAACATTGACTCACATCAGAGTTTGTGTTTACAAGGAAAGCATACAAATACACCAGCTGTTTATTCATGACAACAAATTTAAGTCCGTCAGAGATAGAGCGCTTAAAGCTGTGTCACAGTTTTTACTTAAATTACTTTTCTCTTTACTTTTATTTAATGTTGGAGCATGGCTGATGCGCTTAATGTAGTTGTTTTTTCGAGAACCTTTTCCATACTAAATGCAAGAACAAAAAGAAAACGGCCATTTCGGTGCAATATTATAGAATACGAGTAGCAATGGATCGGGTGCTTTCATGGGTGGATAAAGGCTGATAATGATAATGATGATAATTATAGAATGAGTATAATGAGAAGACACATTGAAAGAAGACACATGGAATACACTTGAGGGCGGCGGTGGTCCAGTGGTGGACGGACTCGGCCTCTTATGCGAGGGGTTCCGGGTTCGATCCTGAACCGTCCTTGAAATGGGTTTTTCTAAATTTCTAAGTGCACACGAGACCATCGTTCGCTCACCGGTGAAGGAAAACATCGCGAGGAAACCTGCATGCCTGATGAGATTGAAAGTCTTTGAAGGTATGTGAAGTTCACGAACCCGCACTGGGCCAGCGCGGTGAACTATTCGCTCATTACCCTCCTCGCCTGATTTCGAGGATGAGACCCGTGCCCAGCAGTGGGACATATAAGGGTTGATACTTTACTTTTTAATGAGAAGGCGCTAAAAATATATTAATGATGCTTTAACCCTTTCGTCCGTGAGCGACCTCAAACTTTTTTAGCACTTTTTCCACTATTTATGACATATATATTTACAGTTATATTTAACTACGACCGGTTTCAACAAAGTGATGATGAATTTGGTCGTGTTTATATTGTAACTGTAATAATATAATATGTAATAAATAGTGGAAAATTTGTTAAAAAAGTTTCATTATAGTGGCTATGAACAGTACCCCACCATGGCTCAGGCCATGTCGTGGCGGTGGGGCCCAGTAGCTCAGGGTGACCCCAACACCTTGGGCGAAGCGAATTGTGCTGACGGGGCTCTTTGTATCCCTCTTATAAAAAGAGGGAACAAAAGAGCAGGTGGCAAGGGGTGAGGATGGGAACCTCACTTCATCGTACTGTCCCGACGTTGGGAGTGGTTGTTCTGTGGTGCGGAACAACCGCTCTGTGGAGGTGGCGTCGGTCCCCTGAGGGACTGACTAGCCGTCGAGGTGCCCTGTTGCTTGTAGTTCCGGGGTACCTCACCAAAGGCGGCATTGGTGACATTCGCCGGGTTTTAGTGGGTAGAGCTGCGTCCACTTACCATCTTTCGGGCGCAGCGAGTCCCACATACCCGCCTGGGGAGACCCACTCCCCTGCGGGATGCGTCAGTGCATTTCCCGGCATAAAAAAAAGACTATGAACAGTATTTGTTGTTGTTCGGCTTACAAAACGGTCGACTCTATTTAAGGTATTTTTATTGCGTAATATACCCAGTATTTCATACACTTTTAATATTTTATCATTTTAGTATAGTAAATAATATTAAAGGCAGTATACAGTATCGTAAAACCTTTACATCCAGCTCTATTATTCATGGTTCCAATTGTCGCGTTACATTTATTATTTGCGAGGTTTTGTTTGTGCGGACTCAAATTGTATCCGATTTAAATATATTCTCACTGGTGTGGTTTGTAATTGTGTTTTTACATTGTCATACTAACAACGTCCTGTGGTTTTGTCCGCGTCATTCCATGGGAATACGATTTTTATCGCATAAAAAAGCAAACGAACAGTCGAAGCCTTTTGGCGGCTATCGACGCCCATTAACATTCATATAACCAGAGTTTATGCAGATGCGTTTCCCTTTTTTTCCCTTGCCCTCCAATGGGCAACTGGACACACACAAGCCGCACAAAACGCGACAGCATAGCTGTCACTTTACACCGGTCCTGCCGTCCCGATTCGGCTAACAAAGCAGCATGGCACCTCTTTATGACGATAACTTCGCCTTTGTATTATTCTGATGTATGAGCTATGTCATTGTATAGTTTCATAAAAATCCATTCAGTAGTTTTTACGTGAAAGAGTAACAAACGTCCATACTAACAAACTTTCGCGCTTATAATATTAGTAGGATTATTGTAAAATTTCATTAAAATCCATTACGTATGTCTGCGTAAAAGTGTAACAAATATCCATGCATACAAACTTTCGCATTTTTTATATTCTTTTAATAAATACAAAAACCTATCAATTCCTATACATCTGTCTCTCGGACAGTTATTGTTTCAGGTTGAGTTATAGGAGAATTTACAGCATCGTTGATTTTATTTGACGCGTACAAAAGTATACGAGTGTTTGATGGGCTAGAATGATGGGTTAGACAAATATCTAGTTTAGTAAAAATAGAGATAGAAAACTATCGAGGTTACTATATTTTTAAGCTGGTAGATTATCTAAATCTTTGTAATGCATCTTTTATGAACCGCATAAAGTTAACTTCACAAGCGAGACTCGATTTGCATTGGTTTTTTTTAAACGTGTTAAATATATAATCTAACAACAGATATTTTTGCTTTACTAAAGATATATCAAGTTTATTTTTGTTATCATGTTAAGCTTATTTTAATTTTTTTTACTATAAGTCCACTGAGAAGAACCGGCGAAACAAACTCAGTGGAACTAGTCTTTTCAAATATTCTATTACAAAAAATAATTAACTACAAACAATTCATACTACTATATAATAGTAGTATAGTATATAAGAAGAATTCAGCAAGAAACTCTGTTGGGTCCTTTTAAAATAAAATAAAGGCTGATGATTATGATGATGATGATGATGATGATGATGATGATGATGATGATGATGATGATGAAACAAACTTTTGTCATGTTGTCTTAAATCGAGACCATTAAACTCAAATAGAGTTTGACTAAAATAGACACAAAGGTAGAGATAGCATTTTATATTCTCTTGGACGTTAAAAGACTATTGTAGAAAGCAGTACTTTAGAATTGAAACTTACATAATGTATTTTCATGCAAAACTAGGTGTGTTTGCAAATGGAAACTTTGCATTCTATTGAAAAGGAAGTATAATAATATCTATGGACGCTTTTACTGCACGTCAATCTGATCCCGTGGTGAATTCTTGATGAACTTGTGTTATGGGTACAAACAGACGGAAATAATATATTTAATAGTAGTAGTAGGTTAATGCTATACATTTCTAAGATTTTATTATGTAAATTTAATATACTGTATATATAACTATTGAAAGCTATTGCGGCTAGGTTTGACTGCCCTATCCAAGAACATTGGGTAAGGGTAGTCTCTAGACATGTGTAATGTGAATGTCAATCTGTATTCCTGTCAAATACTAACACTACTTACATAATTATAAGCTAATATTGTAACTAACAAACTTACAATAATATGGGCATGAAATGATGTGTCTGAAATAAAGATTTTCTATTCTATTCTATAAAACACATCCATGACCCAGGAACACAGAAAACTCTTTGCTCCTTGGCGGAATTCAAACTTTCGGCTTAAGCACCAATGCACTAAATAAATATTTTGATATCTGATATCTCAGCTACCCTAGACTTGGTGCAAGCAGGCTATCGCCCAGAGACATTATGCCAGCGAAAGCAATTCAACAATTTTTTTTATATATTTTGTACTAAGCTGCTTCCCATGTTTTTTCGCCCGTTGAATTTCGTTTTGATGGTGATTATTTTTTATGCCTAAGTTACTCCGACTGGTAGAATAAGAATCGAGTCTTGACTTAACTTTCTACTTTTGTACTTACGGAGGATGGACACGACAGAAAATTTGATTCACAAACGTAATGGTCTTCTTTTGACTTCTGGAAAATGTGAAACATCAAAAATATTTTCAATGAATACAAATTACATTGGCGATGCATCACCACGCCACGCTACACCACGATATGCGTCGCCACGGCATGTGTCGCCACGGAATGCGCCACTAGGGCGTGTGTCACCATGACATGCCTCGCCACGACAGCGATCGGTTTTACGTAGGGCTAGATGTTTCACACTATATTTCGTACACAAACAACCAGCAAAAATTTTAAACATACCGCCTTATTTCGTTGTTTCACTAAAAGTACTAAATCCGACACCAGCTTTGGGATTAGGCAATCATAAAAACCCAACAGAAACATAAATCGTTCAGATCTAGTAATTTCTGCGCACCAAATGCTAAATCCCCAACGTATAAATGCACCACAGAGAGAATATGTGCACAAAGGGATGTTTTCTCGCGATCGCCTTTGAAAAGAGTTTTTACTGGCGTAGAATATCATTTTATAATCCCGCACACGGTCTTCTAATCTGTCTTTAGATGTACGTTGGGTGTAGTTTTAAGGATTTATTCGATACTTTGTTTTGTATGGACTGTCGTTGTATGAACTAAGATGTATGGAAATCGCACCTAAGCGGTAGTGGAGTCACATACAACGTGATAAACGATGTTCACGACAAGCAGCACAAAAGTATCAACCTTATATGTCCCACTGCTGGGCACGGGTCTCCTCCTCGAAATCAGGCGAGGAGGTTAATTGCCCATTGTTCACCGCGCTGGCCCAGTGCGAGTTGGTGTACTTCACATACTTTCAAAGACTTCCAATCTCATCAAGTTTCCTCACGATGTTTTCCTTCACCGGTGAGCGAACGATGGTCTCGTGTGCACTTAGATTTTTTTTTAGAAAAACCCATTTCAAGGCACACACGGGGGTCAGGTTCGAACCCTGAACCCCTCGCATAAGAGGCCAAGTCTGTCCACCACTGGACCACCGTCGCTCGGCACAAGCAGTACAAACGAAGTACAATATATGACGTACCTGGATCTGTGACTACACAATGATCCAGCCTTCGTTGAACAGCAATTCTAATGTATTTTGAAGCAGCTCGATTCTTGTGGTGTCATTGAATTTAAAACAGCAACGGCTTCACGCGTCAGAGGCGAAAAAACAATATGCGATCGCCGGCGGCTGTCACAGATCCGTGCGTCGCTCCACAGATAAAAAATACGTCAAACATAGCAATTGTGATTTTAAACTGGCACATTCGTATGTACGTACTTGTGTAAACATATTTACTTTAGCGATTTATGAATTACGTTTTTTTTGGGAACGGAACATAAGATTTGGAATACATTTGTCAGTACACCCTCCGTACCTACTGATAACGAATACAGAGTGTACCCATTGATATTTTATGCAAGTTGGATAAATACTAGCGTATGAGCTAGGTCACAAGTAGTAAGCGTCGTGTCGATCATGTACGAGTTCCCCTGAGTGGACTCATTCGTGCATTTCATTTATTGACTCAGGTTCTACCAGGATCTACTTTTCTCTAGTTCCTAGATCAGCAGCCTTTATCCGTTCAATGCTGAACATAGGCCTTCATCAATAAACGCGAAGACGATCAATTCATTGTCAATCGCATCCAACACGGCTCGCTATTTAGTAATAATGTATAAGATAAAAAAAAATGTTATTTTATGTTAATTATTATATTATGAATCATAGACTATTTTCGTGTAATGGCCGAAATGTTGGATGCCAGTAGCAAGGGATCGACTGCATTTGCGTCAATTGAGGGAGGCCTATGTACAGCATTAGACGGATAAAGGCTGATGCTGCTGATGATGATGATGATGATACGTTGTGTATTGTATTGGGTCTGTATTGATACGGTTACCTGTTGCTAAGCCTTGGGGGCTTCATTACGGTATTACCCGAGGTGTGGACTGTGGTAGCATTGTCAGTCCTGTGAACTCAAAATACAGAGCTCCATATTGCAATATCAGGTACACGTGCGATTTCTTTTTTTTTTTTTATTTCATGGTGTGATCTTAGCTTGGTAAAATATTTGATTATCAATCCCGTTCCTGTGAAAATTCTTTGAATAGCCACATATTAAATGTTCGTATTCTCAGCAGATTGAGCAGACGAATCATTAAAAAAAAGCCGGGTGAGGGGGGGTAGTCTTTTTCATTTATATAACACGAGCTGCGGCCCGCGGCTTCACCCGCGTTAGTAAAAAAATCCTTTTTTTAATGTCTCCTATGTTACTTCTAGTACCTTCTAAAATATGAGTACAAAGTTTTATAATGATTCGTCGAGTAGTTAATTATGCGTGAAAGTGTAACAGACATCCACGCTTTCACTTAATAGTGCGGCTAATTTGCGTTTACGTGTGAACACTCAAATTTTCCTTGCCTTTACCTCTTCCATGTATCTGATGAATGTTTTTATACGTTTTTTTATTAGCTTCACCTGTATGTATGTTTTTTTGTTGTAATTTTAACCACTTTGTAAATCTATCGACGGATGTCAATACACTAACGGCGGTTTTCAATATCCTATCTATCTTAAAATTTTCTTATCTTTCTCAAAATTTTGACAGATTTTGTAAGAAAATGTGTCAAAATTTAAAGATAGATAAGAAAATATTAAGATAGATAGAATATTGAAAGCCGCCGTTATTCGATAAGACCATTTTGTAAATTTGCAGCAAAATTGTGTTTTTTAGTTTTTTAGATTACGCCGTATCCTTAATTAGTTAGTATTGACACGGCTTATAAAATTGTATTGTATAGAGTATTATTATATTTTTATTAAATTGTATAGAGCCGTTAAAGGCTTCGAACAATGATAGTGGACAGTTCTGTGAAGTCTGTGGTTACGTGTCTGTCGATACACACGGTGTGTTTGCGCTGTCGAGTTAGCTTGTCGTTTGTTTAGGACACGGCGACCGCAAATCAGTGAGCTGATTCAGTCTTAATCAAATCTCCTTTATTTTGTGTTTTATACTTTCCTTGTTTGACGGGATAAAGCTATATATCATATCATCATCATCACTATATATCCCTTTAGAGCCTTTAGGCGTCTTACATTATATCTAAATCAAAATCAAGTTTTTTTTAATTCAAAATAGTACCATCAAAATATCTTTTTGAGTCAGCGTCGATTGGGTCTACCACCGGTTCTAAAGCAAGCCCACTGAGTATTACGGTGAAGGAAAAAATCGTGAGTAAGCTCGTATGTCTGAAATTGAAAGAGTTTGAAGGTGTGTGTAAATCACAAAGTCACATTGGTTAACCATGGCCAATTTTCCTTCTCGCCTGATTTCGAGGAAGAAACCCGTGCCCAGCTATGGTATATAATATATGATACTTTACTTCCTTTTTATATATCGTATACTAGATGTTATTATAATTTGTCTATGAGCACTAACATTCGAACTGATTAATTTGAGTTATCTTCCGTCCGGTTACTGAAAGGCTGATCAACGCAAAAATTAACAAATGAATTGTCAAGATTCCGATTAAGTGTCAAATGAGTTGCTAGAAGCATGACTTAATGTGATCATAAAAATCAGTTCTATAGATCCAGAGACATATACCACATAACCCATAGACTCCTAATGTTTGATTTTCCGTATTAAATGCATTCGCAGTGCGGACGCATACATCGGAACTATAAGTCACATGTGTCGCCAAAACCCGTTCCCCTGTTATTAGGAGTCTATGGGTTATGTGGTCGATGTCTAGAGATTACTCCCCCCCCCCCTTCCCAAAGAATTACTCTACAACCCTACTATTGATTAGTATGGAGTACCTGGTTGACCGAGCTGATAACTGTTTTTATCAGCTTCAAATTAAGTTTAATCTAGAAATCCTTGGCCATTAGTAAAGTTTTAAAGGAATTATTACTAAAACTTTAATACTTTTGCTGTCGCGAAACATTCTCAAAGGTTATTTAACACCGCAACTATCAAAATCTATTGTTTTTATTTCGTTTGACGTGACTTTAAAGTTTTTTCTAATGACTATGAAGCACGAGCTAGTTAAAATGTTTAAAACCCTTTTTTTTCTACCGCCTGCTTTACTTACCTTCTTTGTACTAAAAATCGATACGACAAAAAGTTTGATAAAAAAATAACTTTTTATATCTTAATAATGTCTTAATGAAATATTATTAATGAACGCCAAGACAAGTCAAAGTCACACACACACACACACACACACACACACACACACACACACACACACTGATTTTTAGTGACTCCTCGTGATCACTCATATGTTGATCATTGAAACTTTTTTTATTCAATATGAACCTGCAATACCAATCACGTCAAAACGTCTCATCAAATGAGCTCCCATGCCGCAGACATTAGCCCGTTGCAGTACAGTCGTGTTACGGACTCAATGAATGAATATACTTTATTGTGCTCTCATTATTACAACATAAATGAATGACAAAATAACAAAACAAAAAAAGATGTGTGTGCGATTCACACACGATAGAAGTGAAACACTCATTTAAATGCTCAAATACAAGCAAGTATTAAACAGTCTGCAATATACATACTAATAACATACACACCGACATTTGCTCTCTCGCTCTTTTGTGTTTGTGTCTCTTACCTGTCGTTCTTTCCGTTGCACCCGGTTTGAAATCACAACATTTCTAAAGAAGTTTCACTTCAAAAAACTCAATCTGTTTATCTGATATTTAGTAATTCGCGGATGAATAGTAATATGACATTGGTATCAGTTCTCTAGATGAAAAATTTCATCCATTTTACATTGTAACAGAAAAAGCATCAAATCATCCAAATACATTTTAAGCCAATGGCTGCGGCGAACTAAATGACCCGACGCGCCGTTTAAAACAATTTGATGTTTTATCAGTTTTGTATTTGTAAAGCCAATTTCAATTCAATTCACGATCTATGGAAAATTCAAATTTCATATAACGCTAAAATTTCAAATGTTTACGAGAATCTTATTCATATATACATTCTATTATAAGGCGATATGAAGATACTTCCATTCCTAACGTTTCGGATACTTAAGATATTAAAACCGTTTAAGAATGTACTTAAAAGTTAAAGGAAAACGTTAGATGTTGGTTTGAGTAAAGGGATCAGCTGTCTTTGCGTTCATTAGAGCAGGCCTCATTTCAATAGTAAAGGGATTAAGGCTGACGATGATATTGATGATGATAATACGTAAAAACTTATTTTTTTACTTAATTAAACAGTACCAAGTAGCAAGAAATATGTAAATACTTCTCTATAAGAACAGTGTTTGATTTATTATCTATCGCTACTACCTTTGTATAGAAGAGATAGGCTGAAATGAAATTATCAGATTCAATTAATATCTATACTTATTCTAAAATTAGATATAACGAGATCTTGCTTAAATATTTTAGTTTAAAATTTATAATACAAACCTTAATTTAATTAAGAATATTTTGATTATATACAATCTCTTTGTACCGACATTATCATTTATTACAGCATTTATATTTTTTTGGGTTGCGTAGTGAAATGGCAATAACGGAACCCTTATGGATTCATCATGTCTGTCTTTCTGAATGTACGTATACCACAGACACTTATTCCGAAACTAGGCTTAGCTATTAGGCTAAGCAAGTTTCAGTGCAGTAGTACTCACTATAAAGTTTACTATCAGTAATTGCACCATTTTTTTTCTTTTGGAAATACATGCTTGTCCTGAGGGATCTGCAAGGTTACTACCTAACTTACCCTTATTTATTTCTTTCACTAAACTGTTTTTCAATAATAATATCTATGGACGCTTTTACACAACGTCAATCGCGTCCCATATTAAGTTCTTTGAGAACTTGTGTAACAGACAAAGGATTAATATTTAATACTTTTAGACTACACGTCATAATATATTTTATTCACATCTATAACCCAGGAACATTATGTTACCTGGCGGGATTCGAACCCCTTACTTGAGCGCCAACGCACTAAAAATTAAGGCACAGAAATCGTCAGTATTCAGTTAATCTATACTAATATTATAAAAAGGAAAACTTTGTTTATTTGTTTGGTTGTAATGAATAGGCTCAAAAATACTGGACCGATTTCAAAAATTCTTTCACCATTCAAAAGCTACATTATCCACGAGTAACATAGGCTAAATTAGATTCTGAAAAAAAAGGGTTCCGTAAGATTTTGGGTTTTTCGGACACAAGGTGTAAAAAATCAACCAGAAAAGTTACTTATTTTGCGTACTAAGATCTCGTTGTAAATCTTAGTTAACGCAGGCGAAGCTGCGGGCAACAGCTAGTGTCTATATAAACTTGATAATCTTATTTATTCTTGGGCGAGGCTAACCACGCGCTGTGTACTCGTGCAATATAAAACCTAGTATGGCTTAAAATATCATCCAACAGTTAACTGCCCATTGCATTACTTCATTCCAATAACCGTTCATCAACTGGAACAAATTGACAGCGGAGACCCACAGCGTTCCAATCCAATGATCATTACATTTCAATATTCCTAGCCTGGCTAATTAGTAGTCTGGGACATTCATTCAATTCTAAAATATTATTTAGATGTGGATTAGCCGCGGTCCTATCCCATATTGTGAGCGTAAGCTTTATTTAATTAAATTTAAATCACATTCAATAGGGATGTTGACTATTTTTTTTAATTGTTTTTATTTGTTAGATATACTATAGATAAACACGAAAAAAATACTTTTGTAAAGAAATATGTCCAATTTTAACAAAAAATTAAATAAAGAAAAATAGTTTTTAAAATTGCCCTTGAAACGCTTCAAGCGTCATTACGTCACACACCGCATTCAGAGCTCGCGCTATGTTAGGTGAGTTGGTACTTAGCTCAATGTTCAGTGACGTCATCGCCTTATTGGCGTTTTCAGTCACGTGATAATGCATGATAAATAACGCATTTTAAATTAATTTTCTAAATTTTAAGACAAATAAGTAGACTTTTAAAATGTTATTTTAGGTTTTCAAATACTGTAGTTAATATGTAAAACATAACTTTACATGACTTTGTAACATGTGTCAACATCCCTATTATAGTTAGTTTTAATATTGAAACTAATAATATTCCGAAGCAATATTTTTTATTCAAGCTAGCGTTTATTTTATCGAGATGAATCTTCGTGCAGATGATATGAGTAAAATGATGATGATGATGATAATTAACTTAACTTAAAACTTCTGCGGCTCAGCGACCCAAAGTGGGTCTTGGCTTCCTAAATGAGAGACTTCCACCGGTCTCTGTCCTGCGCAATCCAGACCTTAACCCCGAGCTCACGCAGGTCAGCCACCACCTTCCAGCGATATCTGGGACGACCGACCGGGCGCTGTCCACTCTGTTATCCAAAATATGCTCTCAATACTTTCCCATCCTCCCCCATTTTGACCAAGTGGCCGAGCCATCGGAGGCGGTGGGTTTGATTTCTCCAAGGATATTTGGTTCAGCCACTAGTTCTTCAATCTCTGCGTTCTTTCGGAGTCTCCAGCTACCATCATTCCTTTGTTCCAGGATGATAATGAGATAAACATTTGATGATACTGACCTAATATGTTTTTTTTTTTTTTTAAATATAAGACGGAAAACGAACAGTCAAAACCTTTTGGTGACTATCCACACAACCAATGTAAAAAATATGTCTTATTTATTATCATGGAAGGTTTAGCTACCACAAAATTATATTATAAATATGATATACATAATATGCATATACTTGACCTTATCGAAATTCGATAACTACGGATCGCTATTGATATTTTTCCGATGTATCCCCAAATTCCGTAATACTATTTCCTTAAGCTCTGATCTTTTCTAGCAATTCGGACTAAATCTATAATACCCGCATTGTTTCAACGTATTGCAAATACGATACGGAAATCGTCGCATATCGCATGATATTCTGAAAACTATCTAGGCTTACCAAATTCCTATTCTAGTTTTATCAAAACTATAGCTTGTCTCAGTCTAGGTTCAATTGATTATACGGGGACTATTACCGATATAGCAGACTCAAGAATAAAATTGGTATCTGCTGATCAGGCGAGCGAAATTTGGACAGTTTCCAAAAACAGTAACCGACGTTTATTTTACGTTTATTTAAGTCCATGTGATTCCCGATACATGTTATGAATTCTTATGGATATTGCTAAAATAATTTTGTATCGATTTATGTAAAAATCGTATTGTAAATACTACGAATATAAAGAATATAAAGGCTCTCTACGTAACAATTCAACCATTCTGTTCAATCTTTAGATTGTGGGTCTTAATTTTTCTTATCATAAAATTCTATCTTGTCATCATCATCATCACTAACAGTACCTATAAGTGCGTCATCTGCTATATTTACCCTCCTTTCAACGAACGCCAAAACGGCTAATTCTCGGCTACTGGAATGCAATCTATTAACGCTTTGAACAAATAAGCTAAGAATTTTTATTTTTACTGTTTTTTTTAGAATAAAATACCATAAATAAAAAAAAGGTTTTTTAAAAGACTACGTCTATGGCTCAATGGTTAGCGCGTTGGCGCACAAGCTGGAGGTAGCGGGTTCGAATCTTGCCAGGGAACACCAAAAAGTTTCTGTGTTCCTGGGTCATGGATGTGTATTAAATATGTGTATAATATCTTAAATGTAATATCAAAAGTATTAAATATATGTATAATATCCATTGTCTGGTACCCGTAACATTCGGTGCGTGTCCGCCAACACGCACAGACCTATTGTCCCTACGCTCTCTGCGCAGGTACAAGTTCTCGCGCTCCATTGTTCTCGTAGACAAAGGCTGTGCCCCAGTACTGTCCTTTGTCTATTGTTAGAGTCAGTGTTGCGTCATCCTAGTGCGTTTCGTACAGTTTACAAGTGCTCTTAGATATTGAGGCCGTCAGACGACTCAATCGCGTTTAAACCCGTCCGTTATATCGCGCGCTTAGAACCGCGTTCGTAATTAAGTGGTGTTCCGGTGCCACATAGTCGCGTTCGTTGAGATAGTGCCGCGTTATTAATCGCTCGCATAGCGAAAAGTGTGTTCCCGAAGCCGAACACGTAAGTTGTTTTCGTTATTTACACACCTACTTGGGTTGCGTACCGGTACCTGCCCAGGTAGACGACCGTTTCATTTCCTTTGTTACACACCTCCCGCCTGGCGGGAGGGTAGGAACACAATGGCGTCTTAATGACGACCGGTTTATATAGACATCTTAAACCAAACAAATAATATGGCGGAATTACCAGACATCCCCAAAGAGGCCCTTATGGCTCTCCTGCGGGAATACGTGCCCGACTTCGAAGAGAAATTAAAAGCCTACGCGCAAAAATCAGGCAGTAGCCACAGAAAACAAGTGAGGAGGTTCTCGACTGACTCACCCGCGCCCCCCGCCGCGTCAACCGACGACGGCGCGATAGGAACCGAGTCCGGCACGACCGATGCCGGATCGGAAAACACGCGGACTTCCCGCTCGTCGACTCCGTCAGAGGAGGAGATGTCGGTAGCCGGCAGCTCCTCCGAGGAGGAGACCACCAACAGCGGATTCACGGAGGTCCGCAATAAAAAGAAGAGGCGGCGCCCGGACACCGGGTCCGCGCCGTCCTCCGCGCCATCCCCCCCGCCTAAGGCTCCGAAGGTAGGGACCCCGCCCCCTCAGGGCAACAAGGTTAAAGCGGCATCATCATCATCGCCGCAGGTCACCAGGCGCGACCAAGTCGCGTCCCCCGCGCCCGGTACATCGGCGTCCACCCCAAACGAGGGCATGGACACCGAAACGCGCACGAAAGCGCCCCCCCCGATAGTCGTCCAGGACACAAAAAGCTGGACTATAGTCTCGAAGGCTATTTACGCGAAGCAGATTTTATACAAATCTGCACGTTCGTGCGCAGACGGCATAAGAGTCCAAGTGGCGGACTCTAATGACCACCGTAGGTTGACCGCTTTCTTAAGCGCCAACAAAATAGGATACCACACGTACGCGCTCGAAGATGAGCGCGTACTGCGTGTTGTCATCGGCGGTGTCCCCCGGGATATGGACCCGTCCGAAATCAAGGAGGACTTGATCCTCCAGGGATACCCTGTGGAGGAGGTACATAGGATGTACCACCCCCGCAACAAATTCAAGTACAAGATGGTACTTGTCATCCTGCCGCTAACGCCGGCGGCGAAAGCAATATTTAATGTCCGGGCCGTGTGTAACATGACCGGGCTAAAGGTAGAGTCCCCCCGTAAAAGGGGCATCATAGGGCAATGTCATCGTTGCCAATTATATGGTCATTCGGCAAGAAATTGCCAGGCGCACCCCAGGTGCGTTAAGTGTCTCGGCGACCACGGGACCCCCGACTGTCCCCGCGATAGGGCCACAGCTACGGAACCACCTAGCTGTGTCATCTGCAGAGGCCAAGGGCACCCGGCTAACTACCGCGGCTGCCCGAAAGCCCCCGCGGTGGTAAGGAAAGGGAGGAGAGCCGGGAAAAAACCTGGTCCTGCTCCCAGATCCACCACCCGACCCAGGGAGGAGAAGTATGTCCCCGCTCCGCCCCCTAAGACGAACGCGTGGCATGACAGAGCGGCTTCCCAGCCGTCTGCACCCGCAAAACCCGCTCCGGGCCCTCCAAGCCCCCCAGCGGCAGTAAGCAGGCAGCAAGCCCCCCCTGCAAGTACGAAGGTACGAGCAGCCCCAAGCTGTCCCGCTTCCCCCACCGACGAATTCGGGATAAACCTAGCGTTTGTCTCTCAGGCTCTCTGCGGTATAGATCCAGAAGAGCTAGCCGTCCTGGCCCGCAAACTACGCGCCGCCACCACCCTACAGCAAACATGCCAGGCATATAGTGAACATGCCACCCTGGTCGCCAAGATTAGGTCCCCCCCCTCTCAAAGCCCTTAAATGGCTACCACGGCTAGGACAAAACCGCGTTCGCTCCGACTAGTGTCGTTCAACGCGAACGGCATTAGCGCGAATTTAGAGGAAATTCGCATTTTCGTTAAAAAATACGATGTTGACGTCCTCCTTGTGCAGGAAACGTTTCTAAAACCATGTAATAGCAATCCGCGTATCCCTAATTATAACATCGTTAGGAATGATAGGTTGCGATCCCGACTCGGAGGTACACTAATTTATTACAAAAGAACACTCCATTGCATCCCATTAGACACACCGCCTCTAGCTTCACTGGAGGCGTCCGTCTGCCAGGTGAGCATGACCGGCCATCAGTCGATCATCATCGCCTCGGTATATCAATCGTGCAATAAAACATTACTCTTCAGCGATCTCAAATCGCTATTAGAACTAGGCAACGCCGTCTTTATAGCCGGCGACCTAAACAGTAAAAATCAGGCATGGGGCTGCAGAGAAAACAATAAAAATGGTATAATTCTCTGCCGCGCCGTCGATGATCTAGCCTGTACAGTAGTCGCCCCAGATGAGCCAACACGCTACGACTTCGCAAACAGCGATAGGAGTAATGTGCGGCCATCCATATTAGACATATGTATAATACGCAATGTATCCCTTCTGGTGCATTCTATTCAAACAGTACACGAGCTTAACTCAGACCACAGACCAGTATTAATTCAATTAGGTAACCCCGAGAATAATACTAAAAATCAAAAGAAAAAGATCATTGACTTTAAATTACTAAATGAAAATTTAAATTCACTTCGCTCGAGTCAACTCGACAACATCCCGGACACTATAGAGAGTCCCGAGGCGGCCATTGCGGCCAGTTCCAACCTTACCGACCATCTGGTAGCGACGATGGAAAAGTCATCTAGGGAGATCTCAACGTCCAGCGATGGACACTGGGAGCTCCCGGATGACATTAAAGCACTCATACGCGCCAAAAACACCGCAAGGCGCAGATACGCTCGCTACCCGGCGGACGAGTATCGTCGTGACCTCCGTAACCTCGAAAGAGACGTTAAAACACGCATCTTAGAGCACAAAGCCGAAAAGTGGGATCGCCTCCTTAGTGAAATCTCACCCTCCCATGTGGCCTACTGGCCACTCGCTCGTTCATTTAGAAAGAAAACGGAGGCATCTATGCCGCCATTAAAAAGACCTAATCGCGCGCCTGCACTAGAGGACGCCGACAAGGCGGAACTATTAGCCGATACACTAGAGAGCCAGTGTACCCCAAACATCACTACCCCCTCACCCTCCATAGGCTCCCACGTAGAGGAGGTAATTAGGGTAGTAGAGTCGAAGACTTCTGCGCCGCCGGAGGGGGATCCTATCCCTCCGACGGATGTAGAAGAAGTCCAAGACATTATCAAACGACTTCACTCCAAGAAGGCCCCCGGGCCGGACGGGATTTCCAACAAAGTCATTAAAATACTCCCACCCGCTCTTGTTTACCTCCTGGTTAGCATTTTCAACGCCCTCCTAAAGGGCTGTAGGTTCCCAGACCAATGGAAAGAAGCTACGGTTATCGGCATACCTAAGCCCGGCAAACCGGGCACGGAACCGTCTAGCTATCGGCCCATCAGTCTACTAAGCTCGATTGGCAAAATCTACGAACGGGTTCTGCTTAAGCGGCTCAAAGCCGTTATAGGCGAAAAGAACCTGTTCATAGACGAGCAATTCGCCTTCCGCGAAAACCACTGCTGTCCAAGGCAAGTCCACCGTATGACCGAAGACATACTCAGAGGTTTCAATAAAAAGAACTCCCGCGATACGTGCGCCGTATTTTTCGATGTAGCAAAGGCTTTCGATAGGATATGGCACGAAGGCCTCGTGTACAAACTGTACAAGCTAGGAATACCGGATAGGCTAGTCATCATCATCCGCGACTATCTGTCAAACCGGTCATTTAGGTATAGGGTCGAAGGCACCCTCTCTTCCCTGAGACCTCTGAGGGCCAGAGTCCCCCAGGGCTCCGTGCTGTCCCCAACTCTATACAATCTGTACACATCAGATATCCCCAGACCTCCGGACGTCAAACTGGCTCTCTTCGCTGACGATACAGCTCTATACGTTACCCACCCTAATGCTAATAGAGCATCGCTATTTCTCCAACGTGCCGTCACCGAACTAGGCAACTGGTTCGCAAAATGGAGAATAGCTATTAACCCCGATAAAAGCGCGTCGATTCATTTCTCTCGTAAGAGAAAGACACGCTTACCTAAACGCAGACAAACATGGTTCACGATGAAACCAATCTTACTAAATAACGTCGTTATTCCCAGAGTTAGACAGGTCAAGTACCTGGGGGTCACCCTCGACAGGTCGATGTCGTTTAGACCACACATCGCCGCGATTTCTAAAAAAGCCCGTTTCGTCAGTAGTAGACTGTACTTCCTCATAAACAAAAAGAGCAAAATGCCCCTCAGGCACAAGCTCACCCTCTATAAATCATGTATCCGCCCCATCATGTCATACTCCTGTGTGGCATTCGCGCATGTGCCTCAGCATAGACTCAGAGGCCTCCAAACGATCCAAAATAAATTCTTACGTGTGGCAACCGGTTGCCCGTGGTACGTAAGAAACATCGACCTACACCGTGACCTCAGACTAGATTCGATTAGGGGCCATTTCAAAGCGATGTCAGAACGTCACTTCGAAAAGGCACTTCTCCACCCGAACCCACTCGTCGTGAGTGCGGCAAACTACACCCCCGATAGCTTAGCACCTAATAAGTCTAGGTTACCTAAGAATGTCATAACCGATCCTGTTGATAAAATCACAGAACTGTTGAAGCGCGACGCTGAAGCGCGACGTAAGCTACAACACACACTCAGACATAACACAGCCGGTGTTAGGCACACATTCACACCGCATGGGCCCCGGGGTCGTATGCGACGTCGAACCCTACACTCCGTTGACCAGTTGATCCGGATCAACCGCGACAGCATAGGCTCAGATCAGCTACGAGTCGACACCAATATAGACCGTGTAATCACCGATAGCACTCTGCTATCGGCAGCTTGCTCGGGTCCCGCGCTTGACCCGCCTCCCCCGCTACCGGGGGAGGGGAGGGCCGGCCCTCACGATAGGTTTCTAACGTCACCCGTTCCAAACCAGTCGACCGTAGCTGACCAAGTTAGGTACAAACCCGACGCCATGAACATGGCGGGGGACAACCCCCCAAATTTTTAACGTCATAGGATGATCCAACCGGATCACCCCATTTCCGATGACGCATAACGGTCACTAGGACCATTAGCATAGATCCAACCGAAAAAAAAAAAAAAAAAAAAAAAAAAAAAAGTACCCGTAACACAATTAGTCTCTTCGAGAACTTAGCACGGGATCAGATTGACGTAGTGTAAAAGCGTCCATAGTATTATTATTATTTAAGAAAAATTTAGGACTTATAGCTGTTAAATATTATTCAAAATATTGTTTTATTTGTCCATATTTTTGTAGCTGCTCATGTATATGTATGTTCTAGCAAGAGAATCAGAATTACGACATTCGATAAATTTGATTGGTCGACACAAACTGAGTTAGTGATTTGTGATCTGTTGCAGAGATGTTAGCTTGGTTTTATTGGACTATATAAGGACCGCTTGAATATGATAACTTTATTCTTACAAGGTTTATTTTTGTTATATCAATGTAATAATATATCGTGATCGTTTTATAATACAACTTTCTTGTATGTTTAACTGAAGTTGTTTCGCTGTAACTATGTGGTCTTATTTTACTTTTTGGTCTACTATTTCTTTTTCTTAAATCGAGATTAGAAAAAATAATACGTGGAGAGAGGAGGAGAGAGAGTGAAACTTACTGAAAAAGCGCATTTACTCTCGCTCTGTCTCTTTCTATATGCAACCTTGTGGGAAGTCGCATTAGATGTTTCACTTCAAAAACGGATGATGATTTATACAGAAAATCTTAAGTATAATTATAATTCAGCTATAATTAACTTAGCAACTTCTTTTAGTATTTTAATATACAGTTCATTTCATCAAGGTTAACTAATTTACCATCGTTCGCTCACCGGTGAAGGAAAACATCGTGAGGAAACCTGCATGCCTGATGAGATAGAAAATCTTTGAAGGTATGTGAAGTTCACCAACCCGCACTGGGCCAGCGCGGTGGACTATTGGCCCATTACCCTCCTCGCCTGATTTCGAGGAAGGAGACCAGTGCCCAGCAGTGAGACATATAAGGGTTGATACTTTTTTTTTATACTTTTAACTAATTTATCTCTTAATGGTTATGTCTAACATGATTAGGTCCGTTGCCATGTACATTACGGCTATATAATCCAATTTATCTCCGCCTTAGATGATCAAGAATTAAGCAACATAATACCAACGAAGCAATATATTAAGGCCGTAACTGTAACAAAATGAATCCCCTCTGGATAAAACAACGATGCTCTCATAATGATCTCCGAACATAATACTCTTGTAACAGACTAGCTGTTGTCTGTGGCTGGACCTGTGTGAATATATCTTCATACGTTTGAAGTGTAGTTCAGATTTTGTGCGACAGAGCAGTTTCCTAATTGTAATAGGGCTGTTGACACGTGTTACAAATTCACGTTAAGTTACGCTTTGCATATTAAAGACAGTATTTGAAAACCTAAAATAACATTTTAAAAGTCAACTTGTTTGTCTTAAAATTTAAAAAAAAATGATTTTAAATGCGTTATCATGCATTTTCACGTGACTCCAAGCGCCAATACAAGGCAATGACGTCACTGACCAATGAATTAAGTACAAACTGTCATAACTCATAACATAGCGCTAGATCTGCTTATCGGTGTGCGACGTAATCACGGTTACATGACAGCTTGGACCGTTTATCGGCAATTTTAAAAACATACTCTTTACATAATTTTTTTGTTCAAATTGGACATATTTCTTAACAAAAGTATTTTTTTTTCGTCTTTACCTATGGCATATCAATTAAAAAAATTAGTCAACATCCCTATTGGTCAGCTTCAGTCAATTATATACTTGAATGTACAATTGATCTACACTTTTTTTTTTTTTTGACGACTTTATATGTCAAGGCTTGATGCCAATAATTACACTACTGTTCTTGCCCTTCTTATTAAAATACAGCAAGCCGTTTCAGGGGAAAAATGAGTAGAGTTGTGAAACCCTTCTTAGAGTTGTGAAATATCCTGTTGTTGTGAAGAGAAAAGGGTCAATACATCGTATACATTCTATTGAAAAAAGTACGTCATCATCCACTACGGAATATAGGCCTCCCTCGATGAACGCCAAGAAAACCGATCCGGCCAATACGGATTGGCCACTGCATGGAGATCATCTTCCCACCTGGTTAATGGCCGTCTACCTAAACGCGGCCTCCACTCTTGGACCTTATTGGCGCAACGCTATCCGTTCTTTTGAGTGCCAGCGAGAGTGACCAGCCTACTGCCACTTCAACGAGCTTATTCTTCGCGTTATATCGTCAACTTTATCTATCTGATGGCGGTCTTCATTTCAAATCCTATCTGCCAAAGAAACACCTACGCATGCCAAGGCATGCGTAGGTGTTTCTTTGGCAGTGTGCGTAGCTCAAGAGCTACGGCGAACTTTCAAACAAGTTGTAACTCAAGAAGCCATGTTTTAGCCCCAGTCTTCGCAGGTAGAACGCAGAGAAACAAAATTACATATCAAATTCAAAATAACTGTTTATGAGTATTAGTATGAATAATGTTACGTCCCATGTGCTGGGTCTGAATTGAATATGTTAATGTTATAAGCCGGACTCCCGTTCTATGATTTGTTATTCACAAAACCTCGACATGTCCGCTCTGTGGGTGTTAAGCGGTAACCTTAACCCATATTATAGTTACATTATTAACTACTATACAGTTGCACTAAAATTAACTTAATCTTCTAATAAGTAAGAGGTAGTGTCTTGTAGCTAAATCAGGCCAGCACGACAGGTGTGGTACCTCTCGCCAAAGAATCCAGACGTATATAGAAGGACAGTTCTTATGAGTGTTTTGAGGACAAATTTTCTGCGACGTCAACGTCCGCTTGGCAGCGTGACTTGACAACGTTTATCGCGTATATCTTGCGCATTCTATATTAATTAGGAATTATTACACAAAGATCACTGGTTGGCTGAATTGCTATCACGTCAGTGATAAGTCACTGATTACTTTCGCATTTTTGTGAATAAATTTGCTACTCTATCCGTTTATATAATGTTCGATGCCTGACCCAGTCTTTGACAAACTATTGATTATAGGCAACACTGACTCATTGCGTGACTCTTTGACGGTGTCTTTAACTCTTAACTTGATATAAGTACATATTCAAATGAAACAAATATTGAATGTAATAACCTCACATTATTATAATGCTTCAAAACTCCCCTAAGATTATACAAAGAAAGCGCAAAAGAATTCCATTCTTCTTATTTAAACTTATCCAGTTAGACGTGTTGGATTCTGACGAGAAGTTTTAAACGAATTCCCCATACCTGGAACAAATCCCGTACAAGATAATGTTAGGGATCAAACTTCATATAACTTCTTTAGCTCGAAATGAACAAAATGTTCTTGTTACATATTCTATTACTAATGTTTTTATTTTAAGGAGATATAACATTCAAATTACCTTTATTGATTCAGTAAAATAGGCTAGAAAAATAAAATAAAAAAAAATATAATCTTAAAATACCTCAGTATGTACCTCAGACGTGACCGCATTTAGACAAGCAAGATTTACCAGTAGGTACTTAGATTACTTTTTTTTTCTTTTACATCGGGAAATGCACTGACGCATCCTGCTGGGGAGTGGGTCTCCCCAGGTGGGTATGTGGGCCTCGTTGCGCCTGTAAGATGGTAAGTGGACGCAGGTCTACCCACTAAAACCCGGCGAGTGCCACCACTGCCGCCTTTGGTAAGGTGCCCCGGATTTACAAGCAACCTCGACGGCTAGTCAGTCCCTCAGGGGACCGACACTACTTTCACAGGGCGGTTGCCCTGCAGCACAGAACAACCGCTTCCAATGTCTGGACAATACGATGAGGTGAGGTTCCCATCCTCACCCCTTGTCCCCTGCTCTGTTGTCCCCTCTTCTTATAAGAGGGGCCCCTCGCGTCGGTTCAATTCGCTTCGCCCAAGGAATTGGGCTCACTATAGGCTACTGAGCCCCACCATCACGACAAGGCTTGAACCATGGTGGGGAAGGGAGGGATTACCTACACCTACTCTTGTCGCCGTACACCTTACGTCACCTACACCGGTCTCGTACCTGTACCATTAGCAAACAGTATAACTTACTGTCTTATTGAATGTGTAGTGCCCTTCCCGGCGTAAAAGAAAAAAAAAGTGGGAAGACACTCCCGTGCCATTCTATGTTGGATGCGAATAGCAAGGGATCTAACGTCTTGACGGTCATTGAAGGAGGCCTATGTTCAGCAGTGGACGTACAGGGGCTGATGATGATAATGATAGTTGTAATAATATTTTGTCATACTATTATAACTAAAATAATAATAATATACAATGCAAACGAAATTTAGTTCACAGTATAAACAACATTCGATGGCAAAACCTAGAGAAATTTAAATTGCAAATTGTAATGTGAAACAAAGTTTGTTATTCAAAACACAATTGTAATATTATGTAAGCTTTTAAACACGTTTTAAGGAAAATAATGATTACAAACTATTTAAATCACTATCACAACACTATCATCATCAGCTTAAATAATCCCAAATGAATATTAATTGTAGAGTCAAATAAAATTTTAAGTATGATATTACCTTAATAAAAAAGATGTGTGTGTGATTCACACACGATAGAAGTGAAACACACGTTAAATGCTCAAATGCAAGCAAGTATTAAGCAGTGTACAATATACATACACACCGACATTTGCTCTCTCGCTCTTTTGTATTCGTGTCTCTTACCTGTCGTTTTTAAACGGTTTTATTTAGCTCACCCCGTTTGTTTTATTCTTGGGTCTAATTTAGTAATTCAAATTTCACCCTCTTCCTGTCAACCGATTAATCTGAAATTTTGTATACACTTTGGATTTTGGTGACAATACAATTATGTTTATTCATTATCATTATAAATTCAAGATGGCCGCCGCTACAAAATGGCGGATAATTTATGTTTTATTAATCCCATCAATATGGGTATCAAATGAAAGGGCTCAACAAGTAGAATACAATATACTATATAAAATTAAAATCCAAGATGGCGGCCTCTACAAAATGGCGGATAACTTAGGTTTTATCAATCCCATCAACATGGATATCAAATGAAAGGTCTCAATAAGTAGAATACAATTTACTATGCAAAATTGAAATCTAAGATGACCGCCGCTACCAAATGGCTGATAACAATTTTTTATCAATCCCACCAATATGGGTATCAAATAAAAGGGCTTGACAAGAAGAATACAGTGCACTATACAACCTCAATATTTAAGATTTAAATTTAGAAATTGAATCTGTAATTCAGGTATCTGATTAATCCAGCCTGAATCCACCACCCAAGTCAAGATTTTGTATCGTGTTGAGGACTGTGTGGCGTTAGGGTGGCTAAAAATGATACGTCGTTAGCGGTACACCACCCAAGTTAAGGTGAAAGGTTAAAACGCGCCGAGAACTGTATGGCATTAGGGTGGATAAAAATGATATGTCGATAGCGTTTTCCCCTCAAGACTCAGGCGCATCTTGTTGTACATAGCCTTGCCCCTTTATTGGACCTCTGGGGGGGTCGACCGTTTAAATGTCCATTACTCGTGGGAACAAAATGGTAAAAAAAAATATAAAAAATACAAACACAAATAAAACAGAAACTGCAACACAACGTAAACGAAGGCTTCAAAAAGCGAAAGAAAAGTATAAAGCAAAACGAGCTAAAGAAAGTGAAGGTGATAGAAATAGTCGATTACAGAAACGACGGGAACAATTAGCGTCAAAAACACCTGAGCAATATGAGGCCAGGTTAAAAAAGCAACGTCAGCGATATACACAAATGACGGCGTCAGAAACGCCTGAAGAATATGAAGCCAGGTTAATAAAGCAACGTGAGCGATACACACAGATGATAGCGTCAGAAACGCCTGAAGAATATGAAGTTAGATTAATACAAAGCCGTGAAAGACAAAGACAGCAGTTGGGTTCAGAAACGCCTGAACATCGCGATACGAGGTTAAATAAACAACGAAAGCGTACCCAGCAATGCAGAGCTAATAATCTGCAGGCATTCGAGAATGCTATTAACACAATTTGTATACATGTTTGTGATATTTGTACCAAACGTTGTTATCCTAATCAAGTTCGTACAGTTCGGTACAACACTGCTGCATTAACATACTTACCTGTGGAGTTAACTTCGAAAATATCATTGTTATTATGTTCCCGCTGTCAAACACATGTTACTAGTAATAAAACAACAGCACCACCAAAAGCTTACTGGAATAATCTGGATCCAGGTTCTATACCAGACGTTATTCAAACATTGACACAGGCGGAACAACGTTTGCTGTGCAGAATAATTCCCTTTGTTAAAATCGTGAAATTTAGTGGCCTCTATGGGCAGTACGGTTTTCGCGGACAGGCAGTTTTATTTGCCCAAGATATCTTTGAAGTCGGTGAAAGACTGCCTAGTATGCTACCAAGATCTGCAAGCCAGGTAGGCATTATTGTAGTAACCGAACGATTAGAAAATTTGAACATCACCAGGGAATTCACAATATGTCGCGAAAAAGTCTATAGTGCTTTAAGATGGTTAATCAGAAATAACCCGCTTTACAAAGATGTACGTATTGACGACAATGCCCAAATTAGTGACCAGGAGTTAGTACGACTTAGTGTGCCCAAATTGTCTGAAGATGAAGCGTCCGAAAGGAATGAAAATGAAATTCGAAATGCATTCATTCCAATTAATAATGTTGCAAGAATTATTCGAGCTTCATGGCATCAAGGTGACTACAACGTCTTTACTTCGCGATATGCTGGTGTACAATGTAGTGCTATGTCGTTGGCGAACATTGTCCGAGCTACAATCCTAAGCCCTAATCAATGGGACGTCAATATTCTGAATGCTAATATGTTAGCGGGTGACTCCTTATATTGCTGGATTCGTACCCAGCTTGATCCTACTGAACTGGATGAAACAGGATATTTAGAGATACGAAACTTTCATATCGTCAGGCAAAGTTTACAAATGTATGAATGCCGATTTTCTATAGAATATGATGAAGACACTCTTTTATTTGGGAGTCTCCAAGATTCTGTAAATACCAATAATATCGGCATTACATTACATACAGCTTTAAATAGATTATTTGATAGTCATTCTTCAGGAATATTGACAGCGTCAAATAAATCTGTTAGCGTATTTCGCGGTGAAGACAAATACTATTTTGCTGACTCCCATTCTTGTGGCCCAAAAGGAAAACCAACACCAGAAAATGGCAAAGCCTGTGTTATAGAATGCGACAACTTACAAGAACTGTGCCGCATCTGTAAAAGATGCCTCGGATCCCGTAATATCGCGTACACCCTTACACGCGTTGACGTACATTTGAGGGAAAATATTATCACTCGTCAGGGTGTTCAAGTACAGCAACAGGAAGATGCCATCACTCATCAGGATGTACAAGTACAACAACCGCTTTCGAATCTGAGATCTGAAACTATACCTATACAAACATCTGTAATGTTGCCTATTGATAGCGTCCAACCTGATGTTGAAGATGAGCTAGAGGTATCTGAAAATGTAAACGAAATCAGAAGAAAGACGAATAATAATATTGTGAATGAAGCTTATGAGTTAAAAGCAGAAGAGTTCGCATGGTATCAGCTTTTCCCGTATGGTAAAAATGGTTTGAAAGAACAACGGCCCGTAAATATAAGTCCTTTGGATTACTATCAATTTCGTTTATTAGGTGCTGATGTTAGATTTCAGCGCAACGATTACCTATTCTATGCTCTATCAATGTTTGAGTACTATCGAGTTAAATCAACCATTGCAGCTTGTGCTAGAAAAGTTGAAGGTGAAAACGGCAATCGAGTGGAAGACCTGCACTTATATTTAAAAAATCTAAGAGGTTCCGCTGCTTATTGGCGTAGTGCTCTTAGTGATCTTATAGCACAAATCAGATGTTTAGGACCTCCCACTTATTTTGTTACATTGAGCTGCAATGATCTTCACTGGAAGGATATGAAAAGAGGTCTCCTTGTTAGTGATGGTAAGCAGCACATTGACCCAGATGACATAGATATTCAGGAAACTCAGAGACTCATCGAGATGTATCCAGTTGTTGTGAGTAGACATTTTATGGTACGTGTTAATGCGCTAATGCAGTTTCTTAAAACTGATACTGAAATATTTGGCGGTAAAGTTAAAGATCATTGGTGGCGAATCGAGTTTCAGAACAGAGGAAGTCCTCATTTGCATATGGTTGTTTGGATCGAAAATCACCCGTCTGTTGCGACACCTGAAGGAATAGCTCGCATTGATTCAGTCTGTAGTACTGCCATTCCTCCAGAAACTTCAGAACTATATGAATTAGTTAAAAATTGTCAAATACATCGACACACTAGTACCTGCACGAAAAATAATTCTGTTTGTCGTTTCAACTTTCCACGCTCGGAATGCTTAGAGACACATGTTATTGATCCTTCATCTAACGAATTTATCTACAACGGTGGTCGCATTTGCGTTCTGAAAAGAAAAAGTGAAGATGGTTGGGTAAATAATTACAGTCCTGCTTTGCTAAAAATGTGGAAAGCCAATATGGATATACAACCGTGTGGTACAAATGAGTCGATTGCGTATTACATCGCTAAATACGTGTCAAAATCAGAACCTACAAACCTAGATGGTGAAGTATCTCGAGCTATTCAACAAATTAGAAGAGAAGAAACTGACGTCTCGCGCAAGCTGTTTAAAATATGCATGCGCATATTAAGAGAACGTCAAGTTTCAGCCTGCGAATGCGTATTCAGGCTATGCCATTTGAGTATGCGTGACAGCTCGAGAAAAACAATTTTTGTCAATACTCGTAAAGTGGAACAAAGGTATAAAGTGTTGAAGTTTAATGAAGCTGGTCAAGCAGCAGGATATTGTGCCAATATTTTCGAACGATATGAAAAGCGACCAGCAGAGCACCCCAACTATGATTTTAACAATATGTGTCTCATAGAATTTGCAATGTTATTTGAGCCACACTACACAAAACCGCCAATTATAAATGAAGAGAGCATCGATACCGATGCTTATGCACCGCACGAGCAAACAACAAGAAGGCGTCTTATAACTTTAACAGACAACACCAAAATGACTATTAGAAACACGCCAGCTGTAGTACGGGTACCTAACTTTGTAGCAGCTTCTGATCCAGAGTCATATTATTACAGTTTACTAATCCAGTATATGCCGTATCGCAATGAGGCCGAACTTTTCGGAGAATTTAATAGTGCCAGAGATGCGTTTCTCGCCAACGAAGAAAGTTTAAGACAAACAAACGCCTACTTGGAAATATATCGTGAACGTGACAGGCAGCTTGAAAATGCATTCGCGCAAGTACACGCATTTCAGATACTGGAACACGCAGAACCGATGGAACTAGACCATGAAGAAGAAGTTCCTTATTTGCCAATGAATGAAGACCAGTTCTTACAGGCTAAGAAGTCTATGAATGCAGGACAAAAGGAAATTTTTACATTAGTTACCCAGTCTATACAAAATCAAATGTCAGGTGCTGAAGAACGTTTAAAAATATTCTTTACAGGAGGAGCTGGTGTGGGCAAGACTTTTCTATTAAAGTTATTACGAGACCAAATTAATAGGTGCTACGCAAAGGATGCGGTTAAAGTCTGCTCACTAACAGGAGTTGCAGCTAGATTAATAAATGGAGCTACGATACACAGTACTTTAAAATTGCCTGTACAGAAAGACGGTCGCATAACAGGTATGTCACCACTGTCCGGAAACTATTTGCGAATAATGAGGCAACAATGGCATCAGACAGAATTTTTGATTGTCGACGAGATTTCCATGGTGTCTTATCAAATGTTATGCATGATGGACGCTCGATTAAGGCAAATTAAGAACTGTGAAAATGAGTTTTTTGGAGGAGTAAACGTATTACTTTTCGGTGATCTTTTACAACTGCCTCCTATAAAACGATCAGGAACACCTGTTTTCAAACAGCCAGAACATCTCCAACCAGCTACACATCTCTGGCGTTTATTCACGCTGTGTGAATTAACTGAAAATATGCGTCAGCAAGGTGACCAGACTTTTATTGATATTTTGAATGCTTTGAGAGTCGGTGAGCTAACAACCCAACATTTTAGTATTTTAATGGGAAGACTTCTTCAAGACACGAGTGATGAGTTTGCAATAGACAAAGCTTTAAGGGTATACCCCACAAATCAACAAGTTAACGACCATAACTCTGCTGTATTGAATTTGTACAGAAATAATGGTGCTCGCATTTACAAAATAAAAGCGCAGGATCAGCTAGTACACGCCACACGAAATGCAGACAATGTGGATATAGCTACTATAATACCAGCTGATATCAACAAAACTGGGGGTTTACCAGCGGAACTACAAATATTTGTGGGGGCAAAAGTCATGCTACGGTCCAATATTGACGTTTCAAAGGGATTAGTAAATGGCGCTATAGGCTACATCAACGAAATCGTTTGGCCTCAATTTCGTCGAACTCAGATGTATGCAACAGATGTACCTTCCGTCCGAATTGATTTCGCAAGAGACGGAGTACATCTTATACACCCGAAAGCCATACAGTTTCCAGCTAAGTACAATTACGGGACGGCTGAAAGAAGAATGTTGCCTTTAATACTATCATGGGCTTCTACAATACATAAAATGCAGGGCAGCACTGTGGATCACGCAGTCGTATACTTAGGTGCGAAACTGTTTGAAGAAGGTCAAGCCTACGTGGCTCTTAGTAGAGTAAGATCTTTGCAGGGACTACGTATAGAGGAGTTGGACTGCAATAAACTAACGGGCAAGAAACCTTGCAATAATGAAGCACTAAATGAATTAAACAGAATGCGAAATAAAAACTAAAAACTAGAAAATAAAAATAGGTAAAAAAACTTTTTAAGTTTAAACGGTTTTATGTTAAACATACATTGCAATGTTTAAGATAAATGTACTAAAAACCAAAAAATAATAAAAAAGATACAGTCGTGGGAATTATAAACATATGCATAGACTAGACTAAAATAAAACCGTGGGGCACGTCAATTGTCTACAAATTATCGACTTAATGTGCGATAGAAGAATTGGTTAATTCGTCGTTAAAATAGGCAGTTGGCCCGCAGACGGTAGGGAAATTACTTACTATTTTCTTGCTCATGGAAATTTCAATAGTTATACACTCCATGTAAATAAAAGAGATGTTTCAACTAGTTTATCGTTGGACATTCACACTGCTGGCTGGCGAGGAATCGTTTCACTGCTCGTAGTTTGTCTTTAATCGACAAAACATATGATAAAAGTACTACTCGCTCACCACTATGAAACCCTAAAACTCGCTTATAATCGAGCTTGCTAGCTTGTTTCCACATTCTAGCCCTACTTATCACACGTCCATCGTTGTCGGTTGAACAACTGCCTAATTATAGTGTAACATTACAAAACAAACATTTTAATCAACGATTGTAGACAATTGACGTGCCCCACGGTTTTATTTTAGTCTAGTCTATGCATATGTTTATAATTCCCACGACTGTATCTTTTTTATTATTTTTTGGTTTTTAGTACATTTATCTTAAACATTGCAATGTATGTTTAACATAAAACCGTTTAAACTTAAAAAGTTTTTTTACCTATTTTTATTTCCGTTGCATCCGGTTTGAAATCACACCGATTCTGAAAAAGTTTCACTTAAAAAAAAACACATTTAAACATTATATTTTTTTCCCCAAGTAAATGCTGCTATATCGAGTTCCTAAATTGAAATAACCTTGTTTTTGTTCCGTTTTTTTTATAGTTTTAATAATGAAACACCTTTCAAGTATTATATCGCGTCTTTAAAACAACCATGATCACGGGAGGAATCCTCACATAAGGTAGGCAAGGCTCTCCTAAAGTATCCGAACGACCATAAAATGTAAAAATCATAATAAACAGCAACAAATACGCAAAAGTTGCTTAATTATGAGTGAAATTCACGTAAACATAAGAAAACAACAGTTTTAAAATATTATAAATTAAGTTACTTTAGTTTATCTGTAATTCAACGTCATTATTATAAAAGTTGTCTTATAGCCCTGACTATAAATAAATCTATCGCAAAAGTGACTATATAGCTTCTGGCTATAAGATAAATGAAATAATAGGAACGTTATATAATTATTAATCAAGCACTTGAAGAAGAAGAATATCAATTGACTAAGACGAGCGAATGAAAAAACAAACGTTTTTATGTATAAATGCCTATTTTGAATTGAAACTAAAAGGAGAATAAGCAAAGGCGATCCAGGTAGATATGACAGGCGCAAAACACGAGGGTTGGCGCGACGAATAAAAATGAAGCGAATGTTCATGCATATTACGTATGCAATGCTGAAGACACACTGAGTTCATGAAACAAAAACAATATTTTTCAGGAAGTGTAGATTTTATGTGGGACATCTATTCGCGCGCCTTGGCTCGTATCTGTTGACGTCAACTGTAATTTCTGTATTTTAACCTGTCGTTAAGAATTTATAATACTCATGAATTTCAAACTTAAGTACCTACACACTTATTTTTAATCGACTTAATTGTAAATCGCTTAATCTATAAAAGCTTTTTCTGGAACTTAAAGTAAAAAAAAAAACAATCCAGGAAGGTCAGGTCTGTTGTTTTCCTTGTATAGGCAGAAACGTAAAATAACGCGTGCAGTACATTTTCTCTTCTGCTGCACAATATTCATGTCTGTTCTATTTAAACTGAAAAATATCTAAATTAACTCAAAATAGAGTATAAAACTATAAGCATCTTTGATAGTTACCTTATATTATTTTCAATTGCCATACTGAAAATTGGTATTCTAATCTTCAGACAAGTGTGCGACAAACTTAAAATTTCATTCAGCAAACTCATCGCAGCCTAACAAATGGGACTTTAGTGGAGGCGGTAAGACAGTTGCTGCAAATGAGACTCCTTTATCCTCCGGCGTGCGCTTAGGCCCAGACAAAAAGATGCCGTACAAAGATTTACAGACAGTTTAATGTTTCAAGTAAAGAGGAACATATCGACCCTTATGTCTCCTCCTCGAAATCAGGCGAGGAGGGTATTGGACCATAGTCCACCGATGCGCTGGCAAAATGCTGGTTGGCATACGTGACCTTCAATGACTTTTAATAATATCGCCCTCCCTCTAAACAAGTGGCACAAACGCTAAACGAATAGATTAGAATACTTATTGTATGGGAATGACGCTAGCTTACGACGAGTAATTTGACACAATGAATATAATAATAATAATAATCGCTAAGTACACATTCATGGCCAAGAAGCTCTTTTTTAAAATGACGTTTTTACAAACAAAACCACATGTTTTGTGTCTGAATGAGCATTCGTCAAATGTTTTACAACAATACTAAGGCGTTAGCGTTTATCGCGACTGAATAGATTCGGAGTATTTTCCACTTGTCGAAGGGGGGGGGGGGGGGAGATCAGGAATGATTTCCTGATTTTTTCCTTGCAGTGAGCGAATGATGGTCTCGTGTTCAGGTTCACAGAAATATATAAAAAGTTAGTAGTTAGGTATTACTTAGTTCCAAAGAGTAATAATCCATACGTTTCTTTACGATTTCTTTAACTTTCACGTTTATAATATTAGTAGGAAGAAAGATGCATAAATTTATCCATGCTTATAAACAAAGCAGCGTAAAACACCTTGAACAAACATTTCGTTTTGATAGAATTAAAAAAATGTCAGTAATTGTTCCTTCCAAATTTAAAAGGTCGCAAGTAATGTCAGCTCGACGAGCACAATGGTCAGTAATTACATCGGAGGTCTATCGGACCCGAACTCGTTCCGAACTGAAACTAGTTACGTAATAGTTGATTAATTAATTGGTACATCGTGATACTGAATGTTTCCCGCGATTTTACTTGCTTTAAATCTGGGGGATAGTTCCAATAATTTTGTTTGGTCAAGTTTGTATAGCATCTAACGGCAAGGGATCAGTCGTCTAGGCGTTTATCGAAAGAGACCTATGCGAGCTGTAAAAAAAAGATCAACCACTGAGTTCTCTTTATTATCGTGTCTCAATGTAAACCTACATTATATGCGATTTTAATCTACATTTTTGTTAACTACGTTTTTGATTTGATTGGAGCATTGGCGCAAAATCATAAAAAATCAGTGTGACTATATAAAACCTAACTAATTCTCAAACTTTAGCTCTTTAAGACTTTAAAGCAACTTTTACATAAAATTCATATTAGCTGACAACTAACTTAGCTTTAACCGCAAAGACGAATAGTGTTAACGTCTCAAGTTGGCTGGTAAACTCTAGTATTATCTATAAATAGTATTAAAGTCCTCAAGTACTCGCGTAGGAGTCGAAATATAACGAGAGAAAATACCACAATTACGAACTTTGTTTTTAAGATACTTAAATCTTAAAATTCTTAAAAGATTACTTAGTTCTGTTTAAGCTTTTAAGTATGTCAATATTAACATTTTTAATCTGTCTTACTAATTTTTACAATATTTTACCAGATTATTTCTATTAATATCAGGAATTCACCATTCCACACCAAATGTGTGGAAGTTGAAATATAACAGAATTTTTGTAATAACATCGAATAGAACAGAACAGTTTGGTAGAACAAAAGAAAATAGTTTTCTAGCCTACATTCGCTTAGATAATATAATATAATATTTAGTGAAATCCTCTAATCAATTCTAGCTCTAGGATATCAAACCAATTATAAAATGATGATGATGTTGAAATAGTTATTATTTTACTGTTTATTTCGAACATTATCAATTAATGAATTTATAGTTAATATTAACACGTTTTACTCACGTGGTAGGATCAAGAACTTACCAATTTTATCCCAAAATCATTTATTCTGTATGTACTGTTTAAAAATATCGGAAATTAAAAATTGAAAGAATTCAACCATTCAATAGTTTAAATGTTAGTACATCACAAAGCATTTTTCCAAATATTTATTTGGCAAAACAAGCGAATCGTAAAAATACAATCATCCGTACAATGCCTTTTACAAATTTCAAGTCCACCGTGACGGAACGATCAAAAATTGCGAAAAGTGAAACCAATGCACAAAAATAATAATTTAGAATGTTTTTAATTGCCAGAAATAAATGAATGTAGGGATGAAACATGTGTAGGAACCACCGCTAGAAATCCTACTTTCAAATTAAATTCTTTCTCCTACTTAAATCATTGCCCTTAAATCGGTTCACCCGTTTGATTACTACCGTGCCATAGACAGAAACAGCTGTTGCCTTTCAACATCCGTCTCTTTGCGTCTTGGCTAAAACCAAAACCACGAATGGTTTTAGTGTTATTACTTCTTCAACACCAGCCTGAAGTCTCCTACCTATATACCTATCAAATACAACAAATATAATATCATCATTATCATCATCTTCGTCGTCGTTATCATCGTCATCACCGCCATCATCATTATCATCGTCATCAACCCCCATCCATCTATTGGTCGGTATACGATGAATGCTAAGACGATCTAATCATACTATTTGTTTAGGTTGCCAAGTTTTGGCCGGCCATTAGTCAAGTGGAAGGGCTTATGCAATGGCCATAATGGACTCAGATGTGGGTGCTAAAATATACCCAAAGGCTAATTAAGATCTTACAAAATCGTTGCGACAAAATGTATCCCAAACCTATGCTTTAACGATCCAAACCGCGCAATCAACGTCCAAAGCCAGACAAAGCTTTGTTTGTTATACAGATTCTGACCAGATCTAAAATAAATAGTGCTAAAACAATGATTTAGCCTGTCGGGGCTAACATGTGGGCTAATTAATGTGACTTCATTAAGTGGTATGCAATATTTGTAAAGAAAACCCTTGACTAACGTCTGTATAATATAACACGATCGCTGTTTAATTGGCATAATTAAAAGGCTGCTGGTATGGTGACTATATAGGTCAAGAGTTTGAACCTTGTCAACTGCTAATAATTTATAAGATGTCTATCATCATCATCATCATAATCACCATCATCATTATCATTATCATCATCATCATCACCATCATCATCAACATTATCATCACCATCATCGTCGGCCTTCATCTGTCCACTGCCTTGGCCAATGGGCAACTAAGGTTCAAGAGTGGAGGCCGCGTTTAGGTAGACCTTAGGCTAGATCACTTATGCTCTCGTAGGTGATTAACCAGTTGGGAAGTCGATTTCCGTGCATTTCTCGTATTTGGATGCGAGTGGTAAGCATATTGACGTTCATTGGATGAGAATTTTATGATTTTAAATATGTTTATGTTATATTTTATATTATTAATTACTCAATGCGCTATGCATAGTTTAATTATTAAGCATTATATTAAGTAAAAAAAATAACGATAATCTTGATTGATCGCATTTGTTGCGTTCAAACCACATTTTCAAAAAACTTCTCGTTATCAGCTGATCCTAAAATAACCGATAAAATTTACATTCTAGCAATTGCCTCTGTATTATTTGTAAACAAATTTTGATATTAATAATTATAGTGGTGTATTAAATAATTTATAAGGGAATTTGTTTTTATTTATCGATTTAAATATGATATAAAAAAAATTTAACGATTCTAACGCAATCTCATCCCATATCGACGCTTTTTCGTTTCTCTTTTCTTCTCTTTTATTTACACGTAGAGTGGCAGAGACTTCTACTAGGGAATCTTCCAGCACTTCACTTTCACCTCCTCCAATAAATTTTTAATATATTATTGACCGTGCCTTAAGAGAAAATCCAAAAATATCAGTTAATTTTTTGTTGCCTTAAACCTAATTTTAAACTGAATTTTTAAAATGAATGGACGAACTTGAAAATTTATCGGAAGTTATAGCCCAGTCATTGATGAACTTCGGCCATAACACTTAACTTATTAAAAGATAATTATTTTATTAAATTAAAATGCGACAAACAGAAATAAAAAAATAATCGCAAAAATTTTGGAATCTTCGTCTTTCGTATCAACAGAACTAACCCGTATAAAAGCTCACAATTTTACACTTTTCTCAACAGTTAAATCTCAATTAGCGTTATTAGCGGGGAACTTTGTTCATAAATTGACCACTGGAACTGAGAATCTAGTTAGCGGAGCCGAGTTTAAATTAATCACTGTTGTAGGTACACTGGTACGGAAGGAATTTCATGTTTTATTGTCTCACAAATTGAAATGACGTTTTTGAAATCGTCTTCCAGTTATGAGAGAGCTATTCTTGTAAAAGCTACATGAATCTTTTGTATGAAAAACTTAGCTAAGACTTTCATATTGTTTTCTTATGTTTCATCATCATCATCATCAGCCTCATGTTCGTCATCATTCTTATGTTTACGCAGTTTTCTCATTATAATGAAACAACTTTTACTTATTAGACTAGATTTTTTTTAGTCCTCCTGTTTGCATGGTTGCTGTAAAGTATCCGAAACTTCGGGCTCATAAAAAACTAAGTAAACCGCGATAAAATCCGTAAAAGTTGTTTCATTATAATAGGACTTTCACCATTTTTTTTAATTAGTTTAGTGGAACTAATCAAACTAAAAACGTCCCATGATATAGAGTTCGGCGACACAGACGTTGAAGATAGCGTTGTCTGTGGCAGGACGACGTCTTCCCGGACACTATATTTACAATGGGTAGCGCTTATGAAGCAATATTACTAAATCTCCTTTCTCAAAGTTTTTGTCTCTAATTTAAGAATAATAATTTTGTATAAGTAGAACTTGACATTTAGATTTTTAAGTATAAATCTGTATAATACATATTTTCTGCTAGCTGTTGCCTGATGGTTTCCCCGCATTAGCAAAAAAATATTTTTTTTTATGTGTTACTACTTTTAGTACCTCTAGAGAATATGTTTACAAACATCCCTACTTTCATACAAATGCTAATGATTGTTCACGTCTATATAATGACTATATTGTTTTAAAATATAATTTCAGGAATCTATAGGTACGCTTTCAGCATCAGGCATATGCTATACTTCAACCTCGCATTGCTACGGTATCGGAAACTACGCGGGTGAAAGTGGATAAGTAAAAAAAAGGATCAAGCTTATAATATAATTTCCCATTACTTTACATTATCATCGAAATCAGGAGAGGAGGGTAATTGGCTGTAGTTCACCGATGCGCGGGCCAATGCAGGTTGGTGAACTTCACATACCTTCAAAGGCTTTCAATCTCATCAAGCATGCAGTTTTCCTTACGATATTTTCCTTCACCGGTGAGCAAGCAGTGGTTTCATGTTTAAGGTGTACTTATAAATTTTAGAAACACATTTCAAGGCACACGGGAGGCAGGTTCGAACCCTGAACCTTTGGCATAAGAGGTCTATACCCCCTGGTCTATCGTCGCGGGTATGTAAGTATTTTATTCTAAATTACCTTCGTTAATAACATTGCATTATAAAGTCAAGACAAACTGAAAACATAAAATATGTTAGGGTGGCATCTGTAATAAACACAACATAAAATCGGCCGTAATAGGCAGTTCTGTTTTATGACATTGTAATTAACTGTCGAAATAATCGTTAACTTAATTTGTAAAGCATTAACAAAAATTAAGCATACTCAAGAAACTTAATTCTATAATGATTCTAAGTTTTATATTCAAAGGCTTATTATTTAAGGGCCCAAATATAGTTGAGTAAAGGCTAGGCAGATGTTGAAAAAAAATTAATAATAAGTGTATTTTTATCATCATCTGCTCAGTATATATTTGTACTGAATAATGAAACCTGTTAATTTTTTCATGGGTGCTGTAAAGTATCCGAAACGTCGGGCTTTACAAAAACTAAATAAAACGCGATAAAATCCGTAAAATTTGTTTCATTATCTGCAACAAGGGTTTGGTAGTAACGGATTCGACAAAGTGAAATGAAGTGTATCAAGATTTAATCCATTAAGCTTTTTTTAATTATAAGGTGTACCAGATTTAAAATGTTTCGCTATTTTTCCTATTCTGTAGGCGTACTATTACTAAAAACGTTTTCAATAATTAAATATCGTAAGAACAAAATGCCTATCACACCTTATGAAATTTTGCTAAGAAGAAACGACATCGCGTATCCAAAATTAGACATTGGACAATATTTATTGAAAGGGTCAAATCGTTATTCATTATATAAGAGACGACGATAATACAATTCACGTTTTGTATCATTAATTATTCAGGATATCCATCATTATGTAATGATTTGTCAATGCCAATAGCAAATATTTACTCGGCGGATAGTTTCGATCTGTGTTTATAGTCTCACTATTTTGATTAATATTGGTGAATAATATGTAGATCGACCAAAATATATGCGACGACGATTTCCGCGCAGTGGTAAAAATTGGATGAAATTGGATATATATATATATATATATATATATATATATATATATATATATATATATATATAACATTTTCACAAAACGGCAAGACGGCGAACCGATCCAATTTCATCCAATTTTTACGTTCGCCGTCTTGCCGTTTTGTGAAAATGTTGATAATTATGATAATGACTTATGTGGTTAGTTTATCTGGTGCCAGTTTCCTATATATATTTCTAGTTCTTCAGAAATAATATTAAAATACAAGGAGGTGTCCTTGTTTAGTTGATTAAAAAATTCATACTGCGGCGACATGTATGGATTTTGGAGTGAAGTTGTTCTATCGTATTCTATTGTATTTATTCTAAATATAAAAAATGCTATTAACAATCCAGATAATTATACAGCCGTATCAGTATTTTGAATCTTTGAATACGAAATTGCAATCGTAATATCAAAGCAAATTTTTACTTATTTATTTTAGGCAAATGTGAATTAATTCATGTAACTAGCATGTTGTTATTATTTATATGTATTTACAAAAATTGTAAAACTATATTTTAAAAAGAGCAATCCTACAGAGTTTCTTGCTAGATTCTTCTCTGAGGAAAACTGCTACTTTGCGAATCTAGCATTAGCTTATAAAAAAATGACATGTTTCAAGTGCTATGTAATTTTCCTACGAAATAAATATTATTTGATTCGATTTGATTTGAAAAAAGCATTATATTATTATTCGTATATTTTCACCGCCGCATTGGAGGATGTTTTCTTGAAATTACTTAACGAAATCGTCTTAGTATACACCATAAAAATATGCTATGAAATAAAAAAAGAGCAGACAAAATAGACGGTTCAACTTATAAAATATTGTTTTAATCTTTTTACGTCGAAGGTAGAAAGTTATAACTTTTTTGATATACCATTTTGTATTATTTAATAGAGCATTCCAATAACTTGCTTTGTTTTAAAACAACAACACAAAAGAGTTATATGATATTTTCCTCTTTCGTTTCATCAAAGCATATAAGCCGTCAAAATGTAGAACGGTTTTTAAAAATCGATACAAGTCATAGGAATTTATTGTGTTTCAGAAAAAGGGGACGTATACGTCTAACATTTGATGATCAGGGTTCAGGATATCGACGTGCGTTCCCGTTACGTGCAATAGATGTGGGATACACTTGCATAAAATGTTTGTGGTCGAGGTAGACCATTTATTGTCTACCCACTTATATATTTAATTAACGTTAACAGGGTCGTAATAATTATTCGTGTCGCATGCTCAATGATATTAAAAAAATAACAACAATCCATGCATGTTTGAATACATTTGGCTGGATAAAATTTACTGTTGTAGCAGTAATTTGATTTCAATTTAATAGCATATATAGTTAAAGTATGCATGCAATCCGAAAGTATTCAAATATATTTTATTGTATGTTATATGTTGTTGTGTGTGTTGTATGTGTATGTGTTGTATGTTGTATATTAATATTAGGCAAGAAAGCATATATTAGGAATATTATTAAACTCCTTTTTATCTATTAGGAATATTATAAAACTTATTTTAATTGCATCACCGTAATTTCGAACCTTGTTCCTCAATGTAGGCTTTATTCGATGAAGAATTTCCAAAACCAACCAGGATCGGATTGCACGGAGATCGTCAAAAAGTTCCCGAATGTCAGAAAAAAAAAAGTATTTTTTGTTATGTAAAATTAAACGATGATTTTTTTTATTTTATGTTTTTTTTTAAATTATTATTTTAATTATTAAGATTTATGTGTATTGTAATGTTGTAAACATTTTAGCTAGGTAGGGTTAAATTGTAATACCTTAATAGGTATTATATTATATATTAAGCCCCTTATGCCCGTCTCCTAAAAATATAGACTATGTAACTCCCTGATAATGTAACTTTCCAGTGAAGGATTTTTTATCGATAGAAACTCGCTTAGATTTTTATAAATTACTTGAGATTACAATAGGTTATCTCGCCTGCTTCGATTTATTTTTGATTAGTTTTTATCCGCAGCTTCGCTTGCGGTAACTAAAATTTACAACGGCATCTCAGCAGAATGATAATATATAATATAGGTAGCCTTATTCGACAATAGGGCTATCCAAAACTGTAAGAATCATTCAAATCCGAACAGTAGTTCCTGATATTAGAGCGTTCAAACAAACAAACTCTTCAGCTGTATATATATATATATTAGTATCAGATACCCTTTTTACGTAAACACCACCTTAAGTAAGACATTCGTTGAACCGTTTCATATTATAACGTTCGTTTATTGCCTTCGCCGAATGATTTTAGGTGAGAGAATGTTCTAAGCTTACATATTGAAATGCGAAAAAAGGTCGGAATATTTCCAATATCGACGTCCAAGATTTTCTGACAGACCGCGTATTAATGGAGTATTTGAGGCATATTTACATAAAAAGTCTTTAACATAGGGACTAGAGATTCTAAAAATAAATTCTCCTGTATTATGAAGCCAGCCAGGACGCCTGACATTTAAATAACTTTAGTGGATATACAAATATATACATATTATATGTATAGGGTCAACATCATCAGCCTTTATCCGTCCACTGTTGAGCAATGCCTCGCTTGCCACTCGCCGATCGGCCATTGATGGAGATCGTCTGCTCGTCTAGTTTGCCAAGAGTCTAGACCAACACTTCGTCTACCTAAACGCAGCCTCCTCTCTAGAACCCTACAGGCCAGTAGGCCATGGATTCTCCGAAGTCTTTGACCACCTCACTGCCACTTAGATATGAGCTAGATTCAAATAGATGACCCCAACTTATACTGATAAAACGTCCATGTCATGGATATAAGGGTAATTGGCTGTCATATCTTTAAATTACTCCATTTTTTATTGTATATTTTTTATTACAAATTCTAATGTTAACATGCCTTTGGCGTTCTATGACGGCATTTTTTTTTCAATTTTTGAAGCGATTCGAATAAGAACGTAATTTGTGAACGCAAATTGTACTTTTACTATTTCGTTCCTATATAGTTTTATCTATTCATATTGTAGTAAGATCAAAAATACGTAGTAACCATCATTAAGTAGAATTTCGTACACGATTTTCGGCTAATTTTGAACATGACCAAATACTTTAAAATTGGAGAGCATTAATTGAATATCGTCCTAACTGTAGGGTCATTGTAAATTGTTATACAAAAGGCACTCAAATTCCATTGTCTCATTTTGAAATTCAATGTTTAACAAACAATTCCATCCTATCGTTAATTTGTAAGTATTATAAATATTACCTTTATTATAAGTTTGAATGTGAGTGGAAATAATCTAAACTATTTATGCTTTGATGATAATGATAATGATGATGATGATGATGATGATGATGATGATGATGATGATGATAATTATGATGGTGATGATAATGATGATGATGATGAACATTATTACCCTTATAAACATTTTTCTGTCCACTGCTGAACTTCTTCAATGAACGCTAAGACTGCTAGTCGATTTTTTTGTTGTTTGTGAGAATGATTTTACATAGAACTCTATATAATGAGTCCCCTCCGAAAGCGGACGTCAGATCGTGACGCAGTGCCGTCTTGGGGTAGTCACAGATTATATTATTATTCATAATATACAAATATTTAAATAGTCATGATGAACTCGTCTTGTCGTCATGTGGGTCGCCTACCCGTTTGCCCATGCATGTATTAAATACATGCAATCTGTATTTACAATCTCAATGTTTCGCAACGCAAAAGCAGCGGGCAACGCTAGTTATTTTATAAATGCAATTTGAATCGTTAATCCATTAATATAACTTTTTGATTGCGTTGAATGGAAACTCAACTAAAAAATAGTAGAGTTTCTGCAATCAAAAAGTTTAACTGCCGTTCATTATTTAACGAGGAAATTTTGCTTCACAAAATAAAAACAACATTGTTGTTTCATTTTCCTTTAGTTAATGCGAGTTTTGATAAACTATTTCAGAAAGGTCACTGTGTGTTTTATATTTAGCTGTACAATGTCGGGCTCAATTACATTAAAGACTGAAATCAAACATAAAAAGGCAAGAAAATTATAATAAATAAAATTAAACAAATATATTTTGGTAATGCTTTTCTTCTTTTTTTCCAAGATTAAATCAAAAAATTATTCAACGCTACTTTTTATATCACTTAATGCTAAAAATATGGTTATAAAATAGAAAATGAAATAAAAAGAAATAGAAAAAAAAGAGCGACGATGGTCCAGTGGGTAACTCGGCCTTTTGTGCGAGCGATTCCGGGTTCGGTCCTGACGCCCCACCCCAGTGTGCTTTGAAAAGGGTTTTTCAAAATTTCTAAGTGCACCCTAAATACGAGACTATTGCTCGCTCACCGGTGAAGGTAAACATCATGAGGAAACTACGTGCCTGATGAGATACACGTCTTTGAAGGGTATGTGATGTTCACCGACCCGCTTTGGGCTAACGCATCGGTGAACTATGGCCCATAACCCTCCTCAACTGATTTCAATTAGTCGAGGATTGAGAGGAGGGTAATTACCAATTCTCCTCGAAATCACAAAATTTTAAATTTCATAATGTCATAATTATTATAACTTTTTTTCATTATAATATTATAACTTTTGTTATTTCGTAGCAGCTGTAAAAATCGTTAGCCAGTATTCGAGATTTACTATAATAATGTATATATTTTTTTGCACCATCAGAAAGAAGAGATTTTAACGAACCAAAAAGCCACCGATATTTTAAAAAAAGCTAATATTTTGACAGGAGAATTTTCGATTGAAAAACAGTCTTCCTTTTCAGATATTAGGTTGAAATAAGGTGAAAAAATAAATCTTTTAAATCTAATAAATTACAGTGTATTTAGAACATAATAAGGTAAGTTTTTACCAAATTTCTTAAAAAAATATTTTATTTTGAAAATGATAAAAATAAAAAAACAAAAACTTGGTTATTTGAATTTTACACATCAATTTTGAGGTTATGTAAAGAAATTGTTTAAACAAAAGTTGTAGATCTTTTTATTACCTACAACTTTGCCATGTAACACTTTTCCATAGGACTTGTAGTTTTGCCGGAAATCGAGATAAACCATTTCCCCCCCTTAAAATCCACCCCCTCCCTTTTCCCGAACTCGGATCGCCCGTAATTTATTTTTCCTTTCATTTTTATCATATTCCCGTCATTTTCTAATGAGTTTCATCCTACTGTGATTTTATTTTGTTTTCAAATTATCGACACTGGACTAATAGGATTATCATTTTTTTAAAATATGAATTCAGTTATAAGTTTCAATGAATGAAAAATGAATTCTCTTTGAAACCCAAAAGATAGAGTACAGCTGTTATAATGCCATATAATAAAAGAAAGCTAATATTGTGTTTTGCAATAGGTCCGACGTAAAAGTTATGGGAGTAACACGTGACTCCCTCAGCGTTTAGATACAACGAGTTACGTGGGGGGTAATTTATGACCAATTTATATTCGACTGCGTTTATTTGTTTTACAAGTAGCGTGTTATTTCAGACATTGTGGTGACAAAAGACTGTCTGTGGTGTCTTTCAGAGGCCATTTCTTGTGTCTAGAACGACGCACAAAGACGATATTAGATTTTCTTGTCATTATTGATATATGGGTCTTTTAATATTACCTTAGAGAGGGAGTTTTTGGAGTGTCTGACTTTCCCGAAACCCACTTGATTTCCGGAAACCCGTAATCGTTCTATGGATTATGGTAGGCTTAAAAGTCTTTTCACAATAGTTGTTGCGCGGAGTGGTACACCGATCCGATGCCAGAAGGCTGTGCAGTCGACGACTTCATGGTGGATTGAGGAAACGAGAAACTGCGGTGTAAGATAGTTTATTTTTTTTCCTTTTCCGGAAATCCTTTTCCGACCAAACCAGTAACAAAACCAGTTCCGACCAACCTTGGGTAGGCGTGCTGACGAGTGTGGGGACTCGCATAGGGTGCACTACCCCACTAAAACCGCTGCGTGAGCCAGCAGCCGCTATCTGAAGGACCCGGATCTACAGGCGACGGGAAACCCTCAGCGACAGACACACCCGGCAAGACTAGATTCTCCACAGTAGGGGGACTGCCCGGCTATCACTTGACAGTCCCCATGGCCCGGGTTCCTATCCCGAGCCCGACACGAGCACAGGGGCGTTATTGGAGGCGCATTAAGTAGCACTTCCGACGCACCCCCGTTCGTCGGTCTACGAGGGGAGGCCACGTCGGCGGCCTACTCTCTCACCTGTTCGTCGGCCTCCTTCTGGGACATCACTATAAGATAGTAAGTCTCAACTAACAGCCTGTGTGGTCCTGCAAAGCTGTTTAAGGGTACATATAATAAGAACGGTGGTACTTAAGCTGACGGGAGATTTTACATTAGTATAAGAGACCGGCAAAGGATGATCAAATTAAAAGTCATTTTTATAGGAGGAAATACAAGCAGTCGAAGCGTTTTGACTTGTATTTACGTCTATACACTTACACAACTAGAGATTTACATCTTAAAATCCTGCAAAAAGTTATTTTATATTGCCCTCTAATTCCATTTCCCCAAATTGGCCACCCGAAAGTCACAAACCGCACAAAACGGGACAGTATAGCTGTGACTTTACGCCTGTATGTGAAAGCACCGGCACTTGCTGGTTCATGCCGGAAAGACTAGACATAAATGTTTATTTTTATATCAAACGAAGTACAGTAATTCTAAAATGTACGATATTATTAATTAAAAAGCGCCATTTAATTTATAAAATGAAGTTTCTTCTCGGTTGCAGGTAATTCCCCTTTCCGCAATATTGGTATGAAATTCAAAGACATTTATTATAGGGTACCTAAAATGTTACTTTATTAAAGTTTTTGAAATAAAAGACAATTTGTAGAGATTTAACGTACGTGTCTACTCTGACGGCGTAAATAATATGGTATCTATACTAACAAAAAAATTACTAATTATTCAATTTTTAGGAAAGATGTAATTTAAAAAAAACTAGGCATACCGTTTCTTGTCATGACATTTGATTTTACTGCCAAGGCGCGCCAATTAATGTGTGTGTTTATCATCTTCAAACGCTAACTTTCTGTGAATTTCCATACAATAATGCACTGTATGATTGTTTGTTGATTGTAAAGTATTAATCCGATTTACCATTCCAATATTTAGGCAAGTACATCATGTCAATGTCCCAACATAAATTAAACTAGCTAACTTAAAAGATAAAAATAAGAAAAGAAGTAAAAGAAAATACTTCAGCAGTACATGATTCAATTTTAGAACACTCAGCCCTTGTAAAATAGTAGCAGCGCCATCTGGTGCTCTAAAACTTATACATTAATCTTCTAAGTTTAGTTAAAACTTTGAGTACACGATTCAAAAGCAGACTTAGACGGAATTGCTTCGGAAACTAACCAAAAGTGTAAATAGAAATGTAGTTTTTCATTGTTGGGAAGTTTAGTGACTCGATATAACAAAAAGGTAAAGGATTTTTGTAATAATTGTGTTTTGAGGAGATCAGCATTTTTGCTGGTTTTCTGTGTGATAGATTATTAGACTTCATCTTCAAAATTTGCCCAACATAGTCCCTGTGTCAAGATCTGACGTCGGTGGGGACTTGTCACTGCCAAGCATTGACAGCGCGATGCTCATTTAAGTCGAGTCCTGGACGATGATAAACTTCTCCTCCGAGGCAGTAATGGCCACAGACCAGCGCCTGCACAATGCACCTCTGTTAACTCCCCTGAGCTCTTTCTTACAAGATCTGGTTCAGAACCTGGTTCAGACACGCTTTATAGTGGCGAGCAGTCCCCGTCCAGTCCCCCATTATGAGGAGTCTATCTTTTACTAGGGCCAACCTTAAAAAAGCGGCTGAGGGCAGTCGTCTAATTTAGTAAGAGTATTGCACTTCCCAGTGCAAACTGCACAATACTTACAATCAAAAGAGCACTTTTTATCCGACCGTACTTCGTTATGAAACAATTTCACTTTAATTTTCGTTTCTGAAATGCAAATACTACCCAATGTAAAAATTGTACACAACTTTATACGCAAAAAATCGCGCATAATATGTTGTATATAAGCTTCACAACTTTTGACGATGTTGGAATTTTGTAATGCACTTTTGATATACCTAATATCTGATGAATAATGCTTAAATATATAGGGGCTGAATAATTGGTGATACGCTGGGAGAGTTTCGTGCTTCATTGATGAAGGATGAGGAAGGAAGTAGGCAATTCTGCTTCGTAGACAACGTACGCCTCTAGAAGAATTTAAAACTGAGTGAACAGGTACCTTCGAGACAAGCGCGCTCTAGCACCGACAACAATGTCAGATTCCATCAGATGAGACAGTGGCTAAACGCAAGCCAGCAATGGCTACTGTGTGCTTCTTGCCAGATGACCAGCTATCACGGATTGAATCTGGCAAGACAATAATATGTTAGTTTGTACAATGAATAGAAAAATATAATTGGATGCGAGTGGCAAGGGATCGGCCGTCTTGGTGTTCATTTAACAAGGATTTTATTCAACAATGGACGCATAGAAGCTGATGATGATTATATTACAATACACGTTTATTATGTTCCTAGTTTCCTTGGTTGATATGGTATTAATATTCATTAAAATGTACTGCTTTATTAGTTAAATACTTAAAAAAGCCATTCATATAATATCCATGAAATATTTTCTAAGAATAGATAGAATGTGATAAAATGGGGGTAGCTAGGAATTTAGGAATTTTGCCGACCTGCCTCTATCTTATATAAGATTTGACCTAAATATTTATATTAAAACTCATTTTCAGTACTGACCCAATAAGTTTGAGGTTTTATCGCTTATAAACTTCTCAAAGGTATATACTTTTATACTTATTACATAAATTAGGTAGGCAACTGATATATTATGTCTTCCGATGGTAAATAGTAAGAACAGCGCCCATGAAACAAACAAAGCTAGGGACTTGAAACAGGTAATTCAAAAATCAAAATCATTTTTTTGCTATTCAAAATAGTACTACAAAAGTATCTCTTTGAACGTCAAGTGAGTCTACCACCGGTTCCAAAGCAAGCCCACTGAGAAAAACCGGCGAAACAAACTCAGTGGAAAACTGATACTTCCACAGAGAGGTTGCCCCACACCACAGAACAAACGAACGTCGGAACAGTATAACGAGTTGAGGTTCCCGACCTCGCCCCTTGCCCCCTGCTCTTTTGCCCCCTCTTCTTATAAGAGGGTTACAAAGAGTCCATCGGCCCAATTCGCTTCGCTCAAGGTGCTGGGTTCACCCTGGGCTACTGAACCCCATCGCCATGACAAGGCTTGAACCATGGTGGGGATGTTCCTCATACTACGGCATTAGATGGTGAATTTTGATGTCAGTAATAACACTGCCTATTCTCATCTTCTATCCCAAAGCTAAGAGGTAATACATAGTAGTAATATATGATGGTAGTGACCATGAGCGAAACAACTGATAGTTTGCCTATACAAAAAAAAAACATTATATCAACATTATCATACTGCAAAAATATATTTATTCATCAATATATCGATCGATTCATTAATCTTCTACGATTAAAATTATTAATCATTAAAAAATAAAAATAATCCCCGAAACAACAAAAAAGTAACTTAACAAAAAAAAAAACAACAAAAACAACTTTTTTGTTGTTTGCTGTCCTCGGGACTAGGTTTTAAAAACATGATGACACTAAATATTTTCGGGTGAGGACAGAACAATGCCTGCAGGCTTAACCTTGTGGTACTTAAAAAAGTTTCTAGAATATACCTACAATTGACTATCTACCTATAGTTGAATATGTGACATATTTTTTTTCTTATCAAAGAGTTAATTTAATGACACACTAAAATATTATCTTTAAAAAACAGTCTAGTTAGTCTAGCCTTAAGACCAAATTTTATTATAGGTACTCTTAAATTGATCGATAGAAGAGGTTTTGTTCCCTATTATTATCATTATTAAGACATATTTAAATATTGTATAAAAGTAAAGTATCAACCCTTGTATGTCCGACTACTGGGCGCGGGTCTTCTCCTCGAAATCAGGCGAGGAGGGTAATGGGCCAATAGTTCACCGCGCTGACCCAGTGCGGGTTGGTGAACTTCACATACCTTCAAAGACTTTCAATCTAATCAGGCGTGCTGGTTTCCTCACGATGTTTTCCTTCACCGGTGAGCGAACGATGGTCTCATATTCAAGGTGCTCTTAGAAATTTAGAAAACCCATTTCAAAGTACCACATGGTTCAGATCCCAGACCCTCTACGTCTACATGCTATCGATGAATTTAAGTTTTTTTGGCTTTTAGGCCAACAGGCCAACAGCATACACACACGAGTGTGTATTTAGAAATTTAGAAAAACACATTTCTAGGCACACACGGACGGGTCAGGATTGAACCCGGAACCCCTCGCATAAGAGGCCGAGTCTGTCTAACACTGGACCACCGTCGCTCGTATATAAATATGGTATATATAATACTAGCTGTTGCCTGCAGCTTCGCCTGCGTTAACTAAGATTTACAATGGGATCTTAGTACGCGAAATAAGATTTTTTACACCTTGTGTCCGAAAAACCAAAATATCTCACGGGACCCTATTTTTATCAGAATAAAATTTAGCCTATGTTACTCGTGGATAATGTAGCTTCCGAATGGTGAAAGAATTTTTGAAATCGGTCCAGTACTTTTTGAGCCTATTCATTACAAACATACAAAAATAGGTACAAATCTTTCCTCTTATAATATTAGTATATATATAGATAAAATATTCCTGAATATCCTTCACAAATTCTCGAGGCTGTATTTTATTAAACTTTTTATACAACATAAAATGTAGTATTACATAAATAGCAGCATTTTCTCGCTTTTGTCAAGACTTTACAAGCTTCTATGTTATGAAAGAATAAATACATCGCTTTTTTATTTTATTCGTGGCAAATTCAAGAGAGTACCATGGTTCTTCTTATCAAGGCTAACAATAAAACTATAAAATACTTACTTAAAAGTTACAACCCTTTCAGCGTAATTTGATGATTATGCTACCGCACAACCGCGCTGTGCTGAGCTTCCCGACTGCATGGATGCTTTGGAGGGTCAAACAGGTTATGCTATTACTGGTACCGAGACATCCTCTATAAATGCACATACATTTGTGCTAGTTCCTTGTTTTACCTGGGTAAAACAGGTTATTTTCATGGATGACGTCGACCGCTTGCCACCTGGTTTTTTATATCATACGAGTAAATGAGCAGTCGAAGTTTTTTGATGACTATTGATCCACAAACATCCACACAATCAGAGATTATGCAGATGCAATTAAATAAACGAGGGGCATTATTTTTAATATTTATCATAATTTGACGCAAAAAGACTTGTTGCAGAACAGAGTGCCAGCTCAAAGCTAAATACTTACTATTATAAATGTGAAAATTTGTTACGCTTTCACGCAAAAACTACTCAACTGATCATCGTGGAACTTTGCACACAATATACTCTCGGAGGTACTAGAAGTATTTATTTTTTATTTTTACAATTTTCTTTGATGACGCGGGCGAAGCCGCGAGCAATAGCTAGTATTTATATAAATTGGAGATTATAAAAAACTAAGATCATCAAACGGAAGACATTAAAAGCTAAGAGCCTACTGTGTATTAGTTATTCTATATTTACCTCAAAGATAACATGACAAGTAACAAATTACTTTACGGCCACTGCACTGCCTCTACCGATTTATCTCAAAGATAAGTAACGTTATTTCACCCGCAGGCGATCACGTGATACAGCTGAACAAAGTGGCTGTAACAACATCGTATTTGTCATGTTTCATATACATAATATTAATAGATATTACACAATTTATATTTATATAGCAACTAGCTGTCCCGACAGACTTCGTTCTGCTAAAATCGCTATTAAAAAATAGGTGTTGATCGTAAAGGGGTGAAAATTTAGGGTTGTATGTATTTTTGTATGTTGTATCATAAAATAGAAATTAAAAATTTTGTCTAAAAAATAAAATACAAAATTTAGGGGTGGACTACCCCTAACATTTAAGGGGATGAAAAATAGATGTTGGCCGATTCTCATAGATACCGGATAAGCACAAAAAATTTCATCAAAATCGGTCAAGCCGTTTCGGAGGAGTATGGCAACGAAAACTATGACACGAGAATTTTATATATTAGATTTAAAGAACGTAACTTTGACCAACCTCTAGCCATTCTAAAACTTAATAAATGCATTCACAAAAAAAAAGTTGTGTGTGCGATTCACACACGATAGAAGTTACACGTTAAATGCTCAAATACAAGCAAGTATTAAACAGTGTGCAATATTTAACACACCCACATTTGCTTTCTCGCACTTTTGTATCGGTGTCTCTTACCTGTCGTTTTTTCCGTTCCATCCGGTTTGAAATCACAACGATTCTAAAGAAGTTCCACGTCAAAAAAAAATACACTTGGTTGAGTTGCACCTCATTCTAAGTATAAGCTTATTATCTATCGTACTAACCTTACCTATTAAACTTAATATTTATAATAAACTTCTTAATTTGAATTTGGAATAACAAAAACTATAAACGAACATCATTTTCATGAATGCATGAATAATCGGACTTCATTTAAAGGATGATTTTTGTAATATTTAAATGAAACGCCGTAATTTAAATGTAAAAAAAAACTTCACAGCTTCGCGTGAGTTTGATTAAACTTCAGCCTACAGCTATAAATGATTGCAAATCTGGTATGGACGTGCGAAGGCAAGCTAGTAAAGCTATAAGCGAATAAAAGCTATAAAAATGTCCTAGATTCACGCCAAAGTAGACAGGAAATTATTTTTCCGCCTCGTCGCGTGTCGAGTATCGTGGGCACCGTTCGAACAAAACGAGTGTTATTTTCCAAGTCCCACTGATTTACATGAGAACGATATTTATTTGTTGTTTTTGATATCGAAATAAATCTGCCTAAACTGGCATAAACTAATTTTATTAAATACTAGGAGCGCCCCGCGGCTTCACCCCCAAAATTCCCATTCCCGTGGGAGTACGGTGATAAATTATATCCTTTGTGTTATTCTGATATATAAGCTATATTATAGTAAGGTTTCATTAAAATCCATTCAGTAGTTATTACGTGAATGCGTAACAAACATCCATACTTACAATATATAATAATTAGTAGGACTAGCTGATGCCAACGACTTCGCCGTGGAGTTTAGTTTTATCTTGTTAAAGACACATGTGTGGCTCGCCCCTGGAGCGCCGCTGGGTGGAACCGGACTATCTTCTCTCACCGATTCTCACCGGTCATGGATACTTCAGGGGTCGCCAGCACATGATGACCTTATGTGACGAGCCATCCTGCTACCTTGGTCACGTAAGCGAAACCCACGACCATATCCTGCGGGAGTGTGACTTGTACAAGGATGTTGAACGGAATCGATCTGACGAAGGTGTCCAGTCTACCACGAGGATCTGACTGTAACGAAGAACAACTTTAGCCATCTAAGGATGTTCGCACATAAATGGCACAAATGAAGGACTGACATGACATTGTAGCTGCAACGTTGACACACCCAGACTGACGTGCCGTCACCAATGATGTGGAGTCGTTAGCCCCAGAAAGTGGAGAGAGATGCTTGGGACTGTGGCTAAGCACTCTCGCAAGAGGGTGCTTTAAGTGCAGGGAGTGAAGAATTGTACGGAGAAAGAGAGCGTCTAAGAAAGTGTACTTACATTTCCCACGTTTCGCTCCGTATACCGAGAGATGGGTAGGGTAGTGGGTACAGTAGCATGGACAGGTTGGTGGGTTATGTGCATCTTCTGCAAACTCTCTAGACTCGTATTTACTATTAATAAATAAGAGGAACATATTATTATGTAAAGACAAATACACAAGAAAATCATTTATCTTTTTATAGCCTTCAAATAATTTTCTATTATGTAGGTCTTATGCATAAATTATAAATAAAATGAGCCAATAAAATATATTTTATATTTTTACTGATTCTTTATGATTATTTATTATTATATTTTAGCATTAAGCATACGTATAATATGGAGTTAGCATTTTAAAATAAAAATAAAAAATAATATCCATTTATTACTATAAGTTATTCCTGTTCCCTAAATATATTTAATATTTTTTGTTCAGTAGCTCCGAGAAAGTATTCAAATTCAATTTTGTTTAGAAAAGACGAGAAGAGTAGATAGAGGTACAAGAATATTAAATATCAAGTAAAACATAATTACTAGATGCAAAATAATAAGAGAAAATGTTCTTCGGTTATTATTTTTGTGGAAACCTTTGGTTCTCTAGTCAGTAAACATCCATTAATTAATTGACTGCATTGCTAGCTTCAAATGCATTAGTATTTTATTTTTCAAAATATTATACAGAAAAATATGTATTTTAAGTATTTCACTTTGAAGAACACATTTCTTTGATCGTGAAAAACAAAGTTACCTTCAGAAATATATAACTAATATTATTATCCATTAGCTACATACGATGACCAAAAGAAATAACGATAAATCTTACTTATAGGAGAAATTTCTTTTATGAATTCATAAAACTATAAGTATCTAGTTAAATAAATTTCCTTGTCCAGTTTATTGATACTTAAATGAATAAATGTATTTTCGCTGGAAGTAAAAAATTGTTTTTATCGGAACCGAGGACCCAATAATCGTTTGTTATTAAGCATCAATAGCAGGACATTAAGGCTTTCATTGTGATCTCAAACTTACTATAAAGTGACTTTTATAGAATGGCTCTTACAGTTTTTATCAAGCTCTTGACTTTTGGAGTTACTGATGTAAAACTTATTTAGGTACGACTTAAGGGTAATGGAGCGACGGTGGTCCAGTGGCGGACGGACTCGGCCTATTACGTGAGGGGTTCCGGGTTCGATCCTGACCTGTCCGTGTGTGCCTTGAAATGGCTTTTTCTAAATTTCTAAGTGCACACGAGACCATCGTTCGCTCACCGGTGAAGGAAAACATCGTGAGGAAACCTGCATGCCTGATGGGATTGATAGTCTTTGAAGGTATGTGAAGTTCACCAATCCGCACTGGGCCAACGCGGTGGACTATTGGCCCATTACCCTCCTCGCCTGATTTCGAGGAAGGAGACCCGTGCCCAGCAGTGGGACATATAAGGGTTGTTACTTTACTTTACTTTAAGGGTAATAGGGAGTTTCGTATTTCTCCTGATCTAAGTAACGCTCATTATATATAAAAAAAAAAAACTGTACACTGTTTCTTCGCAACAAATGAACAGCATTATAATAATATGAATGCACATTTTTTGATTTCGTAAATTTATTTTAATAGTTTTCAGCCCACCATAAAATGTGTTGTTGACAACGTCTGTCAGGGCCACTAGTTTTGTAAATTTTACATACATTTTATGAGTTTTCAATTCAATTGTCATCATCATCAGAAGTTCAGTCAAAATTTTCTACGATCTCAAGTAATCTTAAAATGAACATAATAGTTAATAAGAAGGTTATATTGACGTTATAATATTATGCTGATTGTAGCTTTAACTTTCTATCCAAATTATTTTATTTAATGGCTGATTTTTTTTAGTAAAACTTCCTTAGCCTTGACTAAAACTTAGTTTTTTTTAATCTAGCTTCAATCGCGTTTATAGACATATTTTATCCCCATTTTTATAAATATACTTTTTATACCTTTTTATAGAAATATATTAATTTATTACCTTAATTTAGTGAAACTTTATGAAGCTAAATGTTTAATACTTCGTGTTATGTCTACTGTCAATATGCATTATGCATTCGGTTATATTTTTTTGGCATCAATCTATGTTTCTCCAGGGACCACCTTTGTATTCTTAGTTAGCAGTATTTTCAATTAAGGATTTGTTTCGATATTATTTGTTACTAGATTCTAAATGTGCCTTAGAAGGTTTTCACTTAATATCTCAAATTAGTGTGGTGAATATACATATAATTAGTTCTCGATTAAAATCATAGATGGCGCTGTCACGTAATTAGATCGCGCTATCGGTTACTTGTGTCAATTTACTTAAATAGAAATGATATTCGTTCTATGTGATTTTGTAATTGTCCGGTCCAATAAAAACTATTTCCTCACGTTTAACACTGGTTGTTTTATTTGGACGCCAGAGGGAGCTACAACTTACAAGTTCTCAGGGTGAATTGGGTACAGTGTAAAATTGTACAAGTGCCTAGCGGATCTCCTACAATAATGCTTAATCCTAGACTTGAATTTTACAGCACGTGGAAAGACAGAACTTTAATCAACGAGTACTTAATACCTTTAACTTAATTGAACTGTCGAAACCATTCTACCTTCTCGTTTATATAAACTTTCGTTGCACTTTTTTACAAGCGATTTCCCGCAGTTTTAGCCGGCTTTAAATTATTGATTAAAAAAAAATACACTCATCATCATCATCATCATCATCATCACCATCATCATCATCATCACCATCATCATCATCATAACCTTAGCCCTTTAGTGCTGAACATAGGTCTCATTTAAGACGACGCCCTCACCAACTTACATTTGACACGAATAAAAGAAGGCTAACTTTACATTAATATACATATTATAGTAAGAGGTAGTGCCATGCTGCTTTGAAGCCAAATTGGGCTGAACCAATTTGGGAAAAGGAAGGCAACGCATCTGCATAACCTCTGGTAATGTGGATGTTAATGCGCGTCGAATGTCGCAAGTCTTCGACTGTTCGTTTGCCCTCCTATGCGGTAAAAAAATATTATTTTGTTACATTGATCGCTACTGATTCATAGCGTTATATAATCGTAAGTTTTAGTTTCTGCCAATGTATTCTGCGCAGAACTAACAACTTCATGAAATAATTTTAAATGTTATCTTAATATTCTTTTTCAATTTTAAGATTGCTATGTGCGTAGGTAAAGCGGTGGTCCAGTGGGTATGGACTCGGCCTCTTCAGCGAGAGGGCCCGAATCCTGATTAATCCTGGTTTTTCTAAATCTCTAAGTGAACCCTGAGACCATCGCTTGCACAATGATAAAGGAAAATATCGTGAAGAAATCTGCATGCCTGATGACATTAAAAGTCATTGGGCAGTTTCGGTGAATTATAGCCCGATACCTCGCCTGATTTCGAGGAGACCTGTGCAGCAATGGGATATAATATATTATGGGTTGCAACTATATTTTTATTTTATTCCGCGCAATGACATGCATTTGTCGCTGGCGCCTAAAACGTGATCAATACACGGTATTTATTCTTTGAATCACTTAGTTTTCAGAAGCTAGTACCACTATAACATTATACTAAAAGTTTGTTGTATTTTGAATGTATGGTTATATCGTCCCATATCCGTAACGTAAACACTAGCCTTCGTAAATTGATTCAACCAATTGCGTCCCATATATCGACTTGTAGCGCTCATTCAGTGCAAAATGTTGTTTTTACTGCCCCAACTTGTTCCAGCTTTAAAGCTTTAAGAGGTTAGGTTCACATAATTTTGAACTTTTACATCGTGTATTTTTTACTGAGAGAAATTATTTTTACGCGCCATATTATTTACGAGTTTCTCTGTTTCGCTCGCTAGAATTGAAAAAGAGAATTTTCGTCTTAAACAAATAGCCTATCCGGAGATTTATGTCTTGTGTTTGTTTGACCAACTCATCAGATTTATAGTATTAGTATAAGCATAGATCAGGCTTGTCTCAAGCTTTTACTATTTAACAAAGTAAAAAACGCGTATAATCTTCTAAACAATTTTTTTTTTGGAATGGACCTATGCTGTTGGCCTGTTGGCCTAAAAGCCAAAAAAAACTTAAATTCATCGATAGCATGTAGACGTAGAGGGTCTGGGATCTGACCCATGTGGTACTTTGAAATGGGTTTTCTAAATTTCTAAGAGCACCTTGAATACGAGACCATCGCTCGCTCACCGGTGAAGGAAAACATTGTGAGTAAACTAGGATCTCTGATGAGATTGAAATTCTTTGAAGGTATGTGAAGTTCACCAACCCGCATTGATCAGCACATCGGTGAATTATGGCCCATTACCCTCCTCGCCTGATTTCGAGGAGCATACCCTTGCAAAACAGTGGGACCTATAAGGGTTGATACTTTATATAAACGTAAGCGTCGGTGTCAGTAGTTACTATAATTACTCTGTCTTTCTATTTCTTTCTGAAACATAGCACAATCTGTACCACCATATTGTTTTTTTCATGAAAGAAAAAGTGGTGGTACCACACACAAGTGGCACAAGTGGCTCCTACCGGTAAAAAATATATAATTTCCAAAACAAAAACTCTTAATCAAAATACTTTTTTTACCATATTAGTGTATGGGTAAACCCATAAGAGATGAAACACAATGGGGCACAATACACTATTCTTTTCAGCCAACAATGTGCCACATATGAGACCTTTCTTTGTTCATTCACAATTCACAAAAAATACTATTTTAATGAAACCACTTAGCCATCATTAATGTAACAATTTGACCGTCTATTATTTTTGCCCGATAGCGATAGTTCATGATTTAAGCAGTTTATGTCAGTGTGTGTTTAAGTGCAGCTGCTAAAATATTACTTCATTTTAATTTTTTTTTAATATCATAGGAGGGCAAACAACAGTCGAAGCCTTGCGACTATCGACGCCCATTAACATCCACATAACCAGAGGTTATGCAGATGCGTTGCCCTCCTTTTCCCTATCCACCCCAATGGGCCACAGAAAACTCACAAACCACACGAAACGCGACAGTTTAGCTGTCACTTTACGCCGACTTTATGTGAGTGAGAGGTTCCTCCCCGGTCGTGCTGGCCCAATTTCGCTGCAAAGCAATATGGCACTACCTCTTATAACTTCATTTTAATTGGATTCTATTAATTCATTGTTACTGTAAGGGTGACAGACTACTTTTTTAACTCAACTGCATTCACTTCAAAGAAGGTTAAGATTTTTTATACTTTCTTCTTTACTGTTTTATTTAAGGTGCGGCTCCACCGTGGCGCACATAAATGCAATTAATAAAGGTAAGTCATTTAAATTTTACGAAAATTTAAAACAAAATTCGTCAAGGTTGTCTTCCGTTTCATTATAATGAGGGAAACTCAACTAAACAATAATATTAAATAATAATTATTTAGTTAATTAATAGTCAATAATTTGAAAATTTATTTATATTCTGTTAAAAAAATCGAACCATTTGATATTTAAAACTCTTGATAATTCGTAATATTTTAACTCACTAGAGTATCGAATTTACACTGTATATTAAGTTTTATAATTTACGTTACGTTACTAATTAAGTTACGTTACTGATATTACGCGATAGAACATTCCAGTAGCAGTGAGCTGGTCACGCATTCAGGAGGATGGATGGTCGACAGGACAATAAGGTTCAAGGTTGGAGGCCGCGTTTAAGTAGACGAAGTGTTGGAGACCAATAACCAGGTGGGAAAAAGATCCGCAGTGGCCGCTCATTGAGGGAGGCCTATGTTCAGCAGTGGACAGATAAATACTGATTATGATGATGTTATAAATTATCCCTTTCTAGTATTTTAAGCGTATAAGCTATAAGTACAGTAAACGAAAACAGATTAACATAAATACTTCGTATGGATACTTCTAGTGAATCTAAAATAATGTTAAATCTTAAGCTCTTTGTAAGAACTCTAAATTTAAGAAATTGTAACGTATGCAGTACGTTAGACGCTCCAATCGCTTTCAATAGAAAAGAGCCAACATTTTTGAATTTATTTTAACATCCACGTACCCATATTTCATGCTTGATGCATTTCTGTAATGGTGTACATTTGTGGCATATTATGGAGATGGCTTTTTATCAAAGGTTTATTTGTAACCTGTGTCCACTTTTAACGTGAGTGTAACTAGCAATTTCGCTTTTTACCTCATGCCATTTGAAGTGAGTTTGCTAATTTACTGGATGCCCACAATTTCTCGTGTGGAATGGACGAAACTTTTTTAGTCAATAGGAAATTTTAAATAAGTAAGTATTTGTTTTTAGTTTACTAACAGTAAATTTTATGTTATATATTTAAACATTTTATGTAGGTAAGTAAATATTTTTTAGTTTATACTTTGCTACTGCTATCTAGTTTATCCTTTAACAAAGATCTAGTCTAGATAGTCTAGTTTATACGTCAATATCAAAAATACCTTACCTAGAGATATATTAAAGGCAAGTGTATAGCATACTTGATATTGCTAGACACGGCTCTTCTTAAAGTCAGGTAAAGGGGATAAGAAGAAGGAGTAAGGTGAATTTTAAATTTTAATTCCGATTACTTAGTTTATTCTTTTTTTGAAATTCTTAAAATGTTTCCGTTATAATTCTTAATATTGGACAGGCTTCAAGTCAGATTAGTACGATTAATCCAGCTAATATTAGGGAAATTGACTGACCGTCACAATCGAAAGTTGCATGTATGTGTTTTTTACTACTTAAAAAAACTACTGAATGGATTTTAATGAAATATAATAAAGATTAACATGATGCGTGAGATGGTTCCAATACCAAGTGATTGTTGAAAGCAACTGAGGTTTTATATTTTAAGAAGATTCATGAATATTTTGACAAAAAAAAATTTTCATTATCCCCACCACGGTTCAGGCCTTGTCGTGGCGATGGGGCTAAGTAGCCCAGGGTGACCCTGTTGGTTGTAGATCCAGGGCACCTCACCAAATACATACATAGCATACCCAGGGCTAGACAGACAACTGATTTCTGCCTTACCTATCCTGAGTACATGGAAAGCCATGCCAGTAATTATACTGTATGTTCTGACTTTATTCGCAAAAAGCAGCAAAGCCTTCTTACGAAAGATAATTGAAGTAGGATGATGGCGTCTCAGGCTGTACAAGGCACAAGCCCATCGAACAAATACTCGAAATATCAGTAACGTGATAATATTATGTATTGTATGCAAGCAAATAGCGACTTTGTGCTGCGACGCGTAGCTGGTTTTGCGCTCTGATTGGTCGACTGATAGCTATTGATGGATGATTGGCTGATAGGACGTACACAGATCACTGGTCGGAATTGGATGACTTATATTAGTAGTCCGTTTATTTGCTTTTAACGATATTAAATATAAAATGTTGAGCTTGTCATTCTTGATTTTTGAGCTTGCAGCTTTATTCATTGACAAACTGGTGTATTTCGCGGACATTAGTTTATAACATAGAAATTAGTTTATTAGTGTAGTTACTGGCACAAACACTTAACACTTTTGACTAACATTTAAAAAAAACACTAGTGCTCCGTGAACTACTAGTTGGGAACTCCTGTCAAGAGCAATGAAACGACCCAGCTTTTATCACGCTAAGAGATGAATCGAAAACCCGTATAAGCTATCGAAAACTTCTTAATTCCATTTAAAAAGAATATAGTTGCGACACCAATTAATATCATTATATTATACTAATATTGGTTCAATTGGATTGTTGACTAGAGTCAATTTTTTTTATTTAAAATAATACCATAAAGTATATTTTTGAACGTCAATTGAGTCTACCACCGGTTCCAAAGCAAGCCCACTGAGAAGAACTAGCGAACCAAACTTGTTGGAATTAATCTTTTCAAATATTCTATTACGAAAAAAGGCAGGAGCGTAGTTAGTATGTATCAGCGGTCTACGATACGGCATACGACATAAGAGTATACATTTTCGGGCTCGTCTTCATGGCTCCAAAGCGTGTACACAATATTCTTACAATTAGGTATCTAAATTCCTGTAAAAAAATTAAAAACCCTAGACTAGAATTTGATACTTGTGTGTTTTCGTGATAATCTAAATTTGGCTAATATCTTTGTATAGTTTCACAGGAATTTAATATATACATCGGTTGGTCATTAACCAGGTGGGAAGACGATCTCCGAGCAGACGCCGCTCCGTGTTGAATGTGAGTGGCAGGGAATCGTTCGTCTTGGCGTTCATTGAGGGATGTCTATGTCCAGCAGTGGACGGATATAGGCTGATGATGATGATGATAATAAAAAATCGACGTGTGGCACTCGGGGACTGCCGCGGTAATGCTATTGCATAGCATTTTGTATCAACTTATGCAATTATAATTATTTATTTATTTTAATTATTAATGCAGTATTTCTTTTTCTTTGATATTAATTCAAGTTACACTTTTTGAGCGTGGTGACCGATAAGAAATCATTTTTTTTTCCTTTATTAAATAAATAAAAAAATATAAATATTTTAAACAATATTAACTAATATTGTTTAAAATATTTTTATTATTTTACAATACATGTGTTATATTTTATTGTTATTCGTGCGAGCTTCGTAGTGTCGTACAATACGTCTAGTTGCAAGCACACAAACACCGTGTCGAAGACTGCCGAAAAGAAACGACGTTAGACGATGCATGGCCTTCAAGCCACACCTCCGTGCCCGTCGGAGTGGGGAGCGTTAGGTTTTTTTTTCGTTACGGAATTTCTGGACTCGGTCCCCGCGCTCAAGGCCCGCGATAGAAGCTATGCAATAGCTTAAAAACATCTTTTCTAAAAAAATAACCATTGGCAATATAATATGAATTTCATTTAAATAATATATTTCTTTACTCAATTCCCACTTAAACTGGCGCTGTTGACAAGGCTAGCCTGCTTCAAAATGAATAAAACATTACGGTTGTCAGCTTTTGTTGAAATAAATTACACTTGTAATAAGCTTTTTGAAATCACATTCCGTAAAAATGATCTACCATTCAACGATACTTGATGTAAAAGAAAAATCATCATAATCACTCCGCTCACGTCCCTGGGAATATTTCTGTCTATGAAATAAACGAATTTATTTTAATTATAACCTTTTTTTTTCTTTAACGCCGGGAAATGCACTTAGGCATCCCGCAGGGGAGTGGGTCTCCCCAGGCGGGTATGTGGGACTCACTGCGCCCGTAAGATGGTAAGTGGACGCAGCTATACCCACTAAAACCCGGCAAGTTCCACCAGTCCCTTTGGTGAGATGTCCCAGATCTACAAGAAACAGGACACCTCGGCGGCTAGTCAGTCCCTCAGGGGACCGACGCCACCTCCACAGAGGGGTTGCCCCGCACTACAAAACAACCCCTCCCAACGTCGGGACAGTACAATAAGGCGAGGCTTTCTCAAATTCCACCAATTAAAATCTTCACGCATATAGCAATCGTAAAATTAAAACAGAAAAATGTGGTGTCGTGAGACACCAGGTAGGAACGAAGTTCCTTCGGCTAAAGAGAAAGGTATTATAGACTACTCGCTTGTGTCGCGCCTGCGCATGTCTCATTTAACGCTTTTATTCCACGCACTTTTTCTTACGGTTTTACTATCACATTTTTTTCAGTTCGGTCTCGCAGCAAAATCTCTATCCCTTTCAAGCCTGCCGTAAGGAACTTCGTTCCAATATTAGGATAACATTTCAAAATCACAAGGCATAAATCGTCGAGGGCTGTGACAATCTTTTTTGGCAAGACCCTTGTTGGCCGGAGACAAGGTGATGAAACATGTTGAAAGTGATTATTATATAATATTCGTCAAATTCTTGAATTGAAACTGGAGACATTTTCGTTTATATTCATTTTATTTCAAACTAGCAGCGCCCCTCGGTTTCACCCGCGTATTTCCCCGCTGGAACGGTCATACATGTCCCACTGCTGGGCAAGGGTCTTCTCAAAATTAGGCGAGGAGTGTATCAGGCCATGATAGTTCACCGCGCTGGCCCAACGCTTTTGAACCTAGCTTGATTGATAAACTTCACATACCTTCAAAGACTTTCGATCTCATCGAACATGCAGGTTGTTTTCTTTCACCGATGAACGACGGTCTTGAACCCGGATCCTCTGGCTCAAGAGGCCAAGCAATGTCCACTGGACCATCGTCGCTCACGATTTCTCTACATAAAAAAATAATAGATCCATTTAAATTGTCTTATCTTAATATATATATTTCTTGTGTGCGTGTGTATGTGACTGAACTCCTCCTAAACGACTGGACCAATTTTGATGAAATTTTTTGTGTGTGTTCGTGGAGATTTGAGAATGGTTTAGATTCACAAATCAGACCGGCAGATGGCGCTGCAGTCGGTATCTAGGTTATTGATCTGTACTGCCACTATCGATTCGTATCTAAAGGACAACGTCTGTGGGGTCCGCTAGTATCTACATAAACATTTGACGACCTCTGTGGCTCAGTGGTTAGCGCGTTGGCGCTCAAGCCGGAGGTAGTGGGTTCGAATCTCGCCAGGGAACAAAAATTTTTCAGTGTTCCTCGGTCATGGATGTGTACTAAATTTGTGTATAATATAATAATAATCTTAAATATATGTATTAATATAAAAAAATATTAAATATATGTATTTCCGTTGTCTGGTACCCGTAACACAAGTACTTCGGAAACTTAACACGGGACCAGATTGACGTGGTGTAAAAGCGTCCATAGATATTATTATTATTATTGACCTCTTCTTCATATAAAATCACACATGAGTGACGTCACAAGAGCGAATCAAATATTCAATTGATTCAATTGGCATAACTATTACTTTTATCGTCCTGACATCAAAAAGGTGACCTCAAAAGTGAATTTTTGGACAGACTCCAAGCTCCTATGAAACGTTTAGTTTTATGTCGCTTTATGTCTATACATAACGTCTTATGAATTCTTATGAGTATCGTAAAAAATACATTCCAAATACTTTATGTGGAACATCAAAAACCGCAAGAGCAGCGTTATCAGAGGGCGGATTGAAAAGTTCGCAGCCTAGTCAAGAAAACAGAATAAAATATTATTTCATCTTCACCATCATATAAATCTGGCTTCATCAGCTTTCCACCCATCCTCTGCTTAACATAGGCTTACCCCAATGAACGCCTAGACGACCGATCCCTTGCCACTTGCATCCAACACGACTGGCCATTGCACGGAAATACCTTGCAACTCGCATCCAACATGGACTGGCCACTGCACTGAGATTCCGCCACTCGCATCAAACACGGAGCGGCCACTGCACAGAGATCGTCTTTCCACCTGGTTAATGGTCGACGAACACTTTGTCTATCTCTGACGCGGCCTCCGCCCTTATTGGCCCATCGGCCAATCTATCTGCCCATATGGCCTTTTTAACTAAAGCTGAGACCACTGCTGTCCTTAGTACCTAAACTGAAGTCCCATCTTATTGGATTTGTCTTTAGTGGGAATCTTTGAAAAAGTGAAGGAAACATTTAAAATTCAACACAGCATATTATTTAAATGGTTTGAATATTATAACTGATGGTCACGTAGCATATTGGATGACTTTGATATTTACCCTGCCGGCTTATTTCTTTCATCATTACCACCAGCCTGTATCCGTCTACTGCTCAGCCTAGGCCTCCTTTAGTAAAATTAATTACCTCTTTACGGATAAAAAAAAATTGAAACTGGCATTACGCCTTTATTAGCAGATTAAAATATGCTTATTTTATGATGCGATCAAAATTCCAGGGGAAATTCTTCCACAAATTAAAGCTGAATGAATTTTAATAAGGAATCATCGGTGAACAAAAATAATTAAAAAGCCCTTATTTTACCTTTAATGAAATATAATCCTCGTTAATTTGGGCTAACGCCGTTTACTCTTTTAATCAGCTCTTAAAAGTATTTATTTTATTTCAAAAGAGTTTTTGTTCATTCTGAAATGAACTTTGTCGGGTCTTAAATCACCTTTCCAAATATTTGGAAGTGGCATTTATTTATTGTTAAGTATATATTTTTTAGCGACGATGGTCCAGTGGTGGATGGACTCGGCCTCTTATGCAAGAGGTCCGGGTTCGATCCTGACCCCCCGTGTGTGCCTTGAAATGGGTTTCTCTAATTTCTAAGTGCACCCCAAATACGAGACCATCGCTCGCTTACCGGTGAAGGAAAACATCGTGAGGAAACCTGCATGCCTGATGTGATTGAAAGTCGTTGAAGGTATGTGAAATTTACCAACCCGCACTGGGCCAGCGCGGTGAACTATTGGCCCATTACCCTCCTCGCCTGATTTCGAGTAGGAGACCCGTGCCCAACAGTGGTACATATAAGGGTTGATACTATATTTTTTTTATTTTAAGTAGATATAATAATAAAGCTACTAGGGTATTACGATATGGTTTCAATATATTCATTTTATTTTGTCTCTATTACAATATGTTATAACATCTTATATTACTAGCTGCTCCAACAGACTTCGTTCAGCCAAAAGTACTAATTTCGCTGTTAAAAAACAGGGGTTGAGCTTACATGGGTGAAATTTAGGGCATAATATATTTAGTGCCGCGTCATAAAACAATAAAAAAAACTAAATTTTAAGACAAATAAATAGACTTTTAAAATGTTATTTTAGATTTTCAAATACTTTAACATAACTTTACGCGAATTTGTAACTTGTGTCAACATCTATTGCTATTGTCACAAGAGGAGCTCGTAGTTCAGTGGTAATAACCGCACGGATCGATTCACCAGGCAACGCTTGCCAAGGTTGGTCTGTGGATGGGTGACCAATCTTTACATACTGAAACTCCTCTGTGCCTTGGAAAGCACGTTAAGTCGTTGATCCCGGCTGCCATTCGTGGATCTTTGACAGTAGTTACATCAGTCGCAGGTCGTCAGAAGCTCGAGTCTGACAACCAGTCTTACCACGGTATTATCGAGTCACTGGGTTGTGCAGATCATATGCAGTCGCTCCATTTAAAATACTGGTATTAACCTGAATCCGGTTAGACATGAAGCCGAACCAAAAATAAAGTTGGGAAAAGGCTATATGATGAAATGCTATCGTTACATAAGCCTTTGGATGTAGGTTCATAGGCATTCATAATATTATACTTCAAAAACTGTTCTCCTTATCAACAGTACATGTCCCTTGTCCACATATCATTGTCAGATACAGCCACACTCAAAGTGATACTAAGTGAGTCCTATTCATATCCTACTCGTCGAGAAAACGATTTCTTATTTGCAAGTCCGAAACAAATTTATTCTAATGTATTTCTTAATATATTTTTTAAAACGTAAACGTTACACGACGCTCCTTTATTATATTATATCGAAGTTTCTAGGCTCATATCATCATCATCGTCAGCCTTTATCCCACCACTGTTAAAAATAGGCCTTTCCGAATGAACGCCAAGACGACTGATCCTTGACACTCGCATCCAACACAAATCGTTGGTTGGTTTCAATTTTAATCAAATTCCAAATTGAGACTAATATTATTATGTACCATTGCAAGTATTTTCCTAAACTATTTGTATATTACATTATAAGAAAGCTATTCGAGGAAAGGTCGTACTTTATGTCTTTGACATTTACATAGTTTTAATAAAACCGGCTAATGTCCATAATTCTATATTATTGGCCTATTTATCACACGAAATGACCATTTTAATGGTGTTATTTCGTTGTATGTTAGATGTGTAAATAAGATAGGTAGAATGGCCTACATGGCTTTATATACTCTTAAATATAATAAGGTGACTTTTGTATCTAACTTTTTTTTTCAATTTCAATAAATAATAGAATAATATTACATCAGTTGATTGAATTATTAATTATTGTATTTATTGTCATCCAAGGAACACCTAGATACCTGTCCATTGTCCAATGTTATGAACGGAACAGAATAATGACGAATGACCTTTTAATTATCATCAAGTATAATCAATCGGTAGAAATATTTATTAAAATAAAAAAAAATGATATATAACAATTGTTTGTAAAATATTTCATAATAATATATAAGCATAAAACATACAATGCGACAGTCAAAATGTTTCCATTTAATAAAGGTTATATGCGATGAGAATTTCAATAAGCGAGCTCTAATATTAATAAGTCTTCTCGGAGTCTTGACAAAAGTATAATTTGAGGGTCCTATTTACAATATTGTGAACATAATACTCATCAAAAATGATTTTCTTCCAACGTCATAGAAGAAATTTTGAGGTCCGCTCAAATATGAACTTTAGGAAAATTTTACAATAAAGATGGCTTTATCGTACAACTTTTTATACTTATGCAGATTTTATATGGAAAAAAATCTAATAAGCCGTTTGGAAGGAACGCTGAGAGTAGCTCTGTGTGCAATATACTTTTATTTATGTAAATAAGGATGGTTTTTGCTTGAGAGATTGATGCGCTTCTGCCGAGCGGCCCAGGTACTATTATCCGGCATATTCTTAACGAAGCAGTTTAAGGTTTTGCTGCTATGTTCCCAGGATGAGGACAAAATAAAAATATATGGAATTGTAACATCATTTATTTAAAAAATTAGATTAAAAACAGATATAATATAAATATACATATTGTATATGATAGATAGATAAAATATACATATTGTATATGATAGATAGATAAAATATACATATTGTGAGCGACGATTGGATGTCCGGCACCAGCCGCATTGGACCAGCGCCTACTATGGCCCGATACCCTCCTCGCCTGATTTCGAGGAGGAGACCCGTGCCCAGCTGTGGGACATAATATATGGTTCACTACTTTACTTTTTAGACGTGACAACGTAATGACTCGATTTTACGGGCAGCATGCACGAAAAATATGACGTCATGTAGCGTTCCGAAAACGAGAGTGCAACGAGAGAGAAGCATGATCGGCTCGAGCGATCGGTTCAGTTTCGTTCCTGCTGCATGTAATGTTTGACGTTGTCACGTAAAACTATCATCCGTAAGCCGACTTTTCAGACAACCAATTTTTTTACACGATTTTTATTATCTGCAACTGTATGTATGTTTGTAACCGTCTCGACCGATGACTTTACGCTAATTCGATAAGAATATTCCATTTTGCAATTTGCAGAAACAACGGCATGTTTTTTTTAGTTTTTTTTATTATGACTCTTTCAAATGGTTTTATTTAAAAACTATTTTAAAGAGTCATAATAATATAACCTTATTGCAAGAACAAAATAAGTGACAATGCTTTTTTAAATAAAATTGCATTACCTTACATAATATACATGTCTATTGAATGAAAAAAAAAGTTTCCATGGCATTCCAAAAACTTTTTAAAATGAAATAGTAAACTATGTTTTATCGGTTTTATTGCACGATTTGCACGTAGCTTGATTTGTCGACATTGTCTCTAAATATCTTGTTCGATAAGTGATGATTATGATCACATCTTTTCATAGCATGTTATAAAGTTGCTATATTTGGGATTCCTTGGGATAATATAACAGAGAAAGTAGTTGATACCTTAAGTTAGCTTGTCAGAAATGGATCAGTTACATACTAATGGAAACATATTAAGGACCAAAAGGGTTTCTGGGGGTCGAGTTTGGAAAGATCAAATATTAATGATTGACTTGTTCATGTATTATGTTCGAATAGGATCTGAAACAATCTTCCAAAATACATTCATTTATAGATAACCGCTGATAATAATCAAATTATTACCTGTATCATCATCAACATCATCAGCTTCTATCCGTCCACTGTTGAACATGGCCTATGTTCAATATCTCCTCACCTCAATGAACGCCAACGCGGCGGAACAATTGCCACTCGCGTCCAACACGGATCGGCTACTGCACAGAGATCTCTTGGCACTAGCATCTAATATGGACCGGCCACTGCACGGAAATCCCTTGCCCCTTACGTCCAACGCGGACCGGCCACTGCTCGGAGATCGTCTTCCCTCCTGTTTATTGGCCGACCAACATTTTGTCTGCCTAAGCGCGGCCTCCACTCTAGAACCTTATTGGCTCATAGACCATGGGTTATCCAGAATCTTTGACCACCCCACTGCCACTTCAATATAGTAAAGCTAGATTTAAGATGACCCTACTTATACTGATGAAACATACTCGCCTTGGATGTGAGGGCACGGGTGTACCTTTATAATTATTACCTCTAACTTCATTATTAGGTAATAATAAATAGGTCTACTTATGCGTCAAATTTTAGTAAAAATGGAAAACAATATTTAAAAAGGTTATTAAGAATTTAAGAAGTTCGTGATAGAATTCAGATATAGAGTTGCTGTATTGCTAGTTTTCTTCCGGATTCAGATATTATTTCATTGGTGCGCGATTTAACGAAAAAAGTAAGTAAAGAATATAATAATATATGCTATTTTCTTGTCGATCTTTTGTGTCAGATATTATCTCTTCTATACTGCCATCTTTCCCAGACTTACCTTTTATGTTTTCCATTTCTACAAAAATTTAATGCTTATAAATCTTTGTTCACATTGTCTTTTCTATTACGCTTTCACACCATTTTATAAAGAGGATTTAAAATAAAATGTACAAATTATACTTATAGGATTAAAAAGATTTTTCTATACGGAAAAAAGAATACGTATTGCAAGAATAATTTTGTTACAATAATCGAACTTTTTCTATAGCATTTACATGCAAATTCACGTGCACTCGATCGAGTTTCGTGGCTTTTGTGATGGCACTCCCACATTCCATTGTGATGCTAGCCAAATGAAATATTCGCTCCAATTTTCATGATAGAGGCCGAGTTTTCCAAAGTAACTTTTTGTCCTGTTTTATATAATATGAAATCTAAGTCTGTGACCACGATTACGACAAGAAATAAAGGTTATAAATATTTTAAATGTGTACATCAGCAGCATCATTATCATAATCATCACCATTATCATCATCAGCGACATTTGTCTGTCCACTGCTGAACATAGACTTGTATAAATATATTAATACAATAAAACTTTATACTAATATTAGTCTTTCTATGAAAAAAATTAGTAAAATATTATTTTAAGATATATTTTGTTGTCAAACCTATCATTAAAAATTAAAATTATTTATTATTAAAATTAAAAAGCTTGATAGTTATTTATTCCAAAATCAAAATCAATATCTTTTTGAACGTCAATTGAGTCTATCACCAAATTTTCATTGAAATCAAATCATCACCAGTGTACAACTTGTACACTTGAAATAAGTCAAAAACTTTTTTTCAAACATTCCAAACCAAATCAAATTTTCAAAAATTCCAAATCTCCTATCTCCAAAACAACAATTTAGATTTAGTTTAACAGGCCGTTCTGAATGTAATTGATATTGCATTAAGTAGTTCAATATTCTCAATATAAGTTACCTACTGCCTAAATTGCTGAAAGACGAAAATTTCGTTAATTTACGGTAAATAACTTTTTATTTAATTATTATTTTTAATATGAGATATTATAATAAATCAATACTAATTCTATCAACGTGAAAGTTTGTGAGTATGTTTGTTACTCTTTCACGTACAAACTGTTGAATGGATTTTTATGAGACTTTACAATGACATAGCTTATACATCAGAATATCACATGGGCTATAATTTATCACCGTACTCCCACGGGAATGAGAAACCCCGGGGCGCTGCTAGTAGATTATATATATATATATAGATAGAGAGACTATAGAAGACTTTCTTATCGATATGTTTTTAAATTTCTAGTTTACCACTTTGACCGCCTACTACACAAAAAATCCAATTTAAGCAAAAGTAAGAAATAGTATGTCCTAACGAGTTGCGATATTTATCATATTTCACGAGAATTCCAAAATGAGATTTCACAGCATTATGGAGATCACAATATAACGGCGCTTGCGATGTCAAAATGATATATGGTAATGAATACCGGGAGCCCAACGGGATAGATTAGACAACCTGCTGTAATCATTTATCGTTTGTCTTGATTCATCATCGTGGTAAATATATTCAGTCGATTTCAAAAGCACATATTAAAAAGGGCTGTCATTTTTTACAGACGAAATACATGGGTGAAAACATGTTCTCTATTGAAATTATGAAATTCAATGTTTCACTAATTTTGTGTTGTAATTAAACGTGTTACTAAATTTAAAAAATAGTAGAAATGACGATATGCGAAAGAGATTATGATAATACGTGTATGGAAGAGAGCACCTCCAGATCTGTAATGATATATCTATAATATTAATTCACTATGAATAAAAAATACTGATGGGCCGATTGTGCCTCTTTGTCGCTGGTTTCGCGCTCTCGCTTGCACTTCAAGCCTTAAATTGAACGCCTCAGAGCGAGGTAACGCCACATGAGTCATGTTTTTTCGTGCGTCCAGCCGTCTCCATCGAAATATAAGACGTTGTCACGTCAAAATAAAAATAAAATAATATAAAATTAATTGTAATATAATATTATAGAGAATTGAGTAACAGAAAAAAAAATGTGTGGGCTTAGATCACACGTATGAAGTGAAAACTGTTAACAAATATCACGAATTGAATAGTATAGTAAACAGTGACGCAGCAGTGAAGAGCAGCCAGAGCATCTTTGCTTGGGGCGCAGACCACCACTATATAGATTAATATGTCTGTGGTTCGGGTACACACGGTGGTCCCGAGTTCAGCCGATCGAGCCTTTCACCTCAGAACGTGATGGATCAGCCTCACTCAGAGTCTACAAATAAATCTGTGTACGGTGCGCCAAAATAAGTTTTCAAAGAAAAATAAACCAGCTAAGGGCTTAGATTAAAATATCACAAAAAATATCAATATGTTACTTCTTTCAGACACTCACTAAGCCGAGTCGCATTTAAAATATTCAAACTATCCGGACATTATGAATAAAACCCAAAACGCTTGTCTCACGTCGCAAAATTTATTCTCAAATAAAAATAAACAAAAGTTTCCTATTTGAATAACATTAAAAAACTTGGCACGGCTCCCTTGTAAAGTAGATATGAGGTCTGAAGATAACACAGAGCTACTTGAATAAGTAAAGCTATCTTGAAAAGCACTTTGGGAGTACGTATTAGGGTTGATATAAAGGATGTAATCGTTACGGATTTGCTGGTAAATTTATAATTTAATGTACATCTACGTATTTGGCTGATATAATAAGGATTGAAATTTATTTTTCCGAAATATTTTTTAAATGTAGGAAATATTTTAACGTATATACGTAGAATGATAAAATTATTTGGTTTTGTATATTTAGGATGAAGTTCGGAGGCTATGTAATGTGAATTGTATGATCTGTAAAATATAGCATAATATCGGTGAGGCTCTAACAGTGCGTAAATCAAAAATGGCTGCTTTTCGGGAGGGTAAAAAACTTTATAATAACGTGCAATCTATTTTGAATTTTGAAAAAATATTGAAATGAATTTTGATAAAAAAATATGAATTGTTACGCCGTGTTACAATTTTTTGAAATAATGGACTTTTTTTTACAATTGGTCAGTTATGGTGTATTCCAATGCAATTACAAATCTTAAAATAATCAAAAAATGAAGAATATGGATACTAAAAACGGAAATAAATTAATAAATTTATATAAACACGTCCATGAACCGGTGACGCCATCTATTCTTTATGAGCTTAAGGGTCATCAGACCTAAAATTAGGAGTAGATAAATTCTTTTCCAAATACGTATTATTTTACACTCCAAATTCCACCCTGTATATACTCAAACTTTTATATAAAAACACATCAGGCCGTCTTCACGAAACAGGGGTGTGTTCTTTTTATTCATCCCCTTCGGTTGTTTGAGCTCCTGGACAAGACACATTTATTATTAATGAGATGGTAATGAATGTACGAAAAAGTTCACAATTTTGTCAAAAAATATTTTCGTATTATAAATAAAAATTTATACTGTATAAAAGCTATAATATCATGAATTGTGAATTTTAGTGTATCTGCGCTTAAAATAAGACTTTTCAATTAATAAATAACTATGTACAAATTTATTTCAATAAAACATAAAAATATAAATAGTTTCTGGATATATTGAAGGAAATAATTTAGTTATTGTAATAATAATAAAAAAGAAATAGAAGCTTCGTTGTTCCCACTTATAAATTCCCACGTATAATCTTAGGTTTATTCAACATTTCTTATTTTGTAATCTTATCTATATTTTAATAAAAAGATATTGTGATTGGTATTGTGATTGGTATGATTAAGCGGAAGCTGATGTTATAAAATTTGTTTGTGGACACATTTTTGGTTTATGTTTTATGTTTATAAATTTAATTGTATGTTCTATTATAACTGTTAGTGTTCCTGGAAAATAAATAAATAAATAAATAAATAAATAAATAATATATACATATTATATGCAGATAACCAAAATATTTTATTTCAAAATGTTTTAGAACCAGTGCAAATGCTATAATATTTATGTAGACTTGACTACTAGCCCTGTCAAAGGGAGAAGTGAGGCCCAGCCCTCCGACTTAACTTCATCCGCTAATGACTCGTCGATCGTATTGGATTTGACTAGCCTAACACCTACTCTCCAGAGTAGCGCAATATACCACGCCCCCTGTGGGGCACGGATGGGGGCGCCCCCCTTAGATTGAGCTTAAAGCCAACCTAAAAGTCTAAATCTTTCGAAAAAAAAATTACTAGATGAAACAACAAAAATTGAATTCAATATCCAACTACGGTAATCAGGATCAGTTTTGTGAATGTCATGGCCTCGTAATCGCCACATATCAGAAATATACAATCATATGACCAAGCATTAGCCAGAAGCCGTACATCAAGTACAATACAGGACGTTAATCTCTGAAATCGTATACATTTCAGTCTAATTTTTATGTGACTCAAATAATAGGAGAAAGCGTTTAGGAGCAGTGTTTTAGGATTTATGTCTGTTGAACCAAAAACTTCATGGATTTGGTTCGACATTTATTATTGATATAAATTCATTAAATTTAGAAAGTAGTTTATCTGACTGCCACGGCTACTCTTGGCTTGAGACTTAATTGTTTATGGCTGTGTGTGATGGTAACCAAGTAATATAATCAGGTAGCGACGTAAGTAGTTTTCTAGTTACATTTTCTGTTGAATCGTTATAGTTGCTTTAAAATCTTAACATATCATAAGGTAATAATGTCGACATTCAAGAAAATGGAAGCGCGATCAATGGTCCATTCTTTCCTTTTTACAGCGTATTTTTTTTTTTTATATAATAGGGGGCAAAAATGGACAGTTCCATCTGTCATCAAATAATCAATGACAGTTTCACACGCACTAGACCAAAGGATTAGCAGGTACAATGCCGGACTTAAATACTGGAATACTCTTTCTAGAACATCCTTAAGTCATATCGGTTGGGAAATACGTGTGTACCAGTAAAGAGGGAGGACTAATGTAGATTTTCGGACAATACTTCGATTGTAGGTGATATTTTGTATTTTGACGCCATGTCCGAAAATTCTACTGTAGAAAATACGTTGGGTATTAGTTATTTGTATCTCTGTTAATATTCGATTATATTATTTGGTATTAATCAAATAATAGACTGTTGCTTGTGCCAAATCATCTAAACGTAATCTGTAACCCGATTCCAAAGCGAAATAGAATGGCACATTTTGTATGTACGAATAAGGTATCCTTTTTCGTACTTACAACTCAATGTACGTTCTGATAAAGTTCAAATTACCTTAATAGGATAATGTGTTTAAGGAGAATACAGGGGATGCTACATTGTCATTTTTGTTGTACTGTGACGTCCCAACGAAATAATAATAGATATATTGTATCATAAAAACTTAAAAATGATTGTGTTCAATTTCCCTCCGTCACATCCTGAGCTTGTCAGCTGTGGATCTAAGAGCCGTTAAAGAAAACAGTAGAATATGGTGTTAATAGAACATTAGGAATAAAGATCTTTTTTATTATAACAGAATGTCATATAATATGTTCCAATGCTGGGCATAACATTCTGCCTCGAAATCAGGCGAGGAAGAAATCGAGCCATAGTTCACCGAGACGCTGGCCAAATGCGGGTTGGTGAACTTTACACACCTTCAGAGACTTTTAATCTCATCAGACATGCAGGTTTCCTCACGACGTTTTCCTTCACCGATGAACGAGCGATGGTCGAGTTCAAGGTATACTTAGAAATTTTGAAAGACCTGTTTCAAGGCACACAGGGGTAGGGTCAGGATCAAACCCGAACCCTCTCTCAAGAGAGCGAGCCCATACCTACTGGACCCTACTGGACCATGGTCGCTCCGGAATTTGTATTTTATATGTATATCGGGATTTCAGACTTCATTAAATAATAGAAGCTTAAAGTCACGATATAAGTATACATCAGTATAAAAACTACGAAGAAAGGCTCGAAACAGAATACTCACACAAACATGGACATTGACAGAACTGAGAGAAGCGCTTGTCGCTTTATCTCATCGATGTCTGGAGGCTTAGATAAAGTAACATCGTTCCGTAGCGAAAATATATCGAAATTCGTCATCGTCTCTTTTGTTGTCATGACTTTTTAGCCAACGAACGAAGAACGAATGCCAATAGACAGTTTATGATTTTGTTACAAATATTGACGTTATCTACCAATTTCAGATAATGAATGACCACGTGATTTAGCGCGACTTATGTCAATCCCATACATTTTATTCTTTTCGAACTTCGCTATCGTTTTTTTAATGTTACTTAGTCTACGCCCCCTGTTCGTCTCGAGTGTTTCTCCTATATTATTTTGTATATTATGTCACAGTGATTGAAACGAATTAAGCAATAATAATTTTAAGGTTTTCAATAATAATTGGTGGTAATCTGGGCTCACCTTGCAAAATACTAAAACTAGGATTTCAAACTCCGTTTGCAAGAAGAAGCAAAATATAAATATCGAACGTTACTTAGCGGGGATTTCTTTTGTTTTTCAATATGTATGAATATGGATGGATAATATGGATGAATCCATTTCGTTGGACTCTTCCATTTGTATGATCGATCAAGTTTGATTAACGGTTATTAGCGGGTATATTGTAAGATTAACTCGTCTCTCCGCTATATCTTTACTAGAAGGATAAATAATTGGATAGCTTGGGTTGGAAGTTGCAACGAATCGTCTGACCATCAAAACGTAGCGTTTGAAGCTTATTGTGCCTTATTTATGTAATATATTTAATTGTTTAAAAACTTATGTTTTATATTTAAGCAGGATCTTCGAGAGTTGACTAGCGTCTATTTAGGAAATATTATGTCTTAACTAAAACATTTACGAGTTATCTGTAACTGACAATATGGTTTCACCGAAGTGAAGGTTGAACAGAAGGTGCCAGCAATACTAGAAGGAGCCCCCAATATCCCTATTGGACGTTTCGATCCAAGGATTTGAATTTGCGACCGCCACATATAATCCTCACCTTTTCGCTAACTGGCATTTAAATATCAAATGTATAAAGACCTAAGGTCGTATGTTGTGTTCACAAGCGCATAAAATATTTATATATGAGAGAGTATTACAGAAGTTAGTTATACTAATTATACAATAAATTTACGCTAACATGGTAATTTTGCAAGCATAGCATGTGCGCTCGGAAATGTTCGCAATTATTGTATAGTTTATACGACTGAAACATTAGGTTGCAGCTTATATGGTACATGTTTATATGTTTTCATAGAAACATATTTTGACTAATACAAATGAGAAATTGGCTTTGTTCTCTTTACCGCTTGAACGAAACCGGTCATATTTAAGAATTAATGAATGAATGAAATATTCTTTATTGTGCACTACATAATACAAATATTAACAAGAAAAGATAAAATAATAAGATTGTATCAGAAATACTGAAAAAAATATATTTCACGACTGTGAATCCCATCATCACCCTAACGGGTAACATATCTTGTCTAAAACTAATCGTTATTAATATTATAAATGTCAAAATAAAGCCTCTTGACTGATAGGATCCAGGTTCAATCCTGACCCACTGTGCTACCTAGAAGTGGGTTTTCTAATTTTCTAATTACAATTGTATTTTCACAATTTACTTCAAATGCTTATTAAATGAAAGTATTTGTTTAGTCGAATACTTTTACGTTTGCCCTAGGCTAATTCAAAATCAAAATCAAAATCAAAAATATCTTTATTACGTAGGTACAAATTGTACACTTGAAATAAGTCAAAACATAAGTAGTCAATAAGTAGTAATAGTAATAAAAAAAAAAATAATAAAAAAAAAAAACTCGTTTGAGATGCAGGATCCCCTAAGAAAAACGAGAAAAAAACTTAGGGGTTGCTCTTTTGTCAATAAAATGAGTACATAATATTTTATAAATACAACATGTAACATCATAATATCTTAAGAGTGAGTGTCTTATTCCCAAGGTGTGGTATCTTCAATAAAATCTTTTATTTCGTAATAGGCTTTACCACACAAACGTTCCTTAACAATTTTCTTAAATTTATTAATGGAAAGAATTTTGAACGTTTTCTGGGATCCTATTGTAAAAACGTATACATTGTCCCAAAAACGAAGTACTAACTTTATTCAGTCTAAAGAATGGAACATTTAATTTATTTTTGTTTCTAGTATTTATATTGTGATTGTCGCATTTTTTTACAAATTCATTAATATTTTTACGGATTTTTTCTGCAACCGCTATATATGTCATCTGATCAATGGCCGCTTTAATTGTTATATTTGAAAACCTTTCTTATTTACATTTAAATTACATTCAAGTCTTAACAAAAGAAAGTGAATTGCGTCACATGCACAAGACTCGCCTCACGACTCACGTACCTAATAAAAAACATATTCAATCTGCATACGAACTTGCGCATATCATACAACCAAGCTGAATACTTAAACAATAATTTATTAAGCCGCTGCACGCTGTATGAATAAATGAGTTATATTGTGTATTCTATAATTACAATTCTAAAATTTTATAAATTTTAATAAATAAAAATAAAACCCTTCAATATGAGAAAAAGGATTAAAAACGCACTTAAATATCGATTACTTAATTTATTATGGATCTATGTTATCCAAAGAGGAAGTATGATTAGTCAATTGATACGACATGACCCATTTTTAAAAAATATCATGAGAGAAAAGATTGAGGGAAAGAGAGGATTTTTTTAAATAAAAAGTATCCTATGTTACTTCTAGTACCTCATAAAATATGTGTACAAAGTTTCGTGACGATTCGTCTACTAGTATGAAAGCGTAACAAACATCCACGCTGTCATCACATGTAAGGATTTATTGGAAAGAAATTGAACCCAGCAGTCAGGGTCTCTGACCAGACCAATGACGAAATTACCAGGTCAATTTTCCCCATTTTGGGGATTAATACTAATCTCATCAGATGTCTCAAAACACTTTCATTTCCTTGGCGGATTTTTAAACTATCAATGTGTGGAACGTTTTGCACCAACTATGATAACTATTACAAGTACCAATATTATAATTGAACATAAAATACATATCTTATTGCAATATACATATCTTCTGGCATCTCCGTTCTCTGGAGATGCCAGAATGCTAATTACACTATATTCTTTGATAGTATGAATGGTGGTCATGATTTATTCAATTTTCTATTTTTCTATAATTGTTACGGAGAAATAAGATAGGCTTAAGTTATTAATACTGTTTATTAAATGCACCATCATTATTATCCCACACCCGCATAGTCACTGCGTGACAAAACCTCTTTCTAAAAATAAAGATAAAAAAAAAACCATAATAACTTATTTTGTACCATAGTCACTGTAAAGTATCAGAAGAGTTGGGAATGACCTATTTGAACTTTGTGTTTTTTTTCGAACATCCAAGCAGTGGACTAATGGTAACAGCTCAGAAGGATTTCGTTTCTAATTCACGCTGTCCTGTGCAAAGCTGGCGAGAGCGCTCAAACAAAAAATGTATACCTGATGCAAGCTGATGTCGATACTCCTTTTGTTAGCTTACTAATTGGTATTGGATTCGGGATATTCTTTCGCTACACATCACTTTTAGGGCCACGTTCATTGTACATAAAACTAAATTATAACTAGCGAATTCGATGGATTCCGTACTGTAAAATATTTTGAAGTGAAGCAAATTGTGAATTACAGTTCTAAAAACTTCTTGAGTACACACAGAACTTTGATCGAATAGGTTCAGTTGTTGAGGAATTCTAAACATAATATTATGATGGACGCACAGAAGACGCGCTAGGATACATAATTACATACATATTATGTATCCTAGCGTCTATGTCGTATTGGGGTTCAGCAGTGGATTAATAAGTGCTGCTGCTGTTGCTGATGATGATGATGATGATGATGATGATGATGATGATGATGATGATGATGATGATATAAACTAGCTGCCTTGTGGTTGCTTTACTTGGGTACATGATATTTTAATTTCAACAACCCTTACCTCCTAGATATTAGGTGAAGGCCGATGCGCTGGCCCAATGCGTGTTGGCTAGCTTCAACCACCTCAAAATACTTTTAAATTTACCAGGTATGTATTTCAACTCCATCCATCTCTGAAATAATAGAAAACTAATATTAAGAAAACTTTTAAGGTTACAATAGACATAATATGAAAGTCTTAAATTCATCACCTTTCAAACTCACGAAAGAATTAAATCAAGAACAAGTTGTCATTTTATATATTTCATCATGAAAAAATGTCTAAACGAATTCATGAGATCAATCAAATTAGTACTTACTTACGTGGACGTGATTTCCAGAAACTTCGACGTTTGGAATAACATTGTTTATTGTTTTTATTATAAATTGTATTTCCCTCGCACGCGTTGTCTGACGATATCTTTTGATCTACGCTAAGTGATTACGTGATATGTTTTGAAAAAAACTTTGTTATTCGTACACCAAAAGCTGGTTTCCGATAAAAATGTTAGTATAAAAGCTGTGTTGGAAACTTAAAGTGACTATCTCAGAATAAACCGAAGACATAGTGTAAGTACTTACTATGTTATGAATTTGAAAATATTGTGCTACTTTACAAACAAGGTATTATTTAAAAATAAGAACTTGATGAAAATCATAAGAAATAATATTTGTGTTCATAAGATTTTCTCTGAATGATAATGATGTTTATGGTAATATATCTATGGAATCTTGCTCGAAAAATAGATGAGTAAAACTTTTTTTTTTTTTGTTTTAAAGCCGATCTCCCCAGGCGGGTATGTGGGACTCGCTGCGCCCGAAAATTGGTAAGTGGACGCAAATCTACCCACTAAAACCTGGCGAGTGCCACCGATGCCGCCTTTGATGAGGTGCCCCGGATCTACAAGCAACAGGGCACCTCAAAGACTAGTCAGTCCCTCAAAAACAAAGTCATGTTCACCATAAGGGATTTTTGTTTATTGAGACAGTACAAAAAAAATCAGGCCATAAATCGACAAAAAAGGTAAAAACGTTAAATATTACGAACGTGTTTAGATGAAAATGAAATAGATTTACAGCGAGCTGCGTTCAGTTTTCCTTATCCCGGTCTTGAGAGCCCTATAAACGGAAAAAATAAGGATATCACGCAAAATGGCTGACAATAAATTGCAATGAGTGGTATATTTTGCGCCCAGATACAGATATCAGGCGAAACTTTTGAATATAAAGACTAAAGAGAGTCAATTTTATTTTATTATCACAACAAATGTTCATTATTCTCGCCAAACGTACAATTTATACTTTTTTTTAGTAAACGTAAAATGACAGAAAGTATTTTGCTACTCGCTACATTTCTTTAAAAATAATTAAATTTTCTATATATTTTTTATAAATATAAAACTAGCAAAAAAATATTTCTGTGAATAATTTATATTTACCATAATATTTGTGAATGAGTTCTATTAATAAAAGTTCTTCGAGTCTTTACGTGACTTCAGACATTGGGGCGAAACGTAAGAGTAGATACGTTCATACTGTCCAATCCGATATCGATATCGGATACTGATACAATATCGGGGCAAGTAAAACGTAATCTATGAAATATGCACCTGTTTTTACATAAAAATAGGAAATCATTTAAACAATATTTTCATCAAGCCTTTTTTGTAAAAATATAAATATAATGATATTTTTAATTGATTACCATTTACGGAAGCGCGATTATTATTTTTATTGAAAATCACATGTAAGCTTTTCATGCGATTCCATTACACAAAATGTCTTCTACCAGGAACAGCAACTGGGAAGCACTCTCAGCAGACTGACTAAAATAAATAAAATGGCGCCAACAACTGAAACACATGGCGAAGCAAGGCGGAGTATTTGTGGACAAACTAAAGCAAAAGAGACTTCGTCTTCGAGAAAACGAACCACCCTTGGAGTCACTTTTCGTTTGCGACAAGTATAGCAAGATTTGTGGCGCTGCCATTGGCTTATTTAGTCACTAGCTGTTACACGCAGCTTCACCTGCTAACTAAGTTTTAATACGGGTGCCTAACTTTTTGAAAATTTAACATAGTCTTATGTTTACCATTGATAGTGTAGCTTCGCAACAGTGAAATATTTTTTCAAATCGGTCAAGTATTTAAACTATTTAAAACAGGATATTTACCATGTTTTTTAGTGTTATTTCGCGGAGCTCGATATTTCGACATTATCTACAAATGTCATGTCTACGAGACATCGGTCAAGTAGTTTCAGAGCCTATTCAATACAAACAAACAATCAATTCTTTCCTCTTTATAAAATTAGTATAGACAGGCGCAGATGCGGTACCCCGAGAATTCGTGCCTGTTATCCGCTGGATCTGCAACTATTATCTGATAAGATGCTGTGGCCATACATGAAACAAGTGGAACAGAACCAATGCAGACATCTGCATTAAAGCATCTCTCCCACTAATAAATATTACGTTAATTAAATCTAATGCAAAGGTAAACTTGGACCAAGGGGTTCCCTTTCTGTTTGATTTATGGTCGTTTTAACTCAGGCTAAGCTGGAACTGTACCTTGGCCACTAGCCAAAGTAAGCTCAGATTGTAATGTACGGTTAGCTGCAGAATTTGGTAAAACATGATGACATTTTCTAAGCTTGTTCTTGGAAAAATCCTATCATTTTTAAATTTTATAAACATCAATATGCAAATCGCATACAAAAACAATCTTATACTTAAGACCGGCCACGGTCCTATAAGCGACTATTGTATTAAGCCCAGAGAACATAATATACAACATATTGATGTGATTGGTTATCTGCTAACTATACAGAAGTATAATAATAATATCGCTCATTTGCGAGAAAGTCAACATATCTAAAAAAACATCATTTTACAGGAGAGCATTTTTAAAGTTTCAATTGAAAATTATAACATAACCGTTGATTATTTTAGGTACCATATTCAGACAAAAGATGTAGTATGGTTAGTATACTTGTTTACTAAAATATCAAATCTTACATATAAAGCCTAAAAGACAAGTTATGCTATTTTTTCAGAGCAAGGAAACACTTGTGTCGTTGTTGCTGATAAATATACATTTTTTTTGTTTTTGTTTTTTCATAATGTAGCCAAGTGCGCTTAGGTGTTAGTTGTCAAATTGAAATGTCACATCATCAGCCTTATAAATAAACTCTCCGACCTAGCTTAATCTTTATCAAATTGAAAGGTCAAACTTTTGAGAACTAACAACAGTTTCATATTTTCTTTCCCTTTTTATACACATTGCCTTCATTCCTTTTGTATTCTCATCCTCGTTTTCTTCCTCGCTTCCTTATTTGGTCCTATTTGCTGTTAAAGCTGATGACAAAGGAAGTAAATTACTCAAATTATTGGTTACGATGGACTTATCATATTTTGTCTGTATGGCTGATACTATATATCTTTGCGGTAGATGGTACTGGCTGTTAATGCTCAATTGTTTTCATCAAGCCAACACTATTCAGATGAAGAAGTTGCTTATGTGAAACTTACATAACATCTTTGACAGAACCCTCACTATCTGCATAGTAAATGTAATCATCATTATGTCATCTGATGTGAAGAAGAATTACTCACATTTGATAAAGAGCTCATCTCTTATGATGTTTGGTTAGCTTTCTTACTTGCCTTAAAAGTCAGTGTAGGTATAGTATACAACCTTAATTAGACGGAACTTCTTAATTGGATAAGTCTCGATGTATGTGGAAATAATACCAATGTCACAAAAATGCCAATGAAATGTGTCTTGAATTATTGTCTGAAACGTTTTATTACAAAATGATATAAAAAATTTACTATTTACTATGCAAAATATATTCAAGTATGACGACATAAGTATAAATATATTTTTTGTAATAGCAATTTATTATTTTGTTCCAGAACAACAACGTCACAATTTGCTATTATTCTTTATGTGTTGCTTATCTTCTCAACAATATCGTCAAAATATGAAATATGCCTATACTAATTGATTCAAGTATTTCCTACACAAAAGACATATTTATATTAAAAACGCTATTCTTAAAAATATAATGAAATATTTTTTTCTTAGGCTACCAACAAGAGTGTTACTTCGTAAAAAATGACGTTTTTCAAGAATAGAGGTTCAACCTACTGCTAGAATTGTTACACCGCAACTAAATAATGTCGTTGTTGCCGCGAACCACGAAATCAGAAGAGTCAATGCTCTAACGACACAACTGTAACTATTTGTTCTATCTCTCTTCCTATACACCCTAGAGAAATGGCGTTTTTACAGTAAACGGAGGGCTATTTTTTCTAGCCACCTACATTAATAACTCAAAAATCATGAATTTTGAGATATGTCATCGTTGCAGCAAATGAGCGATATGTTAAAACAACTCACACATGACCATCTGTGATCTGACACCAAACTAGACAGAACCTGTATTATGGCGACCAGACAACTTACACATGCAAAATAAATTTCGAAAAGAACAGAACAGATGTTCGTACTCATCACACAAACAATTATCCTAGGTGGGAATCAAATCCACGCCCTTCTGGCTTAGCAGTCGGGTCCCTAACCACTAGACCAATTACCAAACTTCTAAATGGGTGTACCAATTTTTGACGTATTTTATGTGTGTGCTCAAATGGATGCGAGAATGGTTAAGATTTAATTTTTACCCTACAAAACGTTTTGTCTAAAATGATCCAGTGAACCCGACGACGTCTCTCCGAATTTGAAATAGTTGTAAGTAGTACACTAGTTCCTGAACTACTACATATAATACCGTACTTAAATGATTTATGTTTAGATATAAAACATACAAGCCAAAAAATTGATTGGCAACGAATAATTTAGTTAGTAAATATTAAAATTTTAAAATTAATTATTTACCTACTAACTTCATCTTGTGGTTTTGGAAGTGAATTAAACAAGTATATAATAAAACTAGCAGACCCCATAGATGTTATACAAAAGAAAATTGTAGAATATCATTTTGAATATAAATCATTCTCGAACAAAACAACACACGTACACCAAAATCGGCCCAACAAAACATCATAATGTTATGAATCATCATAATAATAATATATACTTAATGTAAAGATTAAGAAAACGTATTTTTTAAATTTTTACGCTTCATAAAAAGCTTTAAAAATTCTAATGATGATCATATTTTTACAAAACTACGCACATCAAACCCTTTTAAGACTTAACGTACGTACATGTCGTATTATGAATCTCTACGTTCAAGCTTGTCTCCAGCTTAATGCCAACTTTGATTTATATGGTCGACGATATGTTTATGAAAAGTTTGAAATACTCTTGCCATTAGAAGTTCTTGAAGTGTCAGAGTAAAAATTATCTTCAGATAAGACTTTTCTATTAATCAATATAGTTAGTATATAATAGTTAAAATTCATCATCATCATCATCAGAATCTATTCTCAAACAACGGAGCAATCGTGTCACAAACATAGAAAAAAAAACATACAGACGAATTGAGAACTTCCTTCTTTGTTTGAAAGTTACAAAATACACAAATCAATAAATTTTGCTAAAATTGCACACAGCACTGTTATTTAAATGGATTCTAAAAACATACAACATGAACTCAATACGAGACCATTATAATGAAACAACTTTATCGAGCTTATAATAAACTTAAAATGCGATAAAATCCGTAAAAGTTGTTTCAATAGTATAAATGATATTTTACGTAAACATAAGAAAACAATACGACTATATATTTCTTCCTATACATTTTGTGTCAATGTATTTTATCATTACAATATAACAAACTAGTGCGTGAACTTAGTTAACTATAAAAATGTAGATGGCATTAGTGTCGCTTGGGTGCCATTGTTTTTCGAGTGATTGGTCTAAGTATGTTTTAAAAAAATCTGTAAAAAACGAAAACACATAATAAATATTAGTGTTTTTATAAAATATCCAACTAAAGTACTTGTAACGTATGAAGTTAAAAATACTTGTAAATAATTGCGTATATAAAAACTTATCCCAGTGCTTTAAAGTTTTTTCTTAGACCGCTACGGTCATTAATGGCAACGATAAAAGTTCGTTGGTTACTTAATAGCAAACGATTATCGGAAAAGTTGTTTTGATGAAACAACGTTTCCAATAAAAATACGCAAATTCTCGAATGTTTCAAAGAAAAATTCTTATGTCCGATTTTATTAAAGGGTGTAAAATATTTAACGAACGGGTTTATTTATTACTTTGTGGGGATATAGGTGAAATTACGTCAGGATGTAATGTGGGAAATAAGTGCGAGCCTCAAAGAGAAATCTCCGACCTAGTCTAGTCGACAAGTTGAAAATGGTACAAAATAGTCTACTCTTTTTATGAGCGATAGCTCATTGGATCATGACGCCTAGAAAAAATTGCCAAAAGCGTGTATGCTCACATAAGAAATTGCAAAATTTATGAACAGTGGATGAACAAAAATGGCATTTTATTTTTTGCCAATATTTCATAAATTATTATTATTTAAGAAATTCCAAAATAAAATTCTAATAGGGAAAGGAATTTCCAAGAAAAACTCTTTGCTCCTGAAACTCTATCTCCATAATTTATAATTTTAATTTAATGCTGAAAATAGGTCTGTGCGCGACATTTTTAGGTTGTGCACGCGACGTCAAAAGCGAGTATGGCTTAATTTATTTATTTAAGGTATTGAATATATTATTATCTATCTATCCGAAACGTCAGGCATACTTTACAATTACAATAATTTAAAACGTAGGACTTATAAAAAACTTAATAAACCGCGATAGAATCCGAAAAAGTTATTCGTTATAATTCAGAGCTTAGATTAGCAATGATATTCACGGAAGGAGATTCTCTAATGAATATTAGGAATGATGTCAGTATATTTTGTCTCACAAACAATAAAACCGAAGTTTTGTATAATTGAGTAACAAACAACCATCTGTCCAGACTCAAAAACATTTGGATATATTGAGTTAGTCCGTTGATACGGGTCCTCAGATCTAATTACAAGGGGGTCCGGTTCAATTCAATTGTAATTAATTAGATTTGAACTTGATTTATAAATATCTTTTTACTATTCAATTTCACGGTAACATTTTCGGCTCGAATAGATTTCGATCAGATTTATAGGCAAAGTTTTTCAAAAGGGATTTGTGTGATTTAAATTAAACTTACTCGGTCTTATTACAAAAAACTAAATAAACCTCGACTTAAACCAGAACTATCAAGTTCAGGTTTATCTGCAAAACCATGGTCTAAATTTTTTTGTATTACAAAACTTATATAGGCCGTGGTTTTCTTAGTACCGTCATATAACCATGGTTTATTACGACCTAGCTTTTAACAAAATTTGATGGTTCTATAACAATGGGAAGTACCTTAGTAATAGGTTCTGTTGTGACAGACAAACGCACAAAGGAGTGTTCCTATAAGCTTTCCGTTGGCATTGAGGCACTATAACAATCGAGTAGTAAGATGCTGACTATAATCCATTAGATGAGCTCACATGTTTATTTAATGGCCAAATGCTCCAACATTTGTGTACTGGTTTTAGTTTTATTGCTTAAACATCACAAACGCTGGTATAAACTTGGAGCATTCGTAGAGCATTAGACTGGGCGAACCAATTTAAATGTAAATCGCTGATGTCGCTTTGGATCTGGCTTTAGTCTTCTAGTTTCAATCTAGTTCAAACAAATAAATTATGTCTTAAAACTATAGATAACGAATGTTGGTAATTAAACTATTAGTTGACAACATTTTCGAACCGATACGACTAAGTAACCTCCAAGAAGACGAACTCATAGGTTGAAGGCAACCCACCTGGTGATCCTCTGGTATAACGTGTCTATATATGTCCAACTATTCGTTTGCCGTTCTTCTAGATAAAAAAAATCAGAAAAAATTGCAGCTTGGCCTGAGTTAACATCAGCATCTTAGCGGGATGATACCTAGAGACTTCTTTAATAAATGGGTTATCTGATAAATATAATAAAACTGCAAGAATATTTTAAATCCAACCAGTAGTTTATTATATTAGCAGGTTCAAACAAACAAACTCTTGATATGTATAATAATACTAGCTGCCCCGACAGACTTCGTTATGCCAAAATTAGTTGTTAAAAAAAGAGGGGTTGGTGATAATTGGGTTGTGAAAGTTGGGGGTGAAAATTTATGGATATTTTTAATGTTGTATCATAAAAAAAATTAAATGGATAATTTTATAGACAAGTATTTAACAAATAAAATTATATCTTAATTCTAATATTAGAAATTTTATGTTTGTTTATTATGTTTCGATAAATTAACAACTCAAACAATATTTATTATGGACCTTTATTTGGTATAATATAATATTTACTAACGGCTACACGTATCGTATCTACAAAAATAAAATGAAAACGTATCTTAGTCACTGCCGGATTTTAAATATGTAGTTTAAATAATTAAGTCACTGTCGTTGGTCATCAGCTGTTGGTCATTGCTGTGGTCGGTGGCTATTTTGTGCCAAGCCTTGTGGAGGGTGGAGATTTCAAAACTGTGATTGTTCAAGTCCGCATCTCGTCCGCATACGAAGAGGTATACTCTTCGTCAGTGAAAACGCACCCTAAACTTCAGTTAACTCGGGTAAAGCTGCAGGTAATAGCTATGTTTAATAAAATGGTTGACGAAATGCCTGTAAGCAATAACGTTTTAAAATTAGAAACCATGTTCATCTCACCCCATATTTGCTTAGGACATCAAACGTTCCCAATGTCAACTTTGGTTATGATAATATTTTCTAAGTCACCTATGTTTTCTATAACATCTACACGTTATTACGAAGCACCCTAAAATAATTTCCACGCTCGTTCTACTCAATACACATGGTTTTAATGAGATAGCTTAATTTACTTCCGTACGCAAACAAAAGAAAGGAAAGAATAAGAACACAAACGCGTATGCGGCATAAGTGTCGAAGAAATAAAATAAAGTCATGATGCCTAAAATATCCACTCTCGCTTATTAAATACACGGCATCTTAATATATATATTTCTTGTGTGCGTGTGTATGTGACTGAACTCCTCCTAAACGACTGGACCAATTTTGATGAAATTTTTTGTGTGTTCGTGGAGATTCGAGGATGGTTTAGATTCACAAATCAGACCGGCAGATGGCGCTGCAGTCGGTATCTAGGTTATTGATCTGTACTGCCACTATCGATTCGTATCTAAAGGACAACGTCTGTGGGGTCTGCTAGTATTATATAGTTTAGGTAGACGAAGTATTGGTCCGCTATTAACCAGGTGGGAAGACGATCTCCGTGCAGTGGCAGGTCCGCGTTGGATGCGAGAGGCAAGGGATCGGTCGTCTTGGCGTTCATTGAGGGAGTGCTATGTTCAGCAGTGGACGTATAGAGGCTGATGATGATGATAGTTTCATATTTGATAGCGTAAAAATGAAATAGTGTGCGAGATAAGAAATTGAAATGGACATCAATAATACATCGGACCTTAAGCCCTAAAGCACACCTCATCTCGCGGGTAATAAAAGGCGTAAAGTTGATAAACGTGTGTTGTATGTGATGTGGTTTTAACTGGTTTCTATCTAGTATAACAGAAGTATTCTTTTAGTATACGTATGAATAGGGTTGCCAGGTCGCCAAATCTAATAGCCGGACAGACCAGCTAGCTTGGCCAGAGATGTGGGTAGAAAGACTAGACACCCAATATTATTGAGTGTGTATTGATTGACTCAGTATTTATAGGTACGACAAAGAAATTGTAAAATCAAACTTTTTTATGAGTATCATACAATTAGTTAAATTATTGTGAACTAATAGATAAAATCGAATGCCAAGACAGTCTTAGCCTAAGGGCCTGTTTCACCACTTCCTGATAAGTGCCGAATAGGCTATCCACCAGATATTTAACAGATAGAGTATGGAGTATCTGTCAAATATGTTGCGGAGAGCCTATCCGGCACTTATCAGGAAGTGGTGTAACAGGCCCTTAGTCTAATTTGGCATCGCTCGTTTGCAAAATCTAAAAAGTCTACCTAAAGCCGGACACTTTATTTTGGCCGGACACGCAATCAAAAAGCCTACCTATGTCCGGCTTTATCCGGACGCCTGGCAACCCTACGTATGAAGATACTAGTTGAACAGGCACATTGGCTGATAATCTTGATAGCGGTCATGTTTCATGAACCTTTTTATTTCATAATGAGGAAAACGAACGACCTATTCTGACAACATTCGATACATGACAGTAAAAACATTTTTGCCTATAATCTGCCGAAATTGATGGATTTGGTACAAGATTTTATTGAAAACTAGTAGTGCCCCGCGGTTTCACCCGCGTACTTCCCGTTCCCGTGGGAGTGCGAAGATAAATTAAAGCATATTTGCTATTCTGATGTATAAGCTATATTGTTGTAAAGTTTCATTAAAATCCATTCAGTAGTTTTTACGTGAAAGAGTAACAAACATCCATACTCACAAACTTTCACGTTTATAATATTAGTAGGACTAGTAGTATTGTATATGTTTTAATATGGTGTTTGTTTGCTTGTAACGTCGTCTTGGTATTGCGCTGTAATGGTGTTATAATTGTGTCTAAAATAAATAAATAAATATCTTGGATCGAGAAAAGAAGTCAAAATATCACCATCATAGCCTAAAAATAAGGTCTATTATAAAATAAAAGTTTTTATTGAAGATACCACACCTTGCGGATAAGACACTCACTCCTAAAATGGTTTTTACTTTTTATTGACTTCTTGGAGGACTTTCTAAGGAATGTATTCCTTACACCGGGCTTGAGGCATGCATTATGGCATCACACCTATTTTAAAAGTAAGTTATGAATGATGTTTGAATGTATTTTATTTACATTTACAATTACTATCCCAACAGTCAGTTGCAAGAAAGCTTCATTAAATTTAAAACCAACATTAGACACATAATGCTCCATTAAATTCCTTTTTTCGTTGCAAGAAACCTAATTTAATGTAAGTTTTGATTGTCCATTAAAAATAGTTTTTGAACTGTCAAACTCTACATTAACCAAAATAATAAAATAAGTGAAACAACATGTAAAATGAACAATATCAAACTTGACACGAAACGTAAGATTTCATTCGTATCATTCACTTAATAGCATCATCATTTAACAACAGTCTATACTTTAATGTGTGTTCATGCAACGCGCCTTAAACTAATGGCTTCTTTAAATTTAATGGGCTATTAACTAATTGAATGCTAATGATGAGCTTCCTGCATCTGACTGTATATAATATATAAATGACAAAAATGCTTGCACATGAATCGCTCTAGATTTAAGTGACTTTGTGAAATAATGATCACAATTAAAAGAATGATAGGAACCCAGCAGACTTATAAATCTTACAGATTTATCAGACTTATAAACTTAGCCGCTAAGACGATCATAAGTGATCATTATCAAGACGCTACATGTGAAATTAAATAATAAACAATTCGTAGTAACATTAGCTTTATAGCTAATTGATATTGAACCTGGATCGTGGCTTCTTCAGTATCACTATCAATATATCCATTATGTTAGCACATAAAATGAAAGGTATAAAAACACAAAGTTATACGACGTGCTCTGAAAAATGAAAAAGGGGAGTCAATTTAGTAATTGGCATAGAGCTGACGTACATTCAATTCAAATTTCTATCGGAACGGATAGATTTTGATACAAAAAATATGGATAATTGTCCAATTAGCGAAATGTGTCGCCCATATTTAAATGTTCATACAGTTGACTGTAGAATATTTGACCAAATCCACCAAGATTGCTTCGCTGATTATTCTTAAACGGCTCGCATTGGAATTCGTAGATGTAATTATCGTCAAAAGAAGAATGTGGTGGTATTATTTCAAATATTATTAACAAGTAACAAGATAAGCAGAAGAGCAAACATTCAAGACAAGATTCCAAAACAAAGGACATGAGTTAAATTATTAATTTTGATAGGACCTTGTTAGCCAAACGGGTTTTTTTTTTCAACTATCAATAATGATTTATTTTTATTTTTCGACGTATTTAAAATGTTAAAGTTGTTAACAATGAAAGAAAGATATTTTTATTTGATTTTGTTTGGCGTAAACAAGTAACCTCCTTGAAATTAGAGTATTTTTTTTTCTTTTACGCCGGGAAATGCACTGACGCATACCGCTGGGGAGTGGGTCTCCCCAGGCGGGTATGTGGGACTCGCTGCGCCCAAAAGATGGTAAGTGGCCGCAGCTCTACCCACTAAAGCGCGGTGAGTGCCACCAATGCCGCCTTTGGTGAGGTGCCCCGGATCTACAAGCAACAGGGCACCTCGACGGCTAGTCAGTCCCTCAGTCGACTGACGCCACCTCCACAGAGCGGTTTCCCTGCACCACAGAACAACCACTCCCAACGTCTGGACAGTACAATGAGGTTAGGTTCCCATCCTCACCCCTTGCCCCCTGCTCTTTTGTCCCCTCTTCTTATAAGAGGGGTACAAAGAGCCCCCTCGGCTCAATTCGCTTCACCCAAGGTGTTTGGGTCACCCTGGGCTACTGTGCCCCACCGCCACGACAAGGCCTGAACCATGGTGGGGAAATTAGGGTATCTGCCCCAATGCGGGTTGGTGAATTTCACACACCAATGACCTTATCTAAGGCTTGTTTCCCTGTGATGTTTTCCTACATCGGTGAGCGAGCGATGGTCTCGTGCTCAAGGTGCGCTTAGACATATAGAAATTCCCACTTCACAGCACCACAAGGATCTGGATTGAACCCGCACCTGTAACTCAAGAGTCCGGGCCATCCCACTATTCGTTTTTTCATAGCGTAGAAGGGCAAACGAACAGTCGAAGTCTTCCGAATATCGACGACCATTGACATCTACATAACCAGAGGTTATATGGATGCATTGCCCTCCTTTTTCCTATCCCAATGTGCCACCGTGAACTCACAAACCACACGAAACGCGACAGCACAGCTGTCATTTTACGTCAATTTCTTGTGAGCGAGAGGTTGCTCCCTGATCGTGCCGGTCCAATTTAGCTGCAAAGCAGGCACTACCTCTCATTAGCAGCTACAAAATAATATTGTATCATCATCATCATCCTTTATCCGCCCACTACTGAACATCACAGCTCTGCTCTACATATTATATGGTATACACAATTCTATAGGCCTACGAAATTACGTGTGATGGTGCCTTTAAAATAAAAGCACTACACAATGGCGTCCTTTATTTTTTTGTTTGTGCCCTTTTACAGATCGTTGATAGCGACTCTCGAAAACAATGTCATAAATCGACGTCCTTGTTAACTTGTCATGACAAGACGAAACTGTGAATAAATAAAGCTATAAATATTTTGGTAAAATGTTAGCCCAATTTTTGTCTCGAACATGTTCAACAAGATTTGTAATTCTAGGACAATACAAAGTTTGGAAGTGGTTTATGCTTTTTTTTATAAAGAGGCTTAAGAGGCTTAACATGGCAGTAAAAAGTCATGACCCATAGCCAAAGATACAGATTTTGCACTGTTCTTTTCTTGAATGTCCTTTAGTTATATCAGTTTGAAAATACAGCTTGTAACAAAACATTTACCAGCCAATACCAATACTTTGATTAAAGATGTTTATTTAAGCCTTGTACTATTAAGTATCTATTACACCTTATTTCTCGTCCCACCGAAATTAATCTGCTCTCATATCCCTATTTATCTTATCCTCCCATTTTTCATAGAGACGTCACGAGGTTTTTCTTTTTCTTTATTCAAAACCACACACATTCTTCTTTACAAGTTGCCAACAGAAAGTATAAGATAATATGGGATCAGATAACGTCTATAAACTATTAAATAATACTTTACCCAATATTCCACTATTTAAAACAAAGTTTTTCGTGATAAAGAAATGTCTGCGAATAGCGATCGTTCACAAATTCTCGAAGACAAGCGCTCCCTCGTTAATTGATTAAGAAATCTCTTTCATTAAGGTCCGTTGGAAATACCGCTTTGTAATTTTTCTCTTTGCCTCAAAGAAATAAATTGGCTCGGTTTGAAGCTTGACATTTGTCACAAGCGATGAGACAAGACAAAGATGTTTTATGTCAGACAAAAAAACAATAAAATTTAATAAAAATATCATTATTAATTGACGGTAGATAGCGATGCTCGTCTAGTCAGTATGGACTCTGTAACATTAATGAAAGGTACAGGTGCGATCCTGACCCCCTTCATCTTCTTCTTCAAGTGCCTCTCCACTAATGAAGGTTGGCCGTCATTTGGAATATAAGTTGCGATTTTTCGCCAATCGAAAAAGTTGTTCTACGTTGGCTATTCCTGTCCATTCCCGAATGTTTTTGAGCCATGACTTTCTCCTGCTACCAACGCTCCTTCTTCCCTCAATTTTTCCCATCATTATAATTCGTAGAAGGCAGTAGCGTTCATTTCTTAAAATATGCCCGAGATAGCTAACTTTTCGCCTTTTGATGGTCAAAATTAGGTCCTTATCTTGTCCAATGCGTCGTAGGACTTCTGACTGACCCCCTAAAAATCGGTTTTTCTGAATGTTTAAGAGCATCTGACACAATACCATTGCCCTATTATGGCTGGTTGACATGATTTGAGGTTCCTCGCGCGACAAGCATGCTGACTTATCGAACGAGAAAACGCGCTTTGGTGATGTGTTTGTTTGTTTCATTCTTGTACGACGCTGTGTTCGTGCTCGCATGCGAGTGTTCTAGAACTGTCTACAGAATACTACTGCTGTCTACGATACGTGAATGCGTTCGAAATTTCTCGTGCGTGAACTCGCATCATGTCAACCAGCCCTTACCGCTGAGGAAAGACCATGAGGAAACCGGCATGCCTGATGCGAGTAAAAATTCTTGAAGGTTTGTGAAGTTCAACAAATAGCATTGGGCCAACGCATTGGTATAATACAAATACCATCTCCACACGATTCTGATTAGGAGACTCGTGCCCAGCAGTGGGACATAATATATGGGTTGATACTTTACCTAATTTAAAATTTACTAAACCACGATAAATAAATCTATAGAAAATTAAAATCAGTATTTGCCTTTTTGAATATAACTTAGTATTTTTTACAACGTTGTAATGCTCATTTGAGGGATTTTCTGTCTTCTGTCTGATCTGTCGGAAGTTCTGCTTATTTCTAATAATATTATTCTACAGGTAAATATGCAACGTCTGACGATAGTCCAGTGGGTAAGGGGCTCAGCTCTCAGCGAAAGGGTCCGGATTTTGATCCTGATCCGCATCTGTGGTGCCTTGAAATGGGTTTTTCTAAATTTCTAAGTGCTCTCTGACCATCGCTCAGTTATCCGTGAAGGAAAACATCGTGAGGAAACCTGCATGCCTGATGAGATTAAAAGTCTTTGAAGGTGTGTGAAGTTCACCAACTATACACTGGCTTCTATATACTATGGCCCGATACCCTCCTCGCCTGATTTCGAGGAGGAGCCCCATGCCGGAGAACATAGGCCTCCCTTGATGAATACCGGGACAGCTGATCCATTGCCTCTTGCATTTAATACGGAACTTATACGCAGATGGATAATATATTACGATACAGTAAAAAAAGCAAATATAGATAAATTATTACTTTTATTAGTAAAATAAATGCCTTTAGCAGTAGGACACTAGTTTCAAAACAGAAAAATTAAGTAAAACATTCATAGCAAAGTTTAAGTGGCATTCAAAATTCGCTTGCAATTTCATTGTGGCGGCACTTCGGTTCATTTTATTTTAATTTGCATCAGTCCATTAAAAGTTTGGAAATGAAGTGAGTGAGAGAGGTAGCATCGAAAATTGGTACAAAAATTCCATATGTTTATCGCCATGCTTTTATTACCTTCAATTCTGTTTAATAATATATTTATGTAACGGAATCTGTGAGCGTTATTTTAAACCAATTTAAGTAGTCTGATTAAATAAAAACCTCTTAAACTTTTTAGGCACCGATGACAATACTATAACTTAATAAGGTGCAATAACCTGATCAGGATATTCAGGATAGTACATCCAAGGAACGAATGAACGGTTTTCGGTTTTCTTTTGCATCCACCGCGAGTTCAGTATATTTATTTGCGCAGTTTCGCTTTTGTAACTACATTAAAAAAATTAAAGTAATGAATGAATGAATGAATTATACTTTATTGATATAATATGAAGTAGTACAAATCGCCCCGCGCTTTATTTTATATTTTATTTTTTTGTTGATCAAGTATTCTTTTTTATTATTTTCTAATTTCTAAGTGGGTTTGCTATGAAAGCGTGTTGTCCTAATTATATTATTCCTATATTAATAATGGAGATATAGACAAGTATATTTTAATTCATTCAGAAATCATTTTATTGATGACAACATGTTTTTTGTAGGTTGACGGAATTTGAGTAAAGGAAGGGAAAAGGATGGGAGAGTAGACATAACAGGAGAAAAGAGACGAAACGAGATAAGAGAAGACTCTAAAAGCACAAGAAGGGGTAGGAGAGATATGAGAAGATACTGTACGTAGATGGTCGACCATTGGTCAAATTTTCATAAAAATAAGTAACAAGACTTCATAAAGCGATAGGAGTGGTTGGATATGTATATAAATTTATCTTCATGCAAATCCTCGAATCGAGACCGAGAATTGAGAATCCAGAGCCGTCCAATGGAAATTTAAAAAACAAACCAAAAGCTGAACAAACAATGGCTTAAATTTTCTAGTTTCAACGGCGGACCGATATTGCATACAATGCTTAATCTAATCCGATTACAAACGAGTTTTGTGTAGAGATTTCTGTACAACAATTTTCAGCCGATCTTTTTTAACACAAATACTTTAACTTTACAAATAGCAAACAAATAATTTTCTACCATGATCCTGTTACAAAAATTAAAACATAATTTATTCTTGAAATCAGTTAAAATGTAGTTATGTCACCCGAATCTTAATAATATCTATGGACGCTTTTTACACCACGTCAATCTGGTTCCATGGTAAGTTCTCGAAGAGACTTGTGTTACGGGCACCAGACAACAGAAATACATATATTTTATACTTTATATGTTAATACTATATTTAAGATTTTTAGGGTCTGTTTCACAATGTCCTAATAAAGTTCCAATTAAGCTATTTGCAACATATTTACCACATAACTACAACGTTGTTGTTTCACAATTGACAAATAGCAATACTTGGCTAATAAAGTTCCCTGTAAACTATAGGTCGGATCAACTGGCCATTAGCAAATTCATCTGTCAGATAAATTAGTTGACAGATATATACGCGGTTGACAGCTTCACGACATTTGACAATTTGACGTTCCGGTAATAGTAATATACAAAATAATTTAAATTGTGTTTTGATCGTTTAATAATTAAGGGATAATATTATATACAAGGTCTATGTAAATAAAAGGTATAAAGATGGTATGATACATACATTAAAATTATAAAAACATATTTTCATGTATATTTATAACATGGAATGTTTTTCTAAAACATATCTATCGTAAAATGGAACTATGAAATGCGAGGTTGCCAAGCCTACTAACCAGTAAGTGCCAAATAGGGTTCTGCCAAATAAATTTATAGGGAAGGTGATGGTGAAACCCAATCGAGACTAACTGGAAGATTCATCTGTCAATTAATTTATGTGTCATATAGCTATAGGGTACTTTACTGGTACTTTGTGAAACAGACCCTTATTATATAAAACACATATTTAATACACATCCATGACCCAGGAACTCAAACTTTTCTTTGTTCCCTGGCGGAATTCGAACCTACCACCGGCTTATGTGCCAACGCGCCAACCACTGAGCCACAGAGGTCGTCAAACCACTGTCAATCATAACAACAAAACTCTTCATCTCGTTTTAAATTCAATTGGAATTAACGGTCTTAATAGTACTTAATAGTAAGAGGTAGTACAATGCAGCTTTTTAGCTGAATTGGGCCTCTCGCTCACATTATACCGGCGTAATATGACAGCTATAATTTCACGTTTTGTGCGGTTTATGAGTTCAGTGGTCCATCGGAGGATAGAGTATAAAAGGGCATATTTTTCTTTGGTTGTCTATGGGCTTGGATAGTATTATACTGCTCGGTCCTTTATTTGCTGTTGTCGGGTCAAAATACTAAAACATGTGTTACTTATGCTGATACATAAGATGTTAAGTATCGATGTTAGCAATAACACTGTTAGTCTTGTCCTTTTCTCCGATAAACAGCATAGCTGTTTAACAGTTGGAACAAGCAAGATGGTGTCTATGAAGCTGGCAGTGCAACACAATCCTTTCCGCCGCCAAAAAATCAGATAAGAAGAATAATAAGATCTTACAATTTTTAAATATAATGATGAACACTCATTCAAACTCACTAAATCACATTTAAAAACATACAGTTACCTTCACTTTGATAAGACTTAACGCAAAGGAGTTTTTAATAGGTTCTACGGCAATATTTCACCTAGGTTTTAGCCTGAAGCTACAATCAATCACCAGTACAAAGTAGCTTCACCTTGACTTAGTTGCCTCGATTAGTACGTGAGGCGAAAAAGCTAAATAGGCCTCAAGATAAATTGCCGTAACAAATAACTTCTACGAGCTTAAGAACTTAGAATCTGTTATTAATCTTTGAAGATTTAAGATGAAATCCGAGGTTATTTAGTTGTGTACAAAAATGTGTTTTTTTAGGAAATATTTTTTTATAATCCAAGCATTAAGACGAGGGACCCGAAAATAATTCCGCCCATCTGATATAGTATTGATGTATCTCATCGATACATACGTGAGCAAAAATAGAGACAAACGACGCTGCTATTGACCATAACCGCGTATGCGGCATGAGCCCCGAAAGTATTAAATAAATCGAATAAAATAAAGTACCTACACAAGTAAAAAACATGATTTTTCCCCATTAGCTAGATTAGTAGCATTACTATCGATTTTACATATTTATATAAGTATTTCCGGAACAATTAGCAAAAAGAAAAATGGATACTGCAAAATCTATAGGGAAAAATTTTATTAATCCTGTTTTCCTATTCCACTTCGTTAAAATATATTATGTTGAAAAGTATATTGAAATTACACTCCCGTAATTATCTTAGTTTGCTTATCTTGTGTACCTTTTAATATCAAATTTACACCGCCAATAATTATTCAGCATAAGATATAAAAGTAAACCTTTTATATCTTTATATTATATAAACTTTAATTTTACAATATAAATTTAATCTTAATTTACAATTAATATAAATATTTGTCAATATTATTAAGTCGTTATTGACATCAGATTGACTTAAGAATTACAACTAATAATAATAATAATAGATATTTTTTTTTTTTTTTTTTGGGAGACTATGTAGCCATCATATTAACTTTCAGCCATATCGGTTCAGCCGTTTTGCCGCGAAAGAGTAACAAACATTCTAACATAAAAACTTTCGCATTTATGAAACAAATATGATGCCACACAACTCACAAAAAATCATTTGATTTTTTTTAAATCGTGTCAGTAAGGACCTACTATCGAAATAACCAGGACGTTAATAGGAATTCCTATTTACACTAAATACTAAGCTATTAAATAATAAGTCTAATCCATTCACTTTTAAAAATATCTACAATTATAGCAGTAATTACATTAATACATTAGAGCTCTCCGAGTTAATTTATCCGACATAAAGACAAGCTGTTGTTAAGATGGCCCCAGCAATCCGTCAAGTGAAAGGGCTTAAGCTGTAAGGGCCGGACTTAGCTGCTCATTTACGTTAATAGGATGTGTTTCAAGATTGAAACCTTTAAATCACTTTAAGTTATTATTAATTTCGGTGTATATTTTGTATAATCATAGATCATAATGAAATTGAATCGTTAAATCGTTTTTTTTTTTGTTTTATCAGAAGTTTTTTATTTAAGCTATCGCGTGGTTTGGATATTGTGTACACTAGATAGCGAGTTCCATAGATTCCTTTTGGTGAGTATATACGTATGTATTTTTTAATAAATGAGATGGGAAAACGTCTCGTCTTGTCGTAACATAGACGCAAACACAGATTTATAAATATATACGCAAACATAAACCAGCTAAATAGACGTGGCCCAGTAATATGACGTATTACTGAGATGTATGACATTTTGTTTACTAGGAAGTATGCTTGTCCATTCTATGGATTACAGAAAAGCTTTGTTGGAGAAATAAGAAAACTAACATCTATGCTTAGACGCTACAGCGAGTTACGAAATCAATACTCATCCTTTCAATAGTATCATATCCATTTTGATAAGTACCTCTCTACGTACGCCAAAATAATTGAGTAGGGTCAAAACTTCATCTTTATCATCATCATCAGACTACTTCCCACCTGGTTAATGACCATTACTTGGTGTACTAAACACGGGGTTCCACTCTTGAACATTGTTGGGCCATCGGCCAAGCGTTCTCGTGAGTGACCAACCCAGTGACACTTCAACGAGCTTATTCTTCGCGTGATATCGGTAATTTTAGTTCTCTGACGGAGCTTTTTGTACGTTCGTAAATGTAAACTAATTTTTATTCACCCGAAGATTCGTATATTTTACAGTAATCACAGGAGTAATTGGACCATGTAAAGCAATTAATAAAGTACGAAAAAAATATTAAAGTTAAGATGAGTGAATCGTAAAAACACTAGAAAACAATATGAATTTCTATAATTCTAAAGTCATAATTCACATTCAGCATTCGCAAACGCCGAGGAGAATATATAAAAATTGAAAATCAACAAGCTAAAAGCTGTCAAGTGCTAGGGAACAAGCTGAAAATTTATTCATGAGTCGACACTTGAAACTTGCACTCAAAGTACTTTGATTCAGAATGTCGTGACACGTCGAGAATCTTGAAGTTTCGTTCAAATTTAATTCTGACCCTGAGTTCAACATAGTAATTATTTGCTGTGAAATATAATATAACCAAGATGCTAATAATGTGACGGAGGAATACGAACGGTTGGTAATGGATTCGAATTTAGACAGGCACTCATAAGATCAAAAGGCTGATGGGCCAATAATTTCTAGAGTGGAGACTTTGTTTAGGTAGACGGAGTAATGGTCGGCCATCAACCAGGTGGGAAGACGATCTCCTTGCAGTGCTCTGGTTTCGGTCTTTGTTGGATGCTAGCAGTAATGGAGCGGTCTATTTGGTGTTCAGTAGAGGAGGCCTATATTCAGCAGTGACGGTGATGGCGACGATGCTAATTTATCTTAAGTACAGAAAGTAAGATTTATTTATTTACAGAAGACTAGACAATAGCAGATATAGTTTTCTGCCTGGCTTTGGTTGGCTAAATTCGTATCCACCCCACCATGGTTCAAGCCTTGTCGTGGCGGTGGGGCTCAGTAGCCTAGGGTGAGCCCAACACCTTGGGCGAAGCTAATTGAGCCAAGGGGGCTCTTTGTACCCCTCTTATAAGGGGAGGGGGCAAAAAAGTAGGGGGCAAGGGGCGAGGATGGGAACCTCGCCTCATTGTACTGTCCTGACGGTAGAAGGGGTTGTTCTGTGGTGCGAGGCAACCCGTCTGTGGAGGTGATGTTGGCCCCCCGAGGGGACTGACTGGCCGTCGAGGTGACCTGTACTAGTAGATCCGGGGCGCCTCACCAAAGGCGGTATTGGTGGCACTCGCCGGGTTTTAGTGGGTAGAGCTGCGTTCATTTACCAGCTTTCGGGCGCAGCGAGTCCCACATACCCGCCTGGGGTGACCCACTCCCCTGCGGGATGCGTCAGTGCATTTCCCGGCGTTAAAGAAGAAATTCGAATCCAGAACTTACATGTCCGGTGTTTTAATTTTGATCCTACAAGCCATCTTTATAATATGACAATGAGCTTTCTATTGATCTGGTTTGAAATGTATGTCTCAAGTTACGATAATTTACCGTCGGGACTTGAATGGACATGCTTCACAGCGCTTCTAAATGCATTATTCTTGCATATTTTGATGCTATTCTTTGAAAAAAGGTCGTGAAGTGTTATAACCGGCATTTAGAGTTTCTATATTATCTCAGGATAAGGAACACAAAAATGCTGGCCTCAGCTATTTCTATCTTTCGTTTATCCACAAAAAATCTGTGAAAATAGTTTTATTCAAATTCTGTTATTTACAAAACAAAAAGTTTATAAATTAAAAATATTATAAACGTGAAAGTTTGTAAGTATGAATGTTTGTTACTCCTTTACGTAAAATCTACTCAATGGATTTTCACGAAACTTTAGAATAATATTATATCTTATACAACAGAATAAAACATAGGCTAAAACTAATCACCGAGGTACGCGGGTGAAACCGCGGGGTACTGCTAGTAAATTATAAAATAATAATAAAGCCTCAGGTAAGTTAAGGATCTGACGTGGGTAGACGTTTAACTAATTTGGGACTTACCTTGTATTTTGACCTCTTGATAATACAGTTAGTAAATAATCTCAAGTTACCACGTAATAGCCGGGCTTAGTGATTTGTACTTAGATATTTGTGCACATAGCGGGTTTGAATTCCAACAAAGTCTCATCAAAATGCAGACATTTCGAATTCTTAGTGACAATAAAATTACAAAGGAAGTTGAATTGTATTGTAATCAATCATAATACATAGCTCAACTCAACTTTGCACGCGGCATTGTATGCGTGTGCTTGTAATTTTTCAGCTTTGATTTTTAGTCAGTATTGCGGCCAGTTTTTTTTCAAAGTCAAAGTCAAAAATTTTATTCAAAATAGTACTATCCAAGTATCTTTTTGAAGGTCAATTGAGTCTACCACCGGTTCCAAAGTAAGTCCACTGAGAAGAACCGGCGAAACAAACTCAGTGGAACTAGTCTTTTCAAATACAATATTACAAAAAATAATAATACAAACAATACATAGTACTATACTAGTATAGTACATAAGAAGAATTCAGCAAGAAACTCTGTTGGGTTGCTCCTTTCAAAATATAGGTTACAATTTTTTATAAACATACATAATTACATACATTTATTACTACATTTATTACAGTCTTATACACACTATCCTAAGAAAAGTAAATAAGTAGATAAATTTAGACCCCGCAATATCCAAAACAAACCAGTGGATGTTAATAGTGTCGTCCACATAATTTACAAGGTGGTAAGATGATCTCCGTGCTGTGGCCGGTCCGTGTTGGATGCGAGTGGTGTGGAATCGGTCGACTTAATTTAATCTATATAAATTCTTATTATGTTCAACAATGGAATTATAGGCTGATGATGATGATGAATGATAGTTATATAAATTAATATTTTATTATTAGCTCGCATTACTTGTAATCTGATCAATTGATTGATGACATTAGATGGTTGAAAGAGATGTGCCGTTTTGGGGTTCATTGTAGGAGACCTATGTTAAGCAGACAAATAAAAATGATGATGATGATGATCGCGTTTGTATCAACGCAATAAACTAAAAACAGAATCAAAATACTTTCATCAAATGGAAGAACCTTTTAGACTGATTATTTTATGAACTCCAAACATACATTTTTAAGATAAGGAAATACATTTACGTCAGTTATTGTTTTTTATAAAAATTCGCGATAATTTAATATGCTTTATTTTTGGGCCGGGGATGTCCATGTTATGTAATAATATACATTCTATTTTTATTATTCATCTTTTGTTGTTTCGGAAATGGGCGGCTGTCTTCAAACTACACGAAATGTGTAAATTATTATGCTGGTCCTATATTATGTATGATTTTTAAGCAAAAATGTATATTATGTATATATTTAATGTATTATAACAGTATAATAGTCACATACTTTTTTATACTTGTATAATGAGCAACAATTATAATGTTTTTCGATATTACTACATTAAGCTCGATAATTCGATGTCATACTTAAAAATGCTTACCATGTTGAGAAAATCACGCGACAAAACAAAAGATAATTAATTTAGTGATGTACCAAAAGGATTTCAAGCCATTTTAATAAGACGTGTTAAAAGACGTGCTAAAAGGTGCAAGTGAATCTCGAGCGTGAAGACGTTAGATTAAGTCGTGACAGCGTGATTAATGGTTGGCGACGTGTCGGGACAGACGTGTTCATTAGATTGCTAGTGCAGATCTGCGGGATATATGTGGGGTTTGCCTTTATCTTTTTTATCGAGATAATTGGAAAAGATTTTAGCATTATCTGTTTTGTTAAAGCTTGGAAGATATTTAGACTTTTTAGTCATACCAGTAAAGTTGTACCATATACCAGTAATTGTAACGCATGAAAATCTTTACTAAAATAATAATTCTTCTATTGATTTTAATTGGATCAATATGTATTTTTTTTTCGATACCTACTTGCCATAGTCTTATTGTAATTTCAAATTATTAAAACTATAATATTCACTGATAGGTAACGGGAAGAATGAGCTCATTGAAGTGGCAGTGGGCTGGTGACACTTAAGAGAATGGATAGCCGATGAGCCAGTAAGGTTCGTATGATCATAACAGCCTTGTTAACCAGATGGGAAGACCATCACTTGGCGTTCATTGAAATAGGTCTATGTTCAGTAGTGGACAGTGAAAGCAAAGATGATAATTTTTAAACTTACGCTATTTCAAATTAAATAAATGCTGTATAATATGATAAAGATAAATCTTTATTACTTTAACTACGAATAACTTAGCTTTATACACAACATGAAATTTATAGCGTTCAGTTTAAGTTCATATGATTTAAGAATGCACGATAAATATTTTATGACACATATTAAATTCGCAAATGTCATAAGAAATAGTAATCACTTTTGAAGAATAAAGTCTTAACAGTACTATACAAACTAATAGACCGGTGATAATAATATTATGCTAGAAAAAACAACGTAGGTTCGAAATTTTAATATAATAATACAAATAGTAATAATAATAATATAAAATATTAAAAAAACTCCTGCCGGGGGTGTTCACCTGCGCCAACTGCAAATATTTATTTATTTATTTAAAAAGAGTCATCAACAAAATACACACTAACACACTAATACATGAGTCGCTTACAGGGGTGGTCATTTGAGTGTTCATTTAAGTATAGTTTTTATTTATTTATTTATTTTGGTAGAGGGCGTGAGAGAAATCCTGGGGATTAGATAAAACTGCCTTGGGACCCGCAAAAAATCAGAAGAATTCAGAAGGAGAAGCACAATATTGCGGTGACTAACAAATGCCAAGAAAAAGATAGCAGCTGGGTGTTATCCGGAGTGCCCAAATTGGGTGGAGGCGAGGTTCCTCATTGCTAAGGTTGGCGTGGACCTGTCGTTCCAGGCAGTATTTTTTTCTTTAACGCCGGGAAATGCGCTTAGGCATCCCGCGAGGGAGCTGTCCTCCCCAGGCGGGTATGTGGGACTCGCTACGCCCGAAAGCTGGTAAGTGGACGCAGCTCTACCCACTGAAACTTGGCGAGTGTCACCAATGCCGCCTTTGGTGAGGTGCACCGGATCTACAAGCAATAAGACACCTTAACAGCTAGTCAGTCCCTCAGGGAACCGACGCCACCTCCACAGAAGAGTTGCCCCGCACCACAAAACAATTTCTCCCAATGTCGGGACAGTACAATGAGGTGAAATTCCTGTCCTCGCCCCTTGCCCCCTACTCTTTTGTCCCCTCTTCTTATAAGAGGAGCAGAGCCCCCTCGGCTCAATTTGCTTTGCCCAAGGTACTGGGTTTACCCTAGGTTACAAGCCACGGCAAGGCTTAAACCGTTGTTGGGGCCCTGCGGTATACTTAAACGTATTCCGAGGAAAAAAATACAGGTTTGTGATATACCAGTACGCGATATTATTTTCTAATACAGGTACGCTTGGGAACGTTTGCAGGATTCAATTAAAAAACGTCATTTGCATGCTAACACGGCTCTGACGTGTTTTCTTTGTTGGCTCGCATCCGTATTGATCCTAGAGGCAATATTCTCATCGGCTGGAGTTCGAATATGTTCAGCTTCGTGCCGTGCTTTGAATTGAGGGCAGAATAAGCATTGCAACAAACAAAGTCAAAGTCAAAAAAATTATTCAAAATCAATCATCAAAGTATATTTTTGAACGTCAATTGAGTCTACCACCGGTTCCAAAGCAAGCATATCAGGTGGAGTCGTTTAGGGGCGATGCTAATAACTTACTATTAAGTTAAACATCTGCTAGTTTGCCTTTTAAACTGGCATGAAAAAACTTCACACCATTATGAATCTTATTCGTAATCATAATATTATCTTCATCAGCTGGTATTATATTAAATCAATACTCCCATTAAGTGGTAATTGTTAAGATTGGGGTCACTAACCTTCTTGTGATTTTCAGGGTAAAATTCCGTGATTATACAACAACATTATAATCATCAAACTTAAAGTCCGTCCTGATGAGTATAATATGCTCCATGCATAGCAATAAAACGACATAAGCAATTAAATAAAAAAAATAGCGATATACGATTCCTTAAGCTTGTGGCATTTTCGAAATAGCCTGACTTTTATTTTACAAAATTCTAATGAGATAAGACAAAAGAGTCTGATTTTTAATATTCATTTTTTAAAAAAGTTTTTTTTTTTGTTTCGGATGGAACTATGCATATAGCCTAGTGGCCTTAATGTTTCATTGGACGTGACGCGAATCGGTTGGCTTCACTATTGGACGAAGATGGATGAGATGTTGCCCCCCGCCAGCCGTGGTGTGTCACTTCCTCGGCTTTAAGGACGGGCTTGATCCTGTATCGGGACCATGTCGCACCATCGTTGGATGAAATTAGACCCTAAGGAGACTACCCCCAGCGGGTGGTTTCACTGAAGTGAAGGCACGGCAGAAGGCGCCAAGTATTACCCATTCCACCACAGTGGCACCGGCTGCCGCCACGTGGTGACTGTAAATTTTGGGAGGCAAGACTCGATAGGGAATCGGATGTGTTCAAAGGAATCCAAATATAGCAAGCTCCTATTAAAAATGAAAATTGTCATCATGAACTTATTACATTCACTGCTGGACATAGGCATATCATAATGAACACCAAGACGGATAACCCCTGCTACTTGCATCCGTTGAGAAATTTAAGTACTTAGAGATCGTCGGCTTTCGGTATTAGGTATTTTAAATGAAATAAAAATCGAAATTCACGTGAATATGTAGAATATGTAAGGTTCATTAATTAGCCTATAAAATTAACCAATCGGAGGAAGCTATAATGGAAAAGGTAATAAATTCGGTAATAAAAGTGTTGCAACGGGTCAGCAATTACTGAGTCGATCCTCATTTTATTAACGACGGGAACAACTTACGTCAGATGAATTAAAAACATGTTGCAATATTTTTTTCTAAAGAAATAATCATGAAAAATAAATTTCTAAACAAATATATCGTCAAAAATGATACAATTTTTGAATAGATAAGCGAACATCGTAGTTTTTTTTTATTATTTTTAAGGTCGCTTGGAACAACCAGGGTTATTAGTGACCGCTAGTGAAACTTATATTAGACAGTATAAATTGCAGTGATGCAACAACTGAATTACATTATTAACATACTATCAGTTTTAGATTTAGTCAAAAAAAGGTGTGTGTGCGATTCACACACGATAGAAGTGAAACACACGTTAAATGCTCAAATACAAGCAAGTATTAAGCAGTGTACAATATACATACACACCGACATTTGCTCTCTCGCTCTGGCTCACTAATTACAGGCGACTATATAGACAAAGAGAAGAGACCGATGATATAAAATAGTATGTATATTTCTGTCTCATTCTTTGCCGGTTTTATCCTACACATTTTTGTATTTCTGTCTCTTACCTGTTTGAAATCACAACGATTCTTTAGAAGTTTCACTTCAAAAAGTACTTATCTCTACTTAAATTATACAATGATTTATCAGAATTATAATTAAAATAATCCAATAATACATGCTTAACAGAAAAAATGGAGCTACATCTAAGACAACACCTAGGGGAGCTCTTCGCGAAAAGATGAGAGTAAGATGCGTTCGTGTGAATTATTCCTAACCGTGTAATTGCAGATTAATATTTATAATAATTTGTTAATGTATAAAACAACTTATTAAAATAATGTGTCAAATGTGTGTCAAGCCTTGTGTGAACGAACGTCTCAAAGAACGCCAAGATGACCGATCCCTTGCCACTCGCATCCAACACGGACCGGCCACGGCGATCGTCTACCCACCTGGTTAATGGCTGCCCAACACTTCGTTACTCAAACGCAGCCTCACATCCAATACTTAGAAGAACTGACTACTAATATTGTAGCTCGCTTACTTGTTCATGTATTCAACTAACAAATGAAAATAAGACGGACATCTGAGTCTACAGAATGTAATGGCTAAGTTGTATTCATTAAGAGAGGCCTATATTCAGCAGTGGACGGATAAAGGCTGATCATGATGATGATGAAGAAGTGGTATTCACAACATATATCATGAAGAACCTTTTCACCTTCAAACTGTGCTTAGGCGTACAATTAGTTGTTTATTACACCTTATTTCAGTGGCTAATGGTGTAAGGCTTTTTGAGTAAATTTATTATTATTTTACGAGCGCGCTAACTACATTATTAAGAGAAAAATATTGTTCTAAAGAAAATTATTTTGATTAGAAATAATGGTAGTATAAGTTTAACTTTGTAATTATTGTAAGATTAAATTTTTCTTTTGTTGTATTTTGATTTTATAATAAAGATATCTAATAAAATTTAATTTTTTAAACATTAAAGTGAGACAGGAGAGCTTGCAGAGATAATAATAATAATAAGTCTTTTAACTATTTGATCATTTTACAAAAGATAATGTAGTTTATACAGTATTTGTATACAGATACAATTTTAAACTTAATAACTATTTTCATTTCTAAAACCATTCGCCTATTTTATTATCATTGTGCTCAATGTTTCGACAATTACGAACGTTCACGAAATTCTTTCGAATCAAATATATTTTCCGTTTTTTCAAATGTGTAAAGTAAAAATAGTTTTTCACCTTTTTAATTGGCGTTTCAAAGGTTTGCTTCAGCATTATATAGACTGACCTAAACATTGGTCGGTCAGCTGATGTCCTCTGCGGTCACGGGACAAGAGATTGGCAGCGCAGCGGGTGGCGCGTGCCAAACAATAGCCGTTACTACAAAATGGCATGAAACAGGTTTCGCGTAATGCTTTTTGCACTGCCTCTCCAGTACCTTTGGCATTTTAATTTAAGTAATAAGTAAAGTAAAGTATCAACCCTTTATGTCCCACTGCTGGGCACGGGTCTCCTCCTCGAAATCAGACGAGGAGGGTAATGGGCCAATAGTTCACCACGCTGGCCCAGTACGGGTTGGTGAACTTCACATACCTTCAAAGACTTTCAATCTCATCAGGCATGCAGGTTTCCTCACGATGTTTTCCTTCACCGGTAAGCGAGCGATGATCTCGTAGGTAGAATTGAGCCTACCGATTGAGCTTAAAGGCCATCTGGCCTAAAAGTCTAGACCTTTCGAAAAAAAAAGATGATCTCGTGTTTGGGGTGCACTTAGAAATTAGAAATAATTATTACGAATAATTAAAAAAAATCACGATCTTGCTTTTGCAAAATGAAAAATGAAATAATCTTATCGAATTGTCATCCGTCCTCGATAGATCTACAAAGTATGAACGAAATCAGTGAAAAATGGGTCAAAATTGCCAAAAGGAGTCGGTTACAAACATACATACAGGTGAAGCTAATAAAAAGCGTGTAAAAATATTATAGGGTTGACGATTACTCCGCCGTACAAAAACTTTTTCTTTCTAAAAAGAAAGAAAGAAAGTGAGAGAGAGAGAGATAGAGAGAGAGAGAGCGAGAAATCGGTGAATTGTGGCTGAAAACCCTCCTCGCCTCATTTCGAGGAAGAGACTTATGCCTAGCAGCTTGAAGCTTCATCATAATCATCCTTATCAATCATCATCCTCATCATCATCAGCAATGAACATCAAAACGAAATATCCCTTGGTTATCGTCTGACCACCTGGTTAATAGCCGACCAACATTTTGTCTACCTAAATTTTCTGCCTGTCCCGCTTTTTTGGGTACAAAAAGCTTCGTACAAAGTTAATCACACAAATTGGTATGCTTTAGTTAAGTTATTTGTTCCTTTTTTAATGATTTCTAGACGTTGTAAAATTATGTCTTTAGCTTAGTATTAAGTTAAGCTAATACGTACTAATTTTCGTGTAATTTTACAAAAATAAACTTAAAACTAGCACATGACATCGAAAACATGTTTTAAAAGCCTGTTTTTATCACACTAAAAGCTTAGAGTTTCAAATATTATTGCAAAACATAGAAAAGCGTCAAAAGCTGCTATAAACTTCTAAAATACTGAATCTAAAGCTAAAATAATTACTAACAGCTTAGGCATAAATTAACTAATTTCCGAAGTAATCCGATTATTCTAAAACAATACATTAAGCGGGGGCGAATAGGCAGCGATAAATTTAGCCTAATTTGATATTATATTTTATAATCCATATCATTAGCAGCTAAATCAGTGTTTGTTTTTTGTAGTTTTACCTTTTATTACTTTTTGATTATTTTTTTCCCTAGGCAATAATTGCATGCTACAAGGCATGGGTTTCCATGCTAGATAATAATGTAAATCAGAGGTTCCCAAAATCTTTTCATAGACCACTTTCAAACTTTTACTGCATCAGGTGTACTGCAGGACTGCTGAGCTTTTTTTTTCAATAATTGCTCGTTTAGAGATATTTCAATATATTTAATAGTAAAATTCTCTTAACAGTATTGATAGGAGAAATCAAGCGCCAACATTTTTCTTCACTATCGAAACCAAATTCATTTTCTTGGATGGGTTACGATCGTGGACCCTCATTTTTAGTCACGCTCATCGTGGACCCCCTACGAGTCTTTCGTGGACCCCTGGGGTCTATCTGGACTACTTTGGGAATCACAGATGTAAATCATTGTAGTACATGTGACATGATGGTAAGGAGTCAACTTCTCCCATAGCATAAATAAGCTTACCCGAGTAAGCTCAGGCAATTCATCTCACCATACTGAAACGTAATTTGAATAACCTACGTACAATTCGAAGGAATACTTTGATATAATTTGAATAAATATACGTTTCAGTAAAAACAACGTACATTGGCATTTATATTTTCATAGCATTTGGTTGGTACATTAATGTCGGAAACCATTCTAGCCACAGATAACAAAAGGAAAATATAAGAAAAATAAAACAGAAATGTGGTGTCGTGGGACACCAGGTAGGAACGAAATCCTTCGGCTAAAAAGAAAGGTATTATACACTACTCGCTTGTGTATGCGACTGTCGCGCCTGCGCACGTCTCATTTAACGCTTTTATTCCACGCACTTTATCTTACGGTTTTACTATCACATTTTTTTCAGTTCGGTCGCGCAGCAAATTCCCTATCCCCTCCAAGCCTGCCGTAAGGAACTTCGTTCCAAAAAACTATAACATGCACACATCACAATTAATCATCACAAAATCATCATGCACACATACACACATATTCTATTTAAGCAATGCAATCATTTGTGAGAACTGCTCGTGTCCTAGGGCTAAAGGCGACGTACCCAACTGTATACTTAAATGTGACCTCACAAGCCCATTCTCAATAGGGTCTAGAGACTAGACAGTCGTCGTATAAATAATATTATTAGTAATTCCAAGCTCTTCCTAAGCTAATGCATGTAGCTGACGGTAAGCGATAAAAACTGCATGCTTGAGCACATTGACCTTTTCGTATAAAAAAGAAACCTAAAATAACAATCACCAAAGAAATATATGTCGCAATCGAGTATGCCAGCGCCACCTGGTGGTGCTCGATGGAGTTGGCGAGGCGTGCACGCCACCGACAAAGGGTCATTCTTTGCTTGGCGGGCAGTGCGAGCGGTCGTCGCTAAACCATCTCGCATTCTACGATACGTACCAAGTTATACGTGCCTAGTTTTCTATTGTGCCTATCTACTTTGTAACAAAGACAATTAAATACAATCAAGTGAACAAGTCTATTTCTTCATCCGACACTACCCACCGACGCCCACGACTAAAGACTATGATTGCTAATAATAATGATGATGGCGAGGACCTTCCCCCGTCATATAAATGTTTGTTGATATTAATGAAATAATATTTTAGAGTATACCAATATCAGCAACGAACAATCTACATCTACGTCTACACTAATATTATAAAGAGGAAAACTTTGTTTGTTTGTTTGTAATGAATAGGCTCAAAAAGTACTGGACCGATTTCAAAAATTCTTTCACCATTCGAAAGCTACATTATCCACGAGTAACATAGGCTAAATTTTATTCTGAAAAAAATAGGGTTCCGTAAGATATTTCGGTTTTTCGGACCCAAGGTGTAAAAAATCAACCAGATAAGTTACTTATTAACGCAGGCGAAGCTGCAGGCAACAGCTAGTAACAGTAATAAATTTAAAGCAAATAGTAATTGCAGTAAAATTATAATATATGTTTGGAATATCGTTATTGGATTTCGTTTAATCACCCTTTGATTATTTTTTTCCTTTCTACAAAGGAAGGAAGGTAGGTACGTTTTAATGGGCTCTCAAAACTTAGGAAACTGTGTCATAAACTGACATTGATTCCCGCCGCTTTGTTTGAGGTTGCGAGGGACTGATCTCTCTGGATTTGCAATTCAATGATCTTCACATGACTGACGTTAATATTAAGTCCATACCGGATAACTTAACCTGGTCATTGCGGGGAAGGTAAATTTATGCATGCATCGCCACACCATTATTGCTTTGGTCATATATGCAACTGTATCAAAAGGAAGTTAGAAGAAGATATATTAAACATTCGCAGAGAATATTACATTATCATCATCAGTCTTTAATCGTCCACTGCTGAACATTAGACTTTTTTTTTCTTTTACGCTTGGAATGCGCTGAGGCATCTCTTTGTGGAATGGCTCTCCCCAGCCCGCCTGGGAGAGCAGTGCCCGAAAGATTGTAAGTGGACGCAGCTCTACCCACTAAAACCTTGCGAGTACTACCAATGCTGCCTTTGGTGAGGTGCCCAGGGTATGCTAGAAACAGGGCACCTCGATGGCTTGTCAGTCCCTCAGGGGAAAGACGCCACCTCCACAGAGGGGTTGTCCCGCACCACAGAACAACCCCTCCCGATGACGGGACAGTACGATGAGGTGAGGTCCCCGTCCTCATTCCTTACCCCCCGCTCTTTTATCCCTTCTACTTATAAGAGGAATACATAGAGCCCCCTCGGCTCAATTCGCTACGCCCATGGTGCTGGCTCACCCTAGGCTACTGTGTTCCACAGCCACGACAGGGCCTGAACCATGATGGAGGAAAATTGGCCTCCGTTAATGAATACCAAGACTTCCGATCCCTTGCCACGCGCATCTAATAATCGGCCACTGCATGGAGATCGTCTTCCCACCTGGTTAATGGAGAACTAATATTTGATCTACCTAAACGCGGCCTCAACTCTTGAACCTTATTGGTCCATCGGCCATCTGAATATGGCATGGCAGATTTACTTGACCTTTTATTAGCATAGGAGGGAAAAAAGTCGAAGCCTTTGGAAGTATCTCGTGATTGCCACTACGATCCACTATGCAATATGAAATGTATGAATAAGATGGATGAAGTCTGATGATGATGATGATGATGAATATCTAAATATTCACATACGATAATGGGTACTAATTTGTCATCGATTACCAGCTATTAGTTATTAATAATTTATGTGAATAATTAAATTGAATGGTCGCATTCTATTAGTATCGATGAATTTGAAATTGATATTGTTAATTTAATTGAACTTCTATTTATTATCTCCTATAATTTAATTTGAATTATTTAAGAGCTTAATAAACTGCATTTGTATAATAATTGTAGTGTAATATTGCAGTTTGTATGACTTAATTCACTTTAGCTAAAACGTAAAATTAGACAAATGTATACATTAAAAATCCTATTGCAATAGTCAAAAGGTCGATAACTTGAGGCGCCAATTATGATAAAGCATATACAAAGTTAATCATTATTATACTCGCTTTGAAATAAAATTAGAATCATCCAAATCGTTTCATCCGTTTTAGAGCTATAATGTCACAGACAGAACACAGCGGTAAAGTTGTCACACCCAGTTTTTACGTCGAAGATTAAAAACAGATAAGTCGACTGATTAATACGAAAATTCAAAGATAATCTGACTATTCATTCAGTAGAGGCTTCCATGTGAAGGCTAGTTTACATGATATATTACTCTATTATAAAGCTTCATGATTCGGTTTGTAAGATATTCATGAAAATGAACGTGATCAATCAAAAAATTTAAATTACAGAGGTATAGAAAACACACAAACAAATTCAGTATAGATTTTTGTCTCTACTATTTCTCTGTGTGAATAAATTAATCATTAGATTGAAACAATATTTATATAGATTTTTTCCGTTACGTTGCTGATCATCATCATCATCTTCATTAGCATGATGATTTGAATCATCATCTCCTAGGCTAGGTCGGCTTCCAGTCTCCCCACCATGGTTCAGGTCTTGTCTTGGCGGTGGGGCTCAGTAGCCCTGGGTGACCCCAACATCTTGGGCGAAGCGAATTGAGCCGTGGGGGCTCTTTGTATCCCTCTTATAAGAAGAGGGGACAAAAGAGCAGGGGCAAGGGGTGAGGATGGGAACCTCACCTCATCGTACTGTCCCGACGTTGGGAGTGGTTGTTCTGTGGTGCGGAACAACCGCTCTGTGGAGGTGGCGTCGGTCTCCTGAGGGACTGCCTAGCCGTCGAGGTGCCCTATTGCTTGCAGATCCGGGGCACCTCACCAAAGGCGGCAGTGGTGACACTCGCCGGGTTTTAGTGGGTAGAGGTGCGTCCACTTACCATCTTTCGGGCGCAGTGAGTCCAACATACCCGCCTGGGGAGACCCACTCCCCTGCGGGATGCGTTAGTGCATTTTCCGGCGTAAAAGAAAAAAAAAGGTCGGCTTCCAGTCTTACTGGACTTAGCTGAATACAAGTATATTATATAGAACGATTGCTTATCTGACCTCCACAACCCAGTAATTGGGTGATACGGTACGTCAAGCTAATACTGGTTGTCAGTTTCTCGGGCTTCTAACGATCCGTAACGACTGTCGAAGATCCACCAATGATAGCCGAGACCAACGGCTTAACGTGCTTGCTCGGAGGAGTATCGGTAGGTAATTATTGGTCACCCTCCGCGGACCAACAACGGCAAGCGTTGCTTAACCTGATGAATCGATTCGCGCGGCCATTACCGCTGAGCCACGAGCTCCTCATTATTACTTTTGAATACTTTACAAAAATTATGCAAGAGAGTTATCAAGTTCCTAACTTACATAATAAACCGCCATAAAATACATAAAATCTTACTCTTACTTAATATTTTAACGTGAAAGTTTGTAAGTATGGATGTTTGTTTTTTTTTTACGTAAAAACTACTGAATGGATTTTAATGAAACTTTACAATAATATAGCTTATACATCATAATAACATAAAGGCTATAATTGATCCCTGTACTCCCACGGGAATGGGAAGTACGCGGGTGAAACCGCGGGGCGCTGCTAGTTTCTTCATATAGAGGATTAATAAGTAGTTAACAAAAGAATTGCGTATTATATAATAAGATTTTCAGACATGGTAGTTGTATAACATGTACATTTATTGCAGAAAATATTTTTTCTGTATTGGTATGAATGCACGCTCTGCGAAATGGGACCAAAAGTCAAAAACAAAAGACTTTAGAGCGAGTTACTTGCAAAGTGGATGCACCTATTGTAAGTTGCACATACAATGAAATGAAAAATGCAAATAATAAGGAGACATCAGTTAACGATATACTTGAATAGATCTCTGTTTTCATTCACCCAAAAATGAGGTCAAAATCAGCTAGGTTATTTGAAATAGAAACCCATAAAATACTAAATAAAAAGGAACCCATTGTATGTTATGATTGACTTCAATACACAACAAAATTTATTAAAAACTGATCAATACAGAAAACAAAAATGTGTTACTAAACTTAATTCTGTTATTTCTCACGGTTTTACGAGCACAAAAATATAAAAAACAATAATTTCTCAATAATTGAGAATTGCTATAAGCGAGCCACCCAATATTTACAGTAAGTGTGTGAGTGCACGTAGATGCATGCATATAGCACGTCCTTTTCCACACTGCATATGCGTACTCTGCATGCACTACTATCACACAATCTACGCTCTTTTTACACACACACACACACACACACACACGCACACACACTCACACACACGCACACACACAATTATACGCAATGCTCTTGAGCTATTAATTTATATAAAATATCCACAGTCATCTAGATCTGAGTAATTTCTAGGTTAAGTTATTATTTATAAAATTTAATTTTTCCCTACATAGTATTAAATGTAACATGTAATGCTAAATCTGTTTCTTAGGGTCTGTTTCACAATGTACCAGTAAAGTACCCTATAGCTATATGACACATAAATTAATTGACAGATGAATCTTCTAGTTAGTCTTGATTGGGTTTCACCATCATCTTCCCTATAAATTTATTTGGCAGATCCCTATTTGGCACTTACTGGTTAGTAGGCTTGGCAACCTCGCATTTCATAGTTCCATTTTACGATAAATATGTTTTAGAAAAACATTCCATGTTGTAAATATACATGAAAATATGTTTTTATAATTGAAATGTATGTATCATACCATCTTTATACCTTTTATTTACATAGACCTTATATATAATGTTATCCCTTAATTATTAAACGATCAAAACACAATTTAAATTATTTTGTATATTACTGTTACCGGAACGTCAAATTGTCAAATGTCGTGAAGCTGTCAACCGCATATATATCTGTCAACTAATTTATCTGACAGATGAATTTGCTAATGGCCAGTGGATCCGACCTATAGTTTACAGGGAACTTTATTAGCCAAATATTGCTATTTGTCAATTGTGAAACAAAAACGTTGTAGTTATGTGGTAAATTTGTTGCAAATAGCTAAATTGGAACTTTATTAGGACATTGTGAAACAGACCCTTAATATTTTAAAATTAACTAAGGAAATGAGTGAGACAGCCCCAATACAAGTAATCTTTTACTTAATGGGGATGCCTCAAGAATCTGATGTAACTGCTGATTGTGGAAAAGAATTTCTTATTATTATAACTTTTCGCCCTGACACCGAGACGTCCTCAAGATGTAGACTCTACGATTAGCCATCGTTAAGTCATATACCATCCCAAATTATTAACTCAAATATTTCACACATAATAAGCACCCCTAAATATTATGCACTTTTAAACAATCTTTTAAGATATATAAATATTAGTATAGATGTATAAACTATATAAAAGCCATCAACCTAAAAAAATGCAATAAACTTTGACAAGGGTATCGGAAATGTATAAGAAATTCCAACAAAAAGATGTTAGGTTGTAATAAGACACCGCATTACATGAAGGAGTGTCTTGATAGAAATGGTAACACAAGTCAACTATCAACACTTTTCCGACAGCAAAATATTGGCCTCTTCTAATAAATCTTGATGGAACCACGATACATTTCCATAACTGCTATATTATGAATTTAAGGTGTGTAATGATAAGTACACGCAAAAGACCTAAGAAATGTATCAACCAACGCAATAATGGTCACGAGTATAACTCCTCTCCTCGAAACTAGGCGAGGAATTGGATCATAGTTCACAGATGCGCTGGCCCAATGCGGGTTGGTGAAGCTCACACATCTTCAAAGACTGTCAATGTTATCAGGAATGCAGGTTTCTTCACGATGTTTTCCTTCACCGCCTAGCGAACGATGATCCATGCTTAGGGTGCACTTAAAATTTTTGAAAATCCCCTTTCAGACATCACAGGGGGTCAGGATCGAACCCGGACTCTCCGCTTAAGTCTTGAGTCCATACCCATTGGACCAATATCTCTAAATTCATGTAATAAAAATCGCTCAAAGGCCGCAGCATAGGACATTTTGAAAAAAAAACATGTTAAAAATATATTTTGGCAACTTTTGTTATTAACATTTTTATTATTTCCATTACATTATACATTCCATTAACGAAAGCAATCAAAAATAAATACAAATATATTGATTTTCACTAAACTATTCTTATTAGTATTCCGAAGACACTTTTGATCGAATATTCAAAATCAAAGCGAATCAGTCATGTGCTCTTGGCGTTAATAATGAACATCGGGAGATGAATATGATTATCGAGGTTTGATCTCAGACGACCCACGACTGGGTTCTACGACCTGAAGTTTATTAGAGAATCGAATAAAGGTATGAATTTTAGTTATACAGTAGAACCTCGGTAACTCAAACCTCAATAACTTAAAAACCTCTATAACTTCAAAAAATAATTTATGTTCCCTTCCCTTAACCCATACATGCCATATATGCCTATCACTAAATGACCCTCGATAACATAAAATATTTTGTGTTTTCCTTGGATATTAACTTATCGAGGTTCTACTGTAATAATAATATTTGTAGACGGTTTTACACGTCAATCTGGATCCGTGGTAAGTTCTCAAAGAACTTATGTTACGGATACCAGACAACGGAAATATATTTAATACTTGTATACTATACATAATATATTTGAGATACTATTTAAAACACACATTTAAAACACATCAATGACCCAGGAACAAAAAAAACTGTTTGTGCCCTGGCGGGATTCGAATCCGCTTCTGGTTTGAACCGCTAACCATTGAGCCACAGGAGTTGTATATAATATTATAATATCATATTAAAAAAGAAACAACTTTACGGATACTTTACAGCAATCATGGTCACGGGAGCACTCCTATGCCATGGTTGCTGTAAAGTGTCCAAAACGTCAGACATGAAAAAAACTTAATAAACCGTGACAAAATCCGTAAAAGTTATTTCATTATAATGAATGAAATTCGAGTAAGCGTAAGAAAACAATAAATAATTAAAAAGTTTTGATTAATTACATTAAGTATGTGATACCAAGTACTTAAGATTTGGAATTATGTGTAAGTTTCTTCAAGATGTTTTTCTTTAAAGTTGATATGGCTTAAAAGGTTACAAACTTTTACTGGTGAAAAGAAGTCTGAAAATATTTTTCTTTCACCACGAAGGTAAGCATAAATCAAGAAGAACATTATCATTCAGCACAAACGAAATAGTTAAATATAAATTGAAGTTTTTAAACGGCATATGAATCTCCAAATTAAATAGAGATAAGGTAACGTTAAAATAAATACTTAATAATAAAAAAATAGATATTTAGAGATTAGAGTATTACTACTATAAAAAAACTTTTCCTGATAAGAGACAATAATATAAATGGAATCCATATAAGTTAATCAATGTCCTTAATACTTTTAAACAAAAACCAATAAAATATATAAAATAAGAAATTAAAATTTGCAATCGAAATACGGAAAATGTAGCTTTTATACACGAACTTATGTTGAATAGTACTTGTACTGTGCCCGATAGAATGTAGTCTATGATAGAGTACGACAAGACATGTCGTACCGATTAAGTGATAGTAGTATCTTACCAAACTGGTAAATTAGCAAATGGTGAATGTCAGCACATTTATATTCGATTACACCGTTGTATCCTTTTTTCCTGGGCCCAAGGAAGCCTGGTAGTTATGAGGGACTGAGCTGTAGTTGGATGGAGGGTGAGTCCATTACCTTGGGTGAAGCGAATTGAGCCGAGGAGGCTCCTTGTAGCCCTCTTATAAGAAGAGGGGGCAAGAGTAGAGGACGGTTACCTCTACTTATTGTACTGTCCCGGCGTTTGGACGGGGGGCTCTATGTATTCCTCTTATAAGTAGAAGGGATAAAAGAGCGGGGGGTAAGGAATGAGGACGGGAACCTCACCTCATCGTACTGTCCCGGCGTTTGGACGGGTTGTTCTGTAGTGCGAGACAACCCCTCTGTGGAGGTGACGTCGGTCCCCTGAGGGACTGACTAGCCATTGGTACCCTATTGCTAACAGATCCCAGCATTTCACCAAAGGCAGCATTGGTAGCACTCGCCGGGTTTTAGTGGGTATAGCTGCGTTCACTTACCATTTTTCGGGCGCAGCGAGTCCCACATACATGCATCATGCCTCAGTGCATTTCAAGGCATTAAGTGAAAAAAATAGGCATGATTTGCCGAGGCTAGTCTCAGGTCAACTCATTTTTGTTCACGGACGAGCCAAAAAACTTATCAACTATTTAATCTGATAAAAAAAAAAATCGTGAGCTATAAGCAGTCGTTGCCCCAGCTGCGGTGAGAGCGTGTAATACGGCGATGGGGGCTATCAAAACATAACTAGCCAACAAGGACTCTTATTATCTTTTATCCAGTACAAATAAGATAATATATTATGAGTAATTTGACACCTGTCAGTTTGGGACAGAAATAGCTTATAATAGCCAAAAGCTAGACTCGCATCTAGCTTTTAGAAGCGAAGACAAAAATTTGTCTTTTCTACACTACTTTTCGCATTTCGCTGCTACTCTATAGATACACAGCTGTGTCTATAGCTAGGATGAACAGGAATGTTTGATACGATCCCAGGGATATGTTGAATCGTCTTGGTACCCGCAACGAATCTGATGAAAATAATTCACGAGTAAATTAGTAAGCAGACATAATATTATGTTAGGACAAATCACACACGGTCTTTTGATGCCAAAACCAGGCGGAGCCTGAACTAGCCAGAAAACTGAAGACACAGGCCCAGTTGATCTTTCTATCCCACAAATATTTGTCCTGTGTGAGAATCGAACCTAGGGCTTAGCAGACATGGTCATTTATCACTAGACCAACGGGCCAGTCATAAATGTTTCACTGCTGGACCCGGGTCCTCACCTTATCGGGCGGTCATATTTCATCGATGCGCTGGCCTTATGCGGGTTGGTAAGCGCCATAAAGACTTTTAATCTCATCAGGTATGCAGCCTTCCAGGTTTTGAAATTTTGAAAAAATTTTGAAAGCCGATTTCAAGGCACGACGCCATCACGACTATAGAGGAAATACAATGTTCATCAAACATTAGAAATATTATAGTAATTTATTATAATATTTTATTATTTTCTAATAAAATAAAGTTTGTATACTTACAGCAAAAATTAAACACTTTATAAAAATTTTCAATAAACATAACAGGTTGAAAATGTGAAATTCTTATAAGCGATGAAAAAAATTAATTGGACAAGCTTGCTAGAAGTGATTCTTAATATAGAATGTTATGAAACCTTAGGGCGCTTAATTAAAATGATGTAAGAGCTATCTTGAATAGACTAGCCGGCGAAACACCTACCGATAACAAGAAAAGAAGATAATTAGGTATTACACAGAAATAAAATCTATGGCCTATCATCATCATCCTAGCCTTTTCCCAACTATATATTGGGGTCGGCTTCCAGTCTAACCGGATTCAGCTGAATACCAGTATTTTACATGGAGCGACTGCTGTCGAACCTCCACAACCCAGTAACTGGTTACCCCGCAGTTAGACTGGTTGTCAGATTTTCGGGCTTCTGACGACCTGTAACTACTGTCAAAGATCCACGAATGACAGCCGGGACCAACGGCTTAACGTGCTTTCCGAGGCACGGAGGAGTCTCGGTATGTAAAGATGGTCACCCATCCACGGACCAACCTCGGTAAGCGTTGCTTAACCTGGTGGATCGATCCGCGCGGCTGTTACGACTGCGCCACGAGCTACTCAAAAATCTATGGTCTATATACTAGGTAATAAAAGTTATACTAATCATCATCATCAGCCTTTATCCGTGAACATTGGCCTCCTTCAATGAACGTCAAGACGATCGATCCCTTTCCACTCACGTCCAATACGGACCGGCCACTGCACGGAGATCGTTTTCCCAAATCGCCACCTCCACTTTTGAAACCTTAATAGATCACTGGTCATCCGTTCTCCTGAGTATGTCACTTCAACGAGAGTATTCTTCGAGTGATGTTTATAACTATAGTACTCACGTAGTTGAGTGACGATGGTCCAGTAGTGGATGGACTCGGCCTCTTATGCGAGAGGCCCGGGTTTGATCCTGACCCCCCCGTGTGTGCCTTGAAATGGGTTTTTCTAATTTCTAAGTGCACCCCAAACACAAGACCATCGCTCGATCACCGGTGAAGGAAAACATCGTGAGTAAACCTGCATGCCTGATGAGACTGAAAGTCTTTAAAGGTATGTGAAGTTCACCAACCCGCACTGGGCCAGCGCGGTGAACTATTGGCCCATTACCCTCCTCGCCTGATTTCGAGGAGGAGACCCGTGCCCAGCAGTGGGACATAAAGGGTTGATACTTTACTTTTACTCACGTAGAGATCTCTTTTCTGCCAAAGATCTGCGTTATACACTTAGAATATCACTCTCACGTTGAACTACGGCAAGCTTTCAGACAGAGTTGTAAATTAAGATGCCACTCCAATACAGTATTACGATAAAAAATTGTAGCCTTAAACGTAGTTTTATTAAGGTAACATTTCATTAAATTAACAGATGTCTTCGGATGATTATTCTTATCACCTTTTTCAGTCAATGTTATACCGATGAAATATTTTAAAATGGAATTAACAGTGCGAAGACTATACCCTACATACAAACTCACAAACATAACTAACCTATCCTTTTATCAAATCAAATAAAATCAAAATGTCTCTTACAACACTTGTACACTTAAAACATGTCAAAAGAACAGACAATAAAAAGTAATAAATGTTTAATCTAAGTAGTAACAAGTATTTTTTTTTGGCGTGACAAAGTCTAATAACTCGTTTATATGGGCTGCATGCACGAAAACTATGACGTCATGTCGCGTTCCGCAAGCGATAGCGCGGCACGAACGAGAGGGAGGCATGATCGGGTCAGTTCGGTTCGTGCTGCATACATAATGTTTGACGTTGTCACGTCAAACTACCGTCCGTAAGCCAACTATATAGACAACGATTTTTTTTATTGATCCTAATATATATGCAGTAATGTAATTAAGTTTCTGCATGATTGTATAATTACTGTCTATAATGTTTATTAGAGGACCCAAGCTGTTCGAAGCGACCTTGAGTATAAAAAAGTATAAATTAAATTACTTAACATAATCATAGCGTGATCAATCTTCCCAAGAAGCACCAGAAAGATTTACTAAACCCTATCAGTACTGTAATCAAAGCATGATCAATCTTTTCGAATGGACCAGGAGAAAGCTAGACCCCTATCGACTGTTGCCAATAATTCATTATGGTAATGAGTATGTACAAATTCTGTCCACTAAATCAAATCTCGATGAACTCTGCCAAGTTTGCCACAATTTAGGGAGGCAATTGTTTTTGTGTCTTGGCACCTTCGGTTAGTGCCTTGTGATTTATACCGCCTTCCAATAGGAAACCGTCCAAACTAATAAGTTACTAGAATCTGTGTGCTCTTTAATTTTGTAGAACTGTGTGTGCTACTAGTAGCGCCCTGCAGTTTTATCCGAGTACTATCCATTCCTTGGAAATACAAAGATATATTATACCATAGGTGTCATATTGATGTATAAGTTATATTGTTATGAAGCTTTATGAAGAAAAGTTCAGTGGTCTTTGTGTGAAAGAGTTACTAAAAATTCATACAAAAAAAAAGTATAAATTAAAGTGTCATCCATTTAATGTCCCACTGCTGGGCACGGGTTTTCTCCTTGAAATCTGGCGAGGAGGGTAATTGGCCATAATTCACCTATGCGCTGGCCCAATGTGGGTTGATGAACTTCACATACCTTCAAAGACTTTTAATCTCATCAGGCATGCAGGTTTCCTCACGGTGTTTTCCTTCACCGGTCAGCGGGCGATGGTCTCGTGTTTGGGGTGCACTTAGAAATTTAGAAAAACCCATTTCATTGCACACACGGGGGTCAGGATCGAACTCGGAACCTCTCGAATAAAAGGCCGAGTTTACCTACTGGACCATCGTCGCCTGATAGGCAGACGTGAGCATAATTATTTTTCTACACAAATAATGTTGCCAGTTAAAGCCAGATTCACAGTCGTTTCAGGGCTAATTATAAATATCGATACATACTTATACTATATCACTCGGTGATCAGGATTGTTCTGATCATTAGGTAATATCTTTATGCAGATTTTTACGTCAGTTGTCACCAACAGCATTAAAAAAAATCGGTTGTCTGTAAAGTCGGCTTACTGACGATAGTTGAACGTGACAACGTCATAAGAAAAAACTGATGAGCCGATTGTGCCTCTTTGTCGCTCGTTCCGCGCTCTCGCTTGCACTTTAAGCCTTAAATGGAACGTCTCAGAGCGAGGTAGTGCCGCATGAGTCATGTTTTTTCATGCGTGCAGCTAGCTCCATCGAATTATAAGACGTTGTCACGTCAAAATATCCCTATAATTCCTGATTTAAGTATTGATTATATTTTTATTATGTGTATATTATGTTCAGTTCAAATATAATATATAATGATTATTTTTGTATCCTTTATTATCTAATTCACATCAGTAACACAAATGTAACATCAATGTTTATATCATTTTTTGAATAAACCCCGATGAGTTATCTGGAACATCAATCAACCTGATGGAATTACTGATGTCACAAAACAATACGTTTTTTATCCATATATTAAGGGACATTCGAAATTCATGAGGCGTGGGTATAAAATGCGGAAAAAATGTTATTGTATTGTCATTAACAAAGGCACCTATATTTCGCTTAGTAATTAAGAGCGGAAAGCGTACCTTTTTCGTGTATTTTTCAACTGTATTTTACTGGATTGGAGTATAAAACGGGTTTTATTGTGCGATACTATTTCTTACTCAGGTTTGATATATTTTTTAGATAGTTAAGTTAAGATACTATATTTATGTATTGTGAGTTCGTATTCATTTTGAAAAGGAAAATCGTCAATGTATTGGGATTATACTTTACTTACTGTCTTTTATGCAAATCCTTATACTATTTTAATGCTTCGTTTGCTGCTCATGTTTTCTACATTGTCACCATGATCTTCAGGCTTTGTCAGTCCACTACTAAACATGATTATAATAAATAAAATTATATTAATTCATTAGTGTGAATTTAGTTAAATGGAGGTTTTTTTCTTTAATTTACCAGTCGGATGGTAGTCATTTGTACTTGTTTTGGCTATTAATTGTTCCATGTAACAACTTTCCTGTTTTACGGAAAAAGGCATATAATTACTTTTTACTCCTCAATATAAAGAATGCAACAAACGAAACAATTATTAATCAAGCTTAACGTCTCCTAGTTTGTATATTCACATAACATAAAATAAAAAGATATTTCTTAAAATATTAATTATAGAAAACTATAATTATACAGGCTGACCTGTTTGAGCTCCGGGTTGAGATCTGATCAGAGGTTGCGCAGGATATAATATAACAGTTTCGGAGGCCAAGATCCACTTTGGGTCGCTGAGCCACAGAAGTAAGTAAGTATTATTATCCCTCTCTCTCTCTATTTAAGAGCTTTGCTCTTGTCGGTGGAGTATTCGCCACTCATTCCTCCTCTCCGCCAAAATCTTCACCTCCTGATACGACATAACCTGTACCTTTATTTGTTGCATATTACTCCTTCTCGGTCTACCTCTTTCTCTTTTTCCATCAATCTTTCCCTCTATGATATTTTTTATAAACAAGTCAAGTCGTATCAGGTGATCAATCAAATTTCCTCTTCGGTTCTCAAAGTATTATTATACAAAATACAAAAAACTTAGTATGTTATAAGTTATAAAATATTATGTTATATAATAAATTATTAATTTTTACAATCCACCACTAAACAGGGATATATTATTACTATCATTAATAATTACTATTATTAAGCTAAATTCTAAGCGAAATGAATTCATAACCCGACCACCAGCAGAAATCAATTATAATGTTTATAACGGTGTACTGCAGAGATATTCTGTAAGAAACGCAGCGGTGTACTGCAGAGATATTCTGTAAGAAAAGCTGAATTCACAACGCTATGACAGCGCTGTGAATTCAGCTTGGTATTCACTAAGCTTGTCAAACAATATCAAACACCCTAGCAACGTCAACGCTGTGGGCGCGACGCGACAGAATAGCACTACAGGCGTGTCCAAAGTGTGCTCGGACATAACAAAATTGGATACGTTAGCCATGAAAGCACACGCCACGCCAATAGCGAGGAGTCGAAATGGTCGCCATGACCAAAGAATTATTATTATTATTCAAAGTCAACGCTCTGAAGCACCAGGTATTAGCTGATATAATTTCTAATTTATCGAACCTTCCAAAACGCATTCATAGGCACTGCATAAAATTTGCACAATAATGGAACTATAATTTTGGCTCAACGACCTGAATCTGCTTCGGCTATCTGCTTTATGGTGGGTACTGATAAACTAGATATAATTTCTACTAATATATACTAGACTAGAGGAGTTTTGTTATTATTATAGAATATTATCTATTATCACAGTATAATTTCATGGCTGACTGTTTGAGTGATCAGGCTACCATCTGCTCACCTACCTACCGATTGAGCTTAAAGCCTAAAAGTCTAGACCTTTAGAAAAAAAAGAAAAGCATTACATACTTGTATAAGATATACCTAGTGCGTGCACCGGGTATTGAGCGTGTATATATTATGTACTAGCTGCTGCCCGCAGCTTCACCTGGGTTATTAACTAAGATTTACAACGGCATCTTAGCGGGATGATATAGTCTAGGGGATGAATTATATCCTATCTGTTAATCTGATGTATAAACTATATTTATATGCGTGAAAGAGTAACAAACATCCTCACAAACTTTCGCATTTATAATATCAGTCGTATTTATATAAATTTCTAAAAGTTTCCGTTCCTTGTACCCGTAAGACAAGTTCTTTTGAACTTACCAGGCGCCTAGGTTAACGTAATTGTGGAATACTATTTAATATAAAAGTATCTTAGTTATTTTTTAAACAAAAATAGACAAAAGATATGTGGCTGATCAATCAAAGCCATAATCCTGAATCGCACTAACGAAGTTTCACAGCTAAAATCATAATAATATATAGTGGGCTTCGATCTGAACGAGCATCTCGCTCGGTCGGAGATCGCTTTGGGGCTCCCACTTTTCTCCCACATTGGTGATCCCCACGTGATTCCACCACACATCCCAAAGATATATCCCAATCTCACAATAGTAAGCGAAGAAGAAGAAGAAATATACTTTATTGCGCATAAAAATTGATTTGGTAGCGATTTCTACTAATGTATCTAAGGGATACATTTTTAAAGAAATAAATTAACTTCTTAAAGTAGTGATAGAATTTTAAAGCTTCATGCAGCTATGATTCTTAAGTTGCCATCTGAAAAATTATTTATGTTATATTATTAGAATGAGAGTGTGTCCTTGCAGTTTTCCAGGTAAAAGCTTATCTGGAAAACTGCAAGAAGCGTGACGGAAAAAATACTGGGATGCTGGAACTTACAGACACGCCATAAGATAGGTAGCTAATAATAATTATTCTAAAAATAGTGTAGTACTTCTAAAAAGGACGGTTACTGTTTGATGTACGTAAAATTAATCAAACTCTAAACAATTTCGAAATTTGAAAACCAACAGCAAAATATATACTCGCGTATTTTCATAAAATAGAAGACAAAACATAAAAAATTGTAGTTCGGTACACGCAGCAGTAAATCAATCTTTATGCAGTTCAGAACTGGGTCAGGACTTTATAGAGGTGCTGGAAATGACAGTTTATTTCTCCTATTTGCTAAGCTGATATCTACGGGCTTAGCCATGCATTTCCACTTTTTGTCTTGGCTTAGGTTTATAGCTGATAAAAGAGCCTCATTATTTTGGTCCCGGCTTTGGGATTGACCATTATATTTTCTGGTTCCAAATAAATTCTGTTTGACTGTTTGTGGTTGTTGGGAATTATTATTTTAGGATTAATAAAATAAAATTTCAATTTCGGGTATGGTAATTAGGCTTACTTCTTTGTTTTGTTGTGTTTTGTTTTTTAGCATAAAGATGTCATTTTATTTTTATTTTCTTAGATTAATTTATTATCAATTAGGAAACGAATCCTAAATACTGCCAATTTAAACTTGTATACCAAATAAGCATGTACGATGTCATCACTTTTATTTTGCATATACGTGGTGACAGTCGTTTTGTTAATAGGATAGGCAGACGTGCCACCTGCTGGTGAGTAGTCGACGTCGCCCATCAACATAAGCTAGTTTGCCTAGAACTACCTAGACAATTCATTTCATTTTATTTCATTTCATTCATTCGCTCATCTATGTATTGCCCATCCTGAGACATAAGATGTAAAGTTACTGTGCTAGTAATTATACTGCATGTCCTGATTTTCTCTCTGTAGCATAGAAAAGCTGTTTCATGGGAGCAAAACGGTGGCACCCATGCAGCTAAAAGCGCAGCTTAACCAGGCCAACACCGAAAAATTGAACATGTTGTGAACATAACTCACTTGAAAATTTTCTCATAGTATACCTGTGTGGTATATAATAATTATGTTATAATTAAAAACAGTATGCTTACTTACAAAAGTCGTGTCGGTCTTGTTAGCAAGGCGTTTTTTGACAATGCGGAAATAACGAGTGTGCTTCTAGTTTTAAACTGTTTTATTGGATAAAAAATATAATCATAAAAAAAATTATGAGATAAGATTGAAATTACAACAATATCATCTAGAAACACTGGATCCATGTTTTGCTGATGCGTTCGTCATCATCTGTCACGGGTTAGATAAATGAGTAAGCGACATAGACAGGCTCGCTGAAAAATCGCGTTTCGAGCTTACTGGTCTGGAGAAAATTAATGCGACCTCACCGAACGTTGCTTCGGAACGCTCCGGATGATTGCATGTACATTTTGGAGATTTACAGGAGCTATATAAGAGTTTTCATTTGTGGAAAAATTTGGGGCATTAAAATGGATGAGAAAGGGAAATAATTTGATTTATTCAAATATAGAACATAATTCGTTAAAATAGTTTTAATTTGTTTAAATCATTAGTTGCCATTACTATTATCAAGCTTTTCCCGTCCTGCTAGATATAGGCCTGTTTCAATTAACTGCAAGATTGTTGATCTCCCGCAATTAGCGCTCAACTAAAGCCGGGTACAGGTGGTTGTCTCAGCACCCACATTATAAGATACAGTCTGAATAAATAAGATATTATATTTTGACAGTGTAAGCAATGTAATAAAACTTACTATCGATGATAATGACAATTATGATGAAATGATGAATATAATAGATAACGTCTATGCTATAATTCAAACTAGTTATGCTCCCGATGTTTCCTGAAGCCAAGCTAGATAATGATTAACTTATAAGACGACAGATGAAAGTAATGTTCATTATGACGCTGATGATAATGACGTTGCTGATAGTGATAAAGTAAATGATGATACAGAACATCACATAATTAACGCATATAGTCCCAAAACCTTCCGTGCGGTTCCAACAAATGAATCTCTTTATCATTTTTACCCTAATTGACTATTAGATCTGAACCAACTGTCAATTACGCAGTGGCCGAATATTGAAACAGATTGAAATCTAATAACTATACAACTGGAAACGTTGTGGGATTCGCTCTGTCAATTTGGACTGATGGACGGTTATCGGAAAGGACGAATCTAATGAATCACAATTACAATACTCGATAGATATTTCAGTTCTATTGTTTTCTATTAGGATGACGTATTTGCGGTTAATCAAATTGTGAAATAAAGATTTATTTGAGGTTGAAATAAGAGTAGAAAAAATAATTAGTTTCAAGTGTCTGAGCTGTTTGGTCGAATATATAGATTCCAGCTAGCTCATTTCCTAAGTCAAACGGTTGATCCGTTTGACTGTATGGTATATGATATGTATGATTTTCTGTATTTGGTATAATAATTTGCACAAGCATATAAAGTAAATTCTTCTGTTTAAGACCTGCTATGATATAGAGACGTCAGTAGTTTGTTAGAGGGCTGCGATTGCTCGATTGTCGCCATATGACATAAAAATGTATGTCATGTCCGAAGCTAGAAAATATCCGAAAATTTAGGTAAATAAAAACCTCATAAACGTGACAAAATATGTTGCTTCATTTTACTTCATAAATATACATAATACTCGTAGTTACAAATAGACTAACATAGTGTTTTGAACGAGGGTTGGCAATTGTGTGCTAGTCCTTGGCGAGCTAGTTGATTCAGACTTCGTATAAAATATAATAAAGTCCAGCTAGCATTTTTTTTTATTGAAGATCCTGATTTTTCGTTGGTATCTCGTTTTTGGTTCACCTGTCATTGTGCACATTCAAACGATTACTGAAATCAGATTTTTGCCTTTCTGGTATTTGGTTTTATTGCTTTAATGTCCCTGCTATAAAAGAGGGGAATTGTAAAAACGGGTTATCAAAGTAATCTATCATCATCATCATCATCAGCCTTTATTCGTCCACTGCTGAACATAGGCTTCCCTCAATGAACGGCAAGACGACCGATGTAATCTATGCCATTATTTATTTAAAAGTGTTTTTTTTATTCACAGATATATTTTAATAAAATTGTTAAGACGTTTCATTTATTTTATTGCATTTAGATGTGTTTTTTAAACTTTTATGATTGCTCATTTCATCAAGGACATTTCTATTTAAAATTCCAATAAGTCAGTACCAAATTTATTACGGAGCGACGGTGGTCCAGTGGTGGACGGACTCGGCCTCTTATCCGAGGGGTTCCGGGTTCGATCCTGACCCGTCCGTGTGTGCCTTGAAATGGGTTTTTCTAAATTTCTAAGGGCACACGAGACCATCGTTCGCTCACCGGTGAAGGAAAAAATCGTGAGGAAACCTGCATGCCTGACGAGATTGAAATTCTCTGAAGGTATGTGAAGTTCACCAATCCGCACCGGGCCAGCGCGGTGGACTATTGGCCCATTACCCTCCTCGCCTGATTTCGAGGAAGGATACCCGTGCCCAGCAGTGGGACATATAAGGGTTGATACTTTAAATTTATTACCAACTAAGACTACAATATAAGTCGTAATAAATCATCATGGATTGAAAATTTTCAGGCGATAAATTCATCTTGACAGGCTACTTTCCAAACTGCCCCCAATGACAAATAAATACCACATCGATAAAGTCTTGTTTAAATAGGGGTAAATACATACTCCTTGCTTTAATATTTTAAAAGGCAACACCAATAATAATTTCATTAATATGTGAATGTCATTTCGTAGAATTTAGAAAAATTGTATTGTATTGTTGAGATCCATAAATTCTTTGACAAATAGTTCTGGAGTTCTCAGACATATTATATTTGTCCCAGTAATTATATTACATGGCCTGACTTTCTCCGAAGTATTGTTAAGCTGAAGGAATTATCAGAATGGCGGTGCCCGAGCAGACAGGAGCGCGGGAAAGCGCATACCTATATCCTATCTATAAAATGTAACTCTTCCCTTGAAACTTGACTCTGTATCTCGTGGATTTATCACGCTGCAGAATATCAGCTGATTAAGTCACAATTCAGGGCTTCTAAATTATAATTTAGATTAAAGTTATTCACAGTTTATCATCACAGATCATCGACCAAACAACCTATAGACTCCTAATGTTTGATTTTTCGTATTAAATGCATTCTGGTCACTAGCTGAGGTGAGACGAAAGGGGTTGCAATGCTGTGATTAGCTAATTCAATGTCATACATTACCAATCACGGAACGTTAAAATGAAATGGATATATTTCGCAACGGGAAAGAATGAGACGACACGATAGTTTGAGTAAATTGTTTACGGCTTACATTGGAACTATTAGTCAGATGTGTCGCCAGAACCCGTTCCCCTGCTATTAGGAGTCTATGGGTTATTTGGTCGATGTCACATATAAATGTTTCAATGTTAATTTAAGTTTTGGTCGTATTTCACCATAAATCCTGCTTTATTTTATTACCAACTCATTATCGACTGGTGCAGTGCCATCAAATATTAATTATTTTCGATACGTAAGCGTTTCATAGATAACTTGTTAACCCGATTGCTTCTCATTGGCCTATTGATCTCAATTTTATTATAAAATTAATCCCACAACTCTGGTGTTTATTGAAAGATAATTATGTAAAACGAATAAAGGTGGATTATGATTTATCATCATCATCATAATCATCCGTCCACTGCTGAACATATGCCTCCCTCAATGAACGCCAAGACGACCGATCCCTTGCTACTCGCATCCAACGCGGACCTGCCACAAAGGTTAAGGTTCGAGAGTGGAGGCCGCATTTAGGTAGACGAAGTGTTGGATTTTGATTACGAAATGAAAATCGGCCAACCGATTGAAGACAGCTTGCATGATTATAATGGTTTTGCTATCAAATTATTAAAATTTTCTACTTAATTGGTTGAAGATATCTACTTAAAAATTGAATTGCAGGAATTCAGCCGATAAACATTGATTCTTAATTAAATATAAATCTGTAAAAAATCTGAAAACAGAATATCAAGTCAAAACGGCGTAGTTTTAAAAGGCGTAAAATCTATTAATTGTGATGGATTCCCGGAATTTCCGTGGAAACATATTCTGCGGATAATTCAATTGTGAATTCCTGGAAACGTTGTTATTTCCGACATGCCGAATTTTGAGTTATTTGTCCGTAAAGACATTGGTGATGAATGTCTCATTGATTACCATCATCATCATTATCCTTGTCATCATTGTTGGTAAAATCCTCGTTAATGTACATTCAATTGAAACAAGAATAGTTTTGGGGGGCAAAAAAAAATTGGTCCAAATATTTTAAATAATATGTCATAATAATTGATGTCGATGACTGTACACCAAATAAAGAATAATATTCTTGTGGCGGACAAATTTGATAGCGCACCTACTTTCATAGAAAGGAGGTGCGAAAGGAGTGGAATAAAAATATAAATTTGACAACGTCATTATTATAAAATAGAACTTATGGTGACTTATGATTAAGATGGTTCAATTGTAAAAGAGAATTTTAGTTTTATTAATTGTAAGTCTTTTTATTTATAATACAAACTTATATACAGTATAATGCGTGTTTCAATGATGATGGTAGCATCCAAGTAACTCAAAGTAACCCACAATTGGTGACCCCGACGTGATACATGCACCTTCCGACTATACATGCAACCGAAGACTATACATGCAACCTCCCGACTATACATGCAACCTTCCGACGATACACGCAATCGACTATGCATGTAACCGACTCTACGTGTAACCGATTCTACGTGTAACCTACGAGTCTCCAGCGTTTTTATGGTGTGATGTGATCATCACTGCTAAACGCGCCATCATAGAGGCAGAGTCATCGACTTTCCGAGAGAGACATCGTCACTTCCTCGACGCCTCATGTGGTTTTGAGATTGCGGCTTTCAACTTCGGCGCCATTGCAATAATATCTTCAACTTTTCCTGCACCTGATACAGGACGTTATTCAGAATTTTGAAGCAACAAGCAGCATCCGGAGGAATGAAGACCAATGCATGTATCCTTATTATTATTTAATAATAGTCAATAATGATTAACTTTTACTCCGAGATTAGTTATAACATACTTATTTATAAAAAAATATTACTTATTTCAAGCTATTCGGAGATTTATTATTCATAAATTAATTGTATATCGTTAGATTTGTATTCTATATAATTTGTCATAATGTTTGTTTGTAAATTTTACATAAGTTTACATTTTTTTTGTACATTCGTGATTACTGTTTTGTGTTTTATATTATTGCCTTATTTTGCTGTTTACATATATTAACTGTGTTCTTTTTTAGCATAATATTTAACAATATTGATTTTGTTATATTATGGAACCACATAAGGCAGACACACCCTCCGCAAACACCGACATGTTTTCTCAATCTCCCTCTTTATACAGAGTGGCAGTTAAACTTCCACCCGTCTCCTTTGGTAAATTTAAACGGCAAATCTGTAGCGACGGTGACATATTGCCTCCAAAAAGTCGTCGACTCTTTGTTACAGAAAACATTTCTAAGCGTCAATTTTTGATAGACAATTACCAATGGCTAGCAAATAAGCCAACGCGATCAAACTACACACTTGCAGCAGCAAATGGTAGTGAGATTCGCACCTTTGGTTATATTGAATTGTCTCTCAACTTTGGTCTGCGTCGCGCCTTTCAGTGGCGTTTTATTATCGCAGACTTCAATACTGCCATTATTGGATCAGGTCTTTGGCACACTATCGGCTATTGCCAGATTGTGTCAGTATAAGACTGGTTGACAGCAGCACTGGGTTGTCATGCATTGCATGCGTCGCACTATTAGACCATATTAGCGTCATATTGGTTTCCGCCCGACTTCCGAATTCAGCGGGCTTTTGTCGGAATTTCCGTACATCACCAAGCCACCTGGAGTTATTCGGGAGTTGAAGCATTGCACGGCGTACCACATTTTGACTACTGAGGGCGCCCCTATTTCATGTCGTCATAGGCGATTACCACCTGAAATGCTTCAAGAAGCAATAAAGGTTTTGATGACATGATACAGTGTGGCACAACGAGGCCATCGAAATATTCCTGGTCCTCTTCCCTACACATGGTCTCCAAAGACGACACCCTGTGGGGACTATCGCGTATTAATTTTTCGCACTATCCCCTACTGCTATCCGGTCCGCCATATTGGTGACATTGTCGCCAACATCTATGGCTGTACTAATTTAGTACGATTGACCTTATAAAGACACAACTGCAGTGGAACTGCTCTATGGAGAATATTTGACGCTCCCTGGGGAACTATTAGTATCCTCCGGAGAATTAGATTTTGAGGACCCATCGGACCTTGACTCCAATTTGAGACTCACCCCGACTACTCAACATTCTAAGTCATCTCCCTTCGGTTTTAAAGAGCTTGCCACCGCATTACGTCAGCTTAGAAATGATACTGTTCGACGTTTTTGACTAGACTTTGTCAATGGAGGTCAAAGGCAAACCGACTACACTAAGTGTCGACTGGCTCAAGCCAGCCTTCACCGCCTGTGCTACCTGCACTTACGCCTACCTTTTCTACTCCACCTGCACCACATTATACCACCCGGTTTGGCCGTAGAGTCCATTTCTCCAAGCCTTTTGATAGGTGAGTTTCCTTTTTTTTACGGTTTCTCCTTCTCCGTAGGGGGGTGGTGTGGCGGACAAATTTGATAGCGCACCTACTTTCATAGAAAGGAGGTGCGAAAGGAGTGGAATAAAAATATAAATTTGACAACGTCATTATTATAAAATAGAACTTATGGTGACTTATGATTAAGATGGTTCAATTGTAAAAGAGAATTTTAGTTTTATTAATTGTAAGTCTTTTTATTTATAATACAAACTTATATACAGTATAATGCGTGTTTCAATGATGATGGTAGCATCCAAGTAACTCAAAGTAACCCACATTCTCATTTCATACATAGCGTGGTGCGACATCTATTACAGACCCGTATTAATCATGGTAACAACATTTAGCTAGATAGCAGTTCAAAGAGTTCCACATTTTATTGTAGATGGCGGTATTGTATATTTGTATGTAATTTATATTGAATTCAAAAAAAATATTCATTTATTTTCTATTGTTTAGTGATTTAATAAGAATTTTGTTACTGTTTTAAAAACATTGAAGTTTTAAGATTTTTTTGTTGTAACATTTCCAGCGTATACGAGACATGCAATAAATAGTGTTGTCGTTATAAAAATATATTAATAAATAATCATTATTAAATTATTATTATTTAATTCCATTGGTTATCACCAATAGCTAAGTTGGCAAGTTTTATGAGTAATGATTGAATAAACTACAAGAATAATATTAATACAAGATACTCTACAGATTATAATGTTACGCCAAGACAGTGCTATAATATAAATGAATAAGTGACATTAATAATAGACAATAATATCTACTGGACGCTTTTTACACCACGTCAATCTGGTCCCGTGATAAATTCCCAAAGAATAGTTTGTGTTACGGATACCAAACAAAGAAAATAATATATTTAATACTCTTAAACTTTTCGAGGTTAAATTTTTACTATCACATACTAATTATGTGTAACATGTACACATAACTTTTTGTGTCCTGACGGGATTAAAACCTACTACCTCCGACTTGTGCTAATCGTTCAGCCATAGAGGTCGTCAAATTCGTCGTATAAGTAAATTTGAATATTAATCGAAGATGTGGTGCAAAATTGTGGATAATCTTGTCTTGCTGGGACCAGTCTGTCGCTGAGGGTTTCCCGTCGCCCTCGGATAGCGGCTGAAGGCTCATGCAACCGTTTTACAGCCAAGGCCAGCGCGCCTACCCAAGGCCTTGGTATGGTCCGAAAAGGATTTCCGTTGTATCATCAAAAAAAAAAGGATAGGGAAATAATATAAATAATGGAAATAATTGAATCATGAAATCATGAAACTTCGATTAGTTACTACTGACTCTACTGTCCTCGGTTTTCAAACAGCAAGGCTGTAAAATGAGTAATATAGATGCATTTGTCTCACCTATGGTAATAAATAGTAATAACCCCTTGTAGAATACTTTATTAATTATACCTACTAATAATAATTAGTAAAAAAAGCACCCATATAATTCAAACTGCTGGGTACGGGTCTCCTCCTCGAAATCTGGCGAGGAGGGTATCGGGCCATAGTTCATCTAAGTGCTGGCATTGCAGGTTGGTGAACTTCACACACCTTCAAATACTAAATCTAATAAAATTTCCTCACAATGTTTTCACCGATGAGCGAGCATTGGTCTCGTGTCTAGGGTGCTCGTAGAAATTTAGAAATCAGATCAGGATCGAACCCTGACCTTCTCGCTAAAGAGACCGAGTCTATACCCATTGGACCAGCGTCCCTAATAGATCAGTTAAATGTTTCTAATACTCAAAGGGCTATCAAACCACTCAGCCATGCTCAACAAAACCCAGATTTCATAATAATTAGTACCCGTGTTATTACTTATAACCATCGCTTCGTAGATTAGCAGTGATAATGTTAATTTAAAAAAAATGACAAATTTTATCGATATCTAAGGGTTTTTGAATTTGAAGTGGTTAGTACCACTGTGCTTCTTTTACCGTACATTATCGGTGGGCCTAACTAAGGGGGTAAGATTTCAATAGCTCCTATTTTAAATACTAATAACGAATTTGAATTCAATTTTAGCCATTGACAACGCTACTTCAAATGTCACTATCGTTGATATAAACTGGAATTTTTAATCGAACTAATTAATAATCGAAGAATAGAGGACTTATTATATAAATATATTATTTGTTTTTGATAATTATATCTTATTATAATATTATTTTTTATGATTATGTAAGGAAGGCAATTATTTCCCTATAAGTAAATGAAGACAAAAACCACGGTCAGGTAAGAAAGCTGACTCGCCGACCTACATTCTTGACGGCTATCCGACCCAATTGGGCGATCAGATTCATATTGATCAGGGTTGTCACTCGCTGTAAAATTCGAGTGTTTAGGAAGGTTCCGTTCGCACAAGCGCTTTTTAAACGTGCGTTAAAAAGTGATTGTATGAGACAAGTGGATACCCATGTGTGTTCACACGAAAGCGATATAAAAACGCAACGCTTTTTACTGAGCATTGGATTTTCAACTTTAAGTGTTTGGCGTTAAATCGAATTGAGCATGCCAAACTCCCAACTCGAGCCAACGTCGGGTTTTACCGCAACGCTTATTAAACGCTCGTGTGTACGGGGGCTAAAGTTCCAATATTTTGTCAATGTTAATCCAGATAATTCCTCTGAAGTGATGTTCTAGAAGATAAAAATAAATTTATTATATAAACAAAACTTAAATATAATATTTTAGTAGTTAGTAGGAAAGCCAAAGCTCAATTTTCATGAAGGTTTTAAGTGAGACCAACAACAAAGTTCAAAGGGCTGTCATGAATAAAAAAATCTATCAATAATATCGTAGATTGTTTTTTTTTTTTGCTTACAGTATGTCTTTTTTTTTCTTCTTTTTATACTATTTCTATAAAAGAGAATATCTTGACACAACTTTGTCAATAAGCTAATGAAAGATTTGAATAGATGGAGAAGACATACTTTTAATTTCTTACTGCGTACACACTATGAAAATTTCCGCTTTTAAGGACACTTAATTTGTGCAAGACAGGAAACCTTTTGTTTTTAAACTATTGAAATTTGCAGCCAGATTGACAACAGAGGAACCTTTCGCTCACATGAAATCGGCGTAAAGTGACAGCTAAGCTGTTGCGTATCGTGAGGTTCGTGAGTTTCCGGTGGCCAATTGGGAGGGATAGGGAAAAGGAGGGCAATGCATCTGCATAACCTCATGCTATGCGGATGTCAATGGGCGTCGATAGTCGCAATACCTCGACTGTTCGTTTGCCATTTTATGCTATACTAGCTGTTGCTCGCAGCTTCGCCTGCGTTAACTAAGATTTACAACGGGATCTTAGCGGGATGATATATCTTTACCGATAAATGGGCTATCGAACACTGAAATGTTTCATTAAAATCCGACCGATAGTTCCTGAGCGCGTTCAAATAAACAAACTCTTTAGCTTCATATCTTAAGGATTAAAAGCATGAGTAAAATAAACTCGTTTAAATGTAGTCCAAAAAAATCAAAATTTCTGAATAAAATATGGTTGTTGTGCCTCACTCGACATAGATAGGTATAGTGTGTCGTGGACTTTTTTGTAGATATTTATAATATCTACATATTAATTAGAACATTTTATGGTTCTATCTTTTATAGTTTAGGCAGCGTACGCAAAATAAATAACTTTTCTGGTTGATTTTTTACACCTCGTGTCCGAAAAACCCAAATATCTTAAGGAACCCTGTTTTTTTCCAGAATAAAATTTAGCCTTTGTTACTCGTGGATAATGTAGATTTCGAATGGTGAAAGAACTTTTGAAATCGGTCCAGTACTTTATGAGCCTATTCATTACAAAGTTTTGCTCTTTATAATATTAGTGTAGATATATAGTATAGATAGATTTCGCCATAACTTCAAAACCGATCGTCCAATTTTAATCATTCATGGTCGAAATATTATCTACATAAACTGTACTTAGTGATGAAATAATTTATTTTGATAAGGATCCAAAGCATGAGTAAAATAGACGCGTTTAAATGTAGTCCAAAAAAAATCAAAATATCTAAATAAAAAAATGGTTACTGTGCCTCACTTGACATAGATAGGTATAGTGTGTCGTGGACTTTTTTGTAGATATTTATAAGATCTACAATTAATTAGAACATTTTATGGTTCTATCTTTTATAGTTTAGGCAGCGTACGCAAAATAAATAACTTTTCTGGTTGATTTTTTACACCACTCGACATAGATAGGTATAACGTGTCCCGGACTTTTTTGTAGATAATTATAAGATCTACAATTAATTAGAACATTTTATGGTTCTATCTTTTATAGTTTAGGCAGCGTACGCAAAATAAGTAACTTTTCTGGTTGATTTTTTACATCTTGTGTCCGAAAAACCTATATATCTCACGGAACCCTATTTTTTTCAGAATAAAATGTAGCCTATGTTACTCGTGGATAATGTAGCTTTCGAATGGTGAAAGAATTTTTGAAATCGGTCCAGTACTTTTTGAGCCTATTCGTTACAACCAAACAAACAAACAAACAAAGTTTTCCTCTTTATAATATTAGTGTAGATGTAGATGTAGAAAAATGCAGCTCGTTACATGTAGAAGAATGCAAGCCCTATTGCTACATGGAACATAATATACAATATCAACCTAATAATTTTATTTTAATTCCCTGTCGCCAACCCTACGATGATGGATTCATCTCGTTAAAGGAATCTAGACCGCGCTCATCCCCGCCATTACCCATCCCATCCCGTCCGTGTAGGAAGTATCCCTAACCTGAGTGGTCATCATTACCCTGATGGATAGGTTTCGGCCCAACAACGGTGTTACTTTTCATTTTTCACCCTACCCACTTAGGGAATATGAAGAGATTCACGATAAATGTCTTGTTTAACTCCACAACCGTCCTCTGAATAAATTGGTGGCTCGAGGGAAGTGATTTCAAATTTGAATATTGTAATACATATGAAGTAAATATTTAAAAAAAATTTGACTGTTTTATATTTCATGTCACGAAAAACGCTGATAACAATGTTGTAAATGGATAATGTTGTATATGGTAATACTATATGTGAGAATTTCGCACAAAATCGCCTATGCTAATTATTTACTATGTATAAAGAAACACAATATCAGAATAATTATAGGTAGCAAAGAGGCATACATTTAGCTACGGATAAAGGCTGATGGTGATGATTAAAGGAAGTAAAAAAATGTGTGTCAGCCACCAAAATTAATTCGTTGACGGTACAGAATTTCAATGTTTTGAAGTAAGTGAAAACTAGGTGAAAATCAAGTTTTGATAATAAGAAAAAAAAAGAGGAGAAAAATTAACCACCACAATCTTTTATACTTACTATAAAATAACTCATATCGAACTGCTACTATACTATTTAACAATGTCATTGAAATCCATACTAAGTGTAAATTTATAGTTTCACAGACGCAATGCTCTAGAGATCCATGTCCGGCTACCGGAGCTGGTCTTCTATTCAGAACTTTCCAGAAAGGAACTTCAGCCAACTATGTCGCTTTGTACTCAAATATCCAACTTTAATTTAAGGTTTGTACTGCGTTTGCTAATTTATAAGGGTACGTTCAGATGGAATGCGAAAAATCCGTTGGTATTCATGCGATTTGCGTTTTTTTATCTGTATATTTTATATCATTTTGATTGGACAAATGGACAGGGTGGCAAAAGGATAATCGATTCAGCCTTCTAGTAGTAAGCCTTAGAAATCTTGTAGTATGTGTTGAAAAAAAAAGTAGTTGGCCTTTATAGGCCACACTTCTTTTTTAGGGGCCATACTTCTCAGGAAGACTTGGAAATATAAAATACAGTAGGTAAATATCAAGAGGCGTTTAGGTAGACAAAGTGTTATTCAACCACAAAGACAATCTACGAGCAGTGGCCGGTCCGTCTTGAATGCAATACAAGGGATCAATCGTCTTGTTCATTGAGGAGGGACTATGTTCAGCAGTAGACGGATAAAGGCTGATGATGATGATGATCGAGATGCATTGGTAAACATCCCTACTTACAAACTTTCACGTATAAAATACGATTATCATTGAAGACTATCCTATTACTTTTCAATAAGCAAAGCGCTGACCACGTTAGGGCGCTCCAGGCCGCAGTTGGATTTTTGATTTTAGTTTAATTCAATGCATTTCCGTTTAGAATCCCCTTAACATTGAATGTATAAGATATTACCGAAATATAATTTTGAAGGATCGTCTTCGAGATTTGGGTGAAGTGAAGGGAGTGTCATAGGTTAAAGGGCGGTACTTGCCTGGGGCTTGGTAGGGTTACGCCTGTTTTGAACATACCTAATATACTACCTTCATTATGTCTAAAACGATTGATGTCAAGTCCTGTTCTGGTATTCTGAGGTCGATTACTAGTTTTGATGATCAATTTTTTACCAATTCTTTCACTAAGTTATTTGGGTAACGTAAATGCACCAGTTTTTTTTGACATAAGGCAAATCTTATACGTACCAATGATATAATATTTCCAATAATATTCAATCTCAATTTCGGTATACTCCTATTGTGATTTGGCAAAACCGATCACACCAAAATACGACTCTATCGTATTTATTTTTTTACTCTCATTAGATATTGCTTAGCTACTTCTATTTACAGTCGCCTATTACAATAATGAACTCGAGGCCCGTAACACGTTTTTACTGCTATTACTCGTTCGCCAGTCTACTCGCTAGTCGATAGATCGACAGCAAAGACAAAGGACCAGCCGGCTGTCACAATATTAAGATGATTATTTTATCATTATTTATAATTGACTCCTGAATTCGAACCTGAGAACCTTCGTTAAGCCTCTCAATAATAAGGGTATATAAGGTAGAACGTGCTTTTTATTCCTGAACATTATAATACAAAAGCAATCAAAAGTTTACCACACAATAAATTAGTTGCCACCATACTAAATAGCTTACAAATGGAATTAAACTTACAGTATCGCATAGTTAAAATTTCAAATAAATTGGTTTCGGTTCTGGCGACAAACGTTTCGTTTTGGTTTTGGAAAATTAGTAAAAATTGTAATGACTTGTGCGTCCATCTGTATGTGTCTGTGTATCTGTGTATAGAAATGACATTCTTTCTCTAAAACAGCCTTACTGATTTTCGGAAGGGAAACGTCAGTAAGGGCCTGTTTCACAATCTCCAGTTAAGTTCCCAATAGGCTATCGGCAACATATTTGACAGATAGAGTATGGAGTATCTGTCAAATATCTATTAAATATGTTGCCGATAGCCTATTGGGCACTTAACTGGAGATTGTGAAACAGGCCCTACGTGTAATTTATTTTAGCCATGTTTTTAATGAACTAAAGTTACTGATATCACGCGAAGAATAAAAACGTTGAAGTGGCAATGGGCTGGTCACACACTCAGAAGAACGGATGGCCGATGGGCCAACAAGGTTCAAGAGTGGAGTCCGCGCGTAGGTAAACGAAGTGTTGATCGGCCATTAACCAGGTGGGAAGACGATCTCCGTGCTGGTCCACGTTGGATGCGAGTTGTAGGGGATCGGTCGTCTTGGCGTTCATTGAGTAAGGCCTACGTTCAGCAGTGGTCGGATGATGATGATGATCATGATGATGTTTTTAATGAGAATAATGAGCAGACGACTGGGGTCAAGGCGTTGACCTAATAGTAAAAATACCATCGAATTTGAACTGGTCACCTTTCCATTCAATTAGTAGCCTTAGATTTTCTTTTACTAAACATCAAAAACCTCCAATTCCTGGTATATAAAGGCATCTCCTCGTTTAGTGATGCGTAAAGGTCATAGATTATCCTACTAATATTATAAACGAGAAAGTTTGTGAGTATGGATGTTTGTTTCTATTTCACGGAAAAAATACAGAATGGATTTTGATGAAACTTAGCAAATATATAGCCTATACATCAGAATAACACATAGACTATAACTTATCAACGTACTCCTACGGGAATGGGAAATGCGATGGCGCGGGGCGCTTTTTTAAATAAAACTCTATATAATATTATAATAAAACAAAATGTACGGATTTTATCGCGGTTTACTGAGTTTTTTTACAAGCCCGACGTTTCGGATACTTTACAGCAACCATGGTCACGGGAGGACTGAGGTGTCAGACGTCCTACTGTTACTGTTATTATAATGAGTGAAATTCGCGTAAACATAAGAAAATCTATATAATATTCTGTCTTGAATGTCTTTCCAAAATACTGTTTTACGGAAGAAATATGCAGTACGTATACAGTAAAAATAAATACAGATTAAATGAAAATAATTCTTTAAATATAAATTAAATGACTCGGTAAATAATGATCGTATTTCTTTTTATGGGTGCAAAGAATTTCCATGCGCCACAACTTTTATTTCACAGTAAAAACTTTTACTGGGTACTTTTGAGGCATTTTTATTTATATCGAAAGAACCGAGGAGCGAATTTTTGAATTAAAGAAAAAACTTCTAAAGTGAATACGATAAACAAATGCGTGATTACGCAGTGAAGCTTAAGCAAGCAGGGATACATTGTTAAATACGATTATTATAAACTAGCTGTTGCCCGCAGCTTTGCCTGCGTTAACTAAGTGCGCAGTGCAAGATAATGTATACCCCTATAGCCTTCTACGTTAAATGGGTTAACTAAAACTGAAATAATTTATCATTCGAATCCGACAAGTTATAGTTAATAAGGTTAGCGCGTTTAAATAATCAAACTCTTCACCTTTGTATATTAGTATAATCTTATGTAACTTATTACTTTAAGGGTCTGTTTCACAATGTCCTAATAAAGTTCCAATTAAGCTATTTGCAACATATTTACCACATAACTACAACATTTTTGTTTTACAATTGACAAATAGCAATATTTGGCTAATAAAGTTCCCTGTAAACTATAGGTCGGATCAACTGGCCATTAGCAAATTCATCTGTCAGATAAATTAGTTGACAGATATATACGCGGTTGACAGCTTCACGACATTTGACAATTTGACGTTCCGGTAACAGTAATATACAAAAAAAATTAAATTGTGCTTTGATCGTTTATTACTAATTAAGGGATAACATTATATACAAGGTCTATGTAAATAAAAGGCATAAAGATGGTATGATACATACATTTAAATTATAAAAACATATTTTCATGTATATTTACAACATGGAATGTTTTTCTAAAACATATTAATCGTAAAATGGAACTATGAAATGCGAGGTTGCCAAGCCTACTAACCAGTAAGTGCCAAATAGGGATCTGCCAAATAAATTTATAGGGAAGATGATGGTGAAACCCAATCAAGACTAACTAGAAGATTTATGTGTCAGTTAATTTATGTGTCATATACTTAGCTATAGGGTACTTTAATAGTATATTGTGAAACAGACCCTTAGTAAAGTTTTAGTAGTAATCTTCATTGGTAAATAAAATAAACATCTTTTAGAAATTAAAAACTAGACCAACTTTTGTTCGTCATATTTATATCTTCTCTATCGAAAAAAATCCAAATGTGAAAACCACAGCTGCATCTACTTCACTAACTCTACCCACTACTATACTACTCTACATAATATACTAAACTACATTATTCTCATATTATGTAATAATAGCTGGCAGATTATATAGCAGCAGGTACCTGCTAACTGTTATAGGGGAACCAACATGAAGCTTCGTTAAGTTTTATTAACTTAGACGGCTCGTTCATTGAATTTAGACCCTTATATAATTTATTTAAAATCCTATTACCAAGTTATCTGTTAGGGCCGTGGGCCTAGAGTAATAGCGTATATTATTTTAGTTTAGCATATTTATTATGTAATAAACTTTATAACCAACATGTCGATGTAAATGAATTCCTATTTTGGGTATTTGATAGAGACTTAAAAGTAAAATATCAACCTTTTTATTATGTCCCCCTGCTGGGCAAGGGTTTCCTCCTCGAAATCAGGCAAGGAGGGTAATGGGCCATAGTTCACTACGCTGGCCCAATGCGGGTTGGTGAACTTCACATACCTTTAAAGGCTTTCAGTTTCATCAGGCATGCAGGTTTCCTCACAAAGTTTTCCTTCACCGGTGAGGGAGCGATAGTCTTGTGCTGTGTGCCAATGTCAGAGCTGAAGGATATGGTGACAACCATCTTGAAATTCAATAAAAGAGGCATTATTAGTAAACACAAGCTCATAATACTTTAATTATGAGACTTCAACTACATTTTTTAACTTTATTATTGATGGTGGTATATTTAAAAACCATTAAACCAATTTAAATGTGTTTATTTAAATAACTTGAAGATGTGTTGTTCTGTAGTACGTAAGAAGGTTTTTAAACAAATACGTAAAAATGTTGGCCAATGATATTTGAATCCGATACTTTAATATAAGTTCAGCAGTGCTATTCTGTAAGAAACGCAGCGCTGTCGCAACGCAGTGACAGCGCTGTGAATTCAGCTTGGTATTCACTAAGCTTGTCAAACAATATCAAACACCCTAGCAACATCAACGCTGTGCGCCGAGACGAGCCCGTCACGGCGCACAGCCTAGAAAATGATTCTTACAGAATCAGGGGGCAGATGAGAAATTAAATCGTACGGTTATATTAATAAACTGAAATTTGACATCTACACTAATATTATAAAGAGAAAAACTTTGTTTGTTTGTTTGGTTGTAATGAATAGGCTCAAAAAGTACTGGACAGATTTTAAAAATTCTTTCACCATTCGAAAGCTACATTATCCACGAGTAACATAGGCTAAATTTTATTCTGAAAAAAAATAGGGTTCCGTAAAATATTTGGGTTTTTCGGATACAATGTGTAAAAAATCAAACAGAAAAGTTACTTATTTTGTAAATCTAAGTTAAAGCAGGCGAAGCTGCGGGCAACAGCTAGTATAAAATAAAGACATTTTAGAAAATCAAGATGTAATCCTGGTGAGAAATTCAATTATTTACAACTTCAACATTACAGATTTTGCGAATTCAACATCATAAACCAACTATTTGCAAATTCAACATTGTGGTCCATGAGGTCTACAACAAGAAATCCACAAAAAATAAAGATGTCGTTTTCATAAAAATGTAGGTACTCAAAGTTAACTCGTGACCTAATAAAATTCAAGCTAAGATATTGATGATATTTTCCGCCTAAAATTTTCCGTTGTGTATAATAATTTCCGGAGATAGCACAATAACGTGATCGATAGAAAATTCTTTGTTGGGCCGAGGAAAATCTGGTAAATTGTATTTCACGTAAGCCCCTTTTGGGGCTTTTGGACGATAAACGACAATAGTGATGACGGGGTAATTGATTATTGTCGTTTAACTATTAAATACTTTGTCATTATTATCGTATGATGATCATCATCGCATCTTAATTAATTTCTAAGCTCTATTTCAGATTGCATTTTTAGTTGTATTGGCAAACTGGCAGATGTTCCACTTGTGGTTGACGTCAAACATTAAAATTGTAATGTTTAAACTTGAATTATGATTACGTACGTGCACGAAAGCTGGCAATTGGCCGCAGCTCTACCCACTAACTTTACGTTACTTTACTTTACTACCCACTAAAACCCGGCAAATGCCATCAATACCGCCTTTGGTGAGGTGCCCCGAATCGACAAGCAACAGGGCACCTCGACGACTCGGCCCAGTACAATGAGGCGAGGTTCCCCTCGCCCCTTACCCTCTCTTCTTATAAGAGGGATTCAAAGAGCCCCCTTGGCTCAATTCACTTCTCCTAAGGTGTTGGGGTCATCCTGGGCAAATAATTCAGACGTCAGTTATTATGGGTGCTTTAAGGACAAACTCTTCGATGTAAACATCCGCTTGGCGGCGTGACGAGACACCGCAATGTCCCCAGCGTATAAGCGACGAGCGAGCGAGTGCGAACTGGGGACTAGTCCCCAATAAAGTCGGCACAAAAAATCATTAAGATTTGTGCTTCTATGTACGTCTGAATTCTTTGTCCTGGGCTACTGAGCCCCAACGCCACAACAAGGCCTGAATCGTGGTGGGGATATATTGCTTGTACTGAGAAAAAGATGTTAGGTCTCGGTTTCATTAATTACACTGCATGTCTTGCGCTTCTTACCAAAACGCAGCGCGCCTGTTTCACGGGAGAAACAAGCAAGATGATCCCTCGTCGGTATAAATTCCATTAGCATTATCATATTTATTATTGGCTTAGCTATAACAATCTATTTCCGCAGTTATGTCGAAAGTTCACCTCTCGAAAAGAAAATCATTGATACTTCTTACATAATATACAATTTTCAAGCAACTAAAATTTTATGCAGATAAAACTATATTTTAAACGTCCACTGTCGAACATAGCCATCCTTTAATTAACTCAAAGATCCTTTGCCACTCGCATTCTGGTCTTCCCACCTGGTCAATACCCGACCAAAACTTAGTCTTTCTAAAAGTTTGTTGAAACTCTTAGGAAGCCAGATGGAATTACTATTTAAGGGAAGAAGATATTAAGAGGAGAAAAGAAGGGATTGTATTTACCTTTGTCTATACTAATATTAAATATTGGGAAGAATTTGATTATTGGATTATATTGAATAGGCTCCGAAACGACTCGATCAATTTAAAAAAATATTTCACTGTTGGGAAACTACGCCATCCCCGGTGAACATAGGCTATATAAAATTTTCAAAAAAAGATAAGAGATATTAAAACTTAGTTTACGCAGACGAAGCTACGTGTAACAGCTAGTATTTAATAAATTACAAGTGGCATAGGGATCTGCCTATATAGATGAGTTGTATCCTGCTATTTCTTCCAAGATATAGCTTTTTTTGGAAAAACGTTCAAAACTTAATGTATAAAATTGGCCCCGATACTTATCTCACACCTTGCGATTCACAATACTTAAGTAATTTGCCTGCGTCAATCCGGGTAAGAACGCTAATGCTTTGAGCGAAATACTTTTTCATTCAAGAACATTTCATTTTATTAAGTGATATTTAATTTTAATTGATATCATTTTTCCTTCTAATAGTATAGGATACGGTATATAAAACGACCTTCACCGAGATGCTTACTTGATTAAACGTATTTTATATTTAATTTAATATGTCAATAAACATGTTGCATATGGGTTGCCTTAAAAAAATTAGTGTAAGATATGATTAATTAAGAATTAAAGAAAGTATTTTTTTAAACATTTCTCCTGTTTGATTATTTGACAAATTATATACAAATCGAAAGTATTCAGCCCATAGAATATGCTGACATTAGGTTGCCTATTATTTTCTGGTCACAACTCTTGAGTTGCCACGTGTAAACAGGTAAATCGATACTAGAGCATTTTGCACCGGTCTAATTATTGAATTGAAATTAAATGATATTAACGATTATTTATTTATTGCTGCGGACAATCAGTTCCGAATTCCGGTTGAAGAATTTTGAAAATCATATCCTGGACTGTTTTTTTAGGCAACCCATATTATGCAACATGTTTATTGACTTATTAAATTGAATATAAAATAAGTTTCATCAAATAAGCATCTCGGTGAAGGTCATTTTATATACCGTATCTGAGACTATAAATGAACAGTCAAATGATGAAATTTCCATTTGTAATCGTTACACCATGACACTTTTAAAAGTCACATTTAATTTCAACCGAAAAAGCCACTACAACAGCACTCTAAGCTTTTACGAACTTGCCAGTACTGTGAGAGGTGACGTTACGTGAACAGCAGATAAATAATTCCTGTCTCATTGCGTTAGAAGCCATGCTAGAAGGATAGTGTGTTTTTGTTTCACAAAACTAAAATATACATTCCATTCATCATCATCATAATCATCATCATCAGCTTTTATCTATCCAGTGGCATCAGGAATTAACATAGGCATCTTTCAATAGACGCCAATACATTGGATTTTGGGCAATGAAATAGATTCAATGATTAAGATTTTTTTTAATCTGCTAGTTTAAACGTAAGTGCCAGGGATACACAGGGGTAAAGCACTTCAGTGTTCCTGTTGGTAAGTGATCAGTGGCATCATTAGAGACCCGTTATAATAGGATAGTGTAGTAGTAGATAGTGAACTCGGATAGTAAGGATATGGTTTTATAAAAGTATCAACCCTTTTATGTCCCACTGCTTGGCACGGGTCTCCTCCTCGAAATCAGGCGAGGAGGGTAATGGGCCAATAGTTCACCGCGCTGGCCCAGTGCGGGTTGGTGAACTTCACATACCTTCAAAGATATTCAATCTCATCAGGCATGCAGGTTTCCTCACGTTTTCCTTCACCGGTGAGCGAGCGATGGTCTTGTGTTTGGGTGCACTTAGGAATTAGAAAAACCCATTTCAAAACACACGGGGGGTCAGGATCGAACTCGGAACCTATCGTATAAGAGGCCGAGTCCATCGACCACTGGACCATCGTCACTCTATGGTTTTATAACGCCCACGCAATAACAATAACATCTTCCTTGTAAATTTAAATTGAATAATAAACGTTTTAGGAGAATTAAATGTAAATCAAACCGTATGGAGCTGTCTTCTCGTTCGCTGCAACTTAATGGCTACAGCGATTCGGTCCATTTTATTGCTTTTTTATACACCCATTATTACATGGACCGGATCCGCGTTACGCTTGAACAGTAAAAACGGTCAATTAATACTGGTTTTAAGTTTGAATGATTAAAATCTCTTGTTGAACACAATTTATTAATTGTAAAGCGGTTTCAAATTTAAACGACTGACTTAAATCATCTACTGTGACAGGTTCACATGGATATGTGCAAATATATCAGTAGTAATATTATTTTATTGGTAGTAATAATTTATCCTACTCTCTTGAACTATATTATTATTAATAATTTTACACCACGTCAATCTGGTCCCGTGGAAAGTTTCAGAAGAACTTGTGTTACGGGTACCAGACAATGGAAATAAATATATTTAATATTTTTATTATATAATACACAAATTAAAAAATACAAATCCTTGACCCAGGAATATGGAAAACTTTTTGTTTTTCGGGGAGATTCGAACCCGCTACCTCAGGCTTGAGCACTACACTGAGCCACAGAGGTCATCATATTGGCCCATCCGCCATCCATTCTCCTGTATATGACCAGCTCGCTGTCATTACAACGTGCTTATTCTTCGCGTGGTATCCACTTTAGTTCATTAACGGATGTCTTCGTTCTGAATCCTATCTGCTGAATCTGCTAAAGAAACACTCAGGGTTGAGCTACGACAAACTTTCGGACCATTCGTAAAATAAGAGGCCAATCGGAACCCTTGACATTTGAGTAGAGCTATTAACCCGGTCTTCCCACTTGTGAAGTAGATCTCTGTGCAGTGGCCTGTCCGTGTTGGATGCAAGTCGCAAGGGTTAAGGGGAGCCTATGTATACCCCGCCATGGTTCAGGCCACTAAACTGATAAAAAGAAAGACCACAAAGAAAAACATTTGACAAGACGTCTATTATGAACATAAATCTTAAAGCTATCTCAAAGAGCTTTTTCTAATTCAAATAGAATTTAACTCAAAGCATAAACCAGTTAAATATCACGAGTTAAATACTTGATATCCAAACTTTGGTCTACCGAAGTAATTTAAAACGCATTGTGCAAGTTCGCCGTGTCCTCAGAAACTTGTGCCGTAAATCTTGATCTAGTTTTTATTGGTTATTTCCTTGGACTGCACACTGTGTACAAACCATTTGTTTCCGTGACCAAAACTCATTTTGAGTTTTAGTTTATGCTTGTACGATTTCCTTACTGCAACTCTTAAGAACAACGCAAAGCTGGATTATTTTTTAATAGAACAGACGGACATAAAACCCTACACATTATAGAAGGTACACTGAATTTTTGAAGTGAAACTTCTTTAAAATCGTTGTGATTTCAAACCGGAGGCAACGGAAAAAACGACAGGTAAGAGACACAAATACAAAAGAGCGAGAGAGCAAATGTCGGTGTGTATGTATATTGCAGACTGTTTAATACTTGCTTGTATTTGAGCATTTAACGTGCGTTTCACTTCTAGTGTGTGTGAATCGCACACACACCTTTTTTTAGCCTATGCTGTCCCTGCTGCTGGGCAAAAGCCTCCCCAAGTTCTTCCACATATCGCGGTCCTGCGCCACCACAGTCTTATGTAGGTTAAGTTATCTTCAGATCGAATTTTAAAGAAGTAGCGCCATGATGCTACGCAACTCAATTTGTCGACATGACCGGGCTAGTATCTCTCGCTCACATGATAATGGCATAAAGTGGCAGTTATGCTGTCACGTTTCATGTTTTTATGACCGATGACCCATTGGGGGGATGAGAGAAGAAGGGTAACACATGTGCATAATTTCTGTGGAATTAATGAAGGAGGGCAACCGCGCATATGCATAACTTCTGGTTGCATGGGTGTTTATGGGTGTCGATATTCGCCAAAAGGCTTCGACTGCTCGTTTGAACTACTTTGGTATAAAAAGCTGCACCCACCTACGCTACGCTGTATCTTCCTCTATTATCCTTATCTTTAGTTAGGGTAAACGAAATATTTGATACGATGAAATATTATGATACAATATTATGACATAGAAACGGCAAAAAAGAACATACCTACTCAAATTCGAGGCCTTTATCGTAACTAAAGATCCGTAAGATTGCCTTACAGCAGCAACCAGCTTTTCTTAATATGCGATAAGATCTCAGCGCTACTCAGCACATCTAGTCCTTCTATAGAAAACTGATAGCTTATTTCCTAAAGATATTATTACCTGGTCTTCTAGAAACAAAGCATACTAAGTTTCATGGCGTATGAAATAAGCATGAAGGCGTGACCCATGCGGGCTAATTTCTCTTACCGCCACCGGTAAATTTCTTATACACAGGTAATTGTATGCTGGACAGATTAACCAAGGCTATAAATTGGCCGGACATTAAGTCCGTCTACTTAATTAGTTAGATCCGCTCGGTGGTGCGGGAGGTCATAATTTGTCATAGATTAATGTTACATTGATAGATAGGTCGGAAGGTATTAACTTGAAATTAAGTGACATTCATTCAGTTCAAATGTACACTTCGAGAGTTGTTAAAATCTTATTAAAGTGATAACTTCTTGTGGGACGGTAAAACGTTAGGTAACGCGTTACGGAGCCAGGCTATCTGGCTTCCCTTTTTCTGACGCATACAGCTGCCCTAACATTACATTAGGTTATTATTATTATTATTGGCGATTATTATGTTTTGTTTTGTTTTTCTTCTCCCTGTTTAAGGGGGTGATGAGATAACTGTCACACGGGCAATGCCAAGTGTGCCAGCTTAAGTTGATGATGAATTTTGGAGAAATTTACGTGTGAGACGGCATGTATTAAGGATAACTGCTTTCTGAATGAGTGTGATGGTGGATTTGTTTATTGGCGATGATTATTATGATTATTATTATTATGATTATTATTATTATTATTATTATTATATTGTAAACAATTCGAGTCTCGGCTCTTTGCCGGATAAAAGATTCAGGTACGGGCTAAAGCCAAGTAACCTGATTCATTAGAAGTGTTATGATTGTGATGTGGTGAACGATGACGACGGGTTGAGGAATCGACGAACTATAGAGCAGGTATCAATGACAATGGATTTTTGCATTTGTATGTATGAATTTTTATGTAAATCTATTGTTTTTAAGGCAGGGTGTAGAGTTTTGGGTATGACACCGGTCGAGGATATGATAACAGGTACTATTTTAACTGTATTCTGACGCCACATTTGTTTAATCTCGTCTGCGAGAGGAATGTATTTTTGTATTTTTTCATTATGCTTTTGTATTAGGTTATTGGTGTTAGGGACGGCGATATCTATAAGGTATGTAGACTTTTCAGATTTTATTGTGAGAGTTATGTCTGGTCTATTACTGATGATGGTTCGATCTGTGACAATGTCGCGGTCCCAGTAAAGTTTAACAGAGCTGTTTTCAAGGACATTACTAGGTTTGTACTTGTAATATGGTGTATGTGTCTCTATGAGTTTGTGTTTCATTGCTAGTAGTTGGTGTATTTGTTTGGCTATATTGTCGTGACGGTGTGTATATTCTTTGCTGGCTAAAGCGCTACATCCTCCAGTTATATGGTCTATTGTTTCTGTTATTTGGTGGCACAATCTGCACTTGTCGGTTTCTATATTTTCTTTTAGTATATATTTAGAGTAATTTCGTGTTTTGATTATTTGATCTTGTATGGCTACGAGAAAGCCTTCCGTTTCACTGTATATGTTACCTTTTGTTAGCCAGCTGAAGGATGCTTCTTGGTCTATGTGGTCCTGTTCTATCTGATGTGGGAATTTGCCATGGAGCGCTTTGCCTTTCCATTTTATTATTTTATCACTATCTTTTATTATTTTATGTAGTGGATCGAATTGGTTATTATTTAGTTTTAAAGGTGTACCTGAGTGGGGGAGATTTATTAATGCGTTGTGTAATGGACTCGTAGTGGCTTTAGTTAAAAAATAAGTTCTTAAGTTATGTATTTGATTATAGTGCAGATTTTTTATGTCTATGACTCCACGGCCCCCTAATTTTCTTTTTAGCGTAAATCGTTCGGTTGCTGAATGTATATGATGTATATTGTGTTTATAGCTAGCGGTTCGTGTTGCGATGTTAAGAGCTTCGAGTTCTGTGTCTGTCCATTTTATTATTCCAAAAGAGTATGTCAATATTGGTACGGCGTAAGTATTAATAGCTTTAATTTTATTTCGGCCTGATAGTTGGGTTGATAGTATTTTATTTAGTCTTAGTTTATATTTAGATTTTAGTATATTCTTAATTTCCTTATGATTAATTGCTGTACTCTGTATATATCCTAAGTATTTATATGTTTCTTGCTCTTGCATACTTTCTATAGTGCCTCTTTGTAGTTCCAGATTATGAGGTTCCGTTTGAGTGTGCTTGCCTTTGAGGATACAGTTAATCTTACATTTATCGGTCCCGAATGTCATTTTTATGTCTGTACTGAATTTTTCTGTTAATTTTAGGAGCTGTTCCAGTTGTTGCCTATCTGTAGCATAGATTTTTATGTCATCCATATATAGCAAGTGTGTTAATTTAATTTTATTTGTTTTGTTTATTAAATAACCATGGCATTTATTAAGGATTTTGGTGAGAGGATTGAGTGCTAAACAAAACCATAAAGGACTGAGGGAGTCTCCTTGGAAAATACCGCGTTTGATTTTAATGGGGGATGTACTGAAGGTATCGATAGTTCTTAAATGAAGCTTTGTGGACCAAGTAGACATTAGATTTTGCAGGAACTGAATTAATTTAGAATCGACTTTATATATTTTTAAAACATGTATTAGCCATGAATGGGGCACACTATCAAAAGCCTTTTGATAGTCAATGTATGAGTAGTATAAGTTTTTATGGTTTTGTTTAGCGTGATTATGTACCTCAGCATCTATAATTAACTGTTCTTTACAACCCCTAGATCCTTTAGCGCATCCTTTTTGTTCTTCCGGTATAATTGTGTTTTGTGTAATATGTGTATTAAGTTTTTGTGTTATTATGGATGTGAGTAATTTATATATGGTTGGAAGGCAAGTTATGGGACGGTATTTCGTTGGGTCAGTTGTATCATTCTTATCTTTAGGTTTTAAGTATGTAATTCCCTGTGTTAGGTATGAAGGTATAGTGCGGGGATCGTTTATAAATGTGTTGAAAATTTCTGCGATATATCGGTGCGTTGCTGTGAAGTATTTTATCCAGTAATTTTGTATTTTATCCGGTCCCGGGGCTTTCCAATTTAGGGTTTTCTTTATTGCACCGGTGACATCGTCTTTGCTGATTATAATTTCAGGCATTGGGATTAAATTTTGACATTCCTGTATTTCAGAATCGAGCCAAGAAGATTGCATGTTATGCTGGACAGGTTTGGACCATAAATTTTCCCAGTAGCTTTGTACTTCATTTATATTAGACGGCTGTGTAATTTTGAAATTTTCGTTAGTGAGGTTTTGATAAAATAATTTTTGATTACTATAAAATAGGATGTTATCTTTTCTTCGCGAGTTGCTGATTTTAAGGCGCCGCAATCGTTTTGATTGGGCTTGTAGTTTTTGTTTAAAGGTATCTAGGAGGTCTAATAGTTGTGCGTTAGAGAGGTTTTTCGGGTTAACCTTTTGCTGCTTTCTTAGAGAGAGGTTGCCTGCGAGATATTGAGTCAATTGTCCTATTTCCTTGCGTAAGTTCTTAATTCTGTTTTCAATTCTTTGTTGCCATTTTGGGTTGGTGTGATCTATTGTTTTATTTGTGTTTGTAGTTTCAGGTGGGTTTTTTATTTTGTTATGTAAAGTTGCAGTAGTTATGGCTGCACTGTATATGGAAATGTGGATTTCATCTAGACCAGGGGACTCCATTTCGGCTAAATGTTTTGCTATTAAATTATTGAGTATATTAATTGTTTTAATTATGTTGCGCGTTACATGAAGTTTTGGGATTATAGGTCTAAGAGTTGGGTCAGTACCAGAATACTTTATTAACATTTCTGTAAAGATGTTTTCAATTTTCTGAGTTTCAGTGGAATCGGTATCAATAATTTCGTTGCTTGACTCTATTGTGATGGTTTGTTCAAGGGTATCTAAAATATTTGGCGAGTTGATTGGAGGATTTGTGGTTGTGATGGCAGAATGATATGGAATTATATCATTAGTGGAAGGATGGTTGTCAGTGTGCGGCGTAGTAGTTGGTGTAATTTGTAACTCTGAATTTTGTGTTAGGCTATTTTGAATGTCTAAATCGGAATTATTTGTGATTTGGGCAACACCTGCTTTTATTTTATTTCTTTCAGGAAGTGATATTCTATTATTGCGATGAATGACTCGGATCTGGTCTGCTAGCCTTTGTTCGGTTATATGACCTAATTCTGGGAAAACATCGATAAATTTTTTATGCAGCAATGGTCTGAAAGCGGTGAGGTTTGATTCACATGATGTAATGATATAGTAGCAACGGAGAAGTTCTTTGTTGATATGGTCAGTCCATTTCATCCGTTGTCTACTTTTTCCGGCAAGTGTGGTTGGAGGAAGCATGTCCTGCAAAATACTTCTTGCTGGTGTAATGTTGAGTTGTGGTTGAATTGCAATGTTGTGGTCTACGGAGTTTTGGTCAGTATTTTGTGATGTACTCGTAGGCGGAGTGATGTCAGAGATGGGCACAGGATCAGAAGCTATTGCTTCCTGTGTAGCATCATCTGACATTAATGATAAAGATGTGGACCGTGATGAAGATGAATTATTGTTGAGCATGTATGAATGCGGTGACGAAGGCGGCGACGAAAATAAGCTGGTGGATGAGGTAGGTGATGATGAGCACGGGTGTGTGTTGCTCGTTGTTGGGATTATGTTATCTGTAGCAGTGCAAGACTGGACAGGATTAGGCGATACGGTGCCCCCCCCAGAATACGCGGGGCTACCCGGGCCCGAAGACCCGGGGCGGGATTCTCCATTGCTTTTCGCGCCGGTACCCGCCTGGGGTAGTATTTTTCTATTACGTAGTCGCATTTTTATTCCTTTATTTGATAAAAACAAAAATAAGAGTAAGAGTTAACAAAAATGGAAAGATAGTAGGAGAAGAAACAAAGGTGGTGAAAATTAGATAAACCAAAAACAAAAACGATGCAAAAACAAGGGGTGACATATAAAAAGGCGATGAAAAAATAGAAACGAGGAAGAAAGAACCGATGATCAGCCACGTGAGTACCTCACCCCGAGGGTGGCGCACCCAAGTGTTGCCCGGGGACACCAACTAGGAGGGACCGGCTTCGCCCCCTTATTATTATTATTATTATTATGATTTATTGGCGATTATTATTACTATTAGTATTTTTATTATTAAAAGTTATAATCAACTTAGATTATTCTTTTAATCTAATCTTCCCCTTACATTATCATAATAATATTAATAATGAACGGAAGTCTGGCATCTAAAATACAGGCCAGGCCTAGTTTAGATGCTGGAAGAACAGTTATTTGAAAACAGTCAGGTAAAACTTTTTGTAGTATGTGTAAAACAATATAATGTATGTAATTATGATAAATAAATAATTAAAAAAATATAATAAAATAATATACATAAATTTTAAGCAATAACCTTAGATCAACTTAAGCAATTCCAATATTTAATAGTTCAATATCGATTAATTGTTTTCACTCCTGTCGGTCGTCCTGAGATGTACACAATGACACTATTTTTACAGTACAAAATAATGTTTTACAGATTTTTAAAGTTGCGGTTTTTCAAGATTTTCACAATCCTAAATAATTTATTTAAAACTGACCAGATTTTGATACAGTTTGAAGTGAAGATAGATTATATTATTATAATTCAGATGAAGCTATAAGTCGTTAACATAAGTAACAGGCAACAGCTAGTGCAATAAAAACGCTCTGAATCCGCCGTTACTAACATGAATAATAATACCCGAGACAATAACTTGTATGGAAAAAGTTAACAAACTGAATATAAAAATTAAACCTATTACCGGGTAACTTATGCAATAAATAATTGAAATAAAAATATATCATCCTTCATATTACGCAACCAATGCAATTATAGTTCGAAAGTTTAAAATTTACGATACGTTTTCCGATATAATGTACAATGAATACTTACTTATAATAAGCAAAACTTATTCATTAATTCAACAATATATTATTATTTGTAATATTATTGGTGTATAGAGATATTTTTATTAAATGTGAATGGCCGATGGGCCATTAAGGTTCAAGAGGGCGCGTTTAGGTAGACAAAGTGATGGTCGGCCATTAGCCAGGTGGGAAGACGATCACGTTGTTCGGTCCGTGTTGGATGCGTGTGGCTAGGATCGGTCGTCTTGGCGTTAAATGAGGTAGGCCTGTGTTCAGCAGTGGATGAATAAAGGCTGATGATGATGATGGAGACATTGGCCAAATCTTAACGAATGCATGATGTAAAATTTATTTATTTTATTGCTTTATTTTCAATTTGTTTTACACCTAGGATCTCTTTGCCTTCTGTCTTTTCTGCGAGATTTGCCACAGAACAGAGTATTTGTTAACTACTGTTACATCAAAATACAAAAATAGCATGCCCAGTTGTACAAAAAACCTTCGTTGTGGCACCGACGCATCTTTTGATATGACAAAAGTATAAACCCATAATAACCCACTTCTGAGAACAGGCCTAGTTGAAATCAGGCGAGAGGGGTCGATACTATGACCCCAATGATTATAGTTCACCGTTTCACAGCTGGTGAACTTGAAACACTTTAAAGACTTTTAATCTCATCAGTCATGCAAGCTTTCTCACGCACATAAGCATATTTAGAAAGATCCACTCCAAGGCACCACAAGGGGTCAAGTTCGAACCCGGATCCTCTCGCTCAAGAGACCGTGCCACTGGACTACCGTCACTCATAAAAACTCAATTTAAAAAAATAGATTAATAATTACTCAAATTGGCATCCATGTTGGTTATATATATATTTTTCATTGTAATAATTTAAGTGGTTAAGAATAGCGTTTGGTGTATAATTTTCTTATGTGTTGATGGTTGGTGTATTGTTTTAGATGCATGATGAAAGCTTAATAATAAAGCCGAAACGAATCAAATTAGCGAATTAGTGTGGTTTTTTTAAACACTGTCCAAATACCAGCAAATTTAAAATAAAATATAAATTAATTATTAACAAGAAATATTCGACCATTCTGCTAGGATTGTACTTAGTCTTTGATCGTTTAAGAGACAGCAAGGCAGTAATTTGACGTAAGTAGGCGACAACAGACCAAGATTAGTGTAACGGTATTGTTATGTTAATATACTTGTGATTTATTGGGTCTCGGAAGTGATTAATTTACTGTTAAACTATGGTTTCTTGCAACAAACAGTATATCCACTACTTTATGGCATTATAAAATTGATTAGTCATTACTAATAAAAATAACAAATATTAATTATTTATATTTATTATTTTACTATAGATTTTTTTTATTAACTTTATTATTATTATTTTTTTACATCATTTAAACGTTAACACGCTACCATCTTTACCCCACTCTACAGGAGAGATAAATACTACCAACCTAAGAATAAAGAGATACAGAAGTAATTAGCGACATCCGCTACACCAGAATATAAGAAGATGCGTTGACCTTTCAGCATTTTTCGATACTATTTGCATAAAAGACATAACATACTTACGAATTAAGAGCCCTTTCTCTTTTGTCTTGTTTAAATATATTTGTTAAAATCGGTCGTCAATGAGCAGTTTTTCACCAAGCGTTAAACAAAACGTTTAAATGACGCAAATGGATAGTAATGTTTTTTCAGCAAGCGCTGTAAGATTTCCGACGCTAAGCGTTGTGAATTAAATCGGGTTGAGGATGCGGAACTCAGAACTCGCGTCAAAGTCGGGTTTCAACTCGACGCTTATTAAGCGCTCGTGCGAACCTAAGGCCTAAAGCCCTGTTCACATGAGCGCCTTTGAGGCGAGCGCTAAAAAAAGTTTAAATGACACAAATGGAAACCCATTGTTTTTTCTACATGAATGCGTTTTTGTGTGGTGCTTCTTTGTCAAGCATTGTTGGATTTTCGTCATTCAGCGACGGATGTTAAATCGAATGCTGAACTCGCAACTCGAGACAACGTCAGATTTTATCGCGACGCTTATTAAACTCTCGTGTGAACCAGGCCTTAAAGTTTTTTAAATCACGCTCATATAAAGTGTTGAAAAGCAAAAATTTCACATGCAAGTTTCTTCAGTTTTCAATACTATAATCAATATTCTAAGACCCGATGAACATGAGGACCTATTCAATTTGAATCTTCGCCTCTATTCATGGATGGAGCTTTCAAAACTTGGTGCGAGAAACTTGAATATACTGATGACGTATTCATTACGACTCGCATTTACTTGCAGTGTTTAATATCGTTTAGCTTCGATAATATAAGTTTTTCACTTATGACTTAGTATTTTGTATGTAAATAGTAATAATATTCATCATCATCATTATGATCATCAGCCTTTATTCGTCCCGTATAATATAATCAAGTCTCCTTCTCAAAATCCAAAATCAGGCGAGGATGTTGATCCATTCAACGATGCGCTAGCCCAATGCGGGTCGGTGAACTGCGTGAGTGATAACGTCTTATACTTCGATGGATAGGTTCTCTCTCCCTCACGATAGGTTTCTAACGTCACCCGTTCCAAACCAGTCGACCGTAGCTGACCAAGTTAGGTACAAACCCGACGCCATGAACATGGCGGGGGGCAACCCCCCAAATTTTTAACGTCATAGGACGATCCAACCGGATCACCCCATTTCCGATGACGCATAACGGTCACTAGGACCATTAGCATAGATCCAACCGAAAAAAAAAAAAAAAAACTTCGATGGAGCCGGCTGCATGCACAAAAAAACGTGACTCATGCAGCATTACCTTGCTCTGAGGAGTTTTAAGGCTTGAAGTGCAAGCGAGAGCGCAGAACAAGCGACAAAGAGGCACAATCGGCCCATCAGTATTTTCTTATAGTCTTGTCACGTTCAACTATCGTCAGTAAGCCGACTTTACAGACAACCGATTTTTTTAATATACCACACATACTTCCAAAGATTTTCAATCTCATCAGGCATGCAGGTTTCCTCACGATGTTTTCCTTCACCGGTGAGCGAACGATATAATCGTGTACTGGGTGCACTTAAAACATTTAGAAAATCCATTTTAAGGCACACAAATCACAAATCTTTAGAACGCAACGCAAATTATGGAGTATTCTTTACTAAAAAAGGAAATATGAGGAATCAAAATATTAGATTTACAAGGAATATCTTGAATCAGAGTGTAATAGGTACATAATAAATCTTATTTTCGCCTATAATTAGATTTTTAACAAGGGGCGCGCAGTCGTCTGGGAAATTTAATAGGGGTGAGGGTTGTAAGGTTCAACTCGAGGGTAATAAAAAGGCATACAAGTCGAATGCTTCATGTGTGTATGTGAAAAATTATAGATTTAGATTTTCCTAGGTAAATTTAGCTTGTTTATTGTGAACAGGCAGCTCAAACCTCAAACCTCAATGAAGACCTCTGTGGTTCAATGGTTAGCGCGTTGGCGCTCAAACCCGGAGGTAGCGGGTTCGAATCTCGCCAGGGAACAAAAAGTTTTCTGTGTTCCTGGGTCAAAGATGTATATTAAATATGTGAATTATGTAATAGAAATCTTAAATATATGTAATTTCTGCTGTCTGGTACCCGTAACATGAACAACAACGCATGAAGTCATGGAGACTGCTTAGTGGCGACCAGGCCTTTTCGAGGAGTAGTTGAGTTTACAAAACCCAGCATGTCGCAGTGGTGATCCGGTTGACTTCAGATCCGAGGCTCTCAAAAAGTGGCTGAATGAGCTCGCCGGGGTTTTAGGTCTTCCAAGTGCCAGTCCCACATAGAGTCAGGTTTTCCTGCAATGAAAAAAAAAGTAAAAAAAAAATTGCGTGTTCGATTCTGGCCCTCTGTGGTGCCTAGTTATTACTAGGTTAGGTAACGCATAAAAAAAAAGTATCAGCCCTTATATGTCCCACTGCTGGGCTTGGGTCTCCTTCCTCGAAATCAGGCGAGGGTAACGCATTGGTTTCTCTAAATTCCTAAGTTCACACTAAGGATAAGAACATTACTCGCTCACCTGTGTAGTATATAAATAACTTTGTAACATTTAGACGTCTGGTACCTCAGTCCTCCTGTGATCATGGTTGCTGTAAAGTATCCAAAATCCGTAAACGTTTAAACATTATAAGGGTCGTTATAATTTTTTTAATAATGACGACCCATTTGGTAAATCAGTCGTTATAATTTTTAACAGAAGGTCATTCTAGTTCGCAGTTCGTGTATGTGGTGGCTGGAAGAATCATAAAATTATTGCGTGTAAGGAATTCAATCGTACCAATAGTGTTTGGAACAAACTGCAGTACAGGAAACACTCACATATCGGATTCAATAAAATGCACATCCTTTATGTGTAGACAGGTGTTGAACTGTTTCTAGTAATAGCGCCTTTTACTGGATTTCCATTTCAGATCCAGTATTATGTTATTGTTTTTTGGATTATATTTCAGTTGTTAATAGGTTACCTTATAAATATAATGCTGTTTTTCACTCTCTTTTTGTCTTGCTCTAATAAAAGGGCCAAGAGTAAGTATGCTGTAGTGGGAGCTGTTATGTTGGTCACCCACGCCAAGGAAGAACATGAAATTGTCGAGGATGTGGAAAGAGTACTTGCTCTTTTACAAGATAGGATGTCAAGATTGTAAAAAGAGACTTCTATCTTATGTTGCTTCTGATGAGAAAGTAATAGCTCTTCGTCTTTCATCATCATCATCATCGTCTCTCTGTTGCAGCTCGGAAGTGAGTTGTAAAAGTTTTCAACGATCCCATGCAGCTTCCTTCAGATGCTAAAGCATCTGGTCCTGCTTTTGTTTTTTTGTCTCCACAAACACAAAAAATCTACGATTCTTTTTACATAACGGTTTACAAAAACGTTTTGTTTGAACCTTTTTAGATACTATATAAATCGCTTAGATAAGTATTTTGAATGTATAAAACTTCCAAAAATGTATAAAACTATTCATACAAAGAAACCAACGAGTTGTTCTACAGACTGCGAATAAAGACGCGAACAACATTTTGTTACTACTCGTATGCAATTGATAGATTGGCCAATTGCTGATATTATAGACATTGCATAAATTAGGGTCGCCACTGATGCAGAATATTATCAATGCGGTTATTCCTGATCATGCAGACCTTAAAGAGTTATTCAAAACTTCTTGCACTAAGTCCAGATAACCTAAACGAAGATGGGCAATGAAAATAATTAAGCTGTCTCTTCATTGAAATCAGACGAAAAGGTAATTGGGTCATGGTTTGCCGGTCATCAGTGCTATTTATACTAAGAAAATACGAAAAAATTTGATTTTAAATTACTGTCAGTCTGAATAGAAGAAGCAACTAGAAGAACAAAATAAAAAAGTATAAATATGTAAATGGTAGCCAATTAAAGTTTATTAAATTAAAAGTTAATGATATAATTATCAACGCTTATTTATTAATCCTCTAAACATTAACCAACTTATGTTAACAAATTAACTCGATGTTTTATGCCTATGATTTTAGATATTTGCAATCGTCAATATTGAAATTTGAAAGTATTTCAGCCCTGATCTAAGTGGTCAGTTCCTGTGCAGCCGCTATATATAGTCGGTCGCGATCAGATCACATCAATCGCTTGCCGTGCATGCGGGACTCACCACGCATGCACGGCAAGCGATAGCATAATAAACTATAAATCCTGATTGGACCCATTGTGGCAATAAATAATGCCACCACTCATTTATTACCCTACAAAAATGATGTGATTGGGTCAGAATCGAACCCGTACCATCTCGCTAAAAGGGCCGGGTCTTTACCCACAGGACTCGTAATAACTAAGTAAAATGACAGTAACTTAAATATGTGGGAGACTTGCGCTTTTATTGAGTATGTGATATATAGACACAATAGAACATATTGTCTATTTATAGTGCTTTATTATGCTTTGGAATAAAGGGTTTTCCTAATTTTTTTAAGTGCATCCTGAACCTGAGACCATCGCTCGCTCATCGGTGAATGAAAACCTTTTGAGGAAACCGGCCTAATGAGATGAAGTCTTTGAAGGTGTGTGAAATTCACCAACCCGCATTGGGCCAGTGCGGCAACGCCTCGGTGAACGATGGCCCGATACCCTCATCAGCTGATTTTGAGGAGGAGACCCGTGCCCAGCAGCAGCTGTGGGACATATATTATGGGTTGTTCCTTTACTTTTTTTTTTATCAAATATAACTGAAATCACGTTGACATTGTTACTATAACTTCTATCACAAATCAAAGTATATTCGAATAAAGCATTAGGAAAAGGTATACGTTAGCAATTTCCACACAAACAGTGAGCTAACGGTTCGCAAATTCGAATCTAAATTTGATTCCAAACTTTATACAAGCGAAGCGAATTAAAGTGTAAAAAACGTGATTCACGATTCACAGCATATTTGTGTTCAATATGTTGAATAGAAGTTTTGTAAAATTTTCATGTAGTTAGAAATATGAATGATATTAATACTTTACCGCTAAATAATTTTATAGACATTCTCCAATACAAAGTATTTTGTAGTTGACAGAATTATGAATCTAAACTATTCAAATTTACACGGACATACAAAAAAAAATTCATCAAAATCGGTGCAGCCATTAAGAAGGAATGGAGTGACTAAACGCACACAGAGGAATTATATAATGTGACCAGTTTTCCAGATCTACATGATTAGTATTCGAAGCCTTAATTTTTCAGAAGTAATACCCAAGTTCATCGCTAACCTTGAACATCTTAAGTTATGTAAGTTACGTTGCATGTTGTATTTATAAAATATTTTGTTGATAAAAGAGCAACCCCTAAGTTTTTTCTCGTTTTTCTTAGGGGATCCTACACCTCGAACTATTTTTTTTTTATTACTTGTTGACTACTTCTTTTGACTTATTTCACGTGTACAAGTTTGTTGCCTACATAATAAAGATATTTTGATTTTGATATTTAGATATACAAGCAAAAAGCAACGAGTCATTTCCATCATAAACATTATTTTTAACTGTAAAATATTAAATCAAATATAAAATCTTTTTTTTTCTTTTTTCTTTAAGGCCTTTAAACTTCATTGGAAGAGTAGATGAGCAGATGTCTCATCTAAGAATTGTTTACATATAAATCAATTCGGATACGGCTCCATCCATGTTAATTAAAGCTGATATATCGATAATTGGATATTCTATATTGTTTATATTTATATCTTTTCGGTCTTATACACACCTTAAAATTTATAGTACATACTCTGAGCATAGCGGTTTTGGAATGTTTTCAGCGGCCGATCGATACCGGATAACGAGCACATTTAACTGGGATCAGAAAATGGCCTCTGATTAAAACGGAAACACAAGATTAAAGTAAGTCCATTCGTGCATTCCACCGTTCTTTCGTTCCGAGTGTAAATATGTGAACGACATCTACGTTCACATATTGTGTGATTACGCGAATTCACTATGTAATTATAATAGATATCTGCAACTTTTCATCATTATCATCAGCCTCTATCTGTCCACCATTAAAACTGCCTCAATGAACGCCAAGATGACAGATCTTACTAGTCTTACCTATTATTTTTAAAATATAATACACCGCGTAACCGCGATATAACGTCAAACTTCCAAATTTCACGCGCATCATCTAGATCGCCGAATCAATAAACCCTGATTTTACGGCTTTGCCTTCCTCGCACTACCAATATATTATGGAATGCCACCTCCGGTATTTACAAATCAATACTACTGTAGATCTTCAAGAAAAGAGCATACGCCTATTTTAAAAGCCGGCAACGCACCTGCTATTCTGGCGTAGCGTGTGTCTGTCATTTACCATCAGGTGAACCGACTGTCCGTTTGCCCCTTTTTCTATAAAATGTATTACTTTGCAATCATCACCATCATCCATGATCATCGTCATCATCATCATCACCACCACCACCACCATCATCATCTTCATCATTATCACCACCACCACCACCATCATCATCAGCATCACAATCATCATCATCATCACCATCACCACCACCATATTTATTATCATCATCATAATCATCATCATCGTAGGCATGCATCAACATAGGCTTGCCTCAATGAATGAAAGATGGCCGATATACAACTATTAAAATATGAATGGACTTAGACAAATCGTAATAAGAAATTAATGTTATTCTGTGAAGACTTCAATCATTACGTAATTTATAAAAAATAATGTACATGATGCCTTTTACCATTGTGGCTTATATCAAAGTGAAATAACCGATGTAACTGTTGTGAAATATTAAAAAAAGGCTGTAATATAAAAATCAAGAGTTATTTTTTCTAGGTCTTCTAAAATGTAGGTTTATTAGTACTATGCGTATGAACTTCCGTTTGAAATAATGCGTTCTTTTGTAGTTATTTTGCATGTAGGACACGACCCATATATTGTATCAACAGAGAATGGAAGTTACTCCAACAAATACGTAACACGCAACAAAATCTACTAGATGTAATTTATAGGGAAATAATGTGTCTTCCTTACGAATAGGTATGGAAAAAAGATTATGATTTTAGCGACCTATCTTCGCACGTTTTTTATAAAAAACTTTTTTGGAACTCTACTCTTTTCCGTAAAAACTACTGATTTTAATGAGCTTTATCATAATATGGCTTATATATCACATAAAGTATAAAGGCTCAAATTCCAATCTACACACAATCAAGCCAATCAAGAGAACATAAAATACGTTATGTTTTTGAAGTGAAACTTCTTCAGAATCGTTGTGATTTCTAACCGGGTGCAACGGAAAAAACGACAGGCAAGAGACACAAATACAAAAGAGCGAGAGAGCAAATGTCGGCGTGTATGTATATTGCACACTGTTTAATACTTGTTTGTATTTGAGCATTTAACATGTGTTTCACTTCTATCGTGTTTGAATCGCACACATCCCTATTTTTGTAATATATATCTAACATCTGAAAGATTATTTTGATAATTCCTTTTTTACTTTTCTTATCATACGGAACCCTGAAAACAAACAAAATATCGCGAGAATATATCATGGAAGAAATGCTTTAGTTGTGATTGTTAGTCGAGAGCACTTGGAGTTCGAAGCTCGAACAAAGAACTAGGCGCTCTTGAGGGAAGCAGGTCTTAATGAAAGTTTGGATTTTTCTTACACTCAACACTTAGAAAAAGATTTTTGGACCAAATACTTTTCCTTTGATCTTCATTATCATTATACAGGGGATAATCATCATTATTTCCATCTCATGTAAAAATAACCGGCCAATTTTTTAATTTATATTAAGCAGAATAACGCAGGGAATTTCCAATACAACCTGTATTTTTAACAAATAAAATTTAAAACCAACACCGGTTTTCTTGGCAATTCCCCGCGTGATTCTTACTTATTAAATATGTTATGAAACTGACATTAATAGTTAACCCAGCGTTACCATATTAATATAATAAATAGCTTTTGAAGAATGATACAACTTTTACGGAATTTATAAGGTTAATTAATAGTTTTACATGCCTGACGTTTCAAATTCATTACAGGAACCATGGTCTCAGGAGGGCCTTACGATAAAGTCGTTAAGTAAAAGTTTTTTCATTTTAATGCACTCATTATATTATTTTTGTCTTATATATTATGTACGAGTCTTACTAGACTCGTACAATAGACGATGGACGGATAAAGGCTGATGATGATGATAATGACGTCATGATTGGATTTAAGTGGAGATAATATTATGCTTGTGTAACGTATACATGTAACTAAAGCATAATTATCTCCACTTATTAATATCTCTAAATATATTGTTCACAACTACAAACAGAAATAGTCCTTCTATCTCACATATTAGCCGATTTTGGCCTCATACAATACTGTCAGCTTATCCTTGGTAGACGAGCTTCCTAAACATGAATCAATATTATGTTATTTGTATTAACTTTACTTACTAAAATATACATTAAAAGCTGCGCCACGCGGTTTCACCCTCGTACTTCACATTCCCATGGGAGTACGGGAACAAATTACAGGCAACAGGCTACGTTATCGAGCCTTCTATTGGTAAAGGAATTTTCAAAATCTGTCCTGTATCTGTTAAATATTTCTATTGTAAGGAAAGTATCAACCCATTATTATGTCCCACTAACGGGCACGGGTCTCCTCGAAATCAGGCGAGGAGGTTAGTGAGCCCTAATTTACCGATGCGCTGGTCCAATGCAGGTTGATGAAAAAGTTAGTGTCAAACTTCACATACCTTCTAAGACTTTCAATCTCATCAGGCATAAAGATTTCCTCACGATGTTTTCCTTTCACCAGTAAGTGAGCGATGGTCTCGTGTTTAGGGTGTACTTTGAAATTTAGAAAAACTTATTACAAGGCACACACGACGTCAGGATCAAACCCGGAACCTCTCGCAAAAGAGGTTGAGTCCACCCACCACTGGACCATCGTCGCTCCAGTCCCCGTCTAAGTAGCTTAAAATATCTTTGATCATTAAAAACTAGCCACTCAGCTAGTCAGAATATGAATGTATAAATTGCCTTGGCCAGTCTAGGGTGAACACATGATAGGTGGCACGGCGTACTTTCGCACAAAAGGCCAAGCTTTTACCAATTAGACAATCGCCCATAGGTAACTTAATATGTTAAAATTTATTTCATTTGGAGCTGGTGAAACCGCCAGTAAAATATAGGTTATAACTTGTCGCTCAAAATCTAACTATTTCACTCTATACTGCGACCATATCGGATATAACAATCGTCAACTCGCACTAAATTACAACGAAATTTACTGTTCAGTTTGAAATATGCCTCTGATATCGGCGAATAGTTATATACGGCAATAAGTATAGATTAGTTGGTTTCAGCATTGTTTATATGTAACTGATTTATTGTGAAGTTAAACAATGTTGATGTCAAACATCTATGACATGCCGTGCCAGAAAATGGTGTGACTGTCATGCTATTGTCATCTCAACCATATTTCGAGGTCAGAAATCCACTACAGCCCGATTCTTAGGGCATTTTCTTCTTCCGTATGAACTAGTTGAAGCCAGTTGCCAAGTAGGTACAGTATTTCCAAACCAATATGACTTAGGACCCCATAGACCCTCTCATGCCGCACGGAACGTGAGAGCAAAGCTGTCATTTTACGCTGATATTATGTGTGTCGTGTCTGCGTAGTTCGGTTGCGAGGTAACAATGGCACTACTTCTTATTTTAAAATACCCTGGAACTGAAGAAAAAACGTGTTATTCAAAATGATACAAACAAAGCTTTCTGAACGTAAATTGCGTCTTCCGACGGCTCCAAGTCAAATCAAATCAAATCAAAAATATCTTTATTACGTAGGTACAACTTGTACACTTGAAATAAGTCAAAACATAAGTAGTCAATAAGTAGTAATAGTATAAAAAAAAAAAAACTCGTTTGAGATGCAGGATCCCCTAAGAAAAACGAGAAAAAAACTTAGGGGTTGCTCTTTTGTCAATAAAATGAGTACATAATATTTTATAAATACAACATGTAACATCATATCTTAAGAGTGAGTGTCTTATTCCCAAGGTGTGGTATCTTAGAATAACCACACCTTGATAGATAAGATATAAAGTATTTTACTATAGCATTCACAACACACCGTTTTCAATGACATTTTGAAATTTTGCAATTGAAATAATTTTGGGACTCGACCGTGTGACCTCTGAGTCAAGTTACATGATCCTGTCCTATGCTCTATGTCCGATGTCCTATGCTATAAAAAAATGACTTCGTCAATCGATCATCTATAACTTACGTACAGCTGTTTGAAAATAAAGCATACTGAATAATTATAATGTCTATGGATGCTTCTACACCACGTCAATCTGGTCCTGTGGTTAAGTTTCCGAAGAACTTGTGTTACGGGTACTAAACAACGGAAATACATTTAATATTTTAATATGCAATAGATATTTTTAAAACCCAGATAGAGAGAGACTTCTACCCTGGCGGGTATCGAACCTGATACCTCCGGCACTAACGCAATTTAGCCACAGAAGCCGTAAAGTAATTCACACCAATAAAATACGAAAAGATATTTGAAATATACGCGTGAACCTTATAATATGTATAGAGCCTACTTTAAATCATATTTATGTGTCACGAAACGTATGGCATTGTATATCATTTGTAATGTGCCAATATGAAGCATGGCAATATAATATATCAGGTATATTGAGATACGGGTAGAGAATTCATGTGTATTAGTTTGATAACTATGAGTTATTATTGTCTTCAGAGGTTTGAGTCCAAGAGGATCATGACAAATGATTTCTGATGTTCAAGATCCGTTACCTTGTGAAATCGTCTCGAGTGACGTTACGGTAAATGACACGACCTCACCATGGTTTAAGCCTTGTCGTGGCGGTGGGGCTCAGTAGCCTAGGGTGAGCCCAACACCTTGGGCGAAGCTAATTGAGCCAAGGGGGCTCTTTGAACCCGTCTGTGGAGGTGGCGTTGGCCCCTGAGGAGACTGACTGGCCGTCGAGGTGCCCTGAAATCCTGGGTGCCTCACCAAAGGCGGCATTAGTGGCACTCGCCGGGTTTTAGTGGGTAGACCTGCGTCCATTTACCAGCTTTCGGGGTCAGTGCATTTCGTTGTGCGTTGGCTTAGTTCAGCAGCTGTTCTTGTGCGTCCCAGGAACTCGTCCAGATGTGAAACATCAGATATTGAAATTCATCTATCCAAACAAAATTCGAGTGTCTCTTTGTAATATTACAAAAATAACTTTTTGCTAATGCATAAGGATACATACAGTAAGGAGCCCAAAATAACACTTTTTACAACTTTAGCCCGTCTGCTTATTTTGGCTAATATCTTAAATGGCTTGACCGATTTTGAAGGGACTTTCACAAGTAGATAACTGATGTAGCAGAGAGTAGCTTACGCTATAAAAATAATCGTCATTGATCCAAATACGTTCGTAAATCTAATTTAACACGGGCGACGTCGCAGGCAACAGCTAGTTATTAATAAGAAATGTAGGGCAGAGGGAAAATAAAATAAGGAAATATTACATACGGGGGCACTCACAAAGGGTTGCGGTGTCGCACTGACATCACGACATTAATAGTAATAAAAGAGAAGGCGAATAGACAATTATTTCATGACGTGGTGGTAAGTTAAGCAGTCAAAAGATACCTGCTATGTTCAATGTCGAGTTTACTAGTTTTGGTCAATAGATGGTGTTGTACAATTTATGTAAATATTTTAAGGGTCTGTTTCACAATATACTAGTAAAGTACCCTATAGCTATATGACACATAAATTAACTGACACATAAATCTTCTAGTTAGTCTTGATTGGGTTTCACCATCATCTTCCCTATAAATTTATTTGGCAGATCCCTATTTGGCACTTACTGGTTAGAAGGCTTGGCAACCTCGCATTTCATCGTTCCATTTTACGATAAATATGTTTTAGAAAAAAATTCCATGTTGTAAATATACATGAAAATATGTTTTTATAATTTAATTGTATGTATCATACCATCTTTATACCTTTTATTTACATAGACCTTGTATATAATGTTATCCCTTAATTATTAAACGATCAAAACCCAATTTAAATTATTTTGTATATTACTGTTACCGGAACGTCAAATTGTCAAATGTCGTGAAGCTGTCAACCGCGTATATATCTGTCAATTAATTTATGTGGCAGATAAATTTGCTAATGGCCAGTTGATCCGACAGAGAAACTTTATTAGCCAAATATTGCTATTTGTCAATTGTGAAACAAAAACGTTGTAGTTATGTGGTAAATATGTTGCAAATAGCTTAAATGGAACTTTATCAGGATATTGTGAAACAAACCCTAAATCACGCTAGTAAGATTCTTTGTGAATATGAAGGGTTGAAGAATAAAGCTAAACAGGGGGTTTCATTTATTCTACGTCGTTCGGGCAGTTGACGAGTGCTAAGTACTGAACATACTACATACTAATATAGTACATCATAAAAAGGAATTTTCCAGGGTATTAGAACTAGGCTGCTAGTCTGGTCCAGGTTCGATCCTGAGACTACCCCCTCGGCTTCCCCCCGTGGTGCTTTGACATGGGTTTTTCAAAATTTCTAATTGCACCCTAAATACGAGACCATCGCTCGCTCACCGGTAATAAAGCATCGTAAGGTAACCTGCATGCCTGATGAGATTAAAAGACTTTGATAGCATGTGAAGTTCACCAGCCCGCATTGAACCAGCGCATCGGTAAACTATGGCCCAATACTATCCTCGACTAATTTCGAGGAGGAGACCCGTGCCTATCAGTGGGACACATAATTATATGGGTTGATACTTTTTATCGGTCTTGTAAATTATGAGACTTCGACGGATCCTTTGCCTCCTTATAGCATCAAAATACACATAAAACCCATATATAGAGCCCAGGGAGATTTTTCGTCGCTGCTTTTCATCGAGCTATTGACGAAAGCACTTTACAGCTTTAATTAATATGATGAAATTTACGCAAGTGCTTTTGTGATTAATTTTTCATCTCAGTTTACTTGTTCTGTGTACAATATCACTATAAAATATGAAGTATAATGGTGAAGCAGAGGGTTTTTCAAATTTAAGGATGCTATAGAATATTTGAATTAAAAATAAATGTAGATATATACATTTACGTTTTTGTCTCTCTCTCTCTTTCTCTCTCTCTCTCTCTCTCTCTCTCTCTCTCTCTCTTGGACTTACGTTTTCGTTTCATCGAGTTTGAAATCACAGCGATTCTAAAGAAGTTTCACTTCAAAAATTAAGTGACCACACTTAACATTTAGGGGGATGTTGGGCGTTGGCCGATTCTCAAACCTAACCGATATGCATACAAAATTTTATAAAAATCGGTCGAGCGGTTTCGGAAGAGTATGGAAACGAACATTGTGACACGGGAATTTTATATATTATACTTATCAAACTGGATACATAAGACACTTATGTTATCAAAATGAATATATTGTGTTCGACATGTTTTGAATGTCCTCTCTAAAAACATTTAATATTGTACTCGAAATGGCTTGATTCTTTTAAATTTCAAGAACGTTTTTAAAATAAATACAGCAACTATAAAATTTTGAAAGTTCACCGCGTGGAGATAAATCTAAAGCCCCCGTCACACGCTCGGGTAAGTGGGCAAACTTCCCAGTCCGTCCTTTATCTCGAAGGCGATCACGTAAATTCTTCTAATCTCAACCGAGATTTTTTTTATTTTGTCGGACTACGCTTAAGATGTGAAATAAATTTACGTTTTTAATTAAATCTCCCTCTGCCGTAATTAAGGTTTATTTTTAGCTAATAGCTTGAATAAGGAATGTGGGGCAAATGGAAAAATACTTGTTAAAGTGACTCCCTTGCAAAGAGCGGACGAGTTACAAATGCACTTTAACATTGTGATAATACATTATAATAAACTTCTGAAGCGTAAAATTAAAACGTTAAAAAAACGTTTGAATGAGACAAATGCATACCCATGTATGTTCAAACGAAAGCGTTTTAAAGTCGCTTTTCTATCAAGTGCTGTTGGATTTTTGACGTTGAGTGTTTGACGTTAAATCGAATTTAGCATGTTGAACACGCAACTTGAGCCAATTTTTGGGCTTAACGCGACGCTTTTAAGGGCTTGTGCGAACAGGGGCTGATAATTATTATCATTACACAACATCAATGTCTTTGTCTAACAATAAAAAAATTAGTTTCTTCCAAAATAAAAAATTTCATAATTTTAAGTTATGCTTTTCATTTCTAACGGCGGTATAATCGGAAGATATCTTTCAATAATATTTATTATAATCAGCCCCTTTCGTCTGCTGAACGTCCTCACATTCCACTTTAGTGCACTTATCCATTGAGGTAACGTCAGATTTTTTTTTCTATAGCATAGGAGGGCAAACGAACAGTCGCAGCCCCTTGGCGACTATCGACAGCATAACTGCCACTTTACGCCGGTATTATGTGAGCGAGAGGTACTACCCCCGTCGTGCCGTCCCAATTTGCCTGCAAAGTAGCATGGCACTACCTTTTTAAAAATGGCGGATTACTTCGAATGTTATCCTATAGAAAAACACCGTAGCATTTAGTAATACTTATTATTTATAGTCTGAGGAGCTCGTGGCGCAGTGGTAACAGCCGCGCGGATCGACCCACCAGGTTAAGCAACGCGTACCGAGGTTGGTCAGTGGATGGGTGACCATCTTTACATACCGAGACTCGTGCCTCGGAAAGCACGTTAAGCCGTTGGTCCCGGCTATCATTCGTGGATCTTTGACAGTCGTTACGGGTCGTCAGAAGCCCGAGAATCTGAAAACCAGTCTTACTGCGGGATACCGTATCACCCAGTTACTGGGTTGTGGAGGTCCGACAGCAGTCGCTCCATGTAAGATACTGGTATTCAGCTGAATCCGGTTAGACTGGAAGCCGACCCCAATATATAGTTGGGAAAAGGCTAGGCTGATGATGATTATAGTATGAGTACATAATGTAAACTGATTAAACAGTTTTGCCATTCGTTGATATGGATTACAAGGATATTAAATGTTTATTGAGTAAAAAATATTCACAATGTCATATGCGACCAGTCTTGTGTAAAAACATAATCAATCCAAGCGATTATCATATTATTATCTACTTGAAAACACAGTTTATCAACATTTTATCAACCACCTTTAAAGATTTCACTCGCATACAAATGCACAGAAGTACCATATACATAAACACATAAGAAAATTTTAAAGGTTTGGCAGTAGAATAATAGCAATAGCTAACGAATGCTTAGTAAAGCTGATTAAACCATGCCTTTCAACGTATGCTAGCAAAGATTCCCCAGACAGAGTACTATAATATTTAAAACACGTACTTTCAAACAAAAAAGTGTCATTTGAACAAGCGCAAAGGACTTTGTATCACGGATTAACATGGAAATTGAATCTGTGAACTTGCTACAAAGCTCTGTCACATTGGACCTTTTGTTCTTTTTATGGAGTTCTATTAAATTAATTTGTGACGCTCACTGTACTTTAAATGTATAATATACATATCACATTAAATTAAAAAGGACAAATGACATATTCATTTGTCCTATTTAATTCAATGTGATATTTGGCAGGGATTGGGGTTTCAGATACTTTGAAGTCATTTAAACATAATATATTTAACTAGAGGCGCCGGGTTTTTCTCGCATATTTTCCACTCCTGTCGGAGTTTTTTTCTTAGCGTGTTGATAGCTTCCTAAATTTTATCCGCCCAGAACTCAGCTACGAGTATTCCATTCTCTGTAGCGTCCATTGAGTCCTGCAATGTGCAGGTGTAGGGCACGCAGGACACATGAGATGGCCCATTGTTTGTGGGACACCACAAATGAACTCTATATTGGCGAGGTCTGTGAATCCCCACCGAACACACTTATCCTTGCTAGGGTCGACCTAAGTTCTAAATCTGGTCAAGCACTTCCAGGTCGGCCACGGCAGACTCTAGGACGGGACGGGACTCTCCTGTTTTAGTATAGGGATGTAATATTATAGAATTATAGCTTAATTGTCATTAATTATTATAAGCTAGAAGCAACCGAGCAGTCGAAGCCTTTTGGTGCCTATCAACGCCTACATTATAGATTATGCCCTCCCACTCTTCATTCCTCCCACTCCCTACGCCCTCATTAGACATTCGCACAACCAAAATTTATGCAGATGCATGTAAGCAGCACTACCTACTACTAAATAATATCTATGGACGTTTTTACACCACGTCAATCTGGTCCCGTGCTAAGTTTCCGAAGAACTTGTGTTACGGGTACCAGACAACGGAAATACGAGTACATATATGTACGAAGTGAAAATAAAAAATAAAAATAAAATAAATTTAATACACATCCATGACCCAGGAGCACAGAAAACTTTTTGTTCCCTGGCGAGATTTGAACCCGCTACCTCCGGCTTGAGCGCCTACGCGCTAACCACTGAGCCACATAGGTCGTCATACAATTAATAGTAACAGACTTCCTTACAAACTTTTACGTTCATAATATCAATACAATATCCTACTAATTAATATAATAAACTAAGTAATAACTAAAGTATGGCTGTATGCTCCTTTACGCAAAAATAACACAATGGATTCTAATGGAGCTTTGCAATAACATAGCTTACGTATCAGAATAACTTTTAGACTATAATTAATCTCCTATATCTGACACCAATAAAAGACTTATTTGATATAAATTATCAACCCCCACACTGGGCACGGGTCTCCTCCTCGAAATCAGGCGCGTAGGGTAATGGGCCATAGTTGATGATGCGCTGACCCAATGCGGGTTGGTGAACTTCACATACCTTCAAGGACTTTTAATCTCATCAGGCATGCAGGTTTCCTCACGATGTTTTCTTCATCGGTGAGCGAACGATGGTCTCGGTTTGGGGTGCACTTACAAATTTAGAAAAACCCTTTTCATGGCACACACGGACGGGTCTGGATCGAACCCGGAACCTCTCGCATAAGAGGCCGAGTCCACCCACTACTGGACCATCGTCGCTCTATTATATAATATGGGCAGTCAAGTTATATAACGGCGTATTTGATATACAAAAATATTATACTTTGTTGGTACTATTTTGATTTAAAAAAATATTCTATTTGATTTGAGCAAATTATAAACAAATCAAAAATTCCAACATCATTTAGGGCCTGTTTCACAATCTCCAGATAAGTTCCGAATAGGCTATTGGCAACATATTTGACAGATATTTGACAGATACTCCATACTCTATCTGTCAATTATGTTGCCGATAGCCTATTCGGAACTTATCTGGACAGATACTCCATACTCTATCTGTCAAATATGTTGCCGATAGCCTATTCGGAACTTATCTGGAGATTGTGAAACAGGCCCTAAAGAGTTGTAAAACATATATTGCACATTGAAAATGTATCATTTAATAAAAAATGATAAAATTGCATGTAACGTAATTGTATTCTCTGTTAAGTTTTTCATTCGTTTCACCTTAGCGGAATATGTCAGGAAAAGGGAAGGAAATTATATTAAACTGTAGCTTTATAACAGCTTTTAAATGGGCACCTAGGATATTAGGCCCCGTTCGCACGAGCGTTTTTTTACCGTGTGTTAAAAAAGCATTTGAATGAGAAAAATGGATATCCATGTTGTATCATACGGACGCGTTTTTTAAACGCGGCGGTATTTTATCGAACATTGTTGGATTTTTGAGTTAGACCATAAATCGAATTTAGCATGAGCAGCTCGCAACGCGCGACGTCGAGATATAACGCTACACTTATTAAACGCTCGAGCGAACGGGGCCTACATTTATTGCATGTTATAATAATGAATGACTGGTTATGAGTTAGTTAGTTAGTTAGTATATTAGTTAGGAGTTGTAGTTAGGAGAAGTAAGTCAAGGTTAATATTTCGGCCCGTGTTGTAGTGACAATCCGGCCATCTTGGCATTCATTAAAGGAGACCTATGTTTAGCAGTGATGACACCCATGCAGACAGCGCGGCATAAGCGCAGCCCTCCTACTGGTGTTTTATTTAATATCTCAGGCAGTCTTGGCGTTCATTGAAAGATTAAGCGTTAATATTAATAACAAAAAGTTAAAAATAATAATTATGATAGAGTTTTAAACAAATAAATCGACTTAGTTCGATATTGAAAAAGCACTAAATGATTTAGTTCCAGCCTGACCAGTACTTAAGGCCATCGGGGAAATTTATTTGGCTCCCGGGCGAGTGCCTTATCACCATCCGTATATATCTTGCGTACTTGTCACGGGAACATTTTTATATCAAATTGTAAACCAGCCAAGAGCGCATTGAATTCCATCGCTTGGCTCATAACTATTAAGAACCATTAAAAAAGTAGGCCGTTACGACCAACATGGCGGAAAATAATACTAACTATAATAATTTAAAAAAATAACTAATACTATTATTACGAACTATTAAAATACATTATGAAATTTGGAATGGAATAAAATATCTCACGGTCATCTGTTTCAAAACTTTTTAAGGCTCTGCATAGCCTGTATTGTGACAAACAGACAACTGATTACATACTTATATATTTTAAATATACATAAATAACACCCAGAAAAAGAACGAATTCATTTATTTTATGCATATTTAACAAAACGCATGATAACAGTTTTCTAAGTGTCTTAAAACTTGTACCAGGTTTGTCCAGATACTTAGATTCCCATATATACTAATATTATAAAGAGAAAAGGTTTGATTGTTTGTTTGTATTGAATAGGCTCCGAAACTACATGACCGATTTGAAAAATTCTTTCACTGTTCACGGAAGCTAGACTATCCGCGGTGAATAAAGGCTATATTAAATTTTCAAAAAGTTAGGGACCCGTTTTAAATCTTAGTTGACACTGGTTAGTTGCATGCAACAGCTAGTAACTAATAAAAAGAAGTGCTATCATCATCATCAGCCTTTATCCGTCCACCGTTGAACATAGGCCTTTCTCAATGAACGCTAACTCCTTTCGATAAAGTAGTCAGGGTCACGTAGCACTAGACCAACAGGTCAGATTTACACATAGAATTCAAGAGGTGGTTAAGCGTCATTGCAGCATCACGGCATGACCCCCACCGTGGTTCAGCCTTGTCGTGACGGTAGGGCTTAGTAGCCTAGAGTGAACCAACCTTGGCCGAAGTGAATTGAGCTGAGGGGGCTCTTTGTACCCCTCTTATAAGAAGAGAGGCAAGGGGCGAGAACGGGAATTTAGCCTCATAGTACTTTCTCGAAATTGGAAGGGGTTGTTCTGTGGTGCGGGGCAACCTCTCTGTGGAGGTGGCATCGGTCCGGCCGTCGGTCACCAAACTGACACCCATTCACAAATAAACCTTTGAGGTGTCACAGAACATACAGAAAATACGTTATTACTATATTGCAGCAATCACCAGAAAATATTAGTAGAAATAAATCTGTTAATTACTTGAACGCTCGAGACATTCTCATTTTACCATTCCTAGAAATCAAACTAAGCGAAGGAAAAAACAATAAACCAATTTTACATCAACCAATCGAAACAATGTATGGGTTTATTAGTTAATTGATTTTGAAAATTGTAATTAAAATTTCAATCAAGAATTTAATCAGTAGAGTATAAAAACCACAAGTCCACTCCAGTGGCTAAAAATAGGACAAATGCTCAAAATTGGAATGTTTATTTTTAAAATATCATCAGCTAAATTCTATTAGGAAACACGATGCGCGACTACAACCTGCCACGTCGGTGATAAGTTAAGTATCTCGAATTATACTTAAAATTAAGTAAAGCATAGTAAGTTTTTTAAGTCTAAATTTCCAAGCTTAAAAAGTACATAAATATATGTCTCTAACATTCCAAAACTAAGCGAAACTTAGTGATACTAATTTTTAAACGTCCAATATCGGTACAGTTTAAATATCGTAGCTAAAGCCTTATTCCCAAGGTACGGTGTCATCAACTTTATTTTATAATAGCGATCCACCCCGACCTTGCACGAGTATTTTACAAGAAAAAAAAATCGGTTGTCTGTAAAGTCGGTTTACCGACGATAGTTGAACCTGACAGCGTCATAGGAAAATACTGATGGACCTATTGTGCCTCTTTGTCGATCGTTCCGCGCTCTCGCTTGCACTTCAAGCCATAAATGCAACGCCGTAGTTGCATGCCTCAGAGCATGCACCTCAGAGCGAGGTAACCCCGCATGAGTCATATTTTTGTGCATGCAGCCGGCTTCATCGAATTAGAAGAAGCTGTCACGTCAAAAAAAAAATACATACACATACGCTCTACTATTCATGCCTGTCTAAAAAAGAGTACAATATAAATAAATTTCGGATATTTTATGATAAGGCTTCTTTATTTGATTCTCGCCCGCCCGCACGCGTACTTGAGACGTTCTCAAATGTTGTTCATTAAGCCACCGCGAACACAAACTTTAAGAGGGACAACGTGATGGGTACTGAATTAACAGAGACTGAAAAAGTGAATGTCACTTAAATTAATGTTAATTTATTTGGCAATTTCGATTATTAAAACATTCGTGACAACATTTTTATGTTACTGTACTGTACTTTTTACACGGTTACAAATTTTATAATTTACTAGTTGTTGCCAGCAGCTTTGCTGCGTTAACTAAAAATTACAACGGCATCTTAGCGAGATGATATATAGCCTATAGCTTTCCTTGAAAGGGCTATCTAACACTGAAAGAATTATTCAAATCCGACCAATAGCTCCTGAGATTAGTACGTTAAAAAAAACTCACATAGTTCGTGTGTAATATTATAATTAATTTTCAAATGGGGTATAATACTTTGGAGCCTGTTCAATGCAAACAAACAAACGAATCATTCATATTTATTATACTAGTGGGTATAGATTGATAAATATACTATATAAATAGATAAAAAGTATAACTGATATTTTATTTTATTATAAAACACACTACTCATGAACTGAACTAAACTGAACATAGGCCTCCCTCGATGAACGCCTAGACGACCAATCCCTCACAATCAACGTAACTTACTAAAAACTAAAATGTATTCCTTTTATTTATAAAATATTGTCTTCGCCTAGTGTTAAAACTAGTTCTTATGTAACCATAAATAAATGTTAAACGATTTATTCTTAGCCCTTCTTCAATATTATCTTAAACATAAAGGAAACAAAATAGTTTATTACAGTAGATACTTTAACTCTTAAACAATTGTAAAGTTAAAATCTAAATAACACAACGCATGGCGCAGCATAAGTGATATTTTCCATTACGCTTTCTGAAGATTTTGTTACTATGTGTCTAAAACTCACTCGAACGTAGAATATATTTTTTTGTATGAAATCCCAATTTTATTTTATTTATCCCTAGATATACTACGAATTTAGGGGTTACATTATGTAGTTATATAATATTATTATGATCTATCTGATGTATAATATATTTATGATAACAGATTTGCTTGCTGATCGAGAAACACTTATCCGAAGAACCAATTTTGATCGGTTTGTTGGTTAGTGGTATGTAAGCCTAAATACCAATCTGGAAGTTCGTGAGTTCGATCAGAGAGACAGAAACTTACATCCATCATAATCAAGCATGATATTATAATCTTCTGAAATCCTGAATTACAGGCTATAAAGGGTGAATACCTTACCTCAGCCTTTTCACCTAGAAAATGTGAAAAAAATTCAACATGGCACGCTCAGAAAATGTAAACGTATATATAGGATTTTAAATTAACATGGTTATTTTCATTATTTAAACTATTTAAAACGGGATATTTACCATGTTTTTTATCATTGTTTCGCGGAGCTCGATATTTCGACATTGTCTACGAATGTCATGTTCACGAGAAATGTTTAAGTAAACGTATATACGTTATTAATATTAGACTTTTGATAAAAAAAGTATGGAATATAATAAGATTAAAAACAGCATACGTGGGGGTTATGGTAGTGTTGTGCAGTTTGTCACCACGGTACTAGATTTTAGTGTTGACTTATCAAGGCGTGCCCTCGAGTCACGCGCCTATCCTGAGTCCGCCCACTTTTAACGTATATTGACGATTTTTTAACAAAAACGAAATCCACATAGTCTTACATATAAAAATAGTATTAAAGTACTATTTTTATATGTAAGCAACCTTAATTTAATAACAAAAATGTCATGCGAGTTAATAATATGAGAAAGGAAACAATAGTAACGCCATATCTTTTCATTCGTGTCTCGTCTAGTCAAAAGAGCTTTAAAAATGAATTGCTCGTGAACGAATACGGGTCGCAATAAAATATAGAAGCTTGGTTCCGTACAACGAAAATTCAATTGAAAATCTTATTGTGACGTTAAGTGAATTGTGTGACAGTAATATTTTAAGAGTTGAATAGGCTTTGGTTATCCGGGGAGAATAAATACGAGTGACGACTGTGGAGGCAGGCTTAATGGCTGGTCTAGTTGACATTAAGGAGAAGTCGGGTTTTACTGGATGAAATTTTCAAATATTCTCCTTTTAATTTTTTAATTTTTAATGATGTAATATTTTCAAGAGAATTTAAATTATATATAACACAATTCTTAACCAAACGTGTAGATGCACGTATATTTATTATATTAAGGACAACCAGTTTCAGTTGAAAAAAATACTACATATAAATTACTAAAAAATATGCTCGTAACATATTGCATTACTTATAAGTGTAACAGCATTCGCAAAATGACAATGAACAATTAAAAAAAACTAACACTAAGCAATGACTATGGAAGTCAGTCATGGTAAATCTATTTTACAATATTCTAAAAACAGAATAGGTAGTTAAGGTAAAAAAAAATTAAAAAGCCTGGTTAAACACAGCGGCTTTATGCATGCTTATGCCACCATTTTCCCACTGCATATGCGTACACGTGCATGCACGGCTAACACATACCGCAATGCTAATCTCAGATTAATATGGCACAATTAATTGAAAATAATAATTATTATGACTATAACTAACTATAACTGATTTTTTAACTTGGAATTTCAGGTAGAAACTATCCGAAAATGCTTATGATCCTTAATATAAAGGTCATTAGTATGGCATTTTACATAGGTCAAGGATCTGGATTATATTAATCTGGATTATGTTCGATGTATAAAAACGGCCGGCAAACGTTGTTCAGTCCTGAAAAGAACTCTCTAATTTGGTACCGAGGTAGTTCTTAAGTTATATGCGTACTTACATATCGATAACTATTTTTAATTAAATATATTTCTAACACCCGTGATATAAGTTTTTACCACTTGAAGCGAGACTACAGAAACAAAAACTCCTAATATATTATTATTAACAATCAAAACGACTTAAGTAAGAACACATAAATTGACATAGACTGAAATTAGGCTAATTCGGCATTTCGGAATTCCCTTTTTACAATTTATAACAAATGGCGCTGTCTCCCGGACTACACGCCGATATAAATCACAAAAATCGCATACGTAAGCATCGGGGTTTGCATTCGGTATTACCAGATTACTGGAATAGTTTTTGATTTACCATTTCAGAGAGAAAGGTAATTTCAGGTAAGGCGGTTTGAAATCTTTTGACCTCATAATTTAATGACTTAGGGTCTGTTTCACAATGTCCTAATAAAGTTCCAATTAAGCTATTTGCAACATATTTACCACATAACTACAACATTTTTGTTTCACAATTGACAAATAGCAATTTTTGGCTAATAAAGTTCCCTGTAAACTATAGGTCGGATCAACTGGCCATTAGCAAATTCATCTGTCAGATAAATTAGTTGACAGATATATACGCGGTTGACAGCTTCACGACATTTGACAATTTGACGTTCCGGTAACAGTAATATACAAAATAATTTAAATTGTGTTTTGATCGTTTAATAATTAAGAGATAACATTATATACAAGGTCTATGTAAATAAAAGGTATAAAGATGGTATGATACATACATTTAAATTATAAAAACATATTTTCATGTATATTTACAACATGGAATGTTTTTCTAAAACATATTTATCGTAAAATGGAACTATGAAATGCGAGGTTGCCAAGCCTACTAACCAGTAAGTGCCAAATAGGGATCTGCCAAATAAATTTACAGGGAAGATGATGGTGAAACCCAATCAAGACTAACTGGAAGATTCATCTGTCAATTAATTTATGTGTCATATAGCTATAGGGTACTTTACTGGTACTTTGTGAAACAGACCCTTATAGATTTATTGCTATGTATATATCGACTCTGATATAATATTGTCATCATCATCATCAACAAGACCATTCCACTGCTTAACACACTTTGACAAGGGACTATTTTTATGTTGCTGAAGTAATTTTAATGACGTACACGTCACGTACCTGTCCTTCACTGACATAATGCCCATCGGGGACGTAACAAAGTCAAAGTCAAAGTCAATTTTTTTTATTCAAAATAGTACAATCAAAGTATCTTTTTGAAAGTCAATTGAGTCTACCACCGGTTCCAAAGCAAGCCCACTGAGAAGAACCGGCGAAACAAACTCAGTGGAACTAACCAACCAACCACTCCCAACATCCAAAGTCAATATCAAAACTAGCTGCGCCCCGCGGTTTCGTTCGCGTACTTCATATTCCTATGCCACACACAAATAACGTAGCCTTCTATTGGTAAAAGTATACACTGCGTACGCCTTTAGGTATCTCCTAATCACAGTAAAGCTATTTAGATAGGAACAAGCAAGATAGTACCATGCATTGCAATATATTTTCATCATCATCAGATTTTATCCGTCCACTGAACATGCTTCCGTCAATGAATGCCAAGACGACCGATCCCTTGCTACTCGCATCCAAAACGGACTGGCCTCTGCTCGGAGATCGTCTTCCCACTTGGTTGGCCAATCTACACTTTATCTACCTAAACTCCTCCACTCTTTAACCTTAATGGCCCATAGGCAATTCGTTCTTCTAACTTCAACGACCTTATACTTCACGTGATATCGGTAACTTTAGTTTTGCATTATATCTTAGTGTAAAACGTTAATTATTCCAAAGCTAAGCGTGTACATATTTCCATATCATTTGAATAAAATAACACTGTTAATCATTTTTACCTTAATTTATTTATGTATTATGGTAACCCTCAGGGGTTACCTTTATTCTACAAAATAAAAATGGCGCTAATAACACGGACAAGTATTTTTAAGCTATTGCATAGCTTCTATCGCGGGCCTTGAGCGCGGGGACCGAGTACAGAAATTCCGTAACGAAAATAAATCATAACGCTCCCCACTCCGACGGGCACGGAGGTGTGGCCGAAAAGAAACGACGTTAGACGATGCATGCATCGTCTAACGTCGTTTCTTTTCGGCAGTCTTCGACACGGTGTTTGTGTGCTTGCAACTAGACGTATTGTACGACACTACGAAGCTCGCACGAATAACAATAAAATATAACACATGTATTGTAAAATAATAAAAATATTTTAAACAATATTAGTTAATATTGTTTAAAATATTTATATTTTTTTATTTATTTAATAAAGGAAAAAAAAATGTTTTCTTATCGGTCACCACGCTCAAAAAGTGTAACTTGAATTAATATCAAAGAAAAAGAAATACTGCATTAATAATTAAAATAAATAAATAATTATAATTGCATAAGTTGATACAAAATGCTATGCAATAGCATTACCGCGGCAGTCCCCGAGTGCCACACGTCTTTTTTTTATTACATACTGTATCCAATATAAGGGAAACAGAATATCCCATGTACAGGGTCGTTAAAATCGCAATTCAAGCCTTTAACAAAGCCAAAGACAATGAAATATAACTAGAATGTCCTGGACAAAACAAAAGTCCACGATTTACAGTACAAAAAGAATGACGTAATTACGCCTTATTTTGTGGCGTCGATACGAGTAGTACAAAAGAAACGTTTTATGTTTAAAGGGAAGGTTTTTTATATAATACAGGTTTTAATTAGTTTTATTCCTCCCGAAAATCAAAGTCGTATCTCTACTGCTGATAGTCCGTAGCCTTTCCTTAGCGATTGAGTTACACATGCAAAAAAATTTGTTCGACTTGCCGTTTCGGAGATAAGTGCGTTGAAGCTATTCCGTTCAATTTTGATATATTTGTGTGTTTGTTTGTTATTTTCTCCATCTTTTGAAGGATAACATATTTTCACTACTTATAAATTATCTTCATGCTAAGGGACTGGCCAGACTAAGGGACTATTTTATATATTATCACTTAATTAGATGAAAAAATCAATGCACAAGCGGATCTGTTCGATTTATCAGAATAAGTGAATATTTTTACGCTATGATGAACCTAGATTAATGTCTTTCAAATTCAAAGTCAGGAAGTTGCGAGCTATTAGCATCTTGACAGACAGACAGATAGATGCATATAGGAGTGATTCTTCATTCTTCTTCTGTCATTTTGTGAAGCTTCTGAAGCGGGTCTCCAAAAAGGTCTTTGTAGCTGTGATAGTCGAAATTGAATCTTATAAGGCGAACCCTGAGTTTATTTTCGACATTCTCATCATATTACCGAATGAGCCAAAGTAAAAAGGTAATAAGCTTAATTGGTCAAGATTATATATTTCTTTCTTATCAGGACTATGTATCTATTTATTTATGATAACGGCTAGCTTTATCAGTGTATAATAAACATCCTCTTAATCCACAACTAAGGAAAAGTTCTCAAACACTTTATGATTATACGGTAAAAGTCTACATGACAGTTTTTTGTTTGTATTGCCTCATATAGAGTCCGCGCCACTTGAGAAGTCCGATAGACGCGGCGCTGCGGTCTCATAACTCAATGTTGCCAATTTCTAGTGTAATGATTTTAGTCTAGTCTAGGCCTATGTTCAGTAGTGGATTGATAAAGACTGATGATGATAATAAAGACAAAAATAATTATAGCAGCAAAATCTCCCTGCTAGGTTTTAGTAAAATATTTTTTTTTTTTTAATATTTCTTTTGTATTTTTTACGTATAACCGATTAGTAGAATTCATCTAAAAAAAGCTTCTTCGGTTGTGTTCGGCTTTTGCCAGGGGTGACGATTTTCTCAGAAGTAATTGCTGCCATTGTTATTTCTTTTGTTATTTTTACCTTGTATTTATATTCATATAAAATATCATAAGATAAATGTAGGTATAGAGTTAATGATAATATTTTAACCATAAATTAGGCAAAAATGAGTGACACTGGCATCTCTAAAACTTACCTGTCATGGCAGTGGTATTTATAAACATATTATTCAACGGGGTTAATTGTTGTTTATTTTTACTTTCTAATTCACAAAATTATTTCACTTTAACGATCATTATAAGGCCTTCAATTTTTACACCTTACTTTATATTATATGCTCCATATTTCACGTAAAACAATTTAAAATATCACAACTTCTTCCTCCGACAGATGTCAAGATGTCAATCTTGTCAAATTTAGTTCGGGCATTAGTCGCAGGACTTCATAAGTGGCGCGGACTCTAGATTCATTTTGACTAATATTTTAAATATTAAATGACACTTATTATTGTGTTATGATTACGCTAATAATTTAACTAATTATAATGAAACAATTTTGATGGATTATAATGAAACATCTTTTACGGATTTTATCGCGGTTTATTAAGTTTTTTACAAGCCCGATGTTTCGGATACTTTACAGCAACCACGGTCATGGGAGGACTGGGTTTTATCGCGGCTTATTAAGTTTAGTACCTGGTTGACCGAACATATTTTGCTCGGTTTTTTTTTGTTTTTTTTTTTATATACCCTTAGTGATAAATTTACGTTCGTATTCTAATCATATTTTATCATTGCCTCAAAAGACGGATAAAAAAAGTTTTCTAAAAATCTATCTCTAAACTCTAAACTAAACCTATCTCGTGTAAACAAAAGCCGTTGAAGCCGTTTCCGAGATTCAGATTATATATAAATATATATACAAGAATTGCTCGTATAAAGATATAAGCTAACATGCCCGACTTTTCGGAAACTTTATAGCAACCTTGAAACAGATGTTTAATTATTCAATACAAATATATAATTTAGTGGATCGATTTTTGAATATTATCCATTATTGAAACCATTTGAATCATCATCATCATAATCATCGGCTTTTATTCGTCCACTGCTGAACATGAAAGCCATTTGAATACACAATAAAAATTTGATCAAAATCGATACACCCGTTAAGAATTAGTAATATAACACGCAAATAGATTTAAAAAAATGAGTTGTAAGAATGTAAGTAATGTAAATGCATCCCTATTTTCTGCTTCGGAGAGCAGATTGTTGTACAACAGACGGTATTGTATAGGTATCAACATCCTGCACTTTTCTTCCGTTAACCAGCATTGTGATGTTTTTTACAAAGGCTAGAGCAGTTACTGTAATTGCTTGCACCGAGACCTATCGTCTAAAGATAGGCTACACATGGGCGAGTTGCTTAACTTATTCGTGGAAGAAATCATTTAGTACCCTTTAAATGTAATAAAATAAAAAAGCATATATATACGATTGAATTAAGAAACCTCTCCTTCCTTGAAGTCGTTTAAAAAGGAAATTAAAATGAACGTAAAATTTCTGGTGTGAAGAATATAATCTTATTAGACCTCTTTATTTGAAGGTGCGGTGTCCAACGTTCAAAATATAATAAAAAATATTGATGTATCATAGATTGATTTTGAATAACTTTGTAACAGTAGGACGTCTGACACCTCACTCCTCCCGTGACCATGGTTGCTGTAACGTCGGACGTGTAAGAACTTAATAGACCGCGATAAAATCCATAAAAGCTATTTTTTATATGATTAAGTAAGGAGATGTAAAAAATAATAATCTTAATTTATAGTATTATTAATTAAGATGAACTCGTAGTAATAATATCTAATAACGTAACTAATTAAAGGTTAGAGTGAGAGAAGGTACGTAACGAAGCAGTTCACCCTCCCAAAGGAAGTTATCACTTCAAAAATGTGTGTGATCTTTCATTTTGAACCTGGATGAAGAAACATAAATTTCTTTTTTCATAAGATTTTTACATGACAACGTCTTATAATTCGATGGAGCCGGCTGCACGCACGAAAATACATGACTCATGCGGCGATACCTCGCTCTGAGGCGTTCCATTTAAGGCTTGATGTGGAAGCGAGAGCGCGGAACGTACGACAAAGGGGCACAATTGGCCCATCAGTATTTTCTTATGACGTTGTCACGTTCAACTATCGTCAGTAAACCAACTTTACAGACAACCGATTTTTTTATTAAGTTATATAAATACATCAACAGACATGATCCTCACACACAGAAAAATCACACACGAAAAATGAGCTCAATCACGTTCAATTCAGTGTGAAAATCCAAGAATTGCGATAAATTATATTCTTATGAATAAATAAAAATAAAACCCTTCGAAACGCCCTTTAGGGAATAAACAGGCGGATGACATTGAAGAGTTATGGAGCTCTCGTGGAGACATAAATATGCCAAAAGCAGAAAAACATCACGAAATACGTGAAGATACTTCATATAATGTGCGGAGCATTTTGTTTCTTAGTATCGGATACATCAATATCAACAAATGATGAATGTTTTTATGCCACTAACAATTGGTAAGAAATTGAGAATCATATACGTAATTGGAGCGACGATGGTCCAGAGGATGGACTCGGCCTCTTGTGCGAGAGGTTCCGGGTTCGATCCTGACCCCTTGTGTGCCTTGAAATGGGTTTTTCTAAATTTCTAAGTGCACCCCAACCACGAGACCATCACTCGCTCACCGGTGAAGGAAAACATCGTGAGGAAACCTGCATGCCTGATGAGATTGAAAGTCTTTGAAGGTATGTGAAGTTCACCATCATACACTGGGCCGAGTTCATCAGAACTATAACCCATTACCCTTCTCGCCTGATTTCGGGGAGGAGACCCGTGCCCAGCAGTGGGACATAAAGGGTTGATATGTACTTTCTTTTTATACTTAATTGGAAACGAGAAATATTTAAATGAATTATAAATTACAATTAATTATTATAGACAAAAGTATATACCAAATTAGGAGGATGCTAATATCCGAAGCTTTTGCTAATATATTTAATGAAGCCTTCTTACGGATCTCATAATGATGGCATATTAGTTAATTAAGTTTTGGATGTTTCGACATACTGACGGATTCACAGACTGATAAATAAAGATACAGAGATAAAGACAGCCAGATATACAGATATACAAACGGATAAACAATGTATTAATATATTCTGTGATCAACTGTACCAGTACGATGGCTAATTGTGTGAATAACGATATCCCATTGCAAAGCCTTTGTAGTGAGGAGATATTGCCTTGTATGGTATAAACATTGTACAGTTAAAAAACGACTAAGCAGTTAATTTTTTTTAGGCACTGAGTAAAGAACAGTCATAGATAATCTTTCTATTACAAATCAAACTGTTATATATTAAAGAGTGTTTGTGAGTAAAGGATATCACAAAGTAAAATGTTTCATGGAAGATACCACATCTTGGGAATAAGGCGATCCTTCCAGGCATTTCGGAATAACATGTAAAATTTGTTATAGAATAAATAATAATTATTATTTGAGAAGATTATTTCCACTGAGTTTGATTCGCTGGTTTTTTTATTACATAATTTTATTAAACTCCTTTACCAATGGTTGGTAAGAGAGAATCTTTTCCTGGAATCATGCAAGCTTATCCACTGATTCATAATCGATAATCAATATCATCATCATCCTTTATCCGTCCACTGCTGAACACAGGCCCACAATGAACGCGAAGTCGGCTGATCCCCTGGCCTCGCATCCAACACGGACCTACTACCAATAAAAATCTATGTCTACCAATGATAATTTATATAAAAATAAATAACTAATAATGCATTTTTTTAGTCTTGATTAGAAAAAAGTATGGTTATCTACGTGAATATGTAACCACCTAACCCTAAATATTATATTAATTGTCACCTTATTAATTTTAAAGTTTGCTTTACGAGACTTCCCGTAGATGGAAAAAATCTAGGTTGATATTAGAAATAATATTAATAAACAAAATGAACGTAAACAAGTTGCAAGCGATTAAATAGAGAGGACATAATATATGCGTGATGCCGTTGCCACTTTCTGCAACCTCTTAGTAGATTTTACTATGTGCCAAAAAACGTTCCATACCTATTTTTTAGCTAACGATGATTGCTGTAAAAGCTTCGTATTTGTATAGTGCTCTTCATCATGATGGTAAGGCTCTTAAATATTTCACAAAATGGCCGAAAGCGTTCTAATCGTGTTCAAAAATAGTTCACCAAACCCGTGCCAAAATTCGGCTAGTTTAAGAGCGCTCCGAAGTAGCACTATCAACGTTGTAATATGTCGCCTGCCAAGATACATTCTACGCTTTACACCGACAAGAATTAGCACCCATTTGTATATATTACCATGGTTTATATATATACAGGACGTAGATAATATTTATGTGATTTAACGAAGAAAAGAAAATTACGGTTTTTTATTAAAAATAGATAAAATGTGCATTCTGAAGAGCGTTTACATCTTTTATGAGCAAAAGTACTCGGGACGTCAAGTTTAATTATTTCACGCCCACTTTACTCACACAATATTTTTTTTACACTTCACTCTCTGACACAACTGATAAACAACCTATTTTGAACCTTTCGAATTAAAAAAAATCCTATTGTTATATACCTAAATTTAAAAATTCTTTTTTTTGACAATTTTTACCTCAGGATATTTGTTATTGATTAATAAAATTAAATTCACACCTGATGATGACTTTGTCGAAACCGGTCCTGTTTAAATTTTAAATGTAATAATATATAATATAATAAATAGTGCAAAAAGTGTTAAAAAAGTTTCATTATAGTGGATATAAAATTAAATTCGTCTAATAGATTTGTTTTGCCAGTTCTTCTACGTGGGCTTGTCTTAGAATTGATGGTAGATTCAATTGACGTTCAGAAAGTTACATTGGCCGTATTATTTTGATTTTTTTTTTTTGATTTTGGAACTTATGAAATACAAGAGAAGACACTGAGAAGTGCGACCACAAACATCATGTCTAATCACCTAATTATTTAAACAATATAATATTAAAGACAGATAATAAAAATGCATCGCGCAAACACCCTTCCCCGGAACTAGAATCTGTAAACTTTGACTTCATGTTAAACACTTACATCATAACTTACGGAAATAAAGTTTTCCAAGACGTTATCAATATACCCGATGGGCTAATTATGTTTTATGCACCATTGCGATTGTGTTTGTAAAGTTTGACACCAGTTGCTCTCCCTTGAGGACCCACCCCTCTTAGCCTTAAGGGATGGAGGATGGAAATCTTGTATAGACAGATAAGCCCAGTTTACGTCCGCTAGTATTAGTGAATATCTAAATATTCTATAATAGCGACGATGGTTCATTGGGTGATGGGTTCGGCCTCTTTAGCGAGAGGGTCTGGGTTCTACATCATGGTTCAGGCCTTGTCGTGGCGGTGAGGATCAGTAGCCTAGGTTGGCTCCTAAGCTTTGGGCGAAGCGAATTGAGCCGAGGAGGCTCTTTACCGCTCTTATAAGAAGAGAAGGCAAAAGAGCAGGGGGAAAGGGGCGAGGACAGGAACCTCGCCTCATTGTACTGTCCCAACGATGAGGGGTTGTTCTGTGGTGCGGGGTTTTGGTAGGTAGAGCTGTGTCCATTTACCATCTTTCGACCTTTGATACGATCTCCAGGAGCCCGGGGGATACGTCTAAACTGCCTTGGGATCCGCAATTAGTCAGAAGAATTCAGGAGGAGTAGAAAATATTCTAGTTTCTTTCCCCGTTCAAAGAGAGACAGTACAAGACTGCAGTGACTAACAAAAGCCAAGAAAAAGGTAGAAACCAGGTGAAGCCCAGCTGCAATGCACTAGATGTCAGCTTATCTAACATTTAAATTCGAAAACAATACTAGTGTCCTTAATTTTGAAACCATACAAAATTGTTAAGACAAAAGCTGTAGATATTTTTATGACCTACAACTTTGCCATGTAACTCTTTTCCATAAGACTTATAGTTTTTCCGGAAATCGAGATAAACTATTTTTCCTCCTTAAAATCCACCCCCTCCCTTTTCCCGAACTGGGATCGCCCGTAATTTATTTTTCCTTTCATTTATATTATACTCCCCTCCTTTTCATCCTACTGTGATTTTCTTTCTTTTTTTTACTTTTTTTGAAGGCATTGACACTGGTCTAATAAACATAATATGGAAAGTCAATGGCCCTTTTACGTAACACCTTTGAGCTGCCTCACTAATCAGCATCAAGGTATTGATCTCGTTTGATACGAGAAGTAATTGATAAGGACGTTGACGTATCATGGTAATTCAATGCTTAATAGGTGGGATTTGATCTGACGCCAAGCACCGTGTTGAATACAATTAACTGACCCGATGGGGCCGTTAGAAAAGTGATTTGCTATTTGAAATGTAATCTTACGATTTTTGTGTGATTTCATGCTTTGAAAGAAAGAAAGAAAAAGATTCGTAAGATAGATAAGAACGAAAAGATAAACGAAAATTAAGACGTTATAATCACAAGTACAATGCACTCTATGGAAGTGAATCGTGGACACTGACGCAAAAAGATAGATTATAGAGGATAGGAATATTATTAAAACTGTTAAGAACCGAAGAAGAAATTTGATTGGTGACCAATCAAACGGCGGCACGACTTGTCAAAATATCATAGAGGAAAATATTGATAGAAAAAGAGGAAGAGGTAGACTGAGAAGGAGTTATATGCAGCAAATTTACAGGTTATGTCGTATCAGGAGGTGAAGGTGTTGGCGGGAAGGAGGAATGTGTGGTGAATATTCCACCAACAAGAGCCAATCTCTTAAGTAGAGAGAGAGATAGAGAGAGAGAGAGAGAGAGAGAGAGAGAGAGAGATAATTACAAAGTAGTTTGATTTTTTTTGACTAGTTTGACTAGTTTGACTTGATAGACTCTCAGCATTTGACACATCATCACTGCAATAGTGCGATTTTCATTGACTCCTTGTGATCACTCGCTTGGTGCGACATCACTGACAGTACCTCTTAATCTAAGTATGAACACTATCAGCTCACTGCAACAATCTTCTTTATGTGCTATCGATGCTATCTTTAGTTTACTGCCGAAAGTCTTTGTTACAAATCCTATCTGAGAAATATCTCCTAGCGGAGCACGTTCTATAGCGCGTTGAGCTACCGCAAAAGTTTAGGACCAGTCGTAAATTAAAACAATGTACGACTACTACGTCTACACTTTTTTCCTAAATTTGACGAAAGATATAAACAAGGTGGTTGTATACAGACTGTAGCACAACAAGCATATCATAATGCATACTTTCCATAATATATGTGTTATAATAATACTAATAATATCTATGGACGCTTTTACACCACGTCAATCTGGCCCCGTGGTAAGTTTTCAAAGAACTTGTGTTGCGGGTACCAGACAACGGAAATACATAAATTATATTTAATACTTTTTATAGGTATAGGTCGTAAAAAGTGTACTTACTTCAAAGAAACAGAGCTATATCAACATGCTATACACATAGATATACGAACTCAATAAAATAGCATATTTAATGGCCCCATCTTCAATCCCCTTTCGAGTGTACTTCCTGAAATAGCATTGATATTGTATATATCATAGATACAACCCAATTGTTCTGGTCAATGACGTATCAGAAACTAGACTCTGTCGATAGCTATTGACCACATATTATGCTACATGTATATTGGATTACTGACAGAATTATTTTGTGTGAAGTTTTATTTACATAAGAACTTTATAGAGGTAATTGGTAAATCTTCATCATTTTGAATCGGTTCTTCACTCATAAGCCTCATAAAATATGACCGAATTAAAAAAAAACATTTCAATAACGTTCTTGTCTCAGCATGGGGGCTGCAAGCTAGCCATGTACCTGATAAGAGATTTGCATTGTTACATAAAAGACAAGTAAAAAATTCCTGTTTTAAAAGTGACAAAAAAATGTATGTGCTTAGAAATGGTAGCATAATAATATAAAAGATTGGTAACATTAATTTGTAATTACCATCACATTTTTTAACATATAAAACATAATATAATTTCGCAGAGAACAATATTCAATAGATTGCAGAGTAAGAAAATAAAAGGTTACAATGAAAATTGTATACTTACACCCGAAACACTGCGACGAAATAAATCCGATAGTCCGATCTGAAATTACAGTTCTAACCCAGTATTGCTACAAAGTCTACACATAAAACAAGAACACCGCTTCTCAATATGTTGCAAGATCTTACCATATAAAACATGTGGAATTGACTCTTGTCATCATCCTTTATCCGTCCACTACTGAACATAGACCTCCCTTAATGAACGCTAACACGACCGATCCCAGACTGCTCGGAGGTCGTATTCCCACTTGGTTAATGGCTGACTAACACTTCGTCTTCTCGAACCTTACAGTAAGTATTGATATACGGATATAATATTATACGTTAAGCTGTCAATGTATTTTTATGAGACATCTGAATTCGATTTAACGTCAAACACTCAACGTCGGAAAACCAACAGTGCTCGTTAAAAAAGCGTCGCACTTTAACAACGCCATCGTGCGAACAGAATATTATACTGTATGGGTTTCATTGGTCTCATTCTAACACCTACTCTCCAGAGTAGCGCGCGCGATATACCGCGGCCCCCGCGGGGCACGGAGGGGGGCGCCCCCCTTTCGAATTTTACTAGGTGAGCCATCTGCTCGCCTACCTACCGATTGAGCTTAATAGCCATCTGGCCTAAAAGTCTAGACCTTTCGAAAAAGAAAAAAAAAGGTCTCACTCAAACGCTTTTTTAACGCTCGGTAAAAAAGCGTACGTACTCTCTCGTAACTCGTACGAACGGGGCCTAAGATAACATAATATTATTATTAACAAACACACCAAATTTAAAAAAATGTTATTTTTTACAAACAAACATTCGAATTCATATTTTCACATAAGTGTATTTCATTAGTTTCACAATATTGGGAAGCGGTGTTTCAAACAGTATAAAGGGACAATCGCGGTGCAGTATATTGCAATATGGCGGCTTGAATGGATGGATTTAGCGATCCACCAAAAGCCTCTCCAACTGTTATTAACAATTTCTATTTGAAATTATAATGTGTGTTTATTGCTATTTGATTTGAAATAGTATTTGAAACTAGTAATGATTGTAAGGCTTTTTGATTTATGATTTGAAAATATATAGCAATTGATTATAATAATATTATAACTGACTGAGGTTTCACAGCACAAATTATATCATTTTATCAATCTTCAATTATAATAGCTAATGTATTATTCTGACGTGTGAGCTATACAATTGGAACGAAGTTCCTTACGGCAGGCTTGGAGGGGATAGGGAATTTGCTGCGCGACCGAACCGAAAAAAATGTGATAGTAAAACCTTAAGAAAAAGTGCGTAGAATAAAAAGTGTTAAATGAGACGTGCGCAGGCGCGACAGTCGCATACACAATCGAGTAGTGTATAATACCTTTCTTTTTAGCCGAAGGAACTTCGTTCCTACCTGGTGTCCCACGACAAGTTTTATCAAAATATATTAAGTATTTTTTGCTTGAAAATGCAACACACATCCAAACTTACAAACTTTCGCCTATTTATTACATAATTAATGTTAAGATATGATAGATGAAAAAACACATTTTTTGTAACCGTTATCACGCGAGTCGGACTTGCATTTGGCCGGGTTTGTTCTCGTAAAAACTACTACAGCAAATATAAAACAACTTGATAGATTTCTTGTCACAAAAAAGCGTTATTTTTAACGTGCATAAAGCTTGCTACAATTTATCGGCGACTCCTTGACGTTAACATGTAAATTATTGCTTCATCCAGCGCATGCTTTACTAAATAAAGAATAAATCGAGTAATAAATATAAATTTCCTTTTACTTTCGTGAAAAAAAAAAAACAATTGAGGCTCTACTAGACAAAGCGAAACGAGTATAAATGTGTTAGTAAAATAAAGTATATTAAATTCTAGTGTTTGCTGACAAACTCTTCCAAAATGGCTTGACCGATTCCCATGAAATTTTGTGTCCATACTGGTAAGTCTGAGAGAGTCGTAACAGCCGCGCGGATCGATCCACATCTTTACATACCGAGACTCCTCCTTGCCTCGGAAAGCACGTTAAGCCGTTGGTCCCGGCTGTCATTCGTGGATCTTAGACAGTCGTTACGGGTCATCAGAAGCCCGAGAATCTGACAACCAGTCTAACCGCGGGGTACCGTATCACCCAGTTACTGGGTTGTGGAGGTCCGACAGCAGTCGCTCCATGTAAAATACTGGTATTCAGCTGAATCCGGTTAGACTGGAAGCCGACCCCAATATATAGATGGGAAAAAAGGCTAGGATGATTTTTTTTTTTTTACTGGTAAGTCTGAGAATCACTCAACATATTCTATATGTCATCGCCCCAAATGTTAAGGGTGACCACCCTCTTAATTTGTTTTTCCCTCAGATTACATTTTTTGTTTTTATTTTTATAATACAACATTTAAAAATAATCTTTAAATTTGTTCTTGTTTTTACCAGCGATTAGTACTTTTAATAACGAAGTAGGCAGCTATTAAAATATAAATAAGATTACCGGGTTATATATATGTGAGTGGCAAGGGATCGGTCGTCTTGGCGTTCTTTGAGAGAGGCCTATGCTATGCAGTGGACGGATAAAGGCTGATGATGATGGTGATGAAGATCATGTTATCTACAGCAGCGGTTTTAAACCTTTCATTGATCAAGGACCGCCCAGGTTCCCAGCCTGTGCCCGAATCATATGAAATATACCTAGAAACATCAACAATGTAAGGAGCTATAACGACATTGAAATTCTTAAGCCACAAAGTAGTTTCATTGCACTGAATAAATTTGTTGAGTGTAAGAAATCAAGTGTTAAGACATGCTAAAGTTTCATCATCATCATCATCATCATCAGCCTTTATCCTTCCACTGCTGAACATAGGCCTCCCTCAATTAACGCCAAGACGACCGATCCCTTGCTACTCGCATCCAAAAGTTAAAGCTAAAGCTTACATGTCACTAAAATCAGGATAAGCCAACTGTGAACTTAGAAGCCGAAATATGCTAAACTGTTACCGCTAACTTAACAACTTGTTGTAAGGGATCCGTTAAGTTTTTGGGCTCCTCGACTATAAACTTATTAAGCGGAACCCTTATAAATTTGTCATTATCCTTAACCATTCTGGCGATTATATTATGTTTATCCGTTATGTACAATTGGCTAATCAAATTTGTTAGGTATATTTATATGACGTCATAATATTAATTATTTAAATAAATTAGCTTCTATATTTATCCCTATTTACTTCTTAAATTATTGGTTAGATTTCTTTTTTTTATAAGATACGAAACTTTCTTTTGGATGAAGGTATGTCCCAGTTTCTTACTACTTCTTAATTCTTTCTTTTTCGATACTGTGTCACTCCCTCCTATTTCAATTAAGTGTGGTTGACACAATACCGGCCCAGGCTAGTTTGGGGAGGTGCGGCTAAAGGCTCACGCAGCGGTTTTAGTGGGGTAGTGCACCCAATGCAAGTCCCCACACAGCGCGCCTACCCAAGGCCCTGGTATGGTCTGAAAAAGATTTCCACTGCGTCATCAAAAAAAAGGCTAATTTGGGGTCTCATTTCCGTGTGCGAGTTGCTCGAGTATACCTATTATGCACCATAATTAAATGATTTAAGTAAAACATTTTACTTATGTTTCGATATATAATAGACATTCATATTTATCACAGATCCTATAATACCTATAAAAAGTTAACCTACTTAAAACCGAAACTGTGATCTATCTTAACCATTATACATAGTCGTTTTTTTCTCCACCATGCGAGAGAAAGAGATAGATAAACATGATTCATCAAAACATTAGCTTCGAAAACAAGGCATTAGCTAAGTGGTTTAAACATTTAAACCGCGCTTCTTGGCGAATGAGATTTTAAATTAAGAATATCCGTCGTATGGAATTTTCGCAACGTAACGAAAATATATTGCGCTCCATATTGCAGCATACATGCACAAATACTGCAGCATACATGTCAGCGCATGGCTGGTCATCATGATCCAGGATGGAAAATATTAGAAAGTCGAGTGCAAAGTATTATCATAGTTCTTAATAGTGATGAAATTATCTCAGTTATGAACTCTATTGACAAAAAATATTAATGATGTAAGACTACTCAACCTTTTTTGATCACGCAGAGAAATTCTTTATGAGTCTTTGGATAGACGCTGACAATGGGGCTGGTAGTTGTACCTGAGAAACCTGCATCTTAACTGCCAGGCAGTTGGCAATTCTTGACTGTCGGTATTCAGCATACAAGCTATTTGCCGTATTTTAATATACCCTTTGATTGATAATCTTCCTAGTTTTTTAATTGAATAAACTTTTATGGTTTTTATCCGAAAAATGTATACAAAACGACGATAATATTACACGACTATATACTAATAACGACAAACTTTTGTTTTAGTCCTGTAAGAACAATCTTAATACCAGAGGTTGTCGCGTGAAAACTTGTATCTAGAACATTTGAAGTAGTGACGACTTTATAATAAGATAAAAGATGCGATGTGTACATGCGTGCATAGGCAAAATAGACTTCAAAGAATAAGTTACTAAGGTAATGTATACTTTTGAGAGCGAAAAAAAAATTTTTAATTTTGATCTTATTATGGCTGAATTATTGGCTACAAAACACATTATCGGAAAGATTTTTATTTTCATACTCTGAACTCTCATGTAATATTTGTAAAAAAAACTTTTTTTTTTTTTATTGATTGAAGTAAGATATCATTGAGTGTTGTACTACAAAATGAACAACGCAAGTGCATGCGTTAAGAATACGTTGCAGATTTCACGAGCTGACAATTCTACATAGTGTAGAATTAGCGTAAAAGATCTAGCAAATTACGCAAGACGTAAACTAACCAACGCTACAACCTACGTAGCTGATAATATTGTTAAACATACTACGCATAATCAACTCTACAACTCTACGTAGCATTTACATAATATTAATAATAATAATATTTACCATACAACGCAAACTAACCAATAACGCATAGATTTGTGTTGTGCTACGTAAATTATTGTCCAACGCTACGCCCCAGTAGATGCGCTACGCCGTAGTACATGCAGATTAAATCGTAGCAATAACGCGGTTCCATGAGATTGTATCAGTGGTATAAATCCTTTGGATCGTTACCTTTACACTACGTCTCCCCTCGAGCGCATTATATTTGAGAGCTATTCACTGTAATCTCTCCCGCCTATTACGCAATAATATCCCCGAGATTCGCCCCAAAGAAAATAACAAAGGCATTTGTGTTATGCTCAAAATGATCCGTAGATACTATTTTTAAATATCGAAAGGGATTCAATATAAAGCATGTGATAATCTAAATCTTCAAACCAAAAGGGAAAGTTTCATTTTTTTTTAGCTAAATACATTATTCTGATAAAAATATGCCTTTGTAAAGAGAGCCATGAAAAACATATTTTGAAAAAAAAAAACGATTTTGTATAAAAATTGTTAGATGGTTTTAAATTTTATTAAAAAAAAAAAGATTAGCATAAATTAACAAAAGTGATATAATACTGATAAGAATGCAAAAAATAAATAAATTTGAAATATACTGTATTCGGCATATTTTATAAAGTCACTTAATGACTTAGATATTATGAGCACACAGCCCATACTACAGTTGTACCTGTTCCTATTAATACGATGTATGGGGTTGAAATAAGAGGGTAACATTTTTATTTGATATGATTGTAAGCTTGGAGCATTAAATCGGTATGCAAGTTTCCGATTACAACCAAAAATTATCAATGTACGTGAAAGGGACCACATTTCTCTCTGAAGGGATAAAATAAGAGGCTAAATTTTGTATGGATGTATTCAAATTTCTTGACAAGGCAGTATTAAAATTAGTATAAAAAGATTTTATTATAAATTAAAATGAACTGTTTATTTTTTCAACACTAAAATATTAACTAAAAATAAATTACCTGTAAGGCCAAACAACGAATGTGGGGTCGGCTGTAATACGATATTCATTATATAGTGACATCTAGTTATATATATGGCAACTATAATTATTATGAATAAAAAATGTTGTGGCTATTGTAGTTTCTTTTAAATATAATAGATGGCGCTGTGTATAATATAAACACTTTTCAAGAATTTTCTAGAAAAGACCATTCTGATTTTTAATTAAAATAATTTTGTTAAAATCACGTCCATCTATCTATCGACTTTACAGACAACCGATTTTTAACATGCTCGATGTTTCGGCTACTTTACAGAAATGTTAACGAGAGGACAGAATTTGGTTGGTGTAAAACATTCCCAAAGTGGTAAATGTTGACCATAAGGGATCCACGGAGGGCCGGACGGTAGTCTACGTAGGTGTGATAAGAGTGGAGCTCATTCAAAAAGTCTTATTCCATTAAAATTTATTGTTGCCACTCACAACAGAAACATAACTATCTACTTAATCAATGAAACCTTATCTTAATTTCGTAAACTGTTAATTCGTGTTTGCAGCTCGGCAGCTATGGCATTTACATCGATATAGTTCTTTTTCTATTTTTTCAGAAATTTACCTGCATGGGGTCCACCCGAATCTTTCGAAAATTTCGAAAATTTTTCTCTTGAAATATTAATAAACATTGGTAAAATACGTAAAATTTGTTTCATTATAGTGAGTGAAAACACTTAAATATGTATTTTATTTTATTTATTTACACATTACGACACCAATGCTAATATATTTGTTTAACATTTCAAGTATCAAAAGCTAATAAATATTTACGAAACGTTGTATTAATTAACACACAGTGACAAAGGCTTGGCTAATGTAAACTAAGTCAAAAGGCTTTACAGTTATAGTTCACGTCTGAATATATTTAATGTAAAAGATAAAAGGAACAAAAATAGTATGTACTCGTATGTTACAATTGTAATTACCTTGACAATTTTGTTGTAACGTTTAGATTTTTTTATGTTAGTTAGCAAACGCAGCACCTGATGGTAAGCAGTTTTGCCTATCCTTTTTTTTTTTTTTTACGCCGGGAAATGCACTGACGCATACCGCTGGGGAGTAGGTCTCCCCAGGCGAGTATGTGGGACTCACTGCGTCCGAAAGATGGCAAGTGGACGCAGCTCTACCCACTAAAATCCGGCGAGTGCCACTTGCCCCGCACCACAGAACAACAACTCCCAACATCTAGACAGTACGATAAGGTGAGGTTGCCATCCTTACCCCTTGCCCCCTGCTCTATTGTCCTTTCTTCTTAAAAGGCTTCGATCACGTTGGGCTACAGAGCCCCACCGCCACGACAAAGCTTGAACCATGGTGGGGGTTTTGCCTATCCTGAGATATAAGGTGTTAACTGCTAAGTCTCTATGTTAGTAATTGCCTGTTTTGTCCTTCTTTCTGAAATACAGCAAAGCTGTTTCACGTATACAAGCAAGATGGTTGGTACCCATGTGGCCGAGAGCGCTGTGATTGCCGAAGTGATTGCGTGTGTTATATGTTACGTTACGTTTAGTTACTTCACGTCATGTTATGGTAGGGAACATTATAACACGCTACGTTACTTTACGTTATTTTATTAAATGTTTTAGCATGTTATCTCTAGTTATCGAGGAGCGAGTAAATTGATGCAATTATTTTTAAAAACAGATTACATTTTTATTAAGAACTAAATAAGCCCGGCAAACGTTGTCCTGCAATTTAATCTCAAATGTATTAAGCGTCATCGGCATAATATATTTTTTCCAACATACCTTGTCCTAATGGTAACCAACCCAAAAAAGAATAATTACCTCATTTGGCATAACGGTTTTTAAGTTATGTGCGTACATACATATCGAGGATTCATTTTTTTTCCAATATCCTAGCTGTATCTGCGCGCATTGCTAGGACACCAACTAAAATAAATTTTAAGGAAAGATATTATACAGATACTGAAATTTATTGGAATAACTGTGGCGCCATCTGTCGAAACTTGGTCGAACCAACTCAGAAACCTTCGTGGGCTCATGCACATCAACTTTGCTGAAGATTATGATATGCTTAAATGCATAGTTTACGATATTATAAAGGACAAACAAACATTTTATATATGTGGATATAAATAAATATATATTATACGTTATTTGTTATGGCAACGAGTATAACCCTAAGTGATCCAAATTGAGCGGTTAAGGATATTAGTGACGTCATCCAATTCGTGCCGTAAGACGCCCGCCCGAGGATTTGATGGCAGTTTGGGCATCGGATACCAATATACTTATTTGGAACGACATTTATATTTTCATTATTTGTATTAAACATTACTACGGATACCATAATTGGGGATTTACGAATTCCTCTAAAATAAAATGGTTTCATCTCATAATTATTACTTACGTAAAATAAATCTTAATAAATATAATAATAAAAATAAGTAGATAGTAAAATATCAATTCTTGCATATTCTTCTCGTGGACAAGGGCCTCCTCCTCAAAATGAGTCAAGAAAGTTATTTTTCAAAGTAAAATGCATTGTCATATACTTTTTCAAGTTAGGCTTTTTTTAAATAAATCGTAAAGCGAGACAGGACTCCGACACTGGAAGGAGGACCATATTGGTTTATAAAATAAGTTTAATGAGGATATTTACGTGGTTTATATTTAAACATATTATCATAAAATTATAAATGATAATATTCATATTGACCACCTGAAATTATCTTTTAAGCCCACTCTGTTTAGTGCATCGAGCATAATATAACTGAATAGAGTAACTTAATATGGGCCTTAAAATCCGAAAATTCCAAGCTGTCACTGATGTGATAGCAAATCAACTAATCAGCGGTTTGAGTGGATTAACCATCGGTCAAACATAAATTAATAGCCATCAGATTGCCGATCACAGACAGAGCTAGCGCAGCGTCCCAGCACAATATATTGTATTTCGGAGAAAAGGACAAGACAGGCGATATAATTAAGGGCACCAAGATTTTTTAATGCCTAAATTAATTAATCCTGAAAAAGTCTGGTCCAAGATATCCAGCTTATGTGAAAAGGCGACGTTGACCACTCTCACGTGACCTATGCGTAAAGTTAATAAAAAAAATTAAAAAAAAACATTACCAAACAAAACAAATCATACCAACCAAAATACCATTTCGTCATTAACATCCTTGAAATACAACCAAACCAAAAGCTTATTCCAAATTATATTTCGGTAATTAGTCCAACTTTGAATTGAGTTCAATGTTAATTGGTGTGCGAAATGAGGTTATAATCTCACGGGTGTTTATGGCTATTTGCCAATGGAACAACTAATTGTAATAATACGGGATCATTAAAAGTTTTTCGCTGACTAGACCCTTGACCTCGCTGGATCCGTTTTCAGGGTTCCCTCATAATATGGAAAAAGCGAGTTGAACTCATAATTCAAAATGAAAAAACGAGTTGAACTCATAATTCAAAATGAAGAAACGAGTTTTTTGATAGACTGTATCATGTGAGTATTTAATGTAGTTCCAATGAAACTGTCATGTAGGAGAAAAGGTACCTTTAAATAAATATACGAAGGGGCGAAAATGACAACGGGGCATTGAAACAAACTATCTTACCTACGTCATAAGTCAGGCAAATTTGAATACGTAATTAAATACTTGTATTTACTTACCACAAAGTAGGCCAAATTACGTATTCAAGGAGGTCTATTTTGAGCAGTGTACGGATAAAGGCTGATGATGATAATGATGATGTTGAAGTAATAGCCTTACTTAATTGAAAGTTGATCAATTTATAATAAAGAGAAAAAAATGTAAATACTCTAACAAAGCAATGATTCTTTCAATATTTTTGATATCAACATAACCTTTTCATAAATTGAAATCAAGAAAATTTAAAAAAGACTTAATCTGCCAATGAAAATAAATTCATTAGAACTGTATATAATAATACTCTAAAACTTTAAATCTAAATATAACAAAATATTTGAAATTCTTGTATCGAAAGCAACATTTTTATAGAAATAAATTATGACTTAGAGAGTAAAATTCAGAAAATATGAATACAGTATATAAATTATTATTCTAACCTTTGTTAAGCGAAAAACTAAAATCCGACTAACTTTGTATTTTTTAACATTCCAATAGCTTATCAAATCATTTTCGAGTACTACTTATGATAAGCGTAGCATGGTTACGCCGTAGCGCTACGAGTCTACGGGATACGGTAAGGGCTGTCACAAATATGTTTATTCTAACTGTTTATCAAAATAGTATATAATAATAATAAAGTAATATTTATATAATAATAAAGAAAACATAAAATATATATATATGATTTTCAACTATGTATTTTTTCGTGAAGCCTTTTACAGGCATGTAAAATTTATTAGGTAGTAATTATTCTGTAATTTTTTGAAACACTTTTTATATTTAAATTATGAAAATAAAGCTTTTTAACATAATCTAAATATAAAAGTCGCTTCAAACGTCTCAAAAAGAAAAGGAGAATGTAGCGAACCATTGTGTTCAATTGATGAACATATTTTAAAAACTATAAAAGATAGTCACACTTTCCTGTCTAAGGCATACAATTCTTTCCTGTTTCACTCCCATACCAACCCTATTCAGCCGTCATTTCTGTGCTATTCGGAGACTGCGCGAGAGACCAGTGCCAAGTGATTCTTCCGAGAGTATAGACGTGCCGTGCCCGAATCGCCCGTGAAATCCGGCGAAGTGCTGATGTGATTTAAAAATAATTGGTGAGTGAAGTGTTCCATATTTTTTTAAGTGTTTTTTCGTAGTGTGTGTTTTTTGGATGGATAAACTTGTTTCCAGGTTATAACTCTTATTATTTTATAAGTATAAACCATTTACTAACTTCAGTCAGGTATAAGTTTATAACTTTATTTACAGGTTATTTTTTTAATTGAAAGCTAGAAAAAATAACAAACTAGCATGATCTAGTTTTTTATTTTAAGAAATTAGTTTCATATTCAGAAAAAAATAATAACTGAAGTGACTTAAAAAGTTTTCAAATTTCAATATTCATATTTATTTATGAACAATTTTATTAAAACAATATTTCCGTCGTTTCTCAACCATTTGAAATTTATTAAATAAAATATGTTCCTGAAAGAAATACATTATACTATATACGAATAAGTACTCTTTTTTTGTACATAAAGGGTAATGTACCAGTGTGTATTTTATGCCTTTACATATAGGGTATATTTTAATGTGAAAAGGAATTTCACTACGCAGGACTTTTAATGATGTTATATGCTAATGAGAATGATTAATTTAATTCCGTCGCTCTTTCGACGTTCGAACGAAAGAATAGTACATGTGGGAATTACTTTAATTTCTCTGTTCTTTATTATTTATTCTTTCACGAGTTTCATATATCATCATCATCCTTTATCCGTCCCCATAGGTTTCATACAATTAACTATGATTATTATATCTTTGCGTGAAAATTGAAATTAAAATATCACTTTCAGTCTTCCTTTTAAATATTAAACTTCATTTCCATAAAAAACATTATTCTTAATAGAAAAATTGTGCTTATATTTAAGTAAGATTAAATTTTATTTATATAATTTCATATTATATTAATTTAATAAAATGAGTCAGTATTATTCCGCCGCTAAGATATAGTTATTTCTAATAATCTCACTTGAAGGTTATGAGGTGTTTATTGTAGGACACTTAGGGCCTGTTTCACAATCTTCAGTTAAGTTCCCAATAGGCTATCGGCAACATATTTGACAGATAGAGTATGGAGTATGTGTTAAATATCTGTCAAATATATATATTTCTCTATATCAAATATATATATATATATATATATATATATATATATATATATATATATATATATATATATATATATATATTTCTCTTTTTTATATCCTCAAAATTATCCGTAATATTGATTCAAAAAGCGGATCACCATTGTCATCCCTTATCCGTTCACTGCTGAACATAGGCCACCCACAATGAACGCCAAGACGACTATCCCTTGCCACTTTATTCAAAGCTGAAATTAAAATTAAAATTTCTTAAGCCTGTAGTCCTGACCAGGCGCATTGCCAAACGCATAAGATGATGAATGATCGCATTGTGGGAAGATGATCTCCACGCAGTGGCCGTGTTGATGCGAGTGTTTTGGCGTTCAGTGAAGGAGGCCTATGTTCAGGAGTAGATGAATAAAATCCGATAATAATTATGATGACATATATAATAGTTCTCAAAGTTTACACTGCGAATATTAAGATTTAGATTCAAGTGAAATAGAATTATTCATAGGCGTTATAATAATAATAATAATAATAGGCCCATAGATAAATACCTTAACCTAATAATACATATTATAATAACATTAAGTGTTAGTAAATAAAATTTAAAATTATGTTAGTAGCACTTCACTTGCACTTGTCCACGGAAGCGGCGGAACACCATGCCCTGTGGCCAGAAGTCCTCCTGCATGACGAGGTGTAGATAGCATGTCGGCATTCACACCACTATATTTTTTATTTTATTCGCACACATTATAGCAAAGATGTTTTTCTAGAAAATTCTTGATGCTTATTAGTACATTAACTATCAGGCAGCCTGTTTATTTATTTTATCCTTTTCGTTCATTATTCGTTCTTTAACATAGGCTTTATATAATTGACTTAAATTTTAATCAACTTCAAAAAGTAGGAGATTCTCATATCGATCAGTGTAATTTTCTACTTACATTAAATATAAGGATAGTTTAATAAATTATCCTTTGCTTTTATGTATTGAAGTGGTGAAAAGTACTTAATTATAATATTAATTAATTCTTAATTTAATTTACTTAATGTTAATTCTATAACTTTAATATTGACTTAATAACAGAGAGAATATTCATCAAATGATTGAAATTTAAGTTTACTAAAGCAAATTTCAAGTAAACAAATTGGAAGGAAAAACCAACTAATTAGAATCAATTTCAATTAAGCTCTCTTCGGTTTATTTTACTGAAACAAATCACATAACTTCAGTATATATATTATCATATAATTAAAAGTATTTTTAAAATAATATTATTCAGTAGAAAATATAGTAATGAAAGCACTACTTACAAGGAATAAAATTTAAGTATACGTAGATGATTGTTTCATTTACTTGCCTTATTGAAATGGGGCTAACATTATGAAGTCGATTTAAACGTTATTATGGTAGCTAATTTAAATAAAGAATATTCTAGTGATTGGTCTGCCCTAACTGCTATACCGAAAGGTCCTGAATTCGATTCTTACCCATGAAAAATGTTTGTGTGATAAACATGATATCTTTTTCGTGTTTGGCCGAAATGTATGAATAATGTGTATGTTTTCAGAAATATATAAGTATGTATCAGTTGACTGTTTGCCATAATACAGGCTCTGCCTAGTTTGGGATCAGATGGCCGTGTATGAGTTATCCTAACACATTATTATTGATTTGTGTATAAAGAGGGAATGCGCAGTCAGCAGTAAAATAATGTATATACATGTATTTAAACATTAAATGTTAATAATAATGATAATTTATCAATAAAATTATCAGCCTTTATTGTTGAGTATATTTGGACAATTAAGATTCAAGAAGAAGTGTTGCTTGGCCACTAACCAGGTGAGAATACGATCTCCGTTTAGTGGCTGGCTGTTTTAGATGCGATTAGCAAAGGATCGATCGTCCTGGCGTTCGTTTAGGGATACCTATGTTCAGCAGTAGACTAATAGATATACTAAACTAATAGGATAATATTGACTTTATTTAGATGTTTGCCTTTTCAAGTAAAAAAGATAGATATTTCCATGAATTAAATATTAATAATAATAACATCTATGGACACTTACTATCATATTTAATACTTTTTTTAATGTTGATACATACATTTAAGATTTTTATTATATAATACACATCCATGACTCAGGACTCAGATTCGTACCCGCTACCTCCGGGCTTGAGCGCCAACGCGCTAATTATTGAGCCACAGAGGTCGATATTAGGTAATAGTGTCTCTTATTTCTTATATACTAAGTGTACATACGTAGATACTACAGCTTCCGCCCCTTGGTTAAATATAGAAGCGGATCCCATCCGGAACCCAACTTAAATCAACCGTGATCAAACGGAAATCACATCAACAAACAAACACACGCACCTCATCATATCAAAGAGCGGATGACCTTTTTAGACAACTTCAAAAAGATTTATAAATATGACAGAAATTACCATATACTATAGCGACGGTGGTCCAGTGGGTAACGAGCTCGGCCTTTTAAGCCACAGGATCCGGATTCGATCCTGACCTCCTTGTGGTGCTTTGAAATAGGCATGTCGATTTTAAATCGATTAATCGAAAAATCGATTCTTTTAGGTAATATAATCGATTTTTTAGATCGATCTTGAACACCACATCGATTCAATAAATCGATTCATAAACCTCCCGAATCGGAGCGATCAATTCAAAAAACTTAATATTCATCAACTGGCTGCGGTGTTTAGTTTTTTTTGACGCAAAATTTAAGTATTTAGTAAGTAGTAATTTGAACGCATTATAGTGAAAATAACGTCATAATAATGAATGCTTTCATTAATTCGGAGTGGTTTTCTAGAGTGTTTGTTTTAGGCAATTAGGCATATTTGAAATTGGCGCGATTAATCGAAAATCGATCTTTTAATGCTCGATTTAAACTAGAATCGATTCTAGTAAGTTCGATTTGAATTGAATCGGAAATCGATTTTTTTAACTGAATCGACATGCCTACTTTGAAACTGGTTTTTCTTAACTTCTATGTGTACTGTTTGCTTACCGGTGAAGGAAAACATCGTGAGGAAACTTGCACGCCTGATGAGATTAAAGGTGTGTGAAGTTCACCAACCCGAGTTGGGCCAGCGCATCGGTAAACTATGGCCTGATTTCAAGGAGATGAGATACGTGCCCAGCAAGTGGTACATAATTAGTTTATACTTTACTTTTACCATTTAAAATTAAGTATGAATATTACTTGAGGATTTTTTTATGTTAGTTTGATGTATAGGCAAACTCATCATCATCATGATCATCATTAAGTCGTATCCGTCCACTACTGTCTCTCTTCTTCTCTCTTCTCACCTGGTTAATGGCCGACCAACACTTCTCAAAGGGCATACTCGCGTGTCAACTAATGGTAAACAGTTGGCGTCGCCCATGCACGTAACGTAGTTTACCTGGAATCAGTCCAGCCAAGTGTATGTGTTGCCTGTTGCCTATGAAACACAGCAAGTTTCTTGGAACTAGCAAGATGGTTGTATCCTTCATGCTGCCGGGAGAACGGCTTAGCTTCCTAACATCCATGCATTATAATATAGAAGTCCCGATTAGGATATTGTTTTATGTTTTTCGAATTTAACTAAATATTGAGCTTCAGCTACCTAACTTTATTTGTTAAGTTTTTTATATAGTAGAAGAACTGTCACCAAATTTTGGGTAGATATTTGGGGCAAGCTGAAAACTTATTCCACAACATCTTCTACCAACTCAGAGTAGACCTGGCTGGAGAGTAGTGAAGCTAAAGGAACTCCTTAAGTTTTAAAAATATTATGTACAGTTAAATATTAATATTATTATCAATTACATAATAAATGCAAACAGCCAAGCCATGTAATCATTTAGCTAACGTCACTTATACATGAGTATGCCTGAGATTTGGTCTAGATATTAGTAATTTCACTGTCTTGGACAGGCAGCGAAATTTTCTCATGCCCTTTAGAAACACGGCAAAGCTTTATGCAAAGATAAGCAGGGAGAGCCCACAGGCGCTCGGCTCAAATGGATCGCGGGTAAAGACGTGACTCTACCGCGGCGCATGGATGGGCAACGCGTTTGTCAAGCTTCGCTTTGCAACTAAATGTATGTCATTGTTTCCACTGCAGACACGCTACGTTTTCATTGACGTTTTCTTGTAAAGCTAAGTTTAACATAGTTACTCTCTCTATGCACCTCGCTGGAGCCAAAGCGTGGCTCTATCGCGGCGCACGAATAGGTAACGCAAGTTTGTCAAGCTTCGCTTGGTATTATAGTATATGTGATGGTTTCCACTGCAGCCACGCTACGAATTCATTGGCATTTTCTTGCAATTTTAAGATACGATCGTCCCTCGTTGCGCCTTTCTGGAATCACGCCTCAAGGTTCCTGTCGTTTTGGATATTATATTATAGCAGCTATAAAATATAGTTGGACTTTCTTCCATTTAAAAAAGTGGTTAAATTATGATAATTTGGCTATTCGCAAACTGCTATGTATAATGTTTGGTTATGGATAAGCTAGCGATACATTGCCGCCGAGAAATTCCACTCGATTGTCAAGAGGCAATCCTAGAAAGGACTATGAAATACATTTATAACTTGGGCTAAGTTACAATAAAAAACAGAAATAGTTTACATATTGTTTTCTTATGTTTACGCGAATTTCACTCATTATAATAAAACAAATTTACCTATGTCCTCCCGTGTCTATGGTTGCTGTAAAGTATCCGAAACATCGGGCTTCTAAAAAACTTTATAAACCGCGACAAAATCCGTAAATTTGTTTCATTATAAATAAGTTCTTTAGTTTATATATTTCTTTTATTTTAAAATTCTTATAATATTATGTTCTTTTGTGGTTACAAAATGTTATCAATACAAAGTTTGGATATGATATTATGTGGCGAGTTGCTAGGCAACGAATAACTGTCCGATATAAAAGGCACATTTGGCTCATTACGTACATTCCTCAAATATTGAAATATAAAATAGCATTGAAATAACATAAACTTTATAGGGAAAGCTTAGTGTTGTGATGAATTGTAGATGGCGCTACATACCATACAAAACGCTTTATCTAAATATTATTCAATGTTTAGTCATTCAAAAGTTTTTGTGGATATTTGGCAATGGTTTTTAGTGATAGTGGCATCGTTATAAATGCTTTAACAAATGCTATGTTTTTCTCCCTGGCTAATGCCAAACTACGCTTCGTCCACCTAAGAGCGGCCAGGCCTTGAAAGTTATTGACCCATAGGCCATTCGTTCTCTAAAGTATAATGGTACTAGCTGTTACCTGCATATCCTATGCTACTTCTAGTACTTCTAAAAATAATATGTGTACAAAGTTTCATGATGATCGGTTCAATAGTTTTCGCATGAAAGCGTAAAAAAATGTTACTGTTACAAATGCCAACTACCACTACCAGCTTATATTGTTTGGCCTCCTACAAAGCATTTTATTACATTACATAATTAGAAAGTTTGAATATTTTATGTTGTATCTTATTACTTATTAGCCTTTAAGCGCCTGTAAAGCTAGAATCGCGTAATGGACAGAATCACAAAACTTTATGCTTGGAATTTAGTGCTGTTTAAGCGCTAATTTAGTTTTGCGAAATCGAATTTACGAACAAATATGATGATCAGAAATTAAAAAGCTGCTAGCTTAATTATAAGCTAGCATTGTACTGCCACCTGTTATGCTCATAGTCTTAAGCAGAACTAAGTGTTAGCAGTAGTATTTTAGTGTCCTGACGCTGACAATATAAGAGTTTTTTTTTCGATTTTAAGAATTATTTTAGAAAATTGCTAACTTATAATTAAGCTTATAATCTTATCTTTACTTATTTTCACAGTGATGAACTTCACACACATTGAAAGGTTTTTTATTATTTAATCAGGCATACGGGTAACGTTGCCCATCATCTTACTTCTTAGTATCTTACTTTTTATTTAATTTAACTTAAAAGTTTGTAAGTATGGATGTTTGTTACTATTTCACGTAAAAATTACTAAATGGATTTTAATGTAGCTTTACTTAGCGTAGGCTATATTTATAATTTATCACCGTACTCCCACGGGAATGGAAATACGCGGGTGAAACCGCGGAGCAATGTTTGTCTCTAATAAAAAAGAAGTAATTTATTTCTCTTACATAAAGATATTCCATGTTTCAATTCCAACTAGAACCAATAATACATTATTAATACCGGCATATCTGGGTTGGGACTTAGTTAGGCTAATCTAGGGCATGGCTAGTTACCGGACGGGATAGAATGCCGATGTACAGGAATGAGATTACCGTCAACCCTAGCTCGGAGATTTAATGATTGAATTGGCGTTGGTAATAGCTAGACGACAATCGTCCTAAGATTGGCTTCTTGTCAATATTTTATACTTACCAATATACCGACGAACGGTAAGCGTGTAAGTGACGGTGGTCCAGTGTAGGCGACGGTGGTCCAGTGTAGGCGACGGTGGTCCAGTGTAGGCGACGGTGGTCCAGTGTAGGCGACGGTGGTCCAGTGTAGGCGACGGTGGTCCAGTGTAGGCGACGGTTGTCCAGTGGTGGACGGACTCAGCTTCTTTTGCGAGGGGTTCCGGGTTCGATCCTGACCCATCCGTGTGTGCCCTGAAATCGAGTGTGCACACGAGACCATCGTTCGCTCACCGGTGAAGGAAAACATCGTGAGGAAACCTGCCTGCCTGATGAGATTGAAAGTCTTTGAAGGTATGTGAAGTTCACCAACCCGCACTGGGCCAGCGCGGTGGACTATTGGCCCATTAACCTCTTCGCCTGATTTCGAGGAGGAGACCCGTGCCCAGCAGTAGGATATATAAGGGTTGATATTTTACTTTTTTTTTACCAATATACCAAAACTAGCAGCACCCAATGAGTTTATGTATGTACTTCCAATACGCGTAGGAGTTATCATCTTCATGATAGATTTGTAAGAAAAAACGTTTTCTTTTATTTTTCCGGATTTATTTGACGTCACTTGTTCAAAAATAAACCATAGAGTATAGAAGTAATTCTCATATTCCATGAAACAATCATTACCAAGCGCTATCAGGTATCAAATAAAGGTTAGGTCGTTTATTAATTATGACAATTATTAAATTGATTTAAAATAACAGTATTTGTATAATTTTAAATCAATTGAATTGGATAAAATTTCACTAAACTATTAATTTACTCGACCAAACAATGTTTGTTTTGGAACCTTTGACGTCACATGCAACACCATGACAGATGACAGTGTTTTATAGCGGAAATGTGAAAAAGTTTTTGAAAATGTAAAAATAAAATAGATGGTGTTTTTTTTACAAACTAATTTTGTGGGTTACTTTGATGTTTCCACCATCATTAAAACACACATTATCAGTCATAAGTTTGTATTATAAATAACAACATGTATAACTAAAATTACTCTTTACAATTTACCCAAAATTAATAAGCTATATATTGGCGTTGTCAAATTGGCAAATTTTTATTTTTATTCCACAACCCAGACACAACTCTTTTCACACCTCCTTTTTATGAAAGTAGGTGCGCTATGAAATTTGTCCGCCACACCACCCCCCTACGTAGAAGGATAATCCGTACAAAAAGAAACTCACATATCGAAAGGCTTGGAGAAATGGACTCTACGGCTAGACCGGGTGGTATACTGCGGTGCAGGTGGAGCAGATAAGGTGATTTGAAATGGTATTTTTTATATATTATTTATTTATATTTCGGTTAAATTGAGACCAAAGGAATTTTATGAAATACTTTTCCGAAAATTGTAAACATCCTTATTACGTTAGTCCATATATAAGAACAAACGATTTTGCTTTTGGTTGCGTTAACAGCAATAGGCGTTTTGGTGAAAGGCCATACTACTCCTCGTAAGGAAGGCCTGCCTAGACACAACCAAGGAATCCATGTTTTCGCCGCAGGCCCTGAAATTTTAAATGGTGTTGGATTACGTTTTTTGTGTATTACGTTGTACAATTTAATGTGGTAACTTGAGAGTTAAGTGACACGGGTTCCCGTAGCAATGAAGCTTAAGGTCACGGCTCCACAGGCAGTTCGAGATGCTGCGCACGTTTTTCAAGTTACGTTTTGCAATATAATATATTATGTTGCATTGTGATAGTTTCCACTGCAACTTACATAACGCTACGCATTCATTAACATTTTCTTGCAATCGTCATTTTAACTCACGTGACTGTAATGTTTATTTATTCGGTGGGTAAATAATGACAGTACTGGTCAATTAAAAAATATACATAAATATGTCATCAACAGCCCGCATTCGTCCAAATTTTTTTCACGAGATAATGACGCCTAAAATTAGATTTTATTTAAAATCCACGACGATATTAAAGTAATGTTTTTTTAAGGTTAAGGTTTTTGGCAGAAATTTAACAGGCTTTTTATTCTGCCACAACCATACTACATCTACTTATCTTTATGGATTTAAAACTTCTGATGGGTAAACTGATTTTGATGAATGGATGTGCTCAAGAGGATTTTATAGCTTAGATACAAAATTCGGGCCTCTACAAAATATTTGATTATTATAATATATATTGAGCGACGATGGTCCAGTGGTGGATGGACTCGGCCTCTTATGCGAGAGGTTCCGGGTTCGATCCTGACCCCCACGTGTGTGATGGGTTTTTCTAATTTTACTTACTTACTGCATTGCCTGATGAGATTGAAAGTCTTTGAAGGTATGTGAAGTTCATCAACCCGCACTGGGCCATCGCGGTGAACTATTGGCCCATTACCCTCCTCGCCTGATTTCGAGGAGGAGACCCGTGCCCAGCAGTGGGACATATAGGGGTTGATACTTTATATCGAATAAGTCTTTTATTGGTGTCAGATATAGGAGATTAATTATAGTCTAAAAGTTATTCTGATACGTAAGCTATTGCAAAGCTCCATTAGAATCCATTGTGTTATTTTTGCGTGAAAGAGCATACAGCCATACTTTAGTTATTACTTAGTTTATTATATTAATTAGTAGGATATCGTATTGATATTATGAATGCAAAAGTTTTTAAGGAAGTCTGCTACTATTCTATTCACCTTTTTAACTAATTTTGAACAATTTTGATTATCTTTTGTACGCAAGGTGAGAAAGATTTGAACATTCCTACATATTCCTACATTCCATAGCTGGCTATATCCATAAAACATTCACAGCGTCAAAAAAAGTCCCACATTTAGGTGTGGACAGATACAGGCTAATAAAAATAAACCATTTTTTTTAGATTTCTATTCACCATCATCAGGTGAATAAAAACCTAAAAAAAAATGGTGAAACCTTTATTCAGATTGACTTAACATTTTAGTTAGAAAACGTTTGTATGGAAAACAGAAAAGGGCTGTTCTTAGGGCTTTTCCGGCAATTATTTTTTTTCGCCGGAATAATCATCCTTGAACTTCAGCGAATATTAAAAAAAAAGAATTGGCAAAATTGTTTGAGGCGTTATTAAGTTATGCGCTTACCAACACATTTTGCGATTCATTTTATATATTTTTATATACCCTGCTGTACCGGAAGGAAGTTAGCGTAGAAGTTTTTTTTTTAAATTAAACAATATGCCAAAAAACTACAATCTACAATTACAATAGCTATGCCAAACACTGCATTATCGGAATATTTCTATTCACAAAGGTATTTGAGGCATGAATTACTTATGACTGAATTCGAAATGAATGTATCATTTTAAAAAATTCTACGTTCGAAAAATATACTGTCAATAATGATCGTCACACAAACTCTATAAAAATGTTTTTGGCATAAATCTATTCATATATTTTACCGGTAAGCCCCGGTTCGCACGAGCGCTAAAAACAGTTACGGTAAAACCCGACGTCGGCTTGAGTTGCGAGTTTGGCGTACAAAATTCGATTAACGACAAACACTCAACGCCGAAAATCAAACAGTGCTTGATAAACCAGCGTTGCGTTTTAAAAACGCCTTTGTGTGAACAGATACATAATATGACGTGTCCATTTGTCTCATTAACGCGGTTTATTTACCGCTCGTTATAAAAACGCTGCGGACGGGACCTTGTTGATGTGCGAGAGCGAGACAGCGCTCCCAACTACATGTGTGACTTGCCAACTTGCTGTCCCGTACTGCTTATTCCGTGAAATAGCTTTGCCGTGGACAACACGAGCAATGTAACTTCTGACATTGATACTTTCCAATATCATGGGATAACGCATTAAGACTAGCCTAAGCAAAACCTTGGTGAATGGTTTCAATAATAGGAAACATTAATCACATACTATTAGGTACCTCGTCTATGTCTAAAAAACGTTAAGAATTAGGTAAAAATACGAAAAATCAACCTCTAAGGGTTTATCTGATACATTAAAATATGTCAGGGCTCCCAATATATATTTTAACCTTTATTCGGATGCCATTTATATGTAAAAAGGGACACAAGCCTGTAAACGCTATTCATTTGAACAGGTATAAAAAAAAATATAATAGAGACGCCTTTCTGATAAGGATAATTGTATGTATAAAATAACTAAATTTATCTGGTTATTTTTTATGATAAATTACAACCAATTTCAAACTGAGTTTATTTGAATATCAACTTAAATAATAAAGTAAAGTATCAACCCTCATATGTCCCACTGCTGAGCTCTCCTCCTCGAAATCAGGCGAGGAGGGTAATGGGCCATAGTTCACCGATGTGCTGGCCCAATGCGGGTTGATGAACCTCACGTACCTTCAAAGACTTTCAATCTCATCAGGCACGCAGGCTTCCTCGCGATGTTTTCCTTCACCGGTGAGCGAACGCTGGTCTCGTGTTTGGGGTGCTCTTAGAAATCACCTAATATAAAATCACCAAATTCGTCATTCGATTTGGAAGTCTATAAGGGAAAAAAAAGGTGTGTGTGCGATTCACACACGATAGAGAGAAACACATATTAAATGCTTACATACAAGCAAGTATTAAAAAGTCTGCAATATACATACACACCGACATTTGCTCTCGCTCTTTTGTGTTTGTGTCTCTTACCTGTCGTTTTTTCCGTTGCATCCGGTTTGAAATCACAACGATTCTAAAGAATTTTCACTTCAATAAATACACATACATACATCTATTTTATATACAAAACACAATATTAATACACATCACAGAAAAATCACCCGTACGTAAATTATCTTCTCAAATCTGCCTCTCTGTATAAAGCATTTCTATTTGAGGTCCTTACATCTTTACTGTCAAGCATATGTCACGTTTGTTAGAATGAAACCTTAGACCCCCAACCGTTTGATATTCAAAACTGTGGTCCTTCTGCACGATCTGTCCCGAAACCCTGGTGAAATTGGTCCCAGCATTGATATGCGTCCCGTTTGATAACAAACACCGAATTTATTCCTTTGTCAAACACAAACATTCTAACGCGAGGACATTTTGGGAATATTTATTCATATAATATTTATGTGTTTAGTTAGGGAACATATTTTTCGATTCGAGTTGATTTTGTCAGTATGATTTTTTATTTGGGCGGACAGAGTGAAATCAAATCTGATATATAGTGCTAAGCCTCGCATAATGCGTTTAGAAAACAGCCATGGCAACTTATTCATACGTTGCTTATCTTCAGACGAAAGATTAATAACCATCTTGTTAGCCATTATCTGTTAATTATCATGTACTTTTCATGAATCTGCATGCACTCTAAGAAAAAAATATTTGAAATATGTTTCTTAACAGATCGTGTGTGAATCACGTATACTTTAGTTTTACGAAAGCAAGATTTTTTATTGAATTTAGTATGTATTATTATTACATGTGTTACTATTATTTCTCCAAGCAATCTTTTTCATGAAAGAGTTACGACTGATGGTACCAATTCAGATGCATTACATTTTACAAAAAATAAAACCTAAAAATATATTAATTAGACAAAATCTTTAATCTTTTAATTGTAATCATCATTTAATTGTAATCATGTATGCTGTATGTATGTAAAACATTTTTAAAAATTTATTACAACAAAAATTTTTGACAAGCTTTATCGTTATGACTATCCTAAAAAATGTAATCCCAATAGCACTGTAAAATAACAAATATTTAATTATGATTCGTATCATAATCAGGTATTAGCGAAAGGTTCCAAAAAAAATTCCGTTAATGGAAACACAAAAAATAATCTTTATTAACATAATGAAGCTGAATAATATATTTGTTTGTTTAAGCACGTTAATCCTCGCAACTTCTATTCGGAATTAAATAATTATTTTATTTAATTTTTGATACTTCAGTTTAAGTAAATCAAAAATTACATATTTTGGATTTTTATGTAAGAAAAATCTGGATCAGGTCAAATCCTATGTTTTTTATCATACATTCAAATAATGTTGGTTCTCCTAGGAAAATATGTTTTTTCAAAACTTTTAATTTAGTGTAGACAAATATATCTCAACTAAACCACAGTTAGTTTAAAATAAATCTTATATATTTTAATATCCCAATTGTGTGCACGCCTCAAATAAAAACATGAAGACGCGAGTTTGTCAAGTCAATATTGAACAATGTATGAATACTTTAGGAGATGTGATCTATTTCGAAGGTCATATTATTTATCTTCAAATTTTTTATATATAGTTAGCATTTCCAGCGCACAATGTTTCTTTAAATAAAAAGAAACAACAATTTAAATAAATGTAGTAAATTATATAATAATTGTTTTTCAAAGAATATTTCACACAAAAGAATATTTTCTCGAATCAATGTGGTAAAAAATAGAAGAAGAAACTAAAACAATTTATAAATTAAAATAACCAGACTTTTAATTTAATTTACTTTGTGTTTTATCTTAAGACGCTTACGAGTTTTAAAATACAAAAATTCTTAGTTGAACGAGATTAATTATTACTTTGAAAAATATGCATATTATTGGCTTGTTGAAAAGAAGTTTCATGAATAAGTATTTCAATAAATTGTTCGAGTCACTTGAAATGTTTGCTCCCTTTACTCTGCTTTGATTTTTTTGGCCCCTGGAACAATAGATTGGCCGATGAACCCATAAGGCTTAAGAGTGGAGGCTGCGTTTAGGTAGACGAAGTGTTGGTCGGCCATTAACCAGGTGGGAAGACGATCTCCGTGCAGTGGCAGGGTCCGTGTTGGATGCGAATGCGAAGAGGAAGACTTACATTCAGCAGTAGATGTATAAAGGCTGATGATGATAATTATTATGATGAATCATAAAAATAGAAATGAATCCTAAAATTTAATAAACTCTGGCCTTAATTTGCCGTTGAAAAAGCCTAATCAAAAATGTAAATCACAGTTGTATTGCTTCATTATTCTTGTAGAATATTAATTCAGTATAATTAAACTTCGTGATTCGCCCTTCGAGATTACAAGTATTCACAAGTAGTACCACGCGTACGTGCTGCCATCATACACACTTTTAAAGCAACTCTGGATAAAGAAAACTTGTTTTCTCCCCACTCACGCCTTCCTTAACAGCCCGTCGTCGTCTGCAGTCTCATACACGTTTTGTGTGCCGGCCATCGCACACGCATTTTTCTTTCTAAGTGAAGTTAGCATACTGAAAGTTCGTAGCTGTGTCACTGTAGAATATTAGACATGGAAAAACGCAAGAATTACGATGAAAAGGAAAAATAAAGGATTGGAACGAAAAATGGCTAGAGATCGCAAAATATGTCTCCATAGTTTTATTCGTCATGCTCAAAATAATAACACGAGCGAATACAATAAATGAAGGTAAATCAAAAATTATTTATTCAGTTAATATTATCTTTTGTTATTTTTGTTTCTTCTTAATGCGATATCGTGATTGATCTGAAAAATTATTACCCACTAAAAAAAAAAAAAAACAGCCTAGAAGGTTGTGTCGTGAATACATTAGACGTTTTTTAGAGTACAGCCCGTGATACTGTATCACAGAAACTATGCAAAACAGAAACTATCATTGACAAGATGAGCTTACATAACCACACTTAACAATCATGGAGTTATTTTTCTGGACTAGGCGTTGTGGTTTTTATTGATGCACTTTATTCTAGAACGCACTCGTGAGATTGTTCGTGAGCCCAAATCCGTGAGATTGTGTCGTGAACACAAATCCGTGAGATTGTGCCCTGAACACAAAATCCGTGAGACTGCGTCGTGAATACACTGGATGTTTTTTCGAAGTGCAGCCAGCCCATGAGGCTGTATCACAAAAATGATACCAAGCATTAACGATCGTTGACAAAGATGAGCTTACATAACCACACTCAACAATAATGGAGTTATTTTTCTGGACTGGGCGTTGTGTGGTTTTTATTGATGCACTTTATTCTAGAACGCACTCGTGAGATTGTTCGTGAGCCCAAATCCGTGAGATTGTGTCGTGAACACAAATCCGTGAGATTGTGCCCTGAACACAAAATCCGTGAGACTGCGTCGTGAATACATTGGATGTTTTTTAGAGTACAGCCCGTGAGACTGTATCACAAAAACTATACTAGAAGCTAATGATCATCGACAAAGATGGAATTAACAGTATTTAATATTTATATATTTTTTTTGATACCCTCAATCTGTTGAGTAGTAGTGGGTAATAATCTTTCAAATTTATCTCGCGTCTGAAGATCAGCACCCTATCCTGGCTATCCTTGGCATCAAGGCTATGAGCCAAAAAATCAGAAACATTGGGGACTAATAGGTACATAAATACAGCTAGAGCCGATGAGCCTATATTAAGGTAAATTACATTGGAGAAGATATTAAAGACATTTTGGAAAATGTTTAAAAGGCATAACATGTTATCAGAAAATCCACTAGCTGTTGCCATGTACGGTGTGACTCAAATTCTAACCTCATAATTAATGATCTTCAAGTCTCGCAACAATGGCGATAATCAATAAAAAATATCGAGTGAGGTAAGTCGTTTTTTACGCTATGTTGACTATATGGGAATACTTTAACGGCTTCTCTAGACAAGAGCGTAGAAGATAACGAAGTATCTTAAACGGGACCAGCTCAGCTTTTTCGGAGGAGATTTACAAGAAAAGTTGACATCTATAAAAGCCATTTCTTACGACTGACGCAGAGTAGGTCTGCTATAACAAAGACTAGGTCGCTAACGACCACGAGTCGTAACTAACTTTTCCACCTCTAGTACAGGTTAGGCTTTAAACTTGGGTAAGAGCCGCCACCGACTCCGGGTGCTCGGTACACGCAACCGAATCCGAGCTAATCTCGCTGTTGCTGGCACCGCCAGCAGCGGAGCGGCGCCAGAACAACAAGCGGACACCGGTGCTGAAAAAAGCGGCGGTTTCATGTGGATCGGTAGATGGCGCTCCTGACCAACACCCGCTGGAAGCAGGTAGACTTAAATTTTTTAAATAAGGCGTAGGCGCAGATATTGATTCTTGATATTGCCTTGAGTACAAGGTTTACGTATACCTTTTCTTTCTGCTGTTACCCAGACTAACATACCAGTCAATAGACCCACAAATATTGCGTATGACAGGGAAATGACTAGGGAAATGACTAGGGAAATAAATTATTTACTTTCATTAGAGGCGATACATGAATGTAAATCATGTTCTGGTCAATTTATATGGCATATTTCTTATAAAGAAGAGTAATCGAAATAATGGTTTATTTCAACTGATGTATATCCGCGCCACACTTTTCAAACTTGATTATAGAACAGCTTTAAAACTTATTTCTAATAATTGTCAAATGTCAAATGTGCATAAACATGCCAATTTTTTTTCTATAGCTATTCATAATCAGCACAGATTTATTAATATATATTTATAAATCTGGGATAATCAGTGTAACAAATACTTGCGTTTTCAGTGGTTAAAAAGGATCAATGAGTCGCCTTACATTTTACAGAAATCATGCAACCAGCTTGTGTAATTTTTACGTAACCAGGACTTATTATATCTATTTTTTAGACAAACAAAAATAAGCAAGAGCCTCTACGATTTATTTATTTAACGACCTCTATGGCTTGAGCAACGCGCTTACCATTGAGTTAGCGGGTTGCACGGAAGGTGGAGTTAGAGGGTTTGATTCCCGCCTGGGAATAAAGAATTTTTTGTATTCCTGGGTCATGGATGTGAAAATCTTGCATATCTTATGTATATTAAAAAGTATAAGATATGTTTCGTTGTCCAAAATACGTACCTTGACAACTTAGCGTGGAACAAGATTGACGTGGTGTAAAAGCGCCCATAGATATTACTACAATAATAATGATAATTATTAATAATCTAGTTTAAACATTTTTTAAGAGACTAAAGAAATTGCGACGCTTTACGCACTTGATAGAATCACTAATATCGGTTTGTTTAACATTACAATATGGCTGGTTATATACAAAAAACTTATGGGTTAATTTATCTTTATTTACAAGAAAATGATTACGACCAATATATCTATTTACCAATATGTTTATTTACGATTTCCACTATTAGATTAATAATATTGATGATTGTTTTAGCCCATACGGTTAGGCGTTTGTCGAACGGCATTATTTTCTGACTAGTCTCGTACAGGTACAGGGGATGAAATAGCTATTCTTAGGCAGGATTCTACCATCACATCGATTACTTATAGCTAAAGGTGCATTTTGTTGTCGCATAGTAATTCGGAATCAGTAGATTATGCAAGACATAAAATTAAACGTTCCGTTGAGAATTGACAACTCCACTGCTATATACATAAACAAATAATATTTATGTAAATAGGATGATATTAACCGACACACTTGAAGTGGTATCAAAAGGGTCTATATCTATATGATAATATGTGTTCGCATCCTACGTTAGCTCACAAGACAACTATGAGGCCGACGCAGAATCCCGATTGCGTTAATTCTGATATAGAATAGGAGTTAGCCGACTATGCTTTTCAAAATTTAATAATTTCTAAAAACCTGAAGTAGATATTCTTGCCAGCTGGTTAGCAAATCAAATCATGATATCTTTTTCATAGGTGACGACTTGTACTCTTAAAAAGTAGTCAAAGTAAAAAATAAATAAAACATAAGTCTTCGGGAGTCGTAATTGTACCTGATAGTCTAGCCAGCCTTTTTTACAGAACATAAGGATTATCAGGGCAGCATTCGCAGGCCCCGAAACGCCGTCGAATACAACTGATATTAATAATATTAATAATAATATTTTTACTAAAAATTTTGTGAGTATCTTATATGCATAAAGATAATAATAATAAACATTTATTAAGGGTTAAGTAATGTTATTTTGGCGTCTATTATGGATAATACCATAAGACAATATCTGTCCTTGTTTCTATCAATGGTACAATTTTTTATCGTCAATAATATACATTTTATAGGATTAGGATTGATAACTAATAGTTAATTTTTTAAATTATTCCCCATTAACTTCGTTAAATGAGCTTTAGCACTAATTTTATTCAAATAATACGATTAGAAAATGTAATATCAATTATTGTAAACGATTTAAGAATTATTTTATGAAAATAGTACGCAGTATATATGACTAAGCACTCCGCGTCCAAAATATTATAATACAACTGAAAAATTGTGCTCTTTTTTAAATATTAAGTATGGGTATCGTGTTCAAATATTCTTAATTTCAATTATCAAATAATATTCAAAATTAAAAAAATTTATATTATAAAATCTGGGTTTATTAGAACTCAACCAATTTTAAATATACATTGCTATGAGACGCCTTCTATTTACCTTACTAGGACCTTAGATTATTATTTGAAAATGTCTTCTGAGAGAATGCCTTTCAAATGTTATTTACCCTTTGTTAGTTTTCAGAAAACTTTTGAGCCTGTAAGTTCACAGATTTTTAGCCGATGAATAAAAGCTACCGTCCAGGATATTGGGCACACCAGTGCTTAGTGCCCATAGTACGAGACATGCAGCTACTTGATCTGTTGCCGCATGACTGGTGTCAACATGGATGTTATCAAACGAACCGCTGGATGGATTAGATGTCACAAACTTAAGTCAAATTTTAAAACTGAGAAGTAACTACTGGTATCAAAACATTTGATTCCTTTTCTCACTTTCCTTGTAGGTTGGGGTTTTTTCAACTTCTATTGGTAAACGTCAATTCTAATGTATGTATTGTAATATACACAATATATAGATTTTATTTACTATATGAAACATATTTCCCGATTATTTTAATAAAAGCCTTGTAATATTATCTAAAAAACTGTTGTTATAATATTACCTAACTACACTGTGTTTTCACTAGTGTAGTGAGCTATTTCGTAGTTCTCTAAACAACTACTTGTGAATACTTGTAATCTCGAAGGGCGAATCACGAAGTTTAATAGAGAATCAAACGAACTTACCTGTAAGTGAAGTTCGATGATTATTAAACGAGTGATTCGCCCAAGAGATTACAAACCCTCCCAAACCCTAATTACATACATATTATTTATATTGATGTAATGCCCTTTCGAAATAGCTAACAGGAAAGCCGTACACGACAGAAACGTGTATGAGACTGCAGACGACGACGGGCTGTTAAGGAAGGCGTGAGTGGGGAGAAAACAAGTTTTCTTTATCCAGAGTTGCTTTAAAAGTGTGTATGATGGCAGCACGTACGCGTGGTACTACTTGTGAATACTTGTAATCTCTTGGGCGAATCACTCGTTTAATAATCATCGAACTTCACTTACAGGTAAGTTCGTTTGATTCTCTATTAAATAGAAAATTATTATATTGAAAAGGAGAATTTGTTTTAATTCATACTTTCGAGCTAAATTAAAAAGGCTTCCATCTGAATGCATAAACTTACGGACCTTTACTCAAAAGTGTTAAAACTGTTCACACAGTAATGGTAAATGTTTAACTATTCCGAAAAGCTTTTGGAGACTTTTATTTAGAGTGTTCTTCAAGTAAACTTTAAGTGAAACCGTTTTTGGTAATGTTTAAAATATTAGAGTCATCCATGAAAGAAGAAAAAGACGATCTCCGTGTTGGATGCGAGTGGCAAGGGATGGGTCGTCTTGGCGTTTTGTAGGCCTAGGTTGATCAGTGTACGGATAAAGGTTGATGATGATATCAGACATCTTGACTTTTCTTCTTTTTCCTCAGCCCAAACGGTAAGGCTATGACGACATTTTGTATATATGGGTTAAAAACGGCGATGAATCGATCTAGCTAGGATACATTTTTAGAAAAGTTTTTATATCCGTGTTTTGAAGCAATGATAAAATGTCATTAGAATACGAACATAAATTTCGCTGTCAAATAATAATAATATGTCATGATAGCTTAGTGGAGAAATTAGGCAGTTATGAATCGAAAGGAGCCTGATTCGTATCTCCAGTCCGATCACTTTCTGTCTTTGTTTTTTCAAGTTATTTTTTTTTACTAAGGGTATATAAAACAAAACAAAAAAAAAACCGAGCAAATGCTCGGTCAACTGGGCACTAAAATTATAAAACGGCATATACATCCGATGATATTATGACGCTTGTACTATTATGTGTCGTCCTGTAAATTATTGTCAATCCAATTAATAATCACTAGTACATAGTGACACATGCTTTTGGCACCGTTACGATGTCATATAGTCCATTAACGAATGGAACTTAGCACCATATACTAGACTCGTAGACGTACACGGTGCAGCAGTCAGCAGTGCACTGAATTGTGAACCTAAACCACTGCCGAATACAATATAATTTTATTCATATATTTATTACATTGAAATGGCAACATTTAACATACTATCGAAATTAGTCCATTAATAAGTGGTATACACTCGGACAGAAGAATTATGTGTACAAATAAAAAAATATTGGTTAGTTAATTAATTATTTTTTAAACAATTACGCCGTCCCACCTCATAGTAACTCTTAAGTTAAACTTCACAAAAATGGATCATCTCCTAGTCACGTATAAAAAGTTTTACTTTAAAAAATGATCACTGCGCCGAGCGTCATAGTGTCAGAAAATTAATTATTTTATTATTTACGTCACTATTCAAAAATTCACCCGTTTGAAAAAACTAAAAATGTATCATCTTAATTTACAATACGATCTTTGCTTTACTTTGATGAAATAATTTGAATATAGAATACTGTACGCTATTTCCGTCAGAAAAAAAGTCACCCTCTAGTCGCGCCTTACAAAGCTTTACTTCAAAAATATAAAAATATATCGCCAATAAACCTGACCTCTCTAATTGACTATTTCCATGGGTAATTGGAAAGATTGAAAAATTTATTTCCACGAAAACAAGATCGAATACAAACCTTATTATGAAACTCCGTTATTTTCCAACGTAAGTAATTCGGAAAGGTAATTTGACAGTTACACGTAAATTACATTTTATGAGGAATATTAAAAGAATTTTGGCTCTTTGTCCAATTGGCAAGATGAAAGTATTGATTGAAACATTTTATGTCGTGTAGTTATGCAAAATATTATTATTTGAAATGCACATACTCTGCGATCGGAAAAAAACGACATCCGCGCAGTGTACGGTCCGTATCGGATATGAGTGGCAAATGGTTGGCCGTCTCGGCGTTCATTGGCGGAGGCCTATGTTCAGCAGTGGAAAAATGCTGTTGATGATGATGAAGACAATGATATTGGGCTACGACGGCTTAGACACTAGAATAGGTATTTTTAGTAGAATTTTTGAAGATATGTATCAACTTGATTTACTGACGGTACGATGAATAAAAACTTTACAAATTATATTATGTCAGGACTCGAACCACGGCCGTTGCAATATGGGGACTTACCTGAGTCCATGTAAGCCACCATCAGATGTCCTACATCTATATCCAGTATATTATGTTACCGCTTACCGTGCGTGCGTGACTGCGTGTTGAGTCCCGCATGCACGGTAAGCGGTTGATGTGATCTGATCGCGACCGACTTTATATAGCGGCTGCACAGGAACTGACCACTTAGTTTAGGGCTAAGGGGTGTCAAATGTCAGCATCAACAATTATTCGTTTAATAGATTAAAGGGAATTTTACAGATTCTCATTATAATCAGGTGCCATTTTCGTATTGAATTTCGAAGGTCAGTTGGTAAAAGGGGGCAACCATTTTGGGGGCAACCTTCCATTCTCATTTGGAGCGGCTTCCCATTTCCATCACAAGGTGAATGTGAAGCATTATGGCCATAAGGGCCATTAGTTCCATCCGAAAAAAAAAGTTGGCAATTTTTTTTCTTGATCCCAGGCCTACCTACTACAGGCTACCTTCAGGTACAACTTTGTTTGGTCCAGTATTTGATTTACAGATTCTGCTTGGTGATAATAAAATAGAAAAACTGGCTGATAAGCTTGATGGACTGGCCAACGCCTATAAAACAAGCGAGAAGCCATTTTCATTTATTGTACTAAGCCTAAGACACCCGCATGCCTATCCTAGGATGAAAGCAAGGACGTCCCATTTGTTAGAGCTACACTTCAAGAGAATTACGAAGGACGCTAATACCTATACAGATGGTCAAACTGACTCCAAATCAACCAACACACATTTATTTATCTCATCATCATCATCAGCCTTTACCCGTCTACTGATCAACTAAGGTCTCTCTCAATGAACGCTTAGACGACCGATCCATTGCCACTTGTATCCAACACGGAAAATAGGCCAAATAATCTGTTTTGTTAAAGATATTTAATAGGCAGTACGATTGCTGCATTGCAGTGGAATTGGGCCAGCACGACCGGGGCGTTACCGCTTTTTCACATAATACTGTCGTAAAGTGACAGCTATGCTGTTGCGTATCGTGAGTTTTGTGGGTTTTCAATGGCCACGGGGATAGGGAAAAAAAGGGCAGTGCATGCATAACCTCTTGTTATTTAGATGTTTAGTTTATTAGTCACCATAAGGTGCGGACAGTGTGCATATATTTTATGGCATAAAAATATGCTTGTAAGAACGTATAGTTTTAGATAACAAAAGCAGCCCCAAAATTAACACCTACTGCTTATAGTATAATTGATAAAAATATAAATTTAAAATTTAAATTAGGGATTTCGTGTATATTTTATAACAATATGCATTTGAAACGTAGTGCAGCTAATATTTTGCAACAGAAGCAACCCTAGTTTAATCGAATCAATTTGCCAATTGACTTTTAGTGCCAATTGAGCATATAATGATAATATAACTAACATTTACCACAGCTTATTGTACGAGCTTACAATAATGGAATACAAAAAGCAATAAATGAATATAATCCAAAAAAATGATATGCAGTACCAAACGCATATATTAATGTAGTACTAAACCTACTTACCTCTCGCTCGTACGAAATTTTCATAAAGTGACAGCTATGCTGTCACGTTTCATGCGGTTTGTGAGCATTCAAAAACCCGTTGGGGGGATAGAGAAAAGGAGGGCAACTGCACAACCTTTGGTTATGTTAATGTTATTGGCAGTCGATAGTCGCAAGGCTTTGACTGTTCGTTTGCCCTTCTATGCTGAGCCGCCCTTCTAAGGCGAGCTAGCTCACGTTGAATAGTCTTATCCTAAAGCATAAGATGTTAAGTTTCTTTGCCAGTGACTTCACTAATTTTCTTGCCTTACTCACCAAAACACATTAAAGCCATTTCACAGGAAAAAACAATCAAGATATGACAAGAAGACTGACAGATTTTTATCGTCCGGCAAACTATTAGTGAGTGGTAGGTGGGACCCTAAGGGCCTGTTTCACCAGATAAGTTCCGAATAGGCTATCGGCAACATATTTGACAGATACTTCATACTCTATCGGAACTTATCTGGAGATTGTGAAACAGGCCCTTAATAAAGTTTTTCATTAAACGTCAATCTAACTTACCACCATTTCCAAAGTAAGTGCATAAGATATTATATCGGTGAATAAACATAGTGATTACAAGAAGTTTCAATTTATTAATAACAGAGCTGATATTGAAAAAAAAAACCATTAAATCTTGTTCGATTATTTCATATTTCATAACCTTGACCACTTGACATGTAATAAAATCAATATACATTTTGGCAATATGAAAAACCTTTCAATATCGCCATTTCGCCGCATAAAAGTAAAATCAATAAACATGTTAATAGGGTTGAAATTAGTTTTTACAGCACCACTTCTTTTATTGGCGCCGACACTTAACATCTTAAGGTTGACTACATAAATGAGTGGGCTAGTTGCGGGTAGTTTATGATCATGGACAATGGATCATCTACCTTATTTACTTACCATCAGGAAGCATTTAAAATATAATTCATCCATAGACGACCTCTGTATCACAATGGCTAGCGTATTGGCACTCAAAGCAGGGTAGCGGGCTCAAATCCCGCCAGGGAACAAAAAGTTTCTGCCTTCCTGGGTCATGAATGCATATTAAATACTAGCTATTTCCAGCGGCTTCGCGCGCGTTAGCAAATTATTTTTTAATAAAAAGTATCCTACGTTACTTCTAGTACCTTCCAGAATATGTGTACAAAGTTTCATAATGATTCGTCGAGTATTTTTTGCGTGAAAGCCTAACAAACATTCACGCTTTCACGTTTATAATATTGGTAATAATGTGTATTATATAATAAAAATCTAAAATTTATATTTTGAATTTTCGGTGTCTGGTACTCGTAACACAAATTCTTCGAGAACTTATCACAGGACAAGACTGACGTGGTGTAAAAGCGTCCATAGATAATATTACTATTAAGCTATTGCATAGCTTCTATCGCGGGCCTTGAGCGCGGGGACCGAGTACAGAAATTCCGTAACGAAAATAAAACCTAACGCTCCCCACTCCGACGGGCACGGAGGTGTGACTTGAAGGCCATGCATCGTCTAACGTCGTTTCTTTTCGGCAGTCTTCGACACGGTGTTTGTGTGCTTGCAACTAGACGTATTGTACGACACTACGAAGCTCGCACGAATAACAATAAAATATAACACATGTATTGTAAAATAATAAAAATATTTTAAACAATATTAGTTAATATTGTTTAAAATATTTATATTTTTTTATTTATTTAATAAAGGAAAAAAAAATGTTTTCTTATCGGTCACCACGCTCAAAAAGTGTAACTTGAATTAATATCAAAGAAAAAGAAATACTGCATTAATAATTAAAATAAATAAATAATTATAATTGCATAAGTTGATACAAAATGCTATGCAATAGCATTACCGCGGCAGTCCCCGAGTGCCACACGTCTTTTATTTTATAAAAATTAACATATATAATATGTATGTTAGAAGATATACACCAAAACAAACAAGACAGCTTTCATGGTAAACAAGCTTTCATGTCTTGTCTTTGTTCTCGCTTTGATATATTGTTGAAATGGGAACAGTTTCCCTTTAAATAATGTAAATATGCTTAGGGCCGTGACAGATAGTCATATAATATGTAATGAAGACTTTAAGGACAAGACGCCTCGCAATTCTGAATGTGCTCAATATTTGCCCTCATATCAATTTGACCTTTGTGTCTAATAATATGGTATACCGGATTCCAAACTAAACTGAAACCAAAACCAGGGAAAATAATAAAAATATTTCAATTAATTCATTTTTTCAGATATCTAAGCTGTTTAATGGCTAGTTAGATGTTACCAAGTGTTAAATGTCTTGAAGAATGTTTAAGCAGAGTGACTACAAACATGTGATTCTGTATTTTAAAATTGCAACCTTGTTACCTACATAATATGATATATTATTATATAATAATTATCAACTCCTATTATTTTTGGGCTGGGCACTGTTCATCTCCTCGAAATCATGCGAGGAGTGTATAGGGTCATAGTTTACCGATGCGCTGGCCCTATGCAAGTTGGTTAACTTTATACACCTTCAAAGACTTCTAATCTCACCAGGAATGCAGGTTTGCCCACGACATTTTCCTTCACAAAGCAAGCAATGGTATCTTGTTCAAATGAACGTAGAAATATAGGAAAACCCTTTGGTAAAAAGGCACCACTTGGTTCAGAATCAAATCCAGACTTCTACACTCAAGATTCAAGCAAATAGAAAATCAAGAAATCTAAGGAGTGACGATTTTCGCGCAGCAGCGGATCCTAGGGGAAAGCAGCAGAAAAATGCCTAAATTAAAGTTATTTATATGCCCGACGTTTCGGATACTTTACGGCACCTTTTACCATGGTCTTGGGAAAACCTCTACTCACCTCAGTCCTCTCCTGACCATGGTTGCTGTAAAGTATCCGAAACGTCGGGCTTATAAAAAACTAAATAAATCACGCTAAAACCCGTAAAATTTGTTACATTATTACGAGTGAAATTTTCGTAAACATAAGTAAAAAATAAATTGTATTATAGTGGACGGATAAGAGTTCATTCTATTGATTCTATTTTAAACTGTGCCCAATTTTAAAACCAATAACTAAATAACTGTATCCGAACAACTTTAAGGCCTTGATAACCTTCAACTTAATTGTAAACTATGCTTTTGTTTAACTGTTATATTTAGTCATTTAACGATATAATTGTTTGTCTATTCATAAAACTTCGCAAACAATATTGTAAAGTTAATATCGCTTTCAATAAAATAGGTCGAAGGTCTGTTTGTTCCTACAATATTATAATTGTAAAGTAACTCCTATCATAAGTAGGGCACAACGAATTGCGTGACGGGGCATAAAATTAGGAGACTCAGAGATATTTGCAAAATTCAAAGGAAACAAAACCCCTTAAAAATATACCAATCCTTTGCCACTCGATGTGTCATTTTAGTTTGTATTGTCTGTGCATTCATTTAACATTTATTTATACCCTTGTTATGGTCAAAGCTAGATTCATCATTGAAGGTTTAACAGAGTCATTTTCGCCATTTTTTCGCAGTAAGCTCATGTTGAAACGGGAAGTAGACATAATGTTCAAGCCTTTTGCCTCCACTACTGGATAAAATATGTCAGGAAGATCGAAAATGACTTGTTTCTACCGAGCATCATAACGGCGCTGTCTAGCCTTTCGCCGGAGGCTTTCAGACGGGCTGGCTGTCTCCGAGATGCTCAGGTTTCCTGCAAATCAGCTAGAAGTGCTTTTACTTTTGTCTACATAGAGTCAGAAACCATCCAGGTACTGTAACCGAAAATTCACAAAAATATTCCAACATCAATAAAAATAATGTCAAGAAGACCCTCCGTTTTGGTCTTGAATATTATTATGCTTTTTCCAAGAACCCCAATACCGATTGTATTGAATAGTATTGGAATTCTTGAAAGGAATAATAATATTCAAGGTCAAACCCTCTAGTCCTTGCCAGCCAATATAATATTCTGGCGGTAAATAGATTATCGACTTAAAAATAAATTTGTGTAGCTAAAATTAGATTTGTACACAATTAAACAGCGTTGACAGTGAAACCAGTAATGATTAAAGTTGGAATTGGAAACATCTGGAAAGTCACGCTACCGCAGAGCTCAAAGACTAAAGTTCTTGACCATGCGGTCTGATGACCTAGCTTCTGTGTTACTTTAGCTAACATGTTGCTAACACTGGATTTTAGAACAAGCTTGTACATTGTCTTTGTAGAAAACCCTAAATTATTAAAGACAATAAGAAATATCTATATTATGTTGTATACTGATTTCTAATGTTTTCGCAAATTTGATTTATATTGATAGTTTTATTATAATCTAATAAGTTTGTATGGATATTTCTAACTCTTTGCCAGCTACCTACTGCCAGGAAATAAAAAGATTTCTGTGTGCCTAGGTCATGGATGTGCATTAAATATATTTACCGTGTATTCATAATATAATATATATAGTATAAAAGTATTTAATGTATATTTGTTACCATGTCTGGTAGTACAAGTTATTCGAGAACTTACCACGGGACCAGATTGACATAAAGCATCCTTAGATATTATAATAATATACTATATTCGTAGACAATGACTAAATCAAACTCCACGAATTAAGAAATAAAAGAAAAAAAACATGATATGTATCCCGCTTTAGATAGTTTATAAGAAAATAACCATGTTCATTTAAAATTCTGTTCTTTTAATTACTTATTTATTAATATTTTTTTATTTACTTATCTATTAATTAAGAAGATATTTTTTTAAGTTTCTGTAAAAGGTTACAATGACATTGATCACTGATCATCACATTGATCATCACAATTAGATTATCTAGTCTAATTCACTTGTGTCTACGGTACATGATTAAACAAGGCGTTTTTCATGAATAAGATTTTAATGAGGGTTAATTGACGAAAATTTGCATTATATTGTACTTGAAAATCATTGAGTTGTTTCGTCCATTTATTTATTTAAAAATAAAATAAGTAATTAATTAACAATGAGTGCAAATTCAAATTATTATTTACTAGCTGTTGCCCGCAGCTTCGCGTTGCGTTAACTAAGATTTACAACGGGATCTAAGTACGCAATATAAGTAACTTTACTGGTTGATTTTTTACACCTTGTGTCCGAAAAACTCAAATATCTTACGGCACCCTATTTTTTCGAGGATAAAATTTAGCCTTTGTTACTCGTGGATAATGTAGCTTTCGAATGGTAAAAGAATTTTTGAAATCAGTCCAGTACATTTTGAGCCTATTCATTACAACTAAACAAACAAACCAACAAACAAAGTTTTCCTCTTTATAATATTAGTGTAGACAAAAGGGCTTATGTTCGGCAGTGGACGGATAAAGACTGATGATGATGATGACGTTACGAAGGTCATTACGTTACATCATAGTTAATAATGTAAAAATCTACGAGCTATAAATAACGTATAAAGTAGTTTTATTGTAATGAACGAATTTCGTGTAGGGATTGGAAAACAGTAAAATAACGAATACCATAAAATTGAACGTACTTATTGTTCATACTTTGTTCTTTTCCACGTTGAAAATATTCGTCATAATATTATTAAAAAGGGCATTACACGAATTCAAATTAAAATATTAATTTTTTTGGTTAATAACGGTCTTTTAAATATCTGTAATAAAAAAATCGTCTTGAATACAGGTTAAGGAAAATGGGGAAACCTTCAGACAGAGAAAGAAATACACAAAAAGTGTCTTCCACTTATATCTTACATTCGACATTCTGCAAACATTGATTTACATTATAAAACAAAATAAGCAGTTGACTTAAAACTATTACTATTTTAGTTCTTTTAAAATTTTCACTACGTTACGTATATATTAAATTGTTTCAGTTTAATAGCTGTTACGGCTAAGGAAGCCTTAACATTTTACAAGCGCTTAAAGCTAATCCGTTTGTGATGTGTTCAAGTCAAAGGAATTCCAGTTATATGCGAGCTTATAAATACGATTTTAAACGGTATGACGCTGAGAGCGATTGAAAAGAAAAGTTTCAAGAATTTTTTCACTCCTCATGACTCTCAATGACAGGGGTTTCCAACCAGTGGTCCGTAAGAGCTAAATAGAGAAGAGCTACAAACAAATAAATATAGAAGATCCAAAAGAGCTAGAGGTCCATGAAATGCACCGGTTTGATAATGATTATAGATGCAAGCTCAAAAGTTTTATTGAGATAATTTTAACATAATATAATGCAACTTTTCAGATGTTATAATCACTAATGTTAAATCACAGATGTATATAAAAAGACAGATGGAGCATGCCAAATATCCGAGTGACGCTTCAAAGCGAATACAAATTCAAAAGCGCGCTCTAGTGCTTGACATAGCGTCGTACTCTAAATTTCTATTAGATTGTGTTCGCTTTTGAATTTGTATTCGCTTTGGTGGCGTCATTCGCGTGTTCGGCATACTCCATCTGTCTTAATTTATAAATCTTTGCGTTAAATATTTAATTACATTTTTTATTATTTTGATACTCCTACTGTTTTTAAGCCCTGTTCCAACACTGACTCCAAAGTGGTCCCAGATCAATAAAAGGTTATATTTTAGGTAGTGAAGTGTTGGTCGGCCATTAGCCATTAGCCGGTCCGTGTTGGATGCGAGTCCCAAGGGATCGATCGTCTTGGCGTTCATTGAGGCCAGGCTATGTTCAGCAGTGGCTGATTCTGACGATGATAATAATGATGGTGGAGAGTTTATTATCAATTAGATATTTTTAGGAGTCTGTCCAGCGTTTAGTTTAATAGTCCGTACCCCGACTATTGAAAATTATTAAGATACCTAGTACTTTTACAAATCTACTTTATTATCTTTCTTCAAATTTCGATTACCACTTTGATCCTTCAATATATTAAAATCAAAATCCACTTTTTCAATATTGTTTCCTAAATAGCATATTGACGTTAACATGAATAAAAAAGTGTGTGCGTACAAAGAACACGTCCTAACAGAAAGTAGTCTTTAAATTCTAATATGTTTTAACTACTAATCGAATACACCAACCAATAGCGTTGCTTCATGCTACATTCGCCCTTTCTCACTCTCTTTCAATCGGTCTCAATCGCTCTCTCCCTTTTCTTCGATAACGTTGCACTCTTATCCCTCAGGCACGGAAAGAAGTTCCACTTCAAATATATATATTTATTTATACTGCTTGGTTGGCCCGTGAAAGAGCATAGCTTCTTTAAAAAAAAAAAAAAGAAAATACAGGCAGTGTAATTACTGACATATAGACTTACCCCCGTATTCACAAACAATACTATGAGGTGTCATAGTACTCCCGAAGGCATAGGTTCATTCAAACCAATTCATAAACAATACTTAAGTGAAATCCGCCACTGCGCGGCTTTTAAACCTATTGACACGAGGAGCGCATAGATAGTAGAGGTATTTGCATAGTGTTATTTCATTACTTAGCCAAGTACACTTCTTTAATACGGATCTTTAATAGACGCACAGTGGCGGATTTCAATTAAGAATTGTCTATGGATTGGTTTGAATGATCATATTATGCGTTGGGGAGTACCTAATGCGACGACACCTCATAGTTTTGTTTTGTGAATACGGATGTTTTGAGATATTAAGTCTCAAGATAGGCAGCACACAATTAGTTATTTTATTGTATATAGTAATAAAGCATAAAGTGATTCACACATGCATCAACATACGGAACCCAGATACACTATATCCATGCAAACCTATCACTCTATTCACATGTCAACGTCAAGTTCTGTTAGTGTGAAAATTGCTTAAACTCGAGCGGCCATTTGCGTGCAAAGCACGTAAATTTGGCGGGATGCCATGCATTGTTCCCCTTTATGAGGTCCGGTAAGTTGTGTGGAATAGAGTTTATTATAGCAGTTTTTCAAACATCCCATTTAATATTATTAAGCAGTTTTAATGTTACGGATGTGCCAAGAATGTGTTTTATTGTGTTCTTCCGTTATTGAATGTGAATGGGTTCTTTTTGTTTTTAGTTCAATTGTATTTTTATGATCTGTAGATCTGTAGCCAGCCCAGATTTAGAACATATATGCCTATTTAGTGTCCTTTTAAAATTATATATTGGGACAACTCAGACTCTATTATATATGGAAATTATATATTGGGAGAACTCATTTGATGTGGTAGATTTTCTATTTTGGCAACTAAGACATTGGAAGAAGCACTAGACCCCACTAAACCACGAGCACCTTCAGCCGCTCCTTTCTAACGTGACAGACTCGTTTCGGCAAAAGTTCAGACCACTCCACGTAATGAGAGACTGAGAGACTGCAAGGAACATGGAGACCATCGCTGTCCAAGGCTCATATGATGCTCGGCAGAGACAAGTCTCCTCCGATGATTGAGATCGTGATGCAGGGCCACCCATCTCGTGCTCACCTCGAGAACGTGCTAGGAGAAATCCACCACCGAGCAACTTTCATATCAAACTGTCATCGGCTCCCTTCAGGCCGTCTTTACCAAAGCAATCATAGCTGGTGAGCTCCTGTAAGACTGAATTTAATTAATGAACTGTTTGGGCTTAAGACGCATCCACCACTCGAGGACCAGACACACAGCAACCGTAAGGCTTTTGCCATAAAGCTGTCACGTCATACCCCTCCCCCGACCCCCTTAACGCCTCCTGCCCTAGTCTGTGAACCCGCAGGATCACGACTAACGTGAGGCTCTCCTATCCTAGGGCATGTAGTCACCTGGCTACGGACGATAATGATTTTACGTTCTATTTTACGTGGATACAACTGCGTATATACTATAGTTTCTGCATCTAATACAATACATTTAATTGTAACTAATGAAACACAAATATTACACTAGCGTTAATTGGAATAGTATTTGAACAGTCAACTAATTATAGTTTCGTATAATCAAAAACTGTGTGTATTATAAATCATAATTAATTTAAAGCCGCCTGTGGCTTTTCACAGTCATCGAATTGAACAGTGTGGGAATTTAATGCATTATTTACATAAGCTGGTATTAATACTGTATTTTTATGTTAGCGGTATTCCGGCCTAGGATTACCGCGTTTAAAACATCTGCATGGGTACCACAATCCCGTTTGTTTTTTCATCAGATTTTCAGAAATGCATCTGATGTTTCATTTTTCATGAAAGTAGCCCAAGAGAAACAACCAGTTTTACAACGGTTAGACTGGTTGTCAGATTCTCGGGCTTCTGACTACCCGTAACGACTGTCAAAGTTCCACGTATGACAGCTGGAACCAACGGAATAACGTGCGTTCCAACGCATGGAGGAGTTTTGGTATGTAAAGATGGTCACCCATCCACGGACGAACCTCGGAAAGCTTTGCTTAACCTGGTGAGTCGACCCGTGCGGCTATTATCACTGAACCACCATTTACTCGTTAGAGTCTATGTGAGTTTTCACAAATTACCTATCCAAGGAAAAAGCCTTAGAATTCTAGAATTCTTAGAAAACCTTAGAATAAAATCCTAAAAAACTCCGTTTAATTGAAAATATAAGAGATTGTATTAAATTTCAAGTAGATATAGTCTGTAGACTAGCAACATTGTACAGAGTTGAGTGACATCCCTTTGTCTACTCGACAAAAGATACCGTCAGTGCCAGTAATTATATTTTCCGTAAGGTTAGAATATAGCAAAGTAGATTTGCCAGAAGCAGCAGAATAGTCTACCTACCGCTAGTGGCTCTGCGTTGCAGCTGAATTGGTCCGGCACGTCCGGGGCGGTACCTGTCGCTCACATAATACCCGCGTAAAGTGATAGCTATGCTGTAGTGTATCGTCTGGCTTGTGAGTTTGCGTTGACCTATAGGGCTAGGGAAAAAGAGTCTCGCCTCTTTATGTTACAATAATATCATAAATTTATCGACGCACTCAATTATCGATCAATTTATTATTTAATATAGGGCTTAGTTTACTTTGCGAAAATCCTACAATGGTAACAGATCCAGGCTTTTGTACGATTTCCGCCTCTGTCTAGTTTTGTGGTATAAATATAATTATATTATGTACGTCTGATGTGAGTACCGATAGGTCAAATAAGAAGACCCTTGATAGGTGATGCAACAGTGTTGCCCATCAATACTAGGCCGTTCATCTAAAGCGCAAGCCCCGAGAAAGCAGAACCCTAACTAACTTCAAGAATGCAGATCACCAGCCACCATCAAAACAAAACTGACTACTTCAGTACAAAATAAGAAAGTTAATATCTATTGAAATTATAACTAAGAGTTATTTTACTAGCATAATATAACTAATTGGTCCCTAAAATAGAATCGCATATTTCAAATGTAAATTCACAATATTTATTAGATTGCTTATACAGGAAACTTACAAACAAGCTAATGCGAAAGCAAGTCAGTGAAATAAGTGGTGCACAATACGCTAGTTTTCCGTTTGTACGCGTGGAAAACTCTCCGTTTGGGGAACTTCGTACATTTACTGCAATGCAAAGCAAAACTTATATTTACTTTAGACTTATTCCTAATATATGACGGTTTCTTATTGACGTTATGGGTTTCACTTTATGTTTTGGATTTTGTGTTTTAATTTTATCACATATAGGTCACTTGTCTATCTGTCCATGCAAAGCATGCTCATGCTAAAGCATGTAATATCCATGCATGTGTGCATGTATCCAATATTAATTATAAGATGTAATTTTCGGGAACTTTAAGCAATTTTAGAATATTATTTTGTTGTTTGAGAAATATAATCAATCAACGTGATCTCTCGGCATTTCTGGGGTTGTGCAGCGGGTTACCGACCTTTGCAGGAAAAAATATTGTTGTAAATACGATACGAAGAAATAGCGGTTTTCAATGTAGTGCAGATCAATTGCGGTTCAAATTGGATGTCCGATTAGCAACATGGAATGTCCGTAGCTGAGGGACCAAGTGCTAAAAGACCTACGTACCCTGGGTTCTGTAAGCTGGGGGAGATCGCTTAAGACAGGGCGCAGTGGCGCCATCTCCTGTCGGAGGTCAAAATCCACTTCAAGTTGTTGAGATATCGTAGTATAGTATAGTATATATGATGTCTAATCACGATAGTCAAAAGGTCTATAGTCAATATCACAATTACTATTAAGAGCTTTAGTGTTATAAAAAAAAATTATAGTCAAAATATTATCCCCAAAACACTAATATTATTTGATGTGGTGAAGAAAATTTATAAAAAAATTGAGCAAAAAGGCAGACCAACAAGGCAGTCGCCTATATAGACAGTTTACTTGATACTAACCAAGGCAACTGATAAATAAGAATTTAAACAATACTCAAATCGAGCAATCATATCGTTTCATACTTTTACTTTCTTTCTTTTTTCGAATTTCGAGTTTTGATACTCATTTTTTATAGCTTTAACTCTTTCATTATTCGAACTTTCCGTTTATTACTTAACTGGTACTTAAAAGTTTAATAGTTCTAGTAAGTTCTTTGCTCGGGGAGTATTTACCCAAACATATTTACGTAGTTTAGTAATCATTTTTATTTTATAACTTATATTAGGTATCTTAATAAAATACTTAATTTGTATCGAAAATAAAATTTACAATGAAATGTTTTTTTTTATTATTTATTTATTTTAAGTCGCGTTTTAACTACTGAGGTTAAATTATCATTTATTAATATTATTTTTATAAAATATTGTAGATAATTTTATTCCTCAACCTTTACAATTATAAATTCTTAATTCCACATAAGTCCACGCCAGTAAGCTATACGTAAACTTCCTTAAGGTCCGTAATCAAGTGTTAACGGGTAAGTTAATTAGAAACTTGGCAACAATTTAACATCGAACATAAGATTTTGTTATTGGATCCCAACATTAAAATGTCAAACGTAATTCAAGCTTATGGGGAAGATTTCCAGAAGTTTTTAATTCAACATTGCGATCAGGGTTTTGTCCCGGATTTTGTCTATATATCCCACAAAGTTGGACCACAAGAGTTAGTTTTATTTGACTAGAATTTAAGTCACGTATCGCTTAGATTTTAACTTCAGGAGGATAAAGGAAAATGGCTTTTAGCTAATACGCGTTTGCTATCTTCCTCATTGCAAATGGGACGAACGATTTAATATTTTTCTTAATATAAATTATTATTAAATATATTATACTTAAAGTATTTTTAATACAATCATGCTAATATTATGTGTGTTTGACTACAAGGGAACCCTTGTAGTCAAACACACATATAATATGGCTGGCTCTTGGCCGCGGTGTCGCACGTGTCAGCAAAAAAAAACCTTTTTTTGTGAATATATCCTGTTACTTCTAGTACCGCTGAGAATATGTGTACAAAGTTTCATGATAATCAAGCAGTGTAGTTTTACCCTGAAAGCGTAACAAATATCCCTATTTTCACATTTACTTAGGAATATTACCCGACGATGGGAAATGTGTTTTAATTTTTATTTCTACTTTATAGATTGTAATATAATCTATAAAAGTAATAAATATAAGATATTATTTTGCATGAAATAAAAAGGTTTTTTTTTAATTTAATAAACACTTAAAAATTAAACAGACACACCTTTAAAATATTTATAGGGTATTCGGGCCTCGAACTCACGAACTTTACGAATACCTGCAAAGATGCACTGATTTATTTCATAAGTAAGAAAAAAATACACAGATATCTATTACAATTTTATTTTTCATAATATCGATAAAAAGTGTAATTCTGTGTCATAACAGAAATTTTACCATTCACCCGTATTCTTGATAGTTACTTAGAATATAAATATATAATATATATATATATATGTCGGAGGAATGCTGACTACATGTAGACTAGCTAAATCAATTAGCGTAGAAAGTACTTTGTAAAATCTTAATTTGAATTTGTTTAAATTGTTAGATTGGCCTATTGTAATAATTCGATATTGTTTAATAGTAATTATTTAAAAGACGCTTTATTGTTTTTAAGTCAGAGCGAGGGTAGGCCTCGAGCGGGGTCGAGGCACCATCTGAACGTCCGGTGTTAGAGGATATAAAAGCGGTGATCGATTGCGATTGAGGGGATTCCTTGTAAGATTGTAATGATTATGGTGTGTTGTTGTTATAATAATACTGGCCTTTTATAAATTATTATTTTTATTCTTTAGTATTCAAAATTCTTGAATTCATCCTATGTTGCTAGGTTACAGGGGACTTCAAATATAAACAAGCGGATATAAACACGTCTTTTCTTACTTTACTAAAATAATATGAGAACAGTTGTGCTAATAGTGTAGTGAAGTCAGATCGGTACCTTGAACCCGCTGCTCTAATTAAAAACATTTACTTAGCGTTATACGTAATTATTCGTTGTATAAAACATTTAATAAATTGTATGAAACAGTGAATAGTGTTTTGTGCCAGCATTTAACCCAATTATGACGCCCACGAAACCTACCACTAAGGATGATGTCGAGAGGACTGGTGTTTTCTCTGACATCAGAAGTGGGATCGGTGCAGGCACAAAATGTGAACAGGTCGATTGAATCGGACAATGAGTGGCGTGTGTTATTCGAAGCACAGCAAAATAACTTGTGGAAGCGCTTCGTAATCCGATGGCTACTGCAGACGAGAAAATCATGCTGCCTGAATTCCCACGGAAGAACGCAGACACTGATGCCCAGGCTTGGCTGGCGACGGCGGACTTCTGCTTATCAGGACGGTGACATACAGGGGAGTAAATTAACCATTCTCGTAAAGATATTATTTAACTTTACTTCGAAAATTATTATTATGAGAAATAATAAATAAAAACACCGAAGCTTGATAATTTTGTATACTTAAACCGAATAAAAACACAATAAAACTTAAATGACAATAAACAAGAGATATAATTATTAACAATGTTACTACTTTTAATATAAGCGGGAAAGATCAACTTATTCAATTATCTCTTTTAATATTCTAATATTTCAAATTAAGCGCTAGCGCTGCAAAGGCATAGATTACATATTTTAGTCCTCCTCCTTCTTTTACACATCTAACATATAATCTTTATAACGAGAAGGAGAAGTTACATGTCGGCGATTGGAAACGCGAGGACGAGAATGAACGGTATTTACGATACCATTATATTTAGTGAGGCAATGAAAGGTATTGCCGCGATATAGTTTTCTCAGATAGCTTTTTCTCAATATGAAGTGGGTAGAATTTAAAGATGTCTCGTTTTGGTATATTAGAATCGTGTACAGTGACGGTTTTAAAATTTTTTGGTTGTTAGCTGTTAGACAGTGTACGTCTTGCTTCATATGCAAGTCGTTTATTTAGGTACTTCGCTTATGTCGTGTCGGGATGCTTTAGACAATAGTAGTAATCAGTAATACTTGCACACATAGGATAAATTGAACCACGTCTTCAACATAATATTTTTTTTCTGAAGATATAACTACCCGCGCTTAGAATGCAACGCGAATTTATGGCGATTTTTCATATCTGGCTTTTTTTTTAATGGCTATAACGAAACTTTAGAGACGTTTTGCAAGTACTACGCAAGATATCAACCGTCCGAGACTAAATCTTACTTCTATAAAATGTTATGCATGTGGAAAACTTGGTCACTATACTAATCTAATGAATGTTTCAGCCTAACGCATTATAAACAGCAAACAACTTTTGACCGATCCAATACGACCCTGGTCATGACGAAGTACAAGTGTGGCGTTGATGGCCACATAGCATCACGGTGTTCACGAATGGTGCCGACTGCCATGAGCAGCGCAACACCCGTTGCCTCTGCCAGCGTGGTGAAACGAGTAAACATATGTGGCGTGAAGCTTGTCACTCAATTTGGTGAGCAGTTTTCATTTTGGTTTGATTTTGGTGTCGATTTTTCTCTTGCTAAAGAAAGTGTTTCGCGTAAGCTAGTTGGAAGATTCTCTCTAGTCGTGCACTCTTGACAGAGTGTTCGTGGTTTCACTATGATGTGGTGGAACTGCATTAGTTCCCGCGATGCGCCTCCACTTGTTGCGATCTTTAGCATTTCGGGAACATTGCGCTATGGTGGTTAGTGTCACAGCCTTTATCAGGTCTGTCCACCGTGTAGGCGTTCGACCTTGCGACCGTTTGCCTTCCACTTGCCCTTGGACAGCGAGTCGTTCCATAGAATTTTGGTTTCGAATGACGTGACCAAAGTATTTGAAGATTCGTGTCTGTACGGTCGACAATAATCTCTCCGTAATGTTTGGAAGTAGTTGGAAGATTACATTCTATTTTTAACGCTGGTAGGTGTAGGAAGAGCTAGCGCGTTGTGCCGTGTGTGTGTGTGTGTGTGTGTGTGTGTGTGTGTGTATGTATTAGATTAAGTAACAGTGTATGTTTATTATTATTATTATTATTAACTAGCAAATTCTGTCGGTTTACACATTGTGCTCATTTCGATAGTTAAAGAGGAACTGTCTGAAGGGCGAGGAGGCCAACAGAAATAAAGGGCGAGGTGGCCTTATGATCAATACCGGGCGAGGTGGCCTTATGATCAATACCAGGTGAGGTGGCCTTATGATCAATACCAGGCGAGGTGGCCTTATGATCAATACCAGACGAGGTGGCCTTATGATCAATACCAGGCGAGGTGGTCTTATGATCAATACCAGGCGAGGTGGCCTTATGATCAATACCAGGCGAGGTGGCCTTATGATCAATACCAGACGAGGTGGCCTTATCAACTATGGGTGGTAAAGTGGCTAAAGTATGCAATGTACGGTGTGGTGGTCTTATCAACTATGAGCGGAAAAGTGGCTCAAGTAGGCAATGTAAGGTAAGGTGAGGTGATCTTATGAACTATGGACGGTAAAGAGGCTAAGTAGAAAATGTAAGGTTAGGTGGCCTCATGAGCTATGAGCGGTAAAGTGGCCAAGTAGATAATGTAAGGTTAGGTGGTCTTATGAACTATGAGCGGTAAAGTGGATAAGCAGACAATGTAAGGTTAGGTGGCCTTATGGACTATGAGCGGTAAAGTGGATAAGTAGACAATGTAAGGTGAGGAGGCCTTATGAACTAGGAGCGGTAAGGTACCTAAGCAGACAATATAAGGCGAGATGGCTATTTTATTAATATGGAGTTAGTATTTTGATAATCGTTAAGATCGAGAATTAGGCGATTCTTATCTGACTAAATTTGAAAAGATAATCGTACTGTTGTCTGTTGTACGTGTAATGAAAAAAAAAAAGTAGTACTGATGTGCTACTTGGTCAGGAGTGGCCGAACGTTGTAACCCACTTTTGTCGTTTTTTCTTTTCTGTTTACAGATAATAATGATGCTTGCCCTTTAACATCACACGAGGACGTGTGAAACGTCAGGATGGCCGTGTCGGAGGAATGCTGACTACATGTAGACTAGCTAAATCAATTAGCGTAGAAAGTACTTTGTAAAATCTTAATTTGAATTTGTTTAAATTGTTAGATTGGCCTATTGTAATAATTCGATATTGTTTAATAGTAATTATTTAAAAGACGCTTTATTGTTTTTAAGTCAGAGCGAGGGTAGGCCTCGAGCGGGGTCGAGGCACCATCTGAACGTCCGGTGTTAGAGGATATAAAAGCGGTGATCGATTGCGATTGAGGGGATTCCTTGTAAGATTGTAATGATTATGGTGTGTTGTTGTTATAATAATACTGGCCTTTTATAAATTATTATTTTTATTCTTTAGTATTCAAAATTCTTGAATTCATCCTATGTTGCTAGGTTACAGGGGACTTCAAATATAAACAAGCGGATATAAACACGTCTTTTCTTACTTTACTAAAATAATATGAGAACAGTTGTGCTAATAGTGTAGTGAAGTCAGATCGGTACCTTGAACCCGCTGCTCTAATTAAAAACATTTACTTAGCGTTATACGTAATTATTCGTTGTATAAAACATTTAATAAATTGTATGAAACAGTGAATAGTGTTTTGTGCCAGCATTTAACCCAATTATGACGCCCACGAAACCTACCACTAAGGATGATGTCGAGAGGACTGGTGTTTTCTCTGACATATATATATATATATATATATATATATATATATATATATATATATATATATATATATATATATAATACTATATTAGCCCTAAGCATAACACGGGAATCAAATAGTAAAACGTCGGTGAGGGCGCCACCTTCCGTAATAATTTGATAGCGTACATTACATCATTCACATAAATTTTGCGAATTACGCCCAACGCTTGGGGTTCAAGTTATTACAATACTAAAAGCGAAAACGTGTACGTTGAAGCAATTTAAGATGGTTTTATGTTACTTGATATATTTGAAAGGTCGTTTCATCGCCAGTGGACAGTGGTCACTAAACGAGCGTTTGATACAAATCATTACATAATAACTCATGAATATAATCATCATCATCATCATTATCATCACCATACTGCTGAACATAGGCCTAGACATAATATCACAATGATTTTAATGTAGACGGTTGATAAAGGACAAAAAAAGTATAAAGTAAGCAGATTAAAAAGTGATTATGTGAGATAACTATTTCAGGTATATCATGGTAGTATATACGAAAGTAAAAACATATTTTGTCCTTCCTACTATAAAGCTAACAACCATCGTTTCAAGCAAAAAAAAATCAACAATCAGTGTGGTACTAACTAGTTGATAGGTTACATTTCGTTCTTCCTTTCATAAAATTCTGCTAACCATCACTTCATGCAAAATGAAGACTTCAAAAATCAGTAAGACACGTTTCTAGCAAAGGAATTAGCACGGGAATCCTACGTCTAAATATAATGTTTTTGTAAAAGCTATTAATCTACAAACGGACTATTTCAGTGCCATTTAGGGACGCCCCAGTTAATCGCTAAGCTCATTCCCATTACTATTACCTAGATCAAAGTCATTATTACATCCCATTGAGAATACTAAAGCCAGTATTATGTTGGGTCTAAAAAAATAGAAAGAATTGACTGATCAAGGAACTTCTCTGTATAATGACGTATAGAAAGTGAAAAAGATAATACGGGCAGTGTAATTACGGGCCTCAGAAGAAGCAACGCATAATAGATTTGCCTTTTGTTTTTATTACGCGGTTACTTTTTGAGTGACTTCAAGGTGGTCCACCCACCATAGATACACGAGCGACGATGGTCCAGTGGTGGATAGACTCGGCCTCTTATGCGAGAGGTTCTGGGTTCGATCTTGATCCCCTCGCGTGTGACTTGAAATGGGTTTTTCTAAATTTCTAAGTGCACCTAAACACGAGACCTGCGCTCGTTCACCGGTGAAAGAAAACATCGTGAGGAAACCTGCATGCCTGATAAGTCTTTGAAGGTATGTGAAGTTCACCAACCCGCACTAGGCCAGCGCATTGGTGAACTATTGCCCATTACTCTCCTCGCCTGGAGAAGGAGGAGACCCGTGCCCAGCAGAGAGAGAGTGAGACATAAATGGTTGATACTTTAATTTTACTTTTTGAGGGTCACGGACCTGCAGGCAGTCAGCTAGGCTGACCCTGACAAAAGCCAGAATACAGGTACATCTGCTAATTCCCTGTCCTACTTAAACTCATAAATTCATAAAAAATGAGCTCTGTAGATTACGTAACTTTTTGTCAGATTAAAATATTAATAATTAAAACCTTAACGAGCCGAGATTGACCTGTCTAAATAAGGAAAAACCACATGTTATAAATATTAACTTCATAGTAAAATAGTATCATGGTAACCGCGTATTAAATTTTTGATGAACAAACCAATAAATATTAATTTTGGTTAACACATCAAGCTACACTTACAAATGACATTACATTCCGAAATAATCAGAAATTGTAACAATGTAAAATTGTTATTCTTTGTGGATTTTCATTTTTTAATTTCATACACATATAACGGGAAGTATATTCAATAGATAGAAACAGGTTTTAGAATATATAACATAATATTATGCATCATTTAGTAAGTGTGTTGAAATTGTGATATTTTTCCTCGTGTACTAAATTATAGAATAATAATAATAAAATTTTGTAGTTTGTTGCCTGCTTGTTGTGCATAATATGGAGTTATATTTGTTATACTTATAATATTAGTTTATTCCATATAAAGTTTATATGGAAGATGCTTAGAAGATTTGTGAAGTTCAATTTTAATGGATTTTCTAGTCAGATTCGAACCTATACCAGACTTTCGTTTCCTTTACCAACTAGACCAATTACATGTTATATAAATTACACATGTCCCAGTAAATATAATGGAATATCCTACTAATATTATAAATGCGAAAGTTTGTGAACATGTTTGTTACTTTTTCACGCAAAAACTACTGAATGGATTAGGATGAAACTTCATAATAATATAGCTTATACATCAGATTAATACATATGCTATAATTATTCATCCCCGTATTCCCACGGGAACGCGGGCCGCTGCTATACTATATAATATAAATGCCGTTGTAAATCTTAGTTAACGCAGGCAAGGCTGTGGACAACAGCTAGTAGTTAATAAATTAAAAATGGAATATTATAGCAAATGGGTACTTTATACGTAGATAATTGTATAATATATTTATATTAAATTGGGGTGTCTGTTTGTAATACTAAAATAAAAATTTTTACTCAATGCATACAAACAAAACAAAAGTAAATACCAAAGAAACATTTTTAACAATTTTGTTTCTATCCGTCTCTTTGTTTTTGCTAATCTCTCTAATGACCGATTTTGACAGAACTTTCGCTGGAGGATAGCTAAAGTAACAAGGAAAGCTATAAAAATGATCATTACCATTTCAGACGTCCGTAAATCAAACTTAAGTAAGTGGAACCGCGGGCAACAGCTAGTGTGTAATAAAAATTGATACAGTAAATTTCGGTAAAATTTCGACTCTTATAGGGTATATTAAAATAATTGTATAATATTATCTTTCGGTGAACCGAGTAATAATTACTTATAATGGCGATGGTATATATTCCATGCGGTGAAAATATTTTATAAATTTCTGATACAGGGTTTCGTTTCGTGTGTGAGTCTGTCGGTCTGCCAAGCTTAAACATTAGTTTATTTCATATTGATGGTTCTTCCAAAATCAAAATAAAAAAATATTCAAAATAGTACCATCAAAGTATCTTTTTGAACGTAAATTGAGTCTACCACCGGTTCCAAAGCAAGTCCACTGAGACGAACCGACGAAAAAAACTCAGTGGAACTGACATAATATTATAATACTCTTAAATTTGGTGAACTAGGTTCTTCTCCTCGAAATCAGACGAGGAGGGAAAATCGGACCATAGTTCACCGAGGCGCTGGACCAATGCGGGTTGGTGAACTGCACACAACTTCAAACAGTGATGCCAATTTGGGGGCTTTTCCCCTAAATTTAGGGGGAAGAATTTAGAAAAGGGGATTTTTAGGGTGAAAAATTTCTTAGGGTATTTTTAGGGAAAAAATATTTTTTGACATAATATGACGTATTGACAAGGAGACAATAAATAATTGACCGTTTTTTGAAAATCGTATGTATTCTTCATATACAAATATGAACTTTTAATTAGATTTTTTATTTATTTAAAAATATTTAGGGTATATTGGTTGGGATTTAGGGCATTTTAAAAAAGGCTTAGAAAAAAAAATTGAGCAGCTGGCATCACTGCCTTCAAAGACTTTTAATCTCATCAGGCACGCAGGTTTCCTCACGATGTTTTTCTTCATTGATGAGTGAGCTATGATCTCGTGTTCGAGGTGCACTTAGAAATGTAGAAAAACCCATTTCAAGGCACCACGAATGTTCAGGGCGGTGTCAGGATCGAACCCGGATCCTCTCGCTCGAGAAGCCGAGCCCATCGACCCATTGACCATCTTCGCTCGAACGATAAGCTAAGAAAACACTGAATAAAAATAGAGAATCTATTACTTTAATGCACATAATTTTGGGAACTTCGTAATTCAGACTCACAATTTTCAATGCTTATATTTCTAGTCAAGAAAATATATAATAATGAGGATCCAGTAAAGGGTAGAGAGGGGTAGGGGCAAGAGGGAGGTCTGAGCTTGACTATACATTTTACAATATTACTAGCAGTGCCCCGCGATTTCACCCGCGTACTTCCCATTCACGCGAGAGTACCGGTAAAAATTATAGCATACTAGCAGCGCCCCGCGGCTTAACCCAAGTACTTCCCATTCCCGTAGGAGTACAGGGATGAATATAGTCTATGTGCTATTCTGATGTACATAATATTATTGTAAAGTTTCGTTAAAATACATTCAGCAGTTTTTACGTGAAAGAGTAACAAACATACATCCATACATTTTTACAAATTTTCGTTTTTATTATAATTACTAGCAGCGATTTGCAGTTTCACCCGCGTTTTACCATTCGTGGGAGTACGGGAAAGGACTATAGCCTATGTATTATTGTGATATGTAAGCTATATTATTGTTAGTATATTATACAGTATTTATCATCAACCATGAAAGAGTAACAAACATACATCCATACATTCTTACAAACTTTTCCCGTTTATAATATTAAAAGGATATACAGTAATTGAGGTTAGCTAAAAGCTAAGTCGTGTAAGACAAAACGAGTGATATTTTATAAGAAGTATAAACTATCTGCACTTTCTGTTCTTATTTATCGTGGAAAATAATATTTCTACCGAACAGCATAAATAGACTCTTTAAATGGAAGAATTTTGTAGATTTAATTAACTCACGTCGCAGGAAAGAGAGATATATTTTTCGAATATACTATGAGAATATATTCCTATAAACATTCGGTAAAATTGATTTCAACTTACGAGACTGTGATAAATTACGTAAATTATAAATTTTTATCTCCATATTGTTATGTATGTATATCACAGTAGATTTTTAGATTACCTCAAATGCTCAGTTTACAAAAAATTGTCTATTCGTCTTTGGTCGCCTATTCAAAGTAATGACTTTCCAGCTCAACTAAAAATATAGGAAAATTTATTTCATATCATCAATAATAAAGGCTGATGATGATAATGATTATGGTGATGATAATGATGATGGTGGTGATGATAATGCCAATGATTATGATGATATCATCAATACGACAAATATTTTACAATACATTAAAATCCAGATCATAATATATTCAAATATTAGAAGGTTAAATTATAGTGCAATGCCGATAAAATATAATCGATTGGAGTTACATTATACACGAGCGACGATGGTCCAGTGGTGGATGGACTCGACCTCTTATGCGAGAGTTCCGGGTTCGATCCTGACCTCCCCTGTGTGTGACTTGAAATGGGTTTTTCTAAATATCTAAGTGCACCCCAAAACACGAGACTATCGCTCGCTCACCGGTGAAGGAAAACATCGTGAGCAAACCTGCATGCCTGATGAGATTGAGTCTTTGAAGGCATGTGAAGTTCACCAACCCGCACTCGCCTGACACACAACTCGCCTGATTTCGAGGAGGAGACCCGTGCCCAGCAGTGGGATATAAAGGGTTGATGCTTTTTATATTTCGCACCTGTACTTATTCACTTATATTATCTTATATTTTAGTGTAAAAATTAAGTATGACTGTGTGTAATAAAGTTTATTATTATTATTAAGGCTAGATACAGCACTCGTTTATACCGTTAATCCTGTGTAGCCAGGATCGACATTAACCGCCGAGTGATCCTTTGATAAGATTCACGGAACGCGTTCCTTAGGACCCTCAACGAATTTAATTAGACGGAACCAGGAGTTGAAAATATTTCCAGTTTACTATATTGCAGAAGTGCTGGATGCAGGAATTCTTTAATAAACTCAAACGCGTAAGATCTGTGATTACAAAACCCCTTACTCTAAGTGCCAATTTGAAATTTAAACTATAAAATATTTCAAAAAAGCAAAAAAATGTTACTATATAAATATTTTTGCTGTGATGTAAGCTATAAAGTAAAGTTTTGATTAAATACCTAGAATAGTTGAGCTCTCAATAAATAACTAAAGTAGGTCCATGCGTCAAAATTGTTATACCCATAAAATAAATGCGACATTGTAAAGAGCCGTTTTATTTTATTATACTAAGGCCTGTTCTAGGCCATGAAATGGGCCATTACTGGCAATTCCACTCTAACATATACGATATAAAAGTTGTTAGGAGCTCACCGAAAAAATTATAGGTAATTGCGTGCATAAAGTACGGTATATCCAGGGCTTTTGGGCGGCGTTTAAATTTAAAATACGTGGAATAACATTTTTTATTTAACTTTAGTGATCGAAAGATTGTAAGTAGTTTGTTACTCTTTGACGTAAAAACTACTGAATGGATTTTAACGAAACTTTACAATAATAAAGCTTATACATCAGAATATCACATAGGCTTAATTTATCATCTTACTCCCACGGAAACGCGAAGTACGCGGGTGAAACCGGGCGCTGCTAGTGACTTAATAAAAAGGTTTGTTTTTAAATTACCTTAAAAGTAATGCTAGCCATTGCCCATGTCTTTGTTTTTACTTATCCCGTATATATCTACAATAAATTGTCAATAACCTTCCTAAGTTATAAATATTTACGCGTAAAAAAAACAAACTCTACACATTTATTATACCTACTGTTTGTAAAGATCTTTATTCCTATATTTGTCTCAATCAGTCCAGGTATATTTAAAAAAGTATCGCCCTTAACATCTTGGAAATACGTCACATATTATTATAAACAAAACAATTTGTAGTAATTTGTAACGGGTAAAACTTAATCTACATCAACCCAATTTTGTCTATTCTAAATAACAATGGGACTATTAAATAATAATAAAGAGCCATTACGTTTTCTACTGCTTCAGCTAAAACGTAATTAACGTCCAGGGAGTATTCCATGCTTCCCAACTTTCACCACCTTTGGTGTTCACTGTCGTATATATTAATATATTATAAGGCCTTTAGCACCAAGAGGCCCATTTGTTGTATGACTAGCTGCTGCCCACGGCTTCGCCCGCGTTAGCAAGAAAATCCTTTTTTTGTTAATGTCTATGCTACTTCTAGTACCTTTAAAATGTGCACATAGTTTCATGATAATCGCTTGTGTGGTTTTCGTTTGAAAGCATAACAAACATACCTGCTTTTACATTTATAATATAAGTAAGCATTTAAGGATGAATGCCATTGATTTTGAAATATACATTACAAAATAAGATTTCGTTTGAAACCAGGGATTGGCGTGTCATGTAGTATATTGTTTTAAGTTTTTGTTATGGTATGTAATGGACATGAAAACAAAATGACAAAAACTATAATAACATTCATAATATTGTTATAGTTTTTGTAATTTTGGTTTTATTTAAGACATACAAAACTAGATTTCGTTCAATGGGATTATACGTGACATAGTTGTCATGTGTATGTTATTTTAGTGGTATTGTATCAGTTAATAATATTCATATAGTGGTGATATTTTAATGACCTATTAATGGTGCCTTTTCCATAAAATACTCATGTATGTTTTACTCTATATTTCGATAACAATTTATTAAATATTGGATGTTACGCATCTGCCATATATAATGACCGAAATCTTACTTTAATGAACACAAGCACGAAATCCTCGTAAAGTAGAAAAATTCGGTCGATATAAAACTCAAAAATTCATGTAATTTTTTTGTGTCTCTCGTTTTAGTCTCGTTTTAGTAGCACTTTTTCCAAAGTTGAGTGATTGCAGGACGCTTCGGGCAATAACGTTTAATAAAAAGTGGGGTTTATCACTAGAACACCGCACTGCGTCAGCTTAAGTGAAGTTAATTTCAGTCCATGAGTTAGTGTCTCTGCCACACTCGGTCAGCAAATATCGCTCAGTAACTGGTCAAATGAACACACTATTAGATTATAGTAATTTATTAATGGAGCGAGGGGATTTAAGCTCGTGCGAACAGAGTGAGGGAGGATAAGTGATTTTATTGCTGAAACATGGCGATTAGATCGTAAAATTCACCATTTAAGGGCAAAAGTTTTGGGTTCGCTTTTGTTTTGAGTTTCTCTTGTAAATATTCGTATATTGCAATTTTATTTGCATTTAAATTTTTTGGACTTTACTACGGCTCATTATTGTTAGGTGTCACATCCACGAATTAAATCTAAATATCTTTATTAAAAAAAAAACGAATTTCTTGATTGATATACTATAATAAATTATGAAAGGAGCAACCCAACAGAGTTTCTTACCGAATTCTTCTTATATACTATACTACTATAGTGGTATGTATTGTTTGTATTTAATTTTTTTGTAATAGAATATTTGAAAAAACTAGTTCCACTGAGTTTGTTTCGCCGCTTCTTCTCAGTGTACTCGCTTTGGAACCGGTGGTAGACTCAATTGACGTTCAAAAAGATACTTTGATGGTACTATTTTGAATAAAAATTTTTACTTTGACTTTGTCTTGACTTAATAGTACAATACTGCAGTTAGGGATACGAATCCTTTTTTTATAATATTTTGGACATAAGCAACTTCTTAAGCTCCTGATTCCTCGTGTACACTACACTGACAACATTTCCGAAAGAAAAATAATGTTAGTGATGATGGTTTTTCAATATCTGCTAATATTCTTGTTCGCCGACAATTGTGGACAACTTAAATCGCCTTATGATGTCATCTGCGGGATATTTTTCATTCTGTTTGCAATCTTAATTAACTTTCTCTCTCTCTCTTTCTCTGGGATAGCGTACTTCGTGACATTTCATTAGACGTATTTTATTTGAAAAGAGGTTTTAGTGATCTTCTAGAGCTGCATGAATATTTCAAACGGTTGTCGTATATCTTGAAGAACATTAAGTACGTTAGAGGAGATTTTGGTGAACCTGATAACTGACTTGAATTAATGAATGAATATTCTTTATTGTGCACATTATATCATACTATAACATACTTACATTAAAACTAAAATAATAAAAATAAAATCAACTAAGGTACACAAAGGTAAATTTGATAGGATAGCAGACAAAAATAAATACCACAATGCTGATTTTGGGAGTACAAGAATAGGTGTTGGTGATGATTATCAAAATAAAGATATCAAAGAGGATATGAATGAAGATAATGATGAAGAAAATGATTATAATAATGAAAACGAGAACGATGAATTCTTAAAAAATAATCCACACATTTATCTTAAGTGAGCTTTAATTAACATATTCCTAATTTAGACTCGAAAAGGGTTCAAAAGATGAAAGCTTGCTGGCACTAAAGCTTCTTATTCAGTAATATATTTAAAAGCTGACATATAGGATGCGGCAAAGGTATAAAATTGCGGGGAAGCCTACTAAACGCGTAAACCACATTTAGGTAATTTCCATCACAAGGGGTGGATTCGTAATGGGTTTAAATTAGTTAAAGTTACCTTTGTAATGTCTCATTAAAAGTAAGTAGTATTGAGACATTAAATTGTAAAAATTTGAGTGACTGTTGCAAAATTGAGTGACGAGCTAGCAATGGTGAGTGCCTTTTGTGTAAAGGTCCAAAAGTGGCGAAAAAGTATGTAAATGGTTTTGCAGCAGATAAAATGATGCGTTCGTGAATACTTTGTGTGGTACGCCTAAATTTTTAATACCATTCTGACTTTTTTTCTCTCACCAAAAGCTTTCCACTATTTCTATTCAAAGGCATGCTCTAGTTAAGTAATTATTAGTGATGATGATGAAGTGAATGCAAACCTTAAGGAACGTCTTGTGTGGAAAAGCCTATTATGAAATAAAAGATTTTATTGAAAATACCGCACCATGGAAATAAGACACTCACTTTTAAGATTTTACATAATGTATCTATAAATCATGTATTTTATTTGGTTGACAAAAGATCAACCCTGAAGTTGTTTCTAGCTTTTCTTAGGGGTTCCAAGTTTTTTTTTTTTGTCATTTCTTTTGACCTATTTCAAGTACCAGTACGTTGTTACTAGTAACCAACGTAGTAAGTATTATAAGTTGTTTTCTAAGAAATATTGTAATATCAACATTTAATCCTAGTTTGATTTGATTTGATTATTAAAAACATTTTATTATCAGACAATACATTAGTCATGACAGTGTTGTCTAGGATCAAGTTCATTAAGTCCACCTATCAACGACTAAAATCATTATTTTTACGGATTTTATTAAGATTTTTAAATAGCGAACGTTTACAGCATAGAGTTTTTAAATGACTGAGATATTAAGATAACTCAATGCCCAATAACGTCGGAAATTAAATAGCATTAGATAACAATAATCTCTTCTTTCCGTTTTGTTCATTATCTTATTGCTACAAAGACATAATAATAAATCATCTACCTATAAAATCTACCTAAAATACCGTAAACTTCTAATTGCCTCTATAATATAAGATCATAAGTGACTCTAAATTCCAATAATTTAAGTACTATTCCACATTCGGGGGAAGTCACGTTGCTGAATTAATGCTTTATAAACTGGAAAGGGTACCCGTACTTGGATAATTTTGAGAAATTGTTTGAAGTCCCGTAATTCTAGAATATAGCATTTCAGTTCAAACATTCGTGCCAATTTAGAAGCAAGAAGCATTTTCTTGTTCTGTTAGGAAAAGGGTGAAAAGTTTTGCTTAAAATATTTAAGCTTTTTCGTTCTTCGAGATGCAAGAGAGTGTTTTTATTTTATTTTTATTAACTTTACAAATGTGAAGGATCCCAGTAGGTCGACTTGCCAGTTGTGCTCCTGTATTTAGATACTGGAGACAAAATAAAATTATATAACAATTTTTCTGAACTAGCAAACTGTATCGAAATATTTATAAAAAATATACGCTTAAGAATTCCTTGTCTCAAAATAAAAGCCATTACTAATATTGCAGGTCGTGAACTAATCGTTTCACTTATCGCTGAATATGGAGACGATTCATCCAAAAGCTAATTTTAATTATTCATTATATTATATAATATCTATGGATAATCTTATACCTTTAAACGAGCAATTCTTGTATATATATATATAGAATCGGGATCTCGGAAACGGCTCCAACGATTTTCATGAAATTTTGTATACATAGGTTAAAAACGGCGATAAATCGATCTAGCTAGGATAAACTTTTGGAAAACTTTTTTTTATCCGTGTTTTGAGGCATCGATAAAATATGATTAGAATAAGAACGTAAATTTCGCTGTCAAATAATATGTCATGGTAGCTTAGTGGTGAAATGAGCAGTTATATCCGAACGAGCCTGTCAAGCAAGTCAATTTTTTTTATCTTTTTTTTAAGATCATTTTTTTTGGAAGAAAAATTTTATCGTATTTTATTACTAAGGATACCGAGCAAATGCTCGGTCAACCAGGTACTATCTATATTATCTCTGTATGGAGGCTTTTGCACGACGTCAATCTGGTCCCGTGGAAGAACATGTCTTACGGGTACCAGAAAACGGAAATCTATTTAATTCTCTTATATAACTTGACTGCTCATATTTAATCTCATTAGAGATTCATCTAATCGGTAGTATGTATTCATGTAAGAGGTAGTGCCATGCTGCTGCACCTCTAGCTCACATAAAATCGGCGTAAAGTGACAGCTAAGCTGTCGCGTTTTGTGCGGTTTTTGAGTTTCCGGTGGCCCATTGGGGGGATAGGGAAAAAGAGGGCAACGCATCTGCATAATCTCTGGTTATGTGAATGTCGATGAGCGTCGATAGTCGCAAGGCTTCGACTGTTCGTTTGCCCTCTTATGATTTATTAAAGAAAAATCTCTTACATTATACATACATTGATTTAAATAATAGATTACACATATTAATGAATCACGACCCAGAAATACAGAAACAAAAAGTGATCCCTGGCAAGATTCAAACCTCTTCCAGCTTAACGTGCTGACCATTGAGCCACAGAGGTCATCAAATAAATTATTTCACAGCTTATTAATATCTTTTTTCATTTTAGATTTGTAATTCCAACGTTTTTTATACATTTTTATACTTCATGTTTACGTCATAACAGAATTATAGGAAATAAAATTTGTATAAAAATTTGAAATTAGAAACATTCTTCGTCAATAAAATTGAAACGCTCGAGTGACGGTAACATACAGTAAAGTAATACAACGACGGTAAGGTCCACAGCAGATCGCAAGACATCAGGGCTATTTATTTATAAGCGTGGTTATTTATTATTCGTTGTAAATAACTCTAAATTCTAATAAATAAAAAATATTTTTGATGTCTCACAATTATACAATTTTGGACAGTTTTATCGGGTACATACATTTGTACATAACACATGACTTGTATTGGTTATAGGAATGTCTTAATTGTACAGTTGGTGAATTATTATACCCAGAGGTGTTCATGTATTGTATGTACTGTGAAATGCGCAGTAAAATATATATGGCTCTCTGAAACTGGCTATTGTAAGTCAATGTTACTAATTGACTAGACTTCATCGTCATTATTATGCACGCAACTGCTGAAAATGGGCCTCCTTCAATGAATACAAAGATGTTCGATATATGGATCAGACGTCGTCTTTCCATCTCGTTAATGGCTGGCCATCACTTCATCTACCTAAGCGTGGCTTCGACCTGGTAACTTTTATTTAATCTGTGTCTCCACTTTTGGCCTTTTTCGTCCGATCTGCGTTGGCCTAGGAAGTGGATCTATTTCAGGAGTAGGTAGATAGATAGAGGCTGATGATGATGATAAAAACAATATTTTAATATTATACGTAACACTTCACAAGCGAATATCATAAAAAATGTTGAAATAAGGTAATTTAAATACGTAAAACATGCGATAAGACTTAGGTAAGGGTATAAGGTATTTTATGAATCGTTTTTTATCATTCCTATATTTCATCTTATTTTATCTTTATGCCTGCACGGAGGTGTCGTACCTTTGGGTATATTTTAACTAGCTTTTGCCCGCAGCATCATCCATGTTAGCAAAAAAATAAATATCTTTATTCTCTTTAAATGTATCCTATGTAGTAACATAGGATACATTTAAAAAGAATAAAGGTTCTTCTAACACACACAAACTTCTAGTGCTTCCGACAATATGTGTAACAAGTTTCATGATGATCGGTTGAGTAGTTTTCACGTGCAAGCGTAACAAACATTCCTACTTTTATAATATTAAGTAAGGATCAAAGATTACTTGTAGACCTTGCTTTACGCGTTTTATGGTTTGTCTATCTAAAATTAAAACTTCTATGTGGATTACGTTTAGTTTTTTAAGTATCTATTAGCATGGTTAAACAAGCGACGATGGTCCTATTTTCATGGGCTCTCTCTCAAGAAAAAGGGTCCGGGTTTGATCCTGACCCCTATGGTGCCTTGCAATGGGTTTTCCTGAATTTCTAATAGCACCCTATAATCGAAACCATCGCTTGCTCATCGGTGAAGGAAAACACAGTGAGGAAACCTGCATACCTGATGTGATTAAAAATCATTGAAGGCGTGTGAAGTTCACCAACCCGCATTGCACCAGCTCGTCGGTGAACTAATAGTAGGCCATACTACTACCCTCCTCGCCTGATTTCGAGGAAACCTGTGCCCAGCAGTGGGACATATAGGGGTTGATACTTTATTGGCATGGTTGAAGGTCTTCTTCAATGAATTCTCGTGTGATTAAAATGCTTAACTTGCAAATGCATGTTAACGATTTTAATCATCAGAGATTCAAGCGGGCAGCTGATTATTTCATACCGTACCGTATAAATAAACCACTCACAATGATTTGTACCATGGAATAAAAGCCTTACTTTTTTCATTATAATTTATCAAGTGGGCAGAAAAACAAATCCATAAAAATGATATATAATACCTAGTAATACTTTTGATTAATTCCAAGTTAACATTCTAAGTTATAGCCAAGTTGCCTGTACATAAGTAATTTTAAAGTTTATTAAGTAAAGGTACCGCATAAAGTTATGGCCTGTAGCTAAAGTACTTTTGGGTCAATGTATATTATTATACTAGCTTTTGCATGCGGTTTTGCCGTGGTGTTAAAAAAAATAGGATTATGAAGGAATAACAAACAAAAAGTTTGGATTTTATACTAATTAGTCCTTACTAATATTATTTAATGCAAACGTGTATTCAAACCGCTCGACTCCTTGTCCGATTTCGAGGAGGAGACACGTGTCCAGCTGTGGGACATAATATTATATAGGTTGATATTTTTATCACCAAATGACAACAGCTAGCATTTATGCATGAGTTATAATATTATGTATCATAATATTTTTGATATAAGATTTGTTATAATATTTATATTTGCCTTTATTAGTTTACTAGTAGCGCCCCGCGGTTTTAACCACGTAATTCTCATTCCCGTGGGAGTATGGGGATAAGTTATAGCCTATGTGTTATTCTGATGTATAAGCTATATTATTGTAAAGTTTCATAAAAATCCATTCAGTAGTTTTTACATGAAAGAGTATCAAACATCTATACCCACAAACTTTCACGTTTTTAATATTAGTGGGATATATAAAATCCATCTGAAACTAGAAGTCTGATTGATTGAAACACACAATAATACAGAAAACTATCCTTCCTGTCACTTATTACTCATCCTAACTTGAATGACTCTTAACTTGGAACACAAAGGTCAAACTCCTGGTAGAGCAAAATGAGACTAATATTCATCACAAAATCGATTCTATTCGTTGATTTGACGTAGAACGAATAAGTTATATTTAATAGCCTTAGCCGTATTGGGTACCTTTTTTCTTTCTGAAATACTACAAAGGAAACGGTTTAGAAGTAATAATATATATAATGGTGTTATGCCATACAAACACGTGCTCTACTCAAAGCGTTTCACTCCCTTCGGAAAATATTCTCATATTATTAAAATATTATATTTGCTATAGTCAAGCACGTTTTAATATTATTCTTTACTCGGAGGTTGAAAGAAATTAATTTTGAGGTACTAAGCCGCTTGTGTGTGCTATTTTTAATTTTAATTTCAGTGTTCATTTATTTTTAAAGTAATGTATTTTATTATTTTGTAAATGTTTAATTATTTCTGATTATTATTTTTTCTTTGGTTGTGTAATACCAAGGTAGACTACCAAAATTGTTAATTTAAAAAGCTATTTTTAGTTATTTGAATTATTATATCATTATGGTCACGTCTCCATCCAATGCGATACATATCATCATCATTATCATCATCAGCCTTTATCCGTCCACTGCTGAACATAGGCTTCCCTCAATGAACGCCAAGACGACCGATCCCCTGTCACTCGCATCCAACATGGACCTGCCACTGCACGGAGATCGTCTTCCCACCTGGTTAATGGCCGACCAATTTTTCTTGTACCGTCACTTCGCTACATATATCTCATTAAAATATTATGCCTTGACAAGTTCAAGTAGTGGTGTGGAACCACTACTGGGCAGCCTCAAAATCAGGCTTTTCCGCGCTAGCCTTAAAATGATACTGATATCTGATGGTATTAATTATAGTCTATGTGTTATTCTGATGTGTAAGCAGTTTTATTGTAAAGTTTTATCAAAATCGTATTAGCAGCTTTTGCGTCAAAGAGTAACAAACATCCATCCATACATTCTTACAAATTTCGCATTTATTATATTAGTAGGATAGTAGGATATTAATAATATGTAGTTCTTTATATAATTCATTTTGTGATTATTACTTACATTTTGAATAATTATTTTAGACCTTATACTTAGAGCTATTTCGTCTAAATATAATTTATTTTACTTTATATTTTTATATTTAATAATAAAATAAGTACTAACATTTTAAATCCCTCTCTTCAGATATAAATAACCACAAAACCAGGGCACTGGTGTTACTAACGCTCGAAGTGTAGTTGCGAGATAGAGCGAGTATATACAATTGTAAGAACAAATATAAGCCACAGACCGGTCCGGCTGTGAAGTTAGCAAATTGTTTACCAGAATCGAGGCGTTTGCTAACATTTCTACAATGTGCTGCCTCGATTTAAAACCTTCGTGCCAAGAAACTTTGAACGTGTTTTAATTGATGCAACTTTGTCTTTTCGCCGGATATCCCGTAAGGCGTGAATGATTTTTAATGAGTTTGTTTCGCCGATTCTTCTCAGTGGTATTGTAACTGGTGGTAGATTCAAGTGTTCAAAGATATACTTTGGTCAATCAGTCTTCAAAGTTAGTATCATATTTGGAATTAAAAAAATATATATATTCAGTTTACTAGGTGGGAAGACGATCTCCGAGCAGTAGCCGGTCCGTGTTGGATGCGAGTGGCAAGGGATAGGTCGTCTTGGCGTTCATCGAGAGAAGCTTATGTTCAGTAGTGGATAGATATGCTACTATAGGCTGTCCCTGGTTTCACTAGTCCATCATAAGTGCATCGGTTTCTGCGAGAGCATAAGCTAATATACTGAACGTAGTTCAGGTAATGCTGCATGAAATGTTAGACCTGCTATTAGTTTAATGCCTAGGAAATACTAGCTATATTGACGTCATGGATTGAATATCATAATTGTGGTCTACGATATAACAGTCTCTACGTTGCTAGTTAGATTCTCATGTTGAATTAATTACTGTAATAATACAGATAATCTCTATAAGGGAAAGAGTTTACTTATTGCCAGAATAGCGGATTTTCCCAGACAATACTAGTGAATGATCACTAGTATTTTCTGGGTAAATCTGCTTTTTCGGAAATAAGTAAACTAAAGTTCGACTGATGTTGGTCTAGTGGTTAGTATTTACTTAGCTGGAAGGTCTAAAAAGGAAGCTGGAAGGAACTATCATATTTCGTTCTTCTTTTCTTTTCTCTACTTTGGGTGTAATTTATATGTAATATGTATTTAAGGCCTATGTTCAGGAGTGGACGGATAAATGCTAATGATGATGATGATGATGAAGTATGTGTCCTGGTTGCCATGGTACAGGCTCTGCCTTGTTTGGGATCAAATTGCCGCGTGTATTTTGTCCCAACATATATAAACCTTATCCTACTAATATTATAAACGCGAAAGTTTGTATGTATGGATGTTTATGAAAAACTACTAAATGGATTTTCATGAAACTTTACAATAGTATAGTTTATACATCAGATTAACACATAGGCTATAATTTACTAGCGTACTCCCGCGGGAATGGGAAGTACGCTGAAATCGCGCGGCGCTGCTCGTTATTATTATATTAAATACATTCATTCGAAGTTCTTATATGTACTAAATAAGTATTATAATGTAATAAAGATTTGCTTTATGGCTTATTATAGGAATATAGTAAATAAATATCATTGTGTTATCTCGGGGTATAAAAATTAAGTGCCAATAATAAGGGCGTTTTATTGTCCTTCACGGAATCGTTTCGAGTATTTTCGTATATAAACCCATAGACGTTTAAGGTCAGTTATGTCAGTTATGGAAGTTAATTTAGCTTAGAAAGGAAAATTAGGAAACGTTCAAGTATTTGCCGTGTTTTATGATGAATTATTAAATACTAGCTGTTGCCCGCAGCTTCGCCTGCGTTAACTAAGATTTACAATGGGATCTTAGTACGCAAAATAAGTAACTTTTCTGGTTGATTTTTTACACCTTGTGTCCGAAAATCCCAAATATCTTACGGAAACCTATTTTTTTAGAATAAAAATTAGCTTATGTTACTCGTGGATAATGTAGCTTTCGAATGGTGAAAGAATTTTTGAAATCGGTCCAGTACTTTTTGAGCCTATTTATTACAACCAAACAAACAAAGTTTTCCTCTTTATAATATTAGTGTAAATTAGTGTAGATGTAGATGTAGAAGTTTAGATATAGATATTAGATATTGACACCAATTCATTATTGCATTTGTGCGGACATGTTTTCTTATCTTGGATAATTAAACTGGCAGAGATCAAGTAAGTAGTCAGCGTCGCCCATGACTATAAACGACTTGAAACAGGCCTGGCCTGGTAATTACACTGCTTTCCCTCCTTCTGTAATACAGGAAAGCTGTTCCACGTCAGAAACAAAATTTACCGGGAAAATGAAAGGCAAAAATGTGAACCTCTCGGTTCAAGCCGGGCACCGTCTATTGAGCTCAACGACGAAGACGAACTACGAAGGTGACCAAACGCCCGTGTTCATGGTCAGCGTAAGCTGAACCGCATGTTTCACCAGCTTCATCAGCCTTATTCTATTCACTACTGGACATCATAGGTGACTAATTAATATTATGTATAATATGTTTCAATAAACAATAAACTCCTGAGTATCTACGCACCGCTAAATTTAAATTTTATTAACAAATCAATATACGATGAGACGTTCGAATTTGTGGTGTAATTTTCGATATGCAAGTAAATCAAGTTAACAATGTGAATGAAAATTTATGTAAGTAAAAGTATAGTAAAGTATCAACCCTTATATGTCCCACTGCTGGGCACGGGTCTCCTTCCTCGAAATCAAGCGAGGAGGGTAATGGGCCAATAGTCCACCGCGCTGGCCCAGTGCGGGTTGGTGAACTTCACATACCTTCAAAGACTTTCAATCTCATCAGGCATGCAGGTTTCCTCACGATGTTTTCCTTCACCGGTGAGCGAACGATGGTCTCGTGTGCACTTAGAAATTTAGGAAAACCCATCTCAAGGCACACACGGACGGGTCAGGATCGAACCCGGAACCCCTCGTATAAGAGGCCGAGTCCGTCCACCACTGGACCACCGTCGCTCATGTAGTATGCTATTTTCTATCATAATAATATTATATGCAACAAAACTGGGATAGGAAAACACGATTAATATTTTTCCGCTACGATTTAATTACAAAAAAACGTTTTTTTACTTTTTTTCTGAAATTGATGGAAACTGAAACTATATGCATTAATAATTTAAAATTTTCATAGGTAAACTATAGTAGCTAATACTATTTGGCCAGCGAATTGGGTTTTGGTACTTTCGGGGCTTATGTGACATACGCCACTGTCACCTTTTTTAACATTAAGACCTCTTGTACCTCAATCCTGTATTAACCATGGTTGCTATAAAGTATCCCAAAGTCGGGCTCATAAAAAACCAAATAAACCACGATGAAATCCAAAAAATATGTTTCATTCTTCACCTTAAGATTTAAAAAAATGGCGGATATTTGGAGGACTTATGTGTAGTGTTCTGGTTTCTTTTCTTGAACAATGTTACTAGTTATTAATACAATTTCAAAGGCAGCCATATTTTCTTAGAGTATTCCACAGCGGTGCATGGTTCATGCATATTCATACACAAGTCAGCTGCGATCATGATATCTAGGACGATGTTCCACTTAAGTGAATGCAAACGGTTACGTACACGTGTGATCCGAGGGCTTAAATACCAATCTCTGATATTTACTCTATACATCCAATACGTGAACGTCTTATCCCCTTTAAAGCTTGTTCACAAGAGATTTTTTTTTGTAATTATATAGTATGTGGGATTGTTATTTAATATAATTTAAAATAAGTTGTAAATTAAATACTTCTATTGACTTTAGTAATTGTGATGTATTATCTGTGAAATGAGGTGTAAAAAGGGAAATGGCTTGTGATTGGTCAAGAGCGGGGGGAGATAATAATGGCGGAGACTGTAAGGTTGAGCGTAGGCAAGAAACGTTAATTTTTTTGTTAAAATATACCTAAGTGAGGAATATGCCTTTTATTTCCATCCCACAAATTTGGGGGCTCGTCCGGGATGGAAATATTGTATAGGTGTATGGGGAAAAGGTGGAAAAGAAAAAATAAACTTCTTTCATCACCTGCCGGACACGTGGTCGTGGCGTTAGAAGAAAGTCGAATGGTGTATAAGGCGCGGAAATAAGGTGATATCCAAGGTGTTAAAGGCGGAGAAGGTGTATTAAAGGCGCAGAAGGTGTGTAAAGAAGGCTGATGGCGGAGGAAGAGAAAAGTAACAGTGATGGCGGGCGAAGCCACGCGGCAAGCCATTTGTATGCGATGGCTACGCATCCATACGACGGCATCATTTCAAAATTTGAAGGTACGGATAAGACATTTAGCTCTGCAAAGTGGTTGCAAGATTTAGATGAAAATGGTGAGTTGTTTGGATGGTCACCGACGCAAAAGCTTATCGTGGCGCGGCGCTGTTTGACCGGCACGGCGGAGTTGTGGGCTAAGTCTGAAAAAGTATTCAAAAACTATGATGATTTTAAAGTAGCCTTATTAAAGGAATTTCCAGACACCGTTAATATTAAAGAAATTCATGAACTCATGTCGACAAGAAAAAAGAAGAGAGACGAGACATATTACGAGTACATGCTCGTTATGAAGGAGTTGGGAAGGCGAGGCAAAATCCCTGACTATATAGCTATTCAGTATATCGTTGATGGCATAATTGATTACGAATGCAACAAAGCTATTTTGTATGGTGTCACTACATATTCTACGCTAAAGGAAAAATTAATTATTTATGAGAATATGAAAAGAAAAATGTCAAAAAATCGTCAGGATTCACCACGATTGTCATCAAATGAAAAGAAGGCCAATAATTGTGCATCGGTTCGACGCTGTTTTAAATGTGGTGGAAAAGATCATATAGCCAGTAAATGTAAAAATGGCGTCAAATGCTACAAATGTAATGAGTTCGGCCATATTGCGACGTCATGCATTAAACAGGATGGTGAGAAGCCCAACAAACAACATGAAGTTGGCGACTACAATAATCGCGCGGCAAAATGGCAGCCACGCGCTATGTGCTTGAAGTCGGCAGCGGATGCGCTTGCGAATTCCGGAAGCGATGACGTCACAACCGAAGAGCAAAGACTGCGTCTCGAGTCTGATCAATATGGCGGCGCAAGCGACAATTGTGAAAGGGATATCTGTCAAAGCTGTCAAAGTCGAAAGGTGTTAAACATAAACATACAGTGTAGTGAAAATAAATCAGTAAAGTCAATTAAAATTGGTGGTTTAAAAGTTCAATGTTTAATAGATTCTGGTAGTGATTTAAATTTAATATCGCAAGACTTGTTTTTCGAACTAAGTGTTACCTCATATGTCAAGGAAAATATAGTATTTACTGGACTTGGTGCTACAAAGATTTGTTCTTTAGGGAAGATGCATTGTGAAGTAGACTTTGATGGACACTGCTTTAATTGTGTATTTTATATTGTGCCTAAAGGGGTTATGCCTTATAAAGTGATTTTAGGTCAGCCATTCCTGCAAAACATAAAACTTGTTTTCGATAAAGGGATAGTGAATGTTTGGGCTCAAGGGAATGGTAGTATGTCACATTGCTTGGTTACAGGTGTTTCGGAAGAACCAATCGTGTACATGCCAGATCAGAAGCTGAGAACTGAGGTGGAGGATCTCGTGAAAAATTATTCTCCTGTTCAATCAAAAGAGGCGCCTATCGAGATGTACATTGTAATGAAGGATGACATTCCTGTCGCACAGAGACCAAGGCGTTTGGCTATCAAAGAACAGCAGCTGGTGGATAATCAAGTAAGTGAGTGGTTACGTGAAGGTATTATTAAACCCAGTTATTCAGAGTATGCTAGTCCCTTGGTATTGGTGAGGAAGAAGGATGGTTCTACAAGGATATGCGTGGATTACAGGAAAGTTAATGCTAAAATAGTGAAAGATGAATTTCCACTTCCAATAATTGAAGACCACATTGATAAGTTGCTAGGAGCTAAGATTTACAGTAAAATTGATTTGAAAGATGCATTTTTCCACTTGAAAATTAATGAAAAATGTACCAAGTATACATCATTTATAACACAGAATGGGCAATATGAATTCACCCGAGCACCATTTGGCCTATCTATTTGCCCTAACTATTTCACTCGGTTTATTAACTCAATTTTCAGAGACCAAATTGCAGAAGACGGAGTGCTGATATTTATCGATGATGTAATAATACCATCAATGTCTTATGAGCAAGGAGTGATGAAGCTAAGGAAGGTTTTGCAAAGAGCAGCTGAGTATGGCTTACAAATCAACTGGCGAAAGAGTGAGTTACTTACAACTAGAGTTGAGTATCTTGGACATGTAATTGAAAATAATACCATTAAACCGTCTACTGATAAGACTGATGCAGTGATGAGATTTCCACAACCTAAGAATCAGAAGGAGTTACAAAGTTTTGTTGGACTTACCTCATACTTTCGAAAGTTTATTATGGATTATTCAATGATAGCGAAACCTCTCACAGATCTACTCAAAAAGGATAAATATTTTTATTTTGGAATAAAAGAAGTTCACGCTTTTCAGATGTTAAAGCAGAAGCTATCAGAACATCCGGTGTTGAGAATTTTTGATCCAGCTTTGGAAACGCAATTGCATACAGATGCTTCTCAGGTGGCATATTCGGCTATTCTCATGCAGAAAGATCCCAATGAATCTCTTTATCACCCAGTTTACTATATGAGTAGAAAAACATCTGAAGCTGAGACCAAGTATTCCAGCTATGAGTTAGAAGCTCTAGCGGTGGTGGAAGGCGTTAAGAAGTTTCGTAAATATTTAATTGGTATTCCTTTTACTATTGTGACTGACTGTTTGGCTTTTGAGATGACGCTAAAGAAAAAAGACTTAGTTACCAGGGTTGCAAGATGGGTTTTACTGTTACAAGAATATGACTATAAGGTGGAACATCGAGCGGGTTCGAGGATGAGGCATGTAGATGCTTTAAGTAGAAGTCCATACATTGGATTAATGGTGAATAGCATTCATTATCAATTAAAAGAAGCTCAGGACAAAGACGAAGGCTTAAAGGCTATTAAGGAAATTCTAAAAACAAATACATACAAGGATTACTGGATAGAAAACAATATTCTCTACAAAGGAGATCAACGTTTAATAGTGGTACCAAGAAGTATGGAGAAAGAAATAATTGCGAAAATACACAACAATGGTCATTTTTCTATCAAAAAGATGAAAGATTTGATTAACAAAGATTATTTTATTTCAGATGTGGATAGGAAGCTAAGTGATTATGTGTTGACGTGTATACCGTGCATCCTAGCATCAAGAAAGAATGGGAAACTGGAGGGATTCTTAAACCCAATAGAGAAGGAATCATTACCACTCCAAACTTTACATCTCGATCATGTAGGTCCACTGACGGCAACACATAAGCAATATAATTACATTCTAACAATAGTTGATGCTTTTACAAAATTTGTTTGGTTATTTCCTACTAAATCGACCACAACTAAAGAAACTTTGTCAAAACTTTATATTTTACAGCAAATGTTTGGAAATCCAGATAGAATAATTACAGATAAGGGGACCGCATTTACCAGCAGCGAATTTAAGAAGTATTGTGAGGAGGAGAATATAGTGCACATAGAAGTTACAACTGGAGTGCCTCGTGGTAATGGACAGGTGGAGCGCATTCATCGTATTATTATACCAATGTTGACAAAGCTGTGTATTCAAGATCCAAGTTCATGGTATCAGCATGTTAGTAAAGTACAGCGAGCACTCAATTGTACATATCATAGAAGTATAAATTCAACACCTTTTAATCTCTTACTAGGAAGGAGCATGAAAAATAAAGAGGATATGGAGCTTGTAACTTTATTACAACAAGAAGGAGCTCAAATTTATAATGATGACAGAGAACAATTAAGGATAAAGGCAAAGGAACATATATTAAAAATTCAAGATGAAAACAAGAAACAGTTTGATAAGAATAGAAAGGAGAGTAAGAAATATAACATTGGAGATATGGTGGCTATTAAAAGGACACAGTTCGGTTCCGGCATGAAGTTAAAACCAAAATATTTAGGTCCTTATCGGATAACTAAAGTAAAGAGAAACGACAGATATAACGTTGAGAAAGTTGACAGTTCAGCAGAAGGTCCATATACAACATCTACCTGTGCTGAATACCTTAAGCAATGGCCAGATTTATATAGTTAGGTACATAATCAATTTAATTTGTTAATTATTTTTTTTCCAGGATGGGTTTTGGGTTAGGTTATATTTGTTTTATTTGTAATGTAGTATAAGCTCATGCTCAAATTACTGATAAGGCATAGCAACTTTGAAGGCAGAAATATGGTGTAGATTGTCATTGACCTGCTTACCTTTAATTTAATGCTTGTTTGTAATAAATAGTGTGTGTTAATTGTGAAATTAATACAAAAGTTGTGTTTAGTATTATTTTAATTTTATTTGAGGGAGTTAGATTATTATAAGACTAATTATTGTGTTTGCATTTTTCCCCACATTGCATTGTGCAAATTATTTAGAAATTAAGATATGCTGATATTGTTTTTAAATTCATGTTAGCTTCAGTTAAAATACCAACTCTGTAACTAGTGTAGCTGATTGAGGAAAGTCTGGGGACAGACTTAAGCAGGATGGCCGAACCTGTGGGATTGTTATTTAATATAATTTAAAATAAGTTGTAAATTAAATACTTCTATTGACTTTAGTAATTGTGATGTATTATCTGTGAAATGAGGTGTAAAAAGGGAAATGGCTTGTGATTGGTCAAGAGCGGGGGGAGATAATAATGGCGGAGACTGTAAGGTTGAGCGTAGGCAAGAAACGTTAATTTTTTTGTTAAAATATACCTAAGTGAGGAATATGCCTTTTATTTCCATCCCACATAGTATATAACACAGATTTATAGGAAAATAATTTAATTTGTGTTATTGTTAAAAGATCGGCAAATAAACTTTAAATGTCGTTTCTTTATTTTACAGGTAATACATTTTGTATATCTAGAATAAGATAATTATTTGTGTTTTTTAATGTTAAAATGAAAATAAAAACTTTATTTTACAGAGCAACACATGGTTTAATTTGCCGTATAAATATAATTATTAGAAAAAGACTTATTGTCTTATTTATATTTATAAATCTGTGCTATATAATAAAAAAATAACTGTCATGGAAAACCCAATGGTAGATAATTATAACACATCTTTCGTAATAGAAAGCTTTTATAACTTTTATAGCATGCTTCTCGTATAATATTAGGGAGACCCGTGTCCATCATGGGGCCTATTAAAAAGGTGTGTGTGTGTGTGTGTGTGTGATTTACACACGATAGAAGTGAAACACACGTTAAATGCTCAAATACAAGCAAGTAGTAAACAGTGTGCAATATACATACACACCGACATTTGCTCTCTCGCTCTTTTGTATTTGTGTCTCTTACCTGTCGTTTTTTCCGTTGCATCCGGTTTGGAACCACAACGATTCTAAAGAAGTTTCACTTTAATAATATGATAGAGGTAGTGTCAGGCTGCTCTGCAGCCAAATTTCTCTCTAACTCACTCACATGAAACCGGCGTAAATGACAGATTTGCCAGTTTCCGATGGCCTGTTGGGGGATAGAGAAAAGGAGGACAACGCATCTGCATAACCTTTGGTTATGGGTTCAACTGTTGGTTTGCCCTCCTTTGCTATAAAAAACAGATTAGTTCGAAGTGAATTTATTTGTCTACAATTGATATAAAATTCGATCACATATTATAATGTTCTTAAAAAAAATGTGAAATTGTGGCGCGTGTGAAAAGTATTTTTGGGGTACATGATCTTAATGTGGCATTGCTTTTCATCATCCAGAAAAATAGTCTATAAAAATGTAGGTACATACCGAAAAACTGATGAAGGAGGAGTATAAATAGAATAACGATCCCTGAAGATGTAAGATGAACATAAGTATCGACCTGAAGAAAGTAATAATATGCCATAATAGTATGCCATAATAATATGCCATAATTTTTATAAATTATGGCATATAATATTATTACTTTCTATAGGTACTCGTGTTCATTTTACAGAAATTTTTACCTTATACCCCCCAGACGAGTGGCATACACGCTAAACGAATAGAATAGAATAAAATGCGTCTTATCGTATGGGAATGATACTAGCTTACAACGTGAAATTTGACAGCTAGTGTCATACCCATATAACAAGTATTCTATTCATTTAGCGTTTGTGTCACTTGTCTAGGAGAGCTGCTTATTTATACGCTACTAAACTAAAATATAATACTTAAATATATTATAATCGTGTTGCTATGTTGGATATAGGAGATGTCACAAGTGGTTTGTTTGACAAAACCAAAGCGTAGGCATTTCGAGTTGAAAACTAACAAGATTCTAATATTACCTCGGATAGTTTCAAGTTAATTAACAATCAAGTTTGTTAACCGAAAGTTCGCCTTATTAGTTTATTCAAATTTCGCATAATTTGAAATAAATTAATATTAATCAACAGAGCCGCGGTTTCTAAGTTAGGGTGTTTCGTGTTCTGAATCTTCCTTAATAATCTTGTCTTGTATTACATATTATATTTAGCAGAGAGAATATTATAACTCAGCCTTTATCCGTCCGCTACAGGAACACTTCAATGAACGTCAACACCGGTTCCACCACTCGTCAACTGAGGTCAATGTACTTCATCCCGAATTACATTACATACAATAAATCTGTTTTTACTATCTCATTCGGATAATGGAAGTTTATGGGATTTTTACGAGACTAGGTATGGTATTGTGTTCATTCGATTTCGTTTCAACTGTATTATTATTTACCTGTCTAGAATTAATTGTGTCTAAGCCCATAATTGAGTATAAGGAGGTTTTATATCATCTTTATTTTCTTTTCTTTATTTTTTACGATCTTTGAAGGAAAGTTACTTAGAACCATCGACCACATAACCCATAGACTCCTAATAACAGGGAACGGGTTCTGGCGAAACATCTGACTTATAGTTCCGATGTAAGCCGTAAACAATGTACTCAAACTATCGTGTCGTCTCATTCTTTCCCGTTGCAAAATATATCCATTTCTTTTTAACGTTCCGTGATTAGTAATGTATGACATTGAATTAGCTAATCTCAGCATTGAAACCCCTTTCGTCTCACCTCAGCTAGTTGCCAGAATGCATTTAAGGCCAGTATATCCCAAAGCGGCTGTTTTTGTTTAAGTCGTAAACATAGTAATGTTGGTTTTTTTGATCCGTTAAAAATATATGTTGTAGTTTAGTATACATTCTTTTTTATTAACCTATTCAAAACACGATCATTGTAACTTGCCTCGATAAAAAAAAATCACAAACACAAGATGTTTTTGATTATTTTTCTAGTTGTAATTGAAGAATGTGAGATTTTAAGTTACAAAATTTATATGAAAAAATAGGTAATAACATTTAAAATTTTATTCTGATCTTACTTTTTAAAATAAATGTTTTTATTTTTCTTAAAATCAAATAATGTGAAAAACTTGTCTAGCCCCCAGCGCGGCCTCAATTTAGTTGCCTGCGAGGCGTTAACAAAGTAGGACCTATGTTTCGCTGCTGCCTGGCGGCTCCCCCCCGATATAGATCGTTAAAACAACGTGTGGAATATATAAGCCGGTGCCTGATATGATAGTGTACATAGGAAATAAAAATAAAAATTTGAACAATATTTAGTTTCAATGTTTTTTTCTCATTTTTGTCGTAATCATGATCATCAGCGTGTTTTTTTCCTCATTTTTATTTTAATATCGATTTAATGTTACTAATTCATCATCATCATCATCAGCCTTTATCCATCAACTGCTGAACATAGGCCTCCCTCAATGAACGCCAAGGCGGCCGATCCCTTGCTACTCGCATCTTTATTATAAAAATATTAATTTTAAGTTCTAAATGGTGGTAATGATGATGATCGCGGTGATTGTGGTGGTGGTGATGATGGTGGTGGTGGTGGTGTGGGAGGGGGGTGTAAATTGTAATAGTGATGATGATGAAGTTGATGATTACAATGATGGTGGTGATGACGCTGACGAGAATAATGATGGTGGTGGTGGTGATGAGGGAGGGGGGTGTAAATTGTAATAGTGATGATGACGTTGATCATTATAATGATGGTGGTGATGACGCTGACGAGAATAATGATGGTGGTGGTGGTGGTGGTGGTGTGGGAGGGGGGTGTAAATTGTAATAGTGATGATGACGTTGATCATTATAATGATGGTGGTGATGACGCTGACGAGAATAATGATGGTGGTGGTGGTGGTGGTGGGGGAGGGGGGTGTAAATTGTAATAGTGATGATGACGTTGATCATTATAATGATGGTGGTGATGACGCTGACGAGAATAATGATGGTGGTGGTGGTGGTGGTGTGGGAGGGGGGTGTAAATTGTAATAGTGATGATGACGTTGATCATTATAATGATGGTGGTGATGACGCTGTCGAGAATAATGATGGTGGTGGTGGTGGTGGGGGGGGGGGGGGGGGGGGGGGGGGGGGTGTAAATTGTAATAGTGATGATGATGAAGTTGATGATTACAATGATGGTGGTGATGACGCGGACGAGAATAATGATGGTGGTGGTGGTGGTGATGAATGGTGATTGAGGTGATAATTAACACTTATTTCGTTTACAATGATTTGTGTGTGTGATTTGTAATATGACCTCTGTGGCTCAATGGTTAGCGCGTTGGCGTTCAAGCCGGAGGTCGCGGGTTCGAATCCCGCCAGGGAACAAAAAAGTTTCTGTGTTCCTGGGTTATGGTTGTGTATTAAATATGTGTATTATATAATAAAAATCTTAAATATAAGTATTAATATAAAACGTATTAAATATATTGTATTTCGGTTGTCTGGTACCCATAACACAAGTCTCTTCGAGTACTTACCACGGGACTCGATTGACGTGGTGTAAAAAGCGTCCATAGATTTTATTATTATTATTAACAATGCACAGAAGAATATCCCGGGTACGCATGTTAGCTACTACTTACTACTATAAAACAAAGTCGCTTTCTCCGTCCCTGTAACCGTTTGTACGCTTAAATCTTTAAAACTACGCAACGGATTTAGATGCGGTTTTTTTAAATAGATAGGACAATTTAGGAGGAAGGTTTTTGTGTATAATTTATTAAGTTTTTATATATATTGGCTAAGATATAACAATAATTGTTGGACGTGTCGGAAAAAAATAGGCCGCCTGGGAGTTTTCAACGAAAACGCTGCCTAAACCATTTGAGATACAACAAAAAATGTATGGTGGAATTGTGTAGCTTAAATAGGTCTACAAAAAAGTCCACGATGGCATATGTCTATCTCTTAGCAATATCATGCTATATCCATTTAAACATTTTACGAAACAAAGTCGCTTTCTCCGTCACTGTATCCGTTTGTACGCTTAAATCTTCAAAACTACGCAACGGATTTTGATGCCGTTTTTTTAATAGATAGAACAATTCAAGAGTAAGGTTTTTGTATATAATTTATTAAAATATCATAAGCATTGGCTAAGATATAACAATAATTGTTGGACGTGTTGGGAAAAAATAGGCCGCCTGGGAGTTTTCAACGAAAACGCTGCCTAAACCCTTTGAGATACAACAAAATAATGTATGGTGGAATTGTGTAGCTTAAATAGGTCTACAAAAAAGTCCGCGATGGCATATGTCTATCTCTTAGCGATATCATGCTATATCCATTTAAACATATTATGAAACAAAGTCGCTTTCTCCGTGCCTGTATCCGTTTGTACGCTTAAATCTTCAAAACTACGCAACGGATTTTGATGCGGTTTTTTAATAGATAGGACAATTCAAGATGAAGGTTTTTGTATATAATTTATTAAAATTTTATAAGCCTTGGCTAAAATATAACAATAATTGTTGGACGTGTCGGAAAAAAATAGGCCGCCTGGGAGTTTTCAACGAAAACGCTGCCTGAACCATTTGAGATACAACAAAAAAATGTATGGTGGAATGGTGTAGCTTAAATAGGTCTACAAAAAAGTCCACGATGGCATATGTCTATCTCTTAGCAATATCATGCTATATCCATTTAAACATATTATGAAACAAAGTCGCTTTCTCCGTCCCTGTACCCGTTTGTACGCTTAAATCTTCAAAACTACGCAACGGATTTTAATGAGGTTTTTTAATAGATAGGACAATTCAAGAGGAAGGTTTTTGTATATAATTTATTAAAATTTTATAAGCCTTGGCTAAAATATAACAATAATTGTTGGACGTGTCGGAAAAAAATAGGCCGCCTGGGAGTTTTCAACGAAAACGCTGCCTAAACCCTTTGAGATACAGCAAAATAATGTATGGTGGAATTGTGTAGCTTAAATAGGTCTACAAAAAAGTCTACGATGGCATATGTCTATCTCTTAGCAATATCATGCTATATCCATTTAAACATATTACGAAACAAAGTCGCTTTCTCCGTCTCTGTATCCGTTTGTACGCTTAAATCTTCAAAACTACGCAACCGATTTTAATGCGGTTTTTTAATAGATAGGACAATTCAAGAGGAAGGTTTTTGTATATAATTTATTAAAATTTTATAAGCTTTGGCTAAAATATAACAATAATTGTTGGACGTGTCGGAAAAAAATAGGCCGTCTGGGAGTTTTCAACGAAAACGCTGCCTAACCCATTAAGATATAACAAAACAATGTATGGTGGAATTGTGTATCTTAAAAAGGTCTATAAAAAAGTCCGCGATGGCATATGTCTATCTCTTAGGGATATTATACTATATCAATTTAATACTTTAAAAATTGGCAATTATAATGCAATAATTTGAAAGTTATTGACACAAATACGGTATGAATATGAAAATGAAAATATGAAAGCAATAATAGTATCCTAAATATGCCTTCAGAAAGTCTGCGACGGGAAATATGTATTTATGTTCAAGATTAAATACTCACGTAACGTATCCATTTTAATACAAAAACTTAGTAATTATTAAAATAGAAAATGATCATGTGTGTTCAGGATCGATAACAAAACCATAAAACGCTCTTTATATAATGTAATTCTTATGAAATAAACTAAAGTAAAAAAAAAACCTAGTAAGTTGCCATACGTTTAAAATTATACTAGGACGGACAATAAGTTCACGCCGGGTTCAAGAAAGTTCATTTGTTTGAAGACTATTCGTAAGTCGCCGTGCGGGGAGGCCGACAGCGCTCAATGCATAAAACGCCCGAATATACTGGCCTTAATACGGAAAGTCAAACATTAGGAGTCTATAGGTTGTGTGGTCGATGCTTAGAACGCAATCGCAACGCACAACGCACGTGGTGCTGTTAACGCGGTATTGTTGGTTGAAAATTGTTTTTATTGATATAAAATGTGAATGACCGTTATGCAATTATACAAAAACTATTAAGCGGCTTTCAATAAATATTTGCAGTTTATATTTACAGAGCCAACATTATATTTTAAGCCTAATAGCAATATTTCAGATTAAAACTGTTTAACAATGTCTGCAATAATTAATAACTCTATTAATTTATTCTTGAATTCTATCATTAATTAATTCATAATTAGAACTTGTTGTTTTGCGTAACTCAGCTCGTTTTCTTGCAAGTTAGAGGAATGAGTTTGTGCCATCTGCATTGGTTCTCTTCCTTCTCCTATTTATTTCTCGTTTGCCAGTAAGTCTCATGCAACATAATTAGCACACCGTTTTATTTAGTTCGATAATAATTATTCAACAAGCCTTGCCTTGTTCCCGCCAATATAGGTCAAGTTTTATACAAATCTGAGTGTTTCTGGAAAAAAACATTTAGACTTTCCCATTTTTTGGGTATTTATTTTTATTTTTGGCCTTTAACCAGCAGTGCACATAGATATTTCTTTTTATATTTTATAATTTATTTTAAAATATAAAAAGAAGATGAAACGACTTTGACATGTTCAGAATCAGTTGGTATTTTCTACGTTAATATGACTAATTTAATGTAGGGTGAATCATAAGTCTTTATCCATCCACTGCTTACATTAGCCTTTGCATTAGCATTGCAACATAGGCCTTTTTTCGTTCTTTAACGACGGGAAATGCGCTTAAGCAGATCCAGATAAACTACCATAAGTTCATGGGGGATGTCGACCTCTTACCATCAGGTGTCACGTCTTCCAGTTAGCCTATCTAACCAACATTGAAAATCATGTGACACCTTAGTGTTGACCGTACTACAAAATATCAAAAACGTCGAGCATACGCGATAAAATCTGCAAATGTTGTTTCAGTAAAATGAGTTAAGTTTCACTTCACACAAGCGTGTTGAAGAGGAGTTTCATTAAAATGAGTTAAGTTTCACTTCACAAAAGCGCGTTGAAGAGGAGTTTCAGTTCACACAAGCGTGTTGAAGATTTACAATAATTGTGGTATGAATATCTCTTAATATAATATCTTATAATATATCTTTGTCTATTCCGACAGCTATTGAATTAGGCTTTATTCTCGCCAACCATATCGATGTACTGTAAACCGCAACTCGAGAAGCTTACGCAAATTGTTTCAAGGCGATCGTATTGCAGTAGCCAAACTTATTTAATACTGGTGGGTTATATTATATTGTATAGATATTTTTATAGTATAAAGTTACCTCTTAAACACAAATCATAAATTAGTTTAATACTTATTATGAAACTTATGTCTTGGTATTTTTTAAAATCATACATTTTATCGTGGTGTTATTATATTGTTATAATTCATTTTATCCGGAATATGGGATACTTTAAAGCAGTAGTCAAAGTCAAAGTCAAAAATTTTGTTCAAAATAGTACCATCAAAGTATTTTTTTGAACGTTAATTGAGAACCGGTTCCAAATCAAGCCCACTGAGAAGAACCGGCGAAACAAACTCAAAAAACTAATCTTTTCAAATATTCTATTACAAAAAAATTAAATACATATTAATATTACACAACTTGTATTAATCACGGTCCACAAGATAATGAACAGTAGAAGCATCAATATCATAAGCTTTAATTTAGCGACATAATTATCATCATCATCAGCCTTTATCCATCCTACGCTGAACAAAGGCCTCCCTCAATGAACACCTAGACGATCAACCCCTGAACGTTATGTTAGTGATGATAAAATCTTAAAGTTTCATTATTTAAGGTAATTTCAATAAGACTTTTAAGCTGGCATCTTTGTATTTCATTGTCAAACTGGTGAATTACGCGAACATTTATTTGGCTCTGATGGCCTGCGGAGCACTGGTTCGAAGCCCCTGCTTTGCAGTAACTATGGCATCAACCATATAATTATCCATGTTGTTTCAATATAAGGAGCAAAATCGCGTCAGTACAACATAATATGTAATATTATACTTGTCTACTAGCCTTTCCCATTTTTCATCATTCTTAGGACCACGAAGGTAAGTAATTATTACTGTTGCCTTTATATTATAAATATTGTGGATATCTTGATTAGATGAATGCCAAGACGGCCCTTCCTTCCTTTATCTCTAGCATAAGATGGATTTAATGATATTTATTATAGGAAACTTTTAGACTTTTTATCATTATTATACTATGATTTTTATAAAAATACTAGCCGACCCGACAGACTTCGTTCTGTCAAAAAGATTTTATATCCTTTAAGTTGGAGAAAAGCACACATTTTAAAAGAAAATACATAAAAATTGGTTCAGTAGTTTCGGAGTTCATACCGGACAAACATCGTGACACTGGAATTATATATGATAGATTTTCATAAAATAACAAAACTCGTTGACAGACTTATGTATATGTCATAGAGGACATCCAAATAGAATTTAATAAGGTGATCCAGAGGGAATAAGGACGAAAGCGACCCTTGACCTTCGAGAATGATCTCCATTTAGTGTCCGGTCCGCGTCAGATAACAATACAACTGTCGCTATTATGATAACATTAATCTAGTTTCTCGATAATTATTAACTTGTCTTGCATTTACTAGGGGCTTTATTAATGTATCCTTACTAATATTATAAATATGAAAGCGTGGATGTTTGTAACGCTTTCACGCAAAAACTACTTGACGAGTCATTATGAAACTTTGTACACATATTCTGGAAGATATTAGAAGTAACATAGGATACCTTTTATTAAAAAAGGTTTTTTTTTTGCTATCGCTGATGAAGCTGCGGGCAATAGTATCTCTATATAATTATGTAAATCTTCTTCTGGATTTAACTAAAATATATTATAACCTATATTAAATATTAAAATAATATGATGATATTTTTTGTGTATACAAGCGGGAATGGTTTAGATCCACAAATTGGTCCACTATTATAGAAACTGTCGAAATATTGAGATGCGTACATGACTGACTGCACGTAGTTAAATATATTTATTAACTATATTTATCAAGCAATGGTAAAAAAATATACGTTTTTTTATATAAAGGAATTTATAAATGTCTAAAACGCTTGGAAATAAATTGCTCTAGATTTAAGTGACTTTGTGAAATAATGATCACAATTAAAAGAATGATAGGAACCCAGAAGAGTTTCTTGTGGGTATCTTTCTTCTTATAAATCTTCTTATAAACTTAGCCGCTAAGAAGATCGTAAGTAATAATTATTATCAAGATATTATGTAAAATTTAATCATAAGAAATTACTCGACAACTTCATAGCCAAAAGAAAGATAGAGTTATCATTTTACCTGTCTATGTATTATTGCATTTACGTTTGTTTTATCGTATTTAAACATCAGAAGTGAAAATGCGTTTTAAATATAAACATTTATTATATTATCTATAAAATAACAATATTAAGGTTCACAGGTACATATTTTAAGATACATTCTTACTCACTCTGCCCATACATTTACTCACATGAACTACTGCAATATTATTACACTTTACACATTAAAATAAACAATGGCTTACGTGACCTTACAATACGATTCGGGCAGAGCTTCGTCCTCCTCAAACTCACAGACGCGAATGACCCCTCTAATAATTATACCCCGCTATTTAAAGGCAAACTTAATGACCTTCATAACGCTCGGCCGTCCTACCCACACTTTAACAACAACTATGACACGCCACGCGTAGGTAAATTGGAACCTGTTCCCCGTTTCCGACTTATAGCCGCCAGATGGCGCTACGGTTGCTAACACGTAGCGTCTAAAACACTTATTCTGATTGGGATATATCATTAGATTCCATATTTAGGATCGTATATTATAGGCCGCATTTCGACGGACTTTAAAAAAAGCCATAATTTTTCTGTACACACCGTTTTAGCTGCTAAAGTCATACGTCATACTTTTCCTTTCAGCTTTGCTGTTGGAAAAAATACTGTCATAATATTTAAGCTCATTTTTTGGATGATACTATATATATATATATATATATATATATATATAGTCTATAAGTCCGTAGCCCGTTGGTTTATTTTAAATAGCTGTCTCGGCACGTAAGTAAGAGTACATAACGGGTCTCATCCACAACTCTTGTCCCATTCTTTTCTCTTCTAATTAGATATAGATAAAGGAGTCGATGGCTTTAGAAGCCCTAAGTGTTTCATCGGTAATCTTACGGTCTTAGAAGCAGTGCTTGATCGCTATTTATTAAAAAACCAGGTAAACGCGAGTATGATTCGTGTTGTTCGGTTCGGTAAACGAATTTTATAGTTCGGTAAATGTATAACAACCAATTAAATTTAGGTGGACGAAGTGTTGGTCGGCCATTAAACAGGTGGGAAGACGGTCTCCAAGCAGTGATCGGTTCGTGTTGGATGCGAGTGTCAAGGAATCGGTCGTCTTTGCGTTCATTGAGGGAGGCAGGCAGTGGGTGGATAAAGACTGACGATGATAATGGTGATGATGATGATGATGATGAGGATGATAATGGTGATGATGATGATGATGAACCAATTATGGCTTTTAGATTTTTTGCCTTTACCTATGATGTGAGACTTAGTTTCTTATCCATGATTTCCCAACGGATTCTTGCTTACGTTCGCGCCTCGAACTGTAAGTTTTGGCCTGACAGACTGACACATAGACATGCGGAAAACGAATTTATCCTGTAAAGGATTAATTTTGACATTTTGAGGAACAGAACCGTATAAGAGCCACAATGCCACATACAAATACTATTAAATAGTAAAATTATCGATATTATTGATATATTTGGTATATTAAGCGAATATTCTAGATCGTATTACAGCCAATATTCGATGATTCCAGCAATAATCTTTGTGGGATATGGTATTGCTTTGTGTAGTTTCAATATATGTTTCAACATATGTTATGTCAACATCAGAACTATTCCGTTCAAAGCACTGAGGAGTAGCTGCAGCTATGCTGGCCTTAAGATCTCAATCGGCCTACTTCTTTTGTGTAGCCAGGATCAACAGTGTTTACTCTATCCCGGTTAGCGCTCTCCCTATCCCGGTTGCTCAATTTACACTGCCTTAGGACTCCCTATTATTCGTTCTTGGACCCGCAAGAAAATAAATAAATACATAAGGAGTATATGCCAAACTCGGTGTATACTAAATTTCATGAAAATCATTGGAGCCTTTTCCGAGGTTCATATTATGATCTATATATATATATATATATATATAACAAGAATTGGTCATTTAAAGATATAAATACCTGGTTGACCGAGCATTGGTAATTCAAACCAGCTCTATTCGATGCGTAACTGCCTTATTTCTCCACTAAGCTATCGAAATATATACACTGAATTTTACGTTCGTATCGATATTTTAACATTGCCTCAAAACACGGATAAAAAAAGCTTTTTTTTTAAATTTATTATATAGTTAAATTAAAAATATAGAAGGTAGTAAGCCATTGCTGCATGGCAGTTAAATTGGGTCAGCACGACCAGGTGGTACTTCTCACTCACATAATGGTCCATTAGGAAAAAGGGGGGCAATTCATCATAACCTCTGGTTGTGCGTGTATGGGCGTCGATATTCAAAAGGCTCCGATTGTATATTTGCCTCTTTATGTCATGAAAAACAAATATTTCTTTCATACATTCTTCAAAGAAATTCACAATACGATAAACTAAAATACTCTTAAAGACACACTTTTTCAACCATTAAGCAATCTGTGAATCAAAAACATCCCTCTTGAATCATACAAATAGCCTTGCTTCCGATGATCCATCAAACTGTATCTGGAGATTGGAGTATTATCTATCCTTATGTTTTTCCTTTGAAATGTTTTTGTATAGTATTTTACGTAATAATTTCCCTGCTATTATGAGGAGTGTTTATCTGATTTCACGTTGTTATGAGATTTGTTATTGAAATAAATTGTGTATTTTACTTATGAGTGTTTTTATGTTTTATATTTCTCTTAGATAATTCTAACGTATATAATATCAAACAATATTTCCTAGTTCGGGTTTTATTAAGATTATTCGTTCTTAACGTTTGTGATACTTTTCAGTGACGACATAACTAATAAAATTTCGAAACTTAACTAATTAAACTGAAAAAATAACTTAAATAATAAAACATTATATCAAAAGTATCGAAAACATTACTTAATTTGTTATCAGTCATATTGTTATAAGGGTCTAACCCACACATTTTTATATCATAGAATGGCAAACGAAGAGTCGAAGCATTTTAGCAATTATAGACGCCAATAAGCATCCACACTTAGAGGTTATACAGATGCGTTGCCCTCCTTTTTCCTATACCTCCAATGGGCACATGAAACTCACAAGCCGCTCGAAACGCGACAGCATAACTGCCCTTCACGCGATTATAATGTGTGCGCGACCCTGGTCGTGCTGGCCCAATCCGACCGCATAAACTCACTTATTTGGGTGATGGTGACCACAATCAGGAGGCAAACTCGTACCACAATATACATCTCACATAACTCAGATCTTATAATTATCATGTTCAAGTTACCCGACCAAATTATATTTCAATATAATAATATATTTATTACATTAAAATACATAGATATTAATAATACTGGCAGTGTTCCCCTTTGAATAGCTAGACTAATTTTGAGGTAGCTGCCAGCTCTTCGTTCTCCTGTAATGTCGACTAACCTTTTCGATATTTCCTTAAAGAGCGTTACTGCGCTAGGCCCCCCGGGCCAAGGATCTCGACACTGACTGGGACAAAATCATATTCAGAGCCTAGACCCCTATTTCAATAAAAAAAAAATAAAGCTAATTTCTATTCAACATAATATACAAAAGTAAATTGTTACAACTTTCATAACATCGACAATAGTCTTAATTTCAAAATAGCATTCGCAAATGCACATTTTTCGCTCGGAAAAAAGTCGAGTCTAAATTTGATTCTGCTCTTTTATGCGCGGTACAAGCACTGCGTTTTTTAGCTCTGCAAAAAATAATTATAGAACACATTTATTAAAGCGAGGGATAAAAAATATTTATACCCTACTGTAAGTCCTGTAATCTATTGAGGGAATATGCTAAAAGAATATCTTCGTGCAGTGGCCGGTCCATATTGAATGCGAGTGCTAAGAGATCAGTCGTCTTGGCGTTCATTGAGGGAGACCTATGTTCAGAAGTGGGCTGATAAAGTCTGATGGTGATATATTGTATATAAACAAATAAATGTTTCCTTGACGTGTGAATATAACATTTTGAATTTCACTTTTAATTAAATGTAAGTTAGAGCTCGCTTCCCTAGTATATAAAGAATCTTCAGTGAATTTATTATTAAAATAACTTTTCCAATACAAACGTGCCCAAATAACAAACTTTCCTTGAATATATTAATAAAGAGCTTTTGAATGTTTTCTCGATTCTAATTGTAAAATATATCTTATGTACTGAGTGTCTAAGGAATCATTTGGCTCGAACATTATTTGATTTAATACATTGTATATAATATTGAAAAGGTTTGCAACGTGATGCCTTATAAATCGACGTTTGCTAGCTGCACGCACAAAGAAACATGACTTATGCTCACGTTCCGACCGAGTGTGCAAGCGAGAGGTCGAAACAAATGATAGAGAAGCACGATCCGCCTAAGCTAATTAGTAGCCCGGGTAAGTCCTTATTTGCTTGCGGTCATGCAAGATGCTGTCCATCAGGTTGCTCATCCGATAAGGTTCCAGTACGACTAATATCAAAACATACACGAATTATTGAAATCCATTGACATTATTTCTGACCCGTCCAGAGAAAATCTTTCAAATATACAATCATCGTGTAAATGTAGGTATCATCATTGTTATCATCATCATTAGCCTTTATCCATCCACTGCTGAACATAGGCCTCCCTCAATGAATACCAAGACGACCGATTCCTTGCAATTCGCATCCAATGAATGTAGGTATAGTCTTTAAAAAAACTTATATTTTATATTTTTTGAAGTTAGCAACGAAAAATTTATCTAGATTCCTGATTTATTTAAGAATTTCCCTTTACAAAATTTCTCTTGTACTTATGTTCCGTCCAAAATGATAAATCAACGTCTCCGGCCGCATTTTTTGTGTCACGCCGTCGCTAACGTATTGGAAGTGTGAAAATCGCAAGATCAGAGAATATTACCACGGTAACAAATTATTATATAGCCTTTAGCTTTCTAAATACAAATGTAGTTTGTTTTCAAATGCATCCAGAACATGAGACCATCACTAAGTCGTGTGTGCAGGAAAATATAAATTAATTTAAAAAAAAGAAAAAGGAAATATGTTTTTTCTTTTTTAAACATAAACGGTTGACTTTTTGAATGTAATAAGTAGTTTCAGATATAACATTCTACATACATGATCTTAAATATTTATTTTGTTAACGTCAACAACTTAGAACCTCCGAGAAAATAGCATACTAATATTTGATCAGCAACACAGATATTTGAAATAAGTTGTCCTTAATATTTCTATGATCAGCAATGTAATTAATCCTCTGGAGGTGTCTTTATTTATTTAAGCTAAAATTCATTAGATTAAAAATATAAAAACCAAGGCGTGCAATAAACAACAAACATTAACAATAATAACAAATAAACAACAAACAAGCAAACATAATTACAATAAGAGCAGCAGCAACATACTGTCCGTTCGCCCGCTCTAAAAAAGAAACAAACAAAAACTATAAAAAGTCACACCATTGTGTAAAATTAGTCCAGTGATACGCGTATAAGAGCCCACACGAAATTAGAAGCATATTTCACTTGACAATAGCCTCGTTAGTTATAATTAATACGAAAATGAAGCACACAAGTGAAGCCTTTGTATAGGTATTAATAGTGATCATTAAAAGATATATTTTTCTTCTCATTATTGCGCTGTCTTTTATTGTCTTTGAGCCGTAATATGATTCTGCTTTTATCACCTATAGAAGCTATTATTAGAATTAATTCCATAGATAGACTTTAAGCGTTTGCATATTAGATAATGACGTAAAAAATATTTCGTAAAAATGTTGTGCTGTTGACTGGTTATTTTTAACTCATAAGAAAGTCAGCCTGTAAATAAGTATAATATTGAGGAACCTAATAAATTATTTAAAAGGAATATTTATCATACTTTTTATTTTATTTCATACTAGCTATTGCCCGCGGCTTCGCCTACGTTAGCAAAAAAACCTTTTTTAATAAGTAAAAGTAAAGTATCCTATGTTACTTCTAGTACCTTCCAGAATATGTGTACAAAGTCTCATGATGATTCGTCGAGTAGTTTTTGCGTGAAAGCGTAACAAACATCCACGCTTTCACATTAATAATATTAGTAAAGATTCGGTGATATATCTTGTTCACGAGACAACACTGTGTCTTCTTCACTCTTAAGAACGTCTTGAGATGCCAAAATATCGAGCTGCAAGTCAGGAATCACTATGCGTCTGATACTGAACATAACCTTCCTTAAAGACTGCCTGACGAATACGAAGTATATCACATCTCGCAAGCAACTACTATCGACCTCTATCAAGCTGTACTGTACTAGCTTGATAGAGGTCGATCGACCCCCATGCATAAAAAGTAAAGTATCAACCCATATATTAAGTCCCACTGCTGGGCACGGGTCTCCTTAAATCAGGCGTGAAAGTTAAAAATCCATTAATAGTTCACAGATGCGCTGGCCAAATACGGGCTAGTGAACTTCACATACCTTTAAATACTGTCAATCTCAGGCGTACAGGTTTCCTCACAATGTTTTGCTTCGCCGGTGAGTGAGCGATGGTCTCGTGCTTAGAATGCACGTAAAAAAAAATCCATTCCAGTTCAGGATCGAACCCGGAACCTCTCGCATAAGATGACATGTCCATACCGACTGGACCATCATCGCTCGTTTATAATTAATTAAACTCTTCGGATTAGAACCCTGGACTGTGTAAATATCAATACCAGCCGTTGACAATACAAATTTAATACAATGTTCAGTTTATCAGGCGGTGAAAAAACAATGTCACATTTACTTTCACGATGGACTTTATTAGAAAAGTAATATTGATAGTAGCAGCTGGTAAATGTTAATTAAATATATAAATATATATCTACATTACATAGTTCATTATTACCCTCACTCTTCCCGCGAGGGCAGTGAAACTTTATGAAAAGATCGTTCGGAAAATAGATTTGTGGGAATATGGTGGTAGGCGTGGTGCGGAGGGGTGGGGAGTGATGATGATGAATGTTCAGAAGGAGGTGTGTTCTGTCGAGGGTCACCAATGTGGGTATAATGGTGTAAGGCCCCAAAGGGAGATCTCCGACCGAGCGAGGTGCAATGCTCGGCCAGGCCGAAGCCCACTAGCTAGCGTGTCAGATGTTGTATATATAGCGACCGGGCGCTGGAACTCTGATAGCGCGATTCAGGATTGTGGCGCTGTGATTGGTCCGCCACAGATTATTACTAAGATTGTTTTATATCGGCTGAATAGCATTTTTCCTAGTAAAAATCTGTTTCTAATATACTTTATTTTGTATCATTAATGAATACCAATTTCTATGTAATCCTGATTTTCGCTATTTAAAAGCCTAGCTCTTTTTGGCGGAGTATAGTTATAGTATCGTTCTTCCTTTTGAAAGCCAATACATTCACCTCAATACTTATCTTCCTTCTCGTATCTACGTACGGAGACGTTCTCTCTTATTTGTTCCATATAGGTTTACCTCGGTCTACCTATTCCTCATTTTCTCATAATGCTTCTTTCTTTTTTCTTCTTATATGATATTTTTGAACTGGTCATGTCGCTTAAGATGATTTCCACTCTCGATCTTTATGGTTAAAATTATGTTTCTTTTCTTTTTTTTAAGAGTTTTTCGTTTGCCGTCATTTCCATTTATTTCATCCCCTCCATTTTTCTCTAGAAACAAATTTAAAATGTTTCCAATCTTTTCCTGTTTTTTGTCATTACCACGTTTCAGGTTCATAGAGCTTAATGCGTCAAATATAATACCGGATAAATCTTATCTTGACGTTCATTGAGATTATTTTGCTTTTGATGAAGGTACTTCTTAAGGTCAGCTTTTATTAATTATAATTTTTTGAGAAGCCGTAGTATACAAATTAGTAATCACGCTGATGGAATGTAATGCTTATAAAATACGCTCTCGGTATTTTTAGTTTGCGTATGCACTGTCCAAGTGTTAGCCGGGTTAGGTTCAGAAACTACCCATGTAGGCTACACCTATAAAGTTTTGCCTGCTAAAAAAAAAGGTGATTAGGTCTCTAATAATACTATATGGTAGGACAACGTTTAGTAAGCTAGTTTATATATTTAAAGATATACATCATAGAAAGCAAATGTAGTAGAAAATATCAATTCCATTTCGCTGATCGTATCAATCGATTCAAAGAATTCTTTCAAATCCCACTAGGCGCTAGAAAAATCTATGTCAATAAATTCTTGCTTCGACAGCTCGGTACTTATAGTCATTCTACCAACATTGGATTGCTAATAAAATATATTTTAAACTCTTTTTGATACTAGATAGGTATAATAGTAGTACATGATTTTGTTTGTTCTAGAAATTTTAAGTAAGTAGACCGTCAAAAACATTAATTAATTGTTCCTTTCTTCCTCACCAAGAGCTTCTTATACCGTGCGCCGTTCTGTATAGTTATCACAAAATTGCATATTTTTGTAAGGCAGCTATGCTGTGTCAAAACAATGTGTTAAGTGTTGGGGCATTTTTTTATGTTATAAGGAGGCAACGGATCAGTCGAAGCTTTATCGTATATACCGACGCCCATTGACATACACACAATAAATGTTATACAGATGCGAAAGTCGATACCTTCCTCATTCCTATCCCCCAAACGAGCCAACAGGAACTCACAAGCTGAAGCTGATCACCTATCACCTACAATCAGGTTAACCGACTGTCCGTTTGTCCCCTCCTCTATTAAGGAAAGTTCATTGTAATAATTACCACACTGTTTATTAGGTACTCTTAATAATATCTCATCAGGCATGCAGGTTTCCTCACGATGTTTTCCTTCACCGGTGAGCGAGCGATGGTCTGGTGTTTGGGGCGTACTTAGAAATTTAGAAAAACCCATTTCAAGGTACACACGGGGGGGTCAGGATCGAACCCGGAACCTCTCGCATAAGAGGCCGAGTCCACCCACCACTGGACCATCGTCGCTCTAAAGTAAGTAAGCTTGAAAGTCTTTGAAGGTATGTGAAGTTCACCGACCCGCATTGGGCCAGCGCGGTAAACTATTAGCCCATTACCTTCCTCGCCTGATTTCGAGGAGGAGACCCGTGCCCAGCAGTGGGACATAAAGGGTTGATACTTTACTTTTCTTTTTTTTTAATAATATCAATTTCTTAATTTAAAAGCAAACAAAATCTCCAATTTATACGAGATGACTTGTGATCTATTAAAAATCCCGTGTCGTCAAGAGATCCCAAAACCGTCCTATCCTGAGGGAATATTATCCTGACGCACGAATCTTATTACGTACTATTAATATACTTTTCCCTAACTGCCAGGCAGGTCTTTGATTAGTAATGTTATGGCGACGTGCGCAAACGTATATACGGAGGTATACCTAATACGTATGTGAATATTTACAATATTTTATCCAAAGTTACCTTTGCTGGAATCTATCTAATCAAATCTTAGCCTAATCTATAATATAATCATATGGAAACTACCAACCTTTTTTTCTCTTTGACGCCGGGAAATGCGCTCAGGCACCTTGCGGGGGAGTGGGTCGTGGACGCAGCTCTACCCACAAACTCCTAACTCTTTGGTGAGGTGCTCCAGATCTACCAGGGGACCGACTCCTCAGAGGGGCTGCTCCGCAGCACAGAACAACCCCTTCCAACATCGGGACAGTACAATGTGGCAAGGTTATCATCCTCGCCTCTTGCCCCCTGCTCTTTTGCCCCCTCTAGCCTAGATAGCCCCTCGCGTCGGCCCAAGTGCTGGGTTCACCCTAGGCGACGAACCATAGTGGGAATGGTAACTACCAGCCTGCTTATTAATTTCATGAAACGATTTCTATATTAGTTTTAGTAGTCTAACTGATGGACGTGCGACCTGAAGGTAAGTGATCGACATTGCCTATGAACGTAAAATAGTTTACCTGGAACTAGCACATGCTGCCAGTAATTACACTGACTGTGCACCTTCTCTTCCAAACACAGCAAAGCTGTATCAAGTGATACATGCAAGACGATGGTACCCTTGCAGCCTGGCGCGGTATAGCGCATTCCTCTCAAACGGAAGCAGAGTAATTACTGGTACCGGGACTTCATCTTAAGATATGCATAAGTTTCCCAATAGTCCCAAATTTGTCATATTTTTTGTATCTTAGTGACCCCTGAACATTAAGATAATATAAAACTTATAACACATGCCAGACAAATGACCCATATTATGTAGTCCATCTTGACGTTGATAAAAGTATTGATGTAAGTAATTTCACAGCCTGTGCTTTTTTCAAAGCATTGGGCAAAGCAGGTTATAATAATAATTATAAATTAGTAGATATGATTTTGTCCTATTCAGTGTCGAGACCCTTGGTCCGTGGAGTCCTAGCGCTTTAAGGCTTTTTAAGGAAATAACAAAAAATAATAGTTAAAAAAAACTAAAAACACGCTTTTTATAGAAACCCAAACTAAAAAATAGAAAATAAATTTTAATAAATTTAAATTAAGAATAGTGTTAAAAATTTCAATAACTATAAATTAATAATAGTGTAAATAAAAAAAAATATTTTATTTAAAAAAAAAGCGTGGGGTGCTTTTTAAGATATTATCAAAATGATAATCACTCTACTCATATCTGTCAATAAAATATTTATAACTATATTGACACCATGCACCCCACGCTTTTTTTTAAATAATTTTTTTTTTTTTTTATTTACACTATTATTAATTTATAGTTATTGAAATTTTTAACACTATTCTTAATTTAAATTTATTAAAATTTATTTTCTATTTTTTAGTTTGGGTTTCTATAAAAAGCGTGTTTTTAGTTTTTTTTAACTATTATTTATTTTTTACTTTTTAGTAATTATTTATAAATATTATAAATACGGGGAATCAGAGTTCGATTTCGGCCTGAGAAACGGCTACCGGAACCAAGGAAGGCCGCAGGCGCGCAGATTACCCACGGAGAGTTACATACTGACATACTGACATACTGACAAACTGACAAACTGACAAACTGACAAACTGACATACAAGTGAAGCTAATAAAAAGCGTGTAAAAAGTTAGTCGACATCACAGGAGACCGAAGAACTGGCAGCTACTTCAGCCCGCCTAGCATGCGCTCTCTTCACGAGAGAGAGACATAATGTCTACATAGAAGACATAATGTCTACATAGAAGACATAATGTCTACATCGAAGACATAATGTACTAATGTCTACGGACGTAACATGACATCGTAATTCTTTCGAATTTTGTCGTTTAAATAAGAGAAATTTCTCGATATCAATACATATGGACGAGAAGGGACGAGAAAAATTATAAACCCAAATATCTTACGTAACCCCTTTTTTTTCAGAATATAATTTAGCCTATGTTATTCGTGGATAATGTAGCTTTCAAATGTCGAAAGAAATTTGGAAATCGGCACCGTACTTTTTGAGCCTATTCATTACAACCAAACAAAAAAACAAAGTTTTCTTCTTTATAATATTAGTGTAGATTTAGGTTTCTCTTATCACGCTACTCATTCAAATCACGGCAACACGATTTATTTTCTTGCGTATTATTTAGATTTTGCTATATCTCCTAAAGTATTCATTTAATTTGCATGATGTAAAGGGGGTAGAATAATCTTCAAGAAGTGCTGAAGCTAATTAACTGATTTAAAATGATAAGGATTCATACAGTATTTGTGTAAATAACTTTCAAATTATCGCGTTATAATTGCTAATTTTTTAAAGTATTAAATGGATATAGTATGATATCCCTAATAGATAGACATATTATGCCATTGCGGACTTTTTTGTAGACCTATTTAAGATATACAATTCCACCATACATTATTTTGTTATATCTCAAAGGGTTTAGGCAGCGTTTTCGTTGAAAACTCCCAGGCGGGATTTTTTTTTTCGACACCTCCAACAATTATTGTTATATCTTAGCTAATGTATATAAAAACTTAATAAATTATATACATAAACCTTCCTCTTGAATTGTCCTATCTATTAAAAAAAACCAAATCAAAATCCGTTGCGTAGTTTTAAAGATTTAAGTAAAAATTTTGACGAGTTTTTCTTCGAAAGAGATATGTCTTTTTGTAGTGGCGCGCATCTTAGGCCGGCAGAAAAAGAATTAGTCAAAGTCAAAATTATTCAAAGGAGGAACGCTGCCAGTATCTTAGCAACCTTGCTTATAGGGGCATCATTTAATAATATTATATTTCAGTTTAGTTATTTTATAAGTAAATTATATATAATTTGTATATGCTATCGTCTATACTCTATAGTTATATATCAATATTTTATACATCTCTATTATATTATAAGGATTACATTAAAGAAAGAAAAAATTGTATATTAAGTCTCTATGAGTAATATCGACAGGGGCATGGCATAAGCGCATCACTCCCGCAGGGAAAATGTGTAGGAGTATACTTAGATTTTAATTAAATGGTTTTAAATTTTTCCTTTGAATAAGGAGCCGTATAATAAAGACGTTTTCTCTGAGAGAAAAGAGAATGATAAGCCGTCGTCTAAGGACTCTTATCATAGTTAATATTTTAATTCACTTTACGACTGTAAAATATCCACTTATTATCCATACAAAGTTGAAGTGGGATTTAATTTATGCTACCTATATTTCAAATAAGTGATTATTTACTAGCTGTTAGCCGATCGCTGGAAAATATTATTCTAACATTTTCTTCTATAGTTAGATATTTTCTATCGTCATAATCATCATAACCAGAATATTTTACATCACACTGCTAATCATAGGCCTTCCTCAAAGCAAGGACTAATAATGACCTGCCACTTTACGGAGATCTTCTTCCCACCTGGTTAATGGCCAACCAACACCTCGTTTACCTAAACGCGGCCTACACTCTTAAACCTTATTGGTCCATCGACCATCCGTTCTTCTGAGTGTGTCCAATCCTTTGCAACTTTACCAAGCTTATTCTTCGCGTGTTATCAGTTACTTGAGTTCTGATGTTTTCGTTTCGAATCCTATCTGTCAAAGACACCCAGCGTAGCACGCTCCATAGCACGTTGGGCTACGACAAACTTTCAGACGAGTCGTAAATTTAGAGGCCACTTTTCGGCCCCGTAAAAAGCTAAGCCGTTCCATCTTTACCGCAGAATTTGAAGACGAAAGTCTTCAATCAGTGTGTTCTGTGATGACACTGTCTTTAGCTAATCATTAACATATAATATATGAACATTTGTAATTGTTGAATTTAGTATCAGGCACAAAAAACTAATTTTAGCGTGCTCGAACATCTGATCTAATAAACTACCACAGTTATTAATGTTTTCTTGCCACTCACTCACACTTAACATAAGTTAACGCGAATTTCACCCAATATAATACAACAACTTTTATAAAATTTTATGGTCATTTATTGAGTTTTTTACATGCCCGAAATTTTGGATACTTACTTTGCTTTGCTACTACAGCAACCATGTTAGGGTAGGAGGTATATTATTGGGGAGGAGGATCTCGCTTTATTGTTATATTTTTCTATTTCCTTACCGGTCATATTTTAAATTGCTTACCTGGTAGTGAGTGTTATGTGCTTAACGATCAAACGTAACATGTAAAGTTTTATGTTATATCCAATTTGAATCTTATATTTCTTAGACCGTACTGACTTAGGCACTTTTCATATAATCTAAAAACATTATACGCCCGTATTTTATTGCGATCGAGGGATTCCGCTTATGTCAACATGCCCCTATCTCGGCGATGGACGATGAGAAAGGAACAATAAATTATACCTTTTTGTTCTGTTTCAAGACATATCGTATGTATCGATTTTACTGACATGTTGACGTTTTCGTGTATTCTTTATGTCTGCTCTTTCATTATTTAGTTAGTGTATTTTTTATATAACACAAGGTTTTTTACCTACAGTTCTCATAGGAATACAAGAGTAAAATATAGCTTAAGTGCGTACCTTTTGTATTCCCCACCATGGTTCATTAGCCCAGGGTGACCCCAACACTTCGGGGGAAGTGAATTGAGCCGAGGGGGCTCTTATTAGAGGGGCCAACAAAGCAGGGGGCAAGGGGTGAGAATGGAAACCTCACCTCATCGTACTGTCCAGACGTTGGGAGTGGTTGTTCTGTGGTGCGGGGCAACCGCTCTGTGAAGGTGGCGTTAGTTCTCTGAGGGACTGACTAGCCGCGAAGGTGCCCCGTTGCTTGTAGATCCGGGGCACCTCATCAAAGGTGGCATTGGTGGCACTCGCCGGGCTTAGTGGGTAGAGCTGCGTCCACTTACCATCTTTCGGGCGCAGCGAGACACACATACCCGCCTGGGGAGACCCACTCCCCAGCGGGCTGCGTCAGTGCATTTCCCGGCGTAAAAAATAAAAAAATAAAACAAATACATAATTTCTGTACACTATGACTTTCACTAGAAACAATATACGTTGCTATTGAAAGTAATATATTCATAACCCTTATTTTATTTTATTTTCTTAGGATAGCTAACAGCAGCATGTGGCATTACTGGTTTAAACATAGAATAAATATCAAAAAGCCATTAACAAGATACCACATGTAAACAGCAATATAAAATATAAAAAACGTGAAGAGCTTAGATCATTAATATGTCTAGATGGAGTGTCGCCCTACAATCGAAACAAAAAGAACAGACCAACATTTTCGAAGATGTATTCGTTAATAGTAATACCAGCTACTACAGTTCTCCCATAATCATCCTTTTTAATCTCGTTACACTTCAACACAAACCTTCGTTATAAATAAAAACAATAATGCGTAAAAATTCATACGTTTTCTATGACAGTGGGACGGATACTAAACACAGAGAAAGCATTTAGAGGCTAACAGTTAGCCGCTATTTTTTTGGACGTGTTTTCCGCGCGACACTCTATTTAGACATATTATTGATCTTAGGTGAAAAGGTAGAATCATATTTAAAAGAGAGATAGAACGTTGAGCAGACTACACCAAAATAAAGTTAATATTAGTAAATTCATTAATCAGTCAGATATGAATCAGATAATAAAGTTTTGGATATTGCCCTTCTAATACCCTCAATGCTACCGTAAAATAGATCGTCGCAGTATAAGTTATTGTTAAAGGTATAGTTATGTATCTATTGACGAAATTATTTTCCTATTCACTATGTACTACTTACTAATACTACAAATGGATCACATCAAATCCCTGGCCAACCACAGCATCAAATTTTAATAAACATTTCGTACCAAATAGAACGTATTTTAAATCTAAAAAACGTGACAATACAATAACAATTACGGATAGTGTTTTTTGGTTACGCGTTTGCTTTGGTTATGTATTACAAATAAACAAAATGAAATAGACACGGCATTTATTTTTGTTGGCCGGATAGGCTTTGACAGAGTAGCCATTTGATGGTTAGTGGCTGTCAATTGCTATGTTTATGCTGAGTAGGGTATTAGGCCACAGTTCACCCATGCGCTGGCCCAATGCAGGTTGGTGAACTTTACATACCTTCACAGGTTTTCTCACAATGTTCTTATGTTTAAAATTTCTAAAAACCAACTCGAGGCAATACATTGACTCAAGATTGAACCTAGAGTAATCGCTGAAGAAGCCCATCGTCGCTTCCAGCAACTTATTCTTCCAATATCATGATGATAATCTCGACATAAGATACCAGCAATACTGCTGCTCCTGCCTTTTTTTACAGTAAAGCTCTTTGACGAAGGAAACCAATATTTATGCTGATGTCGCGGCACAAGTGCATTCTTCCTTCTGGTGATTTTTTCTCATAGCAAATTTTAAATTAGATTTACGACCACTTCTTATCATAATCATTTTTTACAAAATTTCTTAGTGACGTCATAATAACGGTAAAAATTTTCTTTGTCTAATATATCGACTTATCTTTCCGAGATATACTCCTAAATATTGAGACTATTTTAACTATTTACACTTTAATAGATTTTTAATTAACATTATAGTTAAAATAAATTTCAGATCGATCCGCTCGTAACACATATATTAATGGAGAGCTTAATTTAGTGCCGTGAGCAAACAAAACGAGACGAAAGACTAATGAAAAAAATATTAAATTATATATTAATTAGCAATATCCCGCGAACCATGCAGTCTTTACAGTAAATGTATGCACGCATATGCATGCATATAGCACCGCCCTCCTTTCCCACACTGCATATGCGTACACTCGCATGCACCACCACCACACACACTACCATGAAAGACCATCACCAGAAATCTACGCTCGTTTCGCCCCGACACCGAGGCATCGTCAGGATGTAGACTCTACGATTAGAAAGACTAATTAACACAACCTTGTGGCATAAGCGGCGAAAGTATAAAATAAAATACAATATAAATAAATAACGATTTATCCCAATTCGCTAGATAAGTAGCATTAGGATCATTCATAAAAAAATTTGAAGTACTTTTGGCTCCGAAATAAATAAATAGATTTTTTTTAAATAAAACTTCTTTGGAAAAAAATACTTATTGTATTTTCCTATCTCAATTCGTTAGAATATAATATGTTTCGCTACCATATAGAATATAATAATATGATCAATTTACGTAGTTAACTTACTTTGCTAACAATAACAAAAGGTACGCTGCCAAAATTCGAAAGCGTTATCTTAATGTGCTGTTTTCTCGAACTTGAAATTATTTATTTATTTAAAACAAAAAAATAGTTTGTCTGTAAAGTCAGTTTACTGACGATATTTGAACGAGACAACGTCATAAAAATACTGATGGGCTGATTGTGCCTCTTTGTCGCTCGCTCCATGCTTTCGCTTGCACTTCAAGCCTTACATGGAACGCCTCAGAGCGAGGTAACGCCGCATGAGTCTTGTTTTTTTGTGCGTGCAGCCGGCTCTATCGAATTATAAGACGTTGTCACGTCAAAAAAAATATAGTGGATATACGCTTTCTGGCGTATTAGAACAAAAAAGTTTAACTTTCCCCTTTATGTCGAGCTTATCCGTTCAATAGTATAGCAAAAAACGTAATGACTTTAATAATGTTATAATTATAATGTAACTCAAAATCTAGTCGAATGATTTTTAAAATTCTGTCACTTTTCAAATGCTACATTACTTGAATGAAATTAAAAATTATGATCATCAATCAATGTTTCATCATCATCATCAGTCTTTATCCGTCCGCTCCTAAACATAGGTCTCCCTCAATGAACGCCAAGACGACCGAAATTCCCTTATGAATCAATGTTTACTTAGTTTTAATACGGGTTTGTCTTTAGGTAGATAAATGCTGTTTGTTAATTTCAAGTCCCAAAGGAAAGAAAATAAAGCAAAGAAAGTTGAGTAAATCTCCTGAACGACCCCAACGCTCTTTCTCAATCAGATAATACTTTATGTAGTCGTCTAACGACAAATTGTTATTTCTATCTTTATTATCTTTATTATCGTTATTTCAAGAACAAAAGTTATCTTATCCTTATTTACCTTGTCGATCGTTATCATAAAACTGATCTTGTTCATTATTATAAAATTCTATTATTATTTTTATCATAGTTATTTCTAATTTGAAAAAATATTTTATGACGCTTGACTCCATGTTAATTTATTTATTATTATTATTATTATTGTAACTCTACAGTTCTGGTCTGAAGACCGAGCTAAAGGTGTCCATATTATTATTATATTAGTGGCATTTTCACGTGGATTTCTATTTGTGTACTAGCTGTAAATGTCCGCTTCGTTGTCATTTTTAATTGCATTTGTTAATGTTAAAAATCTATCACTACTTCAACATCATCATCATCAGCTTTTATCCATCCTCTGCTGAACATAGGCCTCCCTTAGTGAACGCCAAGACGACCGATCCCTTGCTACTCGCATCCAACGCGGACTTGCCACTGCATGAAGATCGTCCTCCCATCTGGTTAATGGCCGACCAACATTTATCACTACTTATTTCACCTTTTTTTTCATATCGAAGGCTTACACTAATTTCTAAATAATTCTAGAAATCTCTATTTTGAAAGCGTGTTGATAATGATGATTCACAGAACGCTTCGTTTCTTACATTGAATAATGTTTATTTTCGTTTCCCGCCAAAACGCACATTGACACTGCACAAAGGGAGCGCCGATGAAAAAACAAATTGCTTTTGCTTTGAAGTTTTATTGTGCCAGCGTTGTGGGAAACGCGTGTTTTTATTAAATTACAGCCATTCTGTCGGTCGACAGTTTAGCTTTAATATTAATTGCGATATCTAAATTCAGATATAGGAAAAATTGGCTGGCAGGAATAGTAATTAAAATGTTTGACATTTCTCACATAGATCCGCAACATTTTTATAAAAATTTTGTTACTCTATGTACCAAATTATTGTTCAATATAGCAAATATGGCCGATGGACCATTAAGGTTTAAGAGTAGAGGCCGCGTTTAGGTAGACGAAGTGTTGGTCGGCCATTAACCAGGTGGGAACACGATCTCCGTGCAGTGACAGGTCCGCGTTGGATGCGAGTGGCAGGAGATCTGTCGTCTTGGCCTTCATTGAGGGAGGCCTACGGTCAGCAGGGGACGCATAAAGGCTGATGATAATGACATAATAATGACAAATATCAAAATAAACGAAAATTTTGAAAAATCAAAATAAACGAAGATTGTAGAAAAAACCACATGAAAAATAGGTATCGCCCTAAATCTTATAAACACTACAGTATGCAGCATTAAGACTATTAATTTGCAACTTCACCACAAACAAAAACGTTACCCTTCATAATTCAAACTACAGATATTAGGTTAAATTAATTGGTTAGCCTAATGACTATGGCAATTATCAAATACTCGGTCCAATATTCTGTGACCCCTTTCGTAAAAAGGTTGCACCGAAACTAGAACGATAAAGCAAATAGTTAATAACTGTCTAGACTTCGCTTGATCGTTTTTTCGAGGAAAATAAATATTTGATCGCCTGAAGGCGATCTAAGTTATCTTTATATAATAAAGACGTTCTTAAACCGTAGGATCATATACTTTTCAGCATCATTATTATCTGCCTTTATCCATCCACTACCGTGCCACGATTAATGAACGGCAAGATGACCGATCCCTAGCCACAAATGCCATTGTGCTGGTTTTCCCACCTTTTTTATGACGCAGTAGGCGCATCATCATCATCAGCCTTTATCCGTCCACTGCTGAACATAGGCTTCCCTCAATGAACGCCAAGACGACCGATACCCTGCCACTCGCATCCAACACGGATCTGCCACTGCACGGAGATCGTCTTCCCATCTAAATAGTGGCCAACTAACTCTTCGTCTACCTAATCTACGACATGTACATAGTTATCATACATTTTGTGTCAGACGTCATATTGTACGTTATCACAAATAAGCAGCAATAGCAATCACACAGTTAATTGTTACTCAAGTGGAAGATCTATTCAAGTACAATAAACTTAAATAAAAAGTTCAGATACCGAAGGATTAATTCAAAGAACCTTTACAAAGTAGTGATAAATAAAGTGAAAGAAATCTGGCTCTTTATCATGCCCGCTTGGATTATCAAACTCAACTTCAGGATTTAACCTGTATTTCAACATCAAGGCCAGTCCCCAAAATAAACTTTGGCTTCAAAGAAATTACGAGAAAAATGAATCAGACCTTAAAATTTACGCCTAAAGCTTTCTTTTAGCTAAAACATTATAGAAGATAAAGTCTGATTGATGGAGCCTTAAATTTTTGTCGGATCAAAATACCTAGGATCAAGTTTCTTAAGAATTTGTATCTTTGTGATTTTAAGATATTTTGTAAACTCAAGGGTTATGAAATAATAACTTTGTATATAAAGTTACAATGTGATTTTATAAATTGTATTATCATCATCATCATCATCATTATCAGCCTTTATCCGTCCACTGCTGAACATAGGTCTCCCTCGATGAACGCCAAGACGACCGATCCCTTGCCACTCGCATCCAACGTGGACCTGCCACTGTACGGAGATCGTCATCCCATCTGGTTAACGGCCGACCAACACTTCATCTACCTAAACACGGCCTCCACTCTTAAACCTTAATGGCCCATCGGCCATCCGTTTTTCAGAGTGCGTGACCAGCCTATTGCCACTTCAACGTGCTTTTTCTTCGCGTGATATCGGTAACTTTAGTTCCCTGGCGAAGGTCTTCGTTTCGAATCCTATCTGTCAAAGAAAACCCGCAGTAGCAGTGCAATAGCACGCTCCATAGCACGTTGAACTACGGCAAACTTGCGGACCAGTCGTAAATTGGGAGGCCACGTTTCGGCCCCGTAGGTCAACACTTGGAGAACGAATTGATTAAAGGCTTTCGTCTTCAAACTCTGCGGTATAGACAAGTGAGAATATGGCGAAGCTTCCTAAATGCTGCCCTCCCTCTCGAAGTTATGTCGACCTAGCTGCAAAGTATGCCCAAGGTAGACATACTCTTGCACGACTTCGAGAGTTTTAAAATATCAATATTAATAAATCCAATATCAGCCCCTAAATGCCTACCATTTTACTCTCATTGTTTCTACGTCCTAAACAATCTCACATACCGATAATTTTGTTAAAAAAAAATTAAAACAGATTAGACTTGAATTATTATATAGTTATACTTACTTGTCATTCCCGTGAGAGTACCGGGACGAGCTGTAGCCTATGTTACTTTCAAATGACGTAGTCTTCTCATGTTAAAAGAATTTTCAAAATCGTTTTAATAGATCTAGGAATTACCCCTAAAACCGCACAAACTTATAGACTTTACCTTTGTATAATGTTACTATAGATTAAATACAATTTCTCTATATCTCTATATCTTAACACCCATACCATGATTCATATTTGCATGCAATATCATTCATTTACAGGCCATTAAAATATCAAGTTACATAATATTTTATCATAAATCCCTTTATATGTCAAACCGTTCGCTATTATTCAAATTTCACAATATAATAAATGTATTAATAAATAACGCCAATCCACAACGGCATTACTATTCATATTACGTATATTTATTTACAAATAATTAACTAAGTCAGCCCTTCATTAGTGTTTGTATTGTAATAATATCAATGGCTAGTATTGAGTTAGTGTATGTACAGAATATGTGACACGTTATTGTAAATAATGCCTTAATAGTCTGACGAGATATCAGCGTATAATGAAGTCAAATAATAATATTCATTCCGAATTATATTTTAAAATAAGAAAATCATTCAAATATTATAATATATGCAATAATAAAAAACTCGTGTTGAATGCAAACAATTAGTTTAGTAAAAATGAGATAAAACATTAGGGGTTTTTGACAAAAAAAATATAGTTAAAATCTTAAAAGCAAATGTCAATATTCCTCAAAATGCCACAGACAACTGTCTCCAGGCCTCGTCGCTAATAACTATATAACGATAACATATTTATCTCCTTTAATTTTTTAATCATAATATCTATGGACGCTTTTACTCCACGTCAATCTGGTCCCGTGCTAAGTTCTCTAAGAGACTTGTGTTACGGGTACCAGACAACGAAAATACATATATTTAATACTTTTTATATTAATACTTATATTTAAGATTTCAAGGGAAATCCATAATGGGTCACCAGAAACTCACAAATACGACGTAACGCGACAGCGTCCACCGTACCACCCCGGTCGTAACAGTCCAATACGGCTGCAAAGCAGCATGGCACTACCTCCTTAGACTAGACTCTTAAGGCCAGGTTTCCTTAAAGCCACATAGTATGATGGTATGAGTTGTGGGAGGCATGCGCTTCTACCATCATAATCCTGGGACAACAAGCAGTATATTGTCATTAAAACTTACCATCTTCAGTCTCAGTATAGGCAACGCTTGGAAAAGTTGTCTGGGCTAGTTTGGAGTGAATTTGTTTAAGAATTAGAAAAATTAATCAAGTGGCTAAGAATGTAAGTACCACCAGGCAAGTCTGCAAGTTAGCCTATTCAACTAACATAAAGAATCACCATTTCATAAATCCCATAAACACTAGTCATACTAATAACATTATTCTCCAAATCGACTACATTTGTAAGTCAATTTAAATGTTAACTAGGAAACTTCTCCAATATTTCAATAGATAGTATTCAGCGGGAGTAATGGGTGATTTTTATTCATGTCTTTGTTCGCGACTGGTAATGTAACATCGAATTTATGAAACTGAACATTCGCCATTGAATTTAAAACCAGTAGTTGAATAGTAAACAGCTATTTTTGTCATTCTTAATCCTCTTGGTGTAATTCATTGTAGTTTTACGTAAATATTTGAATGGATTCCGTTATTATCTTCTTTCATTTGTAGTGTGTCTGTTATTGCCATTATTATTTAAATTTAAACTTTTTCGTTGAATTTTCGCTTCCTTCAATGAATATCCAGGCTGGTGATCTCCTTCTACTTGCATCTGTCATTGACTAAACCAACAATCATGTCATTTACGATCATGTCATTTGAAATACGGTTTGTACAATTATGTGTCTGTTATTGCCATGATTATTTAAATTTAAACTTTTTCGTTGGATTTTGTTCGCTTTTTTCAAGGAACATCCAGGTTGGTAATCTACTTCTACTCGGATCTGTCATTGACTAACCCAACAATCATGATTTACATTGTCATTTACAATCACGTCATTTGAAATACGATCAATGTTTTTCTCTGTGTATGTTTTTTGTTCTTCTTCAAGAACCGGTACGAATTTTGATCGAATAAAATCTGGAACAATAGGAATCTTAGACTCACGATCGAATATTGAAAGCGGCCGGGACATTATTTATTAGGCCAAAGCCATTTCACGTGTACTAAAATCGCATTGTGAAGTTTTAGTGCATCCATTCGGGCCAGAAAGCATCGCGGACCTCCTATTCGGGCATATGTTTTTCTTGCATCAATCGATTGAACTTTAATATTAATAAAATGTTTATTTATTTGGTTAATGTAAATTTATTAGGTTGTTATGTGCACACTGATTTCGTTTTGTCAATTAAATTCTCCTGGACTACTGGAAGGAATTCCACTTATGGAAAACGTAGTGCCTTTTTACCAGCGTTTTTTTTATTTCGTATGCACGCTACGCTATATGTTTCTCATTGTACATAAATTATTAAATAAATAAAATGGTAAAATATTGGCGCGCAACGCTATTTAATCATGATCGCACGGCGAACGGCAAGGCCTTCGCGCGCTCGGACGTTTGAGTGGATAAGTAGTCAGTGATCATCTTATTATATCATCTTATGTTTTAAGTCCTAGTTAGATATTTAAACTTAGTGAATATAGCTAGTTTATCAAGTAGTGGTCCTGTATGCTGCTTACTTATGTATTGCCTACCCGGAGACTTATAAGTTGTCTCTCTAGGAACAATTACATTACCTATCTTGTACTTCTCTTCCAAATATAACAAGTAAAACGGTGGTACCCAAGCAGCCTGGAGGCACTAAGCTATCTTTCTTGTTGTTTCAACATACAAAAAAAAAATCATTCGTAGATATGTCGATCTCTGTGTAAAACAAGTGAAATACGAATAGTAGTATAAAAGAAGTAAAATATCATACTATGAATTTTTTTGTAAATAATTAAGCTTATCCAATTCCAAATTGGGTCTACCACCCGCGACTCCAAAGATTACAGAAACAAGTTCAGACGACAAATCAAATTTGATTTACAAAACCGCTTTAATAGACAGGAATATCGTTAAATCGAGTATAACCTACTCCATGACGTTTTATATTGAGTGTTATATTCCCTTTGAAAGCGATCCCTTTGAGCTTGTCCAACTAACGAGGACAATCGGTTTTTCAAATAAATCATCGGTAATGATCGTTAACATTAAGTTTTTTACTGGTTGTAACTTTACCGGACTTCCTGGCATTTTTACATTTCTCTTAGAACATTTTTTGGTATTAGCAATTACTCATTTTTTTTACTTAATGTAAATAAACACCAACAAAAAAGAGGAGCTCGTGGCGCAGTGGTAACAGCTGTGCGGATCGATCCACCAGGTTAAGTAACGCTTGCCGAGGTTGGTCCGTGGATGGGTGACCATCTTTACATACCGAGACTCCTCCGTGCCTCGGAAAGCACGTTAAGCCGTTGTTCCCGGCTGTTATTTGTGGATCTTTGACAGTCGTTACGGGTTGTCAGAAGCCCGAGAATCTGACAACCAGTCTAACCGCGAGGTACCGTATCACCCAGTTACTTGGTTGTGGAGGTCCGACAGCAGTCGCTCCATTTAAAACACTGGTTGGTATTCAGCTGAATCCGGTTAGACCAGAAGCCGACCCCAAAATATAGTTGGGAAAAGGCTAGGCAGATGATGATGAGACACCAACGATGTACAAAAGACCCTCCGAATCACGTCGAAAATGGACGTCTGTTACCAGTTGTTGGCGTACACATTGTGAGCGACAATGGTCCAGTGGTTATGGACTCGACCTCTTTTGCGAAAGGATCCGGGTTCAGATCCGGGGTATGCCCTGAAATGGGTTTTTCTAACTTTCTAAGTGCACCGTAAACACGACACTATCGCTTGCTCACTGATGAAGGATAACATCATGAGGAAACCTGCACGTCTGATGAGATTGAAAGTCTTTGAAGGTGTGCGGAATTCACTAACCATTGAGATGATTTCGAGGAGGTGAACCGTGCTCAGCAGTAGGACATATACGGGTTGATACTTTACTTTACTTTACGATACACTAACCATTTTATGTTTAATATGAAACTATCAGGAATTCAAGTCGGCTGGCTGTCTCACGTGTCATCTTATCGCGTTACATTTTTTATATACATATTTCACATTAAAAAAATGCTTTCCTACTCGTGACTTACTTGGGGGCTTTACATGATATTCTGTCAGTAAAAGGCTTACCAAGGTAGGTGTCTAAAATAAATTAGGATATTCAAAGACGTTATTTACTAATCCCATTAATCTTATTACATTTATAATCCAGTTTGCATATTAAATGCGTACTAAGCAACGATCATAATAATTTAACAATTGTCGGGCCGCCAACTGTTCCAGGAGATAAGAAACACTTTCATCCCCACAAATGTGCGGATGGAGGGATTGGGACAATTCGTTTTATTATTTGATAGAAGTACTGTGGCTTTTGTCATTTCTTGTGAATATTTTGTGCGAATAAATTGAAACTAAGTATTGCCAGTGCCTTTATTCGGTTTATTGTAATTAAAAAGATGGGCGTTGAATTTAAAAAAAATATTGTTTTTATTTCTAATCTTTACTCGAATTTTACTAATGAAACTACTTTTACGGGTTTTGTAGCGGATTATTAAGTTTTTACTTGCTTTTACTTGCTTGACCTTTCTCATACTTTACAGCAATCATGGTCACGGTAAAACCGTTAGGTATGACACCTCAGTTCTTCGAGACTACCTTATGATACAGCCATATTTTAGTTAGAAAGTGCTAACTGACTCTTTAATCACAATATTATGCTTCGATTATGAATTAATTATGTTTAATAGGTAGATAGATTTGTTAGCACCCCGTGATTTCACCCTCGTAATTCCCATTCCCGGGGGAGTAAGGGGATAAATGTGCCTATGTGTTATTCTGATGGATAAGCAATATTGTTGTAAAGTTTCATTAAAATCCATTCAGTCGTTTTTACGTGAAAGAGTAACAAACATCCATACTCACAAACTTTAGCGTTTATAATATTAGTAGGATAGGCCAGCTACTTTCGCTATTAAAATTAGATTTTCTTTTTTAATTGCCTCACAGAATAACCTTAGATGGTAACGGTGTACTTTTACGAGGACTGTAGATTATCAATTCTCACATAATGGCGAGCTTTGTCAAGACTATGTTCACAGATGGCAGACCAGATAGACGTATCAGTAATAAGCATCTGACTCCTCAGACCTCCTGTAAGCGTGGTTGCTGTTAAAATATCTAAAATGTCGGACATTTAAAAATCTTAATAAGCCGCCATCCATAAAAGTGGTTTCGTTAAAAAATATAGTCCATCATCACATCAAACAAGCAAAAACTTTAAATATGTTTAAATCTTTAGTTAAAAGTCATTACTTAAATATCTCTTAAGATGTTTGTTTATTTTTGAAACTTCTATATTATAAGATATTATGTATTTTAGTACTAATATGTATGTATGTTTCATGATTAATATTTGGAATAAAGTATGTATGGTATTTATTATTGTTATTTATTTATTATGTTTGTGTATGTATATATAAGTATATTTATATGTAAGTATATGAATATAATATGTATTATAGTATAAAATCTATTTTACATGTTTTTTTTATAAAGTTACTTATATAAAATAATTTCTCTTATTTATAGTTGCACCTGCCTTATATTTTCCTATATAATAATTTCCATTACCCAAAGGTTACTTGGAAGAAATCGCTTGTTAGCGATAAAGTCGCCTTTGTGTTCGCATGCTTATTTTTGTTTTGTTATTATGTCATTCATTTATGTTGTAGTAATGTGTGCACAATAAAGTATATTCATTCATTCATTCATAGTCCATATTATAGGTGCACTAATTTTGAAAATAAAAAAAAAAACTTAGAAGATTTTTTTGTAGGAGCTGGAGTAGACAAACATTCACCTTAGTAGACAAACATTCACATTCATGTAGCAGACACGCTTTAATTTCATCTAGCTTAAGTTTTGAGATTAATAATTTGAGAGATAAAGCTTAAGATAAATTTACTTCCCTTATGAATCATTTCTTTCACAAATCAAGCTCTGAATGGATCAATCAGTCCCTTGTTTAAAAGGAACTTAATACATAAGGAAGTTCTGCATGCAAGTATAAGCACGTAATTATTGATAATATGGAAATGGACTATGTTCAATAATTTGATATACTAAGTTACTGCGCAGTGCCTTCTGAAGCGCAGTATCCATTGCAGAAGTTTATTGGCCCAAAGGCTATTTGTCCTCGAGCGTCCCAACTACCAAGTAACTGCAACTTAAACGTGCCGAGTATTATGTTCGCAATTTCACTTGTTTTACGGACAACTTCATTTCAATGTTATCCGCGATGAATAAAAGTAAAACAGAAGTAAAAACAGAGTTATAATAATGTTGTCCACCTCATGTATACGTTATATAAAAATGGAAAAATTATCCACCATCTTGTTTCGGCGGCCATTTTGAATATTATCTATTTCGTTATCATTAAAATCATCGAGTAAAGAATGAGAAATATTACTGTGTATGAAAAGTGTAAAATATTGCCATGTCCAGACAATTTATCTGTATTATTGTTTCCTGTCATTATATATTTGGAATTTGTTGAATATTTTACGTTTATTCAATTTTTTAAATGTATTTTTAATTTGCTTTTTCATGTCTTCTTTGATTGCGATGAGAAAGCTTCCCGTGGATCGGTATTAAATTAAGCCCCGGTAATACATGAGGTTTAGTCTAATTATTGAAAAAATGTTTACTGGCATGAAAATCCTACTTATGACTAATAAAAAATAACAAAATGAAAGCACTCGTGTCTAACAGGGTATAACGTTTCAAATTTTATATGCTTCAGCATCCTCCAGTCTGTTTATGAGTAAATTTCCATCAAAGAAATGAAAAAATAACAAGCCGTAAATAAAGCTGTGCTTAAGAAAAAACAAAGCTTACAAAGTAGGCTCATAAATCTCTAAATCTTTTCCTTTCGTTAATGCGAGTGTCCTCTACTTTTGATTCTCTATAAAATTGATACGTTTTTTAATATTCATGAACGCATTTTTGTATTCTCTTGTGTCTTTGTTCGAATGATAATTTATTAAGTTTAATATTTTTACCATAAATTTTGTTGTAAGAAAAAGGAAAGTAACAACCCTTATATGTCCCACTGCTGGGCACGGGTCTTCTCCTAGAAATCAGGCGAGGAGGGTGAATTATGGTCCATTGCAATAGTTCACCGATATCCTGGCCCAATGCATGTTGGTGAACTTTGCATACCTTCAAAGACTTTCAATCTCATCAGGCATGCAGGTATCCTCACGATGTTTTCCTTCACCAGTGAGCGAGCGATGGTCTCGTGTTTTAAGGTGCACTTAGAAATGTAGAAAAACTAATTTTAAGGCACACAGGGGGGGGGGGGGGGGCAGGATCGAACCCGGAACCTCTCGCGTAAGAGGCCGACTCATCGATGCTCATTTATTGTTATTCTGTTGTATTGTAGCCGAATTTCAAGCTCTGCTCATTAATATACGTAAAATAATAAACTACGTCAAAGTATCGTTTTCATTTGACTCATTATAACAATATGACGTATTTCTCATGCGCTTACGTAATTTCAGTAGTACAAATTTAGCAAAAATAAGGCATAAAAGAGTTTTTTGAGTCATTCATTTTAAATAATAAGTAATATTATGCTAAAGTACACATACGGGTGTACTTAGAACATGTATTGTGATGATATCCAATCAATAGGAATTCTATTCGGATTATGCGTTAATACATATTCTACCAATGAACCTTTACTGCATATACATCCTTCACAGATTAGTATGTTTTTTTTATAGCATAGAAGAGCAAACGAACAATCGAAGCCATTTGGTGACTATCAACGCCCATAAGCATCCACATAACCAGAGGTTATGCAGATGCGTTGCCCTCTATTTCCCTATCCCCCCCAATGGGCCACCAGAAACTCACAAACTGCACGAAACGCGACAGCATAACTGCCACCATCACCCCGGTCGTGCTGGCCTAATTCGGCTGCAAAGCTTTCAGAGGATGTACTTGTATTTTTCATATATTATACTATATTTTGCTAATTTATCCTCCTTTATAAAAATATATACGCCAAGACGGCTGATCCACGGCACGAAGATCGTAAGCGTTTATTGAAGGAGATGCCTCCTTGTTGATGCCTTGCCTCCTTGATGTTCAAAAGTGGATCGACAGAAGCTGAACACGATGATTTCAATATTGCCAATTTCATATTTCCATTTATTTGGATACAAACATTTAATAATTTCGACTACATACTTAATTTTAACTTACATATTTTTCAAAACTCATATTTTAATGTCGTTTTAAAATCAATTCCAAGTATGATGTAGAGTCAATGAAAATCCACCCTATTCTAAATGCGTTGCAAAAAGCTCCCAGGGAGGCCATTTGTCGGGTCGAGGGGTCCACCATCTTCGCTAATGTTCGCGTTTCAAATGTACAGTCCAATTGAAATATGTGTTTTCTCATTTATCCTGCTTTTGTTGAAAGCGAACTTTACGTTTCGATGATAACAGGATTTATGAAAAAATGTATTACTTGTTAGGTATTGTTTCATTTGCGAACTTAACAACCTAATTTATTATTGAAAATGCTTGTAATCCCTTAAATTAATCATGTTGAAGCACTTTAAAAATTTAAGAATTTAAGTTTAATTACATTACAAGATTTTAATTTATAAACCAATGAATTTAGCTCTAGCTTTTAAAATAGATAACACGATATGACTAGCAGACTACTGAGGAACTATAGTAGGAAGCTTAGTACGTTTGTACACCGAATGATTATGTTTAGGAAGGTTTTAATTCAAAGATAGTATCAGTTTCTTCTCCAAGCGTTTATTTCGTTTTTATGAATTTGTTTCGTTTTTTTATTCTAGCCTTCACGTTAAAATATGCTACGAATATAAAGGTTAATATCCTTGGGCTACGCTTGCCACTTAATATGACATGGATCGTAGCATGTCTACGCGTAATGCTACGAAAAATGCAGACCCAACTACGAGAATGCTATAATTTTTTTGTATTTCACTCCTTGGAATATTTTATTATTATAAGTAAATAAAATATCACATTCTTCGTAAATAAAAGATAACACGATATCATAGTAGAGTAAAATAAGAAAGTATATTTAATTTTAAATCTTTTTTCTTTCAAATTTTGCTCGATTGATTGCTTCTGTTTTAACCTAAGTCGTAATTTATTAAAAAAATACTTACGCATTAGTAGAGCTAGCTCTAACGATTGGTTTATGATTTTGAAATTATCAAAAAATCAAACTTTCTTCTAGATCGGGCTTGTTGTGTGTGTTTTTTATTTTTCTTTCTACTTGTCAGTTTAATTCTTTTTTTTTTATTTCATTCATCAAATAAAAACATTATATTGTTTAAGTCGCAAAATTGATTGAAAAGTATGAACATTTATCACAGAACATTATCTTGTCCTATTTAGGACCAGTAAAACCGTTGAAGATTCGTTTGATAGTTGGCATATCCTTACTGATGTAGAGAACTTTGCCAAATCGGTCCATTGTGCAAATACATGTGATGTACGCTATTTCATATGAAATTGTGACTTTAAATCAAAAATATATTACCCTATAAATATTTTTCCCTAATCAAATATTGAAATATAATAATATACCTAATTTACTTTAGTTTTGATAAGGTAACTCTACTATTTAATTCTGAGACAAACACAAGCCGTGTTTGCGCTTATTGATAATAATATAGGTAAGCCAAATATATCCTGGAGTAAATTGATAGAAGCTAATAATATTATTTGAATAGGCTTTTTCCTTCCTTGAAAGCTGCTAATTGAATAAAGTCCTTGCTCTATATTAAATTTAGCATCTTGAGTTTATATCAACATAATAATGTTAAAGATATTTTTTTTTATTTTTTTTTTGGAAGCTTTCATCTTTCGAATTATTCGTAGAAAAACTCGCATAGTTACTCAAAAATCTTAGGATTAAGATACAAAGAATCAACTGTTATTCTATGCCCACTACTGGGCACGGGTCTCCTCGAAATCAGGCGACAAGAGTGTAAGGTCATAGTTTACCAATGCACTAGCCCAATGTGGGTTTTTAAACTTGACACTTCTTTAAAGACAATCTTGTAGTTTTCCTCACGATGTTTTCTTTACCGGAGAGTGAGCGATAGTTCTTCTAATTTCAAGGCACCGCAAGACGTCAGGATCGAACACCGAACTCTCAGCTTCATTATTTTTTTGTCTATCAATTGTTATATTGATTAGAATTGTTAATTTAATTTACACGTGCGCAAAAAGCGAGGACAACTAGTAAAATCCACAAATGAATTTGAATGAAACCTTAGGTGGACGAAGTGTTTGTCGGGCTTAAAAGACGATCGGTTGGGTGCGAGTAGCGAGGGATCAGCCGACTTGGCGTTCATTGACGGAGGCCTTTGTTCTGCAGTGAACGGATAAAGGCTGATAATGATGATGATATTAAGAAGTAAAAGCAACAGAAACACCCCAATAATTATTACAAATGAAGCTGTCCAGCATTATGCGGTCTGACCTCTATTTTCCCCAAGGGATGACATTCTTAAAGTTCTCTAAGTGACTCGGGCTGGCACTTACGTAGGATGACATAACGCGGCGGCCATCTTAAGGCATTTTATGTATGTTTCACATGCCTCTAGAAATTATGTCTTATCCGACTTTAACAAAATGTCCATGTCCCAAAATATATTTTATGCCAGTTTATTATTAAAAAATGCAGGTTTTCTAGTCTAGAGCGATAATGGTCCAATGGGAATGTGCTCGTTTTCTTGAGCGAAAGGGTCCGGGTTCGATCCTAACCCCCCAGTGCTGCCTTGACATGGGCTTTTCTAAAATTCTAAGTGCAACCAAAAACACTAGACCATCGCTCGCTCACCCGTGAAGGAAAACATCGTGAAGCTGCATGCCGGATGAGATTAGAAATCTTTGAAGGTATGTAAAGTTGACCAACCTGCATTGGTCCAGCGCATCGGTGAACTATTTCCAATACACCTCGCCCGATTTCGAGGAGGAGACCTGTCAGCAGCGGGAAATATACGGGTTGATACTTTACTTTCACTTTTTTTGTAGTCTAAACCACTTAATTAATAATAAGACACACTTTTTAAATGTAACGTAGTTACATTTAAATAAAACTGCCGCCTGATGACGAGATGCTTAGAAGATGTAAAAATATGTCTATTTTAACCATTAAAAAAAAAAAGAAGAATGATTGTTAGGAAAAGGTATAATTTATTAGGGACGAACCTGGTTCCCCTTGCCCGCATGACGTTGAAGGTGCATCGTCTTCTTTATACTGTTTTCCACACCCGTGATGATGTCGCACCGCGAATAAAACTATACGCGTCGACGGGATGATGAGTCCAGACATGTATTCGGTATTTATTTGAAGAGCGAGACGACCACGACACGACGAAACGTCAACTCACTTTTCCCAGTACCCCCAGATTCGTAGGAATGAATAGATTTAGGATGAGGGTAGTAGGAAATGTTTCGTTCAGAGATGCTAATTTAATTACGTTCGGAAAGTATGAATGCGTTCGCCTATTAAGTCATATTATTAAGAAACAATAATAATCTAGTGAAATAGAAATTAATAAAAAACAAGTTAGATTCACATAACACAACAGCGTCGATTTCACTGTCAAGGTGCGCGAATATTTCACATTAAAAAAGTACGTTTGATAGCGGCATACATTCCAACTGGTTATTCAATAAATATTGCAGAAAAGGGGCAGTGTAATAGTAATATTTATTTCTATTTGTGACACTCTGACAAGATATATTTTATTTTCTTGTTATATTTTATGGGAAAAATAATAGGATATGTTTACGATGCGAGTTCTAAAGACGTTTTTTTTTGTTTAATGGTCACACCAACACATGTGCAAACGTAACGAGTAAGTCAGTAAGTGAGCACACAGATTCGCTCATGATCAGAAAATAGTTCACTTCAAAAAAGAAATATTTTAATACCAAGGGCGACCAGCGGTTTCACTCGCGTACTTCCCATTTCCGTGAGAGTACGGAGGTAAATTATAGTCTATTGATATTCGGATGATTAAGCTATATTTTTGTAAAGTTTCATAAAAATCCATCCCGTATTTTTTTTGCTTTTAAGAGTATCAAACACCCATATATTTTTACAAACTCTCACGTTTATAATGTTAGTAGGATACATTACTAACTTCTTGATTGATGACTTAATATTTAAACAATTTACATTATGAATTGATTGACACCTATGAATCATCGTTCAAATTACTCTACCTTTGATTCGAACTCATAAACTTTGATATATTTACCTACTCATTAATCTTAGGCTAGTATGCAATAATATTATATTATATTTTAAAAAGAGCAACCCAACAGAGTTTCTTAACTATACTAATATAGTATTATGTATTTCATTTTTTGCAACAATATCTGAAAAGATTAGTTCAACTGAGTTTGTTTCGCCGGTTCTTCTCAGTGGGCTTGCTTTGGAACCGGTGGTAGACTCAATTGACTTTAAAAAATATACTTTAATTGTACTATTTTAAATAAAAAAAAAATGACTTTGACTTTGATATACAAAAGGTCTTCTCAAGTGATCTTTGATTAGCTATACGCTAAAGTGCAAGCGCGTTAGTGACGGCACGATATCCATCTATGTCGAGTGAAAATGGCTAAAAATAACTCCCAGCCAGCATAGCCAGTGCAATTGAACTAGTTTTTCAAGACTTTCCGTTAGGCTGCATAGAGCACTGTATAGTTTTTCAAGACTTTCTGTAAGATTCCATAGATTACTGGATAATTTTTAAGACTTTCTGTTGGTCTCTCTAGACTGACTGATCAGAAGATAAAAGGAAATACATATAGAAATGATCTATTAAAATAAATTTAAATCAGAATTAAGAAAAAAAATGATAATTTGTTTTCAATAATTAGAATTTTTAAAACAAAGGAAATGTTTATTATTTAAATTCACTGTGTAGTCTGAATAGCTTATTCTTATTATATTAGATGTGATTAAAGTTAACTACTAATTAAATATAGAGAAGCGATTTTTTATATCATCGTTCAAGGAATTTAGCTAAATTTATTAATTGTTTTGTGTATTATGTACTTATACTTTCACTGTAATTGTTTGTTTGTTTGTTACCTATTTGTTAAAATAATTATGTTTATGATCGATATTTATTGTGCGCCTTGGTTTATACTGTAAGTGCAATAAATGTAAATGGAAATAAATAAAAATAAAATAAAATGAAGTTCAAATTCAACTACTGCATAAAGATATATTTTATAGTTAATATACTACCAAATTGTAAAGTCTCACTTCCTAATATTATAAGAAACGTAATTACAAATGTATGTTTGTTACTGCTTTACGGAAAAAACTACTAAATGGATTTCTATGAAACTTTACAATAATATAGCTGACACATTTGATTTACATATAGTTTATAATATTTTTCCGTACTCCCACGGGAATGGAAAATACGTAGATGAATCGGCGTGACGCTGTTAGTTCTATGTAACAAAGATAGTAAATAAGCAACAAAAAGATACCATAAAGAGTTCTTATTATTGGTTACATTTACGGCTTCTGTCTCATCTTGCCCTTGATAGAAAAAGAAATTATATTTAACGTTAAACGCAACTACCTTTGAAATTATTTCTACAGCTTCCAAACTATTTGTAATTACTTTTGGTTTTATATTATTTTATTACTGAACTCTCATAATATTATATGAGTGTTCATTTATTTATAAGCGACTTCATTTAATTATAAAAAGCTTCGTCGGTTTCGTTTTGAGATAAAATATTAATTTTATAATACCATCATCATCATAATTATTATCATCCTCATCATCACCATCATCGTCATCATCATGATCATCATCACCATCATAATTATCATCAGATTACTTGGGCTTCTCTCAGTGAACGCAAAGACGCTGCACGGAGATCGTCTTCCCACCTGGTTAATGGCCGAGCAACACTTTTCAAACGAAAAGTGTCCGGTGACAATACTTTTTTTTTATAGCATAGAAGGGCAAACGAACAATCGAAGGCTTGTGACTATCGACGCTAAATCAAATGTTATGTAGATGCGTTACCCTTCTTTTCCCTATCCCCCAAATAGGCCACAGGAAACTCACAAACCGCAAGAAATGCGACAGCTTAGCTGTCACTTTACGCTGAATTTATGTGAACGAGAGGTACCTCCCCGGTCGTTCCGGCCCAATTTGGCTGCAAAGCAGCATGGCACTACCTCTTCTAAAACATTACAAAACTGTCTAGTAAACAAAATAACTTGTTACAAATGCCTTTTATTTTCCTCTTGAGTTTGATTGTTTATGAACTTGATGTTATCGAAGTATTTAGTGTTATCTATAAATGTTACAACTTTTACGAGTTCATCGGAAAAAAATGCTATCTCTAGACAATAAATCCTTTATTATATTATCTAAGTTTTTCTTTATTGGACATAATTCGAATCACTAGAGGTATTATAGTTTTATTTCGGGTCACAAGGAATCAAATTGCCAATTATTAGTTAAGATAGTCATTCGATGCGAGGATTATGGTTTTTAATGCCTTGAACATAAATTATATTTTAATATCTTCATCGCCATAATTTCGCTCACTGCTGGACTTAGTTCTCCTTCAATAAGCAATACGGCCGGTCAAACTCAACCTTATAAAAAGGTACTACCTCTTTATTAAGTTGAGTTTGGCTTTGCAGCCAAATTGGGCCAGCGCCACCAGGGTTCGATTGTCTCTCACTGTCACGTTTCGTAAGGTCTATGTGTTTTTGGGGGCACATAGGGGGATAGGGAAGAGGAGAGGAGAATGCTTCTGCATGACCTCTGGTTGTGCGATGTTAATGGGCTACGATTTGTCAAAACGCTCCAACTGTTCTATCATCAAATAATATAAATAAAAATTTCAACTAATATTGGCCAGGACATTGAAATTCATACCATCTAATCGCTGATCAAGCTATTCTTCGTCCTGATTAGCCACCACCCCAGAACTCTTGGTCATTGGCTAGTATAATTGATTGCCATAGGCACTGCTAGTACGCTTAACCAACTTACATGAAAACTTGTTCCGCACTTTTTTCTGAAACACAGCAAAGCTGTAAATAATACAGGAATAGACAGGATTGCTGTGTCCATACCTGGAGCGCGGCAAAGTCGTCCATACAGGTAATATATTATATAAGAATAAGAGCCTGTTTCACAATCTCCAGTTAAATTCCCAATAAGCTATCGGCAACATATTTGACAGATAGAGTATGGAGTATCTGTCAAGTATCTGTCAAATATGTTGCCGATAGCCTATTGGGAACTTAACTGGAGATTGTGAAACAGGCCCTAAAATAGATAAGAGGGTACCAATGAAGACGGGCGCTTAATAGCATCATTAAAACTTATTATTCATGTGGATTTTACTTTACCCTTTACTAAGCAAGCAATTTACGAAGAACTAAAGTTACCGATATCACGCGAAGAATATGCACGTTGAAGTGGCAATGGGCTGGTCACACACTCAGAAGAACGGATGGCTGCGTTTAGGTTAACGAACAGTTGGTCGGCCATTGACCAGATGGGAAAACGATCTCCATGCAGTGGCAGGTCCTCGTTGGATGCGAGTGGCAGGGGATCGGTCGTCTTGGCGTTCATTGAGGGAGGCCTATGTTCAGCAGTGGACGGATAAAGGCTGATGATGATGATGATGATGATGAAGCGAGTAGTTTCATTTGGTAACTTGAAATATTTTAATGGTACACAGGATTTAACTACATCATTTTGAAGACGTGCACCTAGCAATTTACACATAGTTCATAATTATTACATTACACTATAACATGTTCTGTGGAAAATTCTCGAGAAACTAAACTCGAAACTAATAAACCAAGCTTGTTAAGTGGAAATGCTAATAAGGGATTTGGTTACGGTTCGTAATAGGTTCTTTTAAAGTTAAAACCAATAACACGGTAGTATGTACAAAGTTAAACTCAAGTGTAAAGGAAATTTTGTATCATCATAAAGTATTGGAAAAGTTAATGTTGTTTTAACATTTTATCATAATGGATTTTATAGCTTAAGTTGAGAACTTAAGTAGTATCCCCAATCATCTTATAAAATTTTTGTTTTTTTTTTTTACAATGAGAATGAAAAGATTGAGAATGTGTATAATATATATTGAGAATGTGTATAATAGTACTGAGAAATGTCATTACTAGCGAAAAAACTTATTTTGATAAAATATTACTAAGACTAGTACTACTATTAATATGTCTAGATAGAATGTCGCGCGGAAAACACGTCCAAAAAAATAGCGTCCAACTGTTGGCCTCTAAATGCTGTCTCCATGTTTAGTATCCGTCCCACTGTATTCTATATACGCATGAATTGTTACGCATTATTGTTTTTATTTATAATAAAGGTTTGTGTTGAAGTGTAACGAGATTAAAAAGGATGATTATGGGAGAACTGTAGAAGCTGGTATCACTATTCACTAACACATGTTTGAAAATGTTGGCCAGTTCTTTTTGTTTTGATTGTAGGGCGACACTACATCTAGACATATAAATGATCTAAGATAATAATATATGCATATTACTTATGTACCTATGCATATATTATATATTACATAATATTATGTATGTACACCACGTCATAATTTGCGTTGGCGTGATACTTCCTTATGTAAATAAAACAGATCAGAATTAATTTATTTCAATTTAAAAGTTTTTCACTAAATATTAATACGATCCTAATTACATTAAAAAAATCAATTTAATTTTTGGCGTTTCGCTGTAATTTTAGGTTGCTTCGGATTATATTTCATAAACTCATTTTTTTAGTATTTCTAATCATCCTTTTTGTATTGACCAAAATAAAGTTACTATTTTAAACATTAAAACCATTTTTCAAACTCACAAAACAAACACGCTATTTCTACATTAGCTATAAAAAAAACTCACAAGTTTGAGATTGGAAGGTTCTTCGTTTCAGCATTTTTTCTCCAATTTCCAGTGGCGTCCATTGTTCGAATTTCAAAGGTAACAGATGTTACGGTAAGTACCAGACCGTAAATGTAAGAACACCAATCCGATGCACCGGGTAAAAATATATTTCATAAAATAAATTGTTTCTAACGAAATGTACCTGATTGCTTTGTTTATTATTTTTAATTTCGTTTCGTCTAATGTAGAGCAAAATTAATTTTTAACTCTTTATTACAATTAATGTAATTATATTTAAATAACAATGATAATAACATAAGGTAATTTTAAAATTGCTCTTGTACAAAGAACATTTAATTTTATTTTAATTAAATGAAAATTGGATTAAAGCTAAGTTAGAAATATTTTTATCCAAATTTTTTTATGTCTAGCATATTATGGTTTGTAGCAGCGCCCTATGGTTTCATCTGAGTAGTTCCTATGATAATATTATGGAGATGAAATAAATTTTGCTACATGGTGCCCGTGACTTCGCCTGCACGGGGCTAGATTTTGAACATTCTCACGATATCTTTATAAAGCGCGTGGGTTGTTTTAATGTGTAGATAAACTGGTATTAGTTTATGTGTGAAAGAGTAACAAAGATCCATATATATACACAACTTTTGCGATTATAATATTAATATTATTTCTTGTTAATAGCTATCCATTGGTAAAATAATTTTTAGAATCGATGGAGGCGTAAATAGGCGTCCTAGGCGTAAATGAGTAACAAATATACTGTCATTTGTAAATAAATAAAAAATCTTATGTTTACGCGAATTTCACTCATTATAATGAAACAACTTTTACGGATTTTATCGCGGTTTATTTAGTTTTTTACAAGCCCGACGTTTCGGAAACTTTACAGCAACCATGGTCACGGGAGGACTCCTCCCGTGACCATGGTCAATAAACCGCGATAAAATCCGTAAAAGTTGTTTCATTATAATAAATAAAAAATTCTAATAACAATTCATATTATAATCAGCACCAAATTTAAAGAAAGTGTATTCAAATATCACAAATAGCAAAAGACAGTGACATAGCTTTATTATCATCATAAGCTTTTATCCGTCCGCTGCTGAACATAAACCTTCAATGAACGCAAAGACGGCAGAACCCTTGCCAGTAGCACGTTGCTTGTCAGCAAAAAGCTTGTCTATGGTGTCAAATTCTATTTTATTAAACTTAAAATGGAGGTCATTAAACAATTACTAGAACTGTATACAAAACCACTCTATTTTGTTATATTTTAAATACTATTAATCAACTTTTATATATTTACATTTGTGGTGCGCTTTGACATTAAGTAGCCCCGGTCAACCGTTATATGTCTGTCTGTCTTACACACGGCTTATCAATGTACCTTACCTTTACCTATCCTTGTAAATTTTGCTGAATTTCTCATTAAGGAAAAGCTTAGTTTTAGCATCGAGGTGCTTGCACGACATGTAATTACATTTCTAAAACCTTGTAGATAATTAATTGGTATCTCGTGTGTCACAAGTATACATTCTTTTTATTTATATAAAAAATAAGAAAACTTTTTTAATAAAAATATTTTAGATTTCAAATATTATTATTTTTAATTTTTATATTATTATACATAAATGCGTGGGATGCTTGCTATATTATTAAATTAACTATTCTTAAACGAATAGCTACAACAATACATTATGGTTTTTTTAACAATAAATATCGAGTTTTTTTCTGTAACTATATGAATTCATTAGTTAATTAATTTAATTATAATAAATAATGAAAATATTATTTTGTTTTGTGATTTCTACTATGTATAAAATTCTAACGTTAATCGTCTTAGCGTTTATTGAAGGATATATATAATCTTGATGATGTTTAACAAATTATAATCTCAATAATGACAAAATAACATAAAGCCTTAAAAATTACAGCCACAAACGAAGTTGTTGTGCGACCTATTGAAGTCATCATAATTGTATTGTAATATAATGTTATATATATATATATATATATATATATATATATATATATATATATATATATATATATATATATGTGCAAAACTTTCATTTGGATTTACAAAGCTTTCAATTTGAACAATTTTTAATTAAAAATCTAACAAACGTTATTCTCCAAAAGTTTTTCAATAATACGTGGAGTTCTACTTAGTGAACAATTCTATATTTTTTTACTTGTGAAATGTTGTAGGCATATTTTGAGTAAAAGAAACGAGAGGTTTATCTATCAAATAAAATTCAAAAACGACGTAATTATTGTCAAATGATCAAAATCCATAATATTATGTACTGGCCGAACGCCACTAGTCTTACAATATCTTATAATAATAATAATAATAATAATATACTTTATTTGCACACAAGTTATTTAAATACAAAGATAACAAAGCTAATATTAAGGAATTACAAATAGGCGGCCTTATCTTCTATCTTTAAACCAGTAATTTTTGTAATTCTTGTATTATATATAATATAATCTGAATCTCGGAAACGGCTCCAACGATTTTCATGAAATTTTGTATATTATATGGGTTAAAAACGGCGATAAATCGATCTAGCTAGGATACATTTTTAGAAAACTTTTCTTTTCGTGTTTTGAGGCAATGATGAAATATGATTAGAATACAAATGAAAATTTCGCTGTCAAATAGTATGTCATGATAGCTTAGTGGTGAAATTAGGCAGTTATGAATCCAAAGAAGCCTGGTTCATATTTCCAGTCCGATCACTTTTTTGTCTTTTTTTCAGTTTCATTTTTTTGAAAGCAAAACTTTATTATAATATTATTACTAAGGGTATATAAAACAAAAAAAAACAAAAAAAAAAACCGCGGAAACGCTCGGTCAACCAGGTACTAATATATATTACATGTATTACATTAACACGTTTACATTTTATAATGTCAGTAAGAATAATCACTACTTTTTGTTTTTTATCCTGGAGGAAGAGACATATTTTGCTCACATAACTCACCTACAAGCTGGCTCATTGATAGCAAATTTCACAAACCAAATCTTATTAATCTTGCAGGTTTCCTCACGATGTTTTCCTTAACATACTCTGTAAACATTCTAGAGAATATAACGTACAGGGACTGTGACCTATTTGACCTTTCTTTTATAAATACACGACACCCCAATAATAGCTCCCAGCGTGGTAACATAATACCCACACATACTCGTTGTTGCCACGTCTCTGTTTAGACAAGTTTAATTTTCACGTTATATTATAACTATTTTAGAAGTATTTGTACCTACTATATTTTCATGTTCAATATTTTCGGAATTAATGTTGAAGGGAAAATATGGGTAGCTCGCAAGGTTTTTGAACCTTATTTTTCTTATTTTATGTAATAGGTGAAACAAAAAAACAAATTCACTGTTTTCATATTTCATTGTCATAATATGGTTATTGTGAATCTTTTCTGTTTGTCAAATTTCATTTCCATGTTCATTCCACATCAAAGGCTCTCCATTGACATATCATAAAGTTCTAAGATTTACAAGCAGATAAACAGACAGATTGACAATGGAGACATGCGACAAGTCGGTGCCACTAACGTATTTCCAAAAAACATCAAAGCTATCATGAAATAAACAGGAAAATGTGGATGTATCAAGCACATGTCTCCTTAGGATATTATAACTTAAAAGCAGCTCGCAAGATATGCGCTCTCATAAAATTACGATATCAGAGCTTATCAGTTCACGCCACTCAGCGAAGGGTCTTGGATAAGCAAATTGCCAAGGAACTCCCGATGACCCAATTCGTAACGTATCAATCTTGTGAGTGTCATTTCTTTGCATTCCCTTTTTAGGTCAGTGCAAAGAAATCGGTTAAGGATTTGTTCGATTGATCTCGAACGTTTTGCTTTGAACAACGTGCGAATATTCGGTGCCAATAAAACAAAAGTCGCCCCTTTAAAAAAAAAAAAAAAGTAAAGTATCAATCCTTTATGTCCCACTGCTGGGCACTAGTCTCCTACTCGAAATCAGGCGAAAAGGGTAATAGACCATAGTTCATCGATGCGCTGGCCCAGTGCGGGTTGGTGAACTTCACATACCTTCAAAGACATGCAGGTTTCCTCACGATGTTTGCCTTCACCGGTGAGCGAGCGATGGTCTCGTGTTTGAGGTGCACTTAGAAATTTAGAAAAATCCATTTCTAGGCACATATGGGGGGATCAAGATCAAACCCGGAACCTCTCGCATAAGAGGCCGATTCCACCCACCACTGGACCATCGTCACTTGGTGCGAATAAGTGCTCTAAATTTGATGTCAGCCAACCAGCTCATGACGTTTTCTCTCTTTTATATTCAGCAGTAGATGATAAAAGATTGATTACTTTTCAAAGATTTTATTTTTACTTTTGGGTAAAGCCCTAGGGCGTTACTACTATAATATCTACAGCGGCTTATATCATGGCTTATTAATATCAGAACTCACTAATGAGATGTTCAATTAATTAAATTCAATGCAATGATATCGATGATACAAATCAACAGGTCATTTCATCAACGGTCAATCAATCAGCTGTCTTAATAAAGGAAGATATTGGGTTTAATAATCAAAGATTATTAATAATTATGGAACAATAGTATGGTTATATTAGAGCATAGTAATATCGATAAGTATGATTGAATAGCTAAAGTCATGTTCATCATGTTCATAATACAAAAAAAGGTTAATTATTGACAATAATACTACTTCTACGATCCTGCAGAGATATCTATATTCATAATACTATTATATAGAGTCCGTGCTCTGATAATAGTGACGATGGTCTAGACTCTAGACAGTGGGTATGGCTCGGCCTCTTGGATAAAAGGCCCGGGTTTGACCCTTATTTAAAACAAAAACATGACATTTATTTAAAATCAAGTAGTAAATAATTGTTAATTACAATTTTTGTATCCCATAATCTTGTGTCGTAAAATATATTTAAGTCTGTAATTTTACTCCCGATTAAACTAATGTCTCTCTCAACTCGCTCTACGTGCGGTGAATAAATTTTTTGAACCGAGGCTAAGGAAAATTTCATACCTTCGTTTCATTGGATGTCGCGTGCGCGACATTTTTCCTTTTATTGACAAAGGATTTAAAATAAATACGTGTAATGCTTACATGATTTCGAATTGAGTTCATTAAGGCTTGTTCATTGTTTCATCATAATCATGTTCATCATCATAATCATCATAATCATCATCATCATCACTTATAGTTTTATTTTTCTAACTGTATAACATACTCGTATATTTAGCATAATGATGTATTTTATTTGTATGCATGATATCAAAACGCGATATTTTTATGCTTTTCTCGATTATTTATTGGAGTTCGATTTTTGAGCACCATCTACGAATGTCTTGCTCACGGGTCTGTTCGATTATAAACATTTAATTCAGAAATGTTGACCTCCACGCCCGACCAGTTTTAACATGTTCTAACATTAAAAATTAATATATGTATTGAGATGACTCTATTTAAGATAAAGTTTATTTAAAAAAATATGTTTGTGGTTCAATAACATCATCAGGCTTAAGCTTTTGAAGCCCAAATTACTCTAACTGTTAATTATCCTTAAATTTAACATAAGACTTAAATAATATTCAGGCCAAAATTGAAAGTCATGGCTTACCTGCTTGAAAGAAACGTCCAGGAAACATAATTAAAAACTTTTTTACGTCAATAATTTAATTAATCCAGTCCACCGATTTATTTGAATTAATTACGAGTAACTTCATGACATTAGCACGTTTGACAACTCAGACCTCCCGTGATAACGGCCTCTCTAAAATATTATGCGAAACGTGAGAAAACGTAATGTGTTAGTAAGCGTTGAAATAATTCAAAAGTATTTTCATTATTAAATAAATATAAATAAATAATATCTATGGACATTTTTACACCACGTCAATCTGGTCCCGTGGTTAGTTTAGTAGTAGTATATTTAATAGTTTTTATATTAATTAATACATAATATACTTAGGTAATATATTTTAATATTTTTATTATATAATACACATATTGAATACGAATATACGAATTGGCGGGATTTGAATCCGCTAACTCTAATTATTAAGCCGCAGAGGTCGTCGATTACAAGTTAATTTTTTTATTAAAATGTAAAACAACCATAATTTTAAGTATATTATTAAGCTATTATTTAAGAGCACAATGGAATTTTGTTACTATGAATAATAATTAATAAAAAATATTGACCTGTATTATAGAGGTTTGCAATATTTCACAGAGGTTATTTTTATGTTCGTCAGATGCTCAAACTTGTGATCCACTGAGGAGATTTATGCTCGTAATTGCCACGCTGAGCAGGCGGCTTGGAAATTAACGATGATGAATTCGCATTGCTGCCTGCCGTCGTTCCGAGTGATGATGCCGGCTTCACTCTGTGTGAACGATGCTCAGTGATCAAGTCTATCTCACTCTCACGATGAGACCGACTGACACCGAGCAATCGTTCACAGCATTTGCCTCATTTGGTGTTGCGAGGCTGAAACTGGCAGGCGTGCCCCCTGATAGTAAGCGATCAACGTCACCCATGATTATATACTAGTTTACCTGGAACTAGCCCAGGCAACTCATAAGATGTTACGTCTCGGTGTCAGTAATTAGACTGTTCTCTCCAAATACAGCAAAGCTGTTTCACGGGATACAAAGGCAACATGGTGTTACGCATGCAGCCAGGAGCGTAGCACATCCCCCACACCGGTATATCAGAGTCCATCCTTTTTTTGGTTCTAGACTTTTAGGCGTATGGCCTTTATTAAGCTCAATTGGTAGGTAAGTCTATATTCACACCACCACAGTATAGTAAGCAACATTTACTATTAATTATTATTATGAATAATAATTATTATGACGGGACTTAGACTTGCCCTTAAAAGTGTTAAGAGCAATTCTGTTAACAATTTAACGTTATTAAATAAAATGATTTAATAGCGTTAAATTGTTAACACCACCTAACTATATATTTTAAACTGTAATTTGGCAACGACACAATTTAAATGCAATGAACCAATCATTAATAAAATAATCATTAATAAAGTTGTACTTTATATTCCCGTGACATTCACATTTAAACTTAAACTCATTAAAATAATGAAAATTAATAAAATAATCGTGTTGTGAATTATTTAATTATCTCTTTAAAATAACCGAACAAAGGCGACGCGTGTCAGTCTCTTGATTACAATCGCAATCGTTAATTATAATTTGTCATCATCATAAGCGACTATTTGGAAAGTGTCTTAATAAAAAAAAATCTTTCTTTCTTTCTTCAATCCCAATAAAATCAAATAAGGGTGTTGGAGTCGTAGATTAGGTTCTCTCTCGATGTGTGGTGATAAATATTACACAGCTTCAAGAATTTCCCCAGGTATACATATTTTCATATTTTTATTTATCTTCATAGGTAAGCATGTGGTGTAGGATTAAGCGTAATTCAAAGTTTCGTTCAAAACTTATCATACCTGATTATCTATGAGTATCTAATATCCACAGTTTCACTCTTAAATTTTAACAGATTAACAGATTATCACCGTTGTTTTTTAAAAGTAGAAACAACAATATGACTTTTATTTTCATTTTCTTTTTTATCTTCTTTTTCGGAACACCGAAAAACTTTTCTATAGAAGAAATTAAATATCTTAAGTATAATAACTATAAATTTAAACAGTCATACAAATATAAAATATAAATAAAATATCAGCTAAATGCAAATTCGAAAAAAAATAATAGAGTTATGCGTTGCATAGAACAGTTCTATGAAAACAGCAATCATAAAGTTTCAGCTAAAGTTTAATTTATTTCCGTCTTTAAGACCATGCAGTCGAGGGATTGGGCTATATTGCTATATTGCAACACCTTTATATTATAAACTATTATGCCACTGAATCAACTTCAATGAATTCTAGCGCTATATTCAATTTTTTTATCTTTTATTTTGAAAAGTCACAAACAGTTATAACAACTTATAAAAAATGACTATAAAAGTTATAGACAAACCAATTAAATACTCACTACATATACGTATTAATAAAAATCAAACAACTGATTAAACACAGAATAAAAACAAGAGAGAGAAAAATAAAACAAAACATTTAAAAAAATGTTAGAATTTAAAAGACTTTGAATACTTTGGCTTTACTTTGATTTATGAATTGAAACGTCATTTTTTAATCGCAGTAAAATCCATCGAGTAATTTCAGAGCATAGTGAGTATAATCCTATTAGTCCTACAGCCTAATTATACGGGAACGTTTATAAGAATGTATGGATGTATATTTGATAGCCTTTCATGCAAAAACTACTTAATGGATTTTGATGAAACTACAATAATATAACTTACTTACTAGCATAACTTATAAGCGATTATTTGCACCCGTACCTCCACGGGAACCGGGAGAACACATTTAAAACCGTGGGTCACTGTATACATATAAAAAAAACAATAAAGTATTATTGCGTATTCCATAGAACATAACAATAGGCAACTATAAGTATATATTATATAATTATAGTTGCCTATTGTTATGTTCATATCACTACATATTATAAAACAAAGTCGCTTTTTGTGTCCCTATATCCCTTTGTACGCCTAAATCTTTAAAACTACGCAACGGATTTCGATGCGGTTTTTTTAATAGATAGGACAATTCAAGAGAAAGGTTTATGTATATAATTTATTAAGTTTTTATATACATTGGCTAAGATATAACAATAATTGTTGGAGGTGTCGGAAAAAAATAGACCGCCTGGGAGTTTTCAACGAAAACGCTGCCTAAACCCTTTGAGATATAACAAAATAATGTATGGTGGAATTGTGTATCTTAAATAGGTCTACAAAAAAGTCCGCGATGGCATATGTCTATCTCTTAGGGATATCATAGTATATGTATTTAATACTTTAAAAAATGGGCAATTTTTAAGGCGATAATTTGAAAGTTATTTACACAAACACATAATGAATCTTTATCATTTTAAATCAGTTTATTGGCTTAAGCACTCCATGAAGATTATTTTTCCCCTTTACATCGTGCAAATTAAATGAATACTTTAGGAGATATGGCAATATCAAAATAATACGCAAGAAAATAAATCGTGTTGCCGTGATTCGAACGGGACCAAACGGGAAGCGTTCAAGATTACGTATATCCATTTTAATACAAATACTTAGTCATTATTAAAATAGAAAATGATCATCATCAGACATGATAAATCCGTAAATCTAAGTAAACGCGGGCGAAGCTGCGGGTAACAGCTAGTATAATATACAATGTTATATATATATAATAATATAATATACAAATCAATGTTATTGTGTGTGTAATTTATATAATATAATATATAAATCAATGTTACCGATTTTACTGAAGAAAGATTTATCTATACTTCCATGTACTAATCAGTGGAAAGCACATGGCAGTTCAATAAAATAGATATAGACCATAAAAGGAATGCCCCAGTTGTAAAAGTCAATTTTATACCGATCACTATAAAATCGGCCATATTGCGAACATTATGACATCGAGAACAAAACTTATCTAATATTTGAGTCGTAATCGACCAATGGTTTAGTGGGAAATACATCAGCCCCGATGAAGTTCTGGGTTCGATCCTGAAAAAGTGCATCTTAAATTGGTTTTTCTACCCTGTGTACTTGAGCATCGGTAAGTAATATTAAAATTGTAATAACATTACGATATACATGTAATAAATTTGTAACATTTACTCTTGTAAGTAACAAAATACAATAACAACTGAATATAAAATTTTATTTCATAACATTATTTTAAATTAAATATGTAATATAAAATTACATTTACATTGACAACGTTTGTATTAAAAATGTTGTTAATAATGATGATAATGATAGGTAATATTCTCGACAATTATTATTAAATAAAAATATTTTTAACGTTTTTATTACACTGTCACAACATTTTTAGTTCTATGTTTCATTATTGATAATTATTATTGAAAGTACGACAATCCGTGCATGCATAGAGTTAATAACAATAATAGTCGACAATTCAAATAGAGCTTATTTATTTTTCTATGAGAATATGTATTGTTTAATGTTTGTGAGGTTGCCAGTATTTTACATATAGCCTTGAATAAGTTCGATGATAATAATGACGATGAATCGATGTTTCTGATATCAATCCAAATTACTCTACCATGGACCATATATCGCTGGTTTAGTATCAAGTTTAGCGATTTATATCCAGGCCATATCGTTACAGTATATTTTAAATTTCATCGTTTGTAAGTAATTCGAATCGATTTATTGTTTTGGAAGTTGTTTGGAATAGGTTTTGTGTGCCGTTACGACACTAAATTGTAGTTCGTGTACATAATAATATGTTATATAATACACATTTACTAATTTTTAACAATATTATTAAGTGTTTATTATTGTGTTATTCTGATGTATAAACTATATTACTGTAAAATTTCATTAAAATCTATTCAATAGTTTTGTGAAAGAGTAACAAGTATCCACACTTACGAACTTTTACGTTTATAATATTAGTAAGATTATTATTACACTTTTCCATCTACTGTTGCGCAAATATTTAATAATATTACATTTAAAATTCATAATTATCGCCTTTATCCATTCATTGCTGTACATAGGTCTCCTTCGATGAACATCAAGACGACCGATCCCTTGCCACTCAAATCGAACACGTTAGTGATCGAAGGCAATTCATTAATAATTAATGACATGTGTTATCCTTTTTTTTTTCTTCTTTTACGCCGGGAAATGCACTGACGCATACCGCTGGGGAGTGGGTCTCCTCAGGCGGGTATGTGGGACTCGCTGCGCCCGAAAGATGGTAATTGGACGCAGCTCTACCCACTAAAACCCGGCGAGTGCCACCACTGCCGTCTTTAGTGAGGTGCCCCGGATTTACAAGCAACATGGCACCTCGACGGCTAGTCAGTCCCTCAGGGGACTGTCGCCAACTCCACAGAGCGGTTGCTCCGCACCACAGAATAACCACTCCCAACGTCTGGACAGTACAATGAGGTGAGGTTCCCATCCTCACCCCTTGCCCCCTGCTCCTTTGTCCCCTCTTCTTATAAGAGGGGTACAAAGAGCCCCCTCGGCTCAATTCGCTTCACCGAAGGTGTTTCGGTCACCCTGGGCTACTGTGCCCTACCGCCACGACAAGGCCTGAACCATGGTGGGGGACATGTGTTATCCTTGACTGGATATGAACTAGATAATATTTTTTCACCCAGCTGTCGAGTCGATTATTTAAAACATATTATATTATGCTAAGTTCAAAACATCTAATACATTTGACTACAATGTTACGGTCTAAAGTTTACATTAATTTTGTTTGTGAACTAAATAAGTATTTCAGAACGTAAGAAAAACAAATTGGAAAATAATCTATTTGGCGACATCTCAGCGAACTTCAGTGAGGAACTCGCGACGAACAAGTAACTTCTTGCCCACCTGTTGCAGCAATTTTAGAGCTATTCAATTTCATATCATGTTCCATAAAAGTTAAGTTAAAATTACTTTTATAGATATTGAAGTACACGACTTTATGAGTGTCACTTGTTAGACGGAATTGATACACGATATCATGATGATTAAGGTGAACTATGTCCTCCGTAAATATAATATTTAACTAGCTGTCGCCCGCAGCTTCGCCTGCGTTAACTAAGATTTACAACGGGATCTTATTACACAAAATAAATAACTTTCCCGGATGATTTTTACACCTTGTGTCCGAAAAACCCAAATATCTTACGGAACCCTATTTTTTCCAGATTAAATTTAGCCTATATTACTCGTGGATAGTGTAGCTTTCGAATGGTGAAAGAATGGTTGAAATCGGTCCAGTATTTTTTGAGCCTATTCATTACAACCAAACAAACAAACAAAGTTTTCCTCTTTATAACATTAGGGTAGATATAAATGGTTTCACCAGGGTTTAGCCTACATTCCGGTTTAAGATGATGCCTTATGCCTGCCTGATACCTTAGCGATAATGAATCTATCTATTCTGCCACTCTTCTGAATTACTGGAAAGCTATTCCACAAATGAAATAGGATGGAGAAACCTCTTAAAGACCTATGAAAGCTTTGGTGCTTAATTATTATTAAATAATAGCTATAATATTAATTATTTCACCCATGCAATGGGGTGTCAGTGTTGGTAATTTGGCAATATCTTAGGATGCTGTAAAAAATACGTAAAATAACACCGAACAAGGAAGAGTCAAGTAAGAAAATATATTTCAGTGTCTTATGTTGTTTTTGTGTTTTTATTTAGTTTTACATATTAACAGTGCTGTGGCAGGTCCGCGTTAGATGCGAGTGGCAAGGGATCGGTCGTTTTGCTGTTCATTGAGGGAGGCCTATATTTAGCAGTTGATGGATAAAGGATGGATAAAAGATGATAATATAATGATGATATGATGATGATGATTTTTTTTAATATTCTTTTATTTTAAAGGCCATACATCATAAGACTAAGCCGGCCTTAAACTAAATATTTACAAACTTAAATTAGGTCTAAATGATGATGATACTTATTAAAATTTAATTTGATTATAATCTTCAAAAAATATCATCACATCTTCATCATTTTTGTACGTAAGCATTTACGTACATCGTAATTAAGAAAATATAATAAAGCACTAAAAATAATTTCGAAACAAAATTTAGCGCCATTTAAAAATGTGACTCGAGATTGAAATAACAATTCTAATTAAAATTGAAATAACTAATAGTTAATTATTTATTCAATTGAAAACAATAATTAACTGCTTTCAAATTTTAAACAAAATTAAGCTAATTTATTTGATATAACTAGAATAACGACATTAAAAATTTTATTACTATCTGTCAACAGAAGCTGTTAATTTAGTTAATGGCTTGCATTTATAAGCGCTGTCATATTTAGCTAGTTACAATTTAGCCAGTATTAGCTTAACTTGTTAACATTGTTAACGTCAATGCAAATTATTAGCTGTATCTTCTGTGACATTGTACATTTATTAGTGTACCTTTAAATAGTATTCATGTATCTTTACAAATAATAATATACATATAACAGACTTGCGCATTTTATGATCCACATGGACTGTAGTTCGTCGTCAAGTTTTTATTTATTTATTTACATAAGTTAAAAGGCTTGGTTGTATTTTCCATCTAAAATTTAAATATATTGATCAAAGACTCGTGCAGAGACTTGTATATGGTGGGTGCGAGTGATGGCTGATCCCCCAACGACCACCACCCAGCAAGATAAGAGTGAGTTGCAAACATACAAAAATGATTTCCAAAGCGGTAATGTGATTTAGGATTAATAACTATCGACAAATTTTCTTACTGACAAGCAACTGGAATGCCAATCTTTCAGAAATTCGTCAAATTTGGACCGTTTTTATAGTACAAATCAATGCATAGGCCTTCTGATTGTGATATAATCAGATGCATATTAATATCAAGTGCTTATTTAATACTACGAGTAATAACGCTGCTCATGTGACAGTAATGTCAGACGCCATTTTAAAAAATGGCTTTCATCTCTCACTTATTGTCACCATCTGCCTAGCCTTTTCCCAAATATATTCTGGGGTCGGCTTCCAGTCTAACCGGATTCAGCTGAATACCAGTATTTTACATAAAGCGACTGATGTCGGACCTCCACAACCCAGTAACTGGGTGATACGGTACCCGGCGGTTAGACTGGTTGTCAGATTCTTGGACTTCTGACGACCCGTAACGACTGTCAAAGATCCACGAATGACAGCCGGGACCAACGGCTTAACGTGCTTTCCGAGGCACGGAGGAGTCTCGGTATGTAAAGATGGTCGCCCATCCACGGACCAACCTTCGGCAAGCGTTGCTTAACGTGGTGGATCGATCCACGCGGCTGTTACCACTGCGCCACGAGCTCCTCTCTCACTCATTGTATTCAGTAATAAATGTCAAAAGCTTAACATTTAAATTTATGTGTGTGTGTATTCTAAAATATGACGCTCACTATCATCAACCTACATATTTGATCAGATTGAAAGTCTTTGAAAGCGGAGTTCATCAACCCACGTTAGGCTGGTGCATCGGTAAACTATGGCCCAATATTATGATGGTTTCGAGGCGGTTTTTTTTTTCGAAAGTCCAAAATACCTATTGGCCTTTAAACTCAATCGTAATAGTATGGCTTTTACAGTTAAAGCAAATTTAAATTAAACACGCTTAGCACATTCACACTGCCAATTGTCTTTTAGCTCAACGTATCGGATAAAGAAAGCGGGGTACAAAGAATTTTTCAGTTACTTTTTGCTTTGAAATGGAACTCTCTGGACATGAGAAAAAACTTATTAGGAAGTTCTTTCGTTCATTCTTATCGGGGAACTTAATTTGTTCACTAAATTACATGAAGTTTAAATGAAAACTGTTTGAAATAGTTGGTTATTTTATAGTAAAGCGAGACATATTACATACATTTATTGCAGAGAATTCTATTAGACACGGACAGTATGTGTCCACATAAACGCTCGTTAAGCACAAAGGAAAGATAGTTCCTCTTATAAACGAGATTTAGTAAGTGTGAGGAACTATCTATATTTTTCTCAAACTTCAAAATGTTTTAAAAGTGGTGCCAAGAGCTTACTAGATAGCCAAAGTATTTATCAAAGGATAAGCTACACTACTAGTACAGTTAGTCAAAAGCAGAAAATTATCATAAAAAGGAGAACCTGAAGGAAGACTATTAGAAATATAGCTAACTGGTGTACTATTAGCTAAGTCCTACCTCACACTCTTTGTTCATAGTTCATCCATACTCAAATATTAATGCACTAACATAAAAAATATTGTTATATTACATGTGAGGTATTATGTTGGCGATAGGCCTCCGTTCGGCTGCAATGCAGCAATGGCATATCTTTAAAAAAAATATAGTTATTCTTACTTCTTTTGCTAAACAATCTTTTTACTGAAAGAAGGACAAAAGAGGTGTAATTACTGAACAAGACTTTACATATAATACTAGGTGCCCCGACAGACTTCGTTCTGCCAAACGTACTTATATCGCTATTAAAAAATAGGAGTTGTTCGTAGAGGGGTGAAAATTTAGGATTCATACAATTCTTTGTGTATGTTGTATCATAAAAAAATAAAAGCAAAAAAAATTGTTAAAAAAATTAGGGGTTACATTTAGGGGGATAAAAAATAGATATCCGGTACACAGACCTACCTGATAAGCTCACAAAATTTTATCAAAATCGGTTCAGCCGTTTCGGAGGACTTCAATAACGTACACCGTCTTCGAGAATTTTATATATAAAATATTAGTACCTGGTTGACCGAGCATTTGCTCGGTTTTTGTATATAATATTTTTTTTTCTTTCAAAAGAATGAAAAAAAAAAATACAAAAAAAAAGAATATTCGGACTGGAGTCACCAACCATGCTCCTTTCGATTCAAACTGCCTAATTTCACCACTAAGCTATCATGACATACTATTTGACAGCGAAATTTACGTTCGTATTCCAATCATATTTTATCGTTGCCTCAAAACACGGATAAAAAGATTTTTCTTAGAATTTATCCTAGCTAGATCGATTTATCGCCGTTTTTAACACATGTATACAAAATTTAATGAAAACCGTTGGAGCCGTTTCCGAGATTCAGATATAATAATATACAAGAATTGCTCGTTTAAAGGTACACGATTATCTTCTATACACTATAAGATGCCCGCTAATCTCGTTTATTGGCACCATTGATAACTTATCAAGCTCTTTGCCTATTTTATGAACGTTCACAAAATGATATAAACTGATACATATATTTATCATTGTTGGCAAGCATTAAACTCTAATGGACGCAGCGGCGCATTGCGTCGCATGCATTTCATATGACGCACGCAATTTGCATGGAACAATATCGTCAGATTTTACGACAAAATTTGGGGCAAGTGATTACAAGCTGTTTAGAAAATATTTACAAAATCGTTGTCAAACTTTGGTTGACACTTTTGACGGGCGAAAATAATGACTTTGTTATTAATGGCCTTCTGGATTATTTGTTGGTGTTTTGTTTTGGTTTGAAAAATAATGTTTAACCTTTATTAGAATTTTATTATTTTTTTTATTAAAATTAAATTTTAATAAATTATGCGGTGAAAATATTCGGTTTATGCAACTAGATTTTTTATCTGATAGTATATTATTACAAAACCAAATTTATTTAAGAGAAGAGAATTTAATATATTTTAAAAACATATTTACATTTTAATTAAAATTTTACAAAATAAAAATATACCTTTAACGAAATATTATATATCTTTTCATTTGGTTAATAAATTTGATTTGGAGCGTAAACTAAAACTTAAATATTACAGAAATAATCGATAAGACGAAACGGATTTTATAATCTAAATATGTTTCTTACATGTTACGTATAGAAATCATTTGTATATTGTTAAACTTTTTTACTTTCAAGAAAGTACTACTATTGTCTAACTCGGAAATAGGATTTCAAAAACTTACGAATGCACATAAAATAATTCTTCATGTGTATAAATTCAAAAATACCAATCTACACTAATATTATAAAGAGGAAAACTTTGTTTGTTTGTTTGGTTGTAATGAATAAGCTCAAAAAGTGCTGGACCGATTTCAAAAATTCTTTCACCATTCGAAAGCTTTTTTTTTCTTTTACGCCGGGAAATGCACTGACGCATACCGCTGGGGAGTGGGTCTTCCCAGGCGGGTATGTGGGACTCGCTGCGCCCGAAAGATGGTAAGTGGACGCAGCTCTACCCACTAAAACCCGGCGAGTGCCACCAATGCCGCCTTTGGTGAGGTGCCCCGGATCTACAAGCAACAGGGCACCTCGACGGCTAGTCAGTCCCTCAGGGGACTGACGCCACCTCCACAGAGCGGTTGCCCCACACCACAGAACAACCACTCCCAACGTCTGGACTGTACAATGAGGTGAGGTTCCCATCCTCACCCCTTGCTCTTTTGTCCCCTCTTCTTATAAGAGGGGTACAAAAAGCCCCCTCGGCTCAATTTGCTTCACCCAAAGTGTTTGGGTCAACCTGGGCTACTGTACCCCACCCCCACGACAAGGCCTGAATCATGGTGAGGACCATTCGAAAGCTACATTATCCACGAGTAACATAGGCTTAATTTTATTCTGGAAAAAATAGGGTTCCGTAGGATATTTGGGTTCTTCGGACACAAGGTGTATAAAATCAACCAGAAAAGTTACTTATTTTGCGTACTAAGATCCCGTTGTAAATCTTAGTTAACGTGAAGCTGCGGGCAACAGCTAGTATAATATATTATAAGAACGAGACACGGGCGAAGACAAGCGAGGGTACCTTTAATAAGGGCTCATCGCAATCCGATTTTCGTAACATTAACTTGACAGCGCGGAAGTGACGACGCAAGTTCTGTACAAACCATTAGCGTTCTAAGTATCTGTTTATGTAAAGGTTTTACAACGTAACATCGTTACAAAGCCTTGTTACGTGAAAGGAAAAGTGCTTCAAAAGATAAATGTAATATAAACTGTTATCATGGATTCTGGATGAATATTAAAGTAAAAAAGTAAAACTTTTTTTTCAGTATTACAATATTACCTTTAATGAGATACTCTTCTGTGTATACAAGTATAACTATTTCTGGTTGCGAAACTGATTTACTGTGGAGAGCCAGTGAAATATTAGTAATGTGCTCGGCCTCTTGAGCGAGAGGGTACGAGTTCGATCCTGACCCTCCCGTTTGCCTTGAAATGGGTTTTTCTAAATATCTAAGTACGCTCTAAACACGAAGCCATCGCTCTTTCAGCAGTGAAGGAAAACGTGAGTGAAGGAAAGTTGAAGGATGTATTTCTGATGAAATTGAAAGTCTTTGGATAAGTGTGAATTTCACCAACCCTCACTGGGTCAGCGCATCGCTGAACTACAGCCCAATACCCTCCTCGCCTGACTTCGAGGAGGGAACGCGTGCTCAGCATTGGAACATACATGGGTTACATTTGACGTAAAAATGTCTAATAACTCGATGTTGCGGGCAGCATGCACGAAAAAGATGACGTCATGTCGCGTTCCGCTAGCGAGAGCGCGGCACGAACGATAGAGAGGCATGATCGACTCGAGCGATCGGCTCAGTTCGGTTCGTGTTGCATATTGTAATGTTTAACGTTGTCACGTCAAACTACCGTCCGTAAATCGACTTTACAGCTGGTAACCATTTTTTTACTCTATATAAGCTGCCTATCACACAATATGGTTCAACTATTACACTGAAACATGCCTTAAAGAATTGGTTAGTCTTTTTTTTTTTTAATCTTATTTATTTTATAAGCCATACATCTAATGATTAAGTCGGCTAATTGGTTAGTCTTTAAGGTCAGGTCTTTTGTAGCTGTCATGGATTTATTTTTCACTATAGGCATCACCTTTTACTCGTTCTTATTAATGTCTTTATACTAATTATGCTTGCACGTGACAGTACATACTTTATTCAGATATATTAAAGAAGTTTTATTGGTAAAATAAATACTCTATACGTTATCTACGGTAAAATAAATACTATATACGTTCCTATGAGGTCCATTTCAAAATAAATAAACGTCCTTCGGGCGTTTTGCATGCAACGAATCACTTTACCTTTACATTTAAATCTGATGAATCATCAGAATTTGGATACCGGAATAATTTACCTTTACAACTAAATTGAGAGGTACGAAATACCTGTGAACTTTTTTATATAAATTTGTTGAATTTCCGTCTATGTGTATCTATACACATACCCGTAGACGTAAGCCATTTAAATACAGAAACTATGTGATGATATAAAATAGTTTTATTAATTTTGTCTCTCATTAATATAAAGAATGTTCTACATTTGTTGAGTTCCTCGGCTTTAACCCATATATGCCCAGTGGGTCGTTTTTGTCCTGCGAGGTACGTTGCAGGAGAAATGTAATATTGTTAATATGACTACTTATTTGCGACGTCTGGCACTATCTATAAGGCGATGAGAGTATTTTCTACCAAAATAAATAAACAAATTTCCTTGACGGGCAATTTTTAAACTTCTAGTGACATTTGAAGTCGGCACTTCTTTTAAGTTGGCAAAAAAGTGTGACTTTGCGGAAAAAAATGTATGTAACATTTGTTTCTAGACTAATTTATCTAATGTGCTGTTATAGTCATAAAATAAGATAGTTTACCTATATATTTACAGTAAAAGTGTTCGGATAGAAATACTTATTACGGAGATATAGGTACGTAAACACACGTGGGTCGATATCGACCCCTTGGGCAGATGTATGCCTTGCTATTATTTTTATTTCAAGTGCAAAAGACAACTTACAATGAACGACAGCATAGAAATATTGGAAAATTTGAACTCCAACGATGAGTTCCAAGGTTCTGATATGTGAATGGAACCTTCCGGTGATGGTATGGTACCTGACGGCAACTCCGGCGATGAGGCAGATTCATATTTTCATAATTTATCCCGTGGATAGCTACTCGCTTTTGTAAATCTTACTTGGACATCCACATGGTGAAGACACCACATCCAGCGAGGATGAGTAACCAGATAATACACCATTATCGCCATTGACACTAGACCGTCGTTGTAGAACACGTGGGAGGAGCACGCGGAAGATCATGTGGAATGGCATGTGAAAGCCTGCGAGGAACATAATTTGGATGAGGACGCAGAGTGAACGTAAAAGCAGTCGAGGACGAGGTCGAACTACTCAACGTCAAGCTGGTAGTAGTAGGGAGAGCATGCTAGGGTGAAGAAAGATCACTTAAACGACCGTGAGTGAAGGGAGTACACCGCTATCTAGGTCTGTTATAATTTCTTCTAAAAACGAAGAACCTGTAACAGTTTTTGAACTGTTTTTCAATCATAAATAATTGACCCATTTAGTCAAACCAACAGTTATATGCTGTTCAATCGACTACAACTGATTGAGATCCTTATTTTGTCAGCATGCATCGCTGCCACGAAGCCGCATGTACTAGAATAGCAATGAAGAAAGTCACAATATTCCTACCTGGGCTCTCTCGGAAACTCCAAGTGGTGTAAAATTAGCAACCAAAATGTTTCGACGAGTTTAATTCTTGATTTTATATCATAAGTGAATAATAAATACCATAATTGCATTTTTATTCTGTATTGATTATAAGTAACGAATCTGCCCATGGGGTCGTTTTCGACCCATTAAAAAAAACACCCTTCCCCAACTCCTACTCCAAATTACTACTTACAGTCTTCATAAGGACCCATCAGGTGTGAACATATCCAAAAATCAAAGATATCGCAACTAAAAATAGTTCTGGGCATATATGGGTTAAGGGTATAAAGAATAAGACTTAGTTTTAATAATACGAAATTGTAAGATTCTTTTAGAGTTCTTGAGGTCAGATCTTGTTGGGAAAATTATGGGTTCATTGAACAACGATCGACCATCTTTGCGTTTATTGAAAGAGACCTAGCTTATGCCCAGAAATGCACAGATAAGGATACTGATGATGATAATGAACTTAATATAATTTTAATAAAGACAAAATGGACAAAGCGCATATATTCCAGTCTCTACTGACAGGGCGTTTCTTATATTGAAACAATTGAAGTATCAACCATATATTATATAATTCCAGTGTCACGATGTATGTCAGGGATGAACTCCGAAACTACTGAATCGATTTTAATGTTTTTTTTCTTTCTTTTAAAGTGTGTGCTTTTCTCGAACTTAAAATATAGGATAGTTTGTTTCTCGAATTTGAGATAAAATAGGTAGGAACAAAAAACTGCTACATACCAAATCTTTTTGACGGAACGAAGTCTGTAGTACTCAGCTAGTAATATTATAAAGTAGATCTCAGTTTCATTTGATTCTACAAACGCCGATGATGATGAAACCAAAGCAGGTCATAAATATTAATCACTTCCTCACAACTCTACTGATTGGCAGTTCCTTTACCTACCCACGATTGTTCCGTTAACTGGGGTAGTTTGGAAGTTAATTAAGGGACCATTTCGAAGTTAAATAGTTGGTCGATATCCAAATTGGCGCTCGACATCAAATTGAGTCGCCGAACTGTCGCCATCTTCGGTAAATCGTTTACCTGGTTATTGCTAATTATTATTACATGACCCTTTTGTCTCTTCTGTCGCATCTCATTCCAGTATTTTCCTAAGTTCTACGAATTACAAATAAATCTTGGAAAAAGATACCGAAACAAATTTATAATACTAGTGACACTAAACTTATATTAAAAATTAAAGAAATAGGTACCGCCCTTACAACCACCACTAGAAAATCAGCTTTGAAATAATTGAGAAAACTGTATTCAAATCGATTCCTTGGCTAAGAGCTATGGCGCCATAGGTTGAGATAAACTGGTCAAACTTATAGCCTTTTTGCGCAGGGGGTTAAAATTACACCCTAATCGTATTAGACCATAAAAATGCTTTTATAATTTATACATGTTATAAAAAATAGAACTTCAATATTCGATAACGTGTAATTAAGCCGATTATAGTAAAAATTTCATTTTCAATATAAAGGTAAATTTTCAGTCAAATCCCATTTCTTTCTTTTATTATTCATATTTTATTAAAAAATATGAACAAAAATGTAAAAATACATTTATGTGTTGACTTTTAGAATTAAAAAAGTGTATATTTTTTTAATAGATAATACCGTCATTCATAGGCATCCAATACCAGGGGATTAGCAGATGCGTTATCGGCCTTTTAAAATATATCAGTATGCTCTTTTATTTAAAGTCCCTCGGCTCAGAGTCGAATAGGTTCAAGATTACCGTGTGATATGGCACTTTTTTTTCTTTTACCTCGGGAAATGCGCTGAGCCATCCAGCGGGGCAGTGCATCTCCTCAGGCGGGTAAGTGGACACTGCTCTACCCACTAAAACCCGGCGAGTGCCATCAATGCCGCCTTTGGAGAGGTGCCCCGGATATGTTAACAACAGGCAGCAACTCAGCAGCCAGTCAGTCCCTCAGAGATCACCACTAGAGTGGGGTTGTCCTGCACAGAACAACCCCTCCTAATGTCGGGATATTACAATGAGGTTAGGTTCCCGTCCTCAGCCCTAGGCTCTTTTGCCCCCTCTTCTTACAAGAGGGGTACAAAGATCCCCGGCTCAATTCGCTTCGCCCAAGGTGTTGAGTTCGCCCTGGGCTACTAAGCCCCACCGCCATGACAAGGCCTGAACTATGGTGGGGATGTAATACGGCCCTAAAACAGGTTGATGAAGTAATGAACGAATTGATATGCTGTATACACCCGTTTTTTATGTGTGAAATATAAAACAGGAGATTTCGTTTATTTGTTTTTTATTTCACAATTCACAATTATCTTCAAAACTAACAGTCAGATTTGAAAAAACAAGTTTTTTATAGATTGAGAAGGGCTATTCGCTTTGGAAAAAATCTTTAAATTTTTAGGGCTGGGAAAACTGTGAAAAGCATTCTTAATCATAATATGAGCATAAATTTCCTTAAAAATATTCATAATAAGTATTTAATATTCTTTGCCAGATATTGACGTTCATTTAAAAATGTTACTAATAATTGCTTTCATTATCCTCAAAACGAACAATTAACACGGAAAAAACATTTCTTTATAAGAAGTGATTCATTTGCACCATAATGAGATCCAAAAGAATGGCCCATTAGATTGTTTAATTTATATTAAGTTCCCCAATTGATAATTCAACCCAGGTCTAGAGCATTTGACTCACAGTCGTGAAAAAACGCTGCGTTTACGCTGTAGGGTTTTACGCGTTTTGTTTATACGCACTCCGTCCGCACACACAGTACGATAAGTATCACTATTTGAATGTCATAGTTGCAAATTTCCTTATGTGGTACTTGAAACTGGTTCTATATTCGTAAGTTTAAATGAGTGGAAAAATACTAAAATATAATTTTAAATTATGAGCAATTTCACGCAAAGTTTACATTTTGTATACTCACTGAAATTTACTAATTGATGAAGATTTTTTAAGTAAAACGTTTAGTGCCCATACTATAGATACCTCAATATTAATTAGTTATAATGAATAGCATTTATTACGTTAAAGGTACTTAATACCTTTATTATTATAATATATTTATTTATATCAATTTATCCTTTTAACATCACATCCAAACCGGATTTTGTTTTTATTTGATTTTAATTATTTCGCCTTTTATTACCATAATATATCAGGTCCAACGTGATAATAATAATAATAATAAAAATATCTATGGCCGCTTACACACCACATCAATCTAGTCCGGTGGTAAGTTCTCGAAGAGACTTGTGTTACGGGTACCAGACAACGGAAATACATATATTTAATACTTTTTATTTTAATACTTATATTTAAGATTTTTATTATATAATACACATCCATGACCCAGGACAGAAACGTTTTTGTTCCCTGGCGGGATTCAAACCCGCTACCTCCGGCTTATGCGCCAACGCGCTAACCACTGAACCACAGAGGTCGTCAATAAAGTAGACTGAGTATGTCACGATTTACTTTGCTCTACCAAAAAGACGAAAAACAGATTACTACACCGGGTGACGTTGGCACTCCTTTTACGCGAAACCTGCACGTGACTGCCATTATTAAATCAACATCCTAAAAATGAAGACACATAACTCTCCAAAAAATCCTATCTCATTCTCTAAAGTCCTGTTATCTATTTCTCCTACAATATATTTATGTATGCTTAATAGCGACGATGGTCCAGTGGTGGATGGACTCGGCCTCTTATGCGAGAGGTTCTGGGTTCGATCCTGACCCCCCCGTGTGTGCCTTGAAATAGGTTTTTCTAAAATTTCTAAGTGCACCCCAAACACGAGACCATCGCTCGCTCACCGGTGAAGGAAAGCATCGTGAGGAAACCTACATGCCTGATGAGATTAAAAGTCTTTGAAGATATGTGAAGTTCAACCCGCACTGGGCGAGCGTGGTGAACTATTGGCCCATTACCCTCCTCGCCTGATTTCTAGGAGGAGACCCGAGCCCAGCAGTGGGACATAAAGGGTTGATACTTTACTTTTTACGTTTAATATAATACTAAAATTATATTAAAGATTAACCTGCGATAATCTGTCGTGCAAAAAAAGTATATTTCAAATACTATTTCAATATACCTCGGCTATTAAATTAGTATCTACAAAGCTTAGTTGGCAATACCGGCTAACTGTCGCACCGCAATCCGCAGTGCTGTGTGGTGCCTTGGGGAATACGATTTAAGTCCAGTCACGAATCGGTTTGCATATTTTTGTCGCCAATTGGTAATGAAGTTACACAAAATGTACTGCTATGAATAAACTTATTGCTCATTAATTTTTTTTTTTTTTTGTAATTTATACATCTAAAATACATTCCTTTTTTCACGTTTATCTATCCAATATTTTACTTTAATATTTTTATTTGTGTTGTTATTTTAGATAGACACTTATTCATCAAAACGAAACAACTTTTTACAAATATTATAACGGTTTATAAAACAAAATTACATGTCCAACGTTGCAAAGGTTTTATTCGCCATATAGTATACTATGATTTCAATAAGTACTGGCTTAATCCGTAAAACGTTATAATAATATGCATAAAATTCATGTAAAATTTAATTGGAATTGAACATTTAATTGCAATAAATGAAAAAATGCTTTTTCTACTTGTAAGTGGTTGTAACCTACATTATTTTTCAGGAAGATACTAATCACCTAGGTTGTTTGATCATTTTCTTTGTATTCATTTAAATAGGTACACATCGTGTGTAGCAAGGCATGAATATCAGATACAGAATGAAATACTCATTGTGTTTGGTAGCTCTTTGTTCAAACAAAAATTTTAAAATTAATTGAAGCCTTAGTTCCCGCATTCATTTCGCATAGTATACAAACTCGTGAATTATTTTTACAAATATAAATTCGTTTTATGATGAAGGGTTGGTCCAGGTAATTCTTACTTATGGAATATCTAGATTGAAGCAGTTTTTAGGCAGCCATTCTATTTAGGAAACTTACATCCAGAAGTACCTAGTAACTATAACATTTACATGTATATATTTTGTATAAATTATAAGGTGTTTAATAGAATGTTCTTATTGTTTCAGGTAGAAGGTATGCGGGCTCAAAATATACCCGCTGCCTTGCTACTGTTGCTATTCGCAATAGACGCTCTGCACGCAAATCGAAGAAAACAAAAGGAGAAAATAGTTCAGACGACAACTAATATATGCGACATTAGTGACAGGGATTCTAAAGTCCATTGCTACTGCGAAAATAGTCCAGAAATAAATGAGGCTATTAAAACGGAATGCTGGGTATTTAACGGAGGTATAGACAAGACGGATCCTTTATGGCCAAGTTTTACTTCACAGTCCAATATAGAAATTCTGGCTTTTAATGTTCGAGCTGATGGAGGTTTGAGTTTTGTGCCAACCAAAGTGTTAAAATATTTGAGAAAGCTCAAAAACTTTAGCATCAAATATAGTTCTATTTTAAAGATTGAGAGCGAGACGTTCGTGAATTTAACATCAGTACAGGAAATGACACTTACAAAGAATCAGATAGTTATACTCAACAAACATGCTTTTTATAACTTACCTAATCTAACGATGCTAACTTTAGATGAGAATAAAATAAAGAAACTTGAAACTGATACATTTTATGGATTACCGGCGTTGCAGAAGCTATTCTTAACAAGTAATAATATAAGCACTATAGAAGAAGGCGCATTTCGACACCTCGTCAACTTACTAGAATTAGAATTGGATAGAAATAATATAAGCGATCTTAAAAAGGAATCGTTCAATGGACTTGCGAACTTAAAGCGTTTAGACTTGAGACGAAATAAGATAGCTTTATTAAATTCATTCACTTTTATTGAATTATGGAACCTTCAGGAATTATTGTTAGACTATAATGAGATATATATACTAGCGCAAAGAACGTTTGATGGTTTGTCACAATTGAAAAAATTGAGCTTAAGTCATAATAAGTTGGTAACTTTGGTGGATGGATTATTTGAAGGCGTCCGAGGTCTTTCAGCATTAGATTTAAGACATAACAAATTAAAAAGATTCACAATGGATAATTTGCGTCCAATTTACGACAACTTGAAGCTTCAGAAAAGTTACATTTATCTGGAAGGTAAGTGAAGTATAATATGATATGTTAACCTAATTATAATTTAGAACTTGTAGAGAAATTTATATTATCATCTATATATTATTAAAATTACTGTCTGAAAAACAAAATTTATGACGCAATTAAAGTAAAAATTATTTTCTTTTTACAATAATTTTATTTATAACGTCTCTAAGGAGCCATAGCATCACTGAATTAAAATAAATCCATGTCCATCCTTACATTTATGTTTAGGGTACCAAATATTATATTATACCTATTTTATTATTATTCGAGTATTCGACCGCATAATATAGCGTTCGGAAATACCGCATTAGGTTTACGCATATCACTTTTTTATGGCTATCTTACCCACTTATGCTATTATGCACAACTTAGAAGTATATAATATATTCTAGAGAGAAATGAAATTCAAATAAAATGTTTTTATTTTCTTTTCCTAAAATTACTGATTTTATAACGAGTAAGTTTAATCCTATTGAAGTTATGAAGATACGAGGCTTAACAGAATCAATTAGTCTCCAAATTCGAGTATTTAGTCCAATCAAAGATTAATTAAAGCACCGATTGTTACAGGGAATGATTTCGACTGCGATTGCCATCTGGCGTGGATGCATAAACTCCGGCACGAAGCGAACAGTATAAAAGTGCGGACATCTTTAGAGAATTTCATTTGCAAGCTGAGCAAAGATACCAATTTTCACCAAGGTTACTTTGAACATGTAAATGCTATTGGTGAAAAAGAGAATATTATAAATGAATTAGACGATACTGATGAATTGATTGAAGAGAATGATGAAACATATATCGAAGAACCGAAGAGAGTTAGAGGCGATAATGAGAGAACATTATTGCAGATACCGGTGGAGTTACTCCCGTGTCCTGCTGAAGTGAAAAGCGTGACTGATAAAACTTACACATACCCATCTCAAAACGAAGCCAAGGACTACAGGAACCTTATACAATCAGGGTCTTTAATTGCAAGCGGAAATATTTCGATGTATATTACAATAGTCATTGTATTATTAAGTTTTACGATTTAAGGAACTAACATAGTTTTGTTGTTAGGAGTAATTGTTATTTTTTAAATAATAAATGTTTAAGATAATATTATAGTGTTTAATATTCGTTAAAGTCTAGTTAAAGTTATTTTCAATTTAATTGCATTTAAGGCACACTATTGTACATTGTGTAAATTATAAATGATTCAAAATTATATTACATTTTGATTTTCAAATGGATGTTTACAATTGGAAAATCATTATTACTTGAATGTTATTCACCACACTAAGACAAGTTTACAATTTAGAAATTATTTCCAAGTTTAAAATGTAAATATTACTTATACCTTGTAAGTTTGTAAAGAAATGTGATATAATTATAAGAAATAGATATTCCTTTAATATAAAATCAAATTTTTCTAAAAGAAAAGATGTTATTTCATCATTTTGATCTATCTAGTTATCGTTACTAAACATCTATGTATATATGTGGTGTAACTCCTTAATGTGTGCATTGTAAATATAGTCATAAATATGTGTAAGATTAGCATTTGTTTCAGCGTACTGTATTCATTTTATATCGTAATATAATTTAAAAACACATTCTGTCATTTTATTTATTTATAAATATTTATTTATGTATATTATTGCCAAACAAAAATAATAAAAAAATAAATACTAGAGCAATTTAAAGTTAATTTAACAACTGTTGAATTACTCGAAGTCGAAGTAACGTACAAAGTATAGAATAACCTGGTAGTATTTTCTTCGGCTTCTCTTCTGAGCTATTGTGGTAATGCTGATTTTTTTTAAATACACATAAGAAGTAATGATTGTAATGTTCAATTAATAATTAATACAAAAATTACCATCACATACAATTAAAAGACAAAACATCAACTAAACTCCAAGATGGAAACTTCGTCATCATCATCATCATCTAGGCCTCCCTCAATGAACGCCAAGACTCCCTTGCCACTAACACGGCTTTTGACTCGGACCTTTCGTGCCTTCAATTCTTTGTAATATTCTATTATATTATTATTTATATCAATATGAAAGCAATCAATGTGTTCCCTTATTTTTCTATTATGAAAAATTGATGAGTATTTGAGTTCCACTCCATGTTTACTTCAAACATCACCATTGAAACATGTCACTGCGCTCGACAAAACCAATTATGCTGAGTATTTGAACATTATTTTTTGGAATATTTTTTGTGACGTTCTAACGAATTGGACATGTTTTCGAAAAAAAATCATATGATTTTTTTACTGCAAAGTTTATTCATATATTCTATATACATGCATGATTTATGCAAAAAATCTAATTTAATAGTGCAATGAAATTCTTGGTGCAGATGCGATGCCTTCTTTTCCTATACACCATATCCCCTCCAATGAACCACGAAAATTTCGAAACCGCAATAAATGTGATAGCCAAGCAATTTTCTACTATAAAACGGCATGGTATTACCACTTACCGCAATTTTTATATGGTCCTGAAAAAAGTTTCATGCAAAAGGGATCGGTCGTCTTGGCGTTCATTGAGGGAAGCCTATGTTCTGAGATCCTAGTAGATTCCGAAAAGGATTTCCGCTTCATCATCATAGTGGCATCTCACTATTACCATAGATACGATAATTATTAATTATTGTCTCGAGACTTTCGGTGTCAATAGTAACGCTGTATGTTCTAGATAAGTGTAGACACTTCTTTCAAAAATACAAGAAAGTTGTTCGATGACAGACGTAAGCAAAATGGTATCTTTCTATTTCTTGTATTGTTACAACTTACAAGTCTTCTTCCGCCTACCTTTTGCCAATTACTATATTTGAAGTTGCATTCCAGTCTAACGGAGTGCTGCTGAAAGCAAGTATTTTAAATGGGCTGTCTATATGACCTCCATAATTAGTAATTTAGAAATACGGTACCCCCTCATAGTCTGTCAGAAACTCAGAAGTCTGACTAGTTGTCAGACTTTCGAGCTTCTAACGACCCGTAATGACTGTCAAAGATCTACGAATTACAGGTGGAACCAACGACTTAACATGTTTTCCAAGGCAAGCAATATTCTCAGTATGTGAAGATGGTTTCTTATCCATGGACCAGCCCCGGCAATCTTGGATCTCGGAATCTCGGATCAATCCACACGACTGTTCTTACTTAACCTCAAGCTCTACTACTAAGTCTACGAGCTCGGGTGATGAATTTCATCCACTGGTAATGTTACAACTTACATGTAAGTATATAAAAAAGAATTAGATTAAGTGAACTTATAAAAAAAAAGAAATGTGGTGTCATGGGACACCAGGTAGGAACGAAGTTTCTTCGGCTAAAAAGAAAGGTATTATACACTACTCGCTTGTGTATGCGACTGTCGCGCCTGCGCACGTCTCATTTAACGCTTTTTATTCCACGCACTTTTTCTTACGGTTTTACTATCGCATTTTTTTCAGTTCGGTCGCGCAGCAAAATCTCTATCCCCTCCAAGCCTGCCGTAAGGAACTTCGTTTCAAAAATTATGTTACAAAATTTTACTTTAAAAAAAAATTGATTGACGTTATTACAAAAAGTGATAAATCACGGGAAAAAGTCGTGAGATTTTTTTTTTTTTTTTGATGACGCAGCGGAAATCATTTACGACCATACCAGGGCCTGGGTAGGCTCGCTGGCATGTGTGGGGACTCGCATTTGGGTGCCCTACCCCACTAAAACCGCTGCGTGAGCCTTCAGCCGCTATATTTGAGGGACCCGGATCTGTGCAGGCGACGGGATACCCTCAGCGACAGACTGGTCCCGGCAAAGACCAGATTCTCCACAATAGGGGGACTGCCCGGCTACGACTTGGCAGTCCCCACGACGTCGTGTCTTAAGCTGGGCCCGGGTTCACATCCCGAGCCCGACACGAGCACAGGGGCTTTATTGAAGGCGCATTAAATAGCGCCTCCGACGCACCCCCGTTCGTCGTCTACGGGGGGAGGCTACGTCAGCGGCCTCCTCTCTCACCCGTTCGTCGGCCTCCTTCTGGGACATCACTGTCTCGCAGAAAGAGGCCATTGCCGTCCAGGAAGATTATCGACCTCCCTTTGTCATATTTGCTGGAAAATTTTAAGGTTACTATGATTTAAATACTCTACATACATTTTAATATAGATTTATGTTCTTGTGGCGAGGTTATGTAATTACACACAAACAGTTTGTATTTTCTTAGATTCAAGTCGTTGTAGATATTTTGTTGAATTTCAATAGAACCTTCACTTGCGTGAGAAAGTAATTGATGGTGTGTGCTGATAAGTCTTCTTTGGAGTCTGATGGGTAATGTATAATATTTGATATAGACCAGGCTCTCTAAAAAAACATTCTGGAATTTAATCCAACCAATAGTCATGAAAAACTGATAGTCATGACCATGGTAGCTGTTAGCACCCGTAAAGTGAAAAAAGTTGTCTCATTATAGCAATGCAATATGCAATGAACTTCTATAAATGTACTAAGCATTGGAGTACAGATAACAGACATAAAATAACTTTTTCATTCATCATGATCATCATCTTCAACAGCTTTCATTCATCTGCCTCTGACGAAAGGCCACCATCAATTGATACCAAAACGGCTAGGGGTCTAGCCAAAATGCTATTAAGAAAGCGTTAGCGAAGTTCGTAAAAGATAAAATGTAAGGGATTGACATAACGCCGCGCTTAATCACGTGGTCCATCCTGTACATTTTATCATTTCGAACTTCGCTAACGCTTTCTTAATGGCATTTTGGCTAGGCCCCCAGTTCCTCACCACTCCTATACAATACGAAGTCGCCTTTTTTTTAATATTTTATTAGTCTATTTTAATTCTAAATTCTGTAAAGTATTCTTGTGTCCTTCATTATTGTTGCAAGACAATGTAGAAAAGATGGTTATTTATTTATCTATTAGGACCAAATACAGTTTTGCATCAATAAAGACAACAAATAAGTACATTACAATAATCTAATCTAGACACAATAACTAATTACATTCGGTCACAACTTGCTTAAAAAACTTATATTTATTGAATTATTTACAACAACTACGTTCTATAAATATGTAATTACATTCATTAACAAATTGACAATTGATTTAGCGTTCAAATTTAAGTTAAAGTTTGAAAATAAGAGAGTGCAATGATACAGATTATAAAAATATAAAAATATTTTTATAATCTGGTTAAGAAGGGATACCAGAAGATGTATTAGCCGTCTTGGCATTCTATATAAGAGGATTATGGTCAATGTTTAGTTTCTGATGATAATATTAACCTTGCTTTTAATTTAAGGAGTAGAGTCTATAGGACGGAAGAGGTGTGCTGCATTGCATCCGCATTTGTCCGGTTTGTACATTATAGTTCCGTGTGGCTCGTCATTTTGGCTCATTGAGGAAGGTATGTGGAAAAGGGGAGCAATGCATCTGCAGAACCTATGGTTGTGAAAGTCTATTGGCGTTGGTAGTCATCATAAAGTTCCAACTTATTTGCGTCCTTACATAAACAAGAGGTTACTTTCATACAAAGACAGATTAAATAAATTCAGAAGATCAGTTTAGATAGGCGTTTTAATATCATTGACCTCATATTTTTCTATAAGATTGTTAGAAATAAAATAGACTGTCCCCAACTACTAAAAGAGTTCCAACTGAAAATTCCATACAGATATCCACGAAAATATATAAAATCATTGTTTATGGTGCCATTTCGTAGAACGGTTTTGGGCCAGAGTTCTCCAGTTCCACGTCTTTGCAAACTCTACAACAAATATTCCAGTGTGTGTGACGTCTTCCACGATTCAATATATAGCTTTAAGAAGTCTATAACTAAAAATGTAAATGAGTAGTAAATTACTGTTATGTGTGTTTATTTCTATGCTTGTATTCACTTTGGAACGATATTTTTTATATTAATTATTTAATGTCTTATTCAACCCGTGTTTGTTTAATGCATGCTGTGGTTACCAGTAAGTAGTTGTGCAGTTATGTATAGTGTCTATTTTTTGTTTTTCTTTTAATACTTGTATCTATAAAATTGTAACAACTGTTGGTAATCCATAAATAAATAAATAAATAAGAATAAAAGACACCTAGATGGATAAAAGAGTGCTCTTAGCAATACTAAAATATATGTCATCCCTTCCGGTTAGCGCGTCGGCTTTATCGGCACAATCTCTGACGTTCTACAGACTGTATGGAAAAAATATGAATGAATATTTTCTAGATGTTTATTTTCTTTTGTTTTAGTATATCGTTAGGGTAATCTACATTTATAGCTAGATGTTTATCATCATTTTCATTATCATTCTTCACACTATGTTTTATCATCATCAGCCTTTATCCGTCCACTGCTGAACATAGGCTGGGTGTTTTTTGGTAAATAGGATTCGAAACGAAAACTTCCGCCAGAGTACTAAAGTTACCGATATCACGCGAAAAGTAACTTCTTTGAAGTGGCAGACAGCACATAATATTCGGGGACCGAGGGGCCAATAATTTTCAAGAGTGGAGGCCGCGTTTAGATAAACGAAGAGTTGGTCGGCTATTAACCAGACGAGGAGACGATTTCCGTGCACTATCTAGTCCGCGGATCAGTCGTCTTGGCGTTCATTGAGAGGCCTGTTTCATTGCTTGACTTCTTACATCAAATCTTACATATCAAGTCATAATGGATTATATATCAGTGCCATCAGCGGCAAACGATTATTTGAAACCTTGTTGTACGGACGCCCATATACACACAACCAGAAGTTATGCCGGTGCAGTGCCCAGCATCCCCCTATCCCTCCTCCTCCAATGGGCCACCGGAAAGTCATAAAACGCGACCGAATAGTTGTCACTTTATACCGGTACTATGGAAACGAGATATCACACCGGTCATGCCGTCTCGATTCGGCTGCAATGCACCAATGGCCAATTACTTTAACAGGCAAATTTTAACAAGGTTAACAATTGTGTGAATCTCGTCTTTGAGATCGATATCATAAATTCATTATTTGATGTTTTCCAAGGACTGGATTGAAGACTTTTTTATCCAGTTTATTTACCTTTAGACGTTTTCCTCCGTCAGTAAGCAAGCGTTATTTAAAGGGCATAAAAATAGACAAACTAAATGTAGGTGTTCACGAATCCGGCAATAATGTTCTTAGATAAGGATTGGCTCTTGATGTAAGGATATCAAATATATTGCTGTAACTAACATACATTACACTTGTCATAGATACTTTTTCTTGATATCAAAACAAAGAAATAAACATGTAATGCGAGAGAAAATACGAGGTCGTTAGTCATTTGTTTTCGAACAGTTAGTATAATTCCCGAACAGCAATAAATATGCTGTAAGAATCTAGGCTCCTCCAAAAGTAATTCCAGACATTGTTAAGTTTCCAAATGTGGATATGGAATGGAATGGTCGTCCAAATTAGGATAAGGGTTTTGGAATCTTTCGAATAATATGATAATGCCACACTGCTATCATAAAACGATTACAAACTTTGAAACATTTCCTAACAACAATGTGGTAACACCAAAAGTGTAATAAGTGTAATAAAACTACCACTGTGTTGCTCTCCTCTGCACGAATGGATAAACTACTATCTTGCTAGTTTCTACCATGAAACAGCTTTTAACATAGAAAAGGGCAGGACAGATACAGAGGCATACTTCTTGTCTCAAGATAGGCAATGCATAATGAGCTGCTGGGCCAAGTTTAAGTTAAATTATATTTGCGTTAATTCTAAAAAAAAAGATGCTAAAGTATAATATAATATAAAGTATATATAAGTATAATTAAGATACGTTCATACATTCGTACAAACTTTCGCGTTTGTAACATTAGTAGGATTCAGCAGTGGAAGAGTGGAGCAGTCATCAAAACCGAAAATCTCGTTTGGAACACCGGATTTTTATTTTCCATTCGTTAGTTTTGTAATAGAATATTTATTAAATCCTACGAAACGGTTTTTATAAAACATTTTTTGTTATTCAGTTCGATTTTTATTAAATCTGTACGCTCTACCAAACTAACATAACATGAACATATTGGTTATTATTTATTCATCATAATTAAAAAGGAACAAGCTAACAAACTTTGACTATCAACTACTAATAAAGTAGACTAACGGCCGGTTTTCGAAAGGCTGATCATCGCAAAAATGACAAATCAACTGTCAAGTCTCTTGTTAAGTGTCAAATGAGTTGCATAACAACATAACAATGAAAATCTGTCAAATTTGACTCTAGAGTCATCGCCACTTTAGAAGTCCGATAGACGCGGCGCTGCGGTCTCTTATCTCAATGTTGCCAATTTATAGTGTAATGATTTTCCACCAAGTCTAGTACAAAAAAATAATTAAATAATTATAGGGCCTATGATCAGTAGTGGATTGATAAAGACTGATGATGATAATAATGACAAAAAAAAAATTTATAGCAGCAAAATAAAAATCTCCCTGCCAGGTTTTAGTAAAATAAAACATTTTTTTTGTAAATATTTCGTTCGTATTTTTTACGTATAACCGATTAGTAGAATTCATCTAAAACAAGCTTCTTCGGATGTATTCGGCTTTTGCCAGGAGTGACGATTTTCTCAGAAGTAATTGCTGCCGTTGTTACTTCTTTTGTTATTCCACCTTTTTTACAGAAACACCTGAAAATATCATTCATCTGAACAAGGTTTAAATTCTTTTACCTTATATTTAAATTCATATAAAATATCATAAGATAAATGTAGGTATAGAGTTAATGATAATATTTTAACCATAAATTAGGCAAAAATGAGTGTCTCTGGCATCTCTAAAATTTACCTGTCATGGCTGTGACATTTATAAACATATTATTTAACGGGGTTAATTGTTGTTTATTTTTACTTTCTAATTCACAAAATTATTTCACTTTAATGATCATTATACGGCCTTAAATTTTTACACCTTACTTTATATTATATGCTCCATATTTCACGTAAAACAATTTAAAATATCACGACTTCTTACTCCAGACAGATGTCAAGATGTCAATGTTGTCAAATTTAGTTCAGGCATTAGTCGCAGGACTTTAAAAGTGGCGAGGACTATAGAATCGTAAGTTGTCCGCCATTAAACAGACATGTCAGTTGACATACACTTTGACCAACGTTTGTGAAGTTGGGCGTAATAATCAAAAACTGACAGTAGAAAAAAGCAGAAACTACATCTCTTGTTATTTCTGCCTTTCAAAAAGATCTTTTTTATCTCTTAGCTTTATTGATTCCACCTTCCTTACTAATAAATTGGAGATTCCAGATTTGTTTGTTCGCTATTCGATCATGCGTGAACGGCTGAACGGATTTGCATGCCATTTTGCAAATAAACAGATCCTGAGTCGAACGTCTTACCCCGGTAATAGGTTCCTGTGTGAGATTTACATCCTTGTGTTATTTAGTTATACGCTACTGTGTTAAAGTCTACGTAAGATAAAAAACTATACATATTTTTTATTTGTTTTAGATGAAGAATATGCAAAATAATATTATGATCAGCTATTCATATTGTTTTGGGAAAGTTGGGAAAGTAAATATAAATGAATTACAAAATCCGTAACCCAATTATCTAAAAAATCTTAAAAATGTTTTAGTCGTAGGTTGAAAGTTAGTACATACAAGATAACAATTCACTAAAATAATTAAGAAACGAAACCTAAAATTAAGTCTTAAGTAAAATGTATACTTTTTAAAAACCTCCAACTTAATAACTAAAGCCGAACCCATTTTGATAAAGAACTAGACTAAGAACTATCTATACGTCAAAGGAATAGTATATTTTGTTACAAGTGCGGAAAACCTGTCATTACAACGAGTTCCGACAAATATCGTCCCGAGCCGAGGCGCAGCCGAAGGCGAGGATTGACAGTCGGAACAAGTTGCAAGGACGGTTCCGCACGTGTATTGAACGACTATTTTTAATACAGTTGCGAAAAAATGAAGCAATTTAATAAAATAATAAAAAACGTAAAAGAATATAAGCAGAGATTTTTTTTCTTTACCCATTCTGAGTAGGCAAAGGGAACTATGCCCATACAGCCAAGTCTTCAGTGATTTTTTTTTATTGATAAGAAGAAAATAAATTTAATAAGACAAAATTAAATGAAACCTAGCCGTTCGGCTAGGTTAGAACATTGAATTAAATCATTAAATCTGATATTGAAACAAATTAGTAGTTTCTTTTTGAAAATATTTGCATAGATCATAAAAACATCAATTAATTCCTTTTAGTAAAAACTACGTGGTTGGTTTTTTCTTTTTAATATACATTATTTTGACAGTTGGGAAAGAGAACTCACGAGTTCGGAAAAGGTAAAGAAAAAGCACGAGTGTGTAATGGCCCACTTTCCGAACGCTATAAGTCCCTGCAATACGCCACTTTTTGAGCAACTGTATTAAAAAATACTTTTAAATAAAAAGCCACATCCTAAATTTACTATCTGATCATTAAATTAGCAACACCCCTTTGCGTAGGGTATTAAAATATGTCCATACAATCAACATTAATTATTACTTGAGAGAACTTCTCAGTCCATACAAACATAAAATTAAACGGAAAGACGTCATTTAACGTGATGGAGTAATTAATACCATGGGGAGAACAGAGGCCCACGAGGTACCGAGTGATTTATTTGACAGCCTTAGACATAGGACGAAATTAAATTAACGAATACGTTCTTTTACAATCCAATAAATTTTATGATATTTTTTGTTACTATATAATTTCTTAGATAATATTAATATGTTCCTCACATATAAAACAGAATAAGCACTTTGAAGTGGCAATGGGCTGGCCACGCACTCAAAGGAACGGATGGCCGATGGGCCATTAAGGTTCAAGAGTAGAGGCCGCGTTTAGGTAGACGAAGTGTTGGTCGGCCATTAACCAGATGGGAAGACGATCTCCGTGCAGTAGTAGGTCCGCGATGGATGCGAGTAGCAAGGGATCGGTTGTCTTGGCGTTCATTGAGGGAGGCCTATGTTCAACAGTGGACGGGTAAAGGCTGATGGTGATGATGATTGTGTTATAAAGCATTGTTATGATTGAAGATTCGAATCACGTTATGCGTTAAAGTGATAGTATGTGATCACATCAAATTTATTCGTCGGAAGCGCTACTTAATGCGCTTTCAGTAACATCCCAATATTCTTGTCAGGCTGGGGATGGATGGGGACTGCTTATTAGCGATTGGACAATCTCCCTTTATCCGAAGACTCTGGCCTCGCCAGGGCGAGTCTGTCGCTGAGATGACCCTATTGCCTGCGGATCCGAGACCATTACAGAGTAGCTGAAGGCACTCGCATTAATACGTATTTACTCCCATATCCTCATAACTAAGAGACTCAAACATATATCATCGAAACCAGACCAGTCTTTTAGAAAGAGTCCAGCCGGATACACAAATACAGGAAGATTATATAACATACTAGCGAACCCGACAGATGCCCTTTAGATACAAATCAATCGTTTAGTTGCAGTATATAGTCCGCGCCACTTATAAAGTCCTGCGACTAATGCCCGAACTAAATTTGACAACATTGACATCTTGACGTCTGTCTGGAGTAAGAAGTTGTGATATTTTACATTGTTTTACGTGAAATATGAAGCATATAATATAAAGTGAGGTGTAAAAAGTGAAGGCCGTAAAATGATCATTAAAGTGAAATAATTTTGTGAATTAGAAAGTATAAATAAACAACAATTAACCCCGTTGAATAATATGTTTATAAATGTCACTGCCATGACAGGTAAATTTTAGAGATGCCAGAGTCACTTATTTTTGCCTAATTTATGGTTAAAATATTATCATTAACTCTATACCTACATCATCTTATGATATTTTATATGAATGTAAATACAAGGTAAAAGAATTAAATCCTTGCTCAGATGAATTATATTTTCAGGTGTTTCTGTAAAAAAGGTCGAATAACAAAAGAAGTAAACAATGGCAGCAATTACTTCTGAGAAAATCGTCACTCCTGGCAAAAGCCGAACACATCCGAAGAAGCTTGTTTTAGATGAATTCTACTAATCGGTTATACGTAAAAAATACGAACGAAATATTTACAAAAAAAATGTTTTATTTTACTAAAACCTGGCATGGAAATTTTTATTTTGCTGCTATAATTATTTTTGTCATTATTATCATCATCAGTCTTTATCAATCCACTACTGACCATAGGCCCTATAATTATTTAAACTTTTTACTGTACTAGACTTGGTAGAAAATCATTACACTATAAATTGGCAATATTGAGTTATGAGACCGCAGCGCCGCGTCTATCGGACTTCTCGGAAGTGGCGCGGACTCTAGATAAATAACCTAGGTAACGACTGCAGCGTCATCTTTCAGGCTGATTTGTAAATGTAAATCATACAAGGACTAGTTCCTTGTATGATTTAGATTTACAAACGGTCGGTCAAACAACGGCCAAACCATATCGGTCCTGCCGTTTATTAGAAGTTCAGTGACATACACACATAAAATACTTTTATTCATTTATTTATTTTATTCACAATTTAAAACTATCATTACAGGTAAGAACCCAGTTCGATAGAGAAGCACACTTTATTTAACTAGTAAAACAAATTACATAATTTATAATGCTATCCTTGTAAATTCACTCACTATACAAGTAAAAATATCTATCTCCTTAGCTACAAGTTAATAAGAGTTAAAGATTCTCCTTCTGTAACTTAAAACCTTAGTTCCCAATTGTTATTAATGAGTGTGGCGTGTATATCTGATTTACTCAAAATTCTATAGCAATACCTATTGCGATAGCGATTATTGTACACATCCAAAAGCCTGAAGCATCTCAAAGATGCCAACATGAAGAATTTACGACAAAACCGCAAGTTCCATCAGTTGTTGTACAAAATATAAACTTGATTCCAATAGAAATAATCCCCTGATTCCCGAGATATTCCTTATCCGCTAGATCTATTCTTGGAAACCGCGAGGCATGTCTTGCTCGGGGGATGTATAAGAAGATATTTTTGGAATTCAACCTCTAAAGGAACAAATATGGGTATACGAATTTGTAGCAAGACTGAAATAACTAAGTCATTTTATGACCTAATCAGCCGTGCATTCCTGTCCCTAACTTTTACGATGGGAGAAATTAGAGTAATTTAAAAAAAAGTATCGACCCATATATGTCTCACTACTGCATGGATCTCCTCCTCTTAATTAAGTGAAGCAGGTATAGGGCCGTTTACCGATGCGCCGGCCCAATGCGGGTTGGTGAACTTCACCGGAACTACAAGCAACAGGGCACCTCGACGGCTAGTCGGTCCCTCAGAGGAACCGCCACCGCCACCTCCACAGAGGGGTTGCCCTGCACCACAGAAAAACCACTACCAACGTCTGGACAGTATGATAAGGTTCCCATCCTCACCCCTGTCTGTTGTCCTCTCTTCTTATAGGAGGGGTACAAAGAACCCCCTTGGCTCAATTCGCTTCGCCTAAGGTCTTGGCTACTGAGCCCCACCACCTCAACAAGGCCAGAACCATGGTGGGGATCATCACTAGTATATTAAAATATACTCACTCACATAGCCGGTGCAATGTGACAGCTGTGCTGTCGCATTTCGTGCGGTTTGTGATTTTCGGCTATAACCACTTGACGTTTAGGTGAACTTAGTTTATCACGCTCATCAAATGTTATAATTAAAAAAATGCATGTCTTACAGATTAACTTATGAAATAATAAAGATATATCAGAATTTATTCATTATTTTTTCTAAGCCACAGAATTAATAACGGAATGTTCTGTTGAGCAAAAAAAAAACCACAAGCGCAATGCGGAAGACGTCAGCTTTGTATTAGATGTAGCAAGATATTAATTTTTACAATGAAATTAGAAAATATAAGCCCGCTTGATTAACTTTTTCATCTTCCTGACCATTGATCGTGTACGTAGACTTGTTTTTTTTTTAATATGCTGTAATTTTAATTATAATCTTTTTCAATGTGGTGTTTTTAATCTATCTATTTATAATATTATCTTGAGGCTATGCGTCACAAGACAGAGCATACGCTCGCTTGCCGCCGCTACGACACGACGCGACGTAGCAACGTTACTTGGTCGCTCCGTTTTTGCGGTGCAGCGCGGCAAAACGTTATGCGTTGTGGTGATGCATACTACATAGGTACCGCTATCGTGCAATTTATTCTATAAAGCTACCCCATGTTGAAATATGCGGCATTCTGGCTAATTACAGGCCTCATGACCTAGAATCTTACTTCTGCCACCAAGCCCAACAACCAGCTTACTATCAGGAGACACATTTGAGTGATTTCATCTCTAAATAATCTTCATTTACTTTTATATTTGGAGTTATATAATTCGTTTTTTAACTATTTGGTGAAACACTAGACAAACCATAGAACAAATCACCTCTATTTTGTTTAAAGTAACAATCAATATATCATATATTATGTTCCACTTCTGGCCACGGGTCTCTTCCTAGCGATCTCCATCAACTATCGACTATCAACCCATATTATGCATCTCACTCTTGGGCCTAGTCTCCTCAAAATCAAAATCAAGCGATGAGGATATTGGCCAATAGTTCATCAATGCGCTGGTCCAATCCGGGTTGGTGAACTTAACATACTGTTGGGACATAATAGGCTGAATGCTGACACAGGAGTGTGGTAAAGCGACTTGGAACCGAGGCACAGTTCGCCAGTAGGAAAAATGCATACTTAGTTGTAGCTATAGTCTGTTAGAGGAATCAATATATCGTACACATAAACTGTTGGCGCTTCCTTTATCCTCTTTTTTTTTTATTTTACGCCGTTAAATGCACTGACGCATCCCGCTGGGGAGTGGGTCTCCCCAGGCGGGTATGTGGGACTCGCTGCGCCCGAAAGCTGGTAAATTGACGCAGCTCTACCCACTAAAACTCGGCGAGTGCCACCAATGCCACCTTTGGTGAAGTGCCCCGGATCTACAAGCAACAGGGCACCTCGACGGCTAGCTAGTCCCTCGGGGGACCGATGCCACCTCCAGAGAGGGGTTGCACCGCACCATAGAACAACCCCTCCCACCGTCGGGACAGTACAATGAGGCGAGGTTCCCATCCTCGCCCCTTGCCCCCTGCTCTTTTGCCCCCTCTTCTTATAAGAGGGGTACAAAGAGCCCCCTTGGCTCAATTAGCTTCGCCCTAGGTGTTGGGCTCACCCAAGGCTACTGAGCCCCACCGCCACGACAAGGCTTGAACCGTGGTGGGGTTCCTTTATCCTCCTGGTAAAGTCATATAATAGTGTGTAAAGACCGGCATCCAAACACTAAAAGATTTTCAAAGACTTTTAATCTCATCAGGCATTCCGTTTTCTTAACGATGTTTTTGGCTGCACTTACAAATTTATAAAAAGCACACGGGGGTCAGGATCGAACCCGGAACCTCTCTCACAAGAGGCCGAGTCCATACACACTGGACCGCTGGTTTGTATTTTGCTGCAAAATTTTCACTTGCCATTGTATTTTGATGTATTCACCGTGACTTTGATGTTTAATGAAAATATGTTACAATTACATACTCCTATTGTTGTTTTATAATCTGTGTTATTGTTAATAATGGTAATGTTTCAGAATGATTGATGTTTTGTGTATTGTTTTATTTGCTGTTGCAATAAAATATTTGAATTTATTTAAACAGGTAAAGATTAAACATTAGTCATACCACTCTGTGATCGTTTGCTTTTGTTTTATAATTATTAACAGTTTCATGTACAAATAAATTAATACAATAGTTTTACTGTCTAATATTTACGAAGCTTGTTAAAATTCACACATCAAATACCTTTAATCTCATCAATCAAACATGAGTCTGCATGCATGCATGTATCGTGAAGAAGCCTGCAATTTTCCTTACGATATTCTTCTTCACCGGTGAACAAGCGATGGTCATGTTCACGTGATCGTATATGTTTTGAAAAAAAATATATAAAATATATTTCAAGGCTGCATGAGTCAGGATCGAACCCGGGCCCCACTACGTTTCAGGCCTTGTTGTTGTGGGGCTCAGGAGCCCAGGGTGACCCCAATACCTCGGGCGAAGGAAATGAGTCGAGGGGGATCTTTGTACCCCTCTTGTAAGAAGAGGGGGCAAGGGGCAAGGACGGGAACCTCACCTTATTGTACTGTCCCGACGTTGTTGTTCTGAGGTGCGGGGCAACCCTTATGTGGAGGTGGCGTCGGTTCCCTGAGTGTCTGACTAGCCGTCGAGGTGCCCAATTGCTTGTAGATCCGGGGCACTTCACCAAAGGCGGCATTGGTGGCACTCGCCGGGTTTTAGTGGGTAGAGCTGCGTCCGCTTACCAGCTTTCGGGTGCAGCGAGTCCCACATACCTGCCTAGGGAGACCCACTCCCCGGTGGGATGCCTCAGTGCATTTCCCGGCGTTAATGAAAAAGAAAAGGATCGAACCTGGGCCTCTCTCCATACTCATAAAATAAAGATCATTAGGTCGGGCGTCTTGAGATACGAGATAACCACGGGCTTAATTCCGACGTATAATATAATTTCTATGACGAACATAATTTGTTATGACCTTAGTAAGTAGAAGTGCCGTGCTGCTTGCAGCCAACTTGGACTAGCACCGGGGTACCTCTCACTCACACGATACCGGCGTAAAGTGACAGCTATGCTGTCTTGTTTCGTGGGGTTTGTGTGTTTTTGGTGGTCCATTGGGGGGGGAGGGGCTAGGGAAAGACTCCGACTGCCCAGAATCCTCCTTATGACATAAATGACCATGTCTAATAATCGCTACACAAGTCGTTACGAGTTGTGTGTTTAGATTAACGTGGATTATACAATTAAAATATTTGTGAATATACATTTTTTATGATATAAATAGACAAATGAGCAGTCATATCCTTATGGTGACTACCGACTTCCATAGACATCGACAATGGTGAATCCGGCGCCGGAACCGGTGCGATCCCGAGAACTACGTCATTCACGTTGCAACACGAAATGTGATTTTATTCGGGTAAAATCACAACCATTATAACATTAATCACGTAAGTGTTGTGTATAACGAGATTAATTTTCGGTGAGTATTTTATAAAAAAAATGCCTGTAATTACGTGGTGGTTGAAAACTGATGAATATGAAATTACTTTAAATTTTTATTTATATAGCATAGGAAGTCCAAACCTTAGGCGAATATCGACGGCCAGTAACATCCACTCACCCATAGGTTATGGTGATGCGTTGCCCTCATTTTCCCTATTCCCCACCCCCAACGGGCCACTGGAAACTTAGGATAATCAACATCATAGCTAAATAGTAGTAAAGCAGCAATGTGAGCGAGGCGTGTCGTTATTGACCATTTTGGCTGCAAAGCAGCCTAACACCTACGTCTTACAAATGCCAATAATTTAGTAGAATAATGGAAATTATGATCAATTTTATAAAGCTCTTTGCTAGCATCTAATTTCTTTTTAACTATCAACTTTGTAGTGATGAAATAAGTTCTCATTACTTCATAAGTAGTTATAAAGTACCCTTTTTATGAAAAATTTTATTAGTAAGTTTTTTCAATTATAATTAAAACTGAATTAGGGTTTAGCTAACGGCTGTTTAATTTTTCCCAGGTCTTGATATTATTTCGCGAAACTTTTAATCGTATTCTTATTTTCGGTATTACGCCGCTTTTATTGTATTTTTATTGGTAAAACAAATTCGAAGGTAATAAAAACTTGTCTAATAAAAACGGACGAAAACCCTGCTAATTTCCATCAGTCCGCATTTCCAGTTACACAATACCTTGTCGATAAAATTACGTCCAATTGCCTCCCCGGGAGAGCCTGTAATAGTATTGACTCAGCAAGCCTGATTACTGGATCGCCTATTTCTATAAACCGTATAAAAAGATATCGCTCGAAATAGTTTTTTATCATCATCTGAGTTAAGATTAATAGTAATGTTATAATAAATATTATATATTTTAGTTTAGATTCGCATTTTATCCCACCCCGTTTTATATCTAACTGAATCAACGGAATAATTATCGTTGGAGAAAATTGCACGCTGTCCAATTAAACCTGTCCACAATGGCTTTCTATGAACAACGGGTCGCATACCTCTGCAATGATCTTTTTCAAATTCCCGTCGAGGCCAGAATATATTATCTTTTAGGGAGATACCTCCCTTAGGGCCTGTTTCGCAATCTCCAGTTACGTTCCCAATAGGCTATCGGCAACATATTTAACAGATAGAGTATGGAGTATCTGTCAAATATATGTCAAATATGTTGCCGATAGCCTATTGGGAACTTAACTGGAGATTGTGAAACAGGCCCTTAAACTAAAAAACTTGGCATTATAGTATTTTTTAAAGAAGCACTGGACTTAATAATCATGAAAATATGACCACCACTAATATAAACCACCCTTTATCCTGCTTTCCGTATTACATTTATAATGACAGATGCATTGACCATTACCACTACATTTACCACCATTATCTGACCACCACAGTGACCTGTTACAGACAACAACACATTCATAATAATCGATATTCTTACCGTTTTTTTTTAATTATGAAAAAAAATGTTGAAAAATCGAAGTGTAATTAAAAAACGATTGATCAGAAAAAAAGAAGACACAAGAGAATGTTATTCCTGTGAACAATATTTCAACGATGCTGTAAAGCGACTTATATTCTACTGCTACCTATTGCTGGGTAAAAGCTACATCCTTAAAATATATCGAGGAGGCCTAATTTCAAGTTGGTAAAGTGTTAGTTGGTAAGTCTTATTAAGCCTAGTCTAATCATATCGGTTTCTTTGCGATGTTTTTTTATCGGTGAGGAAGCAATTTTGACACAATCACAGCTGCAGTCAGAACCCAACCTACTTACTTTCATTTTAAGTCTATAATCACTAAACCATTGTCACTGTATGTGTAAACAAAACCTGAAATGTCTTATATAGCATCATACAGATAAAAATATCTTTCAAAAGACGAGATACAATTTTGCATCGTTCCATCTCAGCCGCTTGTTATCGACAGCTTAGCGAAATTAAAAACTTTTTGGCTTTCCGTGTTAAAGTTAATCTAAAAAGAAGTAACACGGTGTCTTCTAAATATATTTTAACGTATCAAAAAGTACTTTATAATTACATTTCATTGACGAAAAGAGGCTTCTTTGCTAAAAATAAAAGTCTTTGGCAAAAATATAACTTAATATTAAAACCACTCTTTATAGATACTTCCATTTTTACATTCTGATTTCAATAACGAAGACAAGGATGTCCTGTTGCCGGGCAATTATTCTAGTAAGCTCAGTCTTATCCTATATATAATATTATCACAGTGTAAATAAATATTATAATCTACATACCTAGACCTTAATGACAATATTATGTTCTCTAACAGATCTTATACAATTTGACTTTTCGACTTAATAAATCACAATTTCAAATTTAATTTCGAAAGACTGTCTCATATACGACATCATAAGCTATGTCACGTGAACTTAGAAGCTTGCGACACAGTTTTGAAGCTGTATTTGATTTTAGTATACTCGCATCATACTTTGACATAAAATATGATACGAGTTTTGGTTCTAGTGACCTGACATACCTTATGAAAAAAGCAAAAAAAAAAATTCATAATAAGAAATATTTGAATTGCTTACGTTGGTGAAAATGTAGCCCGTGTTTTTCGAAACACTACAAACAGTCAATTGGTCCCTCATTTATGGAATTCGATTACTAATTTAGGCGCCATTGTTAAAAACAGATACTTAAGGTCATTTCTGTTCTTAATTTAGTATGGTTCTAGAAAAAAATCAAAAGAACGAGTGTGTTATATAAACGCATCATATGTGTATATGATATAGTCATGAGCCTTGCATGATAAAATTATGACAGTATAATTTTATCGATACTACTTTTAAACACGAATTCACTTAACTTACTAATTGATTATACGTAATATCGCATTCTAAAATACATTTCGCGTAGTTTACTTTCACTATTTTAGCGAACAATAACAAATATAGTTAGAACTTATATGACTTTTTTCATTCACAAGAGTGATGCATAAATAAGTTTCAATTTTATCCTATAAATAATTCTATTGTATAGGCAATAGGATAGATTTGGTACTGAAATATGAACTAAGTTTTATGAACGCTCATGGGACGTTAAATAGATTATAGCATATTATGTATACTATTATATTATACGTACTAGTGTGTATAGAAATCGGCCGTCTTGACATTCATGGAGCATATGTGGTTGGCAAAGCTGAATGGTGATTCATACTCACATCCTTACGGTATTAGCATAATCAAATATAATTTAAATTTTTGCGCTCACGACTCTCAAGCAGCGATGCTTGCCTTTAAAAATTTTGCCATTTTATTAAATAATTATGTTGTAACATGAATGTAAGCTTAGTATTAACAAGACAATATGTATTGAAATTAAAATCTTGTATCGTTCAATCGAAATAAAAACGTCTGTAAAGTCTATTTAGGGTCTCAATTTTATTATATCTGTTACAGAGTTTATTATATTATATATTTTAGGGATAATTTTATGTGTTAATGCCATAGTGCGCCACAAGCCGAACGCTTAGGCCTATCTTGCCTCTCTATCGCTTCTTTAGCACTCGTTAAACGGACGGACGGAACGTGAGCGTAAGTCATGCTTTTTCGCGCGTGCTGGTGGCATTCGTCGATTAATATAACGTTATCACGCTAAAAATACGTAGATATTTAATTATAGAAATCAATCAGAAACATAAAACTTAACACGAAATTAGTACATTTTCAACCTATCTAATCTGGTTTTTAACGATCAAACTATTGTACAAAGTTTCTAAAATTCCTATTAACAGAGTCCATCCTTCCGCCCTTATGTGTATTAGTTACAGTGGGATTGTGGCTTCGGAAATCTGAATTACAACCGCTGTTTTCAAACTTAATTAAACGTCTGTGAAAACGTTTGATTTTGTATCATTAAGACAAAATTAATTTAAAATAAAGCTTTGTAAGGGTTATAATATAAGCGCAAGTCCGCCTATATAATTAATAGTCTAGTGTCACAGTGTTTGTGCTCGTGCTATGAGAATAGTAATAAGTATCCTACTAATATTATAGATGCAAAAGTTTGTGGGGATGTTTGTTACTCTTTCATGCAAAAACTACTGAATGGATTTTCATGAAACTTCACAATAATATAGCTCATACATAAGGATAGCACATAGGCTATAATTTATCAACGTACTCCCACGGGAACGGGAATTACGCGGGTGAAACCGCGGGGGCTCCTAGTATTTCATAACCTCTTCAGGTTTTTAGGGTGTCCAAAAATTTGGCTTGCAAAAATGCTTTGGATCAAATTTTTTATTTTATTTTTTGTCTTTTTTATAAAAGTATTTTATATTAAAGCACAGCATTTACTAAACCAGCTAGTATATTAAAGTATAAAGCTTTAATTAACACGTCAAAGTTCTACCCGTGGGTGCAGTAAAAACTTCGCAGAAAACTTGAGTATGTGAAGTTGTCATTGTATACACTACAAACTTTTCCCTTTAACCAACTTGTGAATATGTAATCTTATCTTGTTTTAGTAATACTAGTTACTGTGACATTGTCTGCGTAAAGTATATCCACGGATGCAATTAAAGTTAGTTGAAGCCACAAACTGACTTAAATTTTATTACATGTTGGCTTCACTCTAAGATTTTGCATTTATTGCAAAATAATGCCTTAAATAGCTATAAGTCATTTCACATACTCAGATTATACATGTGCCATATTGTATTATAAAAATATTTTTTTTCGAATTTCGATGTCAAAAGCATTTGAATATGTCCTGAATTTTAATTAAAAACTTAGTTGGCTTTTATGGGATGCCTAAAATAACGGAACATATTGTGTTGGTACTATTATAAAACATAAATGATAAAAGAATACAACAAAAAACACGTCAAATTTTTTTTCGATCGAAAGCATATTTGCGGTTTGTTAATATTATTTCGAAACTAGATAGAGAAAAATGTCTACCATTGTTATTAAAATATTAGTACATATTATTAATAAATAATAATCCAAAGTTGCTTACGTAGCCGAGGTTGACTTTAATAAAACTTTGAGAAAAATAACACATAATCAAAAATATTCTATCCCCGCATGTTAAGAAATCCCCATTCTCGTTTTACATTCATGTATTATTCAACTTCATTAATTTCAATCCAAATAAAACGATTTTAATATAAAACGCAATATTCACGGAAAGTCCAACCTTGACAATTTCATAATACAAATGCCTTCATTTAGAAACCGAGACGAACTCGTTCAGAATGAACCAAGATGAACTCATTCAGAATACGTTCGAAATGGGGTTAATGGTCCCCGAAATTTTGAGCTCATTCTGTTCTGGCCAGGCCGTTATATTTCCTCGTTCTTATTTTATGAGACGTTTTTTAATTTTGCATTTCTTAATGAAAAATTAAATGGCCACAATATTGATATAAGGGGATGTAAAATGTGGTAAATAAGAAAGCTGCTAGGAATGCGCAAGAGGGTTTCGTAATATATCATTCTATTTTTAGAAACATCATAATTATGTATTTTCTTTTTATGGATAGATGTGGGTGGAAGGGTATAGAGAAAGGGGAAGACCGAAGAAGAGATAGCTGGAAGGGAGGTGGAGTGACGTGGGAACTAACAAGTATGAGGCTAGAGAAGGCACAAGACCTTCTGACCCAAATGAATGGGAATGAAAATGGCTAGGAAGATAATAATGATCATTATGGACTTACAGTGAACTCTCTCACTGTTACACAATATATTAAATGTCTTACACATTTTATTCATAGTACTGAAATAAAAAAAATGCCAACACGCTAATACTAAAAAACACAAATATCATTAGAAAATAAGGTAAGGAAATATCGCAATAAGGAAAAGAAGTAAAAGAAAAACATCAAACGCATAATACAGTAAAATATATTATTTCACGACATTTGTTGACAACTAAATCTAATATAAAAAGCAATATCTCTCGGTTTCACGTAACAGACACGACCGACGTAACGAGAGACGGGAATCAGGCACGTGCTTTTTTTCGATATGCTAAGTTTCGGTATGCTAAGTACCAATGACATGGATTATGATGTTTTAGAACACATTTCTTTTTTGACCAATCAAAATTTTGCAAATTCTAATTTCAAACGAATCCTCATCACGTCTATTCTATTTTCATAATTAATTAGCCACGACAGAAGATTTAGCGCGATGGATAAGCTCACTAAAGTTATGAAGTTTAATAAAGATTAGAACATGAGAAATTAATAATAAAATAAAAATTTCGAGTAAAAAAACTTCAACAATTCAATATTTCGTTATAGATTTTTATTAATCGTGAATTTTAGTAATGATAATTTTATTATCTTAGATGATTCCCATCGTCCCATGACGGCCATTTTATTTTATTTCAGGTGGAACCGCATGGTACAGCTAGTGAAAGATAAAATTGATATTTTCGCCGCAAACAAGACCGTCGATTCAGCGCTGCCTGTCGTTTGTTACAATTTTTCCGCTCTGTTTTTTCAACGTTCGTCTAAATAAAAGGATGCAAAAAATATCGGACGAATTTCAATATTCTTTGTTACTCTATCGTCCTTTGGCCCTCGCTAAATTTAAACACTATCATCGCATGATAGTCCGGGGCTTTATAAATGAAATTACGTATTATTTTTCGAGCTTGCGCAAATTTCACTCGCCATTATGAAACAATTTAAACATATTTTTGACGTGATAACGTCTTATAATTCGATGGAACCGGCTGCACGCAAGAAAAAACATGACTCATGCGGCGTTACCTCGCCCTGAGGCGTTCTATTTAAGGCTTGAAGTGCAAACAAGAGCGCGGAACGAGCGACAAAGAGGCACAATCGGCCCATCAGTATTTTCTTATGACGTTGTAACGTTCAACTATCGTCAGTAAACCGATTTTACAGACAGCAATTTTTTTTTACATCATAATATTATTAAAGGTCGAAAATAATAGTTCGTGTATCCATCAACCTTCTTTAATCATTCACATTTTGGTCTTCATTAATTATCTAATTCTATATTTCAAATACCGTACTTTAATTAAATTATATTACTTATCTACTTTATAATATGTATTATATTAATATTCCACACTGTGACTTCGGATGTGTCTTGTCTACTCGATGGTCACCTTCTTCATCCCTCCGCTTGTAGGCTGAACACACAACCTCCGTTCTCCCTTCCTGTCAATGCTACCAATCCAATAATCAAAAACCGGAGGTTGGGTGTTCATTCTCAATTCTTAATATAATATTTCAAATTCAAAATATTTGACAAAATAAAAGTAACACATGTTTATGCGATTATCTAAAATAATAATTAATTCATTTCTAACGTGTTTGTATAATTATACTATATCTGATATAATATCAATAGACGTACTAATATTTAGGATTACTCATATTAATAATTCTAATGGTTTCTAACAATATAATTTTCTATCTAACTGGGATAAGAAAACATGTTTAGTCAAATTTTTAGATAGATTTTATTTTTTAATCTTTTGCTACTTATTCTAGAATTATATGTATTCATACTTTGAAGTTTTCAGGAAATGTAGTAATGATGCTCATCAAGCGAATTGGGATAAATCGTATTATTAACTTGTGTAGTTTATTTTATATGCGCATTTATTTTCGATTTCTTTTCGATTTCGATCAATTCGTTGAAATTATCTGAAATGAAGCGAGCGCAGAAATTATTTTCAAATGCTGCATTTTGAGTGGCAGCTAATAATGATTGTAATAGAATGACAATTTGCTAATTGACAACGTTGTATTAAATTTTAGTAAAAAGTTTCCAATATTGCCACCTACCAAAAATCACAGGCCTCTTCATTAATATTGTATCATTATGATTTATTACCAACATTACAAACATTCAAATCAATGTCGTATTAAAACCGGTGTCCCCATAAACGAGCCTTCAACTCAACTACGTGCTGACTTACATGTTGCCTCGAAAGTCAATTAGTCTTGCTCGAGAGTGTTTTGGCTACATAATTATTTCAATTGGTTGTTTATATTATAAATATATATTTAAATTAAAAATATAAATTAAAGTTTAAATTTAATGTGTTATGTTATTTTATATGTTATATAATATCTGTATAATAAAAATTACATACAGATGTGTGCGACGATGGTCCAGTGGTGAATGAACTCGGCCTCTTATTCAAGAGGTTCCGGGTTCGATCCTGACCACCAAGTGCTTGCCTGGAAATGGGTTTTTCTAATTTCTAAGTGCACCCCAAACACGGGAAAATCGTTCGCTCACCGGTGAAGGAAAACATCGTGAGGAAACCTGCATGCCTGATGAGATTGAAAGTCTTTGAAGGTATGTGAAGTTCACCAACCCCCACTGGGCCAGCGCGGTGAACTATTGGCCCATTACCCTCCTCGCCTGATTTCGAGGAGGACCCATGCCCAACAGTGGGACATAAAGGGTTGATACTTTACTATTATACAGATACGCATGTGCAGCATCCGAGCTTCTGCTTATTTTTTCCACAAAACTCTTTTGGTAGGAAGGTAGGTCTTAAGTATTTTACGTAAGAAGAAAAGAGGAAGTTTTGCATTGATTGTAGGTGATGTGTATCTGGATCTATCTGTATATCGATATATACCTACTTTAAGCCTGCACTGACGCATCCCGCTGGGGAGTGGGTCTTCTCAGACGGGTATGTGGGACTCGCTGCGCCCGAAAGATGGTAATTGGACGCAGCTCTACCCACTAAAACCCAGCGTGTGCCACCACTGCCGCCTTTGGTGTGGTGCCCCGGATCTACAAGCAACAGGGCACCTCGACGGCTAGTCAGTCCCTCAGGAGACCGACGCCACCTCCACAGAGCGGTTGTTCCGCACTACAGAACAAACTACTTCCAACGTCGGGACAGTACGATGAGGTAAGATCCTCCTCCTCCCTCCTCACCCCTTGCCCCCTGCTCTTTTGTCCCCTCTTCTTATAAGACGGATACAAAGAGCCCCCTTAATTCGCTTCGCCCAAGGTGTTGGGGTCACCCTGGACTACTGAGCCCCACCGCCACGACAAGGCCTGAACCATGGTGGGGACCTAATTTAAGCCTATGTTCATATAAAACGTTTAAAATTCATCTACGATTAGCTGCTTTGTGAATTAACTCGCTTATAAACATAGGCAACTTATTCGTACTCAAATTTTAACACACCAAAATGTCATTCGTACCTACTAACAAGTAGATATTTTTACAAATCAGTAATTTAATTAGGATTTCAAAGAAGCACATTTGGAATATATGACCATTGTGAGTGATCATTAGTTAGTAGAATCAGGAGTTATTTTGCGGGAATCCATAATTTTAGATATGAAATTATATTATGTTAATTAGGAATACTTCATGCGTATGCGTGCACCCATACATTTTCGCGCCTAATTATTGGTAATAAATTTATAATAGATATCTAAAATAGTTACAATTGATTTTTGAACTCAAAACAAAACAATTTGGATTTAAAAATTATGACCTTTGCACGTTCCAATAATAAAAATTAAAACAGCGGAACTGAGTCTAAAGTAAACAACTATAATATAAAAATATGAACAACAAAAACCGGTGTCCCTTGCTACTCACATCCAACGCGGACCTGCCACTGCACGGAGATCGTCTTCCCATCTGGTTAATGGCCGACCAACACTTCGTCTACCTAAACGCGGCCTCCACTCTTAAACCTTAATGTTAAGGACATTAAAGTTTAAGAGTGGAGGCCGCGGAGTACCCTAATAATCCTTTCAACTGGATGTGTGATCAAAATATATATATCATATTTATAATAATAATAATAATAATAACTTTAATATTATATGCCATCTTCAAATCTCAAAATAATGCATAAAGGATTACCTAACTTAACGACACTTAAGTGTGGCTACTTAATTCTAAAATTAATGTAATAATGCTTAAGTCATAATGAGTAAATCTCATAATTTGTTTTCCAAGTTTTGCAGTATTGATGTACACGTTAATTTCCTGGAGGATCAGTGAGATGAGTGAGATTAAAGCAAAGGTCACGCAATTACCATTAAACCGAATTTACCCGACGTGCCCGGGGCAGGAAAGATTACGATATCATACATGAACAAGATTACATTTAACCATGTTAACTGTTGTTTGAATTATAAAGAGAGGGGTTTGTTTTAAGTTTGGACCTTTTGTGTCTACCTCTGTCTTATTTCTTCATTTTGCAATAATGACCTTTGTGCAGTTGATAGAGTGAAAATCACATGAGATTTTTGATTGATTGATTGATTTTCTATTTATTATCGAAATTTTTTTTTGACGTAATAGCTGAATTGAACTAGCACAAGCGGATCAGGAGAGAAGAATTGAAAATCGGTGTCGGTCACCATAAGGTTCCGGCTCCTTCTTATGCCATATTTTTTTCGAAAAACAAAAGAGGCGAGCCTACATGTATTTGAAATTTTAAAATTTATAATATACAACTGAAATAATATTGCTTCGTATATATTATTAAATCTACAGAATCATACATACTTTGAATTTCAACATATTAAAAATATATATATTTTACCGCAAAAATCAAATTAAATCTTAGTCAAAATTCTATTTCGGGGCTCAGCTAGCAAATCAATTTAATTTGAGGGCATCAAATCCTAAAATCGAGAGCTCCTCTGCGATCCCGGGTATATTCACTTCGGGTCACGAAATGGGATTTTTTTCGCATAAAATCACAGCCATTATAGCGTTGATCACATAAGCGTTGTGTGGATAGCGAAATTACTTTTCGGCGAGTATAAATTTACAAAACTCTACCCATAATTCGAGGGCTAAGAACCAGAGTAGGGTAAGGGCAAAAATAAAAAAAATCCACCATTCGCTTCATTAATTCCCATACTTTTATGTGCCAAAAAAACTGGAATAATGTAGTGTTTAAATTGATTAGTACCAAAATAACATTTGAATAAAAATGATTTTTGTTTACTGCCCGAATAAAGTATGTCTACTTACAACATCTTGTCATTATTTTGTCCAAAAAGTTAAGGGCAGAACACCGCAGAATCACATGTTAGTTGAAAGCTGATAAATATAAAATTACTTTAAGTTTGCATTTATATAGCATAGGAGGGCAAACAAACATTTGAAGCGATTACTTTTCGGTACTAAATTTTATTGTAATGTGTAATTTATAATTTTCTACTAATTATTATTATTACATCATTCCTAGAAGGTTCATGACAAAATATACTTTCATTAGCCATTAGCAAAAACAACGTTACGTTATTTATATTATACAAATACGATTCAAGAGTAAAACAAAGTAATAAATAAGTTGCTCAAGTTTTAATGTAAGAATCAAATTACTTTTTCTTTCAAAAGATTTCTTTACGTTGATAGGAAAGGTGTCTGAGGATATATCTTGAAACAGATACAAAATATTACAAAGTAATCATAGTAAATATTGTAGAAAATTATAAGTCGTTACATAAATTATTTAAAATCTAACTGTATAGTATGTATAATATTATTGTAGATAACAAATTACTTATTACCTCCTACTTACAAAACATACTTTATATCAGTATATATTGAATAAAGATAGATATTTTATAAGTCAAGTATCAACCCTTATAATATGTCCCACTTCTGGCAACGGCTCTCGTCTTCAAACATCAGGCGTGAGGGGGGAACCAAAGGTTGGTGACATTATGCTAAATCACATAAAATTATTTTTATTCACATAAAAAGTTCTCAACGCTACTTGAGAAAGACATTTTCAATCAAAAATTGTGTCGAAGCTATAGATGACAATGTCGAAGATTTGTTAATGAGGTGACTAACAATCGTTAATTGATAACATTTTCATTGCCAAACCTTTCTCATTGCCTGGGGATAGCCAGTATCTTCTTAAGATAGGTGTATGAGGTGTATAATCAGTAAGTGAGTTATCTTATAATCCACTTAAATTGTTCTAGACTGTAATTACACGTAAGGCTGATAATAAAGTTAGTACGTTATCTGCGTAATGAACGTGTTCAAATATTTAGAAGGTTCTTTCGCACGTTAAACGTAGAGTTCCGTAGATTTCAAATCGTAATCATCACTAGTAGAAGTTGGATAAGCTAAATGGTAGATATGCTACCTTTTTTTTTTCTTTTACGCCGGGAAATGCACTAACGCACCCCACAGGGGAGTGGGTCTCCCCAGGCAGGTATGTAGGACTCACTGCGTCCGAAAGATAGTAAGTGGACGCACCTCTACCCGCTAAAACCCGGCGAGTGCCACCACTGCCGCCTTTGGTAAGGTGCCCCGGATCTACAAGCAACAGGACACCTCGACGGCTAGTCAGTCCCTCAGGGGACCGACGCCGACAACCACTCCCAACGTCGGGAAAGTACGATGAAGTGAGGTTCCCATCCTCACCCCTTGCCCCCTGCTCTTTTGTCCCCTCTTCTTATAAGAGGGATACAAAGAGCCCCCTCGGCTCAATTCGCTTCGCTCAAGGTGTTGTGGTCACTCTGGACTACTGAGCCCCACCGCCACGACAAGGCCTGAACCATGGTGGGGTAGATATGCTACCTTATATATGTCCTCATAAACTAGTTTACTACTAGCCCAGGCTAACTTTACGTATTGCCTACGATTAGTCTCGGTGTGGTAATTACAGTGCTTGGTTGCCCTTCTCCCACAGAAAATCGAGGCACAGCGAATCCCTGCCCCCAGTAAGATTATTTACGTATATTATTATAATATATTATTTGATCAGTTTGCCCTATTGTTCTAATATCCCGCTGCAAAATCATAATAAGTATATCAAAACGTTTTGAACGTAGTAATTTTGCAGAGGGATCTGGGACTATAATATAGCATGTGATGAAGACATAAGGAGTTTTTGCGGTTATTAAACTTCGTAATGTACAATTTTAGATTTAGTTTTTAATCGAAAATATTTATGTTGGTACTTGGTAGTCTGTAATAAAAGTTTTTTTTTTTTGTTAAGTTGCAGCTGTTGTTTGTAGTTGAATTGGGCCGGCACGACAGGGACGTTTCGCTCACATAATACCTTCGTAAAGTGGCAGCTTGGCTATCGCATTTTGTGTGGTTTGCGAGTTGCATATGGCCCATTTAAGGGAAAAAAAGGTGGCAACGATATCCATAGGCGTTGGTAGTGGTAATTGGTTGGTAGACATGTTCGAATATGTAAATTCAAATTGTCGGGAAAGAAAAAAAAGGATATATATTTTTTTATAATATTATACACGTTCTATAATATCTATAGTATTTCTCTACCAAATAACGCAGTACAAATCAACTTATTATTAGAACTACCAAGTGTCAGGAAAAAAATATTTTTTGCTGGGTGAAAATTTTCGCGCCATTAATTTTGTTCACGACATTTAACGGAGTTAAACGTTACATTTTCGAAATAACCATACAAATATTTTTTTAATTTTATGAAAAAAATTAAAACACTATAAATTAATATATCGTATGGTTGTATTGCATAATAAAGCAAATAAGCAGTCAGCGCCTTATGGTGACTATATATAACATTATAGTCGATACCCATCCCGCATAGTGATCACTTAGAGACAAGACAAGGGTTATGCAGATGCACTTCTTTTGCCTATCTCCCCCCCAAAACGGACCACCGGAATTCACAATAAAACTGTTGTCGCATAGCTGTCCCCTTACGTTGATAATTCATGCTTTAAAAAAACTTGTACTTATTTTAAGTGTCGTTCTTTTGGAATATAATATATTATCTATAAAATAAATTACGTATGTATTATATTATATTATAATATAACTGGAATATAATATCTTCTGAAATAAAATATTTCACACAATCACATTGCGTTGTTCTGATGATTACAGCCACGTTATTTAGAAACTAGTATTGTAATGTGTTGAATTATAAAAATGTATAGACGAGGACGAGAGGACTTATATTATAATCAAACTAGCAGCAAACCTCGGTTGCACCCGTATACTTACCATTCCCGTAAGATTACGGGGATAAATTATAGCCTATTTATTTTAATTTAAAAGCTTTATTATTGTAAAGTTTCATCAAAATCCATTAGGTAGTTTTCGGCTAAAAGAGTAACAAACATACATATTATATCCATACATTCTTACTTTCGCGTTCATAATAGTAGGATAAATGCCATCAAGAAAACTAAGGCATTCAGTGTAAGACTTACGACGCCTCGCATTCTTTAATTATCATGTAAGATAAAATATTCGCTCACAATGTCATAAGAATTCATTATCTTTTTATAATCTCATGTTTAACACTCGTTTCTCGTTACTTATCTCATTATGTAAGACGAGGTATATAATATCACAAAATAACAATTTAAGTGAAGTTATTTAAGTGTGTGCGTGTGTGTGTGTACTGTGCAAGGAAATATGATGCATATAACACTGTGAGTACAATTTATATTTAGCCTTAAATGTTTTTATTATTTTTTATGAAAGTAATAATTGTCATTTTAACACAAACTTTTACTCCAAAAGACGCCCTTTTTACTTACCTTATTTCGATATATTATATCTTAATAGAATAAAGTCGGTATACGGGCGAAAGTTTTACGTGACAACGACTTTGAGTGGTAAAATAATTTTTATGTCTGTCTCTCTCGCTCTTAGGCGGGCTAACCATGCCCGAGTGGAAGGGACGCGTGCCTCTCACTCGCTCTCATTGTGAGCGCATAACGTGAGCGGAGCGTAACGCTGTTTCTTGAAGTGTCACCCGGCAAACCAATTTATAAGACGTTGTCACGTCAAAAAAAAATAGTGACCGAGTAATGAAGGCAAGACGATTGCCGAATGCTAATATTATGGTTATCAAAATCGAATGACAATATCTTTATATGGGCTGGACAAGTAAATTGCGAGCAAATAATCAATTATATAGTTACATTCTTATTAATTAATAATAATATAAACCCTTTAATGTCCCACTGTTGGGCACGGGTCCTCTCGAAATAAGGCGATGATGGTTGACCATAGTTTATCGATGCGCTGGGCCAATGCGGGTTAGTGAACTTCACCCACATCAAAAGACTTTTCGCATTAGATATGCAGTTATCCTCTCGATGTCTTCCTTCATCTAGTTATTCATATAAAGATAGCAAGTAATATATTTATACAATCAAGCACTTAATGATGTACTGGAACTGAGTCGTACCATCTCACGTTCTAATGGCATGGGATGAGGTCGTCTACTCCCAAGTAAACATTATCTCGAACGAAAATTAGCAGAATTAGCAAGTTTGCTAATTCTGCTAATAAAGCCTAAGATTTTAATGACAGAAAAGAAATACTTTAACACCGATGAATGATTTTATACCACAGTAAAATGTGTTTCCTTAAGCCCGTATATTTTCACATTTTGCTATTCGTCCCACAATTCTGTGCTTTTGTATTTTTTGCAATCCTTTGTATTTAGCCCGCATCGGGAGAATATTTTTCTCTCTTTGTGTTGTATTGACACTACGCGGACCATCTTAGCCACTGCATTATATTACCACAGTGCATAAAGACCCTTGTGGATTATATTCGTTCTGGACGTTTTCCATAAACTTTGAAGTATTGTATTATTTTAAATTTTCCTGCTAAATAAACATTTGAAAACTTTTCAACTAAGGCAAGACTTTGTAAAGTAGATACTAACTTTTAGTTATATATTTTATATAGCTTAAGATCCCTTAATTATATTAAATTAAGGCTTCTTTAAACTTACGCTACCATATTACATAATAACAGTCAGTGAAATTATATCTAATTAATTTATATCAAATAATATAATATTATGTAATAATAAGTCCAATACAAAAAAAATGCAGATATTTGAGAGAATTACATAATTGATATTTTTCAGGAGTGGGCTATTAAAGGCTGATTTTTATGATGATTGTGATGATGATGATGTTAATGATGATGATGATGATGATTTGAGAGAATTTCAATCAGCATTGTGCAACACATATCGACTGGGCAAAGTAAAAAATTGTTAAAAAGTAATATTTCCAAATAACCAACTCAGTGGATTGTTAAAGTAGCAAAAGTAGTATAAATATTGTAAGAATTTTATTCGTTGTCTTTTTTCATATCAAAGTAAGGGGTAATGCCATTAGTGACCATTGCTGAATTGCATCCGAATTGGGCCGGCATGACCGGGGTGGTTCTTCTCACTCACATACTACGGCTTAAAGGCATTTCTTACGGTGTGAGTTTCCGGTGGCCCATTGAGGCTTATAGGAAAAAGGCAATGCATCAGCACTACCTCAGTTCTTGTATATAAATTTCAGGATTTTTTGTAGATGTTGGCACTCTTTCTACTTCAAATCTTATCAAATAACTCAATAATCATATCATAATAATGAACAATAATTTTTACATTGATATTTTTGGTGGAATTATTAATACAAGAACACCTAAATATTTGGACTTTCATAACTACGATAAGATTATTGAAACCGTAAGATTTCTAAGACACATTCACACATCAAAGAGATCTCGCCCTTTAGAAAGGGCGTCGCAGAATACTTGATCCTTATTTGTGAAGATTACGCAAACAAACTAGAATAAATATTGGTTCGACTATATTTGTTGTTATATAACCTTGTTAATCCTTATTAATAACATTATTATTATTTATCTGTCCGTATTTGCGCTCATGTTGTAAATAGAACTAATAAGATCAGTTCCAATCTTTAGCGTAGTTAATTATTTGGTCATTTATTCTTTGTGTACTATTAGAATTATATTTATATAATAAAATTAGCGGACCCCACAGACGTTGTCCTTTAGATACGAATCGATAGTGGCAGTACAGATCAATAACCTAGATACCGACTGCAGCGCCATCTGCCGGTCTAATTTGTGAATCTAAACCATCCTCGAATCTACTTGAACACACACAAAGAAAATCACTCAAATCGGTCCAGTCGTTTAGGAGGAGTTCAGTCACATACACACGCACACAAGAAATATATATATTAAGATTTTCTGAATTTGTATTCAAAAAGTTCTAATATTTAATGTAAAGTCCAAAAATGTGAAGACACTACAATGATAACTTCTTTCACACTTGTTCCACTATTTATTTTATATATTTTTATAATTACAAATTAAACGACTGGTTTTGACAACGATACTTGATGATGAATTTGTACACAGATTCGATCGTCCACTTTCAATATGTCCAATATGATGCTTCTTTTACCATGAACGCCAGAACGGATGAGTGATCATCATTGTCTTCACTCGATGATTAAGATAAAAGTATGGGGATTTTTTTAATAACTGATTATTATACAATAAACAGTGTAGCTCGGGACCAAATTAACATCATCATAACTCACTCGGTTCCGGGATAGGGGCAAAAAATGGACTATCGCGAAAGTGTGTCAACGGATTTTCCCCAGTAATATTAATATCGTAATATATTACAAAACTTTCTCCTGCGATCAGAACGGTTTTCGCTGTCGCACATTTCCTGTTATGCTTATGAATATGAGTACAATAGACCCTTTTATACGAAATATATCTAAATCCTACTAAATTATAATTTATGCAAAGGTTTATAGGGATTGATAAGACTTTCGGTAGTTGTCATGTATTATATTATGTTGTGCTTCTGAGACGTATCATCTATCCTAATATCATCAACATCGTTGTTATCATCATCATCATCATCATCATCATCATCATCGTCATCATCATCATCATCATCATCATCATCATCATTATCAGCATCATCAACAAAATCATCAACATCATTCTTATCAGTATCTGCCTATAAAAGACCCAGTTGTGAACCTAGTAGGGCTCCCTGTTCTTATATATTAAATGTGCAATATATTAATGTGAATTTGAATGAATGTATTTTTTTCGTAGTATTTCAAAGGTACTTATCCGATATAAATCTAAGATATTTTTTTGTCACCACAATAGAACGTTATCAGTGGTAAGTAAGGCTTTAAGAAGTACACTTCATTGTGGGTCGAAGCCGAAAGTCAGGCCTGTTGATACTAAAGTTTCATCATAATATTTTTATGAAATAATAATAGTAATTATTGGAATGAAGTTCCTTACGGCAGGCTTGGGGATATGGATTTGGCTGCGCGACCGAACTGAAAAAAATGAACTTCGTTCCTACCTGGTGTCCCACGACACCACATTTTTAGTTTTTTCTTTCTTTTTTTTATAATGAACAACAGAATTCCCGTAGGAGTACAGGGAGATAGCCTATGTGTTATTCTGAGACACAAACTATATTATTATTGTATTTTTAACCGACTTCAAAAAAAGAAGGAGGTTCTAAAAAGGGAGGAGGAGTCGGTACCAGCCAAAACATGGCTGCCCTTCACAGGCATATTCTCAATACTTGGTGTATGTGATTGATCATTAAAATATCCTCTTTGGCTGGCACCGACTCCAAAAATACCCGATTTTAAATAGTATACGTCTTCTACTTCACTTCGAAGTATTTCAATATTATTTTAAAATTTTTAGTTGTACATTAGTTAAGTATGGTTTTGAAGTCGGTTTTTGGTTTTTTATTTAAAATTTATTTTATTTATTGTGTGAAGAAGTAACAAACAACTATACAATCTTTTTTGTTTTTATTATTAATACAATAAGGAAAAGTTTAGTTAGGATCAAATATTTTTAGCGAAGAAAAAAGTTCGAAAAGACACACACACAAAGATTAATACAATTAGTTTAAATAAATAAAAAAAAAATATCACTAATAAACTGAAAATACACTTTTTGGATATAAGATATTAGGTTTTTTGTCATTTACATAAACATAATAATATTTTGTTCATTTATTGTTCTTGGTAATATTATTTTAAGGAAGATAAATTTCTAAATATTGTATTCCAGTGCGATGAATGTAAACAATATCACACATAATAATATATTGGACTAATAAATTAATTAAAAAAATGTAATAATATTTTTATCGTTTCTATAAATGAATTAATTAATAAAAATAAAAACACCATTGATCCACTGAATTTGATATCGAAGTGAGTTGAATTATCATTACTAAATTTACCCGGGAACTAGACAATTAATCAAGGCCCTTATGAATAGATGATGAATTAATCGACTTACGAGCTGCGACGTGTATGCACCAAGTTAGAGCTGACAAGTTTGCTGAAAACGTAATATGTACTCTGAAGTCTGAGATACGATTTGGTAACTATCTAAATATAATGTCTATTAAACTACTGATTCGTTTATATGTATGCGAAGGACTATAATTCCTTGTGACAATTTGCTTCGTTATCATCATCAGCCTTTATTTTTCCACTACTAGAACATCAGTTCCAATCTTTAGCGTAGTTAATTATTTGGTCATTTATTCTTTGTGTACTATTAGAATTATATTTATTCATGCTAGATTATAGTTCATTACTACATTATAGTTATAATAAAATTGTCTGAATTTGTCAGTAGTGGAAAAATAAAGGCTGATGATGATAACGAAGCAAATTGTAACAAGCAATTATAGTCCTTCGTATACATATAGGCCGCGTTTAATAAACGTCAAGACAAACGATTTCTTCACGCTCGCATCCATGGACCGGCCACTGCACACACATCGTCTTCCCATCTGGTTAATGGCCGACCGATGCTTCGTCTAACATGGCTTTCACGCTTGAAACTTATTGGCCCAAGGGCCATCCGTTCTCCTGAGTGTGTCATCAGTCCATTGCCCCTTCAACGAGCTTACTCTTCGTGTAATATTGGTAACGAAATAACGTAGTAGTAACAGAGTAGTAACTCTGAGGGATAGCTTAGTTTCAGATCCCATCTGTCAATTTACATTAACATAAATGAGAAAGTATAAATATGGTATTCTCTTCGTCGTCGTAAACCATTTACTATTATAATATCCCACTACTGGACAGTGAGCGACGATTGGCCAGTGGTGGGTGGACTCAGCCTCTTATGCGAGAGGTTCCGGGTTCGATTTTGACGCCCCGTGAGTGCCTTAAAATGGGTTTTTCTAAATTGCACCCAAAACACGAGACCATTGTTCGCTCACCGGTGAAGGAAAAAGTGGTGAGGAAACCTGCATGCCTGTCTGCCTTATTTATATTATATTGTATAGAATAAAACGATAAGGAAAGAGCTATTTAGTATTTTCATGGAGTACGTAAATGAAAATTATCTGCCTAATATTTTACAACATTGTGTTTTATTGTAAGAGTTTATCTTTATAAGATGATTGTAGAAATTATATTAAGATTATTTTATTATCATCAACATCGTAATTTCTTTTTACGTTACGACGATAAAGTGCAGAAAATAAAAATTGTGTACACTTAAAACTTAAAAGATACTATCTTTTTTCCTACAATATAAATTGTACTATCCGTATTTTATAATTAGGTTAATACAATAACATTACAAGCGCTAAAGTTTTGGAACAAATTTCCTTATGGGGCGTTGCGGGGTGTTGTAATGCGGCAAAAAAACGCTCGTTTTTATTACTAGCTGTTGACCGCAGCTTCGCCTGCATTAACTAAAATTTACAACGGCATCTTAACGGGATGATAATTATACTATAATAATAGCCTTCCTCGATAAGAAGGGTATCCGCTGAAATAATCTTCTTAATCCGACCGGTAGTTCCTAAGATTAGCGAGTTCAAACAAACAAACTCTTCAGCTTTCTGTATTATATTAGACCATTGACTTACTAATAAATTATAGTATGTGTATGATGGCTATACAGTGTCTAATATTATATAATTATAGTATATTATTTTAATATGTTTTTATAAATCACCATCAATCAAACAAAATAAAGATGTTTAAATAAGTTTGTGAAATAGTTGTTTATTTTATGTTTATTAATAAAAAAATAATAGAAAATACAAAAAATTAAAGTATCAACCCTTTATGTTCTGCTGCCGTACTGCTGGGCACGAGTCTTCTCTTTGAAATCTGGCGAGGAGGGTAATGGGCCATAGCTCACCGATGCGCTGGCCCAATGCGGGTTGGTGAACTTCACATACCTTCAAAGACTTTCAATCTCATCAGGCATGCAGGTAGAAAATATGTATACCTGAATAATTATTTCCGTATATCTCGAATAGAATTTGTAGTTTCTATAGTTGTGTCCCACGACAACACACGTTTTTTTTTCTTTTTAATCGTTAATCCGATCACAAATGTCAGACTTACAACTTGCGAGGTACCTGATGATCTACTTCATATTTTGATGGAGTGTGCTCAAAACAAAACAGTGAGAAAAAACTAAATTTGGATTTGAGGCCTAAAGGGCAATGCAATGCTATTTTGTCAGAGCCGATGTCAAAATTCGCAAAAATGTTGTCCAAATTAAGTCATAGACCTATTAATTAAGTCAGTTTTAAGTTTTTATTGTGTTAGTTTTGCATTTATCCTCAACCAAACGGCATGTTCGCGTATGTGACAAAGCCCTTGTGTTTATTTTGATTTAAAAAAAATGTAAAACTAAAATTACTATAGCAATCCAGGTAGCTTTTAAATAAATGAGTACCTGGTTAACCGAGCATTTGCTCGGTACCCTAAGTGATAAAATACGATAAAATTATTCTTCCAAAAAAAAAATGATCTTAAAAAAAAAAGGAACAACAATTCGGACTGGAGATTCGAACCAGGCTCGTTCGGACTTAACTGCCTAATTTCACCACTAAGCTACCATGACATATTATTTGACAGCGAAATTTACGTTCGTATTCTAATCATATTTTTTCGATGTCTCAAAACACGGATAAAGAAAAGTTTTCTAAAAATGTATCCTAGCTAGATCGATTTATCGCCGTTTTTAACACATGTATACAAAATTTCATGAAAATCGTTGGAGCCGTTTCCAAAATCCCGATTCTATATATATATATATATATATACAAGAATTGCTCGTTTAAAGGTATAAGATTAAATTAGTCAAAGTGTGTTCTATACATTGAAACTAATACTAGGCAGTGCTAATAATACCCTAAAATAAGTTGGAGAACAGATGGCATACACCAGTACACAAAGCCTCACACTACCTTTTGTTCTCCACTGTTTTACTGAGTCAACGATTAATGTAGCTAAATATGAGGGGTCTATATCACCTGGTTAAGTTAATTTACCCCTAGGCTCCGAATTGTTGAGCCTTACGCTTAGGGGCTTATTGGAATTCAACCCCACAAATTCAAACGCTAGATATTTTGTAAGTTCCAGTACAAATTAGATTATTTTATTATGCTCCCAATTTAGATTCCTTAATGTTTAAAGACAACGTTTTGGAATTCCGAGTATAGGATATTATGTTACGGAAATATAATACTTATTCATCATTATGATCAGTCTTTATACGTCTACTGTTGAACATATCTGTTAATGAACGCCAAGACGACCGATCTACCGATCTCTTGCCAGTTGCCACCCGCATACATCAAGAACAATATACCGTCATCATCACCATCAACATCACCATCACCAGTATCATCATCATCATCATCATTTATCCATCCACTGCTGAGAATTAAATCAATGAACAAGTATAGGTACATATTATATTATAAGGAATAATCCGCCCACTGCTCGGAAATCGTCTTCCCATCTCGTTAATGGCCGACCAACACTTCGTCTGCCATTAAGGCTAGTGGAGGCCGCATTTAGGTAGACGAAGACGAAAGGCCATTTATTTATTACTAGCTATTGCATACGGTTTCACCCGCGTTAGCAAAAAAAAAATATTTTTTATAATATATCCCATGTTACTTCTAGTACCGCCTAGAATATGTTGTGTACAAAGTAGTGTAATATTATAAATACGAAAGTAGGGATGTTTATTACGCTTTCAAGCATAAACTACTCGACCGATTATTCTAAAACATTGTACACATTCTCAGAGGTACTAAAAGTAACATAGTATACATATATTTTTTTTTTGCTAACGTGGGCGAAGCCGCGGACAACAGCAAGTAGGCATTTTTTTTCTTTAACGCCGGGAAATGCGCTTAGGCATCCCGCGGGGGAGTACGTAAGGTGGGTGTGTGGGACTCGCTGCGCCCGAAAGCTGGTAAGTGGACGCAGCCATTAAAAACCATTAAAACCCGGCGAGTGCCACCAATGCCGCCTTTGGTGTGGTGCCCCGGATCTACAAGCAACAGGGCACCTTGACGGCTAGTCAGTCCTTCAGGGGAGCGACGCCAATTCCACAGAGGGGTTGCTCCGCACCACAAAACAACCCCTCCCAACGTCGGGACAGTACAATGAAGCGAGGTCCATCCGCCCTCGCCCCTTGCCCCCTCATCGTATAAGAGGGGTACAAAGTGGCCCTTAGCTTAATTCGCTTCACTCAAGGTGTTGGGTTCACCCTACTAAGCCCCACCGCCACAACAAGGCTTGAACTATGGTGGGGAGACAAAAATTATCCAATACAAAGTAAGTCCCTATAGCTTCTATTCTAACCTTCACTTTTCACATAATTTATCCTAGGGTAAGAGATTGCTTAGGTTAATAGATGATAAATCTTGTCAACTGCACGCCCCCGTAGGAAGCTCTCATCTGTAAATTATATAGTTGTCTCTCTTGTAATAGAATACGAATATGGAATGTAAACAATAATCATACCGATGGCTTATTCTTATTTATTTTACTTTTACTTTAAAGTATAAATATGGTCATAGGTGATGTTAATGACATACCACTAAGTGGGTTTTTAGCCAGTTCGTATGTAGCTTAAATAACAATTATTGGTGGAAGACATATTGTATATATTATGTAACATGTACTCCAGTAGATCATCATCATCAGCCTTTATCCGTCCACTGCTGAAGATAGACCTCCCTCAATGAACGCCAAGACAGCTGATCTCACCACTCTCATTCAACACGGAAAGGTTACTACTCGGAGGTAGTCGTCCCAGTAGATATTACCTTTTTTTTCTACTATCAGCACCCCGCAGTTTCCTCCGCACACCTTTCATTACTATGGAAAACGGTGATATTTTTAGCCTAGGTGCTATTCTGATGTGTACGCTATATTATTGTAAAGTTTCATCAAAACCCATACAATAGTTTTTGCTCGAGCATCCGTACAAATTTTTCCGATTATGATAATAGTAGGATTGTTCATTTCTTGATAGACGACGAGCGAGGGTGCGTCGGAGGCGCTATTTAATGCGCCTTCAATAAAGCCCCTGTGCTCGTGTCGGGCTCGGGATGGGAACCCGGGCCCAGCTAAAGACGCGACGTCGTGGGGACTGCCGAGTCGTAGCCGGGCAGTCCCCCTATTGTGGAGAATCTGGTCTTGCCGGGACCAGTCTGTCGCTGAGGGTATCCCGTCGCCTGCTCAGATCCGGGTCCCTCAATTATAGCGGCTGAAGGCTCACGCAGCGGTTTTAGTGGGGTAGGACACCCAAATGCGAGTCCCCACACACGCCAGTGCGCCTACCCAGGCCCTGGTAAGGTCGTAAATGATTTCCGCTGCGTCATCAAAAAAAAAAAAAAAAGGATTGTTCATTTCTTCTTCGATTATTATTTGTGTTATACTTTGGTAATTGAAGTGAAATTAAAGAAAGACTATTTATATTATAGTATCCTTCTAGGGCAGTGTATAAGCCATTACACTTGGTGGAATATAATGCTCAATGATTTTGAAATATTCATGGTTATAATCGCCCACTGCACACCTGTTTGACTACCTGTTAAAATAAGAATGCAATAGAAATAAAATCCTTAAGCCGACATTGTGTTTGTTTAAAATTGTCTAAATACAAATAAGCCACGTTAAAGTTCGCGCTATTTCTCCTAAGCGACCGATACTACAAGCAATGTTATTGATTTCGGTATACACGAATAATCTTTGTATTCCATTTGAATATATTACTCGAGATAAGACACTAGTGCTTGTACGATGTTACGTAAAAGATAAGATTATTAAGGTCGAAGTCTTCCATTAAGATGAATACACAAAGATTGAGCTCTTGTAGGCACTTTTCAGCCGTCATGCTAATATTGGCTGTGAAGCCAGGACAGGCAGAGCTTGCATTGACTCTTAGAGCCTGTTTCACAACCTCCAGATAAGTGCCGGATAGGCTATCCCTAACATATTTGACAGATACTCCATACTATATCACTCCATACTATATCACATTAGCATCTTACGCTTTATTTGACGGATAGCTATTGGCGGCCAATTCGGTAAGCTACATAGGGCCAGCGCATAGAAACTTTGACCTAATTCATTCCAGGAGGCGTTTCGTAAAACCCGAAAGAAGGTGTTTTTTTTTTTAGCGTCTTTCCATATTTTGGGTTTTTTATTATCTGCTTTGTCTTTTCTTAAAGGAGTAGGTATTAGTAGTTATATTTCAATGAAGTAGCAGTGTCAAGCGATATGAGATAGTGACAATGACGTAAAATGTTGACATTGTTACTATTGATTATAATGCTTATTTGTTTTCATGAAAATGCTGATCTTATTTTTATTGATGACGGTTATGATAATAAAAACGATAATAATGATGATGCTGATATTGTCTTTGATGATGATGATGATGATGTCGTTGATGATCATCAAAACAACGATAATTATGATTATCATGATAATCCCTATAATGACAATGATAACATTGTCAACGGTTCACAAAAAGAGAGCACATAAAATATGTATAAGCTTTTAAATTCGCATTTAATATTTACTATCGTATAAGTTGATTTAAGCATTTTATTTATCATACTTTCATTGAGCAAACACTGTTCTATTTCGGCCTGTAGTTTATCACAAAGAACACCATAATGCGATACTCGTGTTAGTTCTCCGGAGAATTGTTGTCATACAGAACATAATAGTAGATAAATATTCACCTGTGATATTTTGAAAATGTTTTCCATTGTGAGATTGTCGCATGTGTTAGGTAGGCTAAATAACGAGAGGCGGTCAACGTTGGTCGTCGCCTGTAAAAAAAAGTAAAGTATCAACCCTTTATGTCCCACTGCTGGGCACGGGTCTCTTCCTCGAAATCAGGCCAGGAGGGTAATGGGCCAATAGTTCACCGCGCTGTCCCAGTGCGGGCTGGTGAACTTCACATACCTTCAAAGACTTTCAATCTCATCAGGCATGCGGGTTTCCTCACGATGTTTTCCTTCACCGGTGAGGAAGCGATGGTCACGTGTTTGGGGTGCACTTAGAAATTTAGAAAAACCGATTTCAAGGCACACAGGGGGGGGGGAGCAGGGTCGAAACGTCGGGTAAACGTTGCCTGTAAACTTAAATTTTAAAACTGGTATAGAATTCAGATGTATACGATATAATATGTGTATGTATCTTCCCGATTGATCTTTGTTCTAGAACATTCTTAGCCTATTAGATCCGGGATGATTGAACCAACGTTTGAAACATTTGTTCAGCGTTTTATATAAGAGCCCTACGGACTACGACAACTGGTGAGTGACAATTTACTGGTGATTGTTATAAAAAATCACTGAATCCACATAAAATGTTTTACTGCGGTATAAAAGTATAGGTACACCCGTTTTGGTTATTGTTTACGCATGATTGGGCGGGATATTCTTACTGTCAGATAATTTGGTTTATGTGAGCTTCGAGCGTTTATGGAAATCCTCCTGATAACCACATTCGAGGACTGTTTTATGACGGAAATTTTGGGATATTTTTCTTATAAAACATTTTGTTATCGTTCTAGTGAACCTGAGAGACGTTTTCCTGTATAAAACCGTTTAGGAGTTCAGTCACATACACATACACATACAAAAAAAACTTATACAAATAAAGATTTCACAATCAATGTATTTTAGCGTTAGTTTCAATAAGTTTTCTTTAATTTGAACTGCTTACTTATTTATTTATTTAGGTACATTAACAGTTGCTTATACGTAGAACATTTTCATGAAAAATACACTTACAATTAAGAAAAAAAGATTTACTTATAACAATTACTCACAGATGTAATCAGCATGAATATTTTACAATAATAATCATTCGAAAATTCCTATTATTATTACAATACTAAGTATCCTGTAAGAGGTAGCGCCATGCTGCTTTGCAGCCAAATTGGTCCGGCACGACAGGGGTTGGTACCTCTCGCTCACATAATACCGGCGTAAAGTGACAGCTCAGCTGTCGCGTTTCGTGTTGTTTGTTAGTTTCCGATGGACCATTGGGGGGGGATAGGGAAAAGGAGGGCAACGCATCTGCATAACCTCTGGTTGTGTGGATTTACACCAGTAAAGCTTTTCCATGTCTGTCATCTCAAAGTGCGTATAAAAGTAATAAAAAAGTATAAAATTTTTAGGATTGACACTCGTAAAGGTTGCTTCGGCTAGACCCGAAACAAGTTTATACTCATAGGTGACGTTGCCAATTTACACTAATTATATTCATCCTATCAAAAAATAGACCCAAGCGCGAGTTTAGTTTACGCGTTGAGGGTTCCGAAATACCTATTTTCAGGGTTACGTAGGAAAAGTGTAAAACGATAACCCGATCACTGAGATTTCGCTATCAGTTCGTCTTTCTGTCCATCTGTCATCAGGCTGTATGTCATGGACCGTGATAGTTAGATAATTAAATTTGTCACTTATTATGATGTCCTTTTGTTGCCCATATAACAACAAATATTAAAGACAGAACAAAATGGGGTATTTATGTAAACTCAATAGATGGCTTTTTTACCAATTAACTTTGAGTATTCGTTCCGCTCTTCTCGTTATCCTGCCTCTACAAAATACGTACAAGATGCGCGATTTGGTGCATAACTTACAAATACACCTGAAAATACAGTCCTAAGATTTCCAGACACGGCATTCATTAAAAATATATATTTATTCCATTCATACATCAAAAACAAAGAAATGCTAATTGGTACGTAAAGTTATCTTATAATATGACGTGAGCGTACTCGTCCTTAAAACCTTGCGGTATACTGAACGCAAGCACTTGAGTTACGGACCTTACAGTAGTTAACACGCATAGATTTTATCCCAAAATAAATATTAATAATTATCAGATCTTTTTAAGTTGTCATATATCAGAACTTTTTTGAGAAAAATAATTCTATATCAATGGGACAGACAGACAGATTTCATTCATCAACATTTAAGAATATGTCTATCCGCTAAGCTATTTTGGCGGTCATTTGAAAGGAACCCTAATGTGTAAGTAGCAAAGAATTCAATGTAAATAACTTCTCGAAGCCACTGTATTCTATCTTCGATTGGATATTAAAATGACTGTTGCTATTGTCGTTTTTACTATAGTTTTTTCCGTTCTAATAGCAACGTGAAGATTAATTATCTCTTCTATATGAAACTAGGTTAGCAGCTACTGCATTATCGATTTATCTATTGTATTTCAGTGATGACGACATACCATTAAGACTAGATTCCATACATTAGTTTTTTCTTTATGTTACGAGTAGTTGTGAAGACAATATTTTGTAATAATTTAAATGTCTCGCCTTTGATTAGAATTTTTCGCTATTATACGCAATGTGAATGAACTACGCGAATGAAATTTGGGTATGTTATTTTTCAGCATATCCTAACGAACTTAAATAGGAGACAATTAGTAATAATTTCCCGAATATATTTTAATTCCAAATAAGTTTCATTTAAATTTTTTGCTACTTATTCCTGAACTAACCTATTATATTTTATAGTTTTTAATGTGTATGTTCCTGAACTTCTATTTCTACTTCGAAATTTCCAGAAACACTATTATTACTATTTATCTAGAGAATTGGAAATAACTATGTTACTTACTTGTGTAGTCTATCTATATGATTTGTTTTATACTTTCGCCGTTTATGCCGCATACGCGTTTGTGTTCATTAGTCTTTCATCTCTTTTTGTTTAGGGAGTAAATTAAACTATCTCATCGAGACCATGTGGATTGAGTTGAGCGTGGGATTTCCTAGTCGTTGTGTCACTGAAAAGTAAAATGATAAGTGTCAGTGTCCGTACTCAGTAACCATTTCCTGTCCAGCCTTTCTCAAAATAGGAAAGATGATTCAGACAAGAAATATACAAACTGGATACGACGATACGACATTAAATTAAACTGTATATGTAAAACTACCATAAGAGTCTGTATACAAAAAATTATTCAAAAATACCTCGTAGTTTAGGCACAGGACAATATTTTCATTTCTTTATCATAAACTTTTCACTGAGCTATCACCAAAATATCACGGCGTAAGTAACACGACACTACGCAGTACGCACACTACGTCACGGCCACTGTTATCGGTCAGTGAACCTATTTTAACATGACTGTTTTTTATGTAATTTTATATTTATGCTATTTAGTTTGTTTGAAAAATTTTTTTTTTTTTTATATATACGTTAGGACATTTTTGATAGATTCAGAATACTAGTATGGACTAGTATAGCCGTTAAGTTGAATTAATGTCGTATGATCGTATCCAGATTGTATAGAAGAAGTCATTATACAGGCTTAGGAATATCATTCTTCCTGTCGATAGAAATCCATGTGAACGATTTTTAAACACATTAAATGAAACAATTTACTCTAAGAATTTTAGCAGCCTAAGACACCGATTAAAATACAAACTAAAAGTAAAAACAACGTTTTAAAATAATATTCCCTTAAGCAAATATCTCTTCTATAAATACGTCTGGAGGTTTTATATTCAACACTTTTAGTTGTCTAAGTGTAGCACAGCGTTAGAGAGCTCTACAAACATCGCATCTTCTAAAACAATTTGTTAGGTCACAGGCGGCATGCGACCGCATATAATGCATTTGTTTTCCATTTTATATGCACGCTTTGAATCATATTATTTAATTCACGGTTTTCTTATGATAAAGCCTTTTTTTCTGTTTTGTTTATTGGTGATATCTTTTTAAGTTTTGGCGCAATTGACGCGCTATATAATTATAATAATATCTATGGACGCTTTTACACCACGTCAATCTGGTCCCGTGGTAAGTACACGAAGAGACTTGTGTTACGGGTACCAGACAACGGAAATACATATGTTTAATACTTTTTATATTAATACTTATATTTAAAAAATTTATTATATAATACACATATTTATGGATGTGTATTAAACCCAGGAACACAGAAACTTTTTTGTGTTCTCTGTCGAGATTCGAACTCGCTACCTCCGGCTTGTGCGCCAACGCGCTAACCACTGAGCCACAGAGGTCGTCGAAATAATGGCTGGAGACTTAAAATTTTGAGTTACCAGGGCCTAGTTCCAGATAACTTAAATGTTCCTGGGTGACGTGATCCATTTTACATTAGATGGAATATCTACCAGATTGCCTATCCGGCTAACATAATACAATATAAATTCTCAAGTCGATTTGAATAGTATTTGTATTTGAAATTAGGTTTTATAGTGGTAGTACTTATCTTCTCGTTAGTTTTATTAAAAAAAAATCCTTTCGGGACATTTAGCTATACGATATAACACAAGGGTATCATCTTTTTTTTTTCGGATCGAGCTATGCTAATGGTCCTAGTGACCGTAATGCTTCTTCGGAAGTGGGGTAAGCCGGTTGGTATCACCCAGTGATATAGTAAGTGGGGGGTTGCCCCCCGCCAGCCGTGGAGTGTGACTTCCACGGCTTCATGGCGTCGGGTTTGTACCTGCGACGGATTTCTGCCTCACCACCGTCGGATAAAAAGTATCATCTATGAGTAACTAGTATTAAATATTATAAAATAGATTATCAAGTTTTGCCATAGTTCCTCACGCTACATAAATTAATTGGTGTTATTTTAAGCCAACGTATTGCAATGTCCAGCTTTTTGACTGGATTAAAAGTTTTAAATGATCTACATTGGATATTTTTTTTATTCATCCTCCATTTTTTATCTTATGCTTAAAGCTGAAAATGAAGCATATTACTAAAGCATTAGGTTTCCTTTTCAATTAATTGTTGCATTTCGTTTAGAGAACTTGATAACTAAAAATCTTTATTTTATTTACTTCCTCAATCAATATAATCCTATTCTAATATAATAAATCGTTGCTTTGTAATATAACAAACGTTTCATAAGCGATACGAAAAAATATTTTTAAGCACTTCAAAAGCATTTGTGCTTTCACGATATCTAGCGCAAGTAAAAACATTTATTTCCATTATGTACATCCAATACAGAGCTATATATTTTTTGTTCAATAAACGCTGAAAAAATATTCATAACTCGTTCAGACAATAACGCTTGGATCTCGCCTATACAAAATAAAACAAAAAGAAGTGAAACAAAGACGGATGAGTGTTAAACGTGGCTAGTGAAAACCGTCATTCATATTGAAGTCCCCACAGATTACTGGGACACGTAGACTTGTGGGTATATAGAAGTGGCATAGATATTTTCATTAAAAATATTTTTATATAAATTTTTTACCTTAACATCTGGTGTCCAAAAGGTGTTATATGCCACTCGTAGGGGTTGCAAATTTTAATAAAAAAGACACACATTAATTTAGCCCGGGAGCCAGTAACAGGTCTTCATGACCAACTTCCTCCCGCGAGTTAATTCGTGAGACGTATCAGATAATAGTATTATAAAGCCTAGTGGACGTCAGCTGGCGCGCGGTTGGGGGGATGAGGGGTGGGAGCCTCCCAATCATGTAGAAAAACAAATCAGTCTTTTCCTCTCAGCTGAAATATTTGTTAAATTGTAGTTAGCCCAATATCTTAACGAAAAAAAAAAATCAGCTGGTTATGACATGATACCTTGTGCGTTAGCTGGTGACTCGAACAACTACAATTTAACAAATAATTGAGCTGAGAGGAAGTGACTGAATTGTTATTTTATTTTTCTTCATGTGTGGGGGGCTCCCACCGCTCATCCCCCCAACCGAGAGCTAGCTGACGTTCACGAGGCTTTATGATACTGTTCTCTGATACGTCTCACGAAGTATCTCGCGGGAGGAAATGATTGACCAAATTTTCACTTGGCTCACACACTTTAAATAAGTTCTTTTTTTTCTTATTATTAAAAAATATTTTTTTGAAATTAATTTTATGTAAAAAATAGATACCAGATTCTGATACCACTAAAGTACGTAAAGCATGTGAGGTACTTAGTAGAGAACAAACACCCGTGCAGAACAATAATTACTGTTGTACAGTCGTTTCTTATAATGCAGGGAATATGTTTACACATGTTTCTAGATTACTCGGAGTATTTTCCTAGACCTAGGGCCCTATTACCCTGGACTGATACTATCATATTCACTTACATACTACCTTCGCAAGTTTCCTCACCACACAAAGTTTAACCATAAAACATAACCCAATAAACGATGTACAAAAAGGGTCGTATAGGCATAGTGAACCTTTAATTAAATTAGAATCGGTCCAATTGAATTAATCCCTTGCAAAATAAAATTACACCACCTCTATCAACCCTTATCTCCGAGGATATTTTAATATAACAGTAGGACTGAGGGTTGGAATCAAGACTCGCATTGCCTGATTTTCATGCATGCTTTTAATAATCCTTTCTTTTGTTTTGTGGATTGATGGGACCTGTTTTTGTCCCTGCTAATGGCTTTGTTGGTTTTTTATTTTATTATTAAGCAGATTTAGTCCTAGGTCCTTATTATTAAGCAGATTTGACGAGACCTAGTTCTCGTCAGGTTGTGACGTCACGTCACATCGTGAGGCGGTGATGTCGCGACGCAATAACGAATTGAATTATGACATTAACGCTGTTGTGACACCGTGACGCAGTGATGCTGTGATTCGATGGCGTCGGGACGTGTATCTTTGTTTTCTTTAGTCTACACTAATATTATAAAGAGGAAAACTTTGTTTGTTTGTTTGCTTATAATGAATAGGCTCATAAAGTATTGGACTGATTTCAAAATTCTTTCACCATTCGAAAGCTACATTATCCACGAGTAACATAAGCTCATTTTTATTCTGCAAAAAATAGGGTTCCGTAAGATATTTGGGTTTTTCGGACACAAAGTGTAAAAAATCAACCTAAAAGTTACTTATTTTGCGTACTAAGATCCCGTTGTAAATCTTAGTTAACGCAGGCGAAGCTGCGGGCAACGGCTAGTAATATTATAAAGAGGATCGACGGTGGTCCATTGGTGGACGGACTCAGCCTCTTACGCGAGGGGTTCCGGGTTCAATCCTGACCCGTCCGTGTGTGCCTTGAAATGGGTTATTCCTAAATTTCTAAGTGCACACGAGACATATTATGCCGTACATCGTTCGCTCACCGGTGAAGGAAAACATCGTGAGGAAACCTGCATGCCTGATGAGATTGAAAGTCTTTGAAGGTATGTGCCGAACTTACTTTAACTTTATTTAAAAACTCATAAATAAGTGCTTTAATTTTGATTTCAATCTTGATCTTAAATTACAGCTATGGTTATTATAAAAAATAACGACCAAGTGCGAGTCAGACGCCCCATGAAGGGTTCCGTAGCAGCAACTAACATAAAAGTTCTTGTAGTTCGTTGTATCCGATCCGCACTGGGCCAGCGCGGTGGTCTATTGGCCCATTACCCTCCTCGCCTGATTTCGAGGAAGGAGACCCGTGCCCAGCAATGGGACATATAAGGGTCGATACTTTACTTTTTTAGATTTGATTATATTTATTTATATTTACGTTAACAGATTCAAAAACATTTATGGATTTGAAAAAATATTTTTCTATCAGAAAGCGACAATCACGATCACTTGTAAAAATAATATTCATCATAATAATATTCCTATATAACGTTGGAAATTCTAATGAAAGTATACCTTTTAAATTATCCGCCTTACATAGTTCTCAATCTGAGTGACATTTATCAAATTATCACTGAAACGTATAATACAATGCGTGAATAAAATATAAGCCAATTCTCTTCAGCGAAATTTTAAAAAACCCCATTTTAAGCGACACTCGAGCCATAATCAAATCAGGCCAAAACGCCTCACTCAATATCTTACTCAATTTTGGATTACGAAATACAATTCCGAGGTGACACGAACGTAATTTGAAATTACGTTTCATGGTTAGTTGGTATCGTAATATTATATGGATCTAGGTTACGTTTTCTGTCGAGATCTCGAAGACGCTGTTCTTGAAGAGAGACAATTTATTCGATTGTCCTATAGTCACAAAGGTCATTTTTAGGGTTCCGTAGCCCAATAGAAAAAGCGGAAACTTATGGATCCGTCATCGTGTTTCACAGCCACTTTTTCGAAACTATCAAAACTATTTTGTTAAAACTTAGTAAGTATGTGTATAATGTGAAATCCGGCTCGAAAGACCAAAATTTATGTAGGGGATCTGGCGTTTTACCCTTACATGGATTTGCGAATATAATATAAAGAAAAAACTTGTAAACGTTTTGTGACTTAGCGTTTATTCTTGTTCGTTAGTTCGTTAGTAGTCGAATAATACAAATTTTGACGGGTGTGGTAAAGCAAAGGAAAGGGAAACATTTGGTACAATTTGATTGGTTAGTTTTTTAGTAATAGTTAAAATTTAACCAGCAATAAAACAGAAATATTTCAAATACCTGTGGTCCCTCCACTTACATCGGAAATTGGTTTGAACGATTGATCTTGTAAGTAGTTTTTTTCTTTATTACGACATAAAGCGTAAACCGCAATACACAATTATTAAAACATCGATCTAAGTTACAACGAACTACAAGAAATTTTATGTTAGTTGCTGCTACGGAACCCTTCATGGGGGCGTCTGACTCGCATTTGGTCGTTATTTTTTATAATAACCATAGCTGCAATTTAAGATCAAGATTGAAATCAAAATTGAAGCACTTATTTATGAGTTTTTAAAAAAGTTAAAGGTGTTAGGTTTTCGGCCAAAACATGTACCTCAGGTACCTCAAAAAAATATCCTATTTTTTTTATATTATTATCACTATTCAACTTTCTATTCACAATCCCCGAAATATGAAAAAAAAATAGTATCAAATCGTAATTTCCTACTACGAAACGTTTAACGTATCTATAAAATGTCTATGAAATTTTATAAATTTAAAATGAATCGATAAAAATTTTAATATTCTTGTCGTCAACGTTGACACTAAAAAGGAAATCAAAAATTACGTAAGTACTTCTCGTTGACCTGATTGAACTTTTAGTGCATGAATTTGTTTTAGTATATTTTAAGCGATTTACTATTGTCAATAAATTATGTGAGTCATAAGCTCGCCGATTTCATTTAGAATGCTGATAAGCTGAAAATCTATAAAAAATAATAGCAATGCTTTAAATTTTAAAAGCTGTCCCATTAATGTACTCCCGAGAATTTTAATCTTAGCTTCCCCACAATATCTCGTTCATCATTATTATCATCAGATTTTATCTGTCTACTGTTGAACATAGGCCTCCATGAACGCTAAGACGTCCGATCCGTTGCAACTCGCACCTAACACAGACCAGCCACTGCTCAGAAATGGTCTGCTCGTTCTTACACACAAACTCATATTCAAAATATATTACTGTCGTAGGTAAGAAACTATTAACACTTAAAATACGTCGATAATCTCTTCAGTCCCATTAAAAATATTATTAATATTATAGTTCAAAATATGACGAATTTTTACATATTGTATATTATAAAATAAAGCTGATAACTACATCACGGCTTAAGAGAATTTACATTTTCTTTTGAGGGCTTATGAAAGTTTCAATTTCTCTTTCCTTTTGGGGACTTCTCAGAGGCACCCCTGCTGTTACTTATTTTAAGTGATGTCAAGTGGCAAACGCAACCTTAGTTTCGTTTTGCCCGCACTACGTAACACGTTTCTTCGCCTGCAAAATTTCATAGATTTATAAACTCTAGGGTAGTGTAACGCTGAAGTATGTAATACAATGTATGTATAATAATAATAATATATTTGAAGTGATAGTTCGAGGTTTTAACTGGTAGCCTCCGCCAAACCAAATGAAGCAACCGAAATAAAGTGATATTGGTGTTTTGTGTGAAAACGAATTCTGCCAAATTTGTACAGTGACGCCGCGCCGCACCGGTTCTACGATGCTCATTGGTGGATGATTGACCGATGGAACGTACACACATAGATCATTGGTAAAACTTCCGTGACAAGTCACTGACCAATTTCTGATATTATGGCTCTCTTTACTACTATATAATATAGATATAATATTATGCTCGATATCATCACGACTTAGTTTTTTATGTATATACACTCCCCTGTTATTATTTAATATTAACAAGAGGAGTGCTTAAACACAAAAAACTAAGTCGTAATTAATTTATTTGTTGAATTAATAAATTAGCACCTTCTCCTACGTTGTGCAGATTCCTAGTATTTTTGGCATAAATTATAATTATTGAAACATACATCAAATGATTATAACGTAAAAGGAAATCTTAAAATATGAATACTAAACCTAACGACCAAAAATTAAATGTGTGCACATTTTCACATCTATTTTAATTGGGGCCTTTCAAAATGCCAACTACTCATTTAGACCACGAATCTCGCGTTAAATAAAGCCGTTTATGAAGAGTAATTTATTTTTCAGACTGGCTCGGGGTTTAACTTAAACATAGTCAGTGACATTTAATTTAGTTTGAGGGTACTTTTAACTACGGCTTTATCTCTAACCTTGACCCAGAAAGTCTAATTACTTAATTAACAGTAAGAACCTCGTTTTTGTGGATTTACATAAAATACTTTAAGGTTATATACAATTAACTAGTCTAACTGTTTCTGAATAAGCCCAGATTAAAAAAGTCCCTCTGCTGGGCACAGGTGTCCTTCTCGAAATCAGGCGAGAGGGTACATATAGTTCACCGATGCGCTGGCCCAATGCGGGTTGGTGAACTTCACATACCTTCAAAGACTTTCAATCCCATCAGGCATGCAGGTTTCCTCACGATGTTTTCCTTTACCGTTGAGCGAGCGATGTTCTCGAGTTTGGTGTACACTTAGAAATTTATAAAAACCCATTTCAAGGGACACACGGGGGGGATCAGGATCGAAACCGGAAACCCGGAAATACGCGGATGAAACCGCGGGACGCTGCTTGTATTAGATAAACCGTGAATCTTGGGACGACGAACAGATTTTGATTACACTTGTCTGCGCGAAATTGTGTCGTCGACCGTTTTGTGCCACATTAAGTACACGTACTTTAAAATAACTAGTAAGTTTACTGACGATCCGTCAAGACTGAAATTTTGTTCCGTAGCCTACCGCACCCGTACGTATGGCAATGATAGATAGATAGATAGATAGATAAACTTTTTGTTCACAGTTCCACATTACACATACAAATTAAAAAGGAAAACAAAAACTAAATCTAACAAACAAAAAAAATAACATAAATCTTTACAACGTTAATAAAATCACATTAAAATACAGAGTATGTGTGCTGCAGAATCGCAAAAAGGTAAGTAACGATGCGAGCTGCTATTCAGTTTGACATCGATAAAAGTGATTTTAGATAAGAAAACCGCATACTGTAGTGCCATATTAACTTCGTCTATAGAATGCTCCTATCACGCATTAACAGGGATATAGAGCAGTTCCCCGTCACAACTGGTTTACTGTGTCGAAACAGACAAAATATATTTTACGGTATGTAATTATTATAAAATAGGATATTGTATTTATTAAATGAAGAGACAGAGAGAGAAAGAGAGAGAGAGAGAATCATAGAAGCACCAAAGCAAATCCCTCATCACTTCCTCAAAATACGAATTGACTTATCTTAATGATAACGGTGCCCCAACTAGAGAGAAGAGCCACAAATAAACTCACTTACCGATTCATCATCATCATCAGCCTTTATCCGTCCACTGCTGAACATAAGCCTCCCTCAATAAAAGCCAAAACGACCGATCCCTTGCTACTCGCATCCAACACGGACCTGCCACTGCACGGAGATCGTCTTCCCATCTGGACTTCTAACATCTGGACTTACCAATTAAACTTATTAAATTACTTGACTTATTAACTATTAAATGCATCCCTTTCAAATCAGAAGTTAAAAGTGAATAATACTTCATTTACAATGTATAAATGAATATATTATAATAAATGAATAGTCCCAGATCGTCTTAAATTTCATTTTTCCGAAGTCGCCCTTCCAACTTCCAGAACTTTCACATTCATCGACTTTTGTTCCACGAAGGATATAATTTGATTCTAACTTAATATGAAGATATTCTGCTAAGAATTCAGATCCTGATAAACTCACGGCATATTTTCTAGGAAGTGTGAATATTTCACGAACGCCAAAACTGCCAATACAATCCTTATTGTATTACACACTACACACTGTACACACACTTCTAAAAATATTCACATTACTTAGGTAATGTGAATATTTTTAGAAATATGCCCTGAGTTTATCGTAAAAGTTTAATTCTAGATCATGGATATCTATATTCATCATCACCCTCTCTACCCCTTCACTCCTGTACGAAGCACAAACCCAATGAACACTAAGATCATTGTAATTTGATTCAATCATACGCTGACGTTTTATCCTGCCATTCTCAACACCAGAGCGAGAATATGGTCTTTGTGGTCATCACTTTTTTGACAAAAGAACGAAGCATAAACAGAGTATATAGGTGAAGAGTTTGTTGGATAGGTAAAAGAAGGCAGAACAACCACATGACTGCGGAGTGGTAAACGTCGCCCTTAAGCGTATGTTAACCTAGGACCATCCCAACTTATTAACAGATTCAGAATATGAAAAAGTATTGACTCAAGCTCATTAAGAAAAGTAGAGTGAGAAAAAATATTATTTTAAAACTTCCATTAGCAGAGGAGCGAGAAATACAAGACACCTTAAGTGCCTTACATAGTATTTTGTATCGCGACATCTGCTTAGTCCGCTCAATTATTCAGCGAATCTTTCTCTTGCATATTGGATAATGAAATTTTAATTTATCCTAGGAAATCAGCACTTACTTTCATTTCTTTTTAAATAATACTATTCCTCGTAATTATCAACTCGTGTTTCCAAATGTTTATAATATTTGCTCATTAATTCATAAATTAAATTACATTAAGGTAGTAAAAAAAAATCTTTATTGTGTAAATGTTAAGAAAAGTGCTGCGCGATTTTTTATTATTTTTTAAACAATTCAAGTGTTAAAATGTTTGCTTATCATACATTACGTTACGTTACTTATTCATACATTAATTATTTGTTCACACGTCCCTATATAAAACGATTCACTTAGGCAATTTCAGTAAGTATACTGTTGATATTTTAGCTCGTCAGTTGATATTTCATCTCAAAGCTCATAGACAATGTAGAGCTAACTCGATAACATTAACATCAATGCTGTCAGCCAAGAAAACATCATAATATTATCTGTTTAGCCAATTTTGAATAAATATACTGAAATTATTTAGACTCACAATTAATAGCTTTTCAACAATAAGGTTTTATTTAAGTAATTGTGTACATATTAAGATTATAGTTTATTCATCTTGTTTTCGTAAATAAAGTGTGGCTGTTAATAAGTTTAATGACTGAACTTAAGAAAATGTTTTCTTTATTTAAATTAAGGTTTTTATTGATAATCATGAAAATATATTATTGGTTTCTTGACACAAGCGAAAATAGAATACAAGTGGTGAACGTCATTTAGCTGCTCAACCCTTCAAGGCCAGGCCCGCATGAACCGAAAATCTTACCCTGAAACAAAAGATAGAAGGACTGACTATGAATTATATCGGCTACGAAACAAAGGCTCACTTTGCGAAAGTCTAAACGATCGATTAGCTTTGTAATCTGCAACTTATATTATATGGCGCCAACCACATTTGAATAGCAATAGCGCTTTTAAAGGATTGCTATTTTATATAGATTTTTCAAGTGCATATTATGCATATTAGTTTCAATAAATTGGACAAATACCGACCTCCGTAATAATATTATTTTAAACATGATAAATAGTTTCAAATAGCTATTGTGGTAAAATTATGCTAGTTTAAAATTTTAATATTGCCAAGTAGCAAGAGAGTTTATCGTTACAGTTCACCTACTCATTTTTATTTGAATAAGTTTGTCTTTTGCAAAACTCTAGGATAGCAAAATTCGAAGCTAAAATATAAGTGGCACCTTAAGCCAAAAGCAAAAGAACTTTCCGATACCAGCTGAAATGATGGGCTTCGTTTCCATAAAAGTAACTTAATTTGATTGTCATTACGTAATTTTATGATCAAATAAAGAGACATCCAAAAGTCTTTTACTGTCAAGACTGGAATAAAATGAAAAATTCAAGAGTAAGGAAAGTAAACGATCTAATCTTATTGGACAAGTTTGTCTCAAACACAAACACAATATTCAACTTGAGCGAAGTTCGCTAACTCGGTAAATTTATTTTAATACAAATACCTTAGATAAATTACAAAATTTTAATCTCGTTACTTTTGCCATCGGAGTTCGTTTACTTTCAATAATCTCTTATGAAATTGTAATTAAATTTAACATTTACAATATAACTAATTAAAGAACTCGTAATGCTAACAGTAACGGGTCTTGTGAGATTTGTCTAAGCGTAACATTTATTTTAAATGTATTGTAATTTAATAGATCTCGATCAACAGTTAAGTGTTTAAAAGGAGGATCGGCCATTTCCATAATACGTATTGAAAGTGACGTCCTTTATAATATTAATTATTTTTGTTATTATCAGAGAAAAATATGACTTTGTTAGAAAAAGACAGGTCCTATTAGGACTGAATACAAATACACAAAAAGAACAAATTAAGTCAATCTGTTATTAACATCTCGCTTTCTCTCTCTCTCTCTCTTTCTCCCTAACTCTTTCTGTCACACAAATTTACAACCCATTCCTATTCAGCAATCTATCACTACCAAATATCTACGCTCTAATTTCTAGGTTACATTAGCAGAATAGAAACCACCAAATTACAATTTAATCTGCCTTTGTTCAATAAATCCATATGAATTGCCTAATTTTATCATTACTACATGTTTAGTATTAATATACACATGGAACGTATCTATTTCATTCATCATCATCAACATCTTTTCCATAACTGAACAATACCTTTTTAGTAATACAACAAGCTTTAGCTAACAAAACTGTTACGATTATTTTATATCGCCATTACTATTTACGTCAATAAAACAGATTATTAGAAGAGTAAATTCATCTTAAAATTCTGCTCCGTGACTTTAAACTGATGAATAGTTAATTTTAAGAGGCAGTATCCGCCATCTTGAACAGAATTTACGATAGTAAGATTTTAAGTTGTAAAGCACGAAGTATTTATTCCTGCACATTATATTCTAAAACTAAATTATGTTAATGATAATATTTTCGACGACAAATTAGATAATAAGGTGCATTAAAACTAACAGCTTGCCACTTTATTACAGAAAAGTTAAGAAATTGCTTTAATAAACTTTATTTATAGCTGTAAACGAGCTATAGTTAATGCAAATACTGGAAGTACAGCAAGAAGAATTAAAAAGTTTACATTAATGGTTGAATGGCTATAATGCTTTTGGTATTCAGTTCAAATTACTCACGACATAAAAATTCATTGGTATGGTGGTTACCTTTTTTTCGCCGGGTATACTCTTAGATATCTCTTGGGAAGAGATAAGTTACCCTGAACACATAAGGATGCCTTTTACCCCGGACTATATGCAGGCGCGGTCGCTACGCACCATTTTCTTCGTAGCGGTATGACGCCCGTCGCAGCCGCGATCTACTGCGGTAAGAGGGAATAGTTCGCTCTTTCTTCCGGTCCCCTTACTCCTTGTGTGGCATATCCCGCTCACAGAAGGAGATGACTACCTGCCTTGCACTCCACAGACAGGAACGACAGGTCTGCGCTTAAGATGGACACTGCGTCAGAGTATGCTTCGCAGTGTCATTACTGATGCTGCATGAGTAGGGCAAATATATATCTCAATACTTTATTCATTTTAAAATAATAAAATATTTTAGTCTACAATTTTATTTGTTCTTTATCACTTATACTGATAAACAAAATTCCTTCGGAAAGTTTAGTCTACTTTAAGTTTTTCTAAAAGAGTTTAATCTGCTCATGACAAAGACAATTACTCTATAAATTCGCAAGTGATAAATTTCATCGAGGAACGTACGAGTACACGAGACCAATTCAGATTTAATGTGTGTCTTAGTTATTACACTATATTCTTCCTAATATGAATCTGGTCTTTAGTTAATGATAATATTTATCTTATGTTTTTTAAACAAAGAACTTCTCTTTTATATACCAGTTGATACCAGCAACTTTTTATTTCAAGTATTACCTCCAGTATCCAAGTATCCAAACTAAGAAGCGTTGCATTATAATAACAATATAGAAATATCCCGCTGACTGTATTATGAAGATTACATTTCAGCTAAAGTTAAGATTATCCTGCGAAAATAAGGAGCACTACAGACTAGATATTAAGTTTAGTTAAGAGTAGTTTATTTTTGTTTAGTGCTCTTGTGATATGTCAAGATCATTAATCTTTAGTGACTTCCAAACTTTTGGTTGAACTAATTCAGTTGTTTATCCTGTCCTATTAAGAGATGGTGAGAAAGTTGACGGAATAATAAACTTTAGTTTAACTTGTAGTTCGTTGGTTAAGATCCGACTCGAAGGACCAACACAATTAATTATTTTAGATTATAATTATTAGAAGGTAAATACTTAATATGGTTATGATAGAAAACCACATAATAGTAAGTTTTTTTTACTGATTAAAGTAGATATTTGATGATGTTTCTAAATTATATTAATAAGCTTGCTATGCTGAGTATTGCCGACTATCAGATTTTTCGGCAAAACGTGCTCTTAAGTATTGCAGTGTCATTAACATAGTAAAATTACGATTTAATAATATGATGATTATTTGGATAAAATGACTTGATATTTTTATGAAAGCATAATTAATTAAGGCATTTTATAATTTGTTTGAATCTGTCTATGTAATCTTCTATATTATTGTTTCATTATCATCATCATAATTGGCGAGTTTATTTGATTTATCACCAAGATAGCGGTTATTCAATTAAGTTTGCTGTAAATCAAATAGATGGATATACACAATATTATATGTAAGTTTTATATCGAAGTCTTGTTCTGAAAATTGTAACTTGCTTATAAACTGATGTAAAAACTATAAAGGATCAGCTCATTTATCGCAGCGCTACCAACAAGAAGTAGATTGATGGCGAAAACGTATGCAGATGCAATATCTGTACGATCGAGCTTCATATCATTTGCTTTTTTGTATGAAAAAGCTTTCGAAGCATAGAGCGCGAAAACGAAAGAAGAATTGTGCATGCTTTTATTGGGAGGTGGTGATTAGTAACGATGGCATAGAGAGTATGGGCTCTACATAAGAGGTCCGGATTCGACCCTGACCCTATTGTCGTTGTTTGTGTTGCCTTATTATGCGCTTTTCAAAATTTTATGTGCGTCCAAATACGAGACGATCGCTCGCTCACCGGTGAAGGTAAGCATCGTGAGGACCTTGCATTTATAATGAGATTGAATTTCTAAAAAAGATGTAGAAGTTCACTAACCAGCACACACAAAGACCCTCCTCCCTAATATCGAGTCCAGCAGTAGGACATATAAAGGTTGATACCCAACAATTAGACCGGCTGAAAAGTTGCACTATGCCGTGTTCCCCTACGTTTGGTTACCGCTATCTGCTGGCTGGCAAGGTACTGGCAATAATTATTTGCACACAGGCTTAACATTTTATGTGTCATGATAGGCATGGATAAGTGCATTTTTTTGTTACGCGGTTTATATACATTGCCTTGGGTAGTGCCACTAAAAATGCCTTTAGCCGCCTGTAGAAGGTGGCTGGAGGGTCAAGTACGACCTGACTCCTTCACTAAGGGGACTACTACGGCATTCAAGACTAACCTCTGAGGACTGTACAACGCAGTCAAGCTCCCGTCCTGAATCCTGCGCCCAGATCATGGATATAGCAAGGGAGATAATATATCGCCTCCCTTGAATTTTCGCCCGTCATCGCCGGAGTGAAATAGCATCTTCAGCGTTCTTCTTTGATAATCTTTCGTGAGAGTGATACCTCCGCCACACAGGCTTTGTCAATTTCGAGCAAAGAGCGCTACGCTTGAAAATCAGTGCAGTCTTAACACTGCTGCCATATCGCGAATGAATGAGTTGTTGAATTATGATGAGTTGTATGTTAATGGGTGACGCTAACCACTCACCACAAGGTGGCATGTCTATCTATATGAATAACATAAAAAAGGGCGCAGATGAGAATTACTTTTCTTTATAGCGATACTAGCCTTTTTTTTGTTGTTCTAGGTTATATAAATTTACTCCAAACAAAAAAAATCCTAGCTATTTTTTGGACAGTTGTAGTAAGTTTGTGCAGATCTTAGCACGATGAAATGAAAATCTTGTCGATATGCAAGGGGGTAAAACTTAAATATCAAAAAACTTAAAATAATTAAATATTAAAACTTAAATGTCATTAAAGTAACTATAAAGAACAAACCTCCTTTTGGGACTATGTGGAGGCGGGCACTTCTACGCAAAGTGCTACAAAGATTTTTCGACGAGTTCTAACGTTTTTCCTATTTTACTCTAATTTATGCATCATTAGAGTTGTCCAAAATATGCGAGACAGCTTTCAGGGTTATGATATAGTCATGTTCAAGAAGTGGCTAATGGACCTCAAAATTATACGATTTATTTTGAACTTTACTCGAACCGCGTTAGGTTTAGTTTCGTGATGCTAAAAACTGGAAGATGGAGCATAATAGCATCCACTTAGGCATCTAATTTATTATTTGTTTCGTCTTTCAACAGATATTTTACTCTAAGTTTATTCTGAGTTTGGAAACTTACATTTTTACATAGTTGTGCTTCTTTCGTATGTTGTTTTAAAACATACAGTCAAATAAATTTAAATAATAAAAAAGAAGAAGGCGAGGAAAAAGCGTTTGCTTCTTCGCCGCCTAGAATGTAATCACATTTCGTTTTTATTGCGTTTCACAGGCAAAGTTAAATTCCTATTCCCTTCATCTCCATCCCACTAAAGAGCCACTGGAAACTCACAAACTGGATAAAACGAGACAGCATCGCTGTTACATTACGATATTATGTGAGTGAAAGGTCACCCTATTTTACTGCAAGACAGCAATAAGTCTACCTCTTATAGTTGATAGAATGTACTGTCGGTCCTTGATGGAAATTCATGTTTTAGTCACTATAGTGAAACTTTATATCCACTTTATCCACTATTTATTTTATGTATTATAACAATTACAATTTAAACACGACCGGTTTCGACAAAGTTCTATCTACCTACACCTGAGGATGACTTTGTCGAAACCGGTCGTGTTTAAATTGTAATTGTTATAATATATAAAATAAATAGTGGAAAAAGTGGATATAAAGATTCTAATTTACAAAACAATTAGGATTATTTATTATTATGAAAACTGTATTGCGCTCTTTTAGTTACCTTTGTGGGATACAAAAGCTGTTATCTTATCTAGAGTACCGTCTGAGTTACACTGATTTTTCATACAACTGAATATAATTTATTAGGTGTAGGTTTAGGTTTAAAGAATTTATTTCTCAAAAAGACATTACATGTCACTTGTATGAGAACAATTAAAATTTAAAGTAACTTATTGCTATACTACATTCGTCGTATCATACTTGCTGTTTTAAATACCCTCCTAACGCATTTATTCAAAAGTTATTTGTAATTATATGTTCATTTAATTTTGTTTTAAATGCGTTAGTTGAGTGTACATTTTTTATAACTTTCGGCAATTTATTGTAAAGTTGCATTCCTTCAAAAGTAATCATTTTTTTACCATGATTTGTTCGCACCTTAGGTAGTACAAGTAAGCTAGCCCGTCGTGTGCTGCGCTTAGAGTGATGTTTAATTTTTGTTAAGTTAACTTCGGTGCGTACAGTTCCAGAAAATATTTTACGAATAAGGCAGCATTTCATTACATAATTTAATATCGTTGTGAGTGACAATGGTCTAGTGGGTCTCGTATGTGATTAGCCTCTTGGTTTATAGTCCGGGTCGATACCCGCAGTGCCTTGGACGGAGCTTTTTTTAAAATTTCTTAGTATACCTTAATATGAGACCGTCGCTCAATCAACGGTGAAGGAAAGCATCTTGATCACTGCATGCCTGAAGAGATTAAAAGTCTTTGAATGAGTGGAGTTCAGCAATCCACATTGGGCCATCGCACCGGTGAACTATGTCTAGTCTGTGTCTTAGTAGTGGGATATATAAGCTTTGATACTTTACTTTTTTTGTCTCAATATATTATATAAGTTAATAAATTAAGCAACTACATAATACAGTCTTTGGCCTTAATATTAGTATTGTTAATTGTACGGGACCGAAACCCACCGTACATTAAATACAGCTGTTTATAACTTTAAGTTTAGCCCCATCGCACAATATAGATAAATTTTATTTTATATTTTTTTTTACTGACAAGTAAGAATAACTTTTATTTGTAGAATTAAGTAATTAATATAGAGAAAAGAAAAACGAGATGATAAAGTTTAATGATAATAAAAAAATTAATCGCGTATAACTTCAGAACTGCTGCACCAAATTGATGAATATTTTATAGCATAGAAAAGCAAACGAACAGTCGAAGACTTGCGACTATCGACGCCCATTACATCATCATCCAGATAACCAGAGGTTATGCAGATGCATTGCCCTCATTTTCCCTATCCGCCCAATGGGCCACCGGAAACTTTCGGTCGAAATTATGACTATTAAATACTGCTTAAATAGGTAACTAGCTAACATGCCACCCACAGATATTTGAAATAAGTTCTTAATATTTCTATGATTCTACCTGATTTTAAGTGGCCTACTTCTAATACCCTGCAAGTTAACCTGCAACCTAGGAAGTTCAATCATGTGTTGCTTATTCATATATATATGTGTGCTATATGTATATGTGCCAGGTAATTCCCCCTGTGCCGTTCTTTCCGAAACAGGTGACGCTGTTCCACTGGTGAAATAAGCAACTGCTGGTATATATTAGCAGACGACGTCGTGGTACAGCGCATCCCAACTACCATAAAACCATATTATTATAGTTCTCTCTATCTCTCTTCCTGGCTATGTGTCCCACATGGTGATGGGGTCAGCCTTTCTTATTGAATTTCTCCACTTCGCTCTATCCTTGACGTAGTTTTCGGAAACTGCATTTTTTCATATAAGTCCATAACACATTCGTCCTTAAGATTTTAGGACTTCCTCTGCGTCCTTTTCAATTCTAGCGCTTGGTTTCCTTCGTACTCGGGTGGTCTCTTACTAATATGCCCATACCACCTCAACCTGTTCTCTTGTAGCTTATCTTCGATATCTCGGACTCCCAAATATGACCATATTATACTTCAATTTTAAAAAGAACCTGAGACTTTTTGTCTTGTTCTATTTATTCGTAAGTATTGACACGTCCGTCGACTATAGTGTGCGCATGTCAGCGAAATACAGTAATTCGTACATCATGTTCGAGTTATGCGTGAGTTTAATTAGATCCTCGTTCGTAAACAACCTATGTTGGCACTATTTTATTCATACATAATTCATTGACGACCTCTGTGACTCAATGGTTAGCAAGTCGGCGAGCAAGCCCGGAGGTAGCGGGTTCAAATTTCGACAGGGAACATAGTAACTGTGATCTTGAGTCATGGATATGTATTAAATATATTGTGTATTATGTAAAAAAATCTTAAATGTATGTATTAATAAAAAAGTGTTAAATATAATATTATAATGTATTACCGTACTCCGTCTGGTATGTACTCGTAACATAAGTTCTTCGGAAACTTAACACGGGAGGAAATTGACGTGGTGTAAAAGCGTCCTAAATATTATTATTATTATTTATATAAATCGCATAGAAATATAACATTATATACACTTGAAATCAAATGTAACCAAAAGGGTTTAAAAAACACTTATTTTTAAAAATAGAATGCTTTCAACGGTTTCACCCACGTATTTTCCTATATAGTCTGTATGTTATTCTGATGGTAAATTATACTATCGTAAGGTTTCATCAAAATCCATTCAGTAGTTCTGTTACCTTCGGGAATGTGTACAGTTTAATGAAGATCGGTTGAGTAGTTTTCGCGTAAAAGCGTAACAAACATCCCTACTTTCACATTTATAATATTAGTAAGGATTAATAGGAAGATTAGGAGTATGTAATATTATATATTATTTTAGTATGGACATTATTACCAGATTTTTATGTATGTTTGTTTGTTTGTTTGGGTTTTTAAGGTTTATCATTCTACTATCCTACTAGTATAACATTATAAACGCAAAAGTTTGTAAGTATGTTTGTTACACTTTCACGTAAACTTTACAATAATTATTACTGTAGTCCCACGAGTGAAAGCGCGGGACGTTGCTAGTAAAACATAATAATTGAAATAATTTATGAACTAAATTTAATTTATAAACAAACAAACAAATAATCGACTATAGAAATCAATGAGAACCTTCTTCTAAAGGAAAAAGACATAGACGCTGAAACAAAACTGACCTTTTTGAAGTTAGTTATGTAAAACGTCATCATTTAGGTTCATAATCAGGTAGGTGTGTACTGTATGTATGTTTGTTTATTTATTTAGAACCTATGTGTCGAACACTCGCTCACGATTACGAACACACCTACTCAAATAACAATTATAAACGCGAAATTCGTACGGATGTTTGTTACGTTTTCAGGCAAATACTGATGAATGGATTTTAATGAAACTTTACAATAATATAGCTCGTACCTTCGAATAGCACATAGGCTACTTATCCCCTTCCACGAGGATTCTTCCACTAAAAAATTAGGTTTTAATTACATAAGTTTTATCAGCTTAATATAGATGACAATGCCTTTGAAAGTCATCGCAAAATATGTTGAATCGTGGTATTCAAATCTGTATAATTAGCAATGCGAGCTATTTGTTTATAAGACTATAAATTTAAAACGATTGAAATCTTTGAGAAATACAGGGAAATCTTTTCATATTGCAATCATTTCCGAATACAAAATTAATACATCCGATTATAATTGATAACAAATTGACCTGATGACTGATAAGGTGATCCCCGGAAAAGTCACACCAGTGTCACTTTTCACGACGTGTGATATTTTTAATTGTTATCAAATAACACTAATCAAAATGATACCTAATATATAAAATTCTCGTGTCACGGGGTGCGTAATTGAACTACTCTGAAACGGCTCGACAGATTTTTCTGAAATTTTATATGCATATTCAGTAGGTCTGACAATTGGTCAAAATTTATTTTTCGTCCCTCTAAATGATAAGTACCCACCTTAAAATATGATTTTTTATTTTTATGAATGTTTTTGTATTTATTTGTTTATGATACGGCATACAAAAATACATACAATCTTAAATTTTCATCCCTCTACGATTAACCCCTATTTTTTAATTGCAATTTTAATTTTTACAAATGAAGTCTGACGGGGCAGCTAGTTATTTATAAATTCTCCTATCATAATATTATATTCGTTTAGATTTATCAAATGTTTCAAATATTAGTTTGTAAGTTGGTAGACAAATCAATATTAGTTATCCACGTACCTAGCTAATACATTTCAAATTAAGGATCTTATTAGATACTTGTACATGTATTATATTGAAGAGCGATATGCTTTCTCGTATCGACGATGGTATGAGCTCAGCCTCTTAAGCGAGAGGATCCGGGCTCGATTCTGATCCTCTGTGTTGAATAATATGGGTTTTTGTAATTTTTTAAGTACACCCTGAGCACCAGACCGTCGCTCGCTCACCGGTGTAGGAAAATATCGTGAGTAAATCTGCATTCCTGATGAGATTTAAAATCTTTGAAGGTGTATTAAGTTCACTAATCCGCATTGGGCCAGCGCCTCGGTGAACTATGGTGCGACACCCTCCTCGCTTGATTTCGAGGAGGAGACCCGTGCCCAACAGTAGGACATATTATATGGGTTATCAGTTGTCACATCAAACACACACATGCCTATTAATCAATACACTTTTGTAACTATAAACTATTCCAATTTCAAAAATTTCGAACGTATATGTAATAATACTTTGCCGTTCTCTTCCAAGTACTACTTTAGTTGAAGACTACTTGGAAAATATACAACGAACAAACAGTGTACAATCTGCGAGACTTGATTCTTGGGATTGACGTGCAACGGAGAATATGATTTTCTTTTTCAGGAATTTTACTCGTTCTAATGAAAATATTTATCACGCATTTTAGCGCGGTTTCTTATTACATTTCTAAGGTTTCTAAGGTTTTCAAAATTTTACTATGTATTCTTTCCAACCTTTACATTATTTTGGAATGGCATCCTAAAGGTTTCTAAGTGTCATAAATCTTATGGGATCTATGAAAAAATCTTCAAAGGGCTTGAATCTTACCAATTGCTGATTATTTGTATGATGATTATAGATCTGCAACGTCAACGTCTGCACCGGGTCATGTGTTCATTTTGTTGTTAGTAAAAAGTTAGTTAGATAATATACATTCATTCATATTTTATTTCTTAGTATAATAGTACAGTGTTATGATATTTTAACCATATTTTAATGGTGGTTGCGTAATCAAACTGGCAGTTATGCCTCTATATCATCCGAGACTACCACAGTCAACTCATAATTACCGGTACAGGTAAAATGGTAAATCTGATTACACCGCTTGTTTGAACGAAGTACGCTGACAAATATAAAGAGTTGTGATAACCATTCAGACTGAAGCATGTCCTTAATACTTTTCAAATTATAATGATCAAAATGATGATGATCACTTTAATGTTATTGATGATTATGGTAAAGTGTTGATGGTGATGATGAAATGATCTAATTTACCTGATTACGATGATCATGCTCTGTCATGTAAGCCACGTCACTGGTGATAATGCTAATCAGATTAGCGTTGATCAAGAATTTATCTGCTTGGCGAGATGTGAATTGGTTTCATGTCTATAGCTACATGACACAAAAGTGATCAGTACATGAAAACTGATGTTCATTAAGTCTGATGACGGTTATTGGTCGAAATTTAATTATTTATTAGGATCAGCAACAGTTGACAAACAAAAGCGTTCAATTAAATACATTTATGGTTAACATGCAAATAAACAATAGTACACAACATTTAAATTGTCTATAAATACAAAACTCATGTGAGTCTAGTCCAGGGCCTTAATTTGTTGTCTCTGCCGACTTTTGTTTTGTACCAGTATAGTGCTCTTCTTGACGTAGGCCAAGCTGGTTGAGCAGGATGGTGGTACCCAGGCAGATGGTTGTCACACCGGATTCTGGTGGAACATCATCCGTGAATATCCTCTTCTTGGTTCTTCATTTTTAGTACGAGTTTAGGATTTCTCATTTCTAGCATAAAGGTTATTTCCACTGACATAAAATCATGAAAAGTAAGAAATAAATATTTGAAAAAAACGTGAAAAAGGAATCTGAAAAAGGTAAATTTGTAACTTTGCAAAAAACTTTACATTTAAAACACTTTTTCCGGAACTGGACGTTCCGGAAACGTCAAACTTGAACAAACACAAATGTAATCGAAACAGTTACAAAAAATATTCATACATACGTACAATGTTCATAAAGACTAGATCGCAATAACAATTTCCAATGCATAAATGTGGATACTCCGCTAAATGTCGATGTTTTCCACCGCCCGTAACGCGACGTCCAGTCAACGAGGGCTGACAGACGAGTCAGTTTGTTTTGAAGTGTATCATACGTAACGCGCTCCTCTGACAAGGTATTTTTGATTTTTTCCACATTCCTTGTACTTTGAAAGTTATCATAGTAAAACTTGAAAAGTATCAAGATATTTTACATTTTTCGCGCTACTTTTTACATATTGATTTGAATAGTTTTTTTTATATTTAACTTGTATGTTTCAAAGTCAGTGTCAAGTCAATTTTTTTTAAATAGTACCACCAAATTATCTTTTTGAACGTCGATTGGGTCTAACACCGATTCCAAAGCAAGCCCACTGAGAAGAACCGGCGAAACAAATTCAGTGGAACTAATCTTTTCAAATATTCTTTTACAAATTTACATGAAATACTACTATACTATAGTATATAAGAAGAATCAAAAATTTAATCTAAAATAATCTAATCTATGAAAGAATATAAAATAATCTAAAATTAAAAAAAATGTATATCATTTTTATATATATCGTATACCTTTAAACGAGCAATTCTTATATTATATAAATAATCTGATTCTTAGAAACGGCTCCGACAATTTTCATGAAATACTTACTATTACTACATTATATTATACTTATGATTTATTTTTAGAAAATGACGCTTTATTCGTATTATCAATAAATAACTTTATCGAGCAATATTATACTAAAATAAGTAAACTACATAATATATGAAATAGATATAGATAAGAATAACTATTGGTAAAACTAAATGAGTCGTGAATTATTTAATTAAGTTTTACCAGGAGGAAGACGATATCCGTTTTGGATTCGAGCGGTAGGAAATCGGTCGTCTTAGCGTTTATTAAAGAAGGCCTATATTCAGCAGAGAATGGATTAAGGCTGATGATGATGATGATGAGTTTTAATTGCATAGAGAGCATTTTTAATTACCAAGTCTTAACGTAACGTTCCGACTCATGTTTACACCTTAGCGACTTCCCTTTCCGCGATTCAACCAGAGTACGTAACACTTAAGTAGTTATGTCACTTTGATAATCCTTACTAATATTGTAAATGTGAAAGTAAGAATGTTTGTTACGCTTTCACAAAAAAACTACTCAACTCTCAATCATGAAACTTTATCCCTTTTTTTTTTTTTTTTTTTTTTTTTTTTTTTGATGACGCAGCGGAAATCCTTTACGACCTTACCAGGGCCTGGGTAGGCGCGCTGGCGTGTGTGGGGACTCGCTTTTGGGTGCCCTACCCCACTAAAACCGCTACGTGAGCCTTCAGCCGCTATACTTGAGGGACCCGGATCTGTGCAGGCGACGGGATACCCTCAGCGACAGACTGGTCCCGGCAAGACCAGATTCTCCACAATAGGGGGACTGCCCGGCTACGACTTGGCAGTCCCCACGACGTCGTGTCTTAAGCTGGGCCCGGGTTCCCATCCCGAGCCCGACACGGGCACAGGGGTGTCACTGGAAGCGCATTAAGTAGCGCCTCCGACGCACCCCCGTTCGTCGTCTACGGGGGGAGGCCACATCAGCGGCTTCCTCTCTCACCCGTTCATCGGCCTCCTTCTGGGACATTACTGTCTCGCAGAAAGAGGCCATTGCCGCCCAGGACTCGTCACAGCCGAGCATCGCGGTGATGACGCTCGACAAAGACAAGTCCCCTCCGATGACAGACGTCAGATCCTGACGCAGCGCCGCCCATCTCGGGCACACCTCGAGGGTGTGCTGGGCAGAGTCCACCGCCGCACCACAATCGTGACATCCAGTCGTCGGCTCCTTTTGGGCCGTCCGACACAAGTAATCACCAAAGCATCCGTGCCCGGTGAGAACCTGCGTCAGACGGAAGGTGAGGGGTTTGCGCTTACGGCGCATCCACCGCTCAAGAACTGGGCGCAGAGCAGCCGTTAGGCGTTTGCCATACGGCTGACGCGCCAGGTCCTCCCCCCACCTCCGCATTAGTGCCTCCATCCCTAGTCGGCGGACCCGTAGGACCCCGTCAGGCGAAAGGCTCAAGCCCAGAGATCTCCTATCCGAGACGTAGGAGTGTGTCTCGGCCAGAACCTCCGCCACAAGTTCCCACGGGGGGTCGCCGGCCAGAGCGGATGCTGCAGCCCACGAAATCGTACGGTACCCCCGAATCACCCTCACCGCGATGACCCGCTGCGCCGAGCGCAACGCGGCCTTAACGCTCGCCGTGAGGTGATCCGCCCAAATCGGGGCACCGTACGTTGCCATACTCCGGCAGACTCCGGAGTACAGCTGCCTGCTGGCGGCGCTGGGTCCTCCGAGGTTCGGGAGGAGTCTGCCCAGCGCACTCGCCGCCTTCACGACCCTCGGTCCCAACGTTTTGAAGTGTGGGCCGAAGGTCCATCCTCCGTCGAGGATGAGCCCCAGGTACTTGATATGGGGGCTCATCCTGACTCTCACCCCTCCAACCTGGAGGGCAGCCCCCGGTGGGGGTCCTTTCCGCCCAGTCCCACGGAAGAGAAGGGCTTCGGTCTTGGATGGTCTGACCTGAAGCCCTAGACTCTCTATGCGACCGATCACGAGGTCTAGTGTGACCTCGGCCAGCCGCGCCGCCTCCCTGTATGTTCGTCCCCGGGCATACATGAGGGTGTCATCGGCGTAACATATGACACCCGTCCCGGGTAGGAGACGGCCTCGCAGGACCCAGTCGTACCCGATGTCCCACAGGATCGGACCTAGCACTGATCCTTGTGGGACACCGCAGCCGACTCGCCACCACTCTACGGACCCCAACCGGTTCTCGCAGGCTACCCTCCTTTCGGAGAGGTACGCGTCCAACAGTCTCCTGAGATAGGGAGGCACTCCGAAGTAGGCCAGTGCCTCCCGTATCACACTGTGCGGGAGACTGTTGAAGGCGTTCGCGATGTCCAGCGACACCGCGACCACCACCTCCCCGCTGTGTTCCGCCTCACCCGTCACCGCCCGCAGGCGTTTGAGGGCGTCGATCGTAGACCGGCGTGCCCGGAACCCGAATTGGGACTCTGAGAGTCCAGGTCCCGGGCCCTCCTCGAGGTGCTGAACAAGCCGGGAAGCCACAACTCTTTCTAGAGCCTTCCCAGCCTCGTTCAGCAGCACCACCGGTCGCACCGACGAAGCCGAGTCCGTGGGCCGCCCCGCCTTCGGTATAAGGCAGAGCCGGCCCTCCTTCCACGCCCTCGGGAACTGACCAGACCGCAGGCAGCGGTCAAACAGCTCCCGAAGGCTATCACCGAGGTACGCGAGTGAGATAGCAAGTACCTTCCCGTGCACCCCGTCCGGACCCGGCGCCCTCTTCTTACTCTGGAGGCGAGCTAGAACCGCCTCCATTTCAGCCTCCGTGACGGGTGGCGGAACACCCTCCTCGTCCGGCGTCTGCGCCTGCCGAGCCATTCTGGGGGGGCAGAACCCCCCAGGTGTGTCGGGGAAAAGTTCCCCGACAATCCTTCTCAGTTGACCTGGCGGGAGCGTCTCGTTGATAGGGGCCGACTGGGCGCGTAGCTTGTTTCGCGCCCATTTGTACGGTCGGCCCCAGGGGTCCCGATCGAGACCCTCAACTAGCTCCTGCCAGGCCTCCTCTTTGGCTCGGCAAATGGCCTGCTTCAGGGCCTTAACCTTTTCAACGTAGGCCCTGTGCAGCCTGTCGTCCCTGTCGACGTCTTGAGGGCGCCGCCGCCTGCTCCGGGTATACTGTCTCCTCGCCCCGTTACAGGCGACCCGGAGGTCAGCTATCTCTGCCGACCACCAATACAGCGCCCTCCTCTGGGGCGGACGTCTACAACGCGGCATGGCCGCTCTACAAACCGCTGTGAACGCGTCGCAGAGACGGTCAGCCGCCTCGTCCACCCCTAGCTCCGCCAGCGGCGGGAGGCTCCATCGGCCGACTATGGCGGCCTCCTCAGCCAGTTCCCGGTCGAGCTTTGTGAGTGCCCAACGCGGAAACTGGCTTCGCCTCCCACCCGACGACGACGACGACGACGATGACGCCGGACGAAAGGGGGCTGGAGACACCTCGAACCTTATATAACGATGGTCCGAGAGAGTCTCCACCCCCGTCTCCACCCTCCACCCCTCCACTCTGCATGCGATGCCCGGCGTGGCGAAAGTAACATCCACCACGGAACCTCCCGACCAACGCACGCACGTCTGGACTGCCCCTCTGTTGAGCAGGGACAGCCCGGAAGCTAGCGCCCACTCCTCCACTTCCCTCCCTTTCGGGTTCGTGACCGGATTGCCCCAAGCCGTGGACTTGGCGTTGAGGTCCCCAGCCACGAATACCTGTAGGGGAGCTAGCTGCCCCACCAGCGGCCCCAAGACGTCGAGAAACCGTTCCAGGGCCGCCAAATCGCGGTTCGGAGAGAAGTAGACTCCAACAAAAGCCAATTCTCCCCGAACCGCCGCCACGTACCCGCGGCCCCTCGCTTTGACTGCGAGGGGTGGGCCGGCTCCAGGCCTCACCACGATCGCTACCAAACCGTCGCTGTCTCCCGCCCAGTGTGGGCTGGGAGGCACAGCGTACGGCTCGGCAACGATCGCAACGTCAACGCTCCACTCCGCCATGGACTGCAGGAAAAGATCCTGAGCCGCAGCGCAGTGGTTGACGTTCGCCTGGAGGACACTGAGATGTTTAGGCATTACTCGGCCATCTCAGCGTCTGCCGACACCACTTGGTTTCCCCCTGATTTACGGGGGGAAAATTTTCCGCGTGTAGAGGGGGGCTTGCACGCCATTCCCCCCATTACATGGCCTGCTGGCCTGCCTGCCGCCGCGCATACGGCACATCGTGCGTCGGCCATACACCCGGCAGCCTTGTGGCCAGGTTGACCGCAGCGGTAACAAAGGTTGCTGCGGTCCACCTCGCACAGACACGCCCCAGCCACGTGCCCCATTCCCAGGCATCTGAAGCAATGCCTGGGTCTCGCCTGAAGGAGGTGGAGGCGTGCGCGGCTCCAACCTACCGCAATGGTCCCGGCATGCAGCAGCTTTTTTGCTACCGCAACCGGGATCTCTACGTGAGCTATCCCCGAGCCCATTTGCCCCATACGTATATTGCGTACGAGGACTTGCCCGGGATTGCAGCCCCCCTCTTTCGCCATCGCAGTAGCGAGTCTTTCTGCGTCCACCGCGTCGCTCAGGCCCGACACCCTTATTTCGGCCTTTTTTTCGGGCCTGAGCACTTCAACCTCCTCCGCCAGTGCCTCCTTGAGGCGAGCGGCGAGGGCATCCGCCTTCTCGCCGCTCGATGAGCCGGGCACCTCAATTATGCGCGCCCCGGTCGCTGATTTGCGAATCCGGAACGGACCTAAACCCAGCTCCTCCAATTTGATCATTTCCTCGGCCTTCCTAAAGGCCGAGCCGTAGGTTTCTCCTTTGGCTTCCGCTTCCGGCCGCAATTTGACTATTACGGCCGAAGAACGGGGGAGCGACAGCTTTGGCTTAGATGCCCCCTTTCCTTTCATTGCCGGCAACGCAGCAGTTGCCGGTTTCGTCACTGGTGGCGTTGGGTTAGCCGGTTTCTTGTTTGCAGGCTTCCTGCGTACGACCTCCGTCCAGATCTCCGCCTGCTGTTGTGCGGCCTGAGGCATCTGTTCTGCCCTCTCCTTAGGGGCCGCCTCCTTTGTATTGGTGGGACCGAATGCGGTCCATTCCTGAACCTTACCCTTCCCTTTCCCTTTCCCCTTGCCTTTTGAGGCTGTCAGGGCAGGGAATTCGGCCAGATCTGGTCGCACCACTTTTTGTGTTGCGACGGCCTCCGCCGCCGCCGCCGTCTTTCCTCTGGCTGCAGCTATCGCTGCTCTTGTGGCCTTAGCCACCTCAGTACTGTCCCCCGCCAGTGGAGGACGACAGGGAAGAGCAGCCGGGAGCTGAAGAGCTGCCAGACGGCCGTCGAGCATGTTACCGACCATTTTGGCAACCTCCTGCAGTAGTTCGGCCGTGTCGACACCACCTTTCGTTTCCAATACCTTCTTCCGGCTCTCCTCGAATTCGCGCCTGTATGCGCGAACCTCCTCCCGGATGAGGTCCAACTCGCGTTGGAGACGGTTGTTATTAGCCCGCAACTTACGGGTCTCTTCCGTATCCGTCCGAACCACAAAGGCCTCAACTATCTCCCTGAGCGCTCCAGCGGATTTTCGGATTTTGGCCGCATATCCGCCCCGCAGATTGACGGATTTGCCCGTCAGGCCGAGGATGACCCCAAGATGTTCTTCAGCGGCCGCCATCATTTCCTCGGCCCCGACTTTCTCCACGTCTATATCACGGGGCGTGAGTTGGACCTCCTTGGCCGCCTCCTTAGGCTTCTGAAAAGCCCGTCTTTGCAAGGCAAGCTCGAACTCGTCCTCCTCGTCGCGCTCCACCCTCTCCCTTAGGGCCGCTCTAGCGCGAGTGAGCGCCTTGCCTCTTTTTGCGGCTGGCATCCTCCTTCTAGTCACGTCGCCTCCCGTCTCGGTGTCAGAGCCCCCCGACACTTCAGTGAAGAGGCGTTTCTGCCCCAACTCCGACTCTGATAGCGAGGTGATTGAGATATCCTCCAGAACCTCCACTTTCGCTCTACCACCTCTTTTCGGGCGAACTCTTTCACCCGGACCCTTCTCCTCAATGTCCGATCGTTGTATCTTCTCCGATTCGCTTGCATTCTCAGTGTCCATAATCTTGCCGTTGTCGTTTGATCTGGAACGAGCAGTGTGCTCGCCCCTGAAACAGGTTGTGCCCCCCCCGTAGTACGTGGGGCTAACCGACGCTGTTTCCAGCGTGGTGCGGGATTCCCCCTTTCGGGGACCCGCCCGGGGACCAATTTTCAATCTGTTTGAGTCCATTTTTAAATCCTGCTCATTAGGGTCGAGCGGAACCCGTAGTCACCACAAAACAATGGTGCGCTAGTGACTGGAGACCCTCCAGCCATTCATCCCCTCGCCGCGCACCGAAGCCTATCTTGGGATTGGGGTAATTTTTGATGAGGTTGTCTTCCTCGCGGTCCCCGCCCCGACGTGGGACGGCGACCACCACCCCCGGCACTATGTACCGGGGAGCGGCTCGGCCGGCAGCAGCCAGACTGGCCCTCTGCCGCCCTGTGTGAATCCAATTAGTTCACCCGGGGTTCGCACCCCGAGCCTAAGCCCCACCGCCGCGTCAAGGCTTGGATCCAGCCGGTGGGGATGAAACTTTATACCTACACATATTCTCGGGGGTACTAGAAGTGACATAGGATTTATAAAAAAAAGATTTTTATATTCGCTAACGCGAGTAAAGCCGTGAACAACAGCTAGTGTTTAATAATAATTTATAGGAGTAAGCGTTTTGAAAATATTACGATGTACATATGACTTCAATAAAATAGTTATCCTTACTGAAACTAGTGTCTACCCTTTGCTGTGTTTCTATATTCCAAAGTCTTCTTATTCCCTACTGTTTATTATATTATATTATTATCTACTAGCAGCGCCCCTCAGTTTCTCCCGCGTTCTTCCTACTCCCGTGGGAGTACGGGGATAAATTACAGCCTATGTGTTATTCTGACGTATAAGCTATATTATTGCAAAGTTTCATTAAAATCCATTCAGTGGTTTTTACGTGAAAGAGTAACAAACATCCATACTCACAAACTTTCATGTTGATAATATTAGTAAGACTAGTAAGATTATCTATCTGTATTACATCCGATAGTCAAAGAAAGATTTTTTTCCTGATATTAATCTAATGATATTTTCATTGCATCCATAAAAGGCTGTTTTATCATAAATAATTGCATTATTGCTAAAAGCTTTACTCAATAATTAGAAACTTATGGAAGAATATTAGCGACAATCTCGCTCGCGTACTTATTCCTTTAATAACTTAGTAAACACGTTAGAAGCTGAAATTAAGGCCAAAGTAAGAGAACTTTAGTCTACTTATTGTCTTAACTAGATGTCTGTGGCTTTGTTTGTAGGAGGAATTATGAAGGCCTTAATATATTTCAGGATTAAGAATATTATATTCCTCCTCGAAATTAAGCGAGGACGGTAGGGTGTTAGACACATCACTGATGCACTACCTTAATGCGCGTTCTTGTTCCACGTACCTTCAAAGATTTTTTACATCAAGCGTGCAGATTTCCTCACGATGTCTTCTCTCACCGGTGATTTAATTTTCAAGTGTACGTAAGAAATTCTAAGCATCCATTTCAAGATTTGGTTTTCGTTGTTCAGAATCAAATCCCTCACTCTCAGTCAAGAGAGCATCTTACCCACTAGACTATCATCACTCTATTAATAGTTAGCTAAGATCTTATAAGAAGACAGTTCTCGTTATTTGAATGTAAGTAAAATATCCATTACATAACCCATACATATTCCGCTGCTAAGTACGAGTCTCCTCCTTGAAATCAGGTGAGGGGTTTAGGCTATAGTTCACCAATATGCCGGCCCAATGCGGGTTGGTGAACTTCACATATCTTCAAAGACTTTCAATCTCATCAGGCAGGTTCCCTCACGATGTTTTTCTTCACCGATAAGCGAGTGATTGTTCTTGTTTGACAGCATTTAGTAATTGAGGCAAACTCATTTCAACGACTCTAGAGACTAAGCATTAGTTCATGTCGATATTAAGTGGCCAGTTTTACCCATGAACGCTAACTCTTTTATCTGCTACTAGGCAGGCAACTCTTTCATGCATAGGAACAGGAAAGGCCCCGAAGAATATCTTAAGGTGTTTTTTTCCTGATCTTTCCAAAACATCAAAGCTGTTTCTAGGAAGGAATGAGCATTAATGGTCATACAGATGCGTTGGGTAAAAAAATCCTTCTAAATCTAATATATGAAGGATTTTGTTGTTTGTTTTCATTATTTTAACTATTTAAAACGAGATATTTACCATGTTTTTAGTGTTATTTCGCGGAGCTCGATATTTCGACATTATCTACGAATGTCATGTTAACGAGAGTTTCGCGAAATACTAAAAAGCATGGTAAATATCTCATTTTAAATAGTTCTAATATATGAAATTATCGTATCACATTGTTCGTCCCCACACATCTCCGAAACGGCTCGACCAACTTTTAGAAAATTTTGTGTGCATATCGGGGTAGCTCTGGGAAACGGCAAACATCTATTTTTTATCCTCCTAAATGGTATTTTTATTCACATTTTTTTATGATACAGTATACAAAAAAAACAACCCTTCACCCCTATGATAGCAATATTAGTACTTTCGACGGAACGAAGTCTATTGGAGCAGCTAGTTATAAATATACTAGCAGCGCCCCGTGGTTTCACCCGCGTAATTCCGTAGTAGTAAGTACGGGGGACTCTTACGGGAACTGGAATTACGATGTTAAAATATAGCCTTTGTGTAATTCTGATGTATAAGCTATTGTACAGTTGTTATGTAGTGTACAGTTTCATGAAAATCCATTCAGTAGTTTGTACGTGAAAGAGTGACAAACATCCATACTTACAAACTCATGTTCATAATATTAGTAGGATTATTACTTTATCCTACGACAAAGTACCTGATCCCACGCTCCTCACATTGACCTTGGATCAACCGTGAAGGGATCACTATGGCTAGTTAGATGTGACCTTTCGCACTGTAATATCCACTTCAGGACCCTATTCTCTCAACAAACTGTTCGAGCATCTGATCTTTCAAATTCTACTTCTGTGTGACAAACACTAGCTGATCTATGGTTAGATAATTTATTTTCTTGTGCATATCGGTTTTAACACATGCTATTTGTTTATTGGTGATGACAATGTAACGTTAACAGAAGATTGATTTCACAAACTAACAAACCAAAGATTTATTTTTTATTTTTATAATAATAATATACGTTTTTACACCACGTCAATCTGGTCCCGTGCTAAGTTTCCGAAGAACTTGTGTTACGGGTACCAGACAACGGAAATACATAAGAATATATTTAATACTTTTATATTAATACATATAATATTATATAAGATTTTTATTATATAATACCCAAGTTTAATACACATCTATGGCCCAGGAACACAGAAAATTTTTTGTTCCTTGGCGATTTTCGAACCCGCTACCTCCGAGCCGGCCTATCAGAATCAAAGTTGTTGACAAATGTCACTACTAATCTATAGCCAACCTAATCTAAATCTAAAGGGGGTGGGGACCCTCAACATGAATGTCGCAGGGTCCGACAGAGTGAAACATACAAAAGTTCTGCAACGAGCTGATGTTGGGGAAATCGAGGTCTATTTGGGGTAGCTATGGCCAAAACCAGTGTGGTAGATCATCGCTATCATTATATAAGATTGTTTTATACAAATTTATGTGATTGAAAAACATCCCGTACGAAATTTTAATTCAGTTTACGGTAAATGTAATACAAAGCACAAAGCGCTGAGATAATTAACTTCAGTAAAACGTTATTATGCAAGAGAATATTAAAAACACATCTTGAATTAGCTTTATATTTTACTTTATTTTTATTGGCCGCTTTCCGCTTGTTTGTCCGGATTTTTTTTTGTTTGTTATCAAAATGAAAGCTTATTTGTTTATACAAAATATTTGGAAATAATACGTCTCATCTGGTCATCAGAACGTTGAAGGACGATCTTTCACGGCTCTTAGACCATTTTATCATATATTTTAATGTAATTGACAAGACCCGTCGCACACCCATTCACGCGAACATGCTAACATCATAACATAAATATGCTAGTCACGAGGCGACAAATTATACGCGATTTGAAAATGTGATTGGAAAATAATTTCCCAGACGATTTTAAATATTAATACTCGGGCGTTCAATGGATTTGTGAATGTCCCAATGAAAATTATTCGTGTGGGGAAATCGGACGATTCAAACCTTTTTATAAGTGCTTAGTGACACAGATTTCTTGTCGTATTTTTCATTTAGCCAAAGCCTTATTATTTTCTATCTATTCAATAACGGTCTGATACAGAAAAAGCAAAATATTCGCATTTTATCTGATAAAATTAGTACCGTATTTTGAAGCAGTATATTATTCAGTACGTATTGTGTTTCTTAGACGAAGATGATGTGATAAACATAAATTATTTAAGTTCTAAATTTGAAACCAGTATCGACTCTCACCGTCGCGGACGCCTGACAGATAATATTTAGAATACATATTAATAAAAATCTTTATCGCAAGACTGATACTGATATTATGCTCATTTATTTAATTTTTTATGAGCCCGACGTTTCGTATACTTTACAGAAACCATGGTCACGGAAGGAAATAAACCGCGATAAAATCCGTAAAAGTTGTTTTATTATAATGAGTAAAATTCGCGTAAACATAAGAAAACAATATGATATTATGCTTTTTGTTTTTATGGTACTAAAGTCGATTTTTGCCAAGGCACGCGAATATTCCACACTAAAATATATAATTTTACTTTAACGTACCTACGATTTAATTTCAAACAGGACAGCGTTTACGAGTTTCTTCAGCAGTCGCGTGCAGCAAATTGCATAATGAGCGCTTTTGCGATCACAAATTAAGCAAATCAAAACGAATTTCTCGATCGTCCCTGAATCACTAACTCGGTAAACAAAGTTTGAGATTTTCATGATTTATTTAAATATCAAAGAGCTGGACTAAAGCCCTGCATAACTTAGTCATTTATCACTCGGCGTTTTCTCCAGCAGTCGCGACGGTTATTGTTTAGATGAGTGTTTTTTTCTGATTATTAATAATTGATTATAATAAATTAATAGTATTATAGTAAATTAATAGCTAGAATTTTAATAATCTATATTAAATACCCGTGACGACTTTATGGATGTTTAGATCTGTCTATTTCATAATAAGAATTGGTTAGGATAATACATAACAACACATAATAATAAATTGTCTTTCTTAATTTCTTTCCGGGAGATAATTGTTTTTTTGGAACGAAGTTCCTTACGGCAGGCTTGGAGGGGATAGGGATTTTGCTGCGCGACCGAACTGAAAAAAATGTGATAGTAAAACCGTAAGAAAAATGCGTGGAATAAAAGCGTCAAATGAGACGTGCGCAGGCGCGACAGTCGCATACACAAGCGAGTAGTGTATAATACCTTTCTTTTTAGCCGAAGGAACTTCGTTCCTACCTGGTATCCCACGACTCCACATTTCTTTTTTGTTTTTGAAAATGATCAGTATAATATGAGACAAAAATAAATAACTAAAGGTATATTAAAAATTTGTATGTACATGTATAAAAAATTAACACCCGTAAAAGCTTCATTTGATGTTCCAAAGCCAAAGCAAAATATTTCAAAGACTTAAATATCGGTTAATTGATACACTTGGCTCGAGTCGCATGTTTCGGATTGTGAAGCGAAATTACAGCTCGTCTCTTTCGCGGATAATCTCGCTTCTTACTGCTTGTTACTGCTCTTTCCAGTTCGCTATAATCACCGCTAGTATTTGCTTCTGTCGACAGAAATTATTTCACAGTGAATTCGTTTCAACAATTTGTTTAAATGATTTCCTTAAAATGTCACATTTCAAGAAATTCGTTTTCATTTTTTAGTTTGCGCTAAATTTTTATCACCTTTTCCTCCTCGGATTTATATTAAAAATAAGTGCGGGTTGCATCGACTGATTTTAACGAATTTTAAGCGTTAAAGATGGCGGTAACGAACGTAACGAACGTAAGTGACCAAAGAGCATTGTTTTTAACATACTTTAAAATTTAACGAAGTCTCTTACGTTAATAGATGAGTACCTGGTTGACCGAGCATTCGCTCGGTACTCTAAGACCTAAGTGATAAAATACTATAAAATTTTTCTTCCAAAAAAAATGATCTTAAAAAAAGGAAAAAAAAAATTCGGACTGGAGATTCGAACCAGACTCGTTCAAACTTAACTGCCTAATTTCTCCACTAAGCTACCATGACATATTACTTGATAGCGAAATTTACGTTCGTATTCTAATCATATTATATCGATGCCTCAAAACACGGATAAAAAAAAGTTTTCTAAAAATGTATCCTAGCTAGATCGATTTATCGCCGTTTTTAAAACATATGTACAAAATTTCATGAAAATCGTTGGAGCCGTTTCCGAGATCCCGATTCTATATATATATATACAAGAATTGCTCGTTTAAGATAAGATAATATTTAAAACAACCGACCCTAAATCTTCCAAAGTCTTTTACTTTTAGGATCGGTTGTTTCTTCTCCTTTCTTTCTCGATGGTACTTGATAAATTGTGTTAAAATATTTTTAATTTAGTAGTTGTATGGGGTACCGAGTATACCAAATAGAGCAATAATATCAATAGAGTAGCAAATTCAAACAAACCAACCAACAAGAATATTTTATTAGTACACATTGATTAATAATTCATTTCAAATGATTTCTGGTAGACTAGAGAAAGGAATAAGCTAGTAACCGTCTAATTAATAATACAGTGCCTCTGGACAGGGAGTCCGATGTGTAAGAAGAAAAAAATATGTTTTTGTTATATTCCTACACATTGGAGAATTTTTGTGTGTTATTCTCTGTTATTACCTGACTGACAAATGGAATAAATCTAAAGGCCCATATGGAGAACCAGTTCGTGTCTTATTCTTCGTTATTTCCTAACAGCAGAAGAAGGGGCCTATTTGCAAATTTTTATACAGGACTCGTTCGGAGAAAGCTACGTCTCTGAGGGTTTGTGTTCTAATTTTGCTCCTACTCTTCTAATTCAATCTGAATATTTTCTGAACCGGCTATAGTTTGACTACAACCTTTATTGCTTTTACTAAGATTGACTAATATATTCTCTCGGCACTAACTAGACGCATAGCAGCTGCCAATCAAATATTCGCTCAACTTCTCTCGAATGGATGTTTCACTGCCGTTTAGTTCGTTCGATTGCTCTCACTGTTCATATCTCGCTATCTAGGGCGACTTTGATTCTATTAATTTCTAAAAATATTCACTGTTTGTGAGTCACTTAAAAATAGATAATTGCTTTGATTTATGTGAACATCATCATCATCATCATCATCATCTCAGCCTAAAGTCATCCACTACTGAACACAGGCCTCTCCAATGGTTGTCCAGTGCTTGCAGTGCATCCAACGAGACGTAGCGGTTCTCACTAGATCGTCGGTCCATCGGGTAGGTGGCCGTCCCACGTGTGGTGGTACGTGGTCTCCACTCCAGAACCTTTTTGCCCCATCAGCCGCTATCAAAGATATATAAAATTTATGAGTTTTAAATAAATGTGATTTTACTGGATTAATACTGAACGCAAAAATGTGATTAGATATGTATGTCTGTTTACTACCGGTTCTATCACGATAAAACTTGGTATAATTATACCTACTTTAACTTAACTCCGCTTTCCAATATACATGTGATAAAATTGAAAGAAAGGAAATTCATAAAACTTTAAAAAAAGGAAATTCAAGGAATAATTTTCTTACAGACTGTCCGATATTCAAAAGTAATCTGAAAAATTAATAAATAGATGTATAAATAGAAATATAGATAATTGGATAGACGGATGGAAGGATCGATGATTGAATAAATTAATCATGATATTACGCTTAACACAACAGTCATAGTCAACAAAAGCCGGGTTGATGAAAATAATAGTGACCTCTAATGACCTCCTCAAACTAATTTGGGCGCGTATATTATACGACCCGTTACACGGAAGTGGGGATCAACGGACTAATTTAAAATCGCCAAATTAAATTGTTCCTCTACCAACATAACCATGGGCTTATATCCGTCCATTTAAATTACCTTTTTCAATACGCCAAGGATACATTAGAGTTAGTCCTCTTTGTAAAACTTCTTTATTCTCTAACTTTTTCGACGTTGACTAAATTCAGATGCGCTTTTGTCGAAACGGAGTAGGTAAATCAAAATACTAAAAAGTAAAAAACAAACACGCTGCACGTAACAAGCTGTGCCTTAATCTTAACCACAAAATAATTTATACGATCATACCAGATTTTTAGTTAATAATAAAAATGATTTGCTTGATATTTACGAAGGCATAGCATTTTATTTACTTGGTTTTTTCGAATTCCACACGGAGCTCTTGAAACAGGCAGTGCATTGCAGCCGAATTAGACCAGCACGCCCGGGCTGGTACTTCTCGTTCACATGACATCGGCATAAAGTGGCAGTTATGCTGTAGTGTTTCGTGCTGTTTGTGAGTTTCCGGTGGCCCGTTGGGCGGATAAGGAAAAGGAGGGCAATGCATCTGCATACCCTCTGATTGTGGATATTTCTGGGCTTCGATGGTCGCTAAAAGGCTTCGATTGTTCGTTTGCCCTCCTATGCTATAATAAATCCCTATGCGAAACCAAAGGAAAATCTAATAGTATCCTCAATTTAGCTCCAGAAGACAACAGTCAACAATAAATAGTTAAACACATACTTTATAATCACTTAACGCGAGTTTAACATCCAGTCAAAGGAACCTAGTTTTGTGGCTGCTAGTTCGCATTTGATTTTAATAGAACGTAGACTTACTCCGTTATACAGTTTAACTCAAATAGTTAGTGAGCAGTTAGTCGTTGCCGGTGCGGTTGGGCAGAATGTTTAACTCACTTTGTATTTTAATTTAAAATATTATTTAAAGTGAAACCGTTTTGTATGTTGTATTATATTCTCATTCCACATTGTTGGCGAGCGTTGATTGTAAAATCATATCTATTGCCGTTACGACAGCGTAAATCTGTCATATTTCTTTGTAACAAACAAAAAGAGAGGTCCCTTATTCATTTGTATGTGTTTTTGTATTCTAATGACACGATTACTCGTGGATTTCGATGTTTTTTTTTTTTTGTTTAAGAGCTGGTATTTCCATTTAAGTCCCTTTTTAATTTATCAAGATCTGATCAGCCATGTTTAATCATGCTTATTATAAAAAATGCTACCGAGTAATCCTTACTATATTAATATTAATTAATATAATTAATATTATATATTATTATATTATATTATATTATAATATTATAAATGCGAAAGTAACTCTGTCTGTCTGTCTGTCTGTTACGCTTTCACGCCTAAACCACTGAACCAATTTTGATGAAATTTGGAACAGGGATAGATTAGAGCTTGAGAAAGGACATAGGCTACTTTTTGTTGCGAAAAAAGCTTAGGGGGGTTTAAATAGGGGATGAAAGTTTGTATGGAAGTTCGTCATTATATATAGAAGATGACGCCATCAAACTCTGCATTTAAACACTTTATAAGAATTAAATAACCATTAATAATTGTTCCACCGTTTTTAAGATTTTTACCTATATGGGCATGAATAGGAGATGAAAGTTCGCAGGGTAGTTAAAAAAAAGGCTGTCTGTGTTTACTATACGTACCTACGCAACTGCGCTACTCCGAATTTAACGCGAGCGAAGCCGCGGGCAACAGCTAGTTGTCAATAAACCTTTGCTGACTTCGCTTATATTCATGACTTTGTTATTTATAGATGTAAAAAGAACACTCTACATAACGCTTTGGACGCGCAACATGTTCTGATGATGAAATTGGTCATATTTAAAATTTTAAATATGGCGGCAAATACGCCGTGGCTGCTTTTAATTACATGCGTAATATGCATTGTTAACACAAGTCCAAATAGTTTTTTTAATTGGTTTAAATTTTTTTCATTGTTCCTGTTATTAAACGGCACTGTTTCATATGAATAGCTCGTTTATTAGTTCTACCCATATTTCAGGAAAATAAATTTAAGATGACTTCAAAACTAAAAAGTAATACATTAAATGGACAATATTTGCATTTACCACGTCTTTATTTTTAATTTAAGAGTCGTTGCCAGCAGTGGCGGCTGGTGGGTTATCGAACTGGTAGTGCACTTTACTTGCTCACTAAGTATTAAGATTAGAAATAGCAACAAAACCACAATTTACACAAAATATATTAATTTTTTATTATTTTTTGTACATTGATTTTATTGATCATATCAATGAGAATTTTTTCTGAAGCGACATGTTCGCTCGCTCACATCCACACAACCATTTCTTTCTATTTAACATTTCACTATTAAAAGCTCTGTTTAACATCACTTCCACTGATGCCACACACTGTACAGAGTACACACAGAATATTACGAAAAGAAAAATAGTAATTGTTTTTACAATAACTAAAACAAATAATAATTAACGCGGAATCTCAACTTGCAAACATCATGTCCGCCGTCGTCGTCGTGCGCCCGGCAAAATTCGTTAAACATCGGGTGCTCTCGGCAAATTCGGCCGCGCGTGCGGCGCACGAAATCAGAGTAATTTCTCGGTATATTTCTATGAACTATCTTTTGTTTCACGCGTCAGGCGTATAGCGCGTAACTCATACAAGCTATATTAGCAGTCCTCGTGCGCTCGTGGAAGCGCACGAGATTTTTTCTATTATGGAAAATAAGTCTTAATAGCTTAGCAAAGCGCTCAAATTGAGTCGTCATAATTGGAAATTTTATTATATACTTAGTTATAAAGATTATTGTATGTACTTACAAATTAAATATCTATTACTTAACATGGTTTATAAATAAATATCAAGTAATGTTTGAAATTTTTAAATCTTAAATTGGTGGTTCAGCGCACGAGCGCACTTAAGGTACAGCCGCCACTGGTTGCCAGTAAAGGTAAGTAGGTACAACAATAAGATACGGCACCGACTACAAAAGTAACAGCAGCTTGTTATGAAGCCATAAATTATAAGATACTCATGAAGAAAAAATTCGACCACTAAGCTATTACGTCTTTTAACAATTCTTAAATGTTGATTTGTGAATGAAATATCACAGCCATGGACGATATATGAATCGTAAGATCTAATCCCAGTAATGGTCAAACTAATAATAAACGTTTCAATTATATTTCATCTGGTAAAAGGACAATGAATTAATGGAAATACATTTTTTTTTTGTTATATAGTATTTTCACAAATAATATTATGTATGTTAAGGCATTTTTCTTGCAAGGATCTGTCTTATGCGATCTGGACTTTTATACGCTGGTTACGCTAGATATAATACTATTCTAGGTTATATTATATTCACATTGTGTGAAGTTTCATCCAGATTTGTTGACCTGTTTTTGGCTGGTTGAGTAACAAACACCAACACACATTTTAGCAATGATTACATTACTGGACAATAATACCATTATTTTTTAAGTAACTTATTTAATCAATTTTTAATAAATTTTCTAGAAAAACTTTAAAATCAACTATTAACGTAAGACATAACCCAAACGCCTTCTGTCCATCAAAAGTATAAAGAATCTTAAAAATTATGCTTACAAACGATTTTTAATGTACTTATACCTTTCAATCAACTCTTTCAATTAAAAACGCGCCTAATTAATCAAAAAGAAACAAATCTTTTCAGCAACTTGGACTTAACTCTTGATTGATTATGTTTAATTAAACAGAACCTCATTAATGTAAATATTTGGAAACTCTAGTATCTCAAAGATTGATGATTAGATTTGGTTGTGTTATGGGAATAATATGGCAGCTGTCTGTAATAAAAGATGATAACATCAACCCGATGTCCCACTGCTGGGCACGAAACTCCTCGAAATTAAATCATTAAAATTTATCAGGCACCAAATAAAATCAGGTTTGTGGATTTTACGGACGCCATAATCACACAACTGGGTAGTGTCCTATAATATTGAGGAACTATATTAAACTGTCGTGCATTTTCCGGCGCATATTTATTTCTATACTGTCACCTGTACAACTGTACCTGTAGTTACATTTTTTTATTTTAAAGAATTTGATAACCTAACTATATTTGCCGTGAACTATATTGGTATATGTGCCGTGTAAGTATAATATGTATTAGATTAAGTTAGTTTAACAGTGTATTATGTTCCTTAATAAATGCTTATTATTATTATTAAATCAGACGAGAAGAGTGATGGACCACAGTTCACTGACGCGACGCTCCGGCCTAATGCGTGTTAGTGAATCTCAGGCAACTTCAAGGACAACAATAAAATATATTTATATCAATGACATTAATATTATCATCTCAAGACGTTTTCTTCTCGAACCAAGGTTCAATTAGTCAATCTGTTTTGGCTGCTTTTTGTTTTAAAATATTTAATAAGTTATATTATGCTTGTAAATACGATGAAACAACTTTTACGGACTTTATCGCGGTTCCTTAAGTTTTTTTAGATGCCTGACATTTCGGATATAATGACATCGACCATGGTTACAGGTGGAATTGCTATAATATAGGTAAAGTATGCGAAACTTCGGTCATGTAAAAAAAAACTTAATAGACCGCGATGAAATCCGTAAAAAATGTTTCATTATGATGCCTAAAATTCATATAAACACAAAAAAATATGGTTATATAATTTTATGTTTTTCTATCTTTTGAATTTTTTTGTACCCTACACAAAATCCTTCTTTATATAGGAATCCAATAATAATAAATAATAATGCTCTCATAAAGTAAAAGCAAACAAAGGCATAGCGGAGAAAAAATGTCTACGAAATTCATATTGGCGTTCCAACGGCGACCTCTATAGAATTTACAATCCAATATTCTGCGATTGACATATCCAGAGTCAGCTAGCTTTACGTCTTGAGATAAGTTTTGAAAATATATTAGGAATAGGTAATATTATTACTAAGATGGATTGAAACCCAGAAATAGAGTTGACATCATACGAAAAAGTAGTAAGGAAGGTTTTCAATGCGAGCTATGCTAATAATGTTACAAATGAAACATTCTGTAACTATTTTAGATAAAGATAATATATATTTTTATGATTAGGTAAAATTTCAGACCAGTCGAATGATAAACGAATGGAAAGTCGAATGGAAATACCCGCAAAGCTTTTACGTAAGAATTAAACAGGATGACGGTGATGATAATGATGATGATGATGGTGATGGTGAAGAGGATGATGATGCTGATGACCATGATTATGATAATTGTGGTGGTGGTGATGATAATGGTAGTGGTGATGATGACGATGATGGTATCCATACAGACAAGCGCACCACACAACGCATTAGAATACAATATTGTGTACATAATTATTTGGTTGGAGGTAGTGCCGTAGCTGCATTGCAGTGGAATTGGACCGGCACGTTCCGGGTAGTACCTCTCGCTCAAATGTCACCGGTATACAGCTTTGCTGTCGTCTTTTATAAAGTTTGTGTGTTTATAGTGGCCCATTAAGTAAAAGGAGGGCCATGTATCTGCATAACCTTTGGATGCTATGGGCCTCGGTGGTCGCCATAAAGCTCCCAACGCTTGTTAACGTCCTTATGGTATAAAAAATGAACTATTATATAAGAACAAACGAACCAAAATTTAGCAGCTTGTATAGGATTATATTATTATTATAAAAATATATACCTCTTGACAATCATTATGTCACTTTTATACATAGGGGAGTCCGTGGGAGATCGTCCATCACCGATCTGGTTAGACGAGAAAAAATTTATATCAAATATTTTGTATAAACAATTCTCATGGCTATTTTTAATTATACTAACTTTAATCGATTTTTTTTTTATCATTTTCATACTTTCGATAACCACATGAAAATTTCACTGATAGTTTTTAGCAGACAGAATATGCCTAGGTAGGCTTGCCTATTCATTTCTGTGTATGGCTGGCAAACAGATGTAAACAGGTTAAGTCAATATAGGTGACTCCATCGATTTGCTAACATATCGAAAGTTATATCAAATTTTAGATTATTTTATTACAAAATCAGTGATACAAACTTGCCTGCAAAAAATCGTATCTAAAGTACTTTAATTTATATAAGACACTGACTTGAGAGATGACTTTTGTATACTTAGGCATATTTGTTTATACAAAATATTTAAAAAAAAATACGTCTCATTTGGTTTTCAGATCGATGAAGGACGATATTCCACGGCTCTTAGACCAATACCTAAATAGTACCTACAATGAATGGTATTCTTTGTTTCAGCCAAAAAATGGTGCTAAAGTACTCAAATATGAAGTACTTCCCGCTGCTGGTGTTTCAACTGATACTGATGGCTCTGTACTTCGTTTTCGTGAGGTATGGAGGGGAAAAGGACCACGATATTAGAGGTAAGATTTTTACATCAGCTTTTCAAGTGTGGAGACATGTGTTACCATCTGTACCCAACGAAAATTGGGTTTTTTTTTCTATTTTAATCTACTCTCCTGAACATAAATATTTAAGAAGGAAGAAAAGAAGAAATTAGGCTATAAAATGCAAAATATTTTAAAGACTTGTAGTTATGGAGACTATATTTTCCACAATAACGTGCAACAACTTTTCATCTTTGTGTCTTATAAGCATTTCAATATTATCGTTATGAGGTAATTCATTATGTAATGAAGATATAATATTATGTTAAGATAGCTGTTTTAATTTAAAATATGTGTAAAAAATAAGTAAAGTATCGCTGGAGGCCTAATTAAGGTAGAGAACGTTTTGGTAGGCCACTAACAAGATGGGAAAATTATCGCCATACAGTGGCCGGCGATGAGTTGATGCGAGCGGCAAGAAATCGGTCGTCTTGGTGTTTATTGTAGGAGTCCTATGTACAGCAGTGGACGAATAAGGGCTGATGATTATGATGCACTCACATGTAGACCTGTGTGAAGAGTCAGGATACAAACAGGAAAAATATTAATAATGATGAATAAGTGGGACTTAAGAATCTTAATGCAGATGACTACAAATTGTCAAGCCAAAAAACGTGGTTCAGGTAATTGACCCTTAAATTTAGGACAAAGTATATAATAAATAATTTATTAGGTGTCCCCGAGGAACTTTTTATCTCAAATGTATGGAGTCTATTTAATACTCCCAAAGAACAAAGGTTCCAAACTAATTCATTCTGGGGGTTTTTTTGTTCTTTCCTGTGGGAACTCCTTAATTTTCCGGGATGAATTTAAATGGAGATGCATTTTTGCCATACTTTATCTCGAATAAAAATATGGATTTCTTTAATGGTGTATAGGCAAACTGGCAGAGGAAGTCAGCGGTCAACAGAGGTTGTCCTTAGCCCTTATTAAAATACATCTTAGTTATCCGTTCAATCTTTGCCTCTCCTTATAGAATAGAAGTGAATATGAAAAATAGAAGCGGACCGGATATCCACAAAACCTTGATTTTTACGATATTGACTGCCTCGCACGAATGATTTCATTCATGATATTTTTGAGAAGTATTGCAATCCTCTTTAATTGCTAATCCTCTGGACTTGAGTGTCAATAGATCTGATCAATTACCACCTTACTTAACGCCGTTGGATAGAGTTAAACCAACCGTCTTTTTGCCTATTATAAAAAAGGCACCGTATCTGAAAAATTAAGCTTTATTTGCGTTTACGAAATATAGAAACGCTTTGCGGAATATACAAGTAAACTATATTTATAGATGGCAGGTCCATGATGATTTTACACTCAAATGACTGTAAAAATATATTAACCACCACATCATTTTCACTTATCCAGAATAAAATGCATTAAAATCTATTAATATATAAATGGCCTGCATTAAAATGGATGTAGACACCGATGTCAATAAACTCCATCACAGTTTGGTCCAGCATTATAAAAATTAAGTTTCGATATATTTTGAAACGACGGTGATATAATTTTGACGTGTCTTTATGTGTGTCAGTCTGTCTACGGCATCGTAGCTCACAAAGTCAAAGTCAAAGTCAAAGTCAAAGTCAAAAATTTTATTCAAAATAGTACTATCCAAGTATCTTTTTGAAGGTCAATTGAGTCTACCACCGGTTCCAAAGTAAGTCCACTGAGAAGAACCGGCGAAACAAACTCAGTGGAACTAGTCTTTTCAAATACAATATTACAAAAAATAGTAATACAAACAATACATAGTACTATACTAGTATAGTACATAAGAAGAATTCAGCAAGAAACTCTGTTGGGTTGCTCCTTTCAAAATATAGTTTACAATTTTTTATAAACATACATAATTACATACACTTATTACTATACTTAACACATTTATTACAGTCTTATCCTAAGATCTTTATCCTAAGAAAAGTAAATAAGTAGATAAATTTAGACCCCGCAATATCCAAAACAAACCAGTGGATGTTAATAAAAAAAAAAGAAACTCAGCTAGGTAGAAATCGCATAACACGACCAGCCACCACAGCAGCACCTCCACATAGGCCTGGACGCGTGAGCCAGCGTCAACCTCTTCCGCATATTAGAGGGAAGTGGAAGACCCATCCCACAACGCCACCACTGCAGTAGCGTAAGCGAGCATGACATGTCATACGTTTCACCTTTACACAAGTTTAGTTCAACACACTGCAGGCTCAAAATTTATCTACATTCTAGATAAAACAGCTTTATAGAAGAGCAATTTAATCCCAAGGTTTCGCTTTGTCTAAATAACAAATTATGAAATTTATAATTTATACATTGTATAAAACCTTATGAGTGAGTGTCTTATTCCCAAGGTGTGGTATCTTCAATAAAATCTTTTATTTCATAATACGCTTTACCACACAAACGTTCCTTAACAATTTTCTTAAATTTATTAATGGAAAGATTTTGAACGTTTTCTGGGATCCTATTGTAAAATCGTATACATTGTCCCATAAAAGAAGTACTAACTTTATTAAGTCTAAAAAATGGAACATTCAATTTATATTTGTTCCTAGTATTTATGTTGTGATGGTCGCATTTTTTTAAAAAGTCATTAATATTTTTGCGGACGTACATCACATTAGCAAGTATGTACTGAGAAGCTACAGTTAAGATGGCAATTTCTTTGAATTTTTCTTTCAATGATACCCGGGGGCCCAAACAGTATATAGTTCGAATAGCTCGCTTCTGCAACAAGAAAATCGTATTAATATCCGCCGCATTCCCCCACAGTAGAATGCCGTAAGACATTAGACTGTGGAAGTAAGCATGGTATACTAATCGCGCCGTATTTACATCTGTCATTTTTCTTATTTTTTTAATCGCAAAAGTCGCAGTACCGAGTCTATTTGCCAACTTGGCTATATGTGGCGCCCATTGCAGCTTACAATCTATGGTTATTCCAAGAAATACGGTCGAATCCACCAAGTCCATCACCTCTCCGTTAAGTGATACATTAGTTTGCACCTGCTTGACATTAGGCAGTGTAAATTTTATCAATTTAGTTTTGTTTGAATTAAGTAACAAATTATTTACGCTAAACCAATGCACCATGTTCGAAAGAGCATTGTTTACATCGTCAAGGACCATTTGCTGTCGTTTAATTTTAAATATTACTGAGGTATCATCAGCAAACAATACAATTTCATGTTTGTCCTTCATAAGTGAAGCCAAGTCATTTATATACACAAGGAAGAGAAATGGACCAAGAATGGATCCTTGAGGTACCCCCATTTTTATTTTGGTACCAGCGGAACTTTTACCATTTATGATTACTTTTTGTGTTCTATTATTTAAATAGGATACCAGTAGTTTAAGTTCAGTACCCCTGATACCATAGTGGTGCAATTTCCTGATTAACGTCGCATGTTCAACACAGTCAAAAGCTTTGGACAGATCGCAGAATACACCTAGAGCATCCTGTGACTCCTCCCAAGCTGTAAATATATATTTTAAAAGATCAACTCCCGCGTCAGTTGTGGATCTACCTTTGGTAAATCCAAATTGCTGTCTATGAAGTAACTCATGCTTATTAAAAAAGAATAAAAGTTGATTTAGAATATTTTTTTCGAATATTTTACTGAGAGTTGGAAGTATGGAAATTGGTCTAAAGTTCGAAGGGTCTGTACTGCTACCTGATTTAAAAAGTGGTAATACTTTACTATGTTTCATTAAATCAGGAAATTCACCACAATCAATGCACTTATTAAATATGATTGCTAAAATCGGTGCAATAATATGCACAATATGTCTCATAATTTTTACAGACATGCCCCACAAATCTGTAGTATTCTTAATATTAATTAGTTTAAAAGCACTAATAACATCTTTTGGGCAAATATATTGAAATTTAAATACATGTTTATTCTCATTGACACTTTTTTTAAGTAATGTCTCGGCAACGGTAGGAGAGGATATAAGATTTTTTGTTGTTGCCAATGGAACATTAGCAAAAAAATTATTAAAGATAGTTGCGACCTCTTTGTCAGTATCTATTCGTTTACCATCAATACATAAAGAATATTCAGTGTTATTATATTTATTTTTGCCAGTTTCATATATAATACAAATATATATATAAACATATGAACCGATTTCCATTTAGTTTATTTTTTATTTATTTTTTATTTGAAAGGTGAATTAGTCGAGAATGTTCTTAGCCGGCCTCCGCCACAAATTGGCGGATGACATAATGTTGGTTTACAACTTCCTCAATACGGATATGAAAGGACTTGACTAGTAGAATACTATACACTATCACAATTGTAATCCAAGATGGCCGCCATCATAAAATGGCGCAAAATAATATTATGTTAGGGGGGTTTCACAATTTCTATTAATTTGTTTGATATATTATTTACGCACAATTGAAGTTATGAATGAAGTAAAAGTAATGAAGAAATAATATTAAAAAAAACTTTTATATCGTATAACTTCTAAACGAATTTTAAGATTTCAATATATTTTTATATTATTTTGCAACGAAAATCCTTCCCATTTGTTTTTGTTGAAAATGTTAGTAATGTAAAATAACAATTGTATTATTTGATAAAATATTATATTTTTCGTGTAAAATCTCGAAGTGACAAATTTGGATGCTTATGAATGGGTTATTAAATATTAAATATATGTGTTTTATTAGGTATAAAATCTCTTTTGAAGTTGGACAAAAATTAATGAATCTTGTCACAAACAGCTGAGCAAAATTCGGAAAGTTAGTGTCCGCGGTTTGGTGCTCAAACCCGGCTTTAATTGTTACTCAATGGAATAATATTCCGCCTATATTATGGAATCATGACTAATGGGGGTTTCCGTCTGTTTGTCTAGTCCGTTGCTTGTTAAACTTTTCAAAAATACATTAAACATAAAATATTTAAAAGAAATAAAAGGTTAACAAGCCTTCATGTGAAAAAGAGGATTTTTCGGTGTCACCCCAAAAATGGTTTTTTTATTTCATTTTTCGGACAATTTGTTTATGTTTTTATATATTTTTTTACTATGCGACATTATAAAAATACACACAAACCCTTAATTTTTACTCTTCTGTCATCAATACCTATTTAATAGTGGTATTAGTACTTTTAGAAGATAGAAGTTTATCACAAATAAACAATGCATAAACGAAAGAGACGAAAGACCAATGAAAAATCAATCAATCAATCATCAATCATCAGTCAATCATGCCAAAAAAAATGAAAAACTCAATTAGTAATGATTGTTCTGTAAAAACGCAAATACCTAGGTTTGTACTTCCCACACTTGCTTATTCTTTTTCCATGTAATTTTGTCTTATATATTTATAACAGTCATCTTAGCTGGCGCCTATGATACATCTCGATCACATGAAGATTAATAACATCTTGACACAGAAGGACATATGCGTTAGAATTAATAGAGTCTAGTAATCCCGTCGAAACATGACACTTTTAATTGAACTCGTTGTTTTAATTAAAGCTTTTAACCTCATTTTGTGTAAGAATTAAATTTATCACGATGCGTTTATAAATAAAAATTGTAGTTTTAATACTGCTTTCAGTGCGTTGTTGTCATGTTACGAATCACTTTTATTCGACTATAGGTATCGAATGTCTTTGCGTTTATTGAGGGAGTCCTATGTGGACTGATAAAGGTTAATGTCGATGATGGTAATGGTATAGATATATATGAGATATATAATAGGTACCATAATCAATTGATATAAAAATATATGTCCCACTGCTGGGCACTGGATGGATAATATAATATAAACATAAATAATTAATAGTTAAAAAAAGTTTACTCCTTAAGAACGATTATAAAATAAATGGATTAATGAATAAGGGTAAATAAATGTATTTTTTATGATAGAGCATGCGTGATACATTTATTTTTATTAAATATACAATGAATACAGTTTGTAACTCGCCTTCCTTGGATGTTGTCGTTTCTCAGACTCCTTTTTTCGTTTAAAGCTTCGTGTCACATCATCATGTGACATCGTGTAACATCGGAGTTTGATTTTTACCCATAGAATTTCATACTCGGGCCTTATATATGAAAATCGAGTCTTAAGGAACTTCAAAAACAAAAAATTAATTTTAAATAAAAAACCAAAAACCGACTTCAAAACTATACCTTAATATATGTACAAAAAATTTAAAATAATATTGAAATATTTCGAGTTTACACCAAGTATTGAGTAGATGTCTGTGAAGGGCATCGATGTTTTGGCTGGTACCGACTCTAAGAATACCCAATTTTAAATAGTATACTTCTACTTCACTTCGAAGTATTTCAATATTATTTCAAATTTTTTAGTTGTACATATATTAAGGTAAGTATAGTTTTTTATTTAAAATTAATTTTATTTTGTACTTTTTAGTTTTAAGTTTATACGTAAGTAATAAAGTTACAAAAAAAAAACCATACACACGAATTGATAACCTCCTTCTTTTTTGAAGTCGGCAAAAAATACACGCTTTTCGGAAATTGAACGAATAGTCTTATTGAATGGTGTATTGTCATCAGTCCTCAATAGATCCACAAAGTTTGAAATAAATCTACGGAGTCGGCTACAAATATACATACAGGTGAAGCTAATAAAAAGCAATAAAAAAAATGTTACAGCTTTAAACACAAATATTAAACTGTTGCTATAATGTTACAGCAGACGGTTATTGCGTGTTTCACTAGAACTAAGTCTTACAGACAACATTGTTTTTGTAAAGCTTTTTGCTTCCACGTATTTCACACCACATATTTACCTTAACACCCCGCTTCAAAGAGACATAAACGATGCAAAAAGGGGTCTTGTACGCTGGAATATTTCTGTATAGGCATTAATGCTTAGAAACGTTATCATTGGCACGTTATTATTGACTTCTATGTACAGATTAGAGCTAAAATAAGCAATCTAAAATAAAATTTATAGAAATATCTTATTTTCTTTTATTATAATATTTAATTTTTAAATTATGCTAGAACGTCCTCGCCACTTAAAACATAAGAAAGAATGCATTTTTTTAATAAAATTCGGCTTAGTTACTGAGAAGCTACGATATACGTATCTAAATACTATATACTAAAAAGCAGTGACTTTGTAAAGTGTACATAAACTGTTGAATAAATAAAATCACAACTCTTTCTTTCTTCTGCCGCACCTACACTCTATAAAGGAATATCTAGATTTAAAAAAAGTACTAAGTTTAAAGCTCATAAGCCTGTGACGCTGCACGGGTCCTGTGCTGTGATTGGCTGATTAATAGTCATTGATGGATGACTGGCCGATGGAACGCACACACACATCCGCGGTTGGCTATGACACTCGTTATTTCTGATTTTTATGCCTCTATCTTGTAATAAGATAATGAACGATTATTAACGCCAAAGTTTGTCAGTATGGACGGATGTATGTTTGTTACTCTTTCATGTAAAAACTACTGAATAGATTTTAATAAAATTTTAAATATAGCTTGTATATAGCACATAGGATATAATTTATCTCCGTATCCCCACGGGAACGGGAAGTAAGCACAGTAACCGCGGGGCGTTGCTGGTGAACGATAAAATTAAACCGCTAATTTACCCTACATAAAAATTGTAATACGCTTCATATTTAGTAAACAAATTAATGAATGACATCATAAAAACGTGGATATTGTTGTTTTTTGTGAAAAGCTAATATAACTACATATTAAAGTTTTAATGAAAATGCAACGTGACCCGAGCATTCTACCATGAATTAGTTACCAGTTGTTCCCAACGGGCAATGGAGCGTGCTATGCTGTGTTTCTTTAGCAGATATCCACTAATATAGATCCACTGAGATTGTTTCGCCTGTTCTTCTCAGTGGACTTGCTTTGGAACCGGTGGTAGACTCAATTAATGTTCAAAAAGATATTTTGATGGTACTACTTTGAATTAAAAAAAAAATGATTTTGATTTTTTGATAGGATTTGAAATGAAGACCTCTGCCAGTGAACTAAAGATACCGATATCACGCGAAGAATAACCTCATTGAAGTAGCCGTGGTAAAATCTTACTAATATTATAAACGCGACAGTTTGTAAGTATATTTGTTACTCTTTCACGTAAAAACTACTGAATGGATTATAATGAAACAACTTTCACGGATTTTATCGCGGTTTATTTAGTTTTTTACAAGCCCGACGTTTCGGATACTTTACAGCAACCATGGTCACGGGAGGACTTGTAAAAAAACTAAATAAACCGCGATAAAATCCGTAAAAGTTGTTTCATTATAATGAGTGAAATTCGCGTAAACATAAGAAAACAATACTGAATGGATTTTTATGAATCTTATCAATAATATAGCTCGTACCTTCGAATAACACATAGGCTACTTATCCCCTTCCAAGACCTTCGACTTCAATCTCCTGAAAAATTACGTCGGATACGGTACGGTATTTAGCCTATGTGTTATACATAGGCTAAATACCGTACTACCGGCTAATATGCGTGCGGCAGTGATGCCAAAGGCTTATTTTTTTTCCCCTAAACCTTTTTTTAAAATCTCCTAAATCCCAACCAATATACCCAATTTTTTTAAAAATAAATAATAATCTTAGTCAAAGTTCATATTTGTATAATATTTATTTATTTGTCTTTAAGTGACGGAGTATCCCACAACTTTTCAAGGTTTTGCTGGAAGAAATCTCTGATAGAGATAAGTACACCTTGTTAACAATGTCTTCAATACAATTGTTATTATATGATTATTGTAAACTAAAGAATAAATAAATAAATAAATAAATAAATAATATATAAGATTTTCAAAAAAAGGTCAATTATTTGTTGTCTCATTGTCAATACGTCATATTATGTCAAAAATCATTTTTCACCCTAAGAAATCCCCTTTTCTAAATTTTCCCCCCTAAATTTAGAAGAAAACCCCCAAGTTGGCATCACTGGCATGCGGGATGAGGCGCAAAGTATGGCACATCGAGTCCTGACTCCCGCAGTGCCATGTGTGATTTAGGAAAGGATTGACGTGTATTTGAAATTAACAACTTTAATGAAATAAGTCAGAGAGGGCGTGATCCACAAAACGCAACTGCGGAATGCGTAAAAAACCCGCACGATAATGCGGATCTGCACTCCCGCCAGTACGCGCGTAGATGCGTCGACACGATACATGCAACATGATACGTGGCAGTATGTTAATCGCCTAACCTGTGGTAAGCCTAGATTATGCAAAAGCGTTAACCTTCGTCATCAAATATACCAATAGCCTATCCTGCCCTTTTTTTTCTTTAACGCCGGGAAATGCACTGACGAATCCCGCAGGGGAGTGGGTCTCCCCAGGCGGGTATGTGGGACTCGCTGCGCCCGAAAGCTGGTAAATGGACGCAGCTCTACCCACTAAAACCCGGCGAGTGCCACCAATGCCGCCTTTTATAATGCGCCCCGGATCTATTAGCACAGGGCACCTCGACGGCCAGTCCCCTCAGGGGGCCAACGCCACCTCCACAGACGGGTTGCCCCGCACCATAGAACAACCCCTCCCACCGACAGGACAGTACAATGCGGCGAGGTTCCCATCCTCGCCCCTTGCCCCCTGCTCTTTTTCCCCCTCTTCTTATAAGAGGGGTACAAAGAGCCCCCTTGGCTCGATTAGCTTTGCCAAGGTGTTGGGTTCACCCTAGGCTACTGAGCCCCACCGCCACGACAAGGCATGAACTATGGTGGGGAAATTGCCTAACCTATGTAAGCCTTAACCTGCGTCATCAAGATACCAGTAACCTATCCTGCCCTTCTCCTCGAGTATTTCGTGGAGGTAACGGAGGCGGTCCAATAGCATCCCTCCCACCTGTTGAGTTTGTTGTAAAAATATCAGTAAATTTTCATTCTGTAAAAGGACATTTTGATAAATAAATAAGTTGTATTTAGAATTTATTTGCGAGACAAGTATAATAATAATTCACTTAACGTTTATTGAATAAAAAGAAAAATCCCAGACGAGTTCAAAAGTATGCGTTGGTGTTTATTTTGATTCTTTATTTGCTTAGATACACTTTTCGAATAAAAGTCGAATATTATCTACCCACTGCTTAAAATACTTCGTATCGCCAATAATCATCATCATCAGCCTTTATAAATCAATTTGTCATCAATGAATATCAAGACCTTGCCACTTGGTTTTTCATGGTGTCCTAATGATGTAGTGGTATGTGGTATAGTAGGTTTGAATGGTAGATCTCCTCAAAATCAGGCGAGGAAGGATTCGGGCCATAGTTTTCCGAGGCGATGGCCTAAAGCACGTTGGTGAACTTCACACACCTTCTAAGACTTTTAATCTTATTAGGCATGCAGGTTTGCTCGCCTGATCGAAATCGAACTCAAACCCTCTCGCTCAAGAGGTCGAGTGGACCCACTGGACCATGTTCGTTGTATATAGCACACGTTATGTATTAAATATTTTATGTTGCACAGGGTTATATTATGTGAAACTAGCAGTGCCCCGCGGTTTCACCCGCGTACTTCCCATCTCCATGAGAGTACAAGGATAAATTGTAGCCTATGTGTTATTCTGATCTATAAGCTATGTCACTGTAAAATTTCATAAAAATCCGTTCAGTAGTTTTTACGTGAAAGAGTAACAAACATCCATCCATTCATACATTCATACAAACTTTCTTATAATATTAGTAGGATGCTTCGAATCTCGAAGTTCGAATTTCGAATTCCTAGCTCGGAGGAGCTCGTTGCTAAAGTATAATAAGCCGTGCGAATCAATCCATCAGATTAAGCAACGCTTGTCGGAGTTGGTCCGCGGATGGGTGACCATCTTACATACCGAGACTCCCCCAGGGAAAGTACGTTAATTCGTTTGACAGTCGTTACAGGTTGTCAGAAGCCCTTGGGTCTGACAACCACTTACGCTTACGGTAGACACGCTACCTTAGCATCCAGTGACTGGGCTCTGGAGGTCCAATTAGCAGTTGCTCCATTTGAAATACTGGTACTCAGCTGAATCCGGTTAGACTGGAAGCCGACCCCAAATATAGTTGGGAAAATGGTAGGCAGATGATGTGTCGAAAATTCTTACGAGTTTACCAATGGACTGGTTTAATGTACTGTGTATGTGATAAATAGGTTATTTACTTATACAATATAACTACCATATTCACAATATATATTATAACATAAATCAATGTTTAATGCTAGTTGAAACAATCCGACAAATAAACCGCATTATTGTTAGCGGTTCTTTAAATTCATTATACTGTTTTATCGTGTATCAGTTGGCGGCCGGCTAGCAATATTCTGGCTACACACGGAGCAGTCGCGGTTCGAATCCAATTAAGTGTAGATACATTACATAAAATATCAAGTAATATGATGGATTAGACGTATTATAATGGTAGTTTGATAGAACGGCCCACCAGATAATAAATGGTCGACGTCACCCATATTTTAAGCCAATTCACCAGAAATTAGTCCAGGCGACTCATTTATTTGTAACCCATCCCAAGACGTAAGGATGGTTTCGGTGCGAGTGATACTCTTTTTTTTCTTTTACGCCGGGAAATGCACTGACGCATCCCGCTGGAGAGTGGGTTTCCACAGGCGGGTATGTTGCATTCGCTGCGCCCGAAAGATGGTAAGTGGACGTAGCTCTACCCACTAAAACCCGGCGAGTGCCACCACTGCCGTCTTTGGTGAGGTGCCCCGAATCTACAAGCAACAGGGCACCTCGACGGCTAGTCAGTCCCTCAGGTGACCGACACCAGCTCCACAGAGCGGTTGCCCCGCACCACGGAACAACCGCATCCAACATCTGGACGATGAGGCGAGGTTCTCATCCTCACGTTCGTTCTGTTGTCCCCTCTTCTTATAAGAGGGGTACAAAGAGCCCCCTTCGCTCAATTCGCTTCACCCAAGGTGTTAGGGACACCCTGGGCTACTGAGCCCCACCGCCACGACAAGGCCTGAACCATGGTGGGGCATACTCTGCCCTACTCTTTAATAGCAGACGGAAGATATAAGCAAGACGGTGACATGCATGCCAGCAAAAACGTGGAACGACGGCTCCCCACCAAAAATGTCTGCACTGGATCACATAGTCTAGATATATAGTCTAAAATTTATTTTTAAGAATAACGCAACTTACAGCAATTTTGATTTTTACCGTCCATATGGAAAAGTTCGAGGGTCTCCACTAATAATAGCTAGACTCTTCGCCTACGTCCAACGTAGACAGTTAGAGCGAACGCGATGCGATACGGTGGGACGCGACGACTATGTCCTACGTGCACGCATATCGTCTCGCACAGCCGTCGTCCAGTTCGCGCGAAAATATCAAATCAAACGATCGCGTTCGCTTCATTTCGCGTCGCTCGGCACCGTTCCCCACGTGCGTTTTGACGAAAATCTGAGAGAATTTTTTTTTTTTAAATAAGGCCCCGTACGCATTCCGCGTTTCGCGTTTGCGCCTAGATCACTCACGCCGAACGCAGTCTTACGCGCTCGTGTAAACGGGGCATTAATTAAAAAGAGTTTTTTTTTCTCAGATTTTTTACAATAGATGGATGTATTTCAACAACACTCGATATCGTGAGCTAATCATGATATCGAGTGTTGTTTGAAATTCACCCGTTGACCCGGTTGCACGTCATCACTAAAAGTGCACTCTTCGCTTCTTGGCGCATTTCAATTAAACGCTCGCATTATTTACGTATACCAGACCATGCTGGCGAGAGGCGCTGTTTATATTAAAATATTTTCAAGTTTCCTATTTTCACATTTAAAACTATCTTATTAAATGATATAAAGATAAAGACATTTTATTTGCTTTCACATGTTTGTCTGGTAGAATGATATCGCTATGAGCAACATGTCATACTATCTAGTGTGCAAATGATTATTCAGCAGATTCGTGAGCTTATTAGAAAATATATTTTTTTTATTTATTAACAAGACATTCATTTATTTATCATTTTAGAACAAGATTTAGTTAGAAAATTTCGAAATATCGAGCTCAAAGTAAAAAGCAGTGAACTATGTTATTTAATGTATGTGTGGGTTCAAACTTATTTCATTGTCGATTTTTTTAGATGATGATGAGAGCTATCCAAGTTTTTTGATGTGAAACATCTGATAAATATTACAGATGTGACTTAATATGGACTATTATTTTGTTTATTTTTATTAAATAATTTAAATTAATTATGACCCTCACATTATATTTATAGATGCGAAAAAGGTAATCAGCTCGTTATACCACTTGTTTCTTTTATGTATTATATATATAAAATATTTTATCTATAATAGCAAATAGTGTAAATGTGCTGGACACAGGTCTCCTCGAAACCAGGTGAAAAGGGTATTGGACCATAGTTCACTGACACGCTAGTCCTATGCGGGTAAACTTCACACACCTCCACAGACTTTCAACAGGCCTACAGATTCCCTCACGATGTTTTCCTTCCTTTTTCTTTACCGTGAGTAAACAATTGTCTCATGCTTATAGAGCACTTTCAAGGCTCACGGGGACGGTATCGAACCCGGACCTTCTCGCTGAGCCTGACCATCGTCGCAAGCTAAGCCTATGGACGCTTTTACACTTCGTCAATCTGGTCCCGTGGTAAGTACTCGAAGAGACTTGCGTTACGGGTACTGCGCTACGGAAATACATATATTCAATACTTTTTATATTAATACTTATAATTTAATACACATCCATGACCCAGGAACACAGAAACTTTTTTGTGTTGATATCGAGATTCGAACCCGCTGCCTCCGGCTTGTGCGCCAACGCGCTAACCACTGCGCCACAGAGGTCATCGTAAGCCAACTTAAATATTAGTATTACTCCCCGCTTCGCTTATCACAGTGTACTATATGTTGAACCAATCGGGAGCCCATCTCGACGGTCGCGCGCAGCCGTCCGTGGGTGCGACATTGAGACCCTTGATAAATTCAAATATATTTTATTTCATCTGATATCCCGTGGCATGCGGTTATCGCTTTTTTAATTGGTACCGAAAATTTGGCTCCTATCAATGGCATATCATGAACAGCGCGTGACAAAGCACCGCGCTATAAAAACGCTTTCATCATCATCATTATCATCATCAGCCTTTATCCGTCCACTGCTGAACATAGGCCTCCCTCAATGAACGCTAAGACGACCGATCCCGTGCCACTCGCATGCAATGCGGACCTGTCACTGCACGAAGATCGTCATCCCACCTGGTTAATGGCCGACCAACACTTCGTCTACCTAAGCGCTTAGATGTGAACAAAAAAAATTAAAATTAAATTTTTTTATTCAAAGTAGTACCATCAAAGTATCTTTTTGAACGTCAATTGAGTCTACCACCGGTTCCAAAGCAAGCCCACTTAGAAGAACCAGCGAAACAAACTCAGTGGAGTAGAAATAATACATGGGTATCCTCCTTAGGTAGGTAGTCCTTTAGTTTCAGTATAGTTAATAGCCTAGATACCGACTGTAGCGCCATCTGCCGGGCTGATTTGTGAATCTAAGCCAATCAGGGCGCCACTTCAACGAATGGAAAAAAAATCATTTATATAAAGATAGTAAATAAACCATTTTTTTCTGCCTAGCTTTAAATTTACAAACTCAACTAATTTATGTAGCCATAAATTAATAAGACTAGCTAAGTGCGGCACTCGCTCAAAGAGGGTTCCTTATCATATTATTATAAAAATAGAAATAAAGTTTATTAAGCTTTCGCACCTGTTTGACGTAACAACTTCTAATAACTCGATATTACGGGCGGCATGCATGAATAAGATGACGTCATGTCGCGTTCCGCAAGCAAGAGCAAATCATGAACGAGAGAGAGGTATGATCGGCTCAATTCTGTTCGTACTGAATGTTACAGACAACCAATTTTTTTTTCTCACAAGGAGACAACAGAGCAGTAGGAAAACTAAAGGTCCTACCACCGCCCATAGATATCCGCACAACCAAAGGTCAAATACAGAAAATAACTATTTTACGCTTGTGTTATTTTTTACAAGACAGTAAAATCTTATGATTAAAATTGTCTCTGTTTCTTTTGGTCACAACAGAGCCTTCTTTAAAGTGTTTTTTAGATTCAACAAAACCTTTTCTTATGCTTGGTGTCTGCGCTCTCTAGTCTTTATCTGTGAATTTTTCGGTCGGATTACCGCGAAAAATAAACAAAGATAACGCGAACTAGCTCGTATTGTGTCTGGCTTAGATCCAATGTGGTTTTTTAAAAACATTTCCTTTTTAACTGACGTAGATGCAGCCAAAAGTGTAACTTATTCTACTTATCCTAGATAAGATTATTCATAATTTACCCTTTTCTTTTTACGTGTATAAATAATTCTTCATTACCACCGACGCGTAGCTTTTCAAAGGTTGCTATTGCTAAGTGCTGTAATGTAACATAATAGGAGAACAAAATATTTTTATTTATATATTTTTTTTTAGAATTTATTCAATGGCTTATTATCTTCTTTTAATAGATAGAAAAAAAATATTGACATAACTTTGAAATGTTTGTCTCTTTTAAATTCTTTTATATCTTGACTAGGTGTTGCCCGCAACTTCGCCTGCGTCAACTAAGTTTGACAACGGGATCTTATATATCTTTATCGATAAATAGGCTATAAATAAATCCTGAGATTAGCGCGTTCAAACAAACAATCTCTTTAGCTTTATATCTTAACATGGTAATAGTCATAATATATATAGCTGAAGTAACTCTTCAGTTTGAGTAGAACTCCCGTACTCCGGCCCAGGCGCGTCACGGGGCGTCACGCCCACTTGACGGAGAATTAATTTTATTTCAATTTTATTACAATCGTAATGACGTGAGGATCTGATTCATTTAATAAAGGAGTATAATACTCCTTTATTAAATGAATACATCTCATATACTAATTACATATGTTAGGGCACTACAGTAACATATTTTGAATGGAAAGTCCGATTTTAATGAACTAAAAACAGTTTACTGGCATTTTAACGGCGTACTTGAAAATACTCTAGATACATTTGGTTTTGATGATAATAGTAAAGTAAAGTATCAACCCTTCATATCCCACTGCTGGGCACGGGTCTCCTCCTCGAAATCAGGCGAGGAGTGTAATGGGCCAATAGTTCACCGCGCTGGCCCAGTGCGGGTTGGTGAACTTCATATACCTTCAAAGACTTTCAATCTCATCAGGCATGCAGGTTTCCTCACGATGTTTTCTTTCACCGGTGAGCGAACGATGGTCTCGTGTGCACTTAGAAATTTAGAAAAACTCATTTTAAAGCACACACGGACGGGTCAGGATCGAACCTGGAACCCCTCGCATAAGAGGCCGAGTCCGTCCACCACTGGACCACCGTCGCTCCTATGATGATAATACATACAGTATTTTTGTTAGTCGACCAACTCACACATGTATTTCCTTTAATCATGTATCCTTACGTGTGATCGTAATTCAAAATCCGCTGAGGGGAGTTACGTCCGAGTCGGATTTATTGACCGGCGTCACACCTGGTGCCGTGTTTTAGTTTTACGTCGAACTTTATTGCCCAACTTATTAATTAAACCATATACGTAAGGGACGGGAATATTTCGCTTAATATAGCCGGTGTAGGAAAATATTGTGATGAAACCGTGTCAAAAGAGATTAAATGGATTAAATTATCTATGAAAGTGAAGTTCAGTATCCCAGAAAATAGGCTATGGGCTAACACCCTCATTGCCTTATTTGGAAATGAAAGCCCATGCCTTGCAGTTCAGCAATTAAAGGATTGAAGATAAAACTTACACATATTATATTATAAATTGCTTGGGTGAGCTTGCTAGATTCTTCTCATATAATATACTAGTATAATATAGTAGAACCTGGTTGACCGAGCATTTGCTCGGTACCCTTAGTGAATAACTACGATAAAAATTGTCGTCCAAAAAAATTATCTTAAAAAAAGGGAAAAAAAATCGGCCTGGATATTCGAACCAGGGTCGTTCGGATTTAACCGCCTAATTTCTCCACTATGCTATCATGACATGGTATTTGGCAGCGAAATTTACGTTCGTATTCTTATCATATTTTATCGTTGCCTCAAAACACGGATAAAAAAAAGTTTTCTAAAATTTTTTCCTAGCTAGATCAATATTTCGCGGTTTTTAACCCGTTTATACAAAATTTCATGGAAATCGTTGGAGAAGTTTCCGAGATTCAGATTATATATATATATATATATATATATATATATATATATATATATATATATATATATATACAAGAATTGCTCGTTTAAAGGTATAAGATTTAATTTTTTGTAATACAATATTTGAAAAGCTTAGTTCCACTGAGTTTGTTTCGCCGGTTCTTCTCAGTGGGCTTGCTTTGGAACCGGTGGTAGACTCAATTGACGTTCAAAAAGATACTTTGATGGTACTATTTCGAAAAAAAAATTTGATTTTGACTTTGAGCCACCTGCCCACCCGTTGCTCTGGTTTCGCTCAAAGACCTTTAGGCACAGGACATTTTACAGCATAGGACATTTCGATAAAAAAATATAATAATATAAACATAGTATACCACCATCATTTGATAAATCAATGAACGCTAAAACCGTAGATACTACGGATCGGCTACTGTTATAGTTCACTTCATTGCCTACTCTAAGGAACCATCCTATTGTACTCTTATTTATTAAACTCTTGTGCCTTAAAAAATACTTGTTGTTTATATTAAAGTCGTTTTACGGACGATAATTTTACGTGATAACGTCATAGCGCGTTACAAGCCAAACGCTTAGGCCGATCGTGCATCTCTCTCGCTTGCACGCTCGGCTCTGATGGAACGTGAGCATGAGTCATGCTTTTTCGTGCGTGCAGCTGGCTTACATAGATTCACTAGATATTGTCACGTCAAAAATAAATATCATCACATTATTTAACAGCAGTGTCTGTTATTTAACTGATTCGTGAATGTAAGGTCCTAAAGTCTTGAAAGATTTTTGATATTCTTCCTTATTATAATTTAAGCTTTGGGTGTGATTTAAAATATCGGCGTATGAGTCTTGTCAGAGCGGTAATGGTTGCATTTATGGCATCAGTATAGTACAGAGGGTATTCTTTATTCTCCCTGCCGATTTTCGCTGTTCTGATCAAGCAGTAGTATCGCTTAGCAGCAGCCAATGGTTAGACTGTACTACCATTGTCTATTACTAATCCTAGGCTGGAGTTCCATTTCGTTGGGTATACCCTACGAAGCAGAATCCCTGTACAGCAGTGCTATTTTGTAAGAGACGCAGAGCGGTCGCAGCGCTGTGAATTCAACTTGGTATTCACTAAACTTGTCAAACCATATCAAACACCCTTGCAACGTCAAAACTGTGGGCGCGACGAGCTCGTCGCAGCGTTGCGACAGCGCTGCGCAGATTCAGCTACCATCTTCCACAGGCCTATGACGTGGCGTCTAATCCTGTACCGTGCGCGTACCGAACAGGAATTACCGCAGTGGATCAGAGAATCTGTTGCTCCTGGGACCGCGTTAACGATCTTAAATATTTACAAGACAGTAGCCTGTGTAAGGAAATACAGAATGTAAATGTATTGTAAGGTTTTCTACATACTAGCGTTTCGTCCTGGAATCGCATGGGTATACATTTTACTATGTTACTCGCTGATAATAATGTGGCTTTCTATATATTAAAATATTTGTCATATAAATCCAGTACTTAGCGCATATTCATTAGTCAATGCAAGCAAACAAATAGTCAAATCTTTTCTGTTTAATATGTTCAGTGATAATATTATATCAATATGAGTATAGATTTTGGTTTTAGAATCATACATTCGAATCACAAAATAAACGGAAATCCTAAATATAAGCCAAGCTTAATCAGAGCGATTGGAACCTATCTCGCTCCACACAAGGTAATTTTATCTGGAAGATAATATTGGAAATGATTGAGCTGAGCCAGGTGAAGCTTAATCCTTGATATTGTATTAGTTGAGGTAATTCCAAGGGACATTGGGGCGATTAAATTAATATGAACGAAAATGAGGATATTTTAATTATGGTTTTATATATGAACTAGCTATTGTACGCAGCTTCGCCTGCATCAACTAAGATTTAAAATGGGTTCTTAATTTGAAAATTTAATAAAGCCTATGTTCATCGGGGAGAGTGTAGCTTCCTAACAGTGAAAGATTTTTTTAAATCGGTCAAGTAGTTTCGGAGCCTATTCAATACAAACAAACAATCAAATCTTTGCTCTTTATAATATTAGTATAGATCTAATTATATTTTTATTAAATTTTACTCTCAGCACGAAATTAAAATCACATTCCGATTAACATTACAAATGTTAATTTGAAAGATATTCAAAAACTTTTTGATCTCAAAATAATAAAAGAAAACAACTGAAAAGAATGTGGGTGGAAAAAGAAAAACAAAGATCATAAAAATAAAATATAGGGAAAATCTAATTTTTGTTACAAAAAAGTTTATAAAAATGTTTCTTCAATATACAAAATAAAACCTTTTTAAATTATGTTAAAGTTGTCGTAAGCGTTGGGGAGTAAAAGATGAAAAAACTAATGCAGGCATAACTATTAATAAAAACATTTAAAAACTTACCTAAAATAGATAACTTACGCCCAAAAAGAACAAATTATCAGGCTTATCACATAAATATTTGTCCTCAGGTAATCCAATCTGCAAACTTCTGTTTTAGCTCAGGGTCACTAGCTACAAGACCAACAGGCCAGTCACTATAAGACATGCTCTTTCTTATCATAATATAATTAAACAATATACGACCTCAGATCAGGAATAGAGGTTTACATTCGCGTCCAGTGGTGGGACGACCCCACTGTAGTGTTTTGGTCATAAAAGTGCACAGACCTTTAAAATGATTCTTAGCTCTGTCAAAGTGCCAAGTAATAGTTGTGAATGAGTGTAATTCTGTCTGAGCGTCTATACGAGTCAGTTTTCGTTTAGATGGCACTCTGGGGTCCTGTTAGTGGATATTGTACGATTTGGTACCCGATTTTTCATCTAACTGTTTTCGCTATGTTAGGCTAGCGATATTCGACAAAGAAATGGTATCTTTTTTTGTAAAAATATAAGGCAGTATTCACGACATTGTTTCTCTTCAATATTTGTTAGACATTTGATAGATCGAGTAATGTACTCGAAGATATCTTCGATTGTTTTAGTTGTGTAATTTTGTTGAAAGGTTTTGAATTATTTTCATATTATGCCTTATAATAACTCATCATCATCATCGTTGGCCTCAGTCCGTCTGTTGCAGACGATTAAAACAGTGTCAGCGTGAGTCGGTCAAACAGCTCCTTTCGTGGGTGAAGTGACTTCGTCACAGATAGACACTGTGTCGCCTAGGATACACTTAAGGAAAGCGCAGAGTTGCCTAAGCTGTGCACCACCCTCTCGACCTCGCTGGCTAAGCCCGCAGGAACGACGATTCGATATTTAGGGAGCAAGTTCGGCTGCAGGAGTTTTTCGCATATTAGAGCTATGCCACGGATGCCTGACGGAGACTCCATTCCGGGCTTGGAGAACCTTCTCCTGGACCCTGATAATTATGGGCCAGATTTATCCCTCGGTCGCTTTTCCGACCCCCGTGGGAGGAAAGGGGTAGTGCTATTCTACTCCGCCACCACACAGCAACATTTATTTTAATAATAAGCTTCAAATTTAAAACTTGCAAGCAGCTTCATGTAGCGGTATATAGTATGCAAGTTCAAGATTTAGCTAAAGCTGACCTTGATACTAAACGTTAAACGCTCGTCCGCCTGCTGCCTTAACTTACCACTTTGTTAACGGGGACTCACGTGTCCTCGGTGTGCACGGAGTTTCACCGCAAAATATGCTACATTAGCCATCTCTGAACGCATCAGTGCCAAACTCTCTGCTAGGAGTCATAAATCGCTATGGCCAAATCGGTCGGACAGATCATATTATCATATGTAAGTACCTACATAATACCGAGTATGACGGGCGGGATGAGTAGAGTGGTCGGTCCCATGTTGCATCATGATGAAGAATCTTAGCGCTTACATTATTACCCTAACTCTTAGAAGGCGGGTTCCTTCATTTTAGATAAACTTAAAACAGGCTTAAGCTCGAATTTAGGCTCGCCAATATTCAAATACAGTATTACATACTTTAGATGCGGCAGGCGACTCCACCGAGCCCACGCAGAGGACATGTACGTGTTAAAATGCTAATTGCAAGAAAATGAGAATTGTGGTGGTGTGAAATGCAAAAAAATGACAAAAGTGCGTAGCTTCTCCATGTCCTGGAGTGCGCGACCTTATCCTATACTAGCTGTTGCCTACAGCTTTGCCTGCAATAACTAATATTTATAACGGCATCTTAGATATATTATAGCCTTCCTCGGTAAATGGGCTATCTAAAATAAAAAATAAAATCTAAATTAAAACCCGACTTTCAAATAAACGAACCCTTCAGCTTATAATATTATAGTAGTATAAGATAAAGAAACTCACAAATGAAACACAGGTACTGTTAAACAGCCGTATTCAATAATGTAAAGAGGTAGTGCCATGCTGCTTTGCAGTCGAATTGGGCCAGCACGACCGGGGTGGTACCTCTGCTCACATATTACGGCGGCGTAAAGTGACAGTTCTGCTGTCGTGTTTCGTGCGGTTTGTGGGTTTCCGGTGGCTCATTGGGGTAACGAGGGCAACGTATCTGCATAACCTCGTGTTGTGTGGATGTTAATGGGCGTCGATAGTCGTTGGCTTTGGCTATTCGTTTGCCCTCCTATGCTATAAAAAAGCCTACTTGGCAGTAATGAAACAATACTATGCAGAAAACGCTTCTATCTATGCGCTCCTGGTGTCAATCGTCCAGTCCGATATGGGTTTGACAGACGCACAGTTTCGGATTTCACTTAAGTATTGTCTATGAATTGGTTTAAATGACACTATGCGTTCAGGAGTACTGTGACACATCAGTGCTGTTTGTGAATACGGTTGTAAGACACATAGATAATCATAAATCGAATCAAACACAAAAGTTTTTCTGTAAATAGTCACGCTGATTAAAATAACAGCCTATCTAAAGTTATATTTGTGCTCTTTTGATCGCAATATATTCAGGTTTTGAGTTATTTCATTAAATCGCTCGACAATAAGCCTTTGAATACAGGCGAACTGCATTTCACGTTCCGTCGAAATTCCGACTCCCATAATGAGAAGAATATTATACCAATGCGTTACTTCGGAATTTTAATACCATTGCGTTAATTTGGAAAAAATCCAAATAACTTTTTTAAATACGTTATGTAGACAAATAAAATTGAAGTATCCATTAACCATTTGTAATTTCAAATTAACAGTTTGTACTTATTGCATGTTAAAGTATATAAGGCACTACTAATACATACCTATGTCACTATAATATACCCGCATCAAAAGATCAATTTTCGAAATATTTGTCTGTGTGCATGTTTGTTTAGACTAATCTCTGAAACGTCTAGACCTATTTTGACGGAACTATCACATCCAGATAGATGATATTATAAGGAATAATTGGGGTACAAAAATAATCATCATCAGCTGCTCATCCGAAGCTGCGGGCTATAGCTAGTTTTATAATACTCTGAATGAAATTGGATCTAAATGCAAGTGGCATGCTGCAGTCTAGATACAGATGTAGCGCCTTCTGCCGGGCTGATTTGTAAATATAAACCATCCATCGAAACGCATACAAAAAAAAATCAAATCGGTCTAGTCGTTTAGGAGGACTTCAGTGACAAACATACGCACAGAAGAAATTATATATTATGATAATGTGTAAAGATGGATTTGTATGTAAAATAACCTCACTAATTGACAATGTACTTTAACCAATGTTTGATCGGAAGTATATAACATAAATACAGGATAATATTAGAACACGATATCAATGATAAATTAATTAACAATTATATCGGAATATTAATTGTGTAACTGTGGCTGGAATTACATACCTCAATAATAATAAGTATATTCTGTGAATGTGCAATTTGTAATACTACACTATTAAGTGGATATCAGGACTATTGCCATGCTCATTAGGGATATATTTTAGATAGAATCCTATACAAGCTGTTACATATTGGTTCGATTATATTTTTTGTAAAATTGTACTATGTGAATTCGTGTCAATAATACTTCACTCTCTTCCAGGCTATGAGGATACTCACGTAATGATCTTCATCGGCTTCGGCTTTCTGATGACGTTCCTCAAGAAGTACTGCTACAGCGCCCTGGGATTCAACTGGTTCTTAGCGGCGATGGCGGTGCAATGGGCACTGCTATGTCAGAACTTCTATCACATGGAGAACAGTCAAATATTCATCACAAAAAGGTTGATACTAGGTGAGTACTATGTAGTAAGATTTTAAATCAACAAAGCTATTGTTTTCTTATGTTTACGCGAATTTCACTCATTATAATGAAACAAACTTAGGGATTTTATCGAGGTTTATTAAGTTTTTTACAAGCCCGACGTTTCGGATACTTTACAGCAACCATGGTCACGGGAGGACTGAGGTGTCAGACGTCCTACTGTTACAAAGCCAAGCAAAACATGCCACAGACTAAAGACTTAGTTAGCACCTTCTGCATAGATAAGACTAAATAAAATATTGTTGTATCATACGGTATATTATATTATGTTCTGTGATCATACGGTAGTTTCGAATAATTTTGTAACAGTGAGACGTCTGACACCTCAATCCTCCCGTGACCATGGTTGCTGTAAAGTATCCGAAACGACGGGCTTGTAAAAAACTAAAACCGCGATAAAATTCGTAAATTTGTTTCATTATAACAACAAAGCTATTTCTAAAAGTTAACGACACTCTCGAACAAGACGATTCGTAGTACCTATAACGTCGAGCTTCGCACCTATAATATCGAGCTTCGCAAAATAAAAGTGAAAAAATATTTTAATACTATGAATATGAACAAAAACGATAAATTAATATTAAATTTATAGCTCCATTTATGAGCTATACTTTTATTTAAAACAAATGTGTTGCCTTGTATAGCTGGAAAAAGCTCGCTTCCGAACATAAATTATTATTTATATATTTTTATTATTTTAACATTACTTACCATGACCTCGGGTTCGGATTCGATCTTGACTTGACTTAAATTTCTAAGTGCATCAATACAAGAGTCCATCGCTCGCTCACCGGTGAAGGAAAACATCGTCAAGAAACCTGCATGCCTGATGAGATTAAACGTCTATGAAGGTGTTTGAAGTTCACCAACCCGTCTGTTTTCGAGGAGACCCGTGTCCAGCCATGTTTTTTACTAACTTATAACCTCAAACTCCGCTTCATTTTATTTGACGCAAAAACCTCAACCAAATTACTTTCAAGCTCAGTTTTCAAGTGAATTGTGGTTGGATCAAATTGAAAAATTGAATCAACCCTTTGTAGAAAGTGTTTTGAGTTTTTAATCTTGACGAATTGGTTGTCTGAAAGCCCAGATATATTTTTATTTGTTTGAGCCATTCCTTATTAAACATAGCTAAGCTCTCTGTCTGCTCTTGTAACTAACGTCATCCTTCATGTAACGTGGAAATTTAGTTCTTGAGTGATCATCACCCAGTTACCATCAGGAGGCAACTATCAAAGTACAAATAATGTAGGCAAAGTCAGCTAATACTCCTTGTATACGAATTCAAAACAGATATATTTATTATAATGAAACAACTTTTACGGATTTTATCGCGGCTTATTTAGTGTTTTATGAGCCCGACGTTTCGGATACTTTACAGCAACCATGGTTACGGGAGGACTGAGGTGTCAGACGCCCTACTATTATAATAAAAAACTAAATAAACCGCGATAAAATCCGTAAAAGTTGTTTCATCATAATGATTGAAATTCGCGTAAACATAAGAAAAAAAAAGATTTATTTATGTGTATTTATACAGTCAATGGTTTAATTAAGTATTCCGATGTTAATTTATCTTCAGGCGATTCCTGTTTGAGAAAAACAAATACCTCGCGATATTAAATTAACAGTGCGGATTGTTAAAATATTTAAGACTGCTTTTACGGAGATCGGTAAGAAATTTCTGTTGGAAATAATGTAAAAATTTCAAAGAAATCTTGGAATCGGATTTGTCTTGCATAAGACATACTGTCTACTCAACATTGTGAAATTACTAAAAATGCTTAAAGGCCTGTCAAGAATATTCAGTCAACTATTAAATCTGTCCAAGTCCGGCTGCATATTCCGTATCTTGGAAATCCGTATTCCGTTTCCAAATTCGTTTTCCGTGTTATTGTAAATTTAATATATTTCATACGGAAAAAACTAACGTGTGCGGCGTGCAGCATTCGGGTCTCCGAACGCGGATAATGGATTCGGACTTCGAATATCGAATATTATTCGACTTCGAATACAGATTCCGATCGTATGTAGCCAGCCTAAAACAGGGAGTCTACTATTTTATTATTTCATATCTTTAACGAGCATGATATGACGTCATTATCCGCAATCATTGTCTACGAAATTGACAGCTTTTAATAGTTAAATAATCACGTTCGTTTCAATTCTTGAAATATATTATCTAACAAAGGAAATGATCACACTGGCTATGAATATAGAGTATACTATTATAAGTATGTAGTAAGTATTAATAATAGTAATAGTAAGCAATCAACAGTAAATATTATAAAGAGGAAAACTTTGTTTGTTTGTTTGGTTGTAATGAATAGGCTCAAAAAGTACTGGACCGATTTCAAAAATTCTTTCACCATTCGAAAGCTACATTATACACGAGTAACATAGGCTAAATTTTATTCTGGAAAAAAATATTTGGGTTTTTCGGACACAAGGTGTAAAAAAACATCCAGAAAAGTTACTTATTTTGCGTACTAAGATCCCGTTGTAAATCTTAGTTAACGCAGGCGAAGCTGCAGGCAACAGCTAGTAGTAAATAAATCTGATAATAATAAGCTTAGATTACCTAATATTAAATGGAAAAAAATAACAAACCGATATCCACGCGAAATTGTAACAGAGAAATATATTTTGCGAAATGAAAACGCAAAATAATATTCATTAAGCAATGTTTCGAAGTACGTTAATATAATTCACAAAGAGATAATATTCTCGAATTCGATCTTAGTACATCAGATGAATGAGGTTATTTTAATTAATAACGGTCTTCCTGGAAGCAAATGTTGATACAAAGAAAAACAAACATAATATTTGAAATATATATTTTCATGTAACCATGGGTTTTGATATGTTTTGTACTGACATACATGAAGAAGAAAGGACGGTTTTTGCGTATAATACATATTATATGAGACGACTTTCTTTGCGTATAATCGGGTTGCTAACTTTCAAGTTATGATCATTGTAGATATATTTAACTTAATTTTATATTATGTATCAAATGTCTTAATCGCATAGAACATTGATATAAGTATAATTTTAAAAAGCGTAGGATAATAAGGCATGTTCATAATATCTTGTGTGATGACTACTGATGTCTTTTCTCAACCCCTTGTTGAATATATAAATCGGACCTGAAAATGACCAATGTGATTGTCTGAACATTTTCACATGTATAGCCTTTTACTATTTGTTATTTCCTAGTTTTTGTTTCAACATAACTCTTCACCAATGTAACATAGTTGTTGACTTTATTACTCTACGTCTGCATGCGGGATTCGCTGAATATTACATTCAGTGCTGCTAGGGCTGTCAGCAGATATAAAATGAAAATATAGAATTATATTTCTATATTCAATCAAAGAAATTAAAACGCCAAAGGTAAAAATGTGTCATAAATATATAACAATCTAGAAAAAAAACCACAAGCGCTTTCGCATTAAACTTGTCGCATTTTATTTGATAAGCATTAATATCTCATTAAATACAACTGATTATTATTAACCTCATTTATTTTTTCATTCTTATATGATAATGTATGGCATCATCATAATATTGTGGTTGCAAATACTTCTCGGTTTTTTTTGAAAACTTTCTTATTATACTCTTTGTATTTCTCTAGACCAGGGCTACATGCCGCGGTTTTTCTTTTCCTAATTAAATAATCTTCCTTCCATTAGCCCATTCATTTACCTACGATGTAATATTTAAGTATGTACAAGGCTAAGTTACAATATTTATTCATTTAAGATCTTCTTCCTGTATTTCATATAATCTTTCGCCGGATTTAAAATTTCTCACTCTCTATGCTTTTACTCGCTCCAAAATTAAATATACACAATTTTTCTTAAAAAATATTCGGCTAATAGATCCAAAATAATAACCAAGTTATAAATCAAACAAACTTATATCTTTATTTATTTAAAAACATACAATCTCGGCGTTGACAACCCTATTCCAGTCATTCGGTACATGTCTTTGTGGTGTAAACAGGGATGACACATTTTAATGTGGGATAAATCACGATAAAAATGGTGTCACAGCGAAATGGAACAAAATGTACAACGCTACACAAATCAAGCAATTTATTAATGTATTTGGTTTTGTGCTAGTTGAAGGCAGATGAACATCACGGTAACCGGTCAAAGGCCATGAATATTCACGAGGGTGGCTCCTAGGCCTGTCCTAGCCTACCTACCTCACAGAAACGCAGCAAAACTGTTTACCGAAAGTTATATTCAGGAGCGCAACACAGTTTAATGTTTGTGCAAGTTAATTTTGGAAACTACTACTTAATACAATTTGAAAAATGATTTAACTAGTAAAATGTTTATTACCTGTGTGACTATAAGGCCACGTTCACACGAGTGCTTTTTACAGAGCGTTAAAAAAGCGTTTGAATGAGACAAATTGATGACCTATCTAGTCACAGGAGAGCGATTTAAAGCGCAAGGATTTCTTTTCGAACACTGTTGGATTTTCGACATTGAGTGTTTGACGTTAAATTGAATTGAGCATGCCAAACTCGCAAGTCGAGTCAATGTCGGATTTTACTGCGACATTTTTTAAGTGCTCGTACTAAGGGGGTCTTAGAACTCACGAAATATTTTTTTACCCCAACCGACGTGAGGCAGAACTACGGTTTTATTTCACACGAGATCAGTTCGTTGAATTGCTCTTCAAACGTAGCACAAAAAATTTAAAGATCTTTGAATTGACATGATACCAAATTAGTTACTATAGATAGTTATAGATATAGTTACAGATATACGGCACACGAAATTATAAGAGTAAATTAATTCTGTAACTGTCTAGAGTTGATTAAAACTATTTGTTGTAACCACATGTGTGTGAACAAATTAAGTGTTTTATTTTCTTTTTTGGAACGAAGTTCCTTACGGCAGGCTTGGAGGGGATAGGGATTTTGCTGCGCGACCGAACCGAAAAAAATGTGATAGTAAAACCGTATGATTTTGTGCGTGGAATTAAAAAAGCGTTAAATGAGACGTGCGCAGGCGCGACAGTCGCATACACAAGCGAGTAGTGTATAATATCTTTTTTTTAATAGATAAGACAATTCAAGAAGAAGGTTTATGTATATAATTTATTAAGTTTTTATAAATATTAGCTAAGATATAACAATAATTGTTGGAGGTGTCGGAAAAAAATTGGCCGCCTGGGAGTTTTCAACGAAAACGCTGCCTAAACCCTTTGAGATATAACAAAATAATGTATGGTGGAATTGTGTATCTTAAATAGGCCTACAAAAAAGTTCGTATTGGTATATGTCTATCTCTTAGGGATATCATACTATATCGATTTAATACTTTAAAAATTAGCAATTATAACGCGATAATTTGAAAGTTATTTACACAAATACGGTATGAATCCTTATCATTTTAAATCAGTTAATTAGCTTCATGAAAATTATTTTTCCTCTTTACATCATGCAAATTAAATGAATACTTCAGGAGATATAGCAAAATCAAAATAATACGCAAGAAAATAAATCATGTTGCCGTGATTTAAATGGGTAGCGTAATAATAGAATCCTAAATCTACACTAATAATATTATAAAGAGGAAAACTTTGTTTGTTTGTTTGGTTGTAATGAATAGACTCAAAAAGTACAGTACCGATTTCAAAATTTCTTTCGACATTCGAAAGCTACATTATCCACGAGTAACATAGGCTAAATTATATTCTGAAAAAAAAGGGGTTACGTAAGATATTTATTTATTTATATATTTTTAGCCGAAGGAACTTCGTTCCTACCTGGTGTCCCACGACACCACATTTCTTTTTTTTTTCTTTGCTTCGGTCGAATTACTGCTTCATGAGATCTTAGCCAAAAATATTCGTCACTAGCTGTTTCGCTTGCGTTGATTGAGACTTACAGTGGCACCTTAGCAGGATGTTACAGCTTATAGTCCTCCTCGATAAATGGGCTATCTAACACTGAAACAATCATTTAAATCCGATTAATGGCACCTGAGATTAGCGCGTTCAAACAAGCAAACTCTTCAGCTATATATCTTCTTTATCTTTACATAGTATAAAACAAAGTTGCTTCCTTTGTATGTATGCTTAAATCTTTAAAGGTACGCAACGGATTATGATGCGTTTTTTTTAATAGATAGAACAATTCAAGAGGAGGGTTTATATGCATAATAACATGCGATATATATTATTATCTCGCTCAGTCCCGTTCTAAATCTTAGTTAACGCAGGAGACGCTGCGGGTAATAGTTAGTAGTAGTATAAGATGTGTTAATGTAAAAGTCAAAATCGAAGTCAAAGTAAGGCAGAAAGTCAAACTGGGTAAAGCAATGGGAAACAATGAACATAATATATTCACATATGGATTCTTGACGAGTTCACGAGGGTTATTATAAAAGTATCACAACACGTGATCAATATTAATCAAAATATATTTTTTAACTTTGACATGCAAATGATGGATGACATAATTATATTGTTCCGTGAAAAAGCTATTAGCAATATTTTTTATATGGCCACCTCAGATGGAATTCATTAATGTAAACTAGGATTTAATTTTTTTCCTTTGAGATACGCCTTTTTAGTTGTCGATATGGGGTGATTACCATT